>LR994571.1:88860098-90110098 GCA_905187475.1 Syritta pipiens
TTCTTTCACCAACTAATTGAAATTTCTAACTAACCTTAATAAGCCTTTAGGTAGAGGCAGGTCCAAGCTAGGCTTTCACTTATTTTCAGAATAAATCCCAAAATTTGGTACATTCCGCAAAATCGTAACGAACGTTAAAACCCTTGACGTAAACTTCTACTTAATGTTTGTGCAGACCCAAAATTTAGTTCATCTGATGTCGCAAAGAAAAAAATTTGTCTTATGAAAAAAAAATTTGTTTATGAATTAGTGCCAAATTTTGGCCTGCCAGACGGAATTTCGACTAAATTTCGATCAACGCTCAAAACTCAGCATACTTGATGAGCTCTTCCTTAGACCTTAGGCAAACTTTCAATTAACTAGACTGAATAAAGACCAAAATTTGGGACATCGGAAAGAGTCCCTTTCAGGTAAAATGTTGCTTAGTTTGAAAATTACGACCAAAATTTGGTACATTGGCAACAATCCCTTAATATTTCGATTGTTTTTTTAATGAAAACAAAAATTTGGTACACTGACTTAAAGTCACATTTCCTTTCTGAACAGAACTAGGGACGGAAAACCAGAGCTATTTTTAGCCACGAGGTTAATTTTTGTTTGGTTTGCGAAGCGATCCTCCAATGGTCTTGTATTCTATTTATTTTATCTATTCCACTTACGACTTCCACCTCTCAACCTTTGGCTAAACCATTAACACATTTAACACCTTAATTAGTTCACTCCTCGTCATTCCTCACAACATCTGCCTTCAATTGCAATCTTCTAAAACGCCCACTTCCTTTGACCTTGAGCACGTCTTCGACCATAGCAGGTGGAATCCTTTTTCACCATCAAACGACGTTTTCTACGAACATTCCTTCAAATCAAAAAAACTCACAACAATCCAGAGTGCCCTTGGCTGCATCCAACGCGAGAAAAGAAAATTGGGTGTTTTCACGAGCGCCTGGAAAACACCTCCACTGTCGAGCCCCTCCGGCAGTTGATTTCAAGTTCACACTCCAACCCACAGCCTCATTTCCACTCCAAATAAATGAGTGAAACTTCTCATAAACTAAACCGCCTCACGCCATCCGCCACTTATCCCCGAAGCAAAGCCATAAAGTCCAACTGCCACCTGTAGACACCGTCAACCTCTCTCAGCCTCAACGAGGTTCTCATTAAATTTTTTTTTTTATCTTTTTCTAAATCCACCACCTCTCCCTCCCTCCGAATTGTTGCATCCGAAGACGATTACCGTGTAATTAGATAGAAAACCCACCAGATACACGATTCGACGACGACTGCCGACTACCACGGATGGCAGTTCGCATGCAAAATGTAAAATGCAAAAGCGGAAAATGCAAAACGCAAAATTAAACAAACATACAGAATGTGGAAACATAACTAATCATAAACAGAAAAGTGAATGCAAAACGCAACTCAAAGTCGCGATAATTAGCAATGCGGACAGCGGATCGTAAGACGCCCTCCTCGTCGGCCTAAACGTCATGCAGCGTATGCTAAAATGCGAAAAAGGCAGACCCCGGTTACACCCCACCACGGCATCATTCATCAAAATCATTCGGCAGTGAACGAATTCAAATTGCATTCGCCTTTCCTCATAAAGCTGCACACACACTGACATCTGGTTGGAAACATCGGTATCATTGCCGACATCGGCGTACCAGGTAATTAGCAAAAAAAAAATAAATAAACCCCCACCCCGACGTCGTCTTGGCCTATCTAATTACGCAAATTGACGTCTTTTGTTTGGGCTCGTCGTTGGCTTCTTTGAAATTGAAATCGCCGTGTGTGTTTCTCTCGATTCGATTGCCTGACAGTTGTAATTAGTTTTGGAAAACACAAAACAAAAATAGTTTATTGCCACGAATTTGTTTGTTTATCATCACGTGCCTGTTCGTGTGCTTATCGGAGATGCGAACCTGATTGAGGGCAATCAGGTAAATTGACAGAAAATACATTCACCGCATCTCACAACGATCGCCGACGATCTGATTGGAATCAAAATCAAAGTGGAAGTGATCTTATTGGTGAACGAATGGTGTAGATCTGATTTTTTGGTAGATGGCGTGTCTGTAGAAGTGGTTCACGGAGAAGTAAGACTGTTTAAGGCAGTTATGGGAAAATGTTTTTCAGGATTCGAAAAATCACATGGTGCTAATCAGGGGTTTGCTATGTGGTGAAAGAAACTGTTCATTCTTTTTATTGAATTTTCTTTTGAAGACCTTCTAAACAGTAGTGTTAGATTTTTCAATTTGGACGTAAAAATACCTAGACAATCGTTTTTTAACACCATATTTTTCTTTTGGGTACTTTTGAATAAGTTTTTCAACATACTTCTATGTAATTTAAAAAGTTTGGATGCACAAAATGGGTTTCAAATCAAATTTCATGCAACCAGGAAATAAGTTCGAGTTATAGTTAGGGTGCAAGAAATGTGAGAGGAAGGCGCCGTGGGTTAATCGTTAGTGCGTCGGACTGCTAAGCGAGAGTACCCGGGTTCGAATACAAATCGGGAAAAAAACACCACAAACAATTTTCACGGCCCCACCTCCAGCGAACGACTGACATTCCTCCTGGAGTATTTCTGTCATGGTAAGCTTTCGCAATTCGCCGTTCGGAACCGGCAATAAACTGTAGGGAAACCTTACCATATGTCAAATAATAACGCGCACAACACAGTGGAGGCGCGCCCTTCGTGGGCTGTTACGCCCACTAATAATAATGAAGAAATATGAGATGTAGAAAATGCAACGAAAAATCAGTGTTCACGATAAAATTTCGAGTTATAGAAAAGTTTGAAGAAGTTCGAGAAGTTAAAGAACTTCCAGCGCATCTGAAAGAAAATAACTTTGCCTTATTATTTGAACCTTGTGGCTAAAAATAATAAAAGCAATGAAGCAGTTGACTCTGTTGTAAGATTACAAAAAAATGTCCTTACAGCTAACGCAATTGAAAAAGATGCTACTTCATTTCCAATTTCTCATTCAAATTCTTTTGATGTTAGGATAAGAATAAAAATTGTATGTAGATTTTGTAAGAAAAGGTTTAACGATCCTTTATGGCGACATGTAAAGGGTGGGTCATCTAATTGTTTCCCACTCGATATCTTAACAGAAAGTCGTATCATACATCCGCAAAACGAAATGACTCACTCTACATTTGAAAACTGTTGGAAAATATTTAAAACTCATTTCCAAAGTGAGTGAAATAAGTTCTTAATAAGAAATCGTGTAACAGACGTTTTTGGGATGAAAATTGGCTGCCGCAGCGCTATGATTTGATAGCCTAGGACTTTTTTTTTGTGAAGTACTGGTGCTATGCCTTCAATCCGATCTAAGCACTTAAGCCCTATATCATCTAAGCAATTCGTGAGCTACAGCCCAAAACCATCAACCCCTGTTGAAAAATTGGAGTGACAGAATGCGTTTTTGTCAAGCCAACCGACGCAGCTACATGAACGACGTTGTGTTGCATAATTAATAAGAATGTTTGTTCTTACTAATAAAGAAAGAAGAAAATTTAATATTGCTAATTTCATTGCATTTTTGAAAAAAGAAAGTACTATTTGGTCCACCCAGTATGTACTCTAAGTCTCTCTTCTTCGATGTTTAGATCATTTTACAAGGAGAGTGCACGACCTCCGGGTCACCGATTCAACCCAGTAGGCTATCACCACTGCGAAAATTTGATGTTCTTACCTGACATATGAAGCGATTGGTAAAACTTTGGGGGCGTTTTTCTCGAAAAAGGGGGAGTGTTACGATCTCTGACTTTGGGAAATTCATATCCTATAGACGAGCCAAATTTCATCAAAATCGGTGACCCGGAGGTCGTGCACTCTCGTTGTTAGCAAAAAGAAAAATTGGACATACAGAAAAATAGTTCAATTCCTACTCTGAGCAATAGCTGATAAGATAGAAGATAAGATAAAGGTACAGTGGAATCCTCTGCTGATACAGCAAATGGATCGTAGAAAATCCCCATTCAAAAATCGATTTCAGTTAACAGGTCTTATGACATCCGTGGTTTAAAGCCAAAGACGGAATAAAAAAAAGTAAAGCATTTTAACCGAAGCCTAGGCAATCAATCTAGAATTCAGACGGACGTGATTTAAAAAATGTTTCTTTAAAAAAAATATATTTACTTTTCAAAATATGAAATAAATAATTAAAAAAAAACCGGTCAAGTGTGAGTTTTACTCACCCGCCGAGGGTTTCGTTCGCAAACAGATTAGTAGTTTAACCTTAATATAAGTCTAAGAAATCAACAAACTAAAATAGTCAAATCAAATTAAACTCAATTCACTGTTCAATCACTAAAATTCTTTCATTTCGAACGAAACTGAACAAAAGAAAATCCTTTCCCATTTGCTGATCGCGCCAGCCGTGTGAAAATTGCTTTGGTGCATTTAAGGGATGAAATGCCGCAAGCGACACTGAGACTGCCGTCAGTTCATCGTTTTTTGCGATAACTGATCCGATTTAAATCGTTAATATCTCGAAAAATTGTATGAAAATAATTTTTTTTACATAATATTTTATTGTTCTTTCACTGAGATCTACAAAATGGCGTTTTCGGATCTTCAAAACTCGAATATTGCTGTTTTTCGATTTTTGGCCAATATCTCGAAAACTATTAAAGCCAGAGTGCTCAAACCAATTTTAACACAAAGATTACATCAAAACTTACATTCCAGATTTTTTTCAGATTTTTAGACCAACGGGTGTGGAAATGAGAGGGGGGGGACGCCTTTTTTCCAACTTTGAAGCTTAATATCTCGAAAACTTAACTTCCAAATGAAAAGTTCAAAATGAAAACTCTATTTCATTTTGCAAGACCTATCCGATGGTACCTCACTTAATATATTGCCGTGAATTTTTTTTCAAAAAAGTTAGTAATTAATTTATTTTAGTACAAATAAAAAATCACACACGATTTTCGGATAATTTTGGGCTATTGCGATGAGTTGCCCCATAACTCCAGATTTTTTTCAGATTTTTTGGTTAAATATTCTAGAAAGTAAGGTGGGGACACGGTACACAAGTCAGTTTTTGGCAATTTGTTGGCTAATAACTTCTTACCAATAAGAGTGAGATGATTACTATAGTACAACTTTTTGATCTAGCTATCATCCTCTTTCCAACGATACCCATATCAAGGAACTAGTAAAAGAAATTTATTTTTCAAATTTAGTATTGGTACTAAGCTTTTTGCTAGTACAAAATTTTCTTAAATTTTTTTCCTGAACTTTCTTTGAGCAAGTGAAATACGTCTTTTAGCAAAGTTTTATTTCTAAATTCTTAGCGGTTCGCCAATTACCGAGGTTAAGGCCTAACGACAGACAGACAGACATTTTCATAATCAGGGCACCGCCCCCTTTCCCATATCGACCATCAAAGTGAGTAAACGTTTTTTCGAGCGTTAGTATTAGTACTAACTTTTTCTCTAATCTGCGACTAATTCCAAAAAGGGTGCATGATTTATTTTTGGGTTGCCTAGATACACCTTCAGTCCAAATTTCATCCCTTAACTACAAAGGACTTATAAGTTATAGTCAAATATGTAAAAGGCGACAGACAGACAGACAGACAGACAGACAGACACCGAAGTGATTCCATAAGGGTTTTGTTATTCCTTTGGAACGAAACCCTAAAAAGACCAAGGCATCAAGAACATGTAAAAGCAAGCTTATGATTATAATAGTTCGACTATAGTATGAGCGAGTCTAGCCGAATCAGTTTTTTAAAACTATATCTTAGAAGAATAGAATGAGCTACCTAAAAATTTAAATGAAAAACTACAAGGCTTGCGAAGTAAGTCTTAGGTCTTAGGACTGAGTGACTGCTGAGAGTAGTCGCGGCTCACGTAAGCCATTGATCACGCTGTCATACTTTCATAATGCTTTCAAACTCGGATTCGTTGCCTAGAACTTTCCTGTAACTTACTTACGTATTAAGTATTAAGTATTAAATGAATCATGGATATTCCAGTTCGACACCGATCTGAAGAACACAACAAAAATAGTTAAGGAAGGGTTGCTTTCTTGGACACCTAGGCAAATAATAATGGATGGAAAATTACAAGAAAAATCTCTTTCAAGTTGATTTTAGTGGATGAATGGCATGAAAAGAAAAGGTAATAGAATCAACACTAAGCCACTTAAAAACTAATTTAAGCACAAGAAGATAAGGGGCTAAAGGTTCGTTTAAAGTTTTTGTTATTGGTTTCAACTTTTTATTTATTATGTTTATTTCGTTATAAAGGTTACATTAGTTGTCTCACAATTTACATAAAAAAATACAGGGATATGATTTGTAATCTCAATCTTACTGAAAAACAATTTGTTGGTAATTTATAAAGAATAGAACTATAAAACGTTTATTGAGGAAAACGAAAGAAAACCCGAATATATAAACAAGAGCAGCAAAAAAAGAAAAAAACATATAAATGAATATTGGTTTGAAAATGTTTCCTCATTTCTGTCACTTGTTTTGATTTTTTTTTTATAAATTGAATTTAAAATGTATTGTTAGTACAGTAAAGCACGATTTAAGATAATTCAAAGTCTAAGTATTTGCAGTCGATTATGTGGAGAATAAGGAGATAAACTTCAGCAAGCTTACTCGCTTTTAATGTTCACTATATTATTAAAATAAAAAATAGGCAATTGATTATTTGGAACAGATCAAAGGAGAGTTTCCCTACCCGTAAACCTTAAGCAGAATTTGATGTCTCACGGACAGTAATAAATTATTTATCTTCTTTGTTGAATCTCAAAAAACTTTGCTTACCAACTAGCAAGCTTTTAATGGAGAATAGTCTGTAGGAAAGTTAGGTCGGTGTTCAAAGAGTGTCTAGGTGTAATTACAATGTTCGATTTATTATGTTTAAGGGAAAATTATGTAAACAATTTATAGTGCCGCTGACGTTTGTAATTTGCCCATTAATTCCCCCATTTACTGTGGCTTAGACCCTTAGTGACATTTGTTACATTTCATGTTATTACATTTTACACTACGTTTCATTTTATTCAATTTTGCACATTTTTCATGTTTACATTCAACAAAATTTGTTTGAGCACCATCGTGGGTATTTTGAAGCGAATTTTTTTTTTACATTTTTGCATCTCATGCATTAATCAAACAAAAACTCTTATTGCAGAGGTAATAACTGTGAATACAATTTTGATTGAAAGGACATGAAAATCTATCAAATGAGTCTTTAGTGTTTCTGGTTTCTTATTGCCTCTGTTAAAAAAAAGATTAGCAAAGACTTCGGCTCAAGACTAAGCGGAAGATCGCAAAACTCGCCAGAAAACGACGAAAAAAAACTTCTCTGTAATTCTAAACAGTGTCTAAGGACAAGTCTTACGAAGCAGACGTACTAAAACCAACATTCCTTAGTGCATGAACAGATCCTAGCGCCTTTTATTCTCCCACGACCCACAGTCCGTTCACTTGCACCACACCACCGAATCGCCTCCTCAAAGTGCATGCCACAAAACGAATCTTCCCCGCCTAGAGCACAACTTATTCCAAAAAAAAAAAACGAATTTTTTAATTGTCCATGCAAAACAGTCGTGATTTTCGTTTCGCCGCAAGCTCACCGCCCGCCACCCGACGTCTGCCAATTAACCACGAACGTCTTCCGCGCTTATCGCACGACGGTCGACGCGACGGCAGCTCATTTGACTCCCCAAAACGACGCGCCATGCAAAATGGCTTCCACTCGACGCGCCACGAAAAAACTGTTTTTATGACAAACTCATGAAATCGTAAATCCCTAATTGGTGACTTACCGGAGCAGCTCTGCCGCCGCTGTCCCGCTCACACAGCAGTTCCCATGCCCCGTCGACGCGAACCGTGAGCAAACAGCTAAAAGGGAAGACGCGTCTGTTTTTTGCCCCGCGACGAGAATCCTCGCCATAGACCACAACGGAGTGGCGGAGCGGAGCGGAAACTGCCTTGGGGCGGAGCTTCCGAATTGAGGATCACTCAAGAAGACGCCGAGACGCTCTCCGAAGGAGCCGAGCAGAGCAGAGAGAAATATGAAAGTTCATCAACGGCAAAGTTGGAAACCTGAATCACGATCGTATCGGCGGCCGAAATCTGCATGCGAACGAAAAATGCAAACGAGCGACCGAGGGATGCGCCCAATTTCAGAGGCTCCGCAGACGCGCACGGCTTCTCCGTGATGTAACCGCGAAATTGACGGAGAGGGAGCGCTGTGGGAACCGATCGGAGTGCATCCCGCGTCTTTTTGTTTTTTTTTGTTCTTGCGAATTCTGCTCCCCACACGATCGAGCTGCGAGTGTGGTGTGTATCTGGTGTGTGTGTGGTGAGTATCTTGCGCGGCGAGCACGTACGTGCAGTTGACGGAATTGCGCGCACACCGCGTCTGTTTACCATAAACAAAATGGAAGGAACGAAGACGTGGTCGATGCCGACGCTGAGTCCGAGACTGAGAATGAGACGCAAGGATCAGCTCTGTATCGTTATGGGATCTGTATGACCGGGCCGGGCATTCGAGGCAATTTATTAAGAGGCACGAATTGAATGAACGCCCTTATCCAAAGAGTGCGTCGTCGTGGCTGTGGATGGATGCACCGCTCAAAGACGACCTTTGTGTCCGCGCGCAGAGGCCCCCGTCTCTCTGCCAGATCAATTTGGTTAAATCAAAAACAGAATCGAGAGCAAGGTGCATATAATTATCGTTGAGGATTTATGACACCCGACGCCGGCCGAGGAGTCGGACTTGAAGTCGGACTTCGGAGTCGGAGCACGATGGGAAATTTTCATTTAATTTGCATGGTTGACTTGGCCAGGGACACGCGGCGGCAAAGTGTTGGCTTCATTTGGCGGTTGGACGCTGTCTGGTTGGCTGTTCGGGTTGTTGTGGTGTGTCCAACAGGTTGAGAGAGTGGAGTCTGGAAGGCTATCATTACGGTGGTTTTATGAGAAGGATCAATTTTGTGGATTCCATGTGTGTGTGTGGATGGAGATGTGTATCTTAAATTAGTTTCAGTTTTTTTTTTTTTGAGGGAGACGACGTCGGGTTTTGTGCGCGATGGGATGTGAATTAGATTTGTGGTTGGTAGTTGATTGGGGGGTGGGTACTTGGAGCTGAAATCGCTTTCAATTTGAATGGAGGAAGCATTTAGTTGGATTTAATGGTTCAACGTGATGTGGTTTTGAAGTTGTTTTTTTTTTTTTGGATGACTGGTGGTTGATGGGAGAGGAGACAGAGCTTAATGAATGCGTCACATGTGCGGAGATTTTAAGAACAGGGCATAGGAGAAAAGTCGATGAAGGTCTCTGGGTCGCTACAAAAATCATTTAGGAGTCGCAGGGGGTCTCTCTAAAGTGTCTTCCAATTTAAAAAGTGTGTTCTTTTACGACGTGAACAGTTTTTCGTCAAAGGTGAGCGGAAGGGCGGTTTTAAGTGAAGAAGGAAGCCTGCAGGTGGTAAAATGAGAGGAAAAGAAGACATGTTGTGATCAAAGAGACGGAGGAGCTGAAAGAAAATGAACGTATAAGCCAAGTGCCTTAAGGAATGGACGCAACATTTTTTTAAAAGGAAGTTGCTTAAGAGTTTCAACCCTTAAGCTGAACAGGTATGCGGCTCGAAGGACCAAAAACTTCGCTGCCAAGTGGGGAAGGTGGATTTTTTTTTCAATGACAGTGAGGAGTTTTAGCCGATAAAATTTTCTAAGGTGATTTCAGGAACAAAAGTTGCTGAATCTCGGTTTGGAGTTCTGAAAGCGTCTTGAGTCAAACTGAATCGACCACCTTGTTTCTCTCTGCAGCTCGAAATTGAATGAAACTCAATCTGAATAGAGATTAAAATCAAATTAATGCTTGTAGAAGAGTTTTTTAGCTGGCAAATGAGTGGTCAAGATCATCACAAGTCGAGTTCAGTTAAGAATTAAAGGAGCAGCATGTCCAGGACTATCATCAGAGGCAGCTTCAAGGTCAAAAAGCACATACATCGATGACTTGAAGAAAAGGTGTGGATGTCCAGTGCCCTTGGCAGATTACCTTCTCATCTCTGTTGCCAATTGTGTTTGTGAAATTCGAAGAGTCATGTGCACCGGAATTCTTAACAAAAAGGAGGTGTTTAATCATACGTAAGTGGTTTAATGCACAGAAACCAAGTTTTGTTCCCATTTCGAAGGGAATTTCATGTACAGTGAGTTCTATCTTAAGTGCACAACCCCGGGACCAGAATTTTTCTCGACGTGAAAGACTCCCCATTCTGGAGGGAATACACTTAAGGAAAAAAGAACCATGCCAGCCAACAATGACAGCATGTTTTGTCTGTTTAAGAAAATCGTCCACTTAAGAGGAGTGTCCAGTAAGCAGGATTGCATCGTATTTCGTGCCTTTTCCTCCACTAGTCGGCACTTGAGCGTTTTGCAGTCAAAACAAGCTTCATTTAAGCTTTATTATGAAGACTAACAATATGAAGTCATGCCAGCAATGAAATTTTAAATTTAAAAACGCGTCGTTTATTCAGTATGATGCAAGCAACATTTCTAGTCTTTCAACAAGAGAACGTGTTAATAAGTGATCATCTTTTTGACCTCAACTCGGTCCTCCTGTGACAACGAAAACTTGCAGTCAAAGTTTTCATTTAAATTTTTGTGTTCAAAAGAATGAGCGAGTATTTTATGAATCAAGATAAATGGACAAACACTAAAATCAATCTAAAGTTCGTCTACCAATGAACAAAAAAAGTTCAAAAAAATATAAAAAATTTATAAATGTTTGAGGTGGACTGCGTAAAAGATCCCAGAAGCTTCTTTTTGAAAACTACGAAACGCTGGCCCTCCTCTTCCACTAAGTCTTCAGTCCCTTTCCGAATCTCATTCAAAAAAAATCCCATTCAAATGCCGCCCAAACACTCACTTTTCCCGAGAACCTCGCCAAAATCTCACAAATCAATGAATCCACTGAAACACTCTTCCGCCAGACCCTCAAAAAAAAAACAAAAAAACCGCCCAGTCCAATCTCCTTAAAAACGCAAAACCTCCTCTTTCTCCATCAGTTCGCCGGTCAACTCTTTTGTTTTGCACCCCGAAATTGCCGCAATTATCTAAATTGAATCACAAATCAATACAGATGTCCAAAGTTTGTATTCCCTACCCCCTCGCTCCGCACAATTCACTTCAATTGATTACCACCACCGCATCTGCGAGAGAGCGCATAATTACCATCAATCTGTGGACTTACGTGATATCGCCAATCGTCCTCCTCCTGCTGCTCGTCGTCGTTCGTTCGCTTTGCATTCGGACCACGGCAATCACCAAACATGACATTCATCATGCCAGCGAATGGGGGCTCCCTTCCTCTGTGGTCATCATCGGGCTCGTCCTCGTCTGCAAACACACACACACACACACACACGTCTGTGTTCATAAACCATGCAGAAGGTTCTCTTACGGGGTATATGGACCCAACCTATCATTAGCATTTCCGCTTTTTTGCAAGCCACGTGATTTAAATCACATCTGAGGTCCTTGCCGAGGGAGCTCTCTCCATCTCTCGCTCTCTCGCTCTCTCTGCGCTTTGCATAGCGCTAAATTAGTTCTGCCTTTGAGTCTCTTGGCCGTCTTTTAATTTTTATCGCGTCTCGCCCACCGCCGCGGCACACCGGACGAGCGCGAAAATCAAATTTGTGTCTAACTCGAAATGAATTAGTTCCTGGTACTCAATTCCGGAGGAAGGCGCGCTCGATCAAAGAAACAGAAGCGAAGAAGTAGCCGCGCGTCGGCGGTGGGATACAAATTCATTTGGCTGCGGTTGCGTTCCAAGAGATTTACGACCGCGTACCGGTTGCTGTGCGGCGCCGTGCCGCATTTTTGGCGCCGCTCTTGAGGACACATTGCAGCCGCGTGTCCTTGGAGCGGCAATGAGGCGCGCTCTCGCGCAGATTAGCGTAATTCTCCCGCTCGGCCCAACAAATGGCTATCACACTTCTGCGCCAATTATCTCATTATTTCTGCATCAGCCGCAGTTCCTCCGTCCGTCCGACCGACGCGTCCGTCTACTGATGAGTCGGCGGTAACTCCGGTTCCCGGTCAATTGGCGGAGATATACGACGTGTGTCGGCGCGCCTGGTGTCTCTGTGTGTGTGTGTATGAGATGCAATTTGACCGAAGACGGGAACGTCGAAATCATCTCGCAAAGTTATTAAAAGATGATTTGCATAAAAGGTAGGCCAGGGTAGGGACGCGTGGTAATTATCTACAACTTTGTCGGTGGATTTGCCGCAGTCGACGCAGTTAATTAATCACGCTGAATATGCAAATGGCGGGAGGAAGAACGCTCCGCTCTGGATAGAGTCAAAAAAAAAAGAAATTCACTGCCACGGTGCAAGGTCAGGGAGATTGATTGATGTCTTTTCAGAGGCACACGGGCGGGCTCAATGGAAAAAGGCAGAAACCCCTTCAAATGGCTTAGAACCTGGGAACCTGTTGCAAAATGTGCGCTGTGCGCATGCTCGCCATTCAATCGTCGCTGGGTGGTCGACAGGACTCGTTTTACGAGGAGTGAGTCGTTATGAAACAATTGTGGCCGGTTAATGGCGAATTATGTCATGATCTTTAATTTGATGGGAAGCATTTGTTTCGAGCCATTCAAAGGCGAAATTGATGTGAGCACGCTATGACGACGATGTGCTTGGCAGACCTCTGATCGACTTTTTTTTTTTTCTTTTTAAAAAAAACCTTCAGTTGTCTCGTGTTGCTCTTGTTGAAGACTTTCAGCTGAAATGATGAAAAACATGAAGATTTTATTTATTTGAAATAGTCCTCCTAGAGTTGGGGTTCTTCGTTCTCTTAGCTCGTTAAAGACTTTGAAGAGAGCTCGTTGAAGACTTTAAAGACTAACACTGCATGCTTTTCGAACCGAACTTCTTCAAAAAATCGTTGACTAAACATTTCAGAAAATATGCCAACTAAGAGAGACAGATGAAGACTCTTCACAAAGAACGCAAAGCGTTGTGGATTGTATTTTGTTTTGCTCGGTTTTTCTTAAATTTTTTGGTTTTTCTGTCTTGTATATATATATAGAATAGACCAACAACTTTTTAAATTAGACAGTCACCTTACGCACAAAGGCACTTGCTGGCTGTAATAGTAACTTCAATTTTCTTTAAAAAAGTTGTTGGTTCATTCTAAAGGGTGGTTTTTTAAAGCTATAGGAAAGTTTTAAAAAAAAAAACATTATTAGTACGGTCCTTTGATAGTACGGTCTATATAGTTTAATGTTTGAAGACTATTTCATGCAAATGTTGACCTTGACTGCGCCTCAAATGGCCCACCCGCTTAGTCCAATTTTGGCATACTCTTTCCAACATTTCGTCCGGTATCTCACTAATACTAAATGCTTCAATGTTGTCTTCCAATGCGTCAATTGAAGCGGGCTTGTCTGTATAGACATGAACTTTAACATAGCCCCACAAAAAATAGTCTAAAGGCGTTAAATCGCACGATCTAGGCGGCCATTTGACCGGTCCCGAACGTGAAATAAAATGTTCACCGAACTCGCCTCTCAATAAGTCCATTGTTGCGCCTGCTGTGTGGCATGTGGCACCGTCTTGTTGAAACCACATGTCATGCAAGTCAAGCTCTTGCATTTTGGGCAAAAAAAAGTTGGATATCATCTCACGGTAGCACTCACCATTCACAGTTACGTTACGATTCGCATCATCTTTGAAGAAGTACGGTCCAATGATGCCACCAGCCCATAAACCGCACCAAACTGTGACTTTTTCTGGATGCATTGGTAGCTCTTGCAATGCTTCTGGCTGATATTCACTTCAAAATCGACAATTTTGCTTATTTACGTACCCATTGAGCCAAAAATGAGCTTCGTCGCTGAACACTTTCTTAGCTTTCTGAACTTCTTAACAGAGCACGCATTTGGATAATAAAATTCAATAATTTGCAAGAGTTGTTCGTTTGTAAGACGATTCATGGTTAAATTATAGACCAAACTGAAGATGTTTGACAGTGGAACAAAACACAAATTGTGACTGCCCCCGCTTATAGCTCACGCAGAAGGCCCGAGTTCGTAATGAATCTTAGGATGCTTTTGGGTGAGCTGGCAGCTATATTTCCTGCCTCTAGGTAGTGCCTGCCAAGGTATCGATGACGAGTACTGACTAAGCAGTTACAGTGACACAGTAAGTGTTCCGCTGTTTCTTCGTTCTCGTTGCACATTCGGCAGGTGTCATCCTGCGTTAAGCCCATCGCTTTTAGGTGTTTGTTAACTGGGCAGTGCCCAGTCAGAAAGCCTGTAACGGTTCGAATCTGACTCCTCGTGAGACTGAGGAGTTGCTTTGCTCTAGCGATGGAAGTAGTTGGCATGAACATTTTGGCTTGCCTATTACCTTCCGTTTTCGTCCAGTAGTGATTGGCCGTTATTTTCAGCCAGCTATTTATGCAGCATTTAATGGTGGTGATGGGAATGCCGCAGAATGGTCGTGGCATCATGAAGGGTGATGCGGAGCCTTTTCTGACTAGTAGGTCCGCTCTTTCGTTTCCAACGTGACCACTGTGCCCGGGTATCCAGATGAGATAGACCCTGTTCGAGCTGGCCAGTTGGTGCAGTAGTTGGAGGCAGTCCCATACTAGCTTTGAGGTGACTTCGTAGCTTTTTGGATAACCGAGGTTCTACTGTACATATGAAATGAAGTCGCAACTTATTTATATGTTTAAGCTGTGTCCTAGGCCTACACAACTTGTCACTCAGTGTAAGCCCTGATTAATACTACAACCAAAATTTGGTCATCCATAATTTCCGTTCACTTTAAACTACTTTTTGTATTTTATGCAGAGCCGAGGAAATGTTTGTTTTCTTGTAACTAAAATGAAATTGAATGATTAAATTAATGCACCTATTCCGGATATGATGGGATCACAGCTCTCGAATGAGATTGCGAATTGCGAAGTTCCTCTTGTAAGGTTTCTTGCCAACAAAAAGTCTCCCAAAAAAGTCATCACAGTTTTCACCTGACTGACATTTGTGGATTGTGACCACATCACGACCCGAATAGATGGAAAAAAATTAACGTGCTTCAGATAAGCTTATGCCCTTAAGTCTTCAAAAAATAAAAACGAAAAAATAAGCAAAGTTCTCGAAACACGTTGATTTCTAAAAAAAAATATCACAGTCCATTCCACCAAAGAATACATTTACATTGACAGATTTGCTGACACAATTATGTTCACAATTTCAGCCGCCCATTTTCAAATCCGTACGACTTTCGTCACCTCTCCACGATTTTAAAGCCGCCAAAGTCATGGTCGCCATTCCAACCACTCACGTGTTGACCTCCTTCACACATCCCCATGGAGTTTCTTAAAAATTCAATTAAAACGGACAACAAAAACAACACCTGTTCACAGGCACTCAAAAAAGAAATCCAAAAAAAAACTTCCTCTTCGCCTGCGGCCGGCAAAACACTGACTTCCGAACCCCCGCTGGGCATTCGATTACCCGCCATGAAATCGGCGGTAGGTGAGCGTCCGACATTCAAAAACCGTCCTCCTCCTCCTCCTCTCCTAATTAGATCGAAAATTACAGTTTATGTAGATTTTCGTTACACATTCGTGGGGAAAATCACCTCGAGCGGGGAATTCAAATCCACCAAATGACCCGCTAATGGGACGTCTCATCTGCAGACGTTCTCCCGCGCGTCTGCTAACCGCGTTCGTGACTGCGCCATTCCACAGCCTTTCCGGTTGACGGCTGGGGTCCCTCGCACGGGTCAAGTGTGTGCGTCGGGGCTAATCCGGTGCCGGAGGGGCATCACAATCACCACCACAACGATCATAGAAAAAAAGAAGCCACTTACCATCGACTGGCGCTGGTGCCAGAGGGGGCAGCGGCGGCGGTGGCGGCTGCGGTGGATGATGATGATGCCGGTCGTCGGTGCTGGCCGGTGGCGTTGTGGTCCGCGAGGTGGTTGAGCCACCCGCACCGGCGGCCATCGCAAGCGCGACTGGAACTGAAACCGGTGCTGGGATCAATGCAGGAACTTGAACCGTGGCCGGCGACGGAGACGGTGTGCACGGCGCTGGCGGTGCCCCAGCACCGGGCACGGTAGTCGGCGTCAGGTCGCTTAGGGCGCTGCTGCTTTTTCTGTTAAAGAACCCCGAGTACAGCTGCTGCAACTGCTGCTGCTGATGCTGCGGCCCGAAGTCCAGATGTTGCGGGTGGAATTGTGGAAGCGTCGTCATCTGAATTGTGGGTGGCATGGGAGGCTGCTGCTGCGACTGCGGCTCTAGGCTAAATAAATGACTCAGTTGATGCTGGTGGTTCTGCAGAAAGAAAGATGGATGATAGTGCGGATGACTGGTGATGGGGATGTCATCTTTGCTGCTGCCAGCAGCACCGCCGCCACCACCGCCGGGACTTGAGTTGCTTTTGTATTTCGACATCGTAAAGTCGATCGGTTGCTCCAATGCGATGAAACTTCTGCTGCGACTCAGCCTGTTGTGATCAAGTAACATTCCGCAGGTCGATGAAACGATATTTGGATGATTGGCTAAGAGTAATGACATAATCGAGTGTGTCGAACTTGTGGGATTCGTTTCTGTTTCGTCTCTTGTGGGTGTGTGTGTTTGATTTCGAGGAACTCCAATTGTGGTGAATTTCTTAAGGTGGGAATTTTTGAAAGGCGTTTTTTTTTTTGTCGAAAGTGATGACGTTCCGTTTGTTATACGTGCTTAAAGCGGCTTTTAGTGAAAATTTTCATGTCAGTGAAAGGCCTAAAAGGAGAGAAGAAATTAGCATAATTAAACTTATCTATAAGATGAAATATATAAAGTTTTATAGGATCTTCACGTTTTTTTAAAATTTTGACGAAAAAATTAGGAAGGAAACGAGTTATATTATTATTATTAGACATTATTAAAATATAAATAATTTATAAAACAATAAAAGAGATTAAGCTCTACCTACCAGTTAAGGAAACAAGTTCTAATTTTGAAAATATCTAAACAAGATGTTTTAATTTATAAGAGATCGATAAAAACTTTAATTGGGAACAGAAGAATTCGAATATTAGCTTTAAAAAATACTAAAAAAAGAAGAATGCTATAAAAAGCAACTTTCGGCCATAAATCTGATTTTAGAATTTAAAGTACCAATTTTTACGTACAAATAGTTAAGTTAAATGAAGGGACACTCGAAACTTGGTTTCGTCGTGTCCACAAATTGAAAGTGAAAACTATTTTTTGTTTTGTAGGGTTAGAAACAAAGAAATTTGCCGATTTTGTATTTCATTCCAAAAAAGAAAGAGCAAACAATATTAGTTTTGAGTTTAAAAAGTCAGCAAGACACTGAACTGACAAGAAACTGCGAAGTTCAAGAGACTAAAAAATATTGTTCTTAGTCTTAGAACTACGATCAGATCAGATCAGGAGGAAATAAAACTAATGTTTAGGTTTAAGAAAAAAAATAAAATTAAGTTCAAGTTTTGAGGGAATTCTGATTTTATATAAAAAATTTTTAGCAGAAAGTCGAAATTAAGCTATTTAAGCTTTGGCATAGGTTTTAAAATAAAATTGATACTGACTTAACGAAGTTAAATAAAAACCTAGAGAAAAAGAAAAGAAAAATAGGTAGACATGAAGAAAAAATTTGTTCAAACAATTATTTCAGAGAAAAATTTATATTTTTTGAGTACAAAAACAAGAATTTTAGGCTGGAAAATTGACAATGCGTCGATGTAAAAAGTCTCAACGAACGATATAAATCAAATCTTTTTAATCGTTTTTCAATCGGGCAGTGCATTTTAAGTTTAACTAAAAATTCAAATAAGTTTTTGAGACACTGTGAAAAATATGGAACGTGGTCCAAAGACTTTTCTGCCATACAGGTAAAACAGGATTGCAAAGAGGCTATATCATTTTTATCTATTTTTGACTCTCTCTTATTTTCTATTCTGTTAGACTTCGTCATTTTTAAAAACTTTGCAAGGAGACGGTAAGAAAAATGATTTCGACTACCTAAAGTGATAAACACTCGTACATCAAGAACAACATATTTTCTTAACGAAATTTGAAACAAAAACCATACGAAAAGCAAAAAATCGCTAGGCACCGGATTCGAACCTGAACCTCACAAATTCAAAGTCAAATCCTTTTCCTTCGAGACTAATAACCATATTCCTACTAGACGACTAATTGTCAGGTTCCCTACCTGACGAGCTAGGCTCCTCCACCCTCGTTATAGAAAAATGTGTGGTATAAGTTTATACTTAGACCTTTATCTGAATCAACAATAATACACTTTTTAAAAAGGATCTAATTTTATTGCATTGCTGATATGCAATTTGATCGATTTTTTTTTTTCGAAACTCTCTTTCAGGATTGCCCGTTTAGCAGATTTTTCGATAGATCTAAAGGACTCTTGAGGATATTTGAAAATAAAATCTAGTGATTTCTAGCGACTTTTTACTCCTACGACTTTTCACTAAAAACCACGCAACTTTGAGACTGTGTAGTACTTCGTTTTGATGTACTCTTTGCGCAAGTGAAATGCATAATCTGCCGAAATTTGATTCATTGACTCTTAGTTAGTTGGACTGAGGTACAACGACAAGGATTTTTACAATCTGAGGGGTGGGCCATCTAGTTGCTACTATTTAAATCATAAGCCATTTTGACACTGACAACTGTTTCCCACTCTAAATCTTGAAAGAAAGTCAGTATCATCCCTCCGCAGAACAAAGTGAGACGTTTGACAACGTTGCGAAATATTGGAAACTTATTTCTAAGATGAGTGCTGTGTAGCTCTAAGACTTTTTCTTAAAAAAGAATCGTGCTATCAGCTCGGCATTGCCAATTGGCCGCCACAAAACTACGATTTAATCCCTACTTTTTTTTTGTATAGAACTGGGAAGCACCGATGCTATGCCAACAGTCCAGAAATGATTCAAGAACTAAGGGCCAGTATCATGTGAGCATTCCGTGAGCTACATCCTAAAATAGTGATGAGCATGAGAATGCGTTACTTCGAAACGAGAGAAGCATGAATGATGTCGTATTTCATAATAAATGGCAATGTTTGTTCTTACTAACAAAGCCATAACACATGAAAAAAAAAATTGTTTGTCTGATTGCATTTTTAAAATAAAACTTTTTTTGGCTCGTTTTGTAGGCACACAACCCACAAAGCTATGAAAAAGTTTCTTAGGGTTAGTATAGGTACTAACTTTTTCGTTAATCTACGACTAATTGTTTTAGAAAATTACGAGATCTATTATTGAGTTGCTCAAATACACCTAAACTCTAAATTTCACCACTTAATTACAAAGGATTTGGAAATAATAGGCAGATGTGTAAAAGTCGACACATAAGAGTTTCGTTGATTCTTTTGGAACTAAATTCTCAAAAACGTATAATATTTTTATCATACTTTCAAATTTTAAGCCAATAATTGACCGAAACTAAGTGCAGGCCAAGAAGCTCTCAACAACAAGTGCTCTTAAAAAACAGATTAGGTAAAAAAGAGAGTCAGAAAAAAATCAAAATGCACTGAGACAGTCTTCGAGGACTTCAAGGAATTTTTTCTCACAGCTTGGAATTTCTCACAGCTTGGTTAAAAAAAAAACTCAACTACGGTTTATTGACATACTCAAGTCATTCGAGAGAAGCCAATTTAGCATCTTACCTCGAACGCGAGAAACAAGAGATCCTTTATTGGCTCAATCCATGCATGATCCTTAAAAAATCATTATCTTAAGAAAGCAAACGAAAAAGAAGTTCATAAAAATTTCGTCAGAAAGTTACAAATTCGTTTTTTTTAATGGCAGAAACGGTATAAAATGCGTACTTCCATTTTTAAAAAAAAGACTGACAAATAAAAAACTTTAAGCTCTGATCTTGCCTTTAAGTCAACATCTCTCGAAGCACACAGGTCTCAGTCCGACCTCTTGGACAGTAGTGTCACCGCTCCCTGTCATAACGAATCTCTAGTACCCAAAACCTCGCTAATAATCCGCTGCTATTTGTTTAGAGCCTACTTACACCCGATCGCCGCATTACAATCAACGCATGACTCTTCCCCGAACATCAGCAATTTACCGTCCACGACACCTCACCACAGAAGCTCGTAATCTCATTCTTCGAGGCCGGGCGCTAATTAAATTTGAATCCGCCGCCATTGTTACCCTTAATTAGTTCGGACCTCGATTATATGCAGATCACCGCGGTTCTAGACGCCCGAGACTTTTTTTTTGTTTGAAAAGCCGCATGTGTTTTGTGTATCTCGAACCTAATCGCGTCCATTCACAATTCCGCCGATCAAATCTTCTTACAGAGTTCAAATCAAAGAGGCTCGGAGAGGGGGGGAAGCTAATAACAATTATAATGAAGAAAAATATATCATCATGCGATATTTTTGTAGTCATCGCGCCACAAGAGTCAATTTGTCAGAGATACAGATACACAGATACACTCAGACAACGAGCGGGCATTGCACTCGAGTCGCGTCTCTTCACCTTGGCATCCGGTGAGCCGTATGGCGAAGGCGTTTAGGCGTTTCATCGTTTCAGTGCTGCTCCTGATCTGCCTAAACACACACAGACACAGAGATTGAACCTCTGTCGCGGGTAATTATAAAAGAATTTAAATGTTTCATTTGAAAGTACAAACCACGCGGTCGCGGTCGCAGTCTTCATATCGACAAACAGACAGACAGACGGATGGATGGACGGACAGAGAGTAGATACTAAGTATCTGGAGCTTCGAACGGAAATATTATGAAACATTTGGGTAAATTAGGGATTTGTGGAGGAGGGCGATCGATCGCATGATGAGCGGGCATTTTCTTACGAAAAAGAGATTTGCTTCTTCATTTTTTTATTTTTTGGGTTGGTGCTTGGGGACTTTGATTGGCGGCGTTGAAATGAGAGCGAGCGGTACTCGCCGCGGATGTATTTGGAACGAATGCAGATTGGGATTTGTAATTAGAATGGGAGGCAGTTTTGGTGCAACTAAGGCGATGATGACCCGGATGAAGAGGTGCGTCATGGGAACGTTGTTTGTTGACAAGATTGCGAGAATGATGACAGGGAGAGCTGTCGAAGAGATTTTTCTATGGGAACTCTGACTTTGATCGTGTGAACCAATGATTTATGAACAAATAACAAAAGAAACAAAACTAAGACCATCAAAATGTCTCGTCAACTCTTTTAGTAATGTTCTACCAAAGTTTTGAACCGGAAAACAGAGCAAGTCACACGGGGATTCAAACATTTATATCAAGCATCATATGGTGTCCCACGACTTACGGGTGTCTTTTATTAAAATTGTGTGTAGATTTTTAAATAAATTTTCTTAACATTCTTAATTGCACTTTTTTTTTAATTTTTGATTTTTCTTTTGTTTCTTTTTTCGGCTCGTTTCGTATGAGTTTCGCTATTTTTGATAATGAGTTCTCTTTTTCTGGATGAGATGTGTCGAAAATCTTTTCTTTTTTTATTTTAAGTGATAACACTCAGCAAAAACTATTTTTCAGGTTTCCCTAGTTTTTTTATTTTACCTCTTTTAATTTTTGTAATTTTAATTACAATTAATTAAAAATTAATTAATTTAATTTTTTGTTATCACTTCAAAAGAAGTCCAGAGCCGGCAAAAGTAAAGAGCGCTTATTTATTAGTTAGTAGTTAATTTTTCTAAAGTTTTTGCCGACTATAATCGACTAATGTCTGGGATCTGAGAAAAAGGATTGTAAAATAAACTAGTGTCCAGCACACAAGCTTTGATCTTACAAAATGTTGGCACTAAAACGATCACGATAGATTTTTACACTTTCAAAATGTTTTCGTTACTTTTATTTAATGCTCTTTATGCGAAGACGGATTTAGTTTCTTTCAACGACCTACTTGGGCTTCACTTAGGACTATTCAATTATTCCAACTTATTGTTACGATATTCTGAAAATTTTTTTACACAAAATGTTAAGATGAATCCTTTTGACACAAATCAGTCAATTCTATACAGATCTACATATTTGAGTACGACTTTATGTCGGTAACTAGGCTGTAGGGGATCATCAATTCAGTCGTATGCGCAAAAAATATATTTAAGGCATATTTCTCTCTCTCTTCTTCTTTTTATTTCTTTTTGGTTCATAGTTTTCTCTTTATTTTCGAAGTTTTCCCCTTTTGTTTTTTTTTTTCTTAAATTTTATTTATTCCACTTTTCTCTTTTTCCTTTACTGTAGTCAAACTTCAAAATTGTGATATCCGACATCTACATTCAAAAACCTACGAATTGAAAACTACAAAAAGCTCGTTAAACTGATTATACGTCGGACCTTGTCCTCCTGACTTCACGTACCGATTGCAAGAATGACGAACATCCGCCACACCCCCTGAAACCCGCACACCACCACTCGAACAAAAAAAAAGCTTCATCACATTACCATGCCAACAATCGCCCCACCCAATCGATAAGGGGATGCCTATCTACAGATTAAAATCTCATTAGTCACATGCAACCGTTAAATTTAATTTCACTTCATCACATCAAGATATACAGTGACTCAGACCTTCGCTCGTGCTTGTTTCATCCGCAAAACATTCGTTTGCTTATCCTTATCAAGTTTCCGAAACAAAAAAAAAACGACTGAACTTCGATTACTCCACGTAATGAGGTCGAAAATACAAAAATACACGCCTCCTGTCATCGGGCTGCCTAGCGGAGCTCTAAAGTCCACCAGCAACGTCTCTTCGCGTTGGTGATGTCAATGCTGCGAAATGAACTCAACGACGGCATCATTGGTTTTGGAACTTTACGTCGCCGTATCGGGTGATTGAAGGCTATCGTAAAACCCCCATCGGTATTAACTTAAATTCCGATTGGCTAAATTAATTATCGTCCACCACTCGCGGATTGGTAAACACCCTGTGGTTTATGTGGGTTTAAAGGTGTATCTGCCAGGTTGTCTTGTCAGCTGATAACAACGACGACGACGACAACGGTAATGGTGTTGGGACAGCGAATTATTCATTCCCAGGTTATGTTGAGATGGATTAGAGGCACAGTGTATGTTCGACGGGTTTTATCTAAATTAAGTTTTTTTTTTGGTTTTTTTTGTCTATTTTTTGGTTTATTTTTAGGTTTGTCAGTTGTGTCGTCGTGAAGGCTTTTGCGAGGGATTTGCCTAAGAATTGATGGTGGGTTTTTTTTCGTTTTTTCCAGTGGTCAGGGGTTCTGAAAAAATTTCATGACTGTTCAATGTTGAGAGGGCTTAGGAATAGGAAAGAATTTTAATGACTTTGTTTTTTGGATATAGCCAGCATGAGCCGTTCAAAGAACACATCGAGTAACTCCATAAAACAAAAAATGAGAAAAGCGATGAAATAATTTACATTCGCTCTAGAAATGCACTACGTTTTATACAAATAGTTGTTGTTTCATGGTGTTAAACTTTATTATTTAGGAAAGTTATTGTACACATAAAAAGTTAAGACTGTACCAAGTGCTTTGGCTCTTAAATCTAAAATTGTTCAAAATGTGTGCATTAAGCGGCTCATATATTCGACAAACCGAAACTCTGGCGAGATTAATTTAAAAAATATCTGACAAAAAATGTGACTTCTGAATTTGCAAAAAAAATTCATAGAAACCTGACCCTTTCCAATTTTCATGGCTTCTTTAGATCTTCAACAAAACTAAATGACATGAACCAATGAAAGGTAGTCCATTCCATTTAAGGGGTTCTTGAATTGAGAGCCCAACAAACACGGTTGCTTAACATCTAAGGCATGCTTTTCTTTAGTTATTCACTAAAAATCAACCTGTAATCATCCAAATCGATCAAATGGGAGGTTTTATTGTTTACAAACAACCAAACGACCGCCGAGTATGTATCCATTTTTGCACGTAAATATTCATCCTGAGAAAATAAATGTAAAACAATTTTGTAACGCCAGCTCCCTGCGAAGTCAGTGGTCTTTAAGGATATCGTAAGACCAACATGTTTCGATGATGTTATATAAAACGTAGTGAATAGATGAGTTTTTTTTATGAGGTATATCGTGAATTGATCTTAGTGCCTGACGCTGTGATAATACCTCCAAAAACGGCTTAAAATGTTCTGAAAAGTCTACACATGCACGTTTAAGACCACATGGTATTTTTTGAGCCCAAAAAAAAGCCAAAAATATTCTTTTTTTCCTTGAACGCTCCATTTCGCTTGAGTCTTGATGTTGAATTTTATTCAGAACCAAACAATGTCAAGCCTGGAACTTAAATTCACTTTTCGCAAGAGAAGGCTGCATGCAGCTCTAACAAAATGTAAAAATGTTTGACAAAGTAGTCTTTGAAACTTAGCTTGAAGGCAGTTATATCGAAAATAGATTCACAAAATTCATTGCAGCAGAAGACAAAAAATTCAAAAGGCTTAAAGACAAAGGTCATTTAATTTGCACAATCGGTTCAAAAACTGCACATCTTTTTAAATATAGTCGTTAAGAAAAGTATTTACACACCCAGTTTCTTGATGATTTCTCGATAAAAATGTTGTATGAAAAGTTATACATGAAAAGGAAACCTTTCTCACACTGGGTGGTGCAACAGCCCGTTTAGAGCCAGAGAGCCGAAAAAGCTAGGCTCTTAGTGCCTCCACTGTGCCGTGCGCGTTATAGTTTGTGACACATGTTTAATGTTGGTTCCGAACGACGGATTACGACAGCTTTTCATGACAGAATTATCAGATTGTCAGTCGTTCGCTGAAGGTGGGGCCATGAAAAATGTTTTTGATTTTTTTTTTTCCCCGAGCTGTTTTCGAACCCGGGTAATCTCGCTCAACAGTCCGACGCACTAACCGATCAAGCCAACTGTGGCCACAAGGAAACCTTTCTTAGAGCACAAAAATTACTTAAGTTATTTAGGAAAAACACCAAAATTGACGTCCAAAAAGTGTTTGCACGCTTTATATTGTGAGCGAAATATAATGGAAATAAATAAGTTAAAAGTACAAATGATACTTTATGTGCAGTCGATTTGCTTCGATAATCATTTGTAATCACTTAAGCTTCAAATTGATAAAATTACGGAAAATTTCAGGACCGATCCCAAGTCCTTGCTCAAAAAATGCAAAAAGGCAACAAAACTGATCAAAGTTTTGTTTGAAATTCGCCTTTTTAGGGTTTCGTTCCAAAGGAATAACGAAACCCTTATGGAATCACTTCGGTGTCTGTCTGTCTGTCTGTCTGTCGCCTTTTACATATTTGACTATAACTTATAAGTCCTTTATAGTTAAGGGATGAAATTTGGACTGAAGGTGTATCTAGGCAACCCAAAAATAAATCATGCACCCCTTTTGGAATTAGTCGCAGATTAAAGAAAAAGTTAGTACTAATACTAACGGCCGAAAAAACGTTTACTCACTTTGATGGTCGATATGGATGTCATTGGAAAGGGGGCGGTGCCCTGATTATAAAAATGTCTGTCTGTCTGTCATTAGGCCTTAACCTCGGTAATTGGCGAACCACTAAGAATTTAGAAATAAAACTTTGCTAAAAGACGTATTTCACTTGCTCAAAGAAAGTTCAGGAAAAAAATTTAAGAAAATTTTGTACTAGCAAAAAGCTTAGTACCAATACTAAATTTGAAAAATAAATTTCTTTTATTAGTTCCTTGATATGGGTATCGTTGGAAAGAGGATGATAGCTAGATCGAAAGTTGTACCATGGTAACCCCCTCACTCTTATTGGTAAGAAGTTATTAGCCAACAAATTGCCGAAAACTGACTTGTGTATCGTGTCCCCCACCTTACTTTCTAGAATGTTTGACCAAAAAATCTGAAAAAAATTGGAGTTATGGGGCACCTCATCGCAATAGCCCAAAATTATCCGAAAATCGTGTGTGATTTTTTATTTGTACTAAAATAAATTAATTACTAACTTTTTTGAAAAAAAATTCACGGCAATATATTAAGTGAGGTACCATCGGATAGGTCTTGCAAAATGAAATAGAGTTTTCATTTTGAACTTTTCATTTGGAAGTTAAGTTTTTTCTTTTTTTTTCTTTTTGAGCACTTTTATTTTTATTTATTTTATTTCGAGATATTAAGCTTCAAAGTTGGAAAAAAGGCGTCCCCCCCCTCTCATTTCCACACCCGTTGGTCTAAAAATCTGAAAAAAATCTAGAATGTAGATCTTGATGTAATCTTTGTGTTAAAATTGGTTTGAGCACTCTGGCTTTAATAGTTTTACAGGATATTGGCCAAAAACCGAAAAACAACAACATTCGAGTTTTGAAGATCCGAAAACGCCATTTTGTAGATCTCAGTGAAAGAACAATAAAATATTATGTAAAAAAAATTATTTTCATACAATTTTTCGAGATATTAACGATTTAAATCGAATCAGTTATCGCAAAAAACGATGAACTGACGGCAGTCTCAGTGTCGCTTGTGGCATTTCATCCCCTAAATGCACCAAAGCAATTTTCACACGGCTGGCGCGATCAGCAAATGGGAAAGGATTTTCTTTTGTTCAGTTTCGTTCGAAATGAAAAGAAGAATTTTAGTGATTGAACAGTGAATTGAGTTTAATTTGATTTGACTATTTTAGTTTGTTGATTTCTTAGACTTATATTAAGTCTAAACTACTAATCTGTTTGCGAACGAAACCCTCGGCGGGTGAGTAAAACTCACACTTGACCGGTTTTTTCTTACTTCATATCACAAAATAATACATGGATTCGGCATAAGGTTTACGACTTCTCATTAAAGAGACGTGTCAGCTGTTTTTGGTTTTGATTCTCTGTATTTCATATTATGAAATTAAAAATAATGTACCTGCATATTTTGAGAAACGATGATCTATACAGTAAAGGCAATGATTGATTAGCTTAACTAAGCAGTTTGTCAAGCAATCAACGTAAAGCTCGACCTAACCAAATTTTTATACCAAAGTGTAACAATTCGAATGTCAATTTTGTAATGGTTTGATTCCACAATTAACACATTTACGAAAAAACCTTACTGACACAATTGACAATTTTCGCGAAGTAATTTACAATTCCCTGCCCAACGAAAGAAAAGCAAGATTTAAAAAAGAAAGGTTTTCAGTCATTATTCCTGAGATGGCTGCAAACAACGTTCGCAGCTTACTCTCGTTGGTGGAGGTTCCCAAACAGTCGAATGCGTTCTTAGTCTGTTTAAAGTAGTTTGTAGCACAACTAAGGCAATACAGATTATCCCACTTCCTCTTCTCTTTCCCCTTGATTTTATTTGACAGCGTTTTTTATAACATTTTGTGTCTGTGAATACGTGTAAGCGCTTTGAACAACAAATCAAATAAATGTGCGCGAAAATTATGAGCTAGTGTTCTGTGCTCCCTGAATTACTGTCAAAATGCTTTCAGTATTTCTGTGAGATTCGTGAATTACTGTCAAATTCATCGATGGGCGAGTGGAAATAGCAGGTGCTCAGATGGGTGTCTAAATTGGGTAGTCTGTGGTTTGTTGTCAACCAAAAAAACAGCAGTCCTGTGAACAATTTTAATTCATATTGAACTCTTGTAGACTCTTGCCTTCATTAACATGAATGAATGATTGATTCTTCTATTCCATCAAACAAAAAATAAAGATTAACCGTGTCTAATCTTACTCAATCTAATTCATGAGCAGACATTTTGCCAAACAAGATCATCGATATCAGTTTCTTTTAAATTCGTTGTGAAATAAAAAAAAAATTCTTCGACACATGATTCGCGGAAAAAAAACGAAAATCACCGCAGACAATTGCTTTTCCAAGTACCCCCAGGACGACGTCATCCCCTAACGATAAGTAGAAAAGAATTTCACTCGTCGACACTTCCCACATTCTCACCAAATCAGTTAGCGATCTAGATCGTCGGATAGGAACAAACTCGGGAAAGTTTTTATTTTTTGTCAAGAACATTTGTATTCAAATGAAAATCACATGCTCGATTGCCCCATCCACTCAAAACAAAAAACAAACTCAACCTGTTGCAACGCTCCTCGACAATAAATTATGTCAACAAATTACAAATCAATCCACCGGCGATCATATTCCAACGATCAATCAATATCTACGTGACACAAAAATCCACATACAACGGTAATAAATATTCTCATTCCAAATTAACTCACCAATCTCTCATAAAAAAAAAAAAAAAAAAACTCGAAAGATACACCTCCCAAGCCAATGTGACGCAAATCGTTATGAAATCTCACCCCGCATGTATTTCCGATCGAAGACTTTTATTGTTTCCAGTTCCATGTAAGCTCAACGTAGAGTGTCCCTTATCTGCTTCGTTCTTTCAGAGTAATGACAACGTGCATTTTGGGCCAAGAATTAGGCCGACTTTTTTTTTTCTCTTATCCCATCGGAACGAGTTAACAAAACTCAATTCAACTCATTATTTACGATCGATAGGGGATCGCAGGGGATGATTAGCCACGCAAACACATGTACGCGGCGAATTACGACCGGCCATGGCATGTTTATTAAGTGTCGCCAGTGTGGTTATCGGGCGAAGAAGTCTGTCAAAGACTACCTCGACTCAATAATTCGAAGGTGTAAATATTGACACGGCTTCGTGCATGGAACTGGCTATGTGTCAGGTTGATATCGTAGACTGGAGGGGCGGGACAGAGAGTTGCAAATTTTAATTTAAAAATGTGTCGACAATCGACGATAAGATCGAATAAGCGTGGGTAATCAGACGATTTAAAGAAAACACGGTGTCTATTTGGAGGTGATTTGCCTAGTCGATGAGATCATGCCTGGCTTTGCCAAACAATGACGGGTTTTGTCGAGTCTTATCGATGAAGACAACGAGCACTGATAGTGGGTTTGAGGAATGAGCTAATAAGCAACAGAAGTGTCTGTAACAGGGAGCGAGAATTGTTATTTCAAGGTGTAAAACTGTAACCTGCTTCACTTTAATTTTTCTAAAAATAATCTGTGTAACAGTCCATAAAGGACTGGAGCATAGCTTTTCGAGCCTCCACTGTGTTGTGCGTCTTATAATTTGATGATGTCAAGGGGACCTACGATTTATTGCCGGTTCCGAACGGCGGATTGTGCAAGCTTTCCATGACAGGAGAATTATTGATTGTTGTTCGCTGGACATAGGGCCGTGAAAATTGTTTGTGGTATTCTTGTTCTTAAATCTAGGAATGAGATATGGATTTTGACATTGGCATTGGCATTGAAAAATCAACATCGTCTTAATCGCAACCCTAAATTGTGGCGAAATTGAATGAACCTTGCTGAGCTAAAGTTAAGAATTTATGTGTGATTTTGTTATTTCGTTTGGTAAAATTTACATTTTGCGTGCATTTTACTATTCTTTATTGTTAAAAACTTTAGCGAAAAGCTTTCAAATTCGAGGTCGTTTTTTAATTTTGGGTTTCCACCAATGTAAAATCCTAATTATTACAGACCGTAACTCTAAATTGTAACTGAATTCTAAAAAATGTTATTATTAAATTTTCATATTACTGAGCCCTGCATCGCAATAGACGCCAACACTTAGTTGCAGCAAATTTGAGTATCTAGAAAGAAAAATTTGGGTAGAGAACCCTTTTTGAAAGGTTTTATAGATTCAGATTATCCTTTTTTTAGATTTTTTTTTGAAATTATGTAAGTTAAAGCTTTTAGTTTCGATGAAACCAACATCAACATGTGTTGATCAAAAAGACGACACTATGTTTCAAAGAAATTCACAAAAATGATAGAGAAGACAAAGCTTTTTCATTTGATTTATTTTCCTACAGATTGGACACAAAAGGGTGTAGAAAATGATTTATTTCTGAGTTGATTAATCAAAACCATGGCAAAAGACATTATCACATGACTGTGATTCTCATCTGGAAATGAACCAAATTCAGTCGTAAAACTAACCTCGATTTGTTGCTAATTTTATTTTTTGACAGAAAGCAATCTAAGCGAGTCTTATATCGTCCATTGACTATTATAGAATGTACTTCTTTTTTCCAATTTTGTTTGGAATCACAGTTAATAGTTTAAAAATACAATTTTGGCCTTGGTTTGGAACCGTCTGCCAGATGCCAAAATAATTTTGTGTGCTAATTTCTTTTATAATTAAAATATAGCAGTTTTACAATTACAATCCATTGACTATTATTATTTCTGAATGTTAAACATGATCATTCATTAGTCGTTTACTGTATTTCTTAATATCTGCTTACATACACAATGTTTTAGTTATTAAGACCACCAAAGCCCTCTAATCAAACGTTTTCCAAGGCTTAGAAATAAAACATACGAAGATCTAAGTCTGCCATATTATGAAAGTCGTCTAAAGTTAAACCATTTCTGTTTTATCAGGCCACATAAAATTTGCAATGAAAGAACTACACTATAAAACACTAAATCATGTACAAAATTAGTTTTTTTCGAGAAGCTTTTGTCGGATAACAGACAAATCCTGGTCAATGGAAACAATTTAAAGCAGCTGCACGCTGTATGAGACAGTTTATGTAGAAACAGTTTACGAAGAATAATTTCTATAATTTTTTTTAACTTAAGAAAATCTTAGTAAAGGCAATTAGAATAGTATCTCATTTAAGCGTCTTCAAGTTCAGGTGACATAAGACACCACAAATTAATCAATGACATTTTCAAAACGTTTATTTTTGATGATTTGCAGGAGATTCACATAAATTGAAGGATATTTTGGAGTGGAACCAAATACATTCAAAGCCCTCTAAGTCGAAAAGCCCTCTAACTCGAACTAATTTTGATATCCCCTGAAAATCCACTTAGAGGGCTTCGACTGTATTTCTTTAAAATTTCATATTCAAACTTAATCTTATCAAAAAAAAATAATTGAAAATCAAATTGTCAAAGCGGCTTTAGCCTAGTGATCACTGTTTTCTACGCGAGAGTGCTGGGCTCAATTCTTGGGAAATTAATATCCTATAGGGGACCTATCACTTTACCAAATTTCATCAGAGTCGGTGAATCCAAGTTCGTGCACATTTGTTTAAATCATCTTGTAAGTGTTTATCTTTCTATGTGTGCTTCTAAGGACAGAAATTACAAGTTACAAGTAAAACGCACCGAACCGTGATGACTCAATTATTTTTTGCCTAGTAACTTAGCAATTAAAGTCATGCGGTGAAAAATATCTAAGTCAATTGATAATTTGGTCGTAGCATGATTGCAGTATAATAAGGCTACAGGGCACAGAAGCCTTGCAAGAACTATTTAAAACAGTTTAATCAGTTGTTTATGTGACGTTCTTTGGCCACCATTGAACTACAACTCCATTGGATTATGTAGAATACTATCTGTCTTACAAGACAGCAAAGCATTGCTGTCAATCGAGAGACGCCTTATGTACCCAAGTTTAAGATTAGCAAAGCTTTTTATGTATGTAAATGGGACCAATCATTCCAATAAAACTGAAAATGTTTTACATTTTATTAAACATTTTATTTGCTGCCATTTTCACAAAAAAAAAATCGACATTATGTTTTCTGAACTTTGACGCAAATTAAGGTTTTTTATTTTTTCAACTTATGTAAATTTGCTTAAGCTACAATATTTGAACCCGTCTTTTATACTTTTACAAAAACGTCTTTCAGATTTACACATTAAACCTTCTGCCCCAACATTTTTCCAACCCGAACGTTATAAAAAAAAATTATAATAGGTTGTCAAATATCTCCCTTGCGCCTTTTGAGTAAACGTTACCGTCGACAAAAAAGTTTTACTTGGTTAAAATGAGGCCTAGGATAAACGTTTGTAAGTTAAAAACCATGAATAAATCCATAAAGAAAGAGCCCAAATATTTATTTGTATGGATACTCCTACTCGCACAAGCCCCAAAAATTAATTGAAGATTGTCTAAAGATAGTTACAAAAAAACACAAAAAAGGAAGAGTTACATTTTTTTTAAATATTTTATTTATATTCCTGCCCAGAAAAATATAATTTTGAATCCGAATAAAATAAAAAAAACTGAAGATCATTTTATGTTTGAGAGCATAAAATTGTTAATAGCAATAAAAAACAATTGGTGTTCGGGAAAAAAGATGGCGATAAATTAATTGTATCCCGAAAATAGTTTAAAAATGCATGATTTCAATTACGGAAATTCTACTGTCGTATGATTAACGATCAACCACCGAAAAGTCCCGGATTTCCAAGCCAAAAAAAAAAAAACCTTCAAATAAAAAAATCAACTTCTTCAAGGCTGACATGAAGGCAATGGTCGATAAGAACCCGGTTATCGAATGTTTTCAAACCTTCAAAAAAATGTGCTACAACTTACAGAAAAACAAGTTTTATTGCCCCGGATGCAGCAAAACAACCCCCGAAAGGCTTTTCATTCTAAATTTAGCACCGCCATGTTGTTAGGTACTCAAGATACTCGCCTTTGTACGATCGATTGCATAAAACCGATCAATAACCACTTGGCATTTCCGAATTCGCCGAAATACACTCGGATTAGCCAGTCCCTTATCGCCGGCCAAATCGATCGAAATCAGATGTTTTTTTTTCCCGTTTATCGTGAGGTTTCTCCGAGAACTAAGTTCCAAAAATACACAACGCAGCTCTTCCGTCGCCAACACCTGACAATGGGCACAGTCATGCTCACAAGTCACTTGAACAAATTAAATTCAAATGAAAATCAAATGAATCATCGCAAATCCCCCCTTATTTGCGTTGCCCCCTTATCAATATTTCAACAACACAAACAACCTGTTGACTTAAAATAAAAAAATAAAAAAACGACGACGAGAACCGTGTTGAATTCAATTCAATTGATTGCCGTTCATGTGTGCTCATGATAGCACTGCTGTTGTTTTTGGAATGTCCTTATCAGTGAAAAACAAAAAAAAAATATAACGACAGACAGCGGATATGATCGCGCGGGTTTTTCTTTCGAGGCGAGGTAAAATTTGAATTCTTCGCCCTTCCCCCAACCGATCGACGTGTTTTATCTAAGTGGAGTAAAGGTGATCGTGTAAATATTTGCCCACACCTCGCCGGCTTAAGTCACAAGAAGCAGAACAGACAACACATTTACCTATTTATCATCGGAACCTAATCAGAATTGATCGCCTTAAAAGAATTTCTTATGTCGTTTCGCTTTTTTTTTTTTACAGAAATCATGTGTAAACAAATTGGTTGTGATAAGAACGATCGGTTACAGGTTGAAATGTTTACCTGGTTCTTCAATTAACAGGTTAGAGATACACAGAGAGATACGTTTCTCAATTGCGTCGCATTATCTCCTTGGGGGCTCGGGGTTAATATCCTGGCACGGCACCGCGCTACCGATCGTGTGTGTCGAACTGATCGTGTTTCTAATTTTTTTTTTTTCACTCTCCTTAAACTTTTCACTTTTTCTGTATCTAAATAAATTTTTCTTTTTTGTCACGCACTGAATTTTGTTTTTTTGTTCCGTATCCTTGTTGAACTTTCGACCGACGGCGAACGCGCACGTCACAATACGAAGGAAAAAAAATAAATAATGAAAAAAAGAACTCGCGCGGTACAATAAACTTTTTTCGCTCTTTTGCTGAACGATCGTTCAACTCGTTTAACCCGTAAAACTCATCGAGTGCGCATCTACCGCAAGACTACGGCAAGTAACTGGGCACGGAATCCAAAAAAGGGTTGCGCCACCACCATCACCAACACCAACACAAGACGATCGCACGTTGATCGTCGATCGTGATCGTGCGTCAAAGTTGTTGTCTCGCTCGAGCGAAACAAAAAAAGTCCGATCGCCGTCGCTGCGGCGAAAATCGCTGTGGTATCGCCTTAAGCACTAAGCCCCACACAAGTATCTATGACGGTGCACAAAAAAGACCGAAGACCGGCGAATAAAAAGTATCTACAACGTGCCGAGCAGCGAACCAGCGGCAACTGATCGTAAATCATGATCGCGATCGGGTGCGCGCTGCGTGATCGTGTGGACGTGTAGACGTGTATCCCCCCTCCTTTGGGGCAAAAAAGTGCAGTTCTGCGACTGGTCGGCGGCGGTCTGGGTCACAATTGGAGATGTGGAGTGAGAGAAGCCACAAAAAGTCGCCGCTCTCCATCCAATGGGATGCGGGGCCGCGTGGTGTGCGTGAGGGGGTGGCAAGACCTGTTTTTTTGTCGGAGGGGAAACCTGATCTGGTCGGGAGGCGTGGTGCTGAGCGAAATCAGAGTCCAATGGAGAGATTGTGGATTCACGGCGGTGGTGTATGTTAGTGTGTGGATCGTGTGATGATGAATTCGCCCGGCGAAGTGGACTCTGTGGGTGTGGGGGTTTTTTTGATCGTTTTTTCCGTGACTTCAAAGTGGAGTCAGTTGTTTCGGAGTTCGATGAATGAATGCGATCACGCAAAAGTGGTTCGTAAGAAAGCCGAAATTCTTGGAACTCGATGGGAAGTTGTAACAGCCCTACGATGAACGGCGAAACCTAATCATTTTTGTCACTTAATTGACGTAAAGCTGAGTCTTGGGCACCTGTGGATTGGCAACTGAAATTCGTTTCGAAAGAACACTGAATTTTTGGAATTCCTACGTCATTCATAGACAGCCGATTGTCAGTTTTTAAACGTCAGTTATTCGGTGTGTGGCGGATAATTAACTGACGTTAATTAGGTCTTCACAAAATTATCGTCGTTGGGGGTTGAGCTAACAGTTCGAGGGTACATTCCGACTCAGTCGGAATTTAATGAGTTTTACGACATTCATATTTTGACGTGAGGCAGACAAATCAAAAAAGCATTGTCGAATGTTCGAGGTGGAGAATTAGCATGCAGTTTCGGCTTACAACACACTATCTGAATTCATCAGCCGTCGTTAACCATTTGGTTTTTTCAATACTTATGTGTGGCACCTTTTCTCAAGAGCTACATTTTGTCTTCATTCATTTTTTCTTAGGCGAATAAATTTTAGATAAATTAAAAATTCTAAGGTTTAAGAAAAGAAAATCATATTTTTAAAACTTTTAATCTTACTGCATTGATAGAAAGAAGGCTTGGAACACGCTTAAGTACAACCCTGCTCTTTGATGTTGCAAAGCCCAGGAACCTGATGACCATTTTCAGCTCAAACTAGATTTAGGTTTACTTTTTCTTCGGTTTTGTCTTATGTCTTTTTGTCCGAATGCGAATTTTTGCTTGATACAACTTAAAGCTTCTGTTTTATTTATGATATTCATTCATGTTCAATTAAACGTTCTATTGTTTTCAAGAGTGGAAAAAAAACTTTAAAACCTTTTCTTTCAATTATCAATCGATTAAATTTTGTTTTCGGTTAGTAAATAAGGCTTGAATTAGGAAACTCTAAGGATAGCAAAAAATTCAAAAATGCCGCTTCATAAAAAAAAAAAAAAAAATCTCTCCTTAAACTTCTCCAATGATGTTTCGCTGCTGCAGTTGTCTCAGTAAAAAGGCTTCCTGTGAGCTTAATTTCTCTTATTTTAATAGGTTCGTGTTTCATGAAAAACTTCGCCAATATAATTTTTAGAACTGGAAAACTCCGTCATGATTGTTATTCAAGTCTAATGGGTTTGCATCGCTGGTCCATGCTGGTCTAACGACGTCACAAAAAAATCCATTGCTTGGTAAACATCGCCTTGGGCACCGTGATTTGATCGTTCAGTGCGACGCGCACAACACACTGGAGGGCGAATAAGCTGGACTCTGGCCCTCAACGGGCTGTTATGCAACCCAATTTATATGAATTTATCTATGGAAAACATCTTACATTATCTTATTCAGCCTAAAGTTCTCAATTCTCCTCCATAAAACTACTTGGGTAAGGCCAAACTTTCGTTAAATTTTAAAAACTAAATAATTTTTTTTTGTTTCAAGATTCACCCTTTTGGAAACTCAAAATTGACGGTAGAGACAAGTTGCCTAAAGTGTCTGTACCAATGCTATACCATGAAAATTGAATATAGAGTTATTGTCGAACTTTAAATCACATTAAAACTGTCGGCGTCGAATAACTCTAAAAATAAACCAACGAATGGCCTATCCTCGGCTCCAGACGATTGGCAATGCACTGTAAATGACAAAAACTATTCCGGACGAGAGTTGGTTCATTCTCAGCTACGCTTTGTGGACGCATCTCATTCACTTTTTTCACCTCGCTTAAATTCCTTACCGACATGTGCTAAAGCTTAAAGTAAGAATGCGACAAGGAAAAATAACATAAACCTTTGGTGAATTTTGAGTTTTTTTTTTGGTTTTTATGTTAATGAATTTTTATTAAACTTGTTTTTTAGTAAGCTTTTAAAGTGCATTCAAAATTTTTTGACACTCTTAAGAATTCTAAGAAAATAGGCATTATGCTAAAGATGTTTGCTTGTCCCATTCTTACTTTGAGCTATTGCATGCCTTTTTTCTAGCACCTTCGAAACGGCTTTTTGTCTCTCTCATTTCAATTATTGCCCTGTTTAAATGTTGATTCTTGAAAGGGGCTGAAGTCTGTACCAATTCATATGCCGACCTTTATCCTATAACCCTAGAAGGACATGCTTACTTCTTATACGCAAAGAACTTGCTTTGATGAATCGACTACGCCAACATGAAAGCTTATCGTACACATAAAAAATCTACTGAATGTTTAAACAAATGGCTGTCTTTAATTATTGATCTCACGAGGCATAAGGAAAGGCATAGTTAGACATTCAGCCCCGAATGGTGCTATACCTACTAAAAACCAACACAATACGAACATAAACGCGGCAGAAAACCGAATAGATGTCAAAATCATCGTCGTGGATATGACGAACGTGCTTCTAAGGTTAAACGAAAGCCATATCACCAAATTTTATGTAACAAGTGTCCAAATTCTTCCACATTCCTCGACTGGAAACGATTAATAGCGCAGTCCTCCTTTAAAAGCCAATTTTGTGGTCGAATAATAGCCAAAATATTCTTTTCTTTTGGAGATATTCTTGTCAAAGTTGATTCAATTTAAAAACTTCACCAATGGCATCACACTCTCTGATAGAAGTATTACGAGTTTCGTTTTCCCTGGAATCGGGAAAAGGAAAATCTTCAATTCCTACAAAAAATTCTTGCGTGATATAAATGTATTTAATTATTTAATTTACTTATTTCATTTCATTTATTTATTTAATTTAAAGTTCTTGTGTAGGTTTCATTGCGGTTGGTACTTCTTATTTAATGAAAATAGCAAAAAAAATCGTCAAGAATAAGTTTTGTGAATGTGCGTAACTTTCCACGAATTTGTTGAATCTGGCCTTAAGTGCTATTCACCCAGACCTAACTGCGAGTACAAATTTTCCCGGACAAAAGACATTTTATAAGCCCAAAAGCCCTTAAAAAAACGTATTTCTATTTTATTAGAATTAAAATTTTTTTATTTTTAGATCCTTCTTCAATGTTTTTATACGAAGCTGTCCCAATAGATGCAACTTGTAGGGCTTAAAATTAATTAAAATTTTGAGAGCATTTTGTATAACCGCTCTGGCAAAATGACAACTAACTGCGACATTGCTTTTCGAAGCCAACAATTAGAATGCGAGTTTTACAAAAATTCGTCAGCCACCGACAAATCTATGTACAAACCACCTAAAAAAAATGTAGGACGTAGTATTAGGTGTACAAATTTGCATCCGCTGAAATTCTTGCTTTTCCGAAATTCGAGGCTTTTTGGTAATAAACTGGTTATACATTTATGATTCGATTCGCGTTTGATTCGAGTTCGTTCGACACGAGTCTTGATCAAGTAATGCCTCCAATTCTGCATCTTCGAAAACCTTCTCTCTTCCATCGCCATGCCTGTCTTCGACGTCAAAGTCACCTTTCTTGAAGCGTTCTTTCATTAATAGCGGCCTCACCACAGGTATTTGAGAGCATTCAATGAGCCTCAGCCGCAGATTTCTTCAAATTAAAGCAGAAAATTAGAACCTCCTGCAAATGACGAGAATTTGGCTCGTAGGCTGACATGTTTAATCGAGAATAACTTTTTTGATGCAGACACAAATCGACTAATATTTCAATGGCGGTATGTTTACAAATACCTAAGCTTATTGTATGCCACCTACAATCTATTCATTTCGACTACCACCACGCAAAAAGGCGGAAGCAAAGCTGTAATGATTTTGGACAAAAAATTTACGCATTATCCAAATGTAAAAATTCGCAAATTTATTCATTCGCGATACACAGATTCTACGGCTACAGTTCGTATATTACTGGCACGTTAAAATTCCTTAAAAACTGGCAAAACCTAAAGACTAACATTAAAGTCCCATTCACTTGACTGGGAACATGTGATTCACATGAGTATCCACAAAAACGATTTTATACTGATTTTCACTAACTTCGGTAGACCACCCCAAGACAGAGGCTTCCCAAAAAAGTCACCCCATCAACTCGTCAAATCACATCCGCATCGCTCAAATCTCCCGCACTGACTCAGTTCCCCAGAAACCAGCGGTGATTAAATCCTCGACCGAGTTAAATCGATGTACCTGTCAGGACTCCCCGCGTAGCCAGTCGTAATTGTTCCCGAGAATCTGCCACAAGAATTCCGTCCGGAATTCCGTCGTCTGACTCTCCTCAAATGGCAACCAGCGCGCAGGTTCACTGCCCGCTCGCTGCTCGCTGCTTGCACGCAAAATACCCGCGTCGGAATTTATTTAAATTTCCTGCTTGATGACTCTGACAGCCCACAAGCGGAGCTCCTTCTCATTCCATATGCGCACAGGACCAGATTCCAGTTGCAGTTCCAGTTCGTCATCCTCGCGCGGGCCTCGCATTCAAATCGATTCTATCCCATTCGGGTCACCGAAGCGGAGGCTCCTCTGCTCCTCTCGGACGAGAGTGCAGCTGCAATTACTCCACTCCGAAGTTGAATAATTGCCCGCCTGGCGGGAAGCAACCGAGGGCGGTAGGCATCCGGCGCATCTCTCTGACGTAGAAGACGTTCGGTGGCAGATCAAAGCCTTGGGTATTTTGTTTAATTGGACAATTTGGGTCTAAAGAGGAACAATACCCTTCGAGATGTCGTGTGGTATTCCCAGCCAACTCTGGGCGGCTAATTGTGCCGCAATTGTGACGATGGACGGAGGACGATGGATGGAGGCGAGTCGTGGCTCATGCTAATTCCGAGCGTGGAACAATAGAAATGTTTCGGTCGGATGCATGGTGTCTCCATATTGAGACACGATGAGAAGAGGGATCGAAAATTCTCGTGTTAGTCTCGTTGTGGGGTATTCCCAGAGGACGATGGCAATTTGTTTGGGCGGTGGTGTATTAGCGAAGTGCACCTGGGAGACGACGGCAGTTGCTGAAAAGCTGCACACGAGACGAGCAGAGGCCGATGAAATGGGCTTAAATGACGAAATAAAGAAAACACTTCTCTGTCCTATTCGGAAGCCTCAATGATAAATACCAATCTTTGATGAAATCGTACGTGTAACACAAGATCTTTCATTCATCACAAGCAAGTAGATCTATAAAATGCGTTTTTAGCTAAGACACAAGAAGTTTATTTTTTTTTCAAAAAGGAGTTTCAATGAAACAGGAAAGCTACCGGAACCTTGAGAACCCACAGCCGCTGAGAAACGTCTAAAAACTTTATAGACTTTTCTTTTCTCATAGATCTCCCAAACAACGACTGGCTTTTCATGTAAATGATGCCTAAGCAATGACTCTGTTGCCGTGAATTAATTCGCACTTTAAAAAGGTTGCCAAATAGTTTAACCCCAACGTCATGTTTCTTTCAACAAATCCGAAGTCTGAGTTTATTATTCTTTTTGTTTTTTATCAAAGCAACCATAAGTGAGCAGCAACTTCTACAAGTAAATATTTATTTGTAGATTCCACAAGCCATTTAAAACGCAGAAAAATTTGCTCCGTTGTTCTCTAAAACCATCACCAAAATTTTTTTAGATAGTTATTTGACTTCACAGTTAACAAAGAGAAATGAGAAATTTTCTCAAATCTTTTTGAGCAAAGCGCCCATAACTTACAAATCTACAATCAGCCGAAAAAAAGCTGGGAAACCCATCACAATCAATTTCAATTGACAATATCTTAGCAATTTTTTAACATGAAGAGAATAAATAAAATGCAAATTAATCTACGACTAAAACTAATTTCTGCACCATAAACTGATGCACGACAAAGACACGAAACATACGGCCAACTTAATTAAGGATTGACGGATCTGGCATTTCAAAATATATTGACACATCCTTCTCAAAATTCTTAATTTAAACTTTATTGTACACTTTTCGACTATATGAACAGACAAAAGAAAACCAAGAAGAATTGCTCTCGATCTCCTTCGTAGAAAGGATCTGGTTGGACCATTGAAAAAAAAAAAGTTTGTCGTTAGGAAGATGAAAGGATAATACAAGGAATATAAAATTTCACATGGAGGCGCACTTACGGAGAAAACGATGGAAAAAAACAACGTAGGTCAGTCAGCACCACGTTTACATAATTATAATAATCCAAATAGAGCTTTTCCGAAATAATCACTCCATCATTGACCACATAAGAACCGGACGATGTCTCTGCATAAAGACGCTGTTGTAAAATGTTTAGTTCGAACACTGTATATCACAGTGTTGTACAGCAAAATTCGTACACAACGTCTACACACATCAATTGGTTTTGTTTTAATATGGTACAATTTAGAGTTACTGTCTCAGTTCTACTCTGGCTTTAAAACGCAAAGCAGTCAATTTTTTGCAGTGGAACATAGTCACCTCAAATCTTATTTGAAACCATTTTTTTTTTAAATTTGATATCGACATCGTAGAAAACTCTAAACCCCGGGACACACAAGCGATTTTTTGACGCGGCGGCATCGGGCGTCATGTTTAAGGGAATAAATGCTCGCAGATTTCAGCAAGACCGCAGCATCACCGCCGCGTCAACAAAACGCTCTAGCGGCTTCAAATACATGGGCTGCTAAGGACCGGTGCACACAAGCGTCATTTTGACGCCGATTTCAGAACAATTCTGTATAGAATTGTTTTGTTAATGAAATTAAAAAATTTAAGTAAATATGATAAATATGGCGGCACCGCAGCGGGACCCAGCGTTAAAAACGCTACGCTTGTGTGCACTAGATTATTGCGGCATCGCAGCGGCTACGCCGAGTCACCGCCGCGTCAAAAATCGCTTGTGCGCATCGGGCCTAAGTGTGCAGCTTAAAATGCAGTTGGGATCAATTCGTGTTATAAAATATCTCTTCGTACGAAGTTGGATCTTTTTTACTAGTTTAGGCGTGGTGGAAGCCCAGTGATCAGAGTCAGAGCTAAGATTTCCTAACCTACTCTTTATTGCCGGTTCCAAAAGGCGAATTGCTAAGCTGTTTCATGGCAGATATACTTATCAGTCGTCCTCGACATAAACATTATTTTTAGTGTTTCTCCAGGCCAGATTCGCTCCTGGGTACACGCGCTTAATAGTTCGAGACAGTAAACATCAAACAACGTCATATCTGTTTTAAGTCATATTCAAATTCACTTTTCTTCAATTTTTTTTTAAATAAGCATGTGGGCGCTGTGGCTTAATCGGTAAGTGCGTCGGACTGTAAATCGATAGTTCGAATCACACTACCGAATTTAGACACCCATCTGAGCCGCTGCTATTTGCCCTCGCCCATCGATGAATTTGACAGTAAATCACGAATCTCACAGAAATGCGGGAAGCATTTTGACAGTAATTCAAGAAGCACTGAACATTAGCTCATCATTTTCACGCACATTTCTTTAATTTGTTATTCAAAGCGCTTACACGTATTGACAGACACAAAATGTTATAAAAAACGCAGTCAAATAAAATCAAAGGGAAAGAGAAGAGGAAGTTGGATATCTGTTTTGGCTCATTTGTGGTTCGAATCCAGCTCGGAGAAAAAACACCACAAACATTTTTCACGGCCCCACCTTAAAAAAGGAAAGCTTTCGCAATTCGTCGTTCGGAACCGGCAATGAACTGTAGGCCCCTTTCACATGTATAAAAATTATAACGCACAAAACACAATGGAGGCGCGAAAAACTAAGCTCTCTGGCGCGGGCTGTTATGTCACTAACAATGATGATAAAGCAGCATTATGTATCTGCAAACTGAGTTTCATTTCAATTGAGGGATTTGTTAGCATTTTCCCTTTAAAAATATCCGAGACTACAGAAAAATTTGCATTGGATAGCCTCTGGTAGGCCTCTTCCTCTGGCAATCGAAAAAAAGACCCGTCGCAAGAGCTTTTGACAATTTTTGAGGGACTGATTTACATTTTAGACGCTCAGTCTTCCTTCTAGAAATCACACAAATTTTATTTTTTTGAATAATCCTATCCGCTCGAAGGACTTCTTACGCCCAGACCAAAAGCGTTGTTAATGTTTCAGCATCTTTTTATGTCTCCATAGTGTTGTCTCTAGTGCTGAAATTTCCTAGTTCCCCGTATTTCCCTCAAAAAATCACTTTTCTACCAAGTCGTCGCAACTTCTCTAATGCCGCATTTCGTCCAAATGTGATCACGCTTCTTTTTAGTCCGCTCAGCTTCTCCAAAGCGGCCTTTATGACTCTTTTTATTTCTCCCCCCTCGCGTCCCTATCTCCTTCAAGCCTTTATATCTTTCCTTGCGTAACCCCCCCAAAAAAAATTATTCAAATCAAAAATAACCATCTATTTGTTTACACAATTACCCGCCACAAAACTTGCACCTTTGCTTACGCATTCACGAGATATTTTGTCGCGATAGCAATTACCGCTGTCGCGGTTGCTTACGCAGCGCGTCATTTGGCGATTAGCATCTAGCGCCGCCGCAGGAGTACACCAAAATTGGAGTGTTAATTTAAATGTCTCTCGAGGCACCGCGCGGGCAGCCAAACCACTTAATTACTCCCGTTCGCCGCGCGTATCTTCTCTTTTTTTGGGACGCATCGTGACTCAGCTCGCGCTTTGTTCGAGATCTTTTCAAATGGCCCCCGGTCCGGCTTCCGTTTGACGGGGTGCTGACGCGGGACCTTATCGGTCGTTCGAAATCACTCGAAGCGAAGAATGGACGCAAATCACCGCAGATACACGTCAGTTTTTGTGCTTCTGTTGGGGGATAATTACGAGGCTTTCCTTTCCTCGAAGTCAATCAATGGGCGCAGCACAAAAAAAGGCTTCTTCAGACACACGCAAGCGTCCCGAATTTCCATTTGCGCGCACGGCACCATGTCTGGAAGATAAATAAATTACAAAACGGCGCATTAAGACTTCCGGATAGACGTCAACCGGCCGCAACGACCGCCCACCGGCGCGGGGGGCAGCTTCATTAAAATTTCCGCGCTGATTGATGATGATGTGTCAATAATGTGAACTATTACGTCTGAGCCTAGAGCGGACGAACAGGCGGACGTCTCCCCCGACATGCACGCCACTGCTGCGGTGCAATTAGAAAATAATTCACTTGGCACCGCAAAGGGTGCGCTCCCTCTTTTGGACGCCTTCCGCGCGCCCGTTCGCCGTGCAAATAGTTTGAGGCTAATTAATCTCTCGCAATTCGTTACGTCTGCGCAGCTCGGAGGAGCAGCTCAACGCATGCGTGCTGCAAGCCCGACGTCGACCGACCGGCCGGGCCGGGAGGAGTCGCCTGGGCTAACGATTTGTTAAACGGTAATCATTGTGCGGCGAATTAATGCCTGAAGGGGGGCGCGGGAGTAATTCCAGCAATTCACAGTGATCCCGTCCATTACGGCGCGGCGGAGGCTTATTAATTAGTCACAAGAAGGAGAAAACCAGCCGCCAGATGGAGTAGCGCGGCATACCATGGAGAGGTGATCTTCCCACAATCATCGCCTCGTAATTTCCCATCGTGCGCCATCCGCAGGCGGAGAGAAAGAGAGCGTCGGCTGCAATCGATCAAGCGGCGCACACGGGATCCCAGGCATGGGATCTGCGTCGTCGTCGGTATCGATCGGCGGAATATGACGTTTCTATTGCCGTGCGCCTTCTCCTGCCCAGCGATGGACGATGATGGACGGAGGCGCTGCTGATGGCTGTTGTACTCGAATAATTGCGTCATTAATTACTTCCTGGCAAGAGGGCGGAGGGGTGTGTGAACATGGTCCTGTGGGAAGGAGAAAAACACGGTTTCCAGCTGTAAACGAGTCTAATGAAGGGATTTTTCTTTGTTGATGGACTTCTGACAGTGCGGACGCTGCTGCTGCTGCTGGTCTTAGGCGTCGGGCATTCATTTCGATGCGCTGTCGTTTTTGTGGTAAACGGTGGCAACGAAGAGAAATAAACGATTGGGCAGTCAACTAGTTAAGGATTTGAGGGAGCTTCGTCGGGACGAAGAGTCTAATTTGAGCAATTTCTGTGCAAAGTGGAAAAGTCTTCAATGAAATCGGAAAGCAATTTTCATCTGTGAGAGAACTATTGTATAGGGGCCTTACTCTTTAACAAGCCTTTAGTTTTTAAGGCAGTTTTAGAAAAGTAATAGAAATCAGATTAAAATGCCTCACTGCTGTTATAAAAATGAAATTCCATTTCATTTTATGTAGGTTCACATAAAATGAAATGGAATCAAAACAAATCACCAATTTATTTTAAAAGAATATATCCTCAGTACAAAATTTAAAAAAAATTAATTAAAAAAACTGTTTTCAACTTTCCATGAAGACTGTTGGAGATCCAACGACGTCGGCGACGACAAACTAAGGCCACACACCTCGGAAACACGTCACATACAGTCCACAAATGTAAAGTGTTATAAAACAACCGTCAACACAACGAACAATAACATTACATAAAGCTATGTTAAAACTGACACTCAACTGTGTCATTTCTTACTTACTTAGGTGGCGCTACAGTCCGGGGTGGACCTGGGCCTCAACCAACATGCCTCTCCAACTGGCCCGGTTGTTTGCCAGCTGTTTCCAGTTTCGCACGCCAAGTTGGTTGAGGTCCCTTTCCACTTGGGTGCGCCACCTGAGGTGGGGTCTTCCTCTGCCGCGATTCCCCATGGTGGTAGATTCGAAGACTCTCCGGGCCGGAGCATTGGTGTCCATCCGCTCTACATGGCCCAGCCATCTAAGCCGCTGGATTTTGGCTCTTCTGACAAGGTTCATGTCGCTGTACAGCCCGTACAGTTCGTGGTTGAATCTCCTTCTCCACTCGCCATCTACGCAGACAGGTCCGAAGATCACGCGAAGGATCTTTCTCTCGAAACAACCTAGCAGGTCCTCATCCTTTTTTGATAATGTCCAAGCCTCTGCGCCATAGAGGAGGACTGGGACGATCAGGGTCTTACATAATGTTAGCTTGGTTGTCCGAGAGAGGGCTTTACTACTCAATTGCCTTCTCAGCCCAAAGAAACAGCGATTGGCAAGAGTCACTCTTCGCTTGATCTCCAAGGTGGTGTCGTTACTCGAGTTAACCGCGGAGCCCAGGTAGACAAAGTCCCTGACTACCTCGAAGTTATATCTGTCCATATTGACGCCTTGTCCGAGGCGTCGGTGTTGGGTGTCCTTCCTTGATGACAGCATGTACTTCGTTTTTCTTTCGTTGACCGCTAGACCCATCTTCGCCGCTTCTTCTTCAATGCTCGCGACTGTGTCATTTCAGCTTTGTTTAAAAACTTATAGCTTCTTCTGTTGCATGTTTTGGTTTAAAAAAAAATTATGTTTAGGTAAAAATCCCACTATATTTGTTTCCGCCACTAAAGTTCTTGGACGTTGCGAGGATTGGCATTGGAAGACATCCGAATAGTTTGATTCCCCAAAAAGGTATCCTCGTGGGTTGAATTAAATTCCCACAGGCACATAAGCTGTATTCTACCAGAATCTTACGAATTCAGTCGTTTTAACTACAAACGTTTGTTCTTTGTTATGATTTTTTCGTTTAGCTTATAATCAATTAACGGAAGGCGAAAATCAAACACCAGACTAAATTTTATTTCATTTAATTGTTATCCACACTTTTTTTCATTAAATTTATTTAAGAGTTGTATAGATTGGAAAATGTATTCACCAAAGCTCTATTCTCCAATTCGTCCTTACCTGAGACTTCCTACAAAAACAGATGAAAGACGCGATCACTTTTCTCGAAATTAAAAAAAATTGACTTTTACATTTCAACACAACAGAAACTTCTTCTTAAAAAAATCAGCATTTATTTGCCCTAATCAAATGCAAGAGGTGTAACGAAAAGGCCTGATCGAAAACGAAAACTCGAGAAACTTACAAGCATTCATTTTCAATTACAAAAAATTTTAAATAAAGTTAAATTTTATTAAAACTATCCTACAATTTTTAATGGACGCAGACGAATTTTCAAACAATCGTTTTCTGCTCTGCTCGATAACTGTTGCGATTTCTTGTTTCTTTTTTGTGTGTGTTTCTTCGATCAATGAACAAAACCTTAAATCCACAATCAACAGAAGTCACAAATCAAATACGAAATTCGACTTCCTTTTCGATCATATGCAGTGAACTCAAGACCATTGGAATATTTTCTTGCGGATTAATAGCATTCGGTTGTTTTTTGTGATTTCAGCCCTTGACGAAAAACGTAAGGCTCGTTCTTTATTACTATGTTATTATTGTTATAAATCGTTACGTTTCAATTAAAATTGAAAAGCTATCAGGTGTACAACTTTGCTTCCGCCGTTTTCCAATAGATGGATGTAGCGGTAAGTGGTAGTCGAAATAAATAGATTGTAGATGTCATACAATAAGCTTAGGTTTTTGTAAACATACCGCCATTGAAATATTAGTCGATTTGTGTCTGCATCATAAAGTTATTCTCGATTAAATATGTCAGCTTAAGAGCCAAATTCTCGTCATTTGCGGGAGGATTTAATTTTCTGCTTTAATTTGAAGAAATCTGCGGCTGAGGCTCATCGAATGCTCTGAAATGCCTATGGGAAGACCACTATTAGTGAAAGAACGTGCCGAGAGTGGTGTCAATGCTTCAAAAACGGTGATTTTGACGTCGAAGACAGGCTTAGCGGTGGAAGATAGAAGGTTTTCGAAGATGCAGAACTGGAGGCATTACTTGATCAAGACTGGTGCCAAACGCAAAACGAATCATAAATGTATAACCAGTTTCTTACAATAAAGCCTCGAATTTTGGAAAAAACGGCGGAAGCAAAGCAGCACACCTAATAACATTATTAGGCACAAACTGCAAAGGTTTCGGCTTCTTGTTCTCTAAACTGAATCTCTCTAAATAGATAAATTTGGTATTTGTCTAAAACAAGCTCAGAGTTTCCTTGACTTGTTTGTAAATCATAAAAACATATTGAATTATTCTAAGGTCCTTGCTTCAGACAAAATATTGGTTTTCTTTTCTCTTTTTTGTTTTTTTCCTATTGAGTCTCAATTGCATATATTTTTTAATATTCCTAAGCCTTTCAAGAATTCAAAACGGCTGAACGAATTGAAAAACGTTGCTAATTAGATCTTCTGACGCCATTTCAAGGCCACTACTTTTATGTACTTACCCACACGTTGCTAGACAACCCTTTTAGAAGCCTACTTCATCTGTCGCCAATTGATCTTCTACGAAACAAACTGCTGTTGCTATTAACGTATCTAAGCTAAGATCGTATCCAAGCAAACTCTGCTCTTACATCTCAAGCTTAATTTTTGCTACCAAAGTTGAATGATTGATTTTAACATTTTTGGATTCTCATTTTTGTCCAGGATAGTCCATAACAATTTTTCAAGCCATAGACGACAAAATTGATTGGCCACTAGTTGACCAAAACCTCTGCTACTCCTATCAGAATCCCCATATCCAGCCAAGAATCATCTCCATAGGCAATCGTCCCTTTCGTTGTCCATTCATCGACGGCGCATCCAACCCAATTTCCCCACTCGAACTTAATTCGATTCACCATCCATCGACCGCAACAACCGCACCGCTCCACATACGGCCGCGATCCATTTCCACAGCGCTGCAGCCAATCGCCGCCGCCGAGCGATCTAACGAAAGTCCCCCATCGCGAATCCATGTATCTGCGGTTAGCATCTGTATCCACAGCCGCAACAAGAGATACATAAATTTTCCATGTTCACTTCTCGCTTCTCGATCAGTTCCCGCCGCCGACCAATCGGCGGATAGACTACGCTCTGCTCTCGGCGTGCCTTCTACGGACGCTGCGGATTGAATATGCAAAACTCACGTGATCGCAGTTGTTGTCCATATTTGCAGTCCCGGTGGCTGGAGTATCTTGTATCTCGTCGCTCACTGTATCTGATGAATGTGTAATGAGACGTGACAAGGCGGAGTCTTGGCTGCTCCAAGTGGGGAGACGTATGTTAATCAGACACTTGGATGCTGACACACGTCTGGAGGTGGGACTTGCGGAAATTTGCGTGGATATGACATCAATCATATCTGACTGTCCACTCACATATCTGTGAGATACAATTACCTACGAATGCGTGTTGATTCATTGAATGTATCGGTTGAGCTGCTGGAATTTGCAGCATGTCCGTGCTTCCGTTCACTGGCCGGGAATATCTCGGAGATTTATTGGAGCTGCGTTCGCCGGTGACATGAGCGCATGCGGCTGCGGCTGACAGCGGCCTTTCGGCTTGCAAATTTGGTAAGTTATTCGGTCATTTGGAATTTGATTTCTCTCTCTTTCTAATGGGGCTAAAACGATGCAACAATTCCGAGGTGCGTTCATTAAAATTCTTTAAATTTCCACCTTGTTGATCGGGGGTTAAGTAATTGCAGGTCTTTATTCAGTTTGTTAGGAGTGAAATTGCGAATTGATTTGTGGGGTGTTGATAAACGGTGTGAATAGCTGCGAAATTGACGTGTCAATGGGGTGGGGGTGAGTTTTTTGTTTTACGCTTTAATGGGGTCGCTGACGCAGGTGGCAATGCGGTTTGTAGGCGATTTAAAACTGGGCTTTTATAACTTTCGTCGATTCGTATCACAAGTTGGCATGGATTTCAATGAAGATTTTGAAATGAGGACGAAGAACTTTACTTTCATTTAATAGTTGATTGTCTAGGATGAGACGTAATTCCGAATGAAAAAGAATAATGTTGGTAAAATAAATTAAAAATTGTAAGCCTTTTCAGTTTTGGCCCTCATAATGTTGTTTTACTCTCTGCTGGACTCATATCGAGAAATCAACGCCACTAATCGATTCAGAAATCGGAAAATGGTCAATCTCAATAACAATTTGAGAGTCGTCGAGGCTGCCTAGACATCAAATCCTCTGAGCTAGATTTGCCCCTTAACTTTGGACTCCAAAGCGGTCTTACCACAGCGATCTCACTCTATACCTTGAACAACAAGATTTAGATTCGATGACTTCATTACTGGCCCATTCTTTTTCATGTCCATCGGTCGGAGTGCGTGCAGTCGATTGATTTATCGTTAGCCTTAACACTGTGAACAGGTTAAGGAGACTACTTACCAATTGCCAAGACGTGGATCTAATCAGATCCCAAAAAATCAACAATGCGAGCATTACAGGAATTGATGTCGTAGACATTCACCTAACAGTGTAGTCAAATGTACGAGGACAGCACTCAAATTCGAAATCATAAAAGGAGGTACAATAAATCTTTGAAGTCGCAGTACAAGTAGCTCAGTGACACTCCTCATTTTGTCGTTTCCTTATGCGCCTTATAGATTTTATGTCATCTGCCATAGCCACGAGAACTTTATAAATTTTCATGTAGAGGGCACCTACAGCTTATTGCCGGTTCCGAACGGCGAATTGCGAAAGCTTTCCGTGACAGAAGTACTCCAGGAGGATTGTCAATCGTTCGCTGAAGGTGGGGCCGTGAAAATTGTTTGTTAACAGTCTGACACACTAACAATCAAGCCACGTCACACACTCCTTAAACCTTCTTAAAGTCCTTAAAGAACTTTTATAAGATCTGCAGAAACTATACATAAAATGTTGGAAGTTTGACACGCTGCACATATTTTGTAAAAAATTAAAACACAAAGGAGAAAGTCCTCTCAACTTTATTTTTTCATCAATACTTACTTCCGTCTTGTAAAATCTGTTTCTTAAGACAACATTTTGTTTCGAACCCCACTACTGCATTAATATTTAAATTTCAATGCTCACCCCAAAGTACAATTTCGAACTGAAAAATGAAAACAGTTGTTCTATTTCAAAAGTAGTGGAGCATTGCCTTCGCAATGCTGGGACAGCATTCACAGACATAAAAGATGGCTTTTTAGAAAACACAAATTTCAAAAAAATTATGAAGAACTGCTAGAAAACTTAGTAAATAAGTTGAGAAATGAGAAAAATAGAGGATGTCGCGAATAGAATAGTGTCTTTTTGGTGCCCAAAAAGAGAAAAATCTGAAGAGCCTAAAAGAACCCTTTTTACTTTTTTTATATGAGACATGATAAGGTAATACATTTTGTAGCAACATTTTAGATGATGTTGACATTTGTCTTTTTTTATTTACTAATGTGAATAAATGCTCGAAAGCACGAGCATTCGAGATAGAAATCTCCAGCAAAGGCTAACAGCTCGGAGGAACTTTTGGTATTTTTGAAATCAGCTGGCGTGCTCCATAATCACAATAAAAATTCAGATAAACGAACATTTTGCAAAATGTTGTTACAGGGTGCAGTTCCCTACAGTTCCTGACCCCCTACGTGTGTCTAATTTTTTTTATCACTATCATTATGTGACAGAGTGCAAATGTTGAATAACAAAGTGCTACAAAAATCATTAAAAACTTCTGAACCGCATGCACACGAATTTTTTTACAAGCTGACGTCAATATGTGAATTCTGAACTAGTAAAGTTCTTAAATGCTTCTATTGGGCGATGTTCTTATAAAGATTTTTGTGTGCACAAAACCAAAGCTAAAGCATTTGCACAAATTTAAAAAAAATACTAAAATTAAAAAAGCCTTTTCGGATCTATCACTCACCCATAGTCAAGCGGACATGCCTTTCAGTGCCCTTTTTGAAACCGCTGCTTCACCTACGTGCAAACAGCGACAAAAGATTCTCTTAAAAGTTGTTCGAGGACTTCCGTTCATCAGTGTTCAAACAGGCGATTGAACCTTTTAAAGTAGGTCTCCAAGAATTTTTGCATCATTTAAAACTTTCTCAGGACACATCCTATTCACATCCTACTGCTTCTGATTAAAATCTAAAAACTGGCCAATCAGTATGTCTCTAAAATTGATATTTCTGACTGCCAACCAAATACCCAAGGGCTTCATTGTTTCTCTGACCCTTTGTGTCGCCTTGAAGAAGCTACTACTGTCCAATACTTTACCCAACTTACTTACAACCTTCTAGTGCTCAATTGTTGAAAACTTTGTGGTTCAATTTAGCCTACACCAATTCTCTTCAAGTAGATCGTCTGTCACGAAGCCCCAACCACGGCACACGAAAGTGCCCTGTCTGGACGTACCTCCAACGCTTGTAGCGTCTTAATTGCGCAGTTTTTCTCGCAGTAAAACCCACCACAGCGCGACACATAAAAAGCGCAAGCACGTTGACCACAAATCACAGTCCTTTACGACGAACTGTCACTGCGCGAGCGTAGCTGCCAAAATATACACGCCCATGCGTCACGACAGCGACAGCGACGCTTCGGGGGCAGTTGCCAGGTTTGATTTATTACCACACATTCCCTCCCCTCGATCGCCGACGTATCCTAATAAAGTTCTAGAACACGCTAGCGGATCATTTGTGATGCCTTAATGCGTGTAGGATACGCGGCCAGCAGTCTAATCGCTTATGCATTCGACTTGGCCGCACTCACAAGTGCGCCTTTCGTTGATTATTCACATGATGCGCGGTCATTAAGGCCCGGCAATGAATCCAGGTATCGTTTTGGATCGCCCCCCGGGGGGAAAAAACGCTCCTAACAAACGCGACTACGCTTCTCAATTTTTTGTGTTTTAATGTGCGGCAATTGTCTATTCAATTATGAGTGCGAATAAACAGTTCTTTTCGTTAGTTTGTTGTATGTGTGTGCCTTTTTTTCGGTTCTGACGGTTCGTGAGATTTAGCCATGACAGACGCTCAGACGCTTGCAGGCGCGCAGTAGACGGAAATGAAACTTGGAAATGGGTTTTATTTCACTTGCAATTGAGTTTAATTGGGTTCCTTTTTTTATTTGCGAGGAACACGAATTGTGCGGATTAAAAGTAAACGCACCAGCGGAGGGTGGTTATTAGTGTCTGTCACTTGGCGGATGAGTTATGAGTTCGGATGGTGCTACAGAGATGACCGACAGGGAATTTGACTTATTCGTGAGACAGTTTGGTCTTAGAAAGCGATTTTGTGAGAACGAGTGACAAGTTCCAGTAGCGAAGAATTCTAACGAGCTTTTAATGTAGCGCAATAGACACGTGTAAAACATTTTTGCGAAGATGTTGATCTTTTCTGGAACGAGTTGTTTTATTTTTGAAAAGAAAGGGCAACGACAGCTCCATTCCAACGTCACTAGCTTTCTACAATTGTTTCCTTTTAAAGGCTCGTTTTGAAATTTACGCTTGCGGTCTATAACACTTAGCCTAGTTTCGTTTTGGAAAACGTTTTTTATTTTTTTTTTTATTTTTTTTTTATAATTGGCACGTGCTGAAGGAATTATTGCTATCCCTAAGTATCCAGAGCACGAGAGATGGAAAGAAGGTACCGGTGCGCGTTGGCTTTAAATGTCTGCATGTTATATTCAAATGTAGTAAAACAGACAATAAAGAAAAGTTGCTTTCTGCTTATATTTTAGGATAAGTCACAGGAAACTTTGAAGTATTTAAAAATGAGAAGAGAATGAATAAGGATCTTGATAGGGCCGCTCTATTACGTGATCTTTACTCTTGGGCAGAAATGTAATCGTCATTTGAACTGGAATTAAAAGATTGGTCGTAAAAACTAATCGAGTCAAGAATTCAAAAAGATTAAGAGATTTCAATGTCAAAGTCTGAATCATTAAACGCAATCAATTTAATAAATCACAAATCATGAAATACGAAGAATTCAAACCAAAAAAAATAAAAATAAAAGAATTCAGCGATTGCATTACAAATGAGTGCAGTCTTTGTCTTTGCAACTCTGCTTTTGGGACATACAAAACCTAAGCCTGGGCATTGACTGCATGTTTTCGAAAGACATTGCACAAATAGCCAAGACAATGTTTGGATTGTGTCGTTTTAAACCGATTAAAATATTCTTGAAACTCAGTTTGAAGACGCTTAGAGATGTTTAGAAACAATTCATTGGAAGAGACCGACCGGACCGGAAAACGTTCACACAGACACAGACACCCATAACAACGGGCTTAAAATTATGACTTCGCTATGTTAAAACTACATTCTTAAACATTCTTAGACAAAAAATTAATGCCCATGTTTGCGAATCGGTAATTTAGTGGAACTACTCACGTTGCGCTTTGAAATCAGGAAGATTCAAAATCCAGTCCTAGGTTCGCAAATCATGGTTTCGATACTAAGTTTCATAACTGGGCTTATAAGATAAGTTCAAAAGAACTTGTGAGTCTCCCTTTCTTTATGAGTCTTTCTTCAAAAATTTAATTCAAAATGGATTCAATTCAAAAAAGCAATCTTCGCAGAGGCTACAAATGTATGAAAGTGATTAAAAATTAATGAATTACTTCGGGAATTTTTTACGAAAATCTTCAGCAATCTTACTGGCATCTCAGAGTCACTTAGGTTTGTGTTTATCAGTATTTAAGGTCAAGTTGAAGACTTAATAAAAATGTACTGAAACCGAAACAAACGATTTTTGTTTCTGATAAGCAGAATCCTCTTTAGAGCTTCGTGTACGCTCTTTTTACTTTCTGCTCCACAATTTCAAACTGCCAGAAAATCGGTGTACGAAATCAATCTTAGTGTAATCGTGGAGTTTGATCTATCAGCTGCCTAACAGCTGCTGCTCTAAGAACTTAAGTCACAAGAGTTGAAAGCGCAGAATTTTTTTATTTTTTTGGAACTGTTCAAGTTCAGTCTCAGAAGGCTTGGAATTGGTGAATTTCTTCAAAAGAATAGAATATTCGAATCAATTGCTGTGCGTATTCAAAAAAAAAAGTTATGGCAGTTCGAAAATAAGCTTTAAAAAAGATTAAAGATTCTGGAGATAAAGTCTTTGTGCTAGTCTCTTTCTTCTCTTGTTTCTAAATATTAAAAAGGCTTTATATAGCTTCGTGGGTATCCTGAATTATTCTAATTGTTCTAAACTTCAAAAAATTCGACAAGCTTAAGCGTAATAATGTTTTCTTAGTAAATACCAATGGGTGGAAAAAAAACTGAAAACCACTTTGATTGGCTTTTAATTTGTGGGTTCAAGTCTTCAATAAACAGACTACCTTTAACACGTTGAATGCCATGAGGGTCTACGGTTACGGGCACTAAGTTTGTTCGTAAATGGCGTGGCATTCAATATGTTAACTTGTTAAGACAGGCTTTTATTCGATGAAATTTATTCGTGTCTTATAACTAAAATTGTAAGCAACCTTCCAGAAAATCCAGACGAGTGTTTAGCAAGAGCTACTTTCTGTGTAGTCATGAATAACCCCATTATTGCCAACGCGCTACTATTGCCAAGGCGGACAGTAGGAGTCTAGTACTACAGGACAGTCGAAGAAGAGTCCAACAACTATGTTAAGTTTCCGTGTTTTTAAAAAGGCTTCAACGGTCTGCATACTGAACTATGAGGCGACAGAATCAGTCTTGAAAGCTAGGGTTTGTGTCCTTCAAAGAGTTCGATTTTATGCAAAAAGGAGCGCTAATCCAATTGTCTAATGCTTAATTTTGAACACTGCAAGCACCCGAAATAGAACACCTGCAGAAAAAAAATGTATTCATGTTTGTAAAATTCTGATAAAATCTATCAAAAATTTAATTGAAAGGTCGTCACTTCCTAAGACGAAGACTGACTTCAAGAAAGAGACTTGTCCAGAAGTATTCTTTGAAGAATCGATAAGATGCTCCACAGATTTTCCAGGAGATCTAAAAAAGTTTTCCAAAAATGTTCCATCGTGCACCAAAAAACACCGCTCGAGCCAATGAAAAGAAAATTAGGACGCTCACTGAGCCATAAAGCCGAAAATTGACTCAAAATTGATCTCAAACCTATTGCCGTTGGAGTTGTAGAAGACCACATGTGTCCAGAGTCTGTATTTTAATTTGTCCGGTTATTTAGACAGTTCTTCGAGCATTTCTGGGAAACCTCTTACCACACGCAAAGCTCCAGGAACTCTTCGCCGCTTGAATGCACCTCTTGGCCTCCTCCAACCACCACAACAGTCCTCGCTTGTTACAAATGCAAGTCAGTCAGGAAAAGAAGAAAAAAAAAGAATTTCAAAGATTGAATTAATCCACAGAAACATCACTCCGGGCAAAAAAAAAAGCACCGAAGCCGCACAAAGTCCAAGCAAGCGAATTGAAAATGGAATCACCAATTACTCGCCATCAAATGAAAATCAGCTAATCGTGGAAAATTGTGGATAATCCGGTAGCCGGACATCGGCGTCGTTGTTGTCGTTTTCTCTTCGAGCTCTCGGAGCATCCCCGGAGCAGCCGCCGAGATTCCTTGTGATTATTTTTATTATAATTGTGCGATTATTGTCGTGATGCAATTCTGGACCAACCACCACAACAAAACCAGTTGATCCTCCCGACTAAGCAACCGACAAAGAGAGAGAAAGAGAGAGGGCGAATCTGGACATGGACCACGATCATAGAGCATCGGCTCTTGGTTCTCGGCTTTTGTTGTCATCCAAAATGCCGAACAGTTCTGGACGCTTGTATGCGAGGTGGCCGCTCACATGATGACGATCTTGCTCTCATCATCCTGCAGCACTGTCGTCCGTCCTTCGTCCGGTGCGACGGCAGCGTGGCATCAGCGTACGCGCGGCGTATGCTTGCCCGCAGCCATAAAATATTCAAGCGATTCCTTATTTGCTAAGGCATCAGGAATAACGATGTCACTTTGATATCGGCGTTCCCTTTGGTTGTGGTGTTTTGCAATTGGTTCGTGCGTTTGATCTCCGCCGACAATTGAAATGAATAATTTTACAGTGTTTGGCTGCCATCTTTGTCTGAAGACGATGCGGGTCGGTCGGGCTTAGAGGACTCGGACTTGGTGCCTGTAGTCCGAGGAGTGGGTGTGGCGTGCGAGAAACATTGTCGCAGTCGGATTCGGGTACTCAGTTGTCAGTGGGAGTTGATAGTTCCACTTGGAGGGGATTGAATGGAGTTTAAGCAGAGACTACGAAGCTTCAATTCATCTCCCTGAGAGTGAACGATGCAGACCAACCGATGGGAAGGACATAGAATTCGTTACTACAGACACGAATACAACGTTGTTCAGTACTCTGTAAGAGGGTTGAGACCTTGGACTGCGAGTTGGCAGGATCACTAATCGAACGTCGGGTTTGTACCTTTAGAGAGGATCGGTGTCGTACTAAAAATAACGCTTGATACCGAGCAATGAAAGAAGAACGCTTTTCTTTTGTAATTAATAGAAAAATTGTAGATTGTAGACTAACTAGAACAATAATTAGAGCCGACAAAGGCCAAGATTCTTTCAAATAGCCTCTTTTGAGTCTATTTTTTTACTAAGGATCTTGATAGTCTATAGCAGCCATATTGTTTTGAGCAGCGCCTCTCAAATCAAACACTGAAGCTAGGTTCCTTAAAAAGTAACATTTTTAACCACTTCGTTTAATCTATACGAATTTTTTGTATAACTGAGTACTCATGATTTAAAAGCCAGGCTTTGAGACAGTTTTACTGATCTTGGAACGCAAAGACATTTACCTTAAATTGCACGTCAAAAATTGTATTCACTATTCAAGAAAGTTTAGGTCAAACGGCTTTGGTAAAAGGTCTGTTGAAATTGACGAAGAATTCGTTTGTTTCATGCCAGACAGAAAGAAATAAAATTCTATACTTCGAGCTTTGGTTATTTCAGTGACTACGACCAATTATGAACTAGAAAATACGAAAAATACTAAAAGTTTCAAAATCTAGTGGAATAAAGCGAGTTCACGTAACCCATACGGCTTTAGAAAGTCAACGCTTACGTTATGACTTTCTTTTTGTTAAATTGAGAAGTTGAGTTTTTTTAGAGGAGCTCGTAACCCATTTGCCTGGATGTGTGTAATGGTGCCCTTAAAAGCTTTAACAATTTCGTTTGAAAAAGCCTAAGGGAAATTTTAATAGCGTTTCTAACTTGTCAAGTAAGCCACAGATATTTTTATCCATATTCTCTATTGAGCATGAGTGCATAAAATTTGGTTATCCTTTTTCTACGAACCACAGCTGAAATTTTTGACATGAGTGTGGTCTGAACACGTCACAAAATCGTACACATTCTTAATTTACATCCGAAAAGGTCAGAAACCTTCACCAATTGGAAAAACAAAAGTTTCAAACTTAGCTGGGAAATTATAGAACTGAGGAGAATTCAAAACATCAATTTCTAGTTGCTTACATTTTTTTCAATTTTCAATCATTCGCTCTAAGATTCCTCCAATTTTTTAGAACTGGCCTTAAAGCCCTAAGCTCTATACACAAAGATCTAAGCCTCTATGTTTTAGTTGCGTAAAGCAACTCATTCTTTCACTCATTCGTGGTTCCGAAAAGAACAAAAAGGACACAAACTTCGTCAAATTGTTTTGCCCCACGAAACATCTGACGTACATCAAATCTTAGCCGTGATTGAAAAGGCGATCGAACTCGAAAAGAACACAAGGGAAGATCCTTAAAAAAGTCATATTTTTCATTCGAAACAACTATTTCTTTTTTATAGAAAAATTTACGTGAAATATTTAATTTTTGAATGCCGAACTCAATCCACCATAGACCTTCTTTGCCCGTACAAAAAATACGTGGCACGAGTCTAGCTACCTTAAGACTCTGACCGGTTGTCTATTTGTAAAGCAAAAGGTTCCTTTTGAAAACAACTCATGCCGTTTCAGGCGACTTTTACATGAAAATTGTTTGTTTTTGGGAAGCCAAAAATCACCAGCTTCTTTTCAAGACCTCGACAAGCTTTAACCGCAAGCAAGAGAAAGTCTTCAATTTGGATGAGATCGCATGCTATTCGCAGAAAGGACTTATAAATTCAGTAAATTTATAAAACTCGGGCCCCATGCACCTTGGCCACGTAGAACTAGAGCACTTCAGCTCTCCCAGGCGTCAGATAAATCACAAAAAAAACAACTCACCCATAATGGCACTAAAATTCGCAGCATGAATTAGAACGCTCTCTTCCGCAATCCGACTGAGCCCCAGATGGCTGCGTGTCCGATTTCCCATGCTCTCCGAAGGATACATCCCCAATCGCATCGTGTGTCGCAACAAGCTCCCAACCCAGCCCGGTGCGTCTAAGCTCGGCCCCGCTCACTCAGCATGACTCTGCCGGACAAAGTCGCGTATAATCACCACAAATCGAGCAAATTCCTTAGCCTCATGTTAATCTGTTCGCCTGATTTTGTTTTTTTTTTTGCCAACCCCTTGCCTCGCGTACCTGATCGATTGCAACTTATGGCAAAATTATGCGCGTTCGATAACTGCCTCGAGCTGTTTTAAGCAAAAATCAATTAAATCGAATAATATACGATGGAAAAATTTCCCACGATTTGTCCACCGCATGTCACCGCCATGTTCTATGTAAATCCTAAATAAGGTGATTAGCAACCGCGGTCCGCTCCTGGGCTCGCACTCATGTCAAACATGAATTTTTCTCCTGCGCCGCGCGCATTTCTCATGACGCGACCACAACCCCAGCAGAGCTACACGTCCATCTACAGCCCGAGTCACTTATAATTACCCGCACTCGCAACTGCTGCCAGTAATGGGGTCGTCATCGGCACTCGGCGTCGATTCGGAATAAAATGTCGCAATTAGCATAAATGAATCGGAATGACGTTAGCTTTCCCTCTCTCTCTCTGTTACTCGGTCTATCTGTCTGTGGCGTGCCAGAAACGGGGACAACCGCAGTCCTGCCACCGCAACAAATGGCCGCACCGCACCGCAACGTAATGTGACGTGTAAACAACACTCGGGAGCGCCAAATTTGGCCGGCTTCACAGTTTTAATCCCCAGCCCGATGGTAATTACCGAGCGAAAGGTGACAACGTTTCAATTCCATGAATCATTTCTCATCTGACAGATGCGCGATGCCACCACGGAAATGACAACGACGACGCTGACGATGTTGTTCTTTTGACGCGCGCCGTAATCCGTGCCAGTGAATACGACCACGGGCTCACGATGACGCGTTGGATTCTATTTTGACAGATTACATGACGGATGAATATTCTAATTAGCGGTGTTTTGTTGTTCCCTCGGATTTTGGGAGCCTTCATTTACATCCGGTTCGAGTGCTTACGCAGGTGCGCGTGAAGCGTGCGTCTGAAAAAAAGAAAATGTGTCGCTTAATCGGTGCTCTGCTGTGATGGAAGATAAACAGAAAGGGTCACGGTGGAGTAATTGAAATCCATCGAAGAGATGCGCTTAATTGATCAGCGTGGCGTAACTTCCATCAATGAGAGCGTTGATTGAATTTGGGTCTTCTGCTGGTGGCTGGCGGGGTCTTCTCTGTGATCCATATCATTCAATCGGGAGGCTTCTGAATCTGAAATTGAAAGGGGAATAAGCAACGTTTATTGGGAACATGTTGAAAATTCTGAAAAACAACTTTGAAGAAGTACATTTTGTAGCCGATGTTCAACTTCGACCTGTTTTTAGTTTGAATCGAAAAAGAGTTTTGGGGTGAAGCGAAGTAATAGGGGAAAATTGACCATCGCAAGAAATTGTAAAGGATAAATGTTGTTTCAAGACTTCGAATATTTTTTCCCTTCTTGTTGATTTCTAGAATCCCGGCCTTGATGTCAAACGTCCATTTTCATAAGTTGATCCATTCCAGAAGCATTCTTCTCCAATATTGGGTCGCTTGCTTTACTGTAAGAGAAAAAAGTGAAGTTTCAAAAATAGTTTCATTTTAATAAAAAGAAACATTTTAAATCCTTAACGAAAAAAATGTTAACCAAAACCACGAAATTAGCTTCTTAAAACGTATAAATCAATTCCTAGACACATGAGTTTGCAACATGTGAAGCAAGCCAACAATGATCTTGACAGTAAAGAAGTTTTTAAACAATTTTCGACAGAGGAAATATTTTAAACCATCTTCCTGTGACGAATATAAGTTTCAGATGTACCAAAAAAGTGTAAACTAACAGCTGAGGATGCAGAGCAGACACGACCTATCATTGAATGAGGGCGCAGTCAAGGTCAACATTTGCATGACATAATCTTCAAACATTAAATTATATGGACCGCATAATGATTTCATGCATTTTTTTTTTTTGTGAAAAACTTTCCTATAGCCTTTAAACAATCACCCTTTATTTTCGAAAGAAAAGAAAATGAAATTGAGTTGTGTCTTCATTTCTTGAGCGGCATCCAAGAGCTATTTAAGTATTATTAAGTTCTCTACATTTGCTGGAAAAAGAAAGCAGCGCAATATGTTTGTTAACCCGAGTAACCGGAGACGTGCCTGATGTCAAATTGATTGAAAATCTATCACTGAAGAGGAACTTTGAGAAAACTTTAGTTATTTTATTGAATTCCTTCCATTTTCATATTGTATGGAATGTTGTATTGTTGATTCATTGATGGGAAGGTTTTAGGCCAACCATTGACGGAAAGGATCATAAGAAAACCTCTTTCAATCTTTTTCTTCTTCTTCTTAAACCTACATGTTGCGTCTAGATAATGGAAAACTAAACAAAACTTGGTGAGTTATTCTTTATCTACTAATGCCACTTCCACCTTCGAAGCTTTCCATGCTTTTTGACTTTTCAACTGACAGGTGAAGTACTGGAAGGATAAATTTGGGACTATTTTAAACCGCGCATGATTGATTTGTTGTCATTGTTATTTTTGGGATTCAAAAGTGTCTCAAATTTGTTGCTTATTTAACACATTGAATGCCACGCGATTTATGAACACACTTAGTGCTGGTCACCGGTGGCATGGCAGACCCCCATGGCATTCAACGTGTTAAAAGCAATAATTTCAAATTTTTAGGAAAATTGTTCTTATTGCCAAAAATGTATTTGAGCAGATTACTCAAATGCCATAAACACAAGAAGTATTATGAAAACTGATTGATATATTTATTTTCTCGAATGAAAATTTGCAAAACCGTCTCAATATGATCGAAGCCAATCATTTCGAAGTAATCAACTCCTCAGAAATTTATTGTAGAACAGAATTTAATTGCACACATCAGACTTATTTATTTTATTCTCTAATCATTTGGAATATTTAATTAAGTATCAAGCAATGTATCGAATATTATAATAACCAATGCGTTATTTAATAAATTGTGAAAAAATAGAGCAGAAAATGTTTGTAAACTTTAACTTTACAAAATTTAAGTAAATGGAACAGATTTTGCGTTTTGAACAAACGAAACCACTCATTGCTGCAGATAATTTGGTTACTTGTTACCAGTCAATAAATTGTATTTAAACAACTCTTTTCAATTCAAATTTTATTAAATCGCATCAATTTTCAATAACACTTTCGACAAACTAGACAAATTTAAATATTTAAGATTTTTTTCACTAGTAAATTAAAAAGAAAAGTTAGGCTCTGACTCTTCATGGGCTGTTACGCCACTAATGATGAAATTAAAACTTGTTCTAAATCATGTTCACGAGGCTGTGTTTGACAGACAAACTTAAAAAGCTCACTAGTTTTGGTTTTGACACTGTTAAATATTGATATTTCCGCTGCAATGAACACATTTTCAAAAAAAATTCTACAAAAACATTGATAAACTCACGTTTAATATGGCAAAAAAATAATTTCATAAATTGTTTTTTTTTATTATTTTTCTTTTTCTTATTTGTCTATAACAATGACCTTCTCTTCGAGCTGTTTTTTATTGAACTAAACACTCAACCCTTAGAAAAAACTTACTGCACCCCTTTTTTAACAATTTAACTTCCAGTTTCGTTAAAAAAAAAAAAAAAAAACCCACCCCTTACTATAGAACAACCCTTTCACCCCTGTTTTCATTTGCATGCGGTTAAGTCAGGGTAGTTCTTTGAATGGATTGCTTTCCAAAAAGGGTTGACTGTTCGAAAAAGAGGTAGGGGAAGTTTTTTTTTGAAAGCAAAAAAGTTCTTCCTTTCCGCTGTGCCAAGAAAAAACTCGTTCTAGTCGCTTAAATTGACGTGTAGATGACGCCAGTCAACTATGATATTTAAAATGGATGAAACGATTTTACGTGTTTTTGAAAGGAAAGTATATTTTGAAGTAAAAATAAAAAAAACGAAAGTCAGTCTTTATTCTAAAAGAAATTTCTTAATAATTTAACGAATTTAAATAATAACAAATCTTTATTCTAAGAGAAGTTTCTAAATAAGAAGCCCTTTGAGTGAAAATAAACGGAATGTTTAAGCAATAAATAAAATAAAGCATAAAAGATAACAAATTCGAGACTGTCAATTTATTTTCGGAGTACCTGAACCCTATTCATCATCATTAGTAGGGTAACAGCCCACGAAATGCCAGAGCCTAGCTTTTTGGCACCTCCACTGTGTTGTGTGCGTTATAATTTTTGACACATGTGAAGGGGACCTACCGGTTCCGAATGGCGACTTCAACCCAAACCTTATTACCCCGCCTAAAAATAAAAAAAAGCACACAAAAAAAAGAAACATCAAAGTTTACGAAATCCATTTCTTCGAAAAAAAAATTATAATATTCTAAAACTTGAAAAAATATGTTCCACAAGAACATAATTTTCCAACAGAAAGGCAAACTTTTGTTTTTTCTTCTGTCGTCGACGAAGGCGATGTTCGAACGACGTTCGAGGCTGCTTAAAATCAGCGATCGTCTTAAGAAAAGGCCGGCTATATTTCTTTCAAATTTATTCTAAACCAAGTTTTCGAACTCTACAAAAACAGGAATCCTTTATTTTCTTTTCCGATACATCAACTCTACGATCAGTCTCCCGCATAATCGTCGATCATCCCCGACAAAATCTTCAGCTCACACTCGAACAACTCGCATTTGCTAATTAAATGAAAAGACGCGATTCACCAACCACCGACAGCAGCCAATTTTACAGTAGCAACACAAAAAACAAAACCAGCCCCTCGTCCGCCAAAATTAATCGCCTAATCAGCACCTACGATCCCACTCGAGGCTAATTACGTCCCAGCCACTGGGATGAAAGTGTTTTCTATCGAATGCATTCCCCGGGGGGAGTTCACTCGGACCACTGCTGGAGCGCTGTGGCATCCGCATCCACACGGCGGCGATACTCTGCCACCGACTTCGACTCCGACTACCGGCGATGGTGTGAAAAGATGCGTGTGCACGAAGGGACCTTGCGAACCGAGTTTGGCTGCAGGCGGGCAAAAACAAAAAAAAAAACAGAACGCAAAAAAAAAAAGAAACGCTGGTTAGGTACCGCGGTAACGCAACGCAACGCGATAATGCAATAAACCCAGGTGTTGAAAGGTAAACACGTGCGTACCCGCCGACGACGACGGTGATGATGGCCGCGATGATGATGATGATGCGCACGCGGCGGGTAATGAGCGGTGATTTAGCGCGAGTGCGGACGTAATTGAAACGAGATTTTGTCCACATCGAGGAGGAAAGACAGACCAGAGATAGCAGCCGCCAGCAATTAGCGGATTCCAATCAAAAACCGAATTAAACATAAAACCGAAAAAGCGATCGCAGCAAGATCCAAATCAATCCACGTCCTGTTTTCATCCTCCGAATCACGCGGCCACATTAAAATCACATTTAAGCCCAAAGAAAAGTCCCACCCAGCAGAAGAGATAGCATCGATCCCAAGGACCTTTCGTCGTCATTAGCCGGCCCCTCGCTCGATCGATCGCAAGGTGATCATCGAAAGAGCGGTCGCGCGGAAAGCCAACTGCCAGGCTTCAGTCGTAAAAGCCCAAAAGAAAAACAAACTCAAATTACTGTATTTAAGGACTATAAAAGGAGTCCCTTTAATGGAGTGCCCGAGCATTTGAATTTGGCGCTGAAAACATGTCTGTGTGTGTGTGGTTTGTGTTCACAATTAAGCGCATTATACGACTGCATAATTACTTCGTCGTCGGTCGGCGTTAAATGGAAATATCCGCGCGATCCTTTCACCGCCACTGCGCCACCGCTCCGTTCCGTTCCGCAGAAATCGAATTTAATTTTAATAATTATAGATACGCGCTCCATCGAGATGCAATCCGGACCGGGTAAATTGGCCATTTGCCATACCGCTACTGCGGGCCACTGCCAGTTGCGGAGCGGGCGGGCGGAACAGGCCCCGGAGGAGTCTGCGGCCGACTCTGATTGATGTAAGTCACCATCGGGTGCTCTGCTCTGCTCGACGATCTTGGAGCGCGATCTCTTCTCTCGCGTCCAGATGCCTGAAATTTTCTCATGGCCAGTCGGCAGTGGAATAATTAAAATCACCTAATTGTCACTTGCAATTATCCACTTCGATGTAGTGGTAGACACTCACTCACTCGCCGAATGAATATTTATTTGCCCCCCTCCGCCGTCGTCGTCGGCTCTGTGAAATGGCATTTTGTTTAATTGCGCCTTTTAATGGCGACCTAAGTAGTTTGATAGATGGGATCGCTGACGTGGAGACGGAGCAATAAAAATCATAATCGCTTCGGTTTCGGAGATACATTTGTTGGATGGGAACGAGTATCTCGTATCTCGTATCTCGATGCTGTTTTCACTGACAGATGGAATTTCGCTTGACGCTGATGATGGATTTATGGATTTCATTTTCATCTCCTCATCCGGTGGGGTGTATTTCGATTTCATAAATGAACCGTTTTCTCGGAGATATTGTAATTCGATCGTTAGACTGGAATGGTTTTTCTCGGCGGAACTTGATGTGCCATCACCGCAACTTGATTAACTTCACTGTCACGGACCACCGCTGAGATGGAAACAATGTGTGGCTTAAGGACGAGTTTAAGAAGGAGTTTGAATTTCGCACTGAAAATTATGTATGAAGATATCTCTCTTTGCATTCAACGACAGCCTCAAAATTGTAGATCAAACCAGTTGTCTCCTCAGTTGAAGTCTCTGTGAGTTTGCCAATCATGCCTTTGATCTTAACCGTGTACACCGCAGATCTTCTTCGACATCTTTATTTACCACTTTATATCGTCGCCTTCTGCTGCAAGTAACGTCTTCTTAATTGGGATGCTGTTCTATTTATGGGAAAAGTTTACAAACCCCAAGAGGATGCCAATGAACACAGTAAATCAAAGGAACCTTGGTTGAGGGAGAAAAAAACTTGGGGAATTCTTTAAACAGATCGAAAGAGAAAATTTGTAAATCCAAAAACTGGAAAAGTGAGACAGGTTTCTGGGTGGTAAGTAAGAGTGACAATCAACACAAAGAAGCTTTTTTGAAACTACAGCTCTGTTAATTCTGCTTTTAGATCAATTGTTGATCTTACCTGCAGCATTTAAGAAACACATAAAATTCTTTATAGGCTTCGAAAATCAAAAAAAAAAAACTTTGTGCAAAATGTTAAAGTTGGAAGGAGATCCTTTGGGGCTAAATGAGATCAAAGATCTTTATAAAAATTTGCGTTGTAAATTTGCCAGAAATAAACACGTATTCTTTTGTTTTCTCATAAATTTTGTTATATTCGCTCCTGTTCTGTATTTCGAGTGAAAGTGGATTCAAAATGAATTTCAATTCCACTCGTAATGAAATTCAGTGTTCTGCAATCTTTGTAGACCTTTTGTCTACGATAAAAGAAAAATTGTCTTGGCTCTGTCAAAGTCAGCTGGTCATTTAAAATTATTTTTGAATTTGTAGACAAGAGTGTGTTGTCTTTTTGGAATATGTAATTAAAAGCGTAGTTTCCTGCGCATCCATAAATTTCCCCACATCTTTTGTGCGATTTGATGGTGCACTTCCCTGTTTCTTATGCTTACGTGTTGCGAAGTAAAGGGTGATTTTTTAAAAGCTATTGGAAAGTTTTTCAAAAAAAACACATAAAATTCAGAAAAATGCATGAAAGCTTTATTTGAATCGATAGTACGGTCCATATAATTTAATGTTTGAAGATTATTTCATGCAAATGTTGACCTTGACTGCGCCTCAAATGGTCCATCCGCTTAGTCCAATTTTGGCATACTCTTTCCAACATTTTGGCCGGTATCTCACGAACAAATGCTTCAATGTTGTCTTCCAATGCGTCAATTGAAACATTGGAACCACAAAAAATAGTCTAAAGGCGTTAAATCGCACGATCTAGGAGGCCAATTGACCGGTCCCGAACGTGAAAAAAAATGTTCACCGAACTCGTCTCTCAATAAGTCCATTGTTGCGCCTGCTGTGTGGCATGGGGCACCGTCTTGTTGAAACCACATGTCATGCAAGTCAAGCTCTTGCATTTTGGGCAAAAAAAGTTGGATATCATCTCACGGTAGCGCTCACCATTCACAGTTACGTTACGATTCGCATCATCTTTGAAGAAGTACGGTCCAATGATGCCACCAGCCCATAAACCGCCCCAAACTGTGACTTTTTCTGGATGCATTGGTAGCTCTTGCAATGCTTCTGGCTGATATTCACTCCAAAATCGACAATTCTGCTTATTTACGTACCCATTGAGCCAAAAATGAGCTTCGTCGCTGAACACTTTCTTAACTTTCTGAACTTTCTTAACAGAGCACGCATTTTGATAATAAAATTCAATAATTTGCAAGCGTTGTTCATTTGTAAGACGATTCATCGTTAAATTATAGACCAAACTGAAGATGTTTGACAGTGAAACAAAACACGAAACGTGCGTCAGCTGTTTAAACCAGTGTTGCCAAAAAGATAATAGCTAAAAAATCACCATTTAGATGAACCAGGACTTCCTTCTAAATTCACACCCGTGTGGGAAATGGAGTACAAATTGATCAAGTTTTTCTTTTTTGGTTGATTTTTTTGTTAAAAAAAAGAAACATAATTGACTTATATGGTTTTCATTTTCCAATCTTTAAAGCGATTTATTAACTTAAATTTGTATGCTCTATGTTGCGCAACAAATAGATTTAGAGGCACATAAAAGCATGATCAAATAGGTATGCCAGGTTTGTTGGTAGTGCTTAAAACGGTAGCAAACATTTGCCCTACGCTCATCTATACCAAATTGTTTTTATACCGTAGACCAAGGAATTAACTTGTTGTCAGAGGAAATAATCGAGTGTGGTTAAGTCGTTTGATTTCTTTGGGTGGAGTTCCAAACAGTACACTCACCGTCGTTTATTTGAATTTTTTTGAGAACATAGTCTAATGCGTTAGAAACCGAAATTCAAAGCCGTTTTGACCGCAAATGACTAGAAAGGGCGAAAAGGGCATTCAAAATTCAAAAATCGTAAAAAAATGAATGGAAGTATCTCGTAAGCCCCATAACCTATTTCTTTCTCACATATTAAAGGTATTAAAAAGCAGTTTAGAATGGTATAGAAATCATTGTTATCTAGATTAGATTAGCTAAGATTTTATTAACGCACTCTTTCTTTTTTTTTTTACATGTTGTACACAAATCATTTAGCATGGCTTTGCCGTCTGCCAGATTGACTATTTACTCTCTCTCTACCTCTAGTAAAATTCAAAAATACCTGTAAAGATGCTATTTCTATAGCTTAGCGCTATCTTGTAGTATTTGAACAGCCTACCTACTTCTACTTCGTTTAAAAGAGATAAAATTGACTGCTCTAATAAATAGGGCTTCCCAAACACGGATCGCCTGGTTTTCTTTGGGTTCGGACACTTGCCGAAGGAATGCAGGGTATCTTCTCGCTCCTCCAGATTGCACAAGCTGCAAAGTGCATTCCTCCCTATGCGGAATGAAATTCAGTCTTAGCAGCTTCCCTCGAAGTTTAAGCACCGTAGAGATCTCCACGAGTTCGTCGCTCCGCTAAGGGTACGTGCGATAATCAACAAAAAAAAAATAGTTGAAGATAAGGAACCACGCGAATTTTTCGTTTTTGAAGTGAAAAACTAAAAAAGCGTTTTTTTTTATTATTTTTATTCTAGTAACGAAAAGGTGGACATAATATTATACATTAAAGTACAGTTTTTTTTTGAATCACGCTACTACATTTTAGTATTCCGTTTAAGAAACTTGCAATTCCTGGATGAGTCTTAACTGACACTGGTGCAGTCCCCAGCCTTGACGAAATATACACCAAATTAAAGTCTACGAAGGTGTACTCGGGCCTGCATTCAATAGCGACAATCACTCAGACCTAAAAGTCTACGAAAGCTAGAATTCCTGTCGAGCTCAAAAATGCTGAGATAATTAATAAATTTTACAAACGTCGCTAAATTTCATAAACATCGACCCGTCGCTATTAGAAAACTCGTTACACATATCAGATCTGATTATTAACAAACAGCTTTTGTATATATGCTATTTTAATTGATTTTCCTATCTTTAAAAGAAACGTAAGATATGCCGAATTCCCAAGAAGTGCTCCACACGTTGAACCTAAAAAAAATTGTCTTCTACAGAGGACCCAAAAGAGTGTTCGCACAAAAACTCTCGCTTGAATGAAATCCTAGAAACGCCTCTAGAGATCACCTAAAACATTCTTTTCTTTAAGCAGCAATTCCAACACCCATTTGTGGTCTAATCATAACTCTAACGATCTTGCCTGGGAGCCTCCTCGTTATGGCCACCCATCAGGTGGCAGGTGAGACATTTCCCTCACTCAAACCCGTCGATAATTTTCATGTGAACATCGTCACTAACTAACTCGCCTCTAACGAGCTTAAAAATATGCTGTCAGCTTGTTGGCACCTCTTATGGCCGATCCTCAATCGATCTTCACTCGATCCTCAAGCGATCCTCTGCCGATCTTCACTCGATCTTCTCCCGATCTATCGCAAGATCCGATGTCCAGATTAGAATCATTAAACCTCATTATTCTTCCCAGCAGGCTCCCGCTCGAGCAAAACGAATTCCCACAATGCGAACAAGTCAGTAAATTAAAAATTAACTAATTTTTTGCTGGCCAACTACCTCCGGGGGCTCCTAAAACAACAAAACCATCTGGTGGCTGTTGATTTCCATAAAAATCTAATAAGTCTCCAGCGCAACTCGTCTCCGGAGATCCGTCGCGATCAGTCGCGACAGTCGCGCCATCTCCATCGATCGATAAATTAATAAAAACGTTTATCGAATGGAAATCGAACACGAACAGAGAGAGGCAAAGGAATAAGAGAGAAAAGAAAATGCATATGGAAAAATGCAAAATTCTACAACAGTGCGACACGAGAAAATGTTGTACGGGAAACTGGTCTGTGCGGCGAGTCGAGCGACGGGAGCGTTTGTGTTTTTTTTTTTCTGCAACAGTGCTCCGTCCGGCGGGATGCCTCTGCATTCAGATTACGGAATTATGTTAAGTATTTCATAAATACACGATGATGGCCGTCCGGGAGGACGGATGGATGGATGTGTGCTGCGTTTTTTTTGCGGTTGCCGCAGGAGCGTGAATTTATGCCCGGGAATCGAGTCGAGCGCAGATCGCAGGATGACCCCTGCTTATGGCTGCTGGGAATTCCAACGATCAAGACGAGTGAGATGGAGAGAGGACAATGAGGAAAAAAAACAAGCCAGATGAATAAACATGCCTAAGACCGGGGCAGTGATAATGCGCCCGGCATTCGGCTTCCGTGGGACGGGGAAGTCGTTGGTAATTGCGGCAGGACGATAAATCACACGTTTGGCGCCAACTGGCGAAGGGTCGTCGACGGGTGATCGTGGCTTGTCGACTCTGTGGTGGAATCTCAACCGCTACCTCTCGTGACCTTAAATAGAAAGCGAATGCGAAAGCGTTAGTGGCGCGCTGTAGAGATGAGCTGAGATTTGGCCTGGGAAATCAGATGTCTCGGAATTCGGATTGTGCCGGGTTAAGAGGTGACGGTGAAGTGCTATGTTGGCGGAAGAATGCTGGCGCTGAACTTGGACGAGTCGGACCCAGACATGTTGGCGTTTGGAGGCACTTTCCTTTCGTGGCAGTGTAAGTGAGTGATTGAGGCAGGTCGAGAATATTTGTGTGAGTGATTCGTTCCCACTGAACGCTGTTTTTTTTTTTTTGGAGAAACAGAGTTTTTTCCAAGATAAATTCAAGATATACTTACAATAAATTATGTATATTTTGCTATATTCTATGTCATAACTCGTTACCTTTCGCAATTTCAGCCCAAAAATCAGATTAGCACTCCCATAGGCAAGGATAGAATTAGACCCTGAAATGCAGCAAGCTTCAATAAGCTGGGGATTTTGTTTCTCTGAACGGCTGTCGCCCCTTAGAAGGCATATAGATCAACTTTTAACGAATCTCGACAACCTTTCGAAGACTCTCTAATGATCGATGCCACTCATTCAAGTTCTAGGATTCAAAGTTGTCCCAACGAAACGATAAAAATCACTGCATTAGAAGTGGAAGTTCCACTATCACTTTTTGATCATCATGATCTTAAACCTCACTTTAGCCGCAAAGTATTCTTCAATATTGGGAATTTTATTATTCAAATGCAGTGATTTTTATCGTTTCGTTAAGACAAATTCGAACCCTAGAAATTGAATGAGTGGCGTCGATCATTAGAGATTCTTCGAAAGATTGTCGAGATTCATTCAAAGTTGATCAGGCTTCATTGAAAATGGTCGTCGATCACCAAATATAAGCAGAGATCAGAGAGAATCATTTTAGACTATCGATGATCATCAACGATCAGTCTAAAAGTTCAACTATTTTACTCAAAGATCGAAAGTTTCGACTGAGTTTTATCGATGATCATGGAAGATCATCGTAGATCATAAGGGTTCATTGACGATCATCTCAGAAATTCAATCCAATAATCATCAAAGATTGCTTACAGCCATCAGAAATCGATTGAAGATCACCAAACATCATTGAAAATCTTCGAGGATCACCGAGGAGCAGCTTAAAAGTTAGAGTACATCGAGTACATTAAAACATTTTAAACACATTTTGAAATTTTGGCACACTTAGGTCAAAAATAGGCCCATTGTGCTGCCAACCATCTTTATTCATCGAGTATCATCAAGGATCACCGGTAATTATTGAAGACTATTGAAGGTTATGAAAGATCATCGAAGATCACTGAAATTGATCAAAGGTCATCGAGGATAGTTAAGGATCACTGAATTTAAAATTAGAGAAAGCTCATTGAGCATAATTGAAGATCATCAATCATCGTCGAAGATCACTGAAGGTCGTAGTGGATCAAAGAAATTTCAGAGGTTATAAGAAAAGTTCAATCATAAGCCTTTAAGCTGCTTCATTTTATCGTATTTTTTGTTAAAAAATCTGAAAGGCATGTATGTAACTGCGTCTTGACTTTTTTAGGAAATATTAAAATCAGGCTCAACGTTTTGCTTATGTGTCTCATGAGCTGAGAACATAATAAAGCAGCTTTTTTGAGCCTAGATTGCGTCTCTCACGACTTTACGTCCGTTTACAATGAATGCCAGCTTACTCCCCCTGTGATAAGCTTTGTCGACTTAATTTGAGACAAGATATTCGTTAAAATAGTGGGCGCCGTGGCTTAAATGGTTAGTGCGTCGGACTGTTAAGCGTGAGTACCCGGGTTCGAATCTAGCCCGAGGACAGGACACCTGAAACAATTTTCACGGCTCCACCTCCAGCGAACGACGGACAATCCTCGTGGAGTAACCGTCAATAAGCTATGCTCTAGCCCTGTATGGGCTGTTACGCAAATTATTTATTTATTTTATTTGTTAAATTGAATTGAATTGAAAGCTTTTTACATTCAATTAGTGGCCTTAGTGGCTGACTGTCAAATAGAACTTATTTAAAGGCTCCTAGACTCGCAACGTGTAGAGTTCACATCCATTTCACAACGTTCGTAAGAAAACATTTAGTCACACCACTTTTAATCATCTCTTAAAAAATCGTCTCAATGAACGAATTCTCAAAGCCATTCTTCCAAAAAAATAGCACACGAAAACCTTTCGCGAGTCCACCTTCAAATGAACCCCTTATACCACCAACTCCTCCCTAGCACAACCCCTCCGTGCACCTCCTGTGAACAGCGTTCCTCTTTTGCATACGCCTCCCTGAAACGATCTCTTTAGCCGCACAATTATCACCCCGTAAACACCAAATCACCACGAGCAACAGCAAGAAAAAACTCACAACAAAAAAAGCACGGAACCCACCTCAGCTACAACGCTACCTGTCGGAAGTGGTGCAATTTCAAACTCAACGTTCATTTAACCGCTCCCGCCCCTTTCCACGCCACGCCAAAACAGCCGCCTGATTTGAATTAATGTCAGACCCCAACGTGCACTTAGCCACGAAGTGCACATTAGCCACTCGCCGGATTATAAATTCTCCTCCTGCGGCAGGCAAATAACTGGCATTAGAAGCGAAGCGTTCCCGCGTCGACGGTCGGCCTACTGTGAGCGCAAAAAAACATACACACGCGCCGCTGGCCACTTTCGGACAGGCCGGGAATTGATGACTCTTTCTCTCTCTCGCAGAGGCCGCCTGACCGCGGGCCTAGCGAAGGCCTAATTAAATATTTTCTTTTCCTTAATGAAAATTTCCTGTTGCATGACAGGCGGGCGTCGCGGGAGCTTCTCCGGGCGATGTCATGGCTCTGTCATCGAGAGGAGGGGAGCCACCGTTTTGCGAAGGGTCGTGACATTTATGGCGCGACAGGTGCACCGTCGGCGACGATGTTGATTTGCATACCGTTTTGGCGGCACACAGGCATCTGAGGCACTCACTCACGGTCAGTCCGGCCGCATCTGGAACCGGTCCACGGCCGCGGCTGCATAACAAGCGTCATCCGATTGTCGTCGGCCTGGTAGACGCAATTAGTGTGCCACTGGGCGACCGGAGCGCGGTCATGAGCGAGACAAATATGCAAATGGATTGGAGGTGAGTTATTTGCTTCTCGCTGGTAACGACCGAATTGAGATATAATCGTGACGAGCCAAGATCGGCGAGATGATTTGAGATCTGAGGATGTGTGAAGGAGCCAATTTGTTGACAGAGCTCTCACTTTGGATGACGTTTTTAGACGATCGCGTGAAGCCATAAGAAGAAGTTGTAGCGATCTTTATCACGATCAGGGTTTTTAAAGGCAACACAGAGATTTTGATGTTTCCTACATCAGAGAATCAAAAATTATTTCCAAAACGGATTGACACTAAAGGTCAGTGAGACAACGGGTTGGTCGAAGTGTCGAAAATTTCACTGCCGTTCAGGCGTCCGAATCATCCAAATCAGCCAATTTAATGGCGTTCTCAAGAATTTGGCATCGGGCAGACCACATATTTGCGTAAGAATCTTGGCTTACAACCATACAAGATCAAGCTTATTCGAGAATTCAAACCGACGGACCATTTGAACGTTCTCCGATTGTGCTCTAGAGAAGACGCGCTGTTCGATGTGCAACAAGTTACGCACAATCAAACATACCTCGAAGTTTTATGAAGAAGAACAAGAGAAGAAGAAGAAGACAAATGTCAAAGGGCTTATGTAAACAACAATAATATTGTATATAAGAACAAACACTTGTGTAATAAATGTGATTTGAACCTTGAACCTATACCGGAACAACGCGTTTCATTTCCCCGAAATTTACAGTGAGTTCCGGTCTTAACGGAATTTTCTAACGTATTCCCGCTGTTCGTAACGCGAACATTTTGGTCCATTCGAACCGGATACAAAAAAAAAATTCCAACCCCGTTTTAAACCGGACTCCTGTTAATTTATTAACTCACATATTTTAATATATAACCCAAGTGATTTGCGCATTTTTTTTGACAATTAATCAAATATAATCAGAGCGGTAGTGCTGATCCCCGAACACTAAAAATAAAAAAAAATAAAAACCAATATAAACAAAACAAAAAATTGAACAAGTGTGCTTATTGTGAATTGACCAATAACCACTTGTAAACAAACAAAAAAAATTAAAAAAAAAAAAAACCCAAAGACGAAATCAAGACGATTCGTCGGAAAATTCGTCAGAAAATTTCTGAAGTGTTGTGTTTCTCTAACCCCTGGATCGTCCGAAGATCTGTGTGCGGTATTTAATTTCTATAACCCCTGGATCGTCCAAAGATCTGTGTGCGGTACATAATTTCAAAAACCCCTGGATCATCCGAAGATCTGTGTGCGGTATATAATCTCTGCAACCCCTGGATCATACGAAGATCTGTGTGCGGTGTAAAATTCTTACAATTCCTGGATCGTCTGGAGACCTACGTGCTGTTGTGCTGTGCTGCTGCTGCAATCCCTGGACCTTCCGAAGATCTGAGTGCTGCGTGCTACGTGCTGTTGTGCTGCTGCTGCATTCCCTGGATCGTCCGAAGATCTACGTCCTGTGTGCTGTAGTTCCTGCAAAAAAGGAGAAGAGGATCATCAATTAAGTGCTGACATCATTCGTAGCGACACCAAACCCTGAAGCTGCAACCCGGAACATCTTTAACCCAAGTACCAAGAAGTGTGCGTAAGTTGGTTTCGTGTTAGTAGCTAGAAAAAAAGAGTGTGTCATTATGTCGCTAAAACAAATGAAAAGTATACTCACCCAGTTGGAGAAAGACATCTCCAACTTTAGTAAAAGAGGTGCTAGTACCCGAACCGAGCATTATCTCTCATCGCGTTTGATAGTGCTCGAAAAAACGATAGAGTCAGCGGAAAGTGTGTTTGAGAAGTGTGTGAATACGGTGACTGACGACGAGAAGTGTTCAGAAGTGGAAGATGCTTTCGAGAAGATCCGCGAGCATTATTGCGATTATAGAGCAAGTCTACTCGAGGCATTGGACAAAACGAAGGCATCAACCACTGACGTGGTCAATGTGAACGAATCGCAGTCAGTCCCCTTGACACACAATGCAGATATCCGCCTGCAGCATATCCCAATTCCTGTGTTTTCCGGCACATATGAGTCCTGGCGGTCGTTTTGCGATTTATTCACGTCCCTTGTGCACCATAACACAGCCTTGTCTGAGATACAAAAATTACACTATTTAAAAACGAGTGTTTCAGGCGAGGCTGAGAAAATTTTGGCGCACTTACCCATAATAAATGGTAATTACAGCAAGGCGTGGGAAATTCTCAAAAATCGATACGACCACCAACGATTTCTTGTAAACACCCAACTGAAATCTCTCTTTAATCAGCCAGTGATTACGCAGGAACGCTCCGATGCTATCAAGGACTTAATGGACACATCTACCGAGATAGTTCACAGCCTGAATCGTTTAAAGGTACCCGTGGAACATTGGGATGCAATTTTAGTTTACATCCTTCTGCAGAAACTGCCACCAAAGACGCAACAACTGTGGGAGGAGAAGCTGAGCTCCAAAAAGGACACAAAAACGCTACCAACGTTCGCGGAATTCATCCAATTTCTCGAGACTCGGTTCCGGACACTGGAGGCAGTCAACCAGCAGAGCAGAGTTGTACCAGAAGGTACGAAGAAGGCTACTCGCGTGTCGTTTCTTGTCCAGCCCAAGAAATCCAAGTTATTGTGTAAATTATGCAACAAGGGTCAGCATGCCATGAGAAAATGTTCCAAATTTCTTAAAATGGGCACTGCTGATAGAACTGAATGGGTGAACAAGCTTGGCATTTGTAGTAATTGCCTTGCATACAGCCATTTTGTGCAAAACTGCACAAGTAATAGCAGGTGCTATTACTGCCAGCAGCCACACCATTCTTTACTGCACAATAATCTACATAAACATGCACAAATAAATACGTTTTCTCAAAGCAACAAACAATCTTTTAATCACACTCATAACAATAACTCACTTAATAACATTCACCCAAATGCAAGCAATGGACAACAACACAATCCGTTCTCAAGCAAAACCCATACGCACTCACCCCATCAATCAAGTTCTTCCAAATTCAACACATCAGCTCCAGTCTTCCAGCCACATGAAGAACCATCAACCAGCTCCGGTGTCAGAAGTCATCATTCGACGAACAACGTAACCAGCCAAGTTCTGCTAGCCACGGCAGTCGTCAAAGTGAAGACTTCATCAGGAAACACAATCCCCCTGCGCGCTTTACTCGATTCTGGTTCTGAAGCATCATTCATCACGGAGTCTGCTGTTCAACTCTTAGGCCTGAAAGGCGAAGCTGCTCATGTTGAAGTTTCTGGGCTGGGAATGGTCTGCAGCGGTACTAGTAAGAGGATTGTCGAAATCAATATCGGCTCTTACAACACTGCGTTCGAAACTAGTATCCAGGCTTTGATTTATAAGTCACTCTCTGGCCATCTCCCAGCTCGAGCCCTCTGCGTTAATGACTGGAACCACATTTCCGGTCTACAACTAGCTGACCCGGCTTTTAATAAGTCAGCCCAAATAGACTTGCTGTTAGGCAGTGATGTACTAGCAGATGTTATATTGCCAGAACTGGTGCGACCTCAGAACCGGAATCTACCCATCGCTCAGAAGACCAAGTTTGGATGGATTTTATTCGGCAAGTCAACGACGGGATCCCAGAAAGTCGCCAACTTTTTCACGCAGTCAGATGTCGACACGCTCTTGAGAAAATTTTGGGAAGTGGAAGAAGCTCCTTTTCAGCACCCGATCAACTCAGATGATGCAGCCTGCGAAGAACATTTTATCAACAACGTGAAGCGGCTTGAAGATGGGCGATATCAAGTATCCCTACCATTTAAAGAAGATACTTACCCGATACTTGGGAAGTCCCGCGAAGGAGCTCTTCAGCGTTTCAAGGCTCTGGAGAGACGACTGGCAGCTGATCCACAATTACATCAGCAATATTCATCCTGCATCGAAGAATATATCCAGCTTGGCCACATGAGTGAAGTGAAGGAAGACAACGTTTGCAACAAAGGTCACTATTACCTTCCACATCATGCTGTATTAAAGGAAAGCAGCTCCACAACCAAATTGAGAGTAGTCTTCGATGCGTCATACAAAACCTCTGACAGAACGTCATTAAATGACCATCTGAGGACAGGCCCGGCTTTACAAGTCAACGTGATGGACATCATTTTACGATGGAGGCTCTATCAATTCTCATTCTCAGCTGACATCGAGAAAATGTATCGGCAAATTTGGGTGTCGGAGTTGGATTCCAATTACCAGCTCATATTTTGGCGCAAGAACCCAACTGATGAACTAAAGATCTACCGGCTGAAAACTGTGACGTTTGGAACTGCATCAGCACCATATTTAGCAATCAGGACTCTCTTGGAAGTAGCGACGGCTGAAGAAGCAACACATCCAAAGGCTTCAAAGATGATCCGGTCCGAGATGTACGTCGACGATTTGCTATCTGGTGCAGATACTATAGTGGAGGCTAAAAACAAGAGAATGGAGATACAAGCAGTATTAGAAAGTGCCGGTTTCTACCTACGGAAGTGGACAGCCAACGCAGAACAGCTCCTGGAAGGAGTACCAGCGAAGGATAGAGAATCGACTCTAGTTGTCCCAACCGACGGAACGAACCATGTCAAAACCCTAGGCATTCACTGGCTGCCTACCGTGGATCATCTTTGTTTTCGTTTCACTCCACCAGATGACCCGAAGCCGACAAAACGTTTCATCCTTTCAACGACAGCTCGACTCTTCGATCCCATGGGTTGGATTTCTCCCTGTATACTGAAGGCGAAACTTGTCATGCAGTCCATTTGGAAACAAAAGATCGATTGGGATGATACACTGGATGGAGAATTGTTGAAAGAATGGAACAACATTTTCGAAGAACTACCTGTCATCGACAATCTACGTATTCCGAGATGGGTCCACACAAACGGAAAGAGTCGGAAAGAACTACATGGCTTCAGCGACGCTTCGGAGAAGGCCTACGGAGCAGCAGTGTATCTTCGGACGGAAGATAAGGATGGCAATACTCACATGCACCTTCTGATGTCAAAGTCGAAAATCGCACCCATTCAACCAGTCAGCCTGCCACGTCTTGAACTCTGCGGAGCAGTCATGCTGTCTAAGCTAATGCATCATGTAGCTCACACCCTTGAGCTCGAGCAAACCCAGATGCACGCCTGGACAGACTCCGCTATCACACTTGCATGGATTCAAGCGCCGGCATCGCGTTGGGAAACATTCGTCAGAAACCGAGTTGGCGAAATTCAACGGCTGACAGACATCGGCATCTGGAAACACATTCCAACCAAACACAACCCAGCGGACTTGACATCCAGAGGTATGCTTCCCTCTGCACTCCTGAACGAATCATTGTGGTGGAATGGCCCGGAGTTTCTACGAAATAGCTGGAACTTCTCATTCCCAGACCAACCACAGAGTTTGAGTACAGAAGAGGGCATACGGAAAGTACAAGTTCATCATGCAGCTCCGGTTCAAAATGCCTTTTCACAACTCATACAGCGAATTTCCAAACTGGCACGTCTGAGAAGGATAGCAGCGTGGTGCATAAGGTTCTTACACAACTCAAGAGCTCCCGTTTCCAACCGCATCTTTCAACCACTCACGCCAACGGAATTACGCAAAGCTGAAGAGATACTAGCCCGCTGCGCCCAGCAAGAAATGTTCAACTCGGCGAACACTAAAAGGCTTGGATCACTAAACCCATTCTTGGATGCCAACGAATTTCTTCGCGTCGGTGGAAGGCTAAGCCAAGCGGATCTGCCTTATGATACTCAACACCCAATCATCTTGGACTCCAACCATCATTTCTCAAGACTTGTTATTCGTGAGGCACACGAAAAACTCCTGCATGGCGGCATCCAAATCGTTGTGGCGCACGTTCGACAGCGATACTGGATCCTGAGGCTAAAGGCTGCTGTAAAATGCTGCATCAACAGATGTGTCACATGTCACAGGCACAGAAGTAAAGCAGCACAGCAGTTGATGGGACAACTACCAAAGCCCCGTGTCACCGTATCGAAACCCTTTACCCACACAGGTGTCGACTACGCTGGACCTATCAACATCAGGTCATGGAAAGGTCGGGGCGCAAAGTGTCACAAGGGATACTTGGCCATCTTTATTTGCTTAGCCACCAAAGCCATTCACCTCGAAGCAGTCAGTGATCTCACCACGCAAGCATTTCTCGCAGCGTTCAGACGATTTACTGCAAGAAGAGGACTCTGCAACCAGATGTACAGTGACTGCGGAACTAACTTCGTAGGAGCAGACACCGAACTACGTCGTCTATTCAAGGAAGCCGAACATGATTGGAAGGAAGTCGCAACCACTACAGCAGCTGAGGGCACAACCTGGCATTTCATCCCTCCAGCCTCTCCGCACTTCGGTGGATTATGGGAAGCCGGTGTGAAAAGTGTCAAGTACCATCTGAAGCGCATAGTAGGAAATGGCACACTCACCTTTGAAGAACTCACAACACTTCTTACGCAAGTAGAAGCGTGTCTAAACTCCAGGCCACTATGCCCGCTCTCAGAAAACCCGGATGACTTTGAGCCTCTCACTCCTGCACACTTCCTCATCGGATCAACACTCTTCACAGTACCCGAACCGGACCTGACCATCGGCAAAATAGGACAGGTCGACCGCTGGAAGGCGATTCAAACACACCTTCAAACGTTCTGGAAAAGCTGGCAGACGGAATATCTCGCGCGTTTGCAACAACGACCGAAATGGCTGAAAACTCGGACTCAACTCAAGAACGGAGACTTGGTACTCGTAAAGGACGAACGTTTACCGCCGGCAAAATGGTGTCTAGGTCGCATTATCGAAGTTTACCCAGGACCAGACAACTTAATACGCGTGGTAAAAATTAAAACTCAATATGGTATCACCAAAAGGCCAATAACCAAACTTTGCCCTTTGCCAACCAATAATCCCGAAGACTCATCCGAAAATCAACACAACAAAACTCAAGAAAACTCACCCTCGAAAAGCGTCTAACACTTAAAATTGAACACTTGTGGTGATTATGTCGTCATCGACTTTCAGCGACCACCACTCAACGCATGCCAAACTCATGCACTTCTCATGCACACGCTTTTCGTAGCATATCACACATACAGTCCACACTCATACACTTTTTCTCATTCACATAACTCATAAACACTCTTTAAAAACATACAAATTTAACACGCAATCACTCCATGCGCCCAAGAAGAAACCCATTTCTTGAACGCAACAACTCACACCCAAGGTACACTCAGTGTCGTACTCATTCACACACATGCACACACACACACACTTTGCGAACGCATAATGTTCCGCAAACTCGTGCATCAACCCAAACCGAGTACACAAAATCTCGGCAAAAACACTAACATAAATCAATATAATTAATTTATTAACAATAACACAAACATAAATTAATAATAATGAATTTTCACTCACCTGAATTTTCCGAAGTTCAGCACAGTTTACACACAAACACAAAACACACTAGAAATTTACACGCCAAACCACGCACTGTCAACTTCACGACTCCACATGGAAACTAATGCAATGCGATCGGAAGAAGAAGCATCAGAGACAAACCCTCTCTCCCACCTCGCCTGACTTTCCAGTCCATTGGCGATCGGTCGCAAGGGTTTGCGTCTCACCCCTCGCCTGACCTTCCAGTCTATCATTGCACACAAACCAGGTGGTCGTCACTCTCTTGTGTCGTTGTTGTTGTATAAATGTGATTTGAACCTTGAACCTATACCGGAACAACGCGTTTCATTTCCCCGAAATTTACAGTGAGTTCCGGTCTTAACGGAATTTTCTAACGTATTCCCGCTGTTCGTAACGCGAACACGCGCCAAGATGATGAACTTCGTCGCAAAATCATCTACAGTGATAAAGCTTATTTGTGGCTCGATGGTCAGTGAGCAAAATATGCGTTACTGGTACTTTTACCACATGTGCTTCATGAATCACCACTTCATCCACAAAAATTTACTGTTTGGAGGAGTTTGCATGCCGACGGAGTTATTGGGCCATATATTTTTTTTTGTCGACGATAACGATCGTCACGTTAATGTGAATGACCAGCTTTATCCCGCCACGATTACCGATTATTTTGGTCCGAATTAGATGATATGGATTTGTACGACATGTGGTTTCAACAGGATGGTGCCACAAGCCACACAGCACACGTTACAATCGATTAATTGAAGAGTAAGTTTGTTGAGTGTGTTATCTCAAGAATGGGCAAGTCGATTGGCCGCCTCATTCGTGCGATTTAACGCCTCTAGACTATTTTCTTTAGTGGTACGTAAAGTCATTGGTTTACGGCAACAAGCCGACGATATTGGAAGAGCTCAGACCCAGAATTTAACGCGGCTATTTCGGCCGAAATGTGTGGCTGAATCAGCGAAAATTGGGTCCAACGCATCGACTGCTGCAAACGTGCCCGCGGTGGCCATATGAACGAAGTCGAGTTCTATTCGTAAATGTTTTAATTGTACTTCAAGCAGATAGTAAAGTTTTCGAGATGTCCCAAATGGTTTGCTTTTTATTGAAAGAAAAAAGTTGTCAAGTCCTTATTAAAAAACCCTTTATTTTGATGATCAGAGTTGAGTTTACGCATTTAAATCAAAAGACCTTCTTTTCCGCCCACTTAAGCTCAACTTTCGAACTGATCCTCGATTATTTTCAAAAATGTGCGATGATCTTAACGATCTTTGATGGCAGTCTATAATCTTGGACGGCAGCCACTGATATTTGGTCATGCTTGACGAATTTGATTTGGATTCTTCATTATTCTTAGTAATTTTTTGTAAGCTTCGCTTTTTTTCGATGATCTTTGATGATCTTCAATGATCCCTGATCATCGTAGAAGTTGGTCATAGATGATACTCAATCATGCGCGATAAATTTGCTTCAAGTTCTCAATAGATCGTTGATGATGTTTCCTCTGAGATCCACCAAGATTAGAAAACGAACAAGATTCAGTCAATCAAGCATTGTTTTGAATCGTTCTTTGAGAACATAATAGTTAAACCTTCATTATTACATCATTGATCTTCGACGATCGTCGACAATCATGATTTAAGTTTAGGATTACTTACTTACTTACTTATCAGGCATTTAACCCTTGGAGGGTCTGTGCCTGAGCCAAAGCCGCCTTCCAACGTTGACGGTCCCGGGCATGCTGCTTCCAGTCCGGAAGACCAAGCTGTCTTGCATCCGCGATCACTTGATCTCTGTACCGGAGGTTCGGTCTCCCCCTTCTCCTCGAACCAGGAGGCTCGGATTCGAAGACCCTTTTAGCTGGAGCGTTTGTGTCCATGCGCTCGATGTGGCCGAGCCACTGTAGTCGACGGATTTTTGCCTTCCGGACTATATCCACATCTTTGTACAGCTCATAAAGTTCGCGGTTATGTCTTCTCCTCCATTCGCCTTCCTCGCAGACTGGACCGAATATCCGCCGTAGAATTTTTCTTTCGAAGGAGCCAAGTATCAGCTCTGCAGTCCTGCTTATCGTCCAACTTTCGGCTCCATACAGTAGGACTGGCAGGATAAGGGTCTTGTAGAGCATGACCTTAGTTCTTCGAGTCAGGAGTTTTGACCCTAGCTGTTTGGACAAACCGAAGTAGCAGCGGTTGCCAAGGGTGATTCTACGACGGATCTCCACTACGATGTCATTCGTGGAGTTTACGTTCGCCCCGAGGTATATGAACTCCTTAACTACCTCGAAGTTATAGCTGCCGACTGTAACATTTTGTCCTAGGCGGTGGGCGACGGATTCTTTCTTCGTCGACAGCATATATTTGGTTTTCTCCTCATTTATCTTCAGACCAGTTCGTTTAGCCTGCTCTTCAATCGCGGTGAAAGCTTCCACAATGGCCCGCTGGGACCGAGCGATGATATCAATATCATCTGCGTAGCCCAGGAGCTGGACCGACTTGTGGAAGATAGTACCTTCCGTGTTGACGTTGGCCCGCCGTACTATTTGCTCCAGCACGAGATTGAAGAAGTCACATGACAGCGCGTCTCCTTGCCGAAATCCGGTGCATGTTTCAAAGGGCTCGGACGTTCTTGAGCCGAACTGCACGGTGCATCGAGTGTTGTTGAGCGTGGTTCGACACAACCGGATCAGTTTTGCCGGGATCCCGAATTCAGCCATCGCACTAAACAACTCCTTGCGATGAATGCTATCATATGCGGCTTTGAAGTCGATGAAAAGGTGGTGCGTATCGACTTGGAACTCGCTGGTCTTCTCCAGGATTTGCCTTAGTGTGAAAATTTGGTCTATCGTCGATTTGCCGGGCCGGAAGCCGCACTGGTACGTGCCGATTAGTGCGGTGCAAAACGGCTTTAGACGTTCACACAGTACACTCGACAGGATCTTGTAGGCGACATTGAGCAGGGATATACCTCGGTAGTTCTTGCACGAGGTAGGATCGCCTTTTTTGTGGATGGGGCAGATAGAGCTGGTATTCCAGTCGTCGGGCATGCATTCGTCCTCCCAAATTCTACAGATGATCTGGTGCATGCTCCCTACCAGGACATCGCCTCCAGCTTTGAAGAGCTCTGATGGGATACCATCCGAGCCTGCGGCCTTGTTGTTCTTCAGCTTTTTGATGGCTGTGCCGATTTCTTCAATGCTGGGAGGGGGAACGACTTCATCGACTGGAGGTGGGATCTCTTCGTCCACTACCACTCTCTCTTCTTCATGCTCGTTAAGCAGCTGCTGGAAATGCTGCTTAAAGACATCCACTATTCCCTGCGGGTCGGTGACAAGATTATTCTCGCAGAGCCAGGGTGCCATGCTTAAAGCCCGCTGCGAGACTTTTGGCCTTCTTATAAAAGGATCGTATTCGGTTTTTGTCCCTGGACTCTTCAATATCCTTGAGCTGGGAGGCTGCGAATGCCCTCTTTTTTCGCCGCAGCGTCTTTTTCTCCTCCCTTCTTCTGGCTCGGTATTCCTCGCGCGCTGCCCTTGTTTTCCTTTGCAACGCTTTTTGGTACGCCTCGTCGGTTGCTCGCTTTTTCTGCTCACACTCGCCATCATACCATGGGTTTCTTGCCGGGGGTGGTTGGTAGCCCATCGTGGCTTCGGCTACTTCCTGGATGGCAGAGCGGCAATGGAGCCACATATTATTGGCGTTTGTGTCCGACGTAGGCATACTCGCGAGTCGTTCGCTCAGACGCTCCTTGTAGTCTCTGACGATCTCCGGGGTGCTCAGGCGTCCAATGTCGAACATCCTCTTGATCGGCTGGTGCAGCTTTCGAACATTGGAAAGTCGGGCTCTGAATCGTGCTGCCACTAGAAAATGGTCAGAGCCGACGTTTGCCCCCCTGAATGTTCGTACATCCAGGATGTTGGACGCGTGCCTTGCGTCAATGAGCACATGGTCGATTTGGTTGGCTGTTCGGCCATCTGGAGACCGCCAGGTTGCTGTGTGGATGCGCTTGCGAGGGAATCTTGTGCTACTTATCACCGTATTACGAGTTGCTGCAAAGTCCGTAAGTCGGAAGCCGTTGTCTGTTGTCGTGTCGTGGATGCTGTGCTTTCCGACTACTCCGCCGAAGATGCTTTCTTGACCGATTTTGGCGTTGAAGTCCCCGAGCACGATTTTGACATCGTACTCCGGACAGGCTCCGTAGGCGTTGTCCAAGAGGTCGTAAAACTCCTCTTTGATGGGCTCTTCAGCGTCGTCGGTGGGGGCGTGTGCACTAATGAGACTAATGTTGTAGTTAAGTTTAGGATTATTCGTTAATAATCTTCGATGGCTTAAAACGATCCTCGCGTCCTTGATAATGTTCGGCAGTCGTCGATGATACTCGATGGTTTTTGAGAATTTTTTCAAGAACGCATCTGTACACGAAGCAAATCCCATAACTCTTCATAACACAGTAATCAAAGCTAAGCTAAAAAATATATTTCTCTGGCCTTAATAAGCCAAGACTAGACTTTGACTGAAATATTTTAAGAATCATTTTTGCTTTAATCTGATCGCGGAATCTTAGCAAGTAAAAAAGTTATCTGGAAAGATAAACTTCACTCAGACCGAACAGCGCCTTCATCGGCGACTTCATTTGAAAACCCGATCCCATTCATCTTCATCTCACGATCTGCTGCAATTTTACGATCCTCCTTTGCATGAAATTTGCATAATTCGCTGTTTCAAAACAACCCGTTGACGTCTAAAACGCCGACCAAGTTCATTACATGGCCATTCGACGTCTGATTAATTGGCTTCGGTCACCAATGCAAATCGTTTTCGAACAACTCAACGACAAACGTTTTGTTTTTTTTTTTTCCACAATTTTCATTTCGTAATTATCCCACATTAAAAAGGAGACCCAACTCTCAACCCCAGCAGCGGCCTCAACTTTGCCTCCAAACCGAGAACATCGAGATGCGACCACCGACCGCCGACCGTCGACAGTCGACAGTCGACGACGATGAACGACATCGACGAATGACTAATGAGGCCACCAGACACACGCACACACGAACACCGTGCCAGCCGGTTGATTGACATCTTGCATCTATTTACCATATTTGATGAAGGAATTCACCTTCTTTTTGCTTTTTCAACAGAGTTTTTTGCATGCATTTATATTTTTCGTAATTATAGCCGCGAACACCCCTTGGCCGCAATCGTAGTCTCCAAAGGCGAATAACTCGAAACTGCGCTATACTCTCCGGAGCTCATTACTGCCGTGCCATGCCACAGCAGCGACATTCAGATACATTTTTTGTTTGCTTTTTTCGATTTTTTTTTTTGTTTTTTTTTTCCAATCGAAATCGAAATATTGCACCAACAAAACGACAACGATGACAGCGACAGCAACGACTGACAGATGGCCAAAGTGTAATTATTTTGCGATTCGTGAATTTCATTTGACGATATTTGAATTTTTTTTTTCATAATCACTCATGCCCTTGTCAAGCGAGTGGAGGATGCGAAGGTGCAATAAATTACCTGAGGTGAATAAAGATTTACGGAATATTTAATTTGCCACCATCGACGTTGGTGGAGCTTTCGAAATTCGAGTTTCGATATTCGCGCAGGTGCAGATGTCAAATGTGACGTTTCTGAGCTCTTTTCTCCCGTTTTTTTCATCTTAACTTGATCTCGAAATTTGACGAAACGAAGGGGAAGGTTTTTTGTGCGTTTCCAATGGAAGGTCACAATCAACCCTTCACTTTTTTTACCCTCACCGACCCATTTTCAACCCTTTTAATTCTGCTTTCCACAACCGCTCTCATAAAAAAAATGTCGGCTGTTTTTTGACGCACATCATGCTTAATCAGAAAGAAGTCTTCATCGTCGTCGTTAAGTACTCCAGCCATCGATTGCAAAGTGCGCATATTCAAATTTTAAAATTTTACTGGAAACACTTCATTGGAAGGCGCTCATTTGCATGGACGAGTCCTTTTTTTGCCGTGCGATGCGATGAATTCATTTCGGAAACGACCACGGGCGGGAAGGTCGTTCGCGGTTAAAACGGTTGAAGTTCACTATACGAAAAGAAAAAAGACGCGACGCGAGCTGAGCTCTGACTAAGAACATACTTAACGGAAGGGACTTTCTGGATTACTCTTCGGAACACATTTTGGATTACGTCGACAAATTTTGGAATTCGCATTTTTTGGAATACATCTAAAAGCAAAAACATATTTCATACATTTAAAATATGCTCTCAAAAGCTATACGGTGCGGTGAAATTTACTCAAAAACTAGTTTTGTTTCCCGCGGCACCATTAGTGGGACACGCGGTCAAAGAGATGACTTATTTTGTCTACAAAAGTTTTTTAGTTGATCAAAATCCTTTAAATACTCCTCAAAAATAGAAAAAAATTGCTTTACACTTCAAAGATATGCCTTAAAATTACGTTGGCGGTCAAAGTAAACTAAATTAGCATTTTATGAGATTTTTTTTTTTTTTGTGCATATCACGTTCAAATTCATACCATAGAAGTCTGCAATTTAAGTGTATATTCAATACAATATATTGTTTAATCCAGAGCGGTCTCATGGAAAAAACACATGTAAAAATTTCTGTGGGGTCTTAAAACGAATCTGAATCCTGAACTATACAAAAAAAAGTTTAGATCCTCTACCACTGCCGAAAACTCAAAACCTCGTTCAGTATTTTATGTTCTTATTGTGCTTAAAAATATCTAGATTATGTGTTTATTCTGCGGCCAACATAATTGCACGTTACGTCTTAAAAGGTCTAGTCTTATTAATAGAACTACTTAAAATTTATCCACATTATTGTCAACATCACCATCTTCTTTGGCCACAACGGCCACAAATGGATTCACGCGGACGGAAATCATTTGAAAATAAAATTTGAGCAAAAACGAAAGGTGCTGGGGACCTTTTTTTATGGTTTGCCCCAATGAATGTGTAATCTTCCTACCAACACGCACGATTCGTGGGATATTCTTCTTCTTTTTCCTCGCGCGTACATAAACCACACATCTGCACTGCATCAACCATTTAAATGCTGCGGCCCTTTTCAATTTTCAATTATCAATTGCCATTTTTTAGCAATTTATCCGAAAATTATCAAAACCAGAATAAAAACTCAAGGAACATTTTTTAAAGAACAAAAAACCGTAACATTGCTATCGTGTTGACTCGTCAGTTCAGGAACTACACAAAAACTATTTTAGTTGTTATCTTGTCAAGAACTGAACCAAAATTCAATTGGATGTTTGAGTCGTATTTCTTTATTTAACGAGTAAGCCGACATCTAAGCGATTTCCTTTAAAAAATAGCAACAAAATAGTTAAATTCGATTACTGAAGCTGAACAGGTCAATAAATTGTTTCCATCCTTATTGCAATTGATTTATTTCAACATCTACTGATTTACATCATGTAATCTTGTTTTTTTTTTCTGAGCCCTCTTCATTCGCAACAGTTTTAATTAAATGTGAAACAAAATGCTTCTTTATGCTTCAATAGCATTTCATTACAATTTATTGAAATATTTTAAGCTTCCAAAATACGAATTTTCTTTTTAAGGCAGATCGTGATTTTATGGTCACACGTGCATTTTTCACAAATTTAAACAAAGTCTTTCAAAAAACGTAAATCAATTTTATTGATCAATATACAATCAATATGATTGAAATTAGCGAATTGTAGCAGTCAAATTTTCATTTTTCTAAAATCTCTGACAAAAAGCAACAACCGATAAAGTCGAGTTAAGATAAGTTGAAATTTGTTTCAGTTTCTACGCCAAAGAACCTGAAATTTCAAACAAACTTTTAAGAAAATTAGACGAATGTTTATTCAATACAATTTTTGCTCCTTCCTGGTATACACATAAGTTTCCAGAGAGATCTTAGGTTTCAAACATTCTTTTTTGAAAACATGAAAAAACTACGATTACGCCACGATTATTCCTTGTGACCACAGAAATATTGTTGAACAAAGAAAATGTCCAATGTTCTGCAGGAATTGAAGTTTCTCATTTAAAATTTCCATAAATTGTAAAACACCCTTTGCATCATTTTGCTGTTATTTTGTCGATGATGAGCTTGAAACAATATCGTCCTTTCAATTCAGTTTTATTTTTTGCATCATTTCTTTCTGACGCATAAACTATTATGGATTACGTCGTTATTTTGTTTGTTGTTATGTCATTTTTTGCTTTTAGCCAAAACTTGCTAGAAATAACACCACGAAGGTTTTCTATAAAAACCAGTGCTAAAGAATTGTCTCGTAAAACAAACTCTGAATTTTTTCTACAATAAATAATCTGCTTAGCCCGTACAGGGCCAGAACATAGCTTTTTTTGCGCCTCCACGCGCGATATAATTTAACACAAGTGAAGGAGACCTACTGTTTAATGCCGGTTACGAAAGGCGAATTGTGAAAGCTATAACAGAGGCTACTCCAGGAGGATTGTCAGTTGTTCGCTGGAATTGAATTGAATTTCTTCTAACTGACTGAAAAATTGTCCGAGCCTTTGACGTTTCAATAATACGTTTATAAAAAAATTCATTAGTATTAGTAATAGTTTTTCAAATCATATTTTATAAATAAACATTTCTTTTTCATTAAATAAATAAATCTGTTGGTTTAATCAGTTGGCTGTGGTTTAGAACCGTCTACCAAAAAAATTCATTATGATGCCCTCAAAATTGACAAGCCGTTTGGACATCCCTGTCTTCAAACTTCCGCCCCATCCAACTTTGCCGCATTCTAAATCTCTTGTGTTTTGTTGAATTTTTATTCAACATCAATTTCAATCCTTTCCATCACAGTATTCACTTGAAATATCTGACCTCCTACACTCCAATAGTGGTTCTCCTTCCAATCTCCCATCCGTCAACAGTTGAACTCGCCATTGCTTCCTTCTGCTGTGCCACTTCTTGGACAATGTGGCACCATGTCCGACCAATTATCCACGTCTATTTTTTTCTGAGTTATAATATCTTGTTGCATATAAATTGCCTGCTTCTGCCTCCATTCAAATCGACTCTTTTTCCGCCCCCCTTTCTCTCTCCAACAGCCTACAAACCGAACGCGACGTCACGAGAAGTTTGCATAGAAGCGCAGCCATTGCGTGCGATAGAAAATAAAATTCTTTAATTAATACCACAAGAGAATGTTACAAAGCAGCCCATTTGAGTTGAGTTATGGCACTCGAAGAGAAATTCAAATTAACAAATGAACAACAATCTTGTTTTTTTCTTTTTTTCTGTTTTTGTTTTTTTTTTTGTTGGGAGGGAAATTGCAATGAAATGGCCGCACACCTACCGGAGGAGATAAACACCTGTCGCTGTGTCCGCCAGCGGTGGACGGAGGCAGAAAGTGAGCAGGAAGGTAGGGCAGTGCATGTAATGTTGGTGGTGACGGTAGAGTCTAGGAAATTAGTTTAAGGCAATTTCTAGGCATTGCAGCAGAAATTTGGTAAATAGCAACATTAGCCATGAGAGAATTTTTTCAATTTAAAGACACAGCTCAGATCTAAGCTGGGTTGCTGAAATTTACTGAAAGTTTCTGAATCCATGTCGCATTATCTCCTAAAGCACAAGCATACAGGGGTTTCTTCTTGAGTAGAGGCAAGTTATCAGGTAGGCTTTTTCTAAACTGGTGGTACTTTTATAGACTAAAGTTGGCAAGACAATATTGAATCAAGTTTAACCCAGAAATGAGTCTCAAACTCAGCTGCAACCAAATAAGGGTTGAATCCTAAAAAGAACAGAAGATTTTTCGAAATCCAGTCCTTTCGAATGCTGGTCATTTTCGAACAAAGGCGGTTCGAATTTAAAATAAAAAAAAAGCCGCGGATTTATCAACAAAACAGATTTTTGAATGCTCCAGCGACATCATTCAAATTATTTGCTTAATACTCGGGTATACTCACATACCCGAGATCGAATTTTCAATAATTTTGTCTCAGACTTGCCCATTTACCCTACGAAACTTCGAGTCCCTATCATCTCTTCGCAATTAGCTAACAATGTCAGTCAGTTAGTCAGCGGCGATTATCATATTAGCGGCTGTGTAATCAAAAGATATTTCAAGAGCAACTCTGGCTCATCTCCTTCTTCAACCCAACCACATCAACTGACAAATCGCAATAAATAAACAGCAACCGAGCGCAACGTAAACATAAATTAGGCCTCCCTGTCGCGGTGTAGAATTTATCTCCTTCCTTGTCTCCCTCGTTGCAGTGAAAAAATCAAATTAAAGCCCGTCCCCGCAACAGAAAAAACATGCAAATTGTCTGAGTGTGAAATATCAGCCCGTCCTCTAATTGGAGAGGAGGCAGTCCAACCGCCACCCTGCCCGAAGGCGCTGCGAGTGCCTAAAATGATTAATTTCTATTTAATAAACTTAATTACGGCTTCCCTCTCTACCGCTTCCCTCAAAACTTAAAAATGAAATGAAAGAGACGAGAGAATAATGAAAAATTATGCGTAGGCAGGTGAAATTAATTACGCCATTAATATTTAGGCACGCTTGGAGAAAAGTGCACTCACAGTTACACGTTTATGTGGATAAAAAAAAACAAGACCAAGAAAAAACAGAGAACGGGAAAAAACAACAGAGATGGGGCTTAATAATACGCCGATTGGAGTGCGCTAATGAGGCTAATGAGGTTGAATTCGCACATTTCGCGAATGGGGCCGAGGCACGCAGTTGGCTACACACTTTTCAAAGGCACCGGTTCACGGTGCATTGTGGGTACAGTGGTGGTGGGGAGTTTTCCAATTGGAGTCTAGTGACCTTAAAATGGATCGGACAAATAGACTGGACAAAACACAGTTAGAAGTAAAGATGGATGTTTATTCAAAAAACTTTAAGAGTTTTTTTAGCTCCGATTATACAGGAGGCATAGTCCTGTCATTTCTGAAAGGAATCCAACAGTCGACTCAATTTTTAACATTTTCTTAAAAAGTTAGGCGATGGCTTGGCGGTGCCATGAAATAAGGCCGAATTTCAAAGTTCGGCCTTATTTCGCTTTCATAATGCCCTGTCTCTGTGCCAAGCAGGTCGTTGCACGTTCACGGCAACCTGTTTGGCCAGGCCATGTCTGGTGAATGCAACGACACGATCCCATTGAAGTGTCTCCATAATTTGGTTGAAAACTTTTGCAACAGCCAAGCGTTATCAAGCGAAAGAATAACTTTGTCATGTTATTCGCATTCGGTATATTTTTCTCGCGAAGCTAGGCTTAAACGTGTCAAATGTAACCAAGATCTTGATTTTTAATAAATAAATTTCAGTCCAGAGCATTAAATTTCAATCGCTTTGTCGCTCTTTCCGTAGTCGATTATTGCGTGGCAGCAGCCTAATGCCTGAAATTCCTTGTGTTTAACTTTTTGTGTTGCGTATGGAGGTATCTTTTTAAAATAGCCTCGTCTAACACAATTTTTCTCAAATCTGATAGCAAAATGTAACTTGTGTCTGCAACAGTCAGAGGTAGTCAAGAGCCAGCTTGATCAACCGATTTGGTGGCTTAGAAATAATATAGCTCGCAATTTAATGGCAATGCACAACCTAAATTGCTAAAAAGGAAAAAAAGTAGCTTGCCACTTTAAAAGGCCGCAGTCCTTTTTTGGAACCTGCTTGTGTCATTTTCAAAAGCTGATGAAAAGAATTCAAAGGGTTTGACGAGTCTGTTTGATTAACTTTTCGCAATGAAGAGAATTCAAACTCTTCACTGTCCCAGACCGAATGCAGTCCAAGAAACCTTTCGTTTGGGAAAAAAGACACGAAGTTGTGATATAACCAAAAATTGGTCTGTTTGACATCTGTCGACTGTGTTGGGAGAAGAACAGCACATTAAAAAAATTACTCTGCTATTCGTAATTAGTCGAAAACAGATTTTTTCTAGAAGTGCAGTACTTCTTTTTAAGCCCAGATGCCACAAACATTAACATTTCTCAGCTACCTTAATTCTATTTAATACAACAGCAGACTATTTTATTTAGGATTCTAAACTCATAAGCATCTGGCAATCTAATTTAATAGACGACGACAGATTACACATTTTAAATCATATGTAGTACTATAGTAGAATATATTCCACGAAGTCTTACAAAGAACCATAAAATGTTTGCAAATTCTTATATTCTCCGAAAACATTTCACGAAATATTAGGTTGTCAAACATCTCCCTTCCGCCTTTTTGTCTTTTGAATTTTCCGGCTATGTGCAAAGCGCTACAGAGCTCGTATCTGGCAATACATGAAAGGTTTTGACATAACCTACAAAACGCTATGCATGATTAGTTTGGATACGAGCTCTGTAGCGCTTTGTAGGGAGATATTTGACTACCTAATATATCTGTTTTCAGAGAGTCATGCAGTAAACTTTTGATAATTCGAATTTTATGCGACCAGCAAAAAGCTTCGAATTGCAGAAATTTTCCAATTACGAAGGTTTCAAAAAAAATATTGCCCACTTTTGTCACGTAAGCATTTCAACTAACTGTTGTTAAAGAGAAAGAAGCAAACTTGACTTTGAATTATAGAGGTAAACAAGCCATCATTTTTGAATTATAGGCTTGCATGTTGTTTTGTATAAAAATAAATTCGAATTAACGAGGGTACTAAATTGCATAGATTTTCTTCGATTTATAGAGGGGGACTTTTCAGGGGACTGTGAGAATGCTTCTATTTGCAAAGGTTTTCGAATTATAAAGGTTTGAGTTATCGAGAGTTTATTGTAATAACATTTGGTCCGTGAATGGCAAGAGATAACTTTATAGCGACCACTGTGTTCCTTTCTGTGGTCGCGTTCCTATATTTGCCACCTTCGGTTTTCTTTCGGTTCTGAACGACGGATTCTTCTTAGACAGAGTAACATTTGAAATTTCGAAGTCTCTTAAAAAAGATGGAACCGTAAAAGCTGTGTGGTATTTTTCCAGGTCGGATTGGGTACATTCCCTCAATACTTCAACCCATTAACGCTTGGCGGTATTGGAGTTAATTGTTGCTAAAAAAAAATAAGTTTGTAAAAAATGATGAATTATACGGCGATTCTTGTAAAAGTTTTTTACTTTTAGAAGAGAAAGAATCAATGTTAAATGAAAAATAGCAATAAATTTAAATCGCATTGCTATGTTTTTGAACAATGTGACTTCTTATGCCATTTGCACATAAAATCTAAACTCACAAAACTCGAATGAGCATTTTCAATAACAGAACAGAGTAAGACTTAGAAGATAGTCGTGCCTTTAGCCATCAGCAGGTTTGATATGCTTGACCATGTTCAAGAATGCTGTTTTGCACCTATCCAGCATCATCATGATAATTCAGAGCTCTTTAAAAGAGTTTCCTATCGCTTTGTATCTTAAAATTGTTTAACCATGTTTATCAGGGTTTTGCTTTTGCGGGTGTTGTTGTCGACTTACAACAGCTAAGCATCAGTTCCCTCCAAACTTTACTTTAGTGAAATTTCAACAATCAATCCAAAGATTGTTGAAGGGTGCTCTTTAAAATTGAGGTTTTTATTTTTACTGCGGTGTCAGCATTAAGGCCCGGTACACACAAGTGATTTTTTGACACGGCAAGACCGCTCATTCGATGCTCACAAATCATTCGACTGGTGCACAAAATGGGGGAGGTGACGCTCAATTGATTTGTAAGTAATGTATGACGTTCAAGCGGTCACACCGGGTCAAAAAGTCACTTGTATGGTCCGACCCTTAATTCGGAAAATGCAGTAAAAATAAAAACCTAAATTTCAAAGAGGCGCCCTTCACCAATCTTTTCGATTTGCATTTGAGAGAAATAGAGAGAATGTTACGTATTTTGTCTTTTTTGCATTTTTCTTCAAATCTTTACGAATACATTAAGTGGCGTAGCAGCCCTTTTTTAATTTTCACCTTTCACCTTTTTTAATTTTCAACCGCATCCGTTTATTTCCCACCACCAGTGTAACTTCTGCCATTTATCTCCAATTGAAAATGCATAACCATCACACCATCAGCTAATTAGAGACTCTTTTAAATAATGAGCTGCCAACGAAAGTCATATCTTGGCTGTGATCTGGTCTCCTGGTCGCCCAGACCCCTTCGGCCGCTCCCATCTGCAATCAGACTCCTGACGCTGTGAAGCAGCCCGAGGTGACGGCTCAGCAATAACGCGTTTTCCACTACACCACCAGGCCGAACTCATGCTAATCGCATCAGCTCATAACTAGGTGGGTATAATTTTATGCTTACGGCCGCCTCATTACAATCGGCCCAAGTCTGGAGTGTTATGTGAGCTTCACATGGGCGGAACGTCGGCGTCTCAGAATTCTGGGAAACGTCATTTGACGGCAAGCGAGCGGGAGCAGTTTTTAGCGAAAGGCGATTTCACACCGTGAAGATGAAGACATAAAGCCCGTTGAGCATGGAGGAAAGAACGCGGGGTTGTGATTGTTATTGTTTGTCGCTGGACAAGTTGCGTGTGTCGTCGTACTTTACGCACGCATGACACAAAAAAGACGAACAAGCTCTCGGGGGAAGACGTGATAGACAAGATCAGCTCGAGGCTATTGAATATGCCGCGGAGGGAGAAGTTACAACGAATGCTCAGCGGGAATGGGAACGATGACAACCACTACAGGTGTTGGATAGTGTCGCCCACTGGGTGATAGTGAAAAATCAAAGTGGGGGTGAGGAGTCACACAAAAGTGGTACGAGAAGTAGTTAATTCATAGTTTATAACCTGCAACTAGAAGAAGTTGAGCTTCGGTTTTTGGGAAACGCCTTTAGAGCAGCGGCTAAAAGGTGGCTAAAAAAAGAAAAATAAATGATCTGCCCATAGACCCAGAGCATAGCTTTTTACTAAAAGAAAGACAGCCTAAAATTCATCAGAAATCAGCATAGATGGCGCAGAGTCCTTGTGCAAAGCAGTTAGAAAATTTCCAGACCTCATAAGAGCAACACTGTGGCAGTCCTGCAAAGCATTTCGTTCATAATTGCTTTGCAGGACTGCTACAGTGTTGCTTTTAGGAACCTCTAGACTGTGCGGATAAGGCATTTTTAAGTCGAGTTTGATTTTGTTCTCAAATAATTGACATAAATGAAAATTGAATGACACAACTCATCCTAACATCCCTCATATGTGTTGAAACTTATCTTTGAAACACAAAAGTACTTTTCCGCCGAACCAAATCAATTGATTCATTCACCCACATTTGCCACGAAAATTTCGCGCACCGCTTTTGATCCCTTACCGACCCACTTACTTCCAATCCATTGGCGGTCATCTTTGAAAAAAACTCCACCCCCCTCAGATAATCGATGGACCACCACCACCCACCTCTCCGACCAAACCGAAGATGAATTTCCTATTCACAAACGAAAAATCAGCAATAGCGGGGCGGCGGCCATAAAAATGCGTACGCTCACTTAGTCCTGCCAATTTGATTTTTTATGGACAAACATCGAAAGCCCCGTCCCGACGACTGACAGCGTCGAAACGACAAATCGAATTTATTTTTATTAGCATCTCTACCCGCAGGACCCAACGAAGAGCATCAATGAATATATTTTCCGATATTTTATAGTTGATCCCGACATTAGCCTACGAGATGGCCCCGCAACGTTTTTATGGTGCAGCTGGAATTTATTCGGATAGCGAGGAGCTAAAAACACCCGAGTAACGATGATGCCTGAGGAGTGTGCGTTCGTTCTTTTTTTACGGCTCCTTGCAAGCCCCTTGCGCCCGCCCACCCACCACGGTCATGATCGCGGTCTTTGTTCGTCGGTCCTCGAAGGGAAATTAATTTCATTGGAATGGCTGACTTCAAAGTGATTCAGGGATTCAAGAGTCCTTTGAATTTTTCATTCAGCTCTCTTTCTCTCTCTCATTACCGAGAGTGAAATTCCAGAGACGCACACAAACACGGAGACATAAACAACCGGTCCCGGTCCCGGGATTTTATGTGCGATTTCGAGGGCATGGAGAGCGCACTCGTAAAAAACACCTCCTTTCGGGCACAAGAAGCACAGTGGGACTCAGAATCAGGAATTGAATGACAGTTTGACAGGACGAGTGGGTGGGTGGGCTGTGTGTGTGTGTGCCAGGACGACTGAGGCGACGAGATAAGCAAAAAAGGACGGAAAGGTGCCGCACGGATGATGCTGATGATTTGGATAGATACGAAGATACGTAGATACTTTCATCTTATTTCACTCTCCTTCCTCTCGTCGCACTTTGTTGCTTTATTCCGTTTGCCACCCATACACACACAGCCCCCACAGCCCTTCCCCGAGACCGAGATCCTTTTCAAAATGGGATAAAGCACTTGACATGTGATGGGGGTGTCGAATTTTATGTCCGTCATCGTATGAATAAAAAAGTTATGCGTTTCGCAGGTTCTTCTCTCGTCCTTGATGGTGTCGGAGTGGGTGGGTGGGGGATGAGTGTGGGCGCACACACACATCCTCGCAGTTGATTGGATTAAACTTGTTTGCATTTTTATCTTCGAGAGGTTTATGGCGAATGGTTCCTCTTAAAAAAAATAGAAAGAGGAAAAAGTAGACGACGAGTGTGGCGCGTGTTGTGGGGTCGCCACTCTCTTCGAGTCCTTTTTTTTAGTTTCCTTTTTTTTAGGACGAGATTATGTTTATTGGGCGAAATGGTGATGGCAGGACTGAAAGTTGTAAATCCTAAAGCTGCTTACATTATTTATACGGAGGATGTTTTATTCCTTTTTATCCTCGACTGGTGGTTGGGGGGATGAAGGACTGTGGAATTTTAGCTCTGAAGGGATGGACGGACGGAAGAGTGAGATGCATGTCATTAGTTTTATGGCGAGAGTCCATAACTTTAATGCGTTATCACTGGGAGGACAATTGAGTGGGTTACAAGGACTTTGTTTTTTTGGGAAAAGGAGTGGGGTTGGCATTCGACAGTTTTTTTGGGATCTTGCAGGACAGTGTAGCAGCTTGACGAGGAAGATGAACAGTCATATCCATAAAAAAACGTCTGCGTCGCAAAGAAAATTATTTTCGTACGGTTCACTTAATTTGGGAAGCATCATAAAGTTGCGAATAAGATGTTTTTTGATTTTTGTCGTTTGAAATACAAGATTTTCAAAGCAGAGATTAAATTACGTGGCTTGTAGATGAAGTTACAAGATTCGAGCTCTATAAAATTGAAAGGAGTTCAACCACTCAAATTACAAGAACACAAACAAATTTTAAAACCTAATCACTTTGAGTTTAAATCTGTATATGACTTGAGAATGAGAATGAATGAATAAGAATGGAAATGAAAGTGCCTTAAAAATTATTTGAATTTAAATAAAATGACAAACGTTGTTAAAAGCCATGTCTGAAACGCTTTGAAATGAAATGAAAATGTTTTTCTTGGTCCACTTTAGTGCTACCTTGTAGGATTTGCCTTATTCAACCTTTAGGGCTTTCTTTAGGGCTACGTTAAGTCATTGATTTATGCCAACAAGCCGAGGATGTTGAAAGAGTTCAGAGCAAACATTGAATGCGAAATAGCGGCCGTTTCGACCGAAATGTTTGGCCGATTCATCGGGAATTGGATCAAACGAATTAACCGCTGCAAATGTGCCCGCGATGGTCATATGAACGTATTCGAAAATGGACGAAGTCGAGTTCCATTAACAAATGTTTTGATTGTACTTCAAGCCGATAGCAAAGTTTAGGAAATATCTCAAATGGTTTGCGTTTTATTGAAAAAAAATTGTGTCAAGTCCTTACTGGAACGCCCCTTATAAAGAGATTAACTCGAAAAGCTCTTAAAAACATATATCTGAAATGCTAGAAAGACTTTTTTAAACAATTACTACCCTTCAGCAATGTTATATTATTGTGTCTTTGTGCGTTCTCTTACATTTAACTCCAAAATTGTTGTTTTTCTGCAAAAAGATAGATAAAGAAAAAGGCTAAAACTAAAAAGATCTGAAAAGATTACCAAATATTTTAAATTTCATTAACGATTTAGATTGTTCTCTCTTAAAATCAGGACACGACCCAGAGTTTTCTATTTTCGCCAGCTGACTGTTCCCTCAGCTATATTCCGAGTCCGATCTTCGCATGCTAGTCTCACATTCGTTTGCCATTCACCAGAAATGCGCCGACACGCGTCCCGCTCTAATCTCCTAATCGGCTTAAGACGTCGCTCAAATCAGAGCCGAATCAAATGCAGATTGCGTTCGAGATAGTGTATCTTTTCACCCAACAGTGGTAACCAACCGTCACTAAGCAGTAAGTCGTGCTTTTAGACACTCATGATCACTTGGCCCGCAAAGCTGCAGACATTTTGCGAATTTTTCTTTTTTTTTTTTCAGATTTCTCGAGCGGAACCACCGCCGCAGCCACTCCTCTTCATTTCGTGCAAATTTAATTTATTTAATCCACTCGCGGTTGATAAGAGGAAGGATTTTATTATTTGTTTGTTGTTGCAGGTTCTTTTTTTTTTGTGACGGGGTCAAGCGTAGCATGGCGAGATAAGCGCGATTCGGCTGGGCAATAACTTGAAAGTGCAACACGAAGGTTTGGCTTCAAGTGGATGGATGGGTATTTATGAGACTTTAAGAGACCTATCATCGGGTGGGAGAAATTTACTTTGTGGAGCCCAAGCGAGAGTCGATTAGGATACAAAGTTGAAAACTGCTTTGTGTGCGGAGCGGCGGCAGTGCCTTGATTTGTTGAAAAGCGTTTAATTACGCGGCTGTGGAGGAGATTAGGTGGACGCTTCGTTAACTGGTTATCCAGAATCCGATTTGAGGTTTTTATTCTAGGAAACCTCAATTCAGACGTGGAGTTCGGGGAATCGCATGTAAACTGAAAAGTTTGATAGAACAGACAAAATTAACCAGCAACCTTCTTCAAAAACGGCGTAAGGGAGCAGTTCTCGGTGAATTTTATGATTTCCGGTGGAAAACTTTCAATAAGGAAACAAGTATTGGATGCAAAACAAGTAATGAAATAAAATTGAGAGTTAGGGAAAAGGAGTGAAAAGGAACTAATAAAGAACAGTAATCATTTAAAATTAAGAGCAATTGTTTGAGTTGAAAAATACAGGAACATGAGCCCGCCAATTAGTAGTGTGACAGTAACCAGATAATAGAATTATAAGATCACATAAAAATGAATGAAATTGAGTTTAAAATGCAGTAAGAAGGGAGCAAAATACGCAGAACACATCAAATAGTTGAAAAATATTGAATCGCAACCCTCCGTACTTGTTTCAAAACTTAAGGTGAGCGACAACAGTAATCAAATTTCTCAAATTTCAAAACCAAAGGCAAATGGGCTACACATGTGTCCAAAGTCTGTTTAGAAACCACAACGAACACAATTTACAAGAGAACGCAAAACTTTTGCTGAATTTATCGTGCACTTTTGGGGTAAATTGTAAAAGCAATCGGTAATTTTTGGGATGTCAACGCTGTGAATTCGCATATCTATATTTTCATTGGAAACCATTTAAGTAAAGGGTGGTTTTTCAAAAGCTATAGGAAAGTTTAAAAAAAAAAAACACATAAAATTCAGAAAAATGCATGAAATCTTTATTTGAATCGATAGTACGGTCCATATAATTTAATGTTTGAAGATTATTTTATGCAAATGTTGACCGTGACTGCGCCTTAAATGGTCCATCCGCTTAGTCCAATTTTGGCATACTCTTTCCAACATTTCGGCCGGTATCTCACGAATAAATGCTTCAATGTTGTCTTCCAATGCGTCAATTGAAGCGGACTTGTCTGTATGGACATGAACTTTAAAATAGACCCACAGAAAATAGTCTAAAAACATTAAATCGCACGATCTAGGCGGCCAATTGACCGGTCCCGAACGTGAAATAAAATGTTCACCGAACTCGCCTCTCAATAAGTCCCTTGTTGCGCCTGCTGTGTGGCATGTGGCACTGTCTTGTTGAAACCACATGTCATGCAAGTCAAGCTCTTGCATTTTGGGCAAAAAAAAGTTGGATATCATCTCACGGTAGCGCTCACCATTCACAGGTACATTACGATTCGCATCATCTTTGAAGAAGTACGGTCCAATGATGCCACCAGCCCACAAACCGCACCAAACTGTGACTTTTTCTGGATGCGTTGGTAGCTCTTGCAATGCTTCTGGCTGATATTCACTCCAAAATCGAAAATTCTGCTTATTTATGTACCCATTGAGCCAAAAATGAGCTTCGTCGCTGAACACTTTCTTAACTTTCTGAACTTTCTTAACAGAGCACGCATTTTGATAATAAAATTCAACAATTTGCAAGCGTTGTTCGTTTGTAAGACGATTCATGGTTAAATTATAGACCAAACTGAAGATGTTTGACAGTGAAACAAAACACGAAACGTTCGTCAGCTGTTTAAACCAGTGTTGCCAAAAAGATAATAGCTAAAAAATCACCCTTTATTTAGTGAAAGAACACGGCTTAGTTTATGTAAATTCACTTTATTTATTCTAGATAATGAAATATGTACAATTAAATGATTTACGGGGGAACAATTTCTACGCGTGGAGAGATGCGTTTGGCATGAACTTCAAAAAATTAGGGCCAGTTCGTGAACACCTGATAGCGGCGTACGAACGTCGTTAGTGCAGTGTAGTACTATGAGTCGCTGCCACCAAGGGCACGCAAAAACCGCCGTTTGTATCATCGACAAGTACATACTCAAGTATTTTCAGTTAAAAATTGTGTCTAGCTAGATTGGCCAAATCGACCATAGTGGAGTGGCTAAACGTCCCGGGCTTGGAATAAACAGATCCTTAGTGTTGCAAGCCTATGATGCTGAGTACTTTGGTTCTGTGAAACATGACTAAGCCGGCGCATCGTCAATCTGTCACCAAATAGTCTTGTCGATGACGGCATCCAGTTCGCCAAAGTCTTTCAAAGGCTAATAATGTTTCCTTCTTTTAAAAATGCTGTTCCAGTCTCATGTCCTGGCAATTGTGTCATCTAGGATCAAATTAACTTCGGTTTAAGCCGAAATTCGCAAGGAAGACAAACTTCAAACAATAAAGACGTGAAATTCACTTTTAAAAATCAACAAATCATGGTCCTCAAATTGAAATTCAGAAGAATTTCCATGAGTCGAAAAAATCTGCAAAAAAAAAAACTCGAAAAACTGAAAGCCACTTAAGCACAGCGACCCTTGTTTCTTTTTTATGCCAAGTCTGTTCAACACCCCTGCTCGATTGATTTTGGTCACCAGTGCACCCGTTGCTCATTTGCGTCCTCAACCCCAGGACCATGCAAATCATCTCGTAAATCACCCCGTGAGCATAAATTGTCCCCTCAGCTGGTCAATCATTTGCGAAATTATTCCCAAAACATATTCGATGGCCCAGCTTGAGAGCATCGATGGATGGCAAGCGATAAAAAGAAGGACCAAAAGGACACCCACCCGGACGGACACACGACATCTCGTGATAACTGCAATCGTGCTACACCAGTTATGAGCCATAATCGCTCCACTTAGAGCGCAAATATCACCGCTCCTTGTCCGGCAGGACTATCGCACTTTTTTATGCATGCACGCGAGGACGACGCGTGTATTCTTTTTTTTATGTGTTGATTGTGAATATTCCCGGCCGAGAAGAAGGGAATTGAACGGAAGATTGAATGTCCCAGATAAGAGCTCCTCATCATCGAGCTCAATGTTCGATGGTCGAGGGGGTGGCCGAGCAGCATCCCCTCGGCACTCGAGGGTTTTTTTTTTCGGTTTTTTTGGTCTCCTTTTTCATGAATTTATGTGAGAGAACCATCTCAAGATTATGGATGTAAAAAAGAAGAGAGAAGCACCCCCATCACCTCACTGGCAGGGGTGAGTTTGAGCGGGGGTGGCGGCCGTTTGCCGATGCCATTCAACTTTATTGCCTTGGTCATTATTTTTATGATTATTGTTGTTGTTGTTGCTGGTGCTTCGCTATTCATTCGTTTTTTTTTTTTTCGTGTTGGTGAGCGCCCGGTGGGCTGCGGGTCCCAAATTGAATTGGAATGCTAATGTATGGAAATCGAAGGGAGTCTTTTTTTCGGGGGCTTCTTTTTTTTTTACTGCCACTGCGTTTCTACGTGGTCAGCAGAAATGTTGTGGCTTTGTTAAAAAAAAAATGCGGGGGTGGTTAATGTTTTTTATTCATTAGAAGAGTAAAAAGGGTATCTGCTCGCAGAGAAGAAAGTTAATGCTTACGTGGTGGATACTCGAGATAATTTTATTTATTGTGCTCCGTTTCGTTCGGTGGGTAATTGAGAGGAGAACTCAATGTGGAGCAGTTTTTTTTGTGGTCGTTTGAGGGGAGGGGGGAGCCTATTGGGGAATGATAATGGCCGCCGCTGTTCGACGGTAATGTTTCTGCTGGTGAATCATTTTTTATGAATTCATTTTGGACGAAGCCAAATTACGTGGGGCCATGCAATTTTTTTTTTTTTTTGTTGGTTGCTTTTTGAGATGAAAAGTACTGACGTAAAGGATTTTCAATAAAATTTTATGGTCGTTGGGCTTTTTTTCGAGCGGGCGGGACGCTTTATGGCGCCACTTACTTGTGGGAAAGGCGAATGGGTGATGGTAGAGCTCATTTCTGAATTGGAATAACAGCGTTTTTGCAGAGGAGCATTGATATTACTCTCTCACATTTGATTTAATCAGATTTCAAAATGAAGGGAACAAATTGAAAGACTGCTGAGTTACAGAATTCTGCCGTTGTTTGTTTTTTCGACAGTTGTTATAATCTGCAATGTGTTTAATTTCTGTAAAGCAGCCCCGAGGACATTCTACACAAAAATAGCAAAGGTCTAGAGCGATTAATCTCAAAAAAAAATAAAAGAAATTTAATGGAATCTCAAAACGCAACCAAAAAGGCAAATGACAGCTTTAGAAACGACGTATTTAAATTTTGTGTTTCGTATTTTGAGGTACATTTGAACGCCAAACAGTAGAATGAAAAGGTATCACCGAAAGGCAGCTTGAAAGAAGAAATATTCAAACAGAACTACGCATCAGAAAGAAAGAAACTGCCAAACTAAAATAATAGAATTCCACCTAAAGTAAAAGGTTACACGAAGAAAGAAACAAAGACTTCTGCGACTGTTTTTTTTTTTAGAATCTTGAACAGTGGGTAGTTTCTTCAATAACAAAAGTACAACTTTAAATTAAAACTTGGTATTCAATAAATAGTCTCTGTTTCAAAGCGTTTTAACTGAGACAAAACTGACCCAAGAAACAAATAAAGAGCTGACTAAAGAAAGAAATCCATAAAATTGTTTGTTTGGATCTTAAACGTCAAGTTCTAAATACATAAAACTGGTAAACTTAAGGCCTTTTAACTTTCAATACATTTTCAACAAAAAGCCGCTCGAACTTAACTTCTGATGCGGGCAAAGTAGCACCTTTTGGAGGCTCTGTCTTAAATTTTTAAAAATTTGAAATTGACACCATTCGTTTGCAAATTCCAGTTCGAATGAGTTTCAATTGTAACTATAATGTATTTTTTTAGAGGTATAAAACTTTAATTTCATAGCATTTTTCCGAATTTTGGAAATACAAGCCAACCCAACCGTCTTATAATGAAAGGACCGCTGGACGCCGTGGCTTAGTCGTTAGTGCGTCGGACTGTTAAGCGAGAGTACCTGGGTTTGAATTCGGCTCGGAAAAATAACACCACAAACATTTTTGACGGCCCCACCTCCAGCGAACGATTGACAATCCTCCTGGAGTACTTCTGTCATGGAAAGCTTTCGCAATTCGCCGTTCGGCGGCGGCATTAAACAATAGGTCCCTTCCACATGTGTCCAGTGTGAGTACAGTGGAGGCGCGAAGAAGCTACGCTCTGGCCCTGTGTGGTCTGTTACGCCAACTATTTATTTTTATTTTTATAGAAATTTAAGTTGATAACACTATTTTAACTGCTGGCCATTTTTTCAAGTAGCCAGTAATTATTTTGAGTTTGGTTTGGTATTTCAACATGTGATGCCTGAACAACGCTTCCAAATTTTATTTTAAAAATCGCGGTTCTGTTCCCAATTTTCTTAAGTGAATTTTGTTTAACTATATAGCTCACTTTTGGTTGAATGGATATGTCAATAAGCAAAACTGTCGTATTTGGAGTGATGATAATGCTTAAGTGTATGTTGAGACACCGTTGCGTTCACAAAAATCTACTGTTTGGTAGGCTTTATGAGTTGGTGGAATAATTGGTGCGTATTTCTTTAAAAACGATGCTGGCCAGAACGTTAAGTCAATGGTAACGTTATATAGAACCATGATTAGTGACTTTTTTGTTCATCAATTAAATAACCATGATGTGCAGGAGCTGTGGTTGCAACAAGGCGGCGCAACATGTCACACAGCTCCCGCCAGAATTGATTTATTGAAGGAAACGTTTGGTAGCTGCATAGTTTTACATCACGGACCTGTGAATTGGCCTCCAAGATCGTGCAATTTAACGCCGCTTGACTATTTTCTGGGTGGATATGTGAAATCTCTGGTCTACATCGATAAGTTCGAAACGACCACTTGCAGGACAACATTCGTCGCGTTATTGCCGATATACGGCCACAAATGCTGGAAAAAGTCATCGAAAATTGGATCTCCAGATTGGACTACGTCCGAGCCAGCCATGGCGGTAAGAAATCATATTTAAATTATAATGTAAGAAGATTATCTTTCGAATAAATGTCAATTTCAAAAAATCAGCTTTGTTTTATTTCATTTTAAAGTTCTATACCTCGAAAAAAAACACCCAAACTTGACGCTATCTTCGATCCAAAACAAATAAACGTGTGAAGCCAGACACTAACGAATAAAGCGACAGACCCCCTTAAGGACATCACGTACATTCATGTCACAAACAGCTGGGAAGTTCCTCAGCTAAAGTCTATTTTGCCAGCGTACAAATTATTATTTATCATAATTTTTACTTCAAAGAAGTAAAACTGAAATTAAAAACTAAATTTCAAATAGAAATAGAAAAGTCTAACACGTTGAATGCCATGGAGGTCACCGGTGACCGGCACTAAGTTTGTTTGTAAGTGGCGCGGCATTCAATGTGTTAAAAGGCTCAAAACTCTGCTAGGTCTAATCCAATTAAAAAAGCGCTTTTGTGAATCAATTCGTCTTTTTGATAAGAACTACTTTTTTCAGGTTTAACAATGTGAAAAATTTGATTTTTCGAGGTCTGGCTTCTAGACAAGACATGTTGAATATTTCTTAAGGAGCGATGATCTCAAAAATCGTTATAAGAATTTCTTTTCAGGTCGTAGGCACTTAATAAACGACAGCGACGAAGAGGAATATTGGAGGTTTGTCTTAAAGATCATCTTCCTGCAGAGAATAAACGAAAGGATAAGACCAATCGCCACCGAAAACTAACCCAATCTAACCCCATGTTTTAGTGAGTTTAGAACCAACTTGAAAAAGCACCCGATTGTGAACAACGACGAAGAACTACTCCGAAGAAGACCCCTAAGATTCCCAAAAGAGTTAAGACTTGGCACTTATGTTTTTCAAAGAAGACGAACTACAGTTAATGTTTCTTGAAAACTGAAGCAAATCCCCCGATTTTCAAAGGTCCAATCTAAAAAGAAATCTAGAAACACGTTTTCACTTCGTAAACTCGGGTGCATTTGAATCAAATTAGGAAGAGCCAGGCTTCAAATGAAGACTTTTTACAGCACTGTAAGAAGAAATGATGAACTGATTGCATGGAGCTATGAGGGACTTGAATTACAGCAAAAAGACCATCTTCAAAGATTTGAGAACAGCCACATAACCACACCACTTAAGCAATCGGCGTAACTTCATCACCAATTCGTTAATCATCGCCGATCTGTTCTAATATCCGCCTCAAATCCACGTTCAGCCTTAGAGGGCTTCAACTTTTCAGCCCACCTAACACACCCCTCAACAAGTGACAACCAAAACGTCCACCACCCACGTCCTCCCGCACGTCAAAATCAATTTCCCCCCCACCGGTCGATGAATGCCGCTCAAATCATATACGCAGCTCAATAAAAACGAAATCGTATTCCGCAGCAAAAGGAAATTGCCACCACAATTCGAGAAAGCATGTGCATTCCTCCCAGCCGCACCACCCACCTTCCGACCATTTGGTCCCGCCAGGAAGAAGGACCAAAAACACCCGGAAACATAATTCTTCCACTTGCCACCGCCCCCTCCAACCCCTCGCCGCATGCATGCAAACGATTTTTTCACTCTTAATTTTTTTTTTTCTTTTCATGTGTCTCCTCCACATCTGCTCTCCCCCGCCGTCGATAGAAAAGCCACAAAAGAATCTTTTCTCCAACGTAGTTTCTCGCCGAGCATCTTTCGCTCCTGCGGCACGTCCTGGGGGTGGGTGGAGATGGGGTGGCGCATTTGAAAAGGCTTCGTATGCAGAACCATCATCCCCCTCCACTCGAACTTTTCTTTTTTCGAACTTTTTGTTGCTTTCCGTCCCTTACACCGGTTCGGTCTTCTGCAGTTGCAGGGGACACAGGACATACATTGTATTCCACCCCCCCACATATACACAAACGCGGCGCGGCGGCTGCGACGCCGGTGGATGGATTGGATTCGTGGTAGTTGTTGGATTTTTATGTGTGTGACACAAAAATCGATTTTCCCGTTGTCATAGATGATTTCCACTTTTCCTTCCTTTCGGGTTTTTCTTCTTTTCTCTGTTTTCTTTCGTTTTTTTTTTATTTTCTCTGTCGTTTGCATGTGTGTGACGGTGGGGGGGAGGAATGTAAGGATACAACTTCTCGCCTGCTTTGCATGAGATTAAGGGATGAAAATGGGAAAAGGGGGTGCGCTTCCTCTTCGTCTGCCAGGATGAATCACTGGAAGCCATGCTGTGAATAAATTAAGGACGTCATTTGAATTTATGCTGATTCGCTGCCGCACACACAGACACACACAGACACACACAGAGGCAGCAGGCTGGGGTGCGGTCGTCAGCCCACCACCACCCACCTGGATTTATGTGTGTATACAAAATTTTAAAATGGATTCATAAGGGGGGCTCCTCTTCTTTTTTTTTTTTATTCCAACGTCCCCCAGTTTACAGTTGGCGACGAGGGCGCAAGCGTTGTCACCGCCACACACACACACTCAGGCGATGGAGTGTGTAATAGAATGGGACTTATGCAAAGTTTTCGAGACGGGGGAGCGGTGGTGGGTTTTTCATTTTTTATTGGTCGGTCGTAAATTTAAAATTGTGGGCGTGTGCTAAAAACGAGCAGAACTTTCTGCTGGGCGACTGTGTATGTGTAGGAGTAGGTCTGCGTGTGTTTGTGGAAATGGTGACATTTGAGGACAGCGTTGGAGGAGCGAAGATGTGGAGGAAAGGTGAACAAAATGGAAAATCTTTACTTTTGACAACTTGCGACTTTTTGATGATTACTTTTGGGGTGACGGGTGAAGCTTGGGCGGTTTGGTGGGAGGGAAAAACGATTTTTTCTGCTCCCCAGGCCTGTAACACGGCTAATCAACGACAAGGATGGATGTCATGGGTGTAGATGTAGCAGACCTTTGGACCTTGGAATAGTTGAAGTCGAAGACTTTTTTACAGGTATCTTAGGAGCGAAAAACAGACTTTGTTGTGGCATATAAACATCCATATGACATCTATAACAAACTAGTAGCCCTTTCAGACAAAATTCTTTCTCTCTCAAAGTTCCAGAATTGACTATTTTTTTTCTTAAGACAGCGAAGAAGAAGATTATAGATGTCCAAAACAGTGAAAAAGGAAAAACATGAAGAAAAACTCAAGGCTGGTTATTTAAAACTCGACTTAATCTTAGATTTTTGTCTTTCAGTTACAAAAGGTCTTCTGTGATTTTAAAAAGGTCATCTTTGAGTCGAGGCACATCACTAAAGCTTCACAGGCTGGAGGTTTTATGCAATAGACAGATGTTTCGAAAGTTGGAGCCTATTGTCTAATTGTAGTGCGCCTGTTAAAGTTGCTTAAAGTAGAGATGTATGCAATCAAAGAGGAAAAGAAAGAAGAAAAATTAAATCTATGACACTTTTGCTCTGCATATTTCTTTGTATTGAATTCTAAATTTTAATTTGATAATTTTTCAAGTCACCATCATGGTTTTTGTCAAAACTTTCCAAATAGTTTGTCTTACTTTTTCAAATATTCTGTTTTTTTGAATATCTCGACTTTTTGGTCGTCATTTTCTCATAATTTTACTATTTTTTTTTTTGTCCTTTTCGGTTTTGTTGATATTTTTATGAGTATTTTGTGCTATTTTCAGTTTTGATTTCGTTTTCCTTTGTTCAACGACCCCAACACACATATTCCTGACACATATGAGATTAAGTTAAGATTAGACTGATTTCATTTCTTAAATTTTTTATCTGGTTTCAATCATTTTACATTTTTATGCAACATCTTCAACTAGTTTCCACTTTTCTGTTTCTGCAAAACATTTACCTTATGATCAAAAAAGAACCGGAATTTTCATTTTAAAATTCCCGCGCTTGTCCAATCGGTAAAATTTTATTTTCTCAACATTGGCAACACTTTTATACATATTCTGTCAAATTTTGACGGATATCGTATGATTAGTTTTTGTTTGATGTCTATACAAATAAGTTGAAAAATTTTCGTGTGGCGATTTTTATAATGGATGAAAATTTAGAACAACGTGCGTTCATCAAATTTTGTGTTGCAAATGGATTTAAGTGTTCCGAAACGTTGAAAATGTTAGAAAAGGCCTTTGGTGAATCGTGTCTAGGAAAAACACAGGCATATGAGTGGTATAAACGGTTCAAAGGTGGTCGTACAAGCTTGGATCATGATGAGATCCCTGGCCGCCCAACAACGTCTGTTACTGAAGAAAACATTGAATCGGCGAAGCAAATCGTGTTGCAAAATCGTTCTGCACCGATAAGAGAGATTGCTGTGTTGTTGGGCATCTCTTATGGATCAACCGAACACATTTTAACTGATGTTTTGGGTTTAAAACGCGTCGCTGCTCGGCTGGTGCCAAAAAACCTGAATTTCATTCAAAAACAGCGTTGGTTATGTCTCAGTTTTTGGCCAAAAACTCAACCAATATCATCAACCAAGCACCGTACTCTCCAAATATGGCCCCGTGTGACTTTTTCCTCTTCCCCAGACTCAAATTGCCATTGCGGGGAACGCGTTTTCAGACCATAGAGGCCATAAAAGAGAATTCGCTGCGTGAACTAAAGGCCATACCTTCGGCGGCCTATAAAACTTGTATGGAAAATTGGATCAAGCGTTGACATGCATGTATTGCCGCAGGAGGAGAATACTTTGAAGGTGATAATAAAGAAAAATAATAGTAAAATAATAAAATTCCGGTTCTTTTTTGATCATAAGGTAAACATATTTTTTAGTATTTCTTAATACATTTCCATCATTTCCTCAAGATAAAATTTTCATTTGTTTCATAAATAAGTTAAAAAATCGTATGGCCTCTGTCTTCTGAATATCTTGGAATACATTTGGACATCAAACTAAACTGGAACTACCATCTCCAAAAAAAAGAGACCAAATAAAACTTAAATATAATATAATCAGTTGTACTGGCTGTTTCGTGGAAGGTCTAATAGTCTAGCAACAAGCTATTGTTATATAAATCCATCTTTAAGCCGATTTGGATATATGATATCCAACTATGGGGAACTTTAAAAAAAAGCAAACATCGCTATAATTCAGACCGCAATCAAGAATATTACGAGCTATCACTAACGCAGTCTGGTACATACCTAACGCTGACATTTATCGTGACCAAAAAATTCCAACAGTGGAAGTAGAAATCCAAACTACGAGTAGAAGACCAAATAAAAGAGTCAAAGTTCAAAACTGTGCATGTCCATGGTTCACTGTCGAGGTAGTTAACTCGATTAAGAAAAGAAACAGGTTATACAGTAAATGGAAGCATAATCCTTCGGATGCGAACTGGACTCTGTATAAGGCGGCGCGCAACAACTCCACCTTTGTTGTACGCAAGTCAAAGAAAACTTATTTCGCCGCTAAATTGAATATCTCTCTTCCTCCGAAAAAGCTCTGGAGTAACATTCGTAAAGTTGGTTTATCTAGCAGTAATGATAACTCTAATTGCGATCTTGATCCCAATGAACTTAATAGTGCTTTTCTAGGGGTAAATCCTTGCATGGGCGAGCTCATACTCAACCAGCAATCAAGTTCTGTATACGTCCAACGCTAGACGACTTTGTGGTAGCTACTGAAGACGATGTTATTCAATGTATTGGTGCCATCAAGTCAGACTCTATAGGTGAAGACGGCATACCGATACGCTTTGTCAAACTTATCCTACCCTTGATTATCTCCCATCTTACCCACATAATAAACTGGTGTATAATCACGTCGACCTTCCCACAGTCTTGGAAAATTGCCAGGATTCTTCCTATCGCTAAGAAAGCTTGCCCAGCGTCTCCTGCTGATTTTAGACCAATAAGCATCCTACCTTGCTTGTCTAAGGTCTTTGAGAAAATAATAGCAAAACAGATTTCGAAACACCTTTCCGATAATAACCTGCTTTACGCTCAACAATCTGGCTTTAGAGCTAACCATAGTTGTTCTTCAGCTATGGTAAACCTACTTGAAGAGATACGATTATCTTTCGACAAAAATTATGTCTCTCTTCTCTGCTTGCTCGACTTCTCAAAGGCTTTTGACAAGGTAAATCACGATGTTTTATGTTGGAAGCTACGCAACAATTTTGGTTTTAATGAAAGGACAGTTCGTTTACTGAGAAGTTTTCTTTCTGGTAGGTCACAAAGGGTATACTTGGGTGAACACTGTTCTTCGTCCTTTATGGATGTTAAGCTAGGCGTCCCGCAGGGCTCAATATTAGGACCGATCTTATTTTGGATATTCATTAACGATCTTCCTTCAGTATGTAAGCACTCTTCGGTACATATATATGCAGATGATGTTCAGCTACATATATCTAAACCGTTTCCTGATTTACATGAACTTGCATCACTAATGAATGATGATCTGAAGCGAGTCCACTCTTGGTCAGTCACTAATGGCTTACTACTAAACCCGACAAAATCACAAGTTATCCCAATTGCCAAAAAACTTTTTAGTCTAGATCTCTTACCTGACATATACCTCAATAATTTTAAGATCAAGGCAGTCGAGTCAACTATTAGTCTTGGGTATGTGATAAGTCGGGATCTATCTGGGTACAAACACATTAACATGGTCATTGGTCGTATCTATGGATGTCTTCGCAAATTGTGGCTCTGTGCATATTTCACTCCGCTGGCAACACGTAGAAAATTAGTAATTTCTTTAATCTTACCACTTGTGACATATGCTGAAGTAGTATATAGTAGTCTTGACTCACTGTCTCAACATAAATTACAAGTCGCTTTTAATGACGCAGTTCGTCGACATGATCATATTTCTATGTACTCTCGAGACTTGCTGGGCTGCAGCTTACAGCAATACATCAACGCCAGGAACTGTATGTTTTTACATAAAATCATTCATAGTCGTAGCCCGCCGTATTTATATGACAGTCTCAATTTCACTCGCTCTATGAGAACTACCAACATTATTCCCTACCGGAGTAATTATTTAAACTCGTCGCGTTTATTTTTTATTCATACAGTCAAACTTTGGAATTCTTTGCCTTCACGCATAAGATCGATTTCAAACCCGTTAAATTTTAAAAGTGCAATCCTACGTCATCCTATTGCTCACCTATCATGAACCTCATTTCCCGAACCTCGATTCCCATCCTGTAAGAAATTTTCTTTTTATTTTTATACTTTAGTTTTAAGTTTTTCACTGTGAAGTCAACGCTATTATAATTGCTAAGTACTAAAAAAGATGTAAATCTTATTGTACGATCCTTTTATAAAATAAATAAATGAAATGAAATGAAATGAAAATGAAGACATCACCTCAAATTACTAACCCATCCAAATAACGAAAGAAATACATTACCAATAAAAGAAATATTCGACAGACAACGACTTAAGAGAACCAGGCCTACTGATCTGATAGCCGATTTCATAGCTCTGTAAATATATTCCTATTATTGTTCCCTTCTAAGTTATTATGTCTTGTCATTTGATAGTTAGTTCCCTCAAACTGTTTTGTACTAATTTCAAGTAATGTTTAAAATGAAATAGGCATATAACTAGCCCAAAGTTTAGATCCCAGGCTAATTGCTAAAAAATATACTAAGTGCCAATAAAGACAGATGAATGCCTACCATTTTTAACATTTCCACGCTTTTCGTGTTTCATTTCCATCTTTATTGTCTAATTTTCAGACGGATTTAAATCATGCTTAAAATAATGTTATCGAGATTTTTCCAATTTAATTTTTTAGATTTTAACTGCAACCAATCGTCGACTTTACAACATTTTGGAATTCTAATTTTCAATATGCTGTCAGTGGACATATTTTGTAGTTCTCCGCAGGTTTCAGATGTTTTTTTTCACTTCACATAATATTAGGCTCGTTTATGATTAGAAGAAACGATCCACATCTACAAACATTAACTAATGATATAATTTTTTACCGAATTAATACGAAAGCACTTCAAAAATTGTACCTCTTTTTCAATAAGCTGAGAACTTGGGCAGTTAAGACCTCCTTTAATTTGTTGCTTAAGTACTGATGCTTTCAATGTTGATCAATTCTGTACTTCCTGTTTAAATTCATGTGGAAATATGTAAAGGCGACAGACAGACAGACAGACGGACACCGAAGTTATTCTATAAGGGTTTGTTTATTCCTTTGGAACGAAACCCTAAAAAGAATGGCAGAAGAACTCCAAAAAATCGTCGTTAATTGAAACAAGCGAATTAACCAACAAAGTTCTTTAAGCCACCACCTTGTCAGAACATGAAAATTCGGAGAGCGATGTTCACATCTTACGGTTTTTCACACGATTAACGACTGTCGTAGAGCGTGAACGCTCCTTCAACTTTTCGTCACATTTGTCGCATAGAAGCTCAATTTTTTCGACTCTTTGATTGCATGGTCGACTTATTGTAACGTGCAAACAAGTGTCTTACAATTTCAAAGCATCTTTTCACTTTTGCTTGTGACTTCCGAGAGCAAACTTCGATCTTAAGAAGAGCGAATGATTTGAGTAATAACTTTGGGTTGGTTCAGAAGTCTGCAAATGCATCTCCCCATGTTGTATTTTGTCTTCTTCGTCATTTTTTGAGTAATTCATTAAAAAATTAAAAAATAAATAGTTGACGTAACAGCCCATATAGGGCAAGGGCCTTGCTTCTTTCCTCCTCCACTGTGTTTTGCCCGATATATTCACCCTTATTCCGATAGTCGTTTTTTCGTAAACGCCGACTGTCGTTTTAGTGTCGTGTCGTTTTTTTATTGATATTCCGTAACTCAAACGTCGGCGTATTTCTCTCTCTTACATTCCACAATACGATCCACCAAAAGAGCTGACATTTGACGAATCAAATTGCTAGAAATTTGAATTTTTTTGATTTGAAAAATTGAAAAATGAATAGTGTAGCAAGTTATTTTTTTTTTAGCAGCAGTGACGACGAAAAACATGAAAGACAAAAAAAGATTTGATTCTTCAAAGGAGATGGATTCGATATAAAATGAATCCTTTTGAAAGAATGTTTTATGTTTAATTGAAATAGTTCTAACAATTTTTTTTTTTTTAAAGATATTCAAAATGTTCTTTCGTCTTGATAAAGAAGCTTTTAAATATTTTTTTAAATTTAGTGGAAAATAGTTTTCCGCAAGAACGTTCTGTTGCGATTCCTGTTGTTTCAAAAATAGCTGCTACCTTAACTCAGCTACTTGCAAAGTTATTCAGTTACTTACAAATCCTCTTTTGAAATTTTTCAAGACGTGCTCATTCTCGTCCAAGAGCTCGATCAGCCGTCGCATTTGGTTTTGGGTTGTTATTTTTACCCTAAGCCAAGAATATGAAATTATTGAAAACAAAACATAACTATAGAGTCTTACATTTTTCTTTGTCGTGAACACTTTTCTCGACGACAGATTTTGGCGTTTTGACGGACGTTTTTAATATAGAAACGACTATCGGAATACAAAAAAAAAATATATGAACACGTTCCACAAGAGAGAATCGACATATTGTCGTTTATTTGTCTTTGAACGTCTTACGTACTACGAAAATCACATTGTCGTTTTTTTATTGGCGTTGAACGACTGTCGGAATAAGGGTGATTAGGTTGTCAAATATCTCCGTTCCGCATTTTTGTCTTTTGAATTTTCCGGCTATGTACAAAGCGCTACAGTATCCTAACTAATCATGCATAGCGTCGTTTTGTAGGTTATGTCAAGACCTTTCAAATGATGTATTGCCAGATACGAGCTCTGTAGCGCTGTATTTGACAACCTAATATTTTGACACATGTGGAGGGGACCTACTGTTTAATGCCGATTCTGAACGGCGAATTGCGAAAGCCCACTAGTAATCCATTACCAATTATAAATTGAAGAATAGATCACGCTGCCATATTCATACTTCCAAGTTTCTATCGCAAATTCTCCTGTGTAAAGCGCGTTTATGGTGTGATTACTGGGCATTATTTTGTCATCAAGCAAATTATATCAAAAATTTGTACAGTGTGAACCCGGCTAGATGTTTTAGACATTTTTTTAAAGAATTATACATTTTTTGTCTATTTATTGTGATTTTTGCGACTTGGAGACTATGGAAACTCGATACTTTAATTTTTGACAGTGGAGGCGACTAACGATTTTGGGAATCTCAAAAGCGGGAACGATGTAGCTGAGGTTGTCTACAAAGTTTTAATATTACTTCTGTTGCTATCCCAACATTTCTCTTGAAATAACTGCTTGTATGAACTTTTTCAAATTCTTACCACACACCATATTGCCAATATTCCATTCGGCAACATGCTGTTGCAGTAGTCTTTCACCCTTTCTCTTTCCTCTATTCACTCTCCTTTCTGGTTGAATTTTGAAAAATGAACACTCATCAGTAGTCCACACACCCCGACCCCAACCCAACTTAACTGCAACAATATTGACAAAAGCCACCCCCATCCCTTAACCCAAAATTTATTGATTTATGTCCCCGTCAAGCGTACTGACAGCAAGTAAATTGTATTTAATTTTCCCATTTCGCATACAATTACGACGGATCCTTTATGGATGAATATCCTGTGCGATTATTAATCTCCCAGTCGCTGCCGCAGTCGTTCGTCATAAAAGGACCTCTCCTCCGTCCCCCAAAACGGCAGGAATCATGATAAATACTCCATCAGCCAGGAGAGCTGTGCTGTTCCACAGCAAGCGAAACCAATTTCAGGGGCCATTTAATTCCAAAGGACGACGAATCCTTATCGCCGTTGTGCAGCACAGCGGTGGAGTTGCAACTCTGATGAAGTGCCGTGGCGTGACGTGGTGGTGAAAGTGAAATTGCATCTGCCCACACTGTCCGTCTGTGTGTTTGTGTGTGTTGGATCCAACAGATTCAATCGATACAAAGGAAGAAAAAAAAAACTTTTTCTGTCTCGGAACTGACGCGACCACCACATGGAGCTCGGACTCTGCTCTGGGGGTGTGAAGCCGTTAGACTTTGGTCATTATGCGGAAGGACTTACACACATTAAGCGGAATCATTATTCATTTTTGATATATTTTCGCTTGAATGTGTGCGATATGCGAATGCCTACCGTTTTGGAATATTAATGAGGCAGGATCTGTTGTCCTGCCATTCGGGCACATGTGCTGTGACGGTGACGACGTCGGGGCAGGGGGACAGACGGCTTCGCTTGAGCGGAGAGTGGCCAAATTAATTTTGCGAAGTTAGAAGTCTTCCTTTTCCTTTTTCTCGACGTGTGTGCGTGTGGAACTCTGCAACAGGACTACTGCACATTTGAGTGAGTAATTTGGGTAATTTTGCAAACGGGGACACGGCTGTTTCGGCAAGGGGATTGTGCTTTTCGTCGGGCGTGCGTTGCTTTTGTGTGACGGAGGGAATTGTGCTGAGACGACTTTCACTTTTGGGACTTGACTGCTTTCGCAATTTAGACTTTAAATTATGTCTTTTTATTAAAATTCGAATGCATTTTTGATTTTCTCTCGGATCCTTGCCTCTGGCTCTGTGAGCTTTCCTACTATGCTACAAGAACCTTGTCCTTTAAACAAGGGGCTAAAAATTTTCAAAATCAGCTAATTGGGATTTTTTTAATAACAAAATGTGGGTTTAATTTAAATTGAAATTAAACGCTTGCTTTTTTTCTGTTGTCACCTCGTTTACCGAACGCAGGCCATGCATGATTTTTCTTTGGATTTTCAGGATTTTTCTTTGCATCTGGAATATCCCCAGTCACATCTTTAAGATCTACACTTTGTTTCAATTTCTCTTTCTCGTCTATTTTCAACTTTTGCAAATTCTTTTTGTGTTTGGGTCAACGTTTTTAGCAGCTTTGAGGGCTAGCTTCAATATTTAACACTTTTGGAGATTTTTACTTCGAATCATATTTTGAACGTTTTTAATGGATTCTTATATAATCTTTTCAGTTCTTTTGGGCTCTCGTTGTGTATTTTGAAAAAAAAATTAAATAGGGCTTATCTGGTTTGCTTTATAAAGTTTATCTCTTGAATGTGTTTTCTTTATTTTCTTCTTTTTAGAACATCAATATTCTTAAAGTGATGACTGAACAGTGGCACTAAATGTCACATTACCAAAATCTTGGCATGCATTTCAATTATCGTAAAACAAAATCTTCACATGGCTTTAAACGGTTTAAAATCGAGTCTGGATTCTTCGGAAATATGCAGAAATTAGACAGGTTTGAAGAAGCACTTGATCTTCAACAATTTTGCGTTTTTTAAGTATTTTGAAGTGCCTTTTAAAGCATTTCTAATTTCAGTTGTCCTTTTAAATTTTTTTCTAATTCTTGAGAAATTTTTTTAAAGATTTTTTGGCAGTTTTAGGCGACATTGTTATCTTAAAACTCTTGTCTCATTTATGAAAAAAAAATTGTTTAACGTTTAGACAAAATATTGTTCTTTCATTTCACGAAATTATTAATTATTCAATTTATGTGTCTCCAATCGAACAGTTTTAAAGGGTTGCTTTGTCTTCTTTAAAATTTAAAATCTCTTCGTTGGCTAGTATTTTAAGGGAAAATAATCATGTTTGTTTCCTTTTTCCAATTTGATGGTCTTAATGACTTAAGGTTGTAGTTGCTGAGCTTCTTTTTAAGCTTAAGATGCTCTTACATTTGGAAAATATTTATTTATTTTTAATGTTTTGGTGTTTATTGTGGTTTCTTGTGTTTCTTTAAGTTGCATTATAAACGATTCGACTCCTTTTTATAAAATTTTAATTCCTAACTTTTTAAAAACGATTTGCACAGTTTTTCAACTGCTTTCTATGCTTTTTTTTATAGTTTTTTGAGAATATGTGTGACATTTTTCCGCTGTTTTGTTCGTTCTCATCGGATTTGTCTCCTTTCTAGATCGTTTTTTGAGTTTCTTGACGTTCTTGACGAAAAATAAATTCCTCATCTTGCCTGACTCTTTTTTGATATTTCTAAATAAACTTACATTTATTTTTTTTCCTTTCTTCAATGCTTTTCGCATATTCGAACGTTTTAAGTAGAGTTCTTTGTCTTTCTTGTTTCTCTTTAAAGCATATTTTAACTTTTTTCATGAATTTGAAAAACTTATTGATCAAATTTGTTTCTTTTTATGATGCATTCTCTGTTTCTTTAAGATTTCTTTGCTAAGATTTCTTCTTAGATGTTTTCTCCTAAATTGGCGTTTCTGTTAGATGCTTTTCAGCCACGTTTTTTACACGCTTACCCACTCGCGATTCCTTAAAAAAGTTTGGACGCTTCTAAAATTTATTGAGATTGCTGAAATTGGCAAACCTAATAACAGTCTGCTATCATCGATGAAGAATCACCTCCTGATCGCTCCACAGAGGTCTTATCTCTCCCACCCATTTTTCAAATGGCTCCAAGCTCCATCTCATCTCAATTTTCCTCTAACACCCATCTAAGCTCGGTTCCCCTCCCAATCAGCTTCATCGAGCATAACTCTCCCATCGCGTCCCCATTACTCAGCGGGCAATAAAAAACCGGTCACATTCCGTCCAGCGTCATATATCACCGAGCGCGATTAACAAAATCGTCCATTTATAAACATTAAAAAATAATTGGCAATTAAAATGGATCGTCCAGGATCCTCGCACAGTCACTGGCCGAAAATATCACCACTCCTTCCCCCTGCCCACATAACCGGAAATCTATCTCTACGCCTGACGCATTATGCGTTATAAACTGCAGAGCACGCATCCAAGCCAAGCACAAAAACAACAACTCCCATATATCTCCATTAATTCCTTCAGTCGGTCCAAAAGGACCTTCACAAAAGCAACGAAAACGAAAAAACGAAGCCCGCCAAAGACGAATGGCGATGACAAAGCCAATAAAATAAAATTAACTTAAAAATAGTCGAGATATACGAGCGCCCGGAACGTCATCCAATAACTCACCGTGTAATCCTTTAAAGAGGACATTCGCGTTATCCCCACCAACTCCCCGTCCAGCGACCAAACTGCGCCTAAGTGGAAATTTATTCGAATGGCTGATTGGCTGGCCGGACGCGTTCGACGGGGCTCCACTGACCGACAAAGCTCCGTGTGTTTTAATGACCGAAGTTCGACTTTTTTTTTTGTGTTGTCCTTTTTTTTAGCAATCGCCTTGCGATGATGATGCAGTTAAGGGAGGTGAGGAGTGAGCAGGACCTGCTGCTAATACACTCGCGCCGCTCTGTGGATTTAGTGGGAAATTGCGTGGGCAGTGGCAATTTTTTTTTTTTTTTTTTGGTTTCATCATCGGGGGGGAACAAAATTGGCCATAAAACACATTAAATCCAATCGAATAATCGAAATGTCACATTATCCTGTAAAATATTGGAGGTCCTTTGGATTTTGTATGCGATGCGGCAAAACCGCAATCATTCTTTGCCTCGTTCTCGTCCACCCCCGACTCCGTCATCGGTGTAGCGTTCCTTTTTTTTTGACCATCACACGTATCGGTGAGAGACGTGTAATGGTATTCAAAGGATCGAAGGGGGATGTGGTGAACAAAAAATGACCCGCGTTCGATTGTTTTTTTAGCCTGGCTCTGGTCCTTGGGGTGCAATTTCAATGTTTAGCTGATATCTCGAAGCGAGCGAGAGAAGGAAATGGCGCTGGGACCGGTGGCGGGGCATAAAAATTCCATTTCGCATACGCAATCCGAATTATGGCAGTTGGATTGAGGCAGATTTTGATTTTGCGATGAATCGTACGCCTGGGACTTGAGCGGAGGGAAATTTTGATACGCATTTTGAGATTTCAGCTGTCGTACACGATTGTGGTTCTCAAATGTGTTCACAGAAAGAAAGGATTTTCAGTCATTTATCATTTCTGTCACTAGTCAAGGCAATGGCGGGTATATAGTAGACCAAAATGGGAACGGAACGACCTCATAGAATTCTGCAAGTTGTTGAAACACCATTTTTAGGTCCCCAAATTTCATGTCTTTTTTCCTTTTATTTTTTTTTTTTTTTGTTCATTTTTCATTAACGTTTGCAATCCTCTTTCTTGTTAGCAGTACTGTGGCTTGATGAATGGTGAGTTGGACTATTGAACGAGCATTTCCCAGTTCAATGCCGTTCCCGACGAAACACGGGAACAGTCCACACCTCTAGCGAGAGATGGACAATCTCTGTCTGTCAAAAAAAAAATCACAATTTTGTCGCCCTGGAATCTTTTTTCGCTCCAATTATGCGCTTAAAAGTTTACCTTTCAGATTGGTTGTTATCAGATCTCTTAAATGCTTATTTCATTTGTACGGTCCTCTTTTTAGGGTTTCGTTCCAAAGGAATAACGAAACCCTTATGAAATCACTCCGGTGTCTGTCTGTCTGTCTGTCTGTCTGTCGCCTTTTACATATTCGACTATAACTCACACGTTCTTTTTAGTTAAGGGATGAAATTTGGACTAAAGATGTATCTAGGCGGCCCAAAAACAAATCATGCATTTTTTTTGGAATCAGTCGTAGATTAAAGAAAACGTTAGTACTAACACTAACGCCCGAAAAAACTTTTATTAACTTTGATGGTCGATGTGGGTGTCATTGGAAAGGGGGTGGTGTCCTGATTATGAAAATGTCTGTCTGTCTGTCATCAGGTTTTATTCTTAGTAATTGGCGAACCACTAAGAATTAAGAAATAAAACTTCACCAAAATATGTATTTCACTTGTACAAAGAAAGTTCAGATAAAAAAAAATTAAAAAAATTTCATATTAGCAAAAAGCTTAGTACCAATACTAAAATTGAAAAACAATTTTTTTTACTAGATCCTTGATATGGGTATCGTTGGAAAGAGGATGATAGTTAGATCAAAAAGTTGTACTATGGTAACCCCCTCACTCTTAATGGTAAGAAGTTATTAGCCAACAAATTGCCAAAAACTGACTTGTGTACCGTGTCCCCCACCTTACTTTCTAAAATATTTGCCCAAAAAATCTGAAAAAAATTGGAGTTATGGGGCAACTCATCGCAATACCCCAAAATTATCCAGAAATCGTGTATGATTTTTTGCTCATACTAAAATAATAATAAATTTTTTTGAAAAAAATTTCACGCGAATTTATTGAGTGAGGTACCATCGGATAGGATGAAATAGAGTTTTCATTTTGAACTTTTTATTTGGAGCTAGGTTTTCGAGATATTAAGCTTCAAAGTTGAAAAGAAGGCGGAATGTAGGTCTTGATGTAATCTTTGTGTTAAAATTGGTTTGAGCACTCTGGCTTTAATAGTTTTCGAGTTATTGGCCAAAAACCAAAAAACAACAACATTCGAATTTTAAAGATCCGAAAACGCCATTTTGTAGATCTCGGTGAAAGAACAATAAAATATTATGTAAAAAAACTATTTTCATACAATTAACGATTTAAATCGAATCAGTTACCTGCAAAAAACGATGAACTGACGGCAGTCTCAGTGTCGCTTGCGGCATTTCATCCCATGTTTTCCATGTTCCATGTTTTGTTGTCCTTGACTAATTGTTTAATTTTTTTTAAACACCTAGGTTTTTCTAATTTTCGTTTGGTTTCCTCAGGCTTCTTTTAATTGTAATCTTTAAATATTGTCTTATCTTGAAGACTGAAATTTAATTTATCCTCTCTTATGAATTTTCAGTGCACACAAGCCTTTTTTTGACGCTCGGTCCCTCTGCAGTGCCGCCATATTTATCATATTTCCTTAATTTTTTCAATTTCATTACTAAACAATTCTACATAGAATTGTGAATTGAAATCGGCATTAAAATAACACTTGTATGCACTACTCAATTGATTTGTGTGTAGCGATGACGCTTAAGAGGGCCCGCCGCGTCAAAAAAAATCCGGGATACCGCTGTCACAGTTTTCGAAAAGCTCTAAGAATCTAAGAGGGTTTTCTTTACTTTCTTTGCATTTTTCGATTTTCTCAAATATTTTCTTCTCTTTTGATAAACATTTTTATCTGTTTTATTTTCACTTATGTACTTCCTGTGTTTTTTTTTTTAAGTTTGTTGCCTTCTTTTCGGGATTCACTTATTTGTCTTAAGATTTTGGAAGTAATAGCTATCTAAACCTTTTTCTTGATGTGCTTTTTTGAATGTGTTTAATGACATGTGTTTTCTAAATAATTCCCATGAAGCTTGCCATATTTTTGAGTACATTTTGCATATTTTCAACTCGACTTAAATCGACTTAAATCGAAACAGCAGTAGAATGCCACACCTTAAAAATTGTTGAGATTGAGTCAGAGAACTAAAAAAAAAAATAATCTGCGTAACAGCCCGTACGCAGGCCAGGGCATAGCTTGTTCGCACCTCCACTGCATTGTGCGCTATATAATTTGACACAAGTGGAGGAGACCTACTAAGAATCGCAAAACACGTTGAGACTGACCATAATCGTTCTAAACACAAAAACGGCTTCAGACTTATCGTCTTGGTCGCAATGTTTGCCCGTTTATGTCAATCGAAATCTTCCCAGAGATTGACGTCGTTTTCGTCGTTTTCGGAGCACCAAAAACTCCCCTTAGTCCTTCAAACCTCCCAATTTTCCCAAAAAACGTTTCGAATCAGCCTGCCTCCTCCTTCAACAATTACTAATAAGCCCTCTTGACGTGCCATGCTCTCGGAAAGTACATCAATGTAATCCCACCTCAGTCGGCTCTCGAAGGCATTTTAATTTTTAAACGCAATTCCATGCGTCCTCCCCCCTTTCTTCCGTCCTTTCCATTTATCGTTCGATTTTTCGTTCACTTTCAGTGAAAGCGAAAATATTGAAAAATCCGATTACGAAGTTTTTCGTTCGAAATTGTTATCCTGCCAGGCTCCGGGGGACCGCACCCATTCCTCCCACACCCATCACAGTTCCATCACAAAGTCAGAAGAAATTTCCAAAATTCGACATTTAACTGTAGAAATTCACTAGAAATTCACATCTGTGTGTGAGTTTGAGTGTGAGTTGGGGGCTACCATTTGAAAAGCGTTTTGTCATTTTCCTTCGCCTCTCGTAAGAGGTTTAAGTTATTTGAAAATGAAATTCCGGCTTTTTTACTCTCTAATGATTTCCTTGGAATTTCCTTTTTTTTTTTCTTCTATTTTCTTCTTAGTTTTCTTTTTTTTGTTAGTCCTGGTGGTCCTTGTTGTCCTAATCGAAGGCGATTTCTTTCATTTTTGTTTAGAGAAATGTCAGAGCTTGTTCTTTATCCCTACACCCTTGTGTGTTGAGTTTTTGGAAAGAAAAAGTTTATTTTATTTTATTTTTTCTTTTTCTAGGCAATTTGAGGAGTTGAGGCCTGAGGGGGAAGGACTGCGTAACAAGATGAGACGTAAATTTAATTTTCTATTCGTTTTCTTTAAATTTGGTATTGGGGCGGGTGAATTGGGCTGGTGAATGGAATTCCAATTGGACGTTGGGATTAATTGGAAAGTCTTAAAATAAACACGAAGGTTTTTTTTGTTGGAGTGGAGAGGGGAAGACACGTCAACTTTGTGAAAATCCGCGTGTCATGGACTTAAGTCATGCTTAACAAGCACTATGGATTTGGGAAGGCGATTGGTGTAGGTGGCTGGAGGAAACTGGTTTTTCGACGTGATGAGGTAAGGCAACATAAATGAGATAAGTCAAGTAAGAAAAGGCTAAGTCTTGCGAAGAAAACAAGAGCGGAGAACCTTTGAAGAGAAAAGATGCAATCAGCACAAGGCGGCAGCCTAAAAACGAGCAGCTAGAATTTGAAAAGGAAATTTCCGGTAAAAGGTTGTAACTGAAGAAAAAGCGCAAAGTCTAAGCTACTGGACATCTTCGGGGTTTTTATACCGCTTTTAAGAACAATCTTTCCCTGGGCAGCCAGAAAAATTGAAGGCAATGACCCAAACTTAATAATTTGAAAAATCTACAGCTGTACGCTTGAAATTGAGTTGATAGCGGTTAAAGGTCTATGCCTTAATTGGCTCACTTGAGCCCTCGATTATAAAAAAAAAAGTTATAATGAAAGCAATGCATTTGAGACGTTTCTAAGAGATCTTCGACTGCCACTTGTAAGTTTCTCCACTTCATTTTTTACGGATTAGTCAAAAATCGTGTCGACTCTTGGATAGCCTCATTTTTTGAGGAAAATGAAGGAACAAAGCTGATAATTTTTTTTTTGTATAGTTCAATATTCAATAGGAAAGACTCTTGACCTTGTTTTGAAACATGGAATTATTTGTTTGTATCAATTGCCACGTATCAAAATCCCACGTTAAGTGACATTGGAACTGAACATAGGTTTATGTAGCTTCTAGAAAGTGGACAAACTTATTTTTCTTCTTTCAGGACTTTGTTCTCATATTTCAACGTTTGTCGTCCACTCTTCTACCACTAGTTAATGAAAACTATTTTAAATTTTAAATATCTAAATTTCGCTATTTAGAAGTCATGTCACAAGTAATAGTTTAAAATCTTTTTCAGCGTTTAGTACAGGCATACCTCGAGTTACGACGCGTCGAGCTTAGTCATTTCGACTTACGATGTCGAAAAAGTTTAGGAAACTTACCTCGTTTAGTTTCGGTGTATATTTGTTCTTATTTTTTTTTTTTTGCTTCCGCTTACATAAATCGATTTCGACTACCGATGAGTTTTTTCGGAACAAATTAGCGACGTAGGTCGAGGTATTCCTTTATCGCAAGATACTTAATAAAATCTTCAGCAGTGTTTCTCAAATCAGTTCCAAATGTAAGCAGATATTGAAGATAACTAAAAGAGCTCTTTCAACGGCCTTTTATCACAGCACTGAAAAATGTTTCCTCATTTGTAAGTTCCGCCTACGGATAGGCACATCCTGCATCTGCTTTCTTCAGAAAAGACAAACAAAATTCTCTTAATCTTTCTTATGGTTCTTGTTTTCATATTAGGTTGACAAATATCTCCCTTCCGCCTTTTTGTCTTTTGAATTTTCCGGCTATGTACAAAGCGCTACACAGCTCGTATCTGGCAATACATCATTTGAAAGGTCTTGACATAACTTACAAAACAACGCTATGCATGATTAGTTTGGATACGAGCTCTGTAGCGCTTTGTACATAGCCGGAAAATTCAAAAGATAAAAAATTAGAAAAGTTCTTATATCTATAAACAAATCGTCAACATTTTTATCTTATCGCAACTTATAGTTTCACTTCGTCCACCTCCTACATCTGCCTCTATTCCCTCCTACACCCTTGTACTTATTTTATTCCACCGCACAGCCTAAAACTTAATCGCATATAAATATGCCAGCATTTGGATACAAAACAGCACACCCCAAGCACGTAATCTCACTCCTCTGCACCTGATTACCATTTGCCAACGCAAAATACAGACAACCACCCTCCACCCACAATAGTGTGGCATTAGTTTTAATATCTTTTCGTAAATACTCCTTCGCCATGTTGATGTCGATGAACAACAGCACTTTCAGTTTTTCCTCGGAAAATTCCTTCGAACGTCATTAATTTCGACGCACACAAACACACTCACACAGAGAGTTGCGTCCTATTCAAATTTCATTTAGGAAACATTCCCCCACAAAAAGCCTTGCCAACACATGTAGATGAGGATGAAAGCCATTTACATACAGAACGGTCCAACCATTCCCCCCCATCGACGACGACGGGACGCACTCCTTAATCGCAATCCAAAATCATTAATTCCCTCGTGAGTGCGTGTGCGTACATAAGTGTGTGTGTGTACTGAGGGAATAAACTAATTATATTCGCATTATTAACATAAATTCCATTAGATGGGGTTGTTTTTTGGGGTCCTGCCATCGGTTGCCAGCTCGAGAGAGACCGGTTAATGGCCGAGTGGGAAACATTTGCAAGTGACAATTGAGGAAGACGTGAGTGGGGTGATCAAAAAGAAAAAAACTCAAATAGACGAACAGCTGAAGTGGTGACTTGAAATCTGGGTGCGTTAAGCCCTTCTAAGAGAGGGATTTCTATTAAAAGGAATGCGTAGATATGAAATGTCTCAAGTATTCCATTCGACAAAGAATCTAGATTGAAAAAATTTAAAAAAAGCGATACGCCCCCGGGTGGACTCGAACCACCAACCTTTCGGTTAACAGCCGAACGCGCTAACCGATTGCGCCACGGAGGCGATGAAATCAAAAGTTCTAATCTCGAACCTGAGCCACATTGTGGCCGTGAAGAAGGTTCTATTTTTAGTTGAGTGGAATGGGGAAGGTGATGATTAATTTGAATGCTAATAAATTACTTGATAAGGGCTTGATAGTGGTAAACTTGTTACTAGGGCGAGTGAATTTGCTTGCTTGGTGACTGGCACAGATTTATGAAGTTCTTATGACGTAAGCATTTCATCGTTTTCATTTGATTTAAATTATCGCTGTAAGTGGATTCTATTTTGAGTGGGAAACAGCTGAGTTGGTTCAAAGCGATCTATTTTTTATCCTAAAAGGTTAAAGCCGATTTTGTTCAGTTGAAAAAAGGTTCGTTGTACAAATTTGGTGTAAGTGTTGTAAGTGGTTCCTTATAAAACAACCTAAAGTTTTTTTAGCAGACTAAATCTTACACATGAACCACCACTTCAGAAAACTTTTGAAAGCACTGAAGTAGAATTTAGCTTGGACCAGTCACTCATACATTGTTGGAGTCTATGTTAACACTTTACTGCAGCTATATACTTTTTACTGCTTAAACGCTAGCTACAAAAAATTAGTAATTACCCTTGGAAAAATATTGTTTCTTTTCTTACTTTCTTAGTGTGATTTAGATAACTTTTTTTTTGCTTTTTTCAAATGTGTTATTCAAAAGAAACCACAGTCAAACTGAAGAATACACGAGGTAAGAGTGCAGAGCAAAAATATAAAAATAATGTTTTATTTCTTAATGTCTAACAAATAATTTAAAGGCTGATTTGTTTCCTTTTTTTAGTTGCTTTTATTATTTAATTTTGGCATTAGTTAGATTAATAGTCTCTAACTGTGGAATTCAAGACACGTTGAGTTTTTAGCCAGTTTTGGCCTTATCCAATCACTTAAACATATTCATACATTTTGATTCTTTTGCAGTAAGTAAACGAGCTTCTTCTATGGAAAAAGTTACCTTAGTTAGTTCCTAGCGAAAAAAATCAGAATGAATATGAAAATTCGAGAGTCTGGTGATGAGGAGGAGATAGAGATAGCAGGTGTCTGAAATTGATGAGAGCGAGTAGAACATCTCATCATCATCATTCTTCTTTCCATCTCTCGGTACCTTCGGCCCGTGCTGTGTCTTAAGCAGGATACTTAAGGGTAGCCCCAACCCCTTTAGCACTCGCCAATTATTAAAAAAAAAAAAAAAGGATTTTGACTATGAAATACACTCATCCCTCGTTTTGCGCGGTCTTGTTTTACGCGGTATCACCTTTGAGCGATTTCCAAATCTACCCAAATTCGATTTGCTCGACTTTGATTTGCGCGAAACAATGTTTTTCTTCAAAGAATCATGGCCCACTATGGTTTTTCTGTTCAAAACACATCTATATATGCTCATAAATCGTTTTGTGTAGTTTCGGTTTGCGCTAGCCTTTTCATTCACCTAACCTAACTAAGATGGGTGTACATCCACACCAGATTTGCCTCCTATCGAATAACATTGATGGGATACGTATTGGCTGGGCAGCACTTCGAATACTACGAGGAAGCCGAAAATCGGGTGACTATTTGATTTACTTTAAAAGACGAACAGTTTTACTATCGTGGAATCCATAAATACAGCTGGAATATGAGAAAAATTTGTAGCTTAAAATAGCCAATACTTTGAACCAGTATTTCTGCTGCACTTTCCTTTATTTCTGCTTTGAACAAAATCTTTTTTATACTTTCCCATTAAATTTGTTTGTTGTTTTTTTTTTTTTGTTTTTAAAAAACGCTCACTTCATACCGGCACCTAGCATAAGAAGAAACAACAGAAGACAACTGAAGTTTGACATGATTGTTGAGAAATAAATCAGAAAAGCATAACAAGACTTAAATATTTATCTTTTTTTTTTTTTTTTTGTAAACTCGAACAATGTAGTTAACCAGCTGCCTTTTATGCCAAAAGTTAACAACTTTTGTTTTATTCCTTTAATGGTAGAAAAGAACTTGCAAAATACTGTCGTGACCGACGTTCCCAGATTTTTCGGTTTTTTCTTTTTTTTTCATTCTACGCCAATTGCACTCGCGAACGACAAATCCTAACTTTTGCAAAAGAGAGGAATCTTTACAGAGGAAGATAATTTGCTGCGAGTACTTAATTGCGAAATGAAGTTCTCTAATATTTAAAAATATTAGCAATATTTTGTCGAATACTTACATATTTACCTCCTTTCTTTTGGTCCTTTACAAAATAGTCCCCTATCAGATGGTAATCACGATGTTCGAAACGACTCAGAATAGTGTAATTCGTCTATGTCGACATCCAATGATAACCTGAAGCACCCTTTCAAAGCCAGCACTTATTAAAAAACAACAAACAGCCTTCTACAAGTTTAATAAAAACTGCTTTAAACATTTCAAATTAGTTGTATAAGTAACAGGAACGTTGAACATCGACTTATGAAATGAAAAATTATTAAATTCTGATTAAATTGGTGTACGTCTTTTAGAGAAAGGAAATCAAGAATATGAAATCGCCAGCAAGGTAAGATATGTTTAAAAAAAAGCTAAAAACACGGACAAAGTCTTCAACCCAATAATTTAATTTTGAATCAGTCAAACAGAGATCTAAAATCGTTAATTTTTTTTATAAACTCCCATCGACATTCAACCCAACCCTCTTCGCCCAATCAATCGCCGCCAACTTTATTCCCTCAACAAACCACAATCGACTGCAATAAAAAAAACCACAAATATACATTTGCCCACGTGTTCGCGGTGTCCTTGACGAAAAAAAAAGTTTATCTCACTGAAGATGAATCCACTCCACGCCACCCCGCTGATTATTTTGATTGGCCATTTTTCAGTTTCCACTCAAAAGCGACGGGATAAAAAAGGGAAACCCAATCAATGGAGGGTGAAAAAAATACAAAAAATAAACGAGGGGTTCACGCAGTTTAAAATTTATTACACCGCGTCGCCATAAAATTCAGAGCGCCTTCATAGCGTTTTTTTTTCGTTTCGACACTCACCTCACCCCTACAACAAAACGAAATCCTTTCGGTCCATGAATAAACACAAACACACCCCTGACAGCTTCAAGAACTCCACGTCAACGCGCAAGACATTCATTAGTCAGTGTCAGAGTCCTCGGGGTGAAACTTTTCCATTGTTCCAGTCCACCACCACCACCCTCCACCCATGTGCGGAGATTAAATCAGATTCCCATCGTCATTATCGAGAAAAACTCTTTTCTTTCGACTATTCTTTTTTTAATCACAAAGTTCATACTTTCCAGACAACACCATTAACCCATTCATCATTCAAGGGAGACTCTCCTTTGTTAGCTTGCCACCCCCAACCCCGGCTGCTAACCACAAAGTCATCGCCATCTTTGCCAACCCAATAATCATGCATACAGAAACAATACACCGACACCGACCGGGGGCTAATGCAAAACTTCACGGCGGGAGGTGGGCGGACCGACAGAGAGAATCAACCCTTCAATTTTCATAGTGCGCCCTCTGCCTTCGCCTTCACTTCACCACCAATTACCACCAATGCCAGTCAATCCACCTCGGAGCTCGGAGTTGGCAATTAACTCGCTGCATGTGGTGAGCAAGGAACGAGGACGAGGACAAGGACGATGGGCGAGCTCAGGGGGATGCCAAAAACCCCCATCGTCACATAATAAATTAGATTCCATCCCTTGGATTGAAAACTTTTTGCATTTTTCCACCCCCGTTGGCTGTTTGAATGCAAAAAGGATTGATCATCAATCCTTTCCTTCCCCCATACACTCACACACAGACAGACCCTGGCTAACTCATTTACAGGACATAATGTCGGAGTGGATTTCATCGTCGGGGTGGGGGTGAAACGTTTCCTTTATTTTCCTTTTTTTTTTTGGAAAATTCATAGTTCTGCAAATGTCATCAATCATAATCCCGTTCCGATGAGTCACCGCGTTACAAGAGAATTCGCTTAGCGAAAATTATTCGCCGGGAATGTATTTTGAGGTTTATAAATGATCCTGATGCTGTGGCGTGTTTAATTTGCAATTACGTTTGCATTCAACCCTTTTTCGGGAAGTGGCGTTTGGGGGGTAGATTTGAAGGCGAATCAATCAAAAGAATCGATGGATGGAGGACACAGAAAGACACAATCGATTCGCAAATGGAGGGTTCTGATGTTAAATTGTTCCAATTTACACTCCACATACTCTCAAGTCGAACACATGTCGGTATAAAAAGGAGTCGTACTTAAAACGGCTTCGAAAAGCCTTTTAGAAATAATTTGGCTTTCAATTGCATAAAAAAAACGTCTATTTTCTGAACCCAAATATGAATGAAGATTTTCTTTTTAATTTTAAAAACGCGGAAACACTTTCTTTTCTTCAAAAATCTAAACTCGAATCATGAACTGAGAGACCTTCCAACAATAAAACTTTTCAAAATTTAGTGCGAAATTTATGACAGACTTAGAGAGGACATAAAGTATTTTTTTAAGCCTGTCAGGATCCAATCGCAACTTTGTTGCTTCAGAATTCAAAGCTTGAGATTTGTTTTAAAATGCGAAACTATGCGTTGGATTTTGGATCGAAATCGAAGAAATATTCAGACTGCGATGTGTGAACTGAAAATCGATAACTTCGAAAAACCCCAAGAAGATGATATTTTTTTTTGTAGAAATTCACACGCCCTATTGTAAGGACAGTTTTTGTGCATTTTTAGTTTGATTAGGAATATATTCTCGATTTGATTTCTGACTTAAGGCTGAGCCTCAACTTAGAGAAGAAGTTCGACTTTAAACGGAGGAGCAGCATCTGGCTAAGATGATTTTATTTGGAGCGTCTAATTTCAATGGATGGTCAATTTGGGAGTAATCTTTCACTTGATGTAGATTTTCAAATTTGGAGATTTTTTCTCGACATGGAATTCATCTTCAACTTGACGTTGATCCTCGAATTTTTGATTGATCTTCGATTTGTGATTGTTCATTGACTTGACACTGAATTTCAACGAAAAGTTTGATCGCTCTTCAGCTGATCCTTGGAGCCTCGACTTGGGATAGATTCTCAACTTGGAATGGATTATTTATTTTGGATAGATCGTTTATTTTGGATGGATCCTCGACTTTTGATTGATCCTTAATGGAAGATCAACTTCGAATTGATCTTTGATTTGGAATGACCCTCGATTTTTGTTTTATTTTCGACTCAAATTGGATCGTCGACTTGATTCCGAATGAAATGTTGAGTGATCCGCGAACTAATATCAACTTTTAACACCGGGTAGACCCTCGACTTGGAAGGACTTCTCGATATGGGAGTGATGCTCAAATTTCTCAAACTTCAAAAACTTATCTTCGACTCAAGAATACCGACTTTGAATTAATGCTCGAGTTTGTATTAGTCCTTGACTTGGGACAAATCTTCAAAATTGGTAGTTCCCCAATAGAAGACAACGACTTCGTGTGGATTGTGGAACTGTGCTCCTTATTTCCAGATTTTAATCTCTACCATTTGAATCTTTATTCAAGCGAAAAACTTTGATGCAAACTAACAAAAGCCGAATAATTTATTCTACAAATTATATATTTCATTTCAACGGAAACGGTTGAATTTTCTTTCAAAGAAAATCCGAAGGGAAATGGAAAAGTTTCTTAACCTCAAATCTTATTTGTTTTATGTATGTTTTGACTGCGGCATTCCCTTTTTAAATATATTTTGGCTGTGGAATGTACGTTCAGTTGCAAATATGCACATTACGTGCTCATACACATAAAAACCAAATTTGGATTTTTTTGACCCTTAAAAAGGCATAGAAGCTACCATTTAATTATATCACAACTGACGTTTTTCAAACTGTCGTAGTCACAAAGACGAGTTTCTGAATAACTACAAGTGCCAAATCTTCACGGACACATTTCTTGTCCAAAATTCGCCAACATATAAGGACACTCCTTAGTATTTACGAATTAAACTCCTTAGTATTTCATGTGACGTTTGTCCTACCTTGTCCGTATTACCAAAGTCACCACTGTTTTTTTCTTTTTTTTTTTTCAAAACACATTCAAAGACCAACAAATGCTTAGATAATTGTGATGGTCCCTGAAGCAACTAAATTGCCCTTCGCTTGAAAATACTCACCCCCTCGGGGCAGGCTTAAATTGTCTTCTAAATTTCAAAGGACCTTCGCCCCCGAACACACGGACTTTTTCTTCGAATTCTCTAATTATTCTCTTATTCAGCACATAAAAGGCATCCAAGGACCCCTCCGCACACGTTGTGTGACACCCCCCGTCCACTCTCCCGTTTGTGTGGTCAAAAAGTCAATTTTGAAAGGACACACGAGTAGAGGGCACAAAACACAAAATAAAATAAAAAATACAAAAAAAAAAAAAATCAGCGACGCGAACAAAAGCAAGAGAGAGAAAAAGAATAAAAGTGAAAAGAAATCCAATTTAATTGGATCCTTAAATTTAGTCGAGAGTCAAGTTTTTCCTCTCGTCGTCGTCCTGGTATTTGTAATTGCAAATGCCTTGTGTCAAGCTCGAGTCCTTTTTTCCTTTATTTTGCCTCCCACTCCCACACGGGATACAAAGGAATTCAATTCGAAAAAATCGTGTGTGTGTGTGGAGGTCCTTTGAAACTTTGAAAATGTATTCCATTCTTGAAAAAAAAAATCTATTTCTGTGCTCAAGGAGAGAGAGGGTCCTTTCGCTTTTGAGAATTTCTCTCACGTCGTTCATCAACACACAAGCACACACATATGAGTCTTCTCCCCAAACAAAAAGGATATCAACCTGAATAAATAGCATTCGTCTAATTCCCGTCCATGTGTGTGTTGCTCACTGATAAGGCGTTCTCCCCCATCCACTCATATGTCCTCGTCCTGGCTGAGTGTAATTGATACGACTTTTATCTGACACACGCCTGGGCATCGAGAACCACTCCTGTTCATCCCCACCCGCGCTCGAGGACCATCGAAAATCGTTTAAAGTTCAATCAATCAAAAGCGTCCTACGCAAATTATACGCCACTTTGCATCTGGACAGGACATCCATCCAAAAAAAAAGGACGAACAACGGAAAAAATAATCAACTGACTGAATCAAATTTTTGTTCACACACACGGACGACGAGGCGAGTCGAGTCGAGTGCTCCTCCAACGAGAACGCCCCCGCCTCGAAAAAAGTATGACAAATGATGCAGGACTTCAGCTCCACGTCCTGGTTCTCGCTGCCAGACCGATTGGCATACATTATGCATGCTCATGCTGAATTCGAGTGCTGGAAGGATGCTAATCTGAGTTTGGACACCCTCTGACAGGATGCCAAATCCCAAATGAAAAGTGAAAAGACGCCCGCTCCGGCGTGACGAGGGTGACGGGTGAGACTGCTTGGACACACATGCACATGGACGTGCCAGTTGTTTGTCAGTGTCGTCTTCGTAGTCGTCCTTTGTGCGTCCACCTACTTTTTTTTTTTTGAAACAAGTGTTCTGCTGCGGGTGGAGTGAGATTTGGATGAGATTTGGGCGAGTTGGACGAGTTCCAAGATGATTGATTAGGCTCATGTAAATTTATTGAGGCTGGGCGGAGGGCGGCTCCCGTTTCTGTGCCGGATCAGTTGGCGCGAAGAGGCCAAATGGGCGTTCAAGTGGCCGCTTGGGAGTGAGAGATTTATGCAGGAGGGGACTTCAAGTGAGTCTTGGGGCAATTGAGAACCAAATGGAGGCATAAACTTAGACTGAAGACGATGTCCAGACGAATGTTTAATTGCAGCCTGTAAGGTTCTCCCATGCAAAGCTTTTAGTCAGTTGAAAGAGACCCAAAGTAAGATTGTTATATATATTTTGCAGTCAAGAGCTAAGCCCAGCTTGTGATGGAACTTTTTCCGATGTATCGGATTGGAATAAAATGCAGAGAGTGGTCACTATTCAGACTAAAATACAGAGACTCTCACTTTTCAAACTTGCTAAAGAGCTGATGCTGGAAGGATGGAAAGCCTGCTGTGATCTGCAACCTAAATTACAAGAAAAGAAATAAAAATGTTGGTCTTTCATTGTGTTGATAGCATGTCAAGAACGTGATTGCATTTAAAACTAAATTCAGATGCAGCTTTCGACTTGACTTTTGACTGAAGAGTGTGGACGTATCGACATCCAGGTTAGCACGGCGATCACATGAACATACATTTCAATTTTGCTTCAAGATTATAATATATGAAAGATGATTTTTTGTCGAAGAGTTCCTTTTTACTGCAATGGGACGAAAGCTTCCGGTTCTCATTCACACGGTCATGTCCAACGGCCATGTTCTTTTCTGATTTAACTAATTGATTACCGAACCGGTTGTGAACCGGTCCACTTTAAAATTTGACAGATGCTGTTTGTCTGCTAAAAGTTTTTGCAATAATGACCACTAATTTTGATAAAAAGTTTTATTTTGAATGTGATTTTGATTAATAAAAGAAAATCCAAAAATGAAAATGAAAAGAAATTAATTTGCGCTTACTGTTTAGCCGTGTAACTTTGGCATTAGTCATTGAACAATAACTGAAAACAGAATTCGAAAGACAGCGTTATGGTCGCAACAGATTGTTTATATCAAACCGTCTTCATTGGAAAATCTCTTACATTTTTCACGTAGATCAGCATCTAACATCCGAAAATATTTCAACTAAGCCCCTATGCTTACTTTAAGTTGCACTTAGCATTACTTCCTTTGTTGTAAAGCTGGCAAGGCATACAATTACCCGGCAGTTTTTTTTTTTCTTCGAAGTTCTGCTTATAACAATTAGCAGAATCTCAACTGCTCTCCAACCACTCCAAAGCCCAGTTAAGATTGTTAAAGAGTGGAGTGCATTATCCTCTTTCGATAGCATAGTCTAAAACCACAAATAAGCTTGAAAGAAGAAACTTCTTCCTTCTCAGCATCACCAAAAATGTTTTACCTCGACTAGACCTGGATGCAACTTCCTGCGAACACCTTTCGCACTCCTGAGCTCCTGGATGTGTCGAATTCTCCACTGATCCTTTATCTGTCTTTCCCGAAAAAGTCACGCAACTTCCATCGGCCCACCCCCTCACCTCTAATCTAGTTCATCAGACCCCATCACCTTTGCGCTCATTTCCGCAAATCGTTCGCCGACACATTTTCCAGGCATAAATACCGTTCCCAGCAAATAACGGTTTATCGTAATAATTTTCATATATTCTCGAGGATTTCTCGAGAATAATCGCACACCATTAGTTTTCGTTTGTGCCCTCGGACTCGGTGGCAAATGCTGCCCGAGATGTCCTTTCTTTCCTTTCTTCCGACCACCCCCTGGAGTCTGTGTGTGTGTGTTTGTTTTACTCTTCAGAAAATGTAACGTTGTTGCCACCCTTGTAAATTGCCCCCAGTTGAATTACAACCCCCTGGGTGTACAACTGCGATTACTTGTATCGTGTGCACGTATGACTGTGTGTGGTATTTGCAAATGTCCTGTAAAGTCCTCTCGCTCATGTGTGTGTGTGTTTGTGTGCGAATACGAAATCATATTGTAAATGCAGGAAGAAAAGGAATTTTATTTATTTTCCTTTCTCTGCTTCGTTTTCTTCGTGTGTCCTGTTGAAATATTTTTCTTTTCTCGTCGTCGTTTTTTTTTTATGTAGATGGAGATGGAGGTCTACGTGTGTGTGTGGGGTTGTTTTGCTAACCCTGCAAAAGAGAAGTTTAAAGATGCGAAGACGAAGAAGACGCTTTAGGTTGCAGCACTGAGAGAAGAGGTCCAAGGAAGCATAACCAGAAACAGTTATTTATTATTCCAAAGGGATGTGTGTGCTACTGCAAGTGGGTGGGGTGAGTGAGTGGGCTTTCTGGGGGTTGACCAAGGACCAAGAACCACACTATGGCGGTGGCAACATGAAAAATTACGATATAATAATTTTAGAACGATAAATATGAATTTATTTTCATGCTGAGGATAATTCAGATGTTTTTTTTCTGCTCTCCTTCTGGTTTTCCTTTTTCTATTTCCCTTGTGTATGTGTGTGGGGGTGGTTGGGTGAAGGTGAAACAGAGACGACGATGGAAAAATAAATAAATTGTAAAATTATTTCGCCATAATAACATGTCATGGAAATGGTGCAGCCTCTCGGTGGTTGATTTCTCTTTTTTTTTTACGTTTTACGAATGTCCTTTTCTCAGGACATACGAGTGGTGGAGTTGGTGGTGGAGGGTTATTTTGAAATATTCATGAGGAGGAAATGTGAAATTTTGAAAATTTGGAATTTGACACCGGTCCCTGGAGTCTGCCCAGAGGCGGGACTGCGGTCGAGGTCGCCAGCTGTGGGCGGGGGGCGGTGGCAAATTCGATTTTTGAAACGTATTACGAATTGATGTGCGGGAGCGATGGAAGAGCATGTTTTGATCGTTATTTAATGCTTGTAATGGAATGTGAATAATTCAGTTGAAGGGGAGTGAGTGTTTTTTTTTTAGCCACAGGGTTCAAGAGAACATCGTATTTGGTGAACTTGTGGCAGATCCCCAGGCGTCGGTGAGCTCTGAAAAATCCTTGGAAGAGTATTTTCGGGACGAATAAGAAAATTAGACATTGGAAAGCGCGCAGTTTTCGTTTTCGTGATGAAGGCAGAAAAGTCTTGCGACCTTGGAAAGAAACTTTCATTACATTTCTTAGTGAAACTTTATAAGAGAGCGAACTATTGAATTAAGAAGCAATCACAAGTTAAGTCATTTCCATATATTTCTGGGTTTTTTGTAGCATTGTCTACTGCTATGAAAAAAAAAAAGGTCTTCTTTTCCACGCCTACGAAACACTTTACTTATTCTTAAAACTTATGAAAATCAAAACAGTTGGTGTACCAAAAAAAAAACTAAAAGAATTAGTTTGCCCTGGCAGTGATGTAAGCTTCTCATGATATCAATTCTTCTTCTCAGATTTAAAAATCTCAGGTCTTAGGTCCTAGTGACTGCCGCAATGTGAGCCTACGTTTAGCTCACGTAGGACATTGGTTGGCCCATTGTGCTGTCACACTTCCGGATTGCTTCCAATACTCGAACACGTTGCCTAAACATTTTCCTGCAAAAATATTAGCAAGTCTGCTATACTACCTGTTTGACGTGCAAAGTATGTGGTCTGATTGCCCTGATTGGGGAAATTGTTGTTGGCGAGTTGATGAAGCTTCTGATACGCTTTACATCCATGTCGATCAAATCCTCAAAGAAGTATGCTCTTAGAGTACGTTTCCTAGGTCCGAAGAGTGCTGGGCATTTTCCAAGAAGATGAAGTGCCGTCTTCTCCTCTTCCTCATCTCTGCAGGTTCTACAGAAATCATTAAAGGAGCGCCCATCCTTCTTGCATGATTATCGAAGAGGCAGTGACCAGTTAGGGTGTCAACTAGTCCACTCATGCTAGCTCTGCTTATCGAGAGTAGCTGTTCTGTTCTACTCCTATCTAGTTTAGGCCACATTTGCCTAAAGACATTGCAGGAATGTGAATTACTCCGTCTAGAGTTTACTGCCGTTATGGCTCCTGCAGGTAGTTGTGAGCCAACCTTTTGCATGGAGGAAAACGGGGTCTCCTGGTTATTGTTCAAAATCATCTCCCCTTCTATACTAGTTAATTCGTCGGCCCTAGAATACCCGTGTGCGCAGCGACCCAGCACAAGGTGAGACTACATCTGTCCGGCATCTCCTTAAGAGTGTCTGTGTGTGTGTGTGTGAGGTGGTGGTTCTAGGAGAACCGTTGCCGTTTTGTAACCACAGCTCTGAAAAATTGAATATAAATTACGATTAAGGAGAGATTGGCGTCATTAATTTACCATCTTTGATCTAATCGAGGGCGTTTCCAGAGGGCTTGATGGCTGCCTGGCTGCCTATGTAGAGGGCAATAGACTGGCCATTTATCGAACCCATGGACAGCAAGCGCGCTGCCTCATTAATTGCTATTATTTCTGCTTAGAAGACACTACAGTAGTCCGGGAGTCGGAGGGACATCGCTGTTTTTTTAGAAAGTCTTCAACTAAACATACTTTAGCAATAATAGCCATTCAAGACAGACGTCAAGTTGGAGAGTTCTCCATTTTTAACCTGATCAAAGTCCGTGACTCGGGGAGTTAGAAAATGCCTTCCAAGCTCTTTCAACCCTAAGGATTCTTGTTAAATTAACGTGTTATTTTAATGCATATACAATTTAACGGACGTCTAAGAAGGCCTAAAGGATTTTCTACTTGGGATCATACAAGGTGTCGCTTTATAAGGCTTCTCGCAGATTCAATTCATAGCTTCTTTTTCGAACATCAACTTTTCAGCTACTGTTTTAGACAGCTGAAATTGATCCAACGTCCATGATGAAAATAGAATTTTAAGTTGTAGTAAGCTAATTCGATCTAAGCTTCAATTTACAATAGAGGCCTGCGTAAAAGAGCATGTTTGAAGGCGCACCAATTGTGCATATTGTGTGTATTGAGCCTACAATAATGTTTATGCCATGGTTTGTTTTCAAAATTTAGCTAGCTGCGACTTTAGCATATGAAAACTTGCTTTAAGACAAACGTCCACCATTATCGACAAAGCCTAACCATTTTTCGGACAAAAGTCTGTCTAGATCGACGAAGAACTCGTTTGGTTCCTGGTTCAAAAGCTGAATCAAGTGTTTTAGGTTTTTTTCTTAAACCAATTCAATTCCATTGAGAGATCGGAATAATTGAAAGTCATATGATGGTCTATCCAGTATAAACGATGGATGTGTCAAAAATGTTCACTCAAGTTCTCTTAAATTATTGACGAATCTTTTAAAAATTAGAAAGAATGATTATAGAACAAAAAAGCTTTCCGGCGTTTTTTTTTTTTTTAACTTTATTAGTACATAATACAATTATAGTAATAATAGGACAATGCACTAGCTACCAGGGCTTTCGGCAGGTTTTTTTTATTTTCCTCGCGTATTCTCTCTGATTTACACAGCAGAGTTGATTATCATTCATTCAACCAACTGGAAACTGCCTTCCAGTACCATCAGGCGAATGGAGTTGTCTTTCTTAAGAGGCTTTATAGCCCCTTTTGATGCCTAATGTGGAAACTCTAGAGGACTCAGAGGACAAAGAGTTAACTTGGCTGTCAAGTAGCACCTTTTGGGGTAAACCGAAACTTCTTTCTGTCCTAAACTTCGAAAAATCTAAAAGGGTTAAAAAAAAAGGAGATTATTGAACGCTTTTTAGTAGTTTAAAATATCGACTTAAAAGAAGGGAATTCGAGAAGACATCAGAATGTATCCCAATATGGGTTGAAGCAGATTTATCGAGCAGTATTTCTTGAAGTTGAAAAATCTTTGACCCAAATCTCGGAAGCATGTTAAGGTGCATTAAATGTCCTAATTTGGAATAGGTTACTGGCAGAATGAAGCAATAGTTCAGCTATTATTTTATCAAAGTCAGGTCTCCATTGTTCAAGCAGACAATGAACCCTTTCTTCGCTGCTCAGCTTTCAATGACTGTCATTCCAGATAGCATAGGCAAACGAAGTCAAAATCCATCTCTTATCGTTCCGCACCCCCGAAAAACCTCACCAAATTGCCTTAAATTATGAACTCGAACCTCTTATGCAGCATAGTTCGAGTCTAATTCCACTTGTCTCTCATGGGAAAGCAATTTTCTCTGTTAAAACATTTCCCACAACATTTACAAGAAATTTGAACATCTCTCCGTCCCAGATAAGTTTTCAAAAGAAAAATCATCACCCCACCACCATAACGAAAACTCCAATGGATTGTAAAGCGTAGTAAATGATCCCATTTGCAATTGAAGAAAAGCAAATTATCCTTTTTCAGAGCACTCTAAATGTTTCCCAAACGCCCCTGGCACTCCACACCCAACGCCCGGATGTAAAGCAACCCCTAACCTTTCAGCAGACCTCCATTATCCGTTCGAAAACGTGCAAAATCAACTCAAAAACACATTTGTTACCTCATTAAATCCTGGCCACAGTCCACAAGCAACCCTCGAAAATTCGTTACAATTCTCAAAACTGAAAGTGAAAACTCCCGAATTTTTCAACTCAACTCAAAAACTAATGTTAAGCGTATCTAAACGAAAATAATGAATGGAATGGAATAAATTTGCTCTCTTTTCAACCCCCAAACTTTGCAAATTTACAACTTGTTCGTCAGAAAACTGAAAAAATAAACCCTCCTCGTGAACACATTTCACCTCCCAGGACTCAGTTTTTTGTCAAATTTTGTGCAAAAAAAAAAAAGAAAAACAGAATTACGTTCCTTTGTTCGTTAATAATCCTCCCATAATGAGACCTCGAAGGGTGACCTTAGGACACTCGCACATACGGGGGTTCAGTGTCGCACCCCACGTGGCTTTCGATTGAATTTTATCGCTTCATTTTGTGGCTTTGAATTTGAAATGAAAACATTTTTTTTAGAAGAAAAAAGAACGAGCTGATCCACCCTTATCCCTTCGCTTGGGTGTGGGGGATGACGTGACTCTTTGAAATGTGGAGATTTTTTGCTGATGCAAAGTATATTTTTTTTTTTTTTTTTGGCTTCATAAACATTTATTTAACGTGGTTTGATATAATTTTCTTCCCCCACCGAGGTGAATTTATCGAAACCACCACAATTCGCAATAAAAATCAGAATAATGGCCGATCAAAAGTCAGTTGACGGTTTTTGTTGGCATTGCGATACACGCATACACGAAACGATTGTCGTGGATTTATTTTATCGCATCGTATCGGAATCGGTTTCAGATTTCGATTCGGTGTCGGTGCCAGCGTCGGAGTCGGAGTCGGGTCTTTTTTTTGGGGCGTGGGGGCTCATTGTTCGCGCTGGTGAAATTGAAAGTGTGTATGCTTCGTTGTGTGATTCCATTTCCATTTGTATGGTAATTTCTTTTTTGTAATGGATGCGATCAAATCGAATGGATAATATTTATTTTTATATTTTTTTATGACTATTGTGGACGCTATGGCGGTTCATGGAAACATGTTTATTGGGTGGTGGGAGGAAAAGGATAACGCTGTCAGGAGTATTTGGGTTTTTTTTTTAAAGGAAAAGAGTAAAAGTAGAGTTCATCCCCAGAACTCTGAAACATATCCATAGAAACAAAAATTGACAGTTTCAGGGCAAAGATGTGGTCTCAAGCCACGCCGGTTTTTGTCTCAAATCGGGATGGTCTGGGAAAAACTAAAGGCTGTCGGTGCTGAAATTTACAGACATCGAAATAGAAAAGAATTCTAATATCAGTCATATTCACGGTCAACATCCTGTTATAGTTAATTTTTCTAGCATAGCAAAAGGGACTCTAGGTTTTCATTTACTACCGAAAAAAGCAGTTTAATCTCAATTGGGTTTAAATTTACTTTTTTTTTTATCCACGCATCTTACTGCAGTCAAATTCCCAGCACGTTCTCACACATCCGACAGCTTAAGACATCAAATCCAAAATTTGAGTCCAATCTACCACACTCGTCCATCCACCCACCCAAATTGACATCCCTTCGCCTTGTCAACAGTCGAAAGTTTTTTTTTTTTTTTTTAATGAAGTGGATAAAACGGTAGCTCCACCCTCTCTTAAGGCAACTCCTGTCACATCCGATTCCGTCCAAGGACATCAAACAACAAACAAACGAATGACAAAAAATAAAAATAAAACGAAACAATGAACTGAAAATTCAAACTGAATAAATTCAATCAGACTAATGGCGGGCGAGGCAGAGGCACCCTCGTAAAATAAACAAACTCCACCGTGTGTACACAAAAACGGAACGAAATGAAACTTACCGCCCCCACATCGACCGACGGTCGTCCATCGAGGGCTAAGGAACATCTCTCGAGTCGACTGGACTCAAGTCCAACGACGACGGTGGCTTCTTTAGTATTTTCATTTATTTTGTATAAATAAAGGATGTCCCGTTTGTCCTTTCGTAGTCCTGGAATTGAATACATTTCGTTGCTGCCCGCGCCCGTGTTCCCGTGTTTTGTTACGCAAACAAAGAGTGTCCTCATCCTCGTTGTTGTTGGGTGGATAAAAAACTTTGCTTGCCAAATTTTATTGCAAAAGGTGCTGTGGCTTGCTCGCTGGAGGTGGGTGGGTGTGGTGGTGACAAAAATAAACACACAATTCGATGATGTCGCAAACGTGGGCAAGCGGAGAGGGCAGTACTCTGGGATCGACGAGCAGTTGGAATGAAGTGTTTGTTTTCTTCGTTCGTCTGATATGCGATTTGGATGAGGATGCAATCATCTGAATGTGCGATGAGGAAGGAGGGAACCTGCGGCGAAGGAACAAATCAGAAAGAGTGCAGAATCTCTTCAGGAAGTTTGCCACTGCGACCAGGTCGCAAGGGAAGGAAAATGCGATCGCAAGAGCCAACAAAAGGATGCATAAGCCAGTTGAAGAGTGAAATAGTCGTAGGCCGAAGGCTATATACAACCGAAAGCTTAGGTGGTAGTTCTTTTGACCAGAAATCAGCCACTTCATGATTCACCTTTGTAACAAAAAACAAATACACCAAAGCCTGGTTTTGCGTCGTTGATTGGGACCAGAAAAATACGAATCGAAACGAAACGACGCAAATCAAATTAACGATTCCAATTCATTTCAATTCCATTATTCTCATGTATTATCGTTTTATGAACAGCGCAAACTGAAAAAAACGACGCAGCTTTGAAATCAAAATCAATGTTAAACGACGAGGTTAAGTGTAACCTGGAAAAGGTTCTCCAACGCTTCCTCATGGCCTTGCCTTGAGATTCTCCGATTGCTGAATAGTTCGACAAGCCAGAAAACTCCACTTCCACTAACTTTGCTGAAAATGATATCGTTTTTGCAAAAGTGAATAAATCTTATGGAGCTTGAAACTTTATCAAAAATCTGATTGTCATCTACTCTACCATGCGAACACTCTTGGAACAACCGAAGAAACCCCCACCTAGTTAAGGACGAGAACCACCCTAAACCCTCAGACAAATTCGCGCCACACGACTCGCCACTCAATGAACTAAGACGCAGCTGTTCAGGATATGGTTTCGTGCAAAGTTCTTCAAAACTCGCAACGCAAATCTTCACTCCACCCTCTCTCCACTACAAATAAGTTCTCTTTGATTGCAACACGATCCCGCAAAAATTGAATCTTCCCTCATTACCGTTAATGAGTTCAATACCTTCGAAATCAATGCTCCGAAACGCAGCGCGAAACAAAAGAAAAACCGAACGCAATCTAAATCTTCTTTAAGGACCTTCAGCCATCGCCGCCGTTCATTACCAGGCTCGCTGTGAGGCCACGTTTCTCAGAGAGTCGGGGGCTCGGGGCTTCGACCACCGCACGTTTTAACATCTAAATTCGGAATCATGCATGAGTGGCAACCCTGTGCATGTGGCACTCTCCCACCAACGGACACACACGGAGCTGCATTCGGTTTTCTGCAAGTGTAATCCACCCACACGGGATCAGGACGAAAGGTGATATCCCAACCTCCCGTCCTCTCATCCTCGCCCACACCAAAGAATCAACAACAACAACAAGGAATCTGTCCAAGTAACAATGAGGGATGACCGGGGATGGTCGGTCTCTTGCACACACTAATGATCAATGTCCAGGATAAATTGTAACTGGTAACTGTTAATATAAGGCCAGGAATGCGGAGGTGGAGGTGGTCATCTGCACCCCCACCCCAGCTCGCACAAACAAAAACGAAAAGAACACGACGACGCCGAACGAAAAACTGCCAAACGAAAAACGTGTCCAGGATCACAATTAAGGACGTCTGGCCGAATTAAATGATTTACTATTCAAATTCAGGATGTGAGGACGTTCGGTATAATTGCTACCTTTGCCTGTGTCCTGCGTGTGTGTGTGTGACTGTTTTTGTGCTCACTGAAGTGTGCCCTGACAGGACTTAGCGTGCGTGGGTGGAGTGGGTGAGGATGGGTGGATGATTTCCATCTTTTGCGTCCTTTATGCAAAAATTTCTCAATCGCCACGAATTGCAATTAAGCAAATGTGTATCCTGGGGGAGTGTAATTGTGTCTGTGTGTGTGTATGGAGGACAAACAAAATTAAATATGAATGAGGATGTGTTCTTGAGCAGTCATGTGGCAGAAATGCGGACTACAGAGGGTGTGTGTGTGTGTGTTAAGTCTCTGACAGGATGACAAAGGAATTTTCGAAGAAAGGCAAAGACCTCGAGGACTAAGCTGTGAAGGTTTAGAAGAAACCCGGTGTTTTCTGGAGGTCAATGACATCGAGCAAAGGTGATATGTAGTCTTCGTAAATTCTTTATGAAAAGAGATTGGGATTGTGGATGCTGCAGGTCGGACTCATGTTTCTGACAGTGGAGCAAACATTTTTAGGGCTTTTGGTTGTAGTCAACTCTAAAAGATCACAACGATATCAACGGTCCAGAGCTCGAAGCACGGAATAGAGTACGGAAAAAGGCAACTAGAAGTTAAGCACCTCGAAACTCGAAAGTTACTTTGATTTCAAGGCAAGTTTTTTTCTCCAAATTTATTTCAAAATTCAGTAATAAGACCAAAAATCCTAAGCTTAATCAAAATCAATGACAGACAGTACATTTGGACCGAAAATTTTGTTCATGTGGGGTTAAAAATGGTAATCTGAGCATAGAAATAAACCATGCAAGCCAATCAACCCTTCATTTAAGCCATAAACTGTCCAAAAAGCTTAAAGCTGTTTAAATTACAGTCGAATTTTCATTGGACATTAAAATTAGTTCTAGTTAGAGGGAATTTGACTTAGAGGATGGTTTTTGTATGAAAAACTGGGAAGGGGAATGCCAAAATATGGCAAAAAAAAGAGTTAAAGAGAAATTCGACTTAGAGGGAGTTCGACTTAGACAGAGTCGACTGTATAAATACGCGGTGGAATTTGTAGTCAACAGATTGGTCAAGTGATCAAGGCGTCCCCAAAGATTATCAATTTTACCTTAGACGTGAACCATGAGGTTCACCAAATGCTGGAAGTCGCATTTACATCGCCAAAAAAGCTGTGGAAATCGCATGAGGAAATCGACGAAAGCTTAGGCCGAAGAAATCTTAGGCAGAAGCAGAGAAGCAGAGACCAAGAATGTTCCGTAAATGGACAATATGAGCTTAGACATAAGTCCTGCGTTCTCCGTGTGTCACTGTTCACCTATGAAAACTCTGAAACCACATCGAAACTCTAAAAATCTGCAAAAGCTTAGGCCGAAGAAATCTTACGTTTGAAGCAGTGACCAAGAAGGTTCCGAAAATGGCAATATGACCTTAGACATAAACCCTGTAAACTCCGGCAGTCACCGCTCACCTCTGAAAACTCTGAAACCACATCGAAACTCTAAATTTAATTTCCAGACTTCCAAAAAAAGGTGAAAGTAGCTTAGTCACTTTTGAAATTTTCATCCGAAGCCCTGTTCTAACAGTTAGCATCAAAACAGCCAATCTAATCCTAGACATGAACCTCGAAATCGCATAATTCTACAATAGGCTTCGAAATCGAAACAATTTAATTGCCTGAACGACAAAAAAACCTAAGCATTCTAAAAACTGACAAAATATTCATCCAAAATCTTGGTCCAGTGGTAAAGACGACTCCAAAAAAGTGTAATCCGATCACAGACATCAACCATTTGATCTCAATCGCCTTACACGACGCCCCAAAATCCGACATAAAATCATCAAGACTCCAGCTAATTACTGCGGAAATTTGAGAAAAGTGGTGAAATTTTCATCTAAAATCTTGCTTCAGAGCTGAAAAGGGCTTTAAGAAAAAGCAGTCTTTGCCTAAGTTCATGCTTTCAATCTCAATCACTCCATATAAATGGAGACCATGTCTACCTGAAACTAATCTGAGTCTTCTGAGTTAAAATTCTCTAAAAATGGGCATTACTTCTACTTCCTTAAATCAAAAATGTCCTCGAAATACCAACCACCTATGCACCAAAATACAATCCTATCATCCCATTATCCACAGCTTTCCCCCAACTACTACCAACTCGCCGCCATTAATTTTACAAGAGTTCTCTCTCTCAAATCTCCTCTCGAATATGCAAATTTTCTCCCGATTTCAAAAATGGCCGCCCCGACTAAATCCGATTGGCGCTTCAAAAACAAATTTTCAACCCACCGAACAGACGTGTCCTTTAAAATTCATCCCAACATCTCAGTCTCTACCCCTTCCCTCTCCGTCACCACACAGAATCCACCTTCCATTGAGACAAAATCACATCTACATAGATAAGCAATAATCATAATTTTTATATCCTCTTTATCCCGTCGTCCTTAGCGGTGGATGCTTGACACAAACTTAGGAAGCATCGGGTACAATGAAAGAGTCCTTCCTTTCTCCATCTCCATACTTCGTCGCCTTGCAAACATGCGCATTATGCAGATGACTGCGATAAATAAGGCAACAAAAAAAAAAACAAGACGACTATAAAAAAGGGTAGAAAGGCAAACATACAAAATTTTTTGGGGTTGATTTAGGGTTGTTACACTTTTATTGTTTGCTTTGTCAATTTTTTCTTCGGGTTCTGATTCGGTTGAGTATGCAAAAGGCCGGAGGAGTTGGAATTGAGGTTTGTGGGTAGGATGTGGTTGGTGTAAAAAATAGTCGGTGTAACAGCCCATACATGTGGTTGGTGTACTGGAAATTTTAACCGTTGAGGCCTCTGGCGGGCGATTTTAGGTGGTGGTCTTAAATGTTCCGAAAACAAACTCATGCACCCATGAAAATACGGAAAGGTCACAATGGAAAATTCTTTTTTTTAGTTTTAAGTAGCGAAAAGTGAAAAAAAACTTTTAGAATTTTTCAGTCTATTATTTTGTAAAGCTGATTTACATTGAGTTTACGACAAAGTGTCGTTTTAGACTCTTCAACAAGCTTCGTCACTGCTAGGATGGGAGTTTTGTCTGCAAGCACTGTGCCTACATTTTCCGGTATTGTATTGTTAGCATTTGAATCGATGATTGTTAAAACAACATTTTTATATTTTCTTTACAGGAGAGACAAAATATACTGCTGCTGATGATTTCAAAATTTAATTTGAATGTGTTTTAGGTACATTTTGCTGTCAACGCAAAGCTCTGCCTATTAGCAATGCAAAGGCTTAGTAAAAATGATATCGAAAAATTTGTTACTTTTGTTGTTTCATCGAATGGAGCCGAAACACCAACCTATGATCAATGAGAACACTAGAATAAGAACAAGGTCATTGTGCGCATTTTTTATTGCAGTCCTCTGCTCGTTAGTTTCTGTTTGAAGAATTTGCAAGATGTAAGTTTTCTTAAAAACATGATTGCGTAGTTTTTTTTTAGCTCGAACTAAGAGTGCCAGTGTATAATTTATGTAAGCACCTAAAAATAAAATCGGACTTTTATAAGCTATTAATTTTGAGACTTTATCATCATCATCATCGGCGCAACACCCGGTGTCCGGTCCGGGCCTTCTGCAGCAAACACTTCCACCTATCCCGATCGCTTGCCGACGCCATCCAGTTGGGCACCCCAAAGCTTTGAGCGTCCTGGTCTACGCCATCCTTCCAGCGCAAGCGCGGTATGCGTTCCTGTCTTGTACCATGCATTGTACCGCAAAGGACTTTCCTAGCAGGGTCCTATTCGCTCATACGAGCTAGGTGCCCAGCCCACCGAGCTTTATTTTCGTTATAACATCTGCTTCGAGGTAGATTTCATACAACTCATGGTTGTACCGTCTCCGGAATTGTCCTTCTTCACGTATGGGGCCAACAACTCTCCGTAAAACTTTCCTCTCGAACGCGGCTAAGAGGTCAAAGTGCCTTTGGCTAAGCACCCAAGTCTCGCATCTCGCATATGTGAGTACTGGTAATACAAGTGTCTTTTTGAATTTGTGGTAAGGTTCTTGGATTTGAAAAGCCTTACAAGACTGTAGTAGGTTCTGTTGGCTTTAAGTAACCGCCCGCGTATTTCTTCTTCCATGTTATTATCCACGGCTACGCCTGACCCTAAGTAGCTGAAGGATTGCACGATTTCAAATTCGTGATTCTCTACCTTGAAAGTTCTTCTAACATTTCTCGCAGACGATGCCACCATGTACTTTGTCTTTCCTTTATTTATGAGACTTCTTTAATGTATATCCTGGACTCATCCTGGGTCTACCAAGCGGTTGCCTACCCGACGGAGTCGCATACAAGCCATGCCGCGGTAGTCGTACTGCAGGGGACATTCATGCAACGTGGCCAAACCATCTAAGTATGGATCTTTCCGTTCGGAGAAGAAGCTGCTCAACATTAAGCTCTCCACGCACTGTCGTGTTTCTCACCCTATTTCGGCAAGTAACGACGAGTAACAATTTCTTTCATAATTACATCATAGCCAGAAATTTCCTTCGTATTTAAGCTCCAAGAGCGTTGTATTTATACCCAAATCAACCTCTTTTCATCCTCACTCCAATCCTCTTCTCTCGTCCAATGGCTTAAGAGCCAATTCGAGATAATCTGCCTTTAAATTCTCTATGCTGCGCTTATGGCTAAGGGAAATCTCATACACGGTGCAACATTAACGATCAACTTCTTCGAAAGCGTTTGTAAATTCAATCACTGGGAGCAAGCCAACATAATAAGTTATACAATTAAACCGCACATTCGAATATTAGATATTTATTTTCAATACAAGTATTCCTAAGTACGTAAGTTACGCTAACGTTAATACTATCAAATGTACAAAATGGCATCATGACCATTTCAAATAAATGTAAAATATCGCAAATACCTCATACAGTCTGTTTTATTCTATTAAAACATTGACCAGCTCGTCATGGAAACCACCTCCACCATTTTCTCCATTAATCAATCACACAACTAAATGACAGCAGATTGGCAGAGAAATTGTTGGACAATTTTTAAACGCTTTTCTTTATTTTTACATTCTCTTATACCCAGAACGGAAAAGCATAGCAATCTGTGCAACCTATGGTATTAAAAACAAAAAGAAATTTGCTCTTTAGTAACTTTCCAACAGAACTCTACAAGCAAATGAAGAACACTTTTTACAATGGCCGCTGTTTGTCTCTGCGAAGTCCTCTGCGAAGTCCCCCCCATGTGTTTAAATTTTGTGCAGCCAACCTAAACTCATCTTCGACATTCAACTGGATGTTCCAACGAGTTCCTAGTAGCAAAAGCGAAGGCACCCTTAAAAGAAGTTCCCACTGCAAGCACAAAGAATCCCAAACGCATAGAATTAAACTTCAAAGACTTCACAAAACGAACAGCTAAAACTTAAAATTCTCAAAATAACAAAAAATGGTTTACAAATTCTATTTACTAATTTATTTACTTATGTCTCAAGTGTATAAATTGTTTACATAAAATATATCTAAATTGTCTTAAGCTTAAAATTTAAGCAACCACTTTTCGCCTTCAAAAAAATGAAGAACGAAACTTGGAAAAACTTTACAAAAATATTTTTTTTTTAAGAATCATTTTTTTACGTCCTACGTCTCTCTTACATATTTTACACATACAGGTAGACATAAAGTTAACAAATGAATACTATCAGTGTGACAGTGTTTCTGTATCGTTCTAAAAAAAAGTCTATGCCCTACGTCCTTTCTGCTTGTTTTTATTCAAAAAATAAAAGAAGAGAAAACTTTCATTTTCTAAAACCTAAAGCTCTTATCAAACTAAATTGTCAAAGGGGCTAAGTATCGTTAAGTTACAGTATTGGCGACATTCCAACGGCAAGTTAACATTCAACTTTACACATTCCACATTCCGAAGGATCTCGGCAACAAAGCAGACTACAAAAACAAAACAAATGACGAATGAGTAACTTAAATGAGTATGACGAATGTGTGTACACGGTTTTGAAGCACCATTAATAATGAATTCTCTCTCTTTCGCGTGGACATCGTGGACCGACGACCACATTAACACAAATTAAGGAAAAATAAATTAGATTTTAAAATAAAATAAACGTAGATTTCCTCGGTTAGTTTGTTCCTTTGGTATTCTTTAGTGGGACACCCTCTTCCTGATCGAACTCGGATTTGTTGTTCTTCTCTGGTGGGTTGTTCCAGGATTGGAGTTCACCGGTTCCGAGTATCACGTAAACAATGGCGCCCGAGATGTACGTGAAGGCCAAGACCCAGAAGACGATCTGCCACTGGCCGTAGGTTTTCTGGAAAAGGGAGGAAAGTTAGGATGACCTGCAGGATTTGTCTTGCCATTCGACTTACGTTATTGTAGGTTAGGGCGCCGACCATCCACGTTGAGAGGAAACCGCTGAAGGACGACAGAGTGTTGGCCATGCCGAAGATGGTTCCACTGAAGTTGGGAGCGATATCGAGACCGTTTCCGAGGTATCCGGCTGTCACAGCGCCGTGCACGAAAAGCGCCAGTGTGAAGATCGACACGGACCACGACGCCCGATCACCGAGGTACACCTGTGCAACCATCAGGAGTCCAGGTACAAAGAGAGCTGAAAAAAAAGATAACGAATGAGATCGAGGAGTCGAGCAGATCGTCCAAATGACTTACCAAAGGTGGTGAAGACCTTTCTCGCAGCAGTTGTGGACAGAGTTCCCTTTCGCCTCAGCGCATCAGCCAGATGTGAGGAGCTCAGCGCCATGATGTACTTGCCCAGATACGGAAGTGACGACATCAGACCATTCTGCAACGAGAGATGGGAATTTGCTTCAATTAAAACGAGTGCACCTCCCAGACACGTCAGGGGTCAAATGGAAAATCATTTAACCCCAATTGGCGTCCACTCCAGGAGGACGATCAATTTGAATGCGATGACGTTTTTCAATTGAAACGAATGACCACCCCGGTGTTATGCGGGCGTTTCAGGCGATTAATCAGCGAGGCTATTTCCTCGTTTCGTATTTTCAAAGTCAAATCGATTTGCTACACTCACCTTCTTGATGTCGAAATGCAAAATGTCGTGCATGAACGTCGGCAGCTGGTTGATCACAGTAAAGAATCCGAATACGGACAGTCCGTGGGTTATGATGATAGCCCAGACGGCTGAGGAGGTGAAGAGCTGTGCCCATGGCACGTGGCTGGGGCGCTTCTTCGACGTTGACGATCCGATGGCTTCCTCGATTTCACGGCGCTCCTCTGGCGTAATTCTCGGGTGAGTGGCGGGTGTGTCGAAGACAAAGAGGAACCAGCAAACTGACCATACGAAACCGGCGGCACCTGAAACAACAAAAAAAACAGAAATTGTGTCACTCCAATCAAATTCATATCACTGCCTCCGTCTATCTGAAGTTCAACACAGAAAATCGGAGCAGATACTTCAATTAGTCATTCGATTGATTGCCTACCAGCGGCAGCCTTCGGATGACTGCAACGTTAATTAAATGCCACGCCGATACGGTCCAGATAATGCGCACTTTCGCCAAAGGCGCAGCGCAGCGGTAGCAACAACCGGTGTATACCTCAGGGGCGTATGCAATTCAATTTGCCGCTTGTGGGCGGTGGCGTCGTGTGTGGAGCCATGTGATTATCTACCGATCGAAGTCGCGTCGCGTCGTGACCTCCTTGGAGGGGAATTCTTCGTGAGTCGGGGGAAACTTGCGTGAGCAAAGTCTATCGGCGTTATCAGGCGACCTTTAGTTTGTCTGACTAGGGGAAATTTTTTCGATGAGTGGGATGGGTTTGTTTGTTTTTCTGTAAGACAACAAGTTTCCCAGTTGTCCACATAAAAAAGTGTAACTCGTAAATCTGAAAAATCATTCTCTGTGCGAAAAACTCTTCTCCTTCCCGCTTCAAATCGGAGAGATGAGTTTGCTGTTTGCAAAGATCATGAGACATCTCTGCCGACCAACTCAACGACATTTCTGTGGAAACTGCTGACGCTGTGTTTGATCAAGTGTTGGCTTTCACGTTAAGTACGGAATTCAATATCCTAGGAATGTCCGCAACGTCGTCATTTCACAGAAAATCATTGTTTTCCTCAAAAAGGCACTGACCGAAAGCACGAAAAGTGGATCATGGCTCTTCGGCACACTTCAAAAAGAGGGTGTGAATTGGAGATTGTAAAAACAAATCGGGAAGGTAGCTTAGAGCCATCATACTTTAGATTGGGTGGGGTTACAGCCCGTTGAGGGCCAGAGCCAAGCTTTTCGCGCCTCTACTGCGCTGTGCGCGGCATAATTCGACCTCCTAGTGCCGTCAGTCTCCGAAAAAAATCATTTTTGTAAGTAATTCTACTTCACCAAGCCACAGAATTGCTGTTAACAAACGCCAACAGAAAAAAAACCTCAATGCATTTAATTACTTCATCTCAGTGAGTAAAACTAATTGATTCCCTCATTCTTGAGACGTACGTTCTGTCACGTGACAACAACAGGCGACAACAGTTTTGTAAAAACAAAAAAAAAAAAACCTAATTGCTTTCGACTGCAACTGCAAGTTGTCTTAATGCATTCAGGAGATAAAAATTCTAAGAAACGCAAATGTCGAACCCTTAATTTGTTGCCTACACTTTTTTTTTTGCTTAATTAATTCCCATTTAGTAGTTTCCCAAGTTGAATCACGAGCACTAGACCACGTCGAAGAGCAGAAAACAACAAGAGCCAATCTAATCCGTCACGCCTCGCTGGCGCGAACGTTTTAAATGAAATTAAAAAAAAAACGCGAACTTACCCGTCAAATAGAACACGCTAGCCCAGCCGAACGATGAGATGAAGAATCCACAGACAGGCATGGTTATGGCGGCGCCGAGAGATGAGGCTGTGAAAACAAGGAGCAGGATGTTAGGACGTGAAAAGCAGGACGGTTTCTGGTGGCTTACCCATCATGTTGGACATGAATTTGGAGCGGTCTAGTGGGGGAATCCACACAGCGGCGACTGGGTGAATTGCTGGCCATGTTGCGCCTGAGACGAAGGAAAGTTAGAAGGACATTCGACATTCACAGAGACTCTGAAACTTACCCAAGAAGAATCCAAGGAGTACTCTCAAAACGATCAGAGCTACGTAGTCGATGTGTGCTGCCAGGGGTGTCGCTAAGGTGAGCAAACTGGCCCACAACATCGAGTGGCCGAAGACTCTACGTCCACCGATCAGTTCAGCTAATCGCCCTCCGGGCAGTTCTGTCATGATGTAGCCCCAGAAGAAGCTGCCGAGGACAAAATTCTGCTGATACGAGTCCCACGGGAATTTTTCCTCCTCAATCTCGACCGCATCCACATTGGACGATTGTGTGGTTGATGTCTCATTCCCGCTGCTGCCGTTTGGAACCGCGCTGCTGTCGTTTGGCTGCACCATCGCAACAATCGCGATGGTGAGGTTCACTCGCAGGGCGTAGTTCAGCATGAAGCCGAGCATTGTCATGATATTCAGTACCTGCCGACATGATAGTAGATCTGAAAAGGGAAAATAAAAAAAATGTTTAAAATCTTCCGATCGACATTTGATATCCACGTGCGGCCGTCAAAATCGAATAAATCTTCACTTGACGTCAAAATAGTGCAAAAGTAAACAGATATTTCATCATCACAATTCCGTGGCGTTATAGTTTCTAACAAATTCCGCTCACAAAAAAAAAACTACGACGACAAATGTACGCATTGTCGAGAGAGAGAAATATTTTCAAGCCACCCGCCCACCATTTTCGACAGTGACCTTAAAAACATCGAAACACGTCAAAGTGTTTCCTTCTTTAAAATAGCTCAACGTATATGGCTATAGATGAGACATCTTTTTTGAAAATTTGCCAAAAAATAATTTGAATTTTCAAATAACCACACCTCCATAAATTGAAAAATTGCACACACGTCACGCCAGCGGCGGTGGATAAAAATAACACGCGATTTTTGTTTGTACAATTTGTTTTCTTAAATGAACTTAAATAGTCGTCTACCGTTGGGTGTTTTTGTGGTAAAAACTAAGTCAAACACAGATCTAATCACATTTCCGAATGTTATTTGATTTTCTGCCAGAATATTTGAACATTTCCTGACAGTTTGCAAACGCAGATTTCGGGGTTAGCTGACTTTGCTAATTTTAGGGACAGCTGAATAGCAAATACGATAATAGCCTTGAGAAAAAATATTTAAAAATGAATATTTTTGGATTAAAAAACATTTTGTGAAAATTCTTAAGATGAAAACAAAAGTGATTCACGATATCTGACGCCAGTGCATTCGATCTTGAGGTGGTGAAAGAATTTGATGACATGATCAGCGGCTGTTAGAGACTACTGAGGTCGCCGAAAGCGGCGTATATTCGTAAATCAAACCTGAAAAAATCATGAAACTAGTTAAGATTCATTCCTTAACTGCACTACTAGGTCCGCAAATAAATTCGCAACGAGGATAAGTTGTCCTATGGTTATAAGATGATGGTTGAAAGCATGGAATGCGAATTTCAAGCGATCGAGGATGAGCTAGATGACCCCATTGGATAAAAAAAACGTTGAATTTGAAAAAGGTACATCAATAAAAGACATTTTGAACAAATTTGCTGACATAATCAGTGACACTTGGAAATCAAAAATTAGATAAGGTGCTCTTGGACTTGCCTAGACTTCCTAGTCTGAAATACGAACTTCAGCAACGATCACTTGGTTATGCTTTCGGCAGCGACGTTTCTTCGTGAATTGGAAAAATCACGGAACTAGTGAAGATCCATTTATTGGCTTGTCTACCCAGTTTGGGATTTGAACCGCAACAATGATCATTGATCACGAAATGGCGATCGTGAGCAAAAACTCGGGCTTCAGAAGACTAAGACTGACCTGGACCCGTCGTTTATCACAAAATGGCGATCGTGAACTAAAACTCAGGCTTTAAAAGACTTCGACTGACCTGGATCCGTCGATTGATTGAAAAACGTCAAGTTAGATTAATTTTTGAAAATTTTAAGCGAATTTTTCATTGTGAACTCAATTGGTGCATTCGATTTGCTGAAAAAGTTAGCTAGCACGATCAGCACGATCAGTGGCGGTTAGAGACTGCTGAGTCTTGCACCGGTGATATAACTTCGTCAATTGGACCCAAACAAAAATCACAAAACAAATTAAGACTCATTATCAGATTGTTTACTAAGTCTGAAGTGGAAACCAAAATAACGATCAGTGATCACACGGTTACAAAACGACGATTGTGAGCAAAAAACTTGAGCTTTAAGCGATTGAGGTTGATCTAAACGCTTCGATTGCTTCAGAAGCGTTGTATTTGAGGAGTTTGAAATGAGAAATGACTACGCTCTTAAAATTTGATCTGCTGAAAAAGTACTTGACTTAGTCTGAAACACGAACTTCATCGACGATCGTACAAAGCTGATCTAATAGCATCGATTGATTGAAAATTATTGTATTTAATAAACTTTGCTTAATATGTGGCTCTAAAAGACAAGCTCTAGAAGGCGAGAAGAACTTAAAAATCGCCCAGTCAAATTTTGTTGGGCTACAAAAGTTAGGCTTTGACTATTGCCGTTTCTTGTTGTTTACCTAACGAGCTCCACAATCTTGATCATGACTCGATTAAACTCACAATCGATCATGTCCAATCTTCACAACAAGATGAATGAAAGTTGGTTAATATTCCACCTCCTAACCCCAAACAAACACATTCGCAATGCCCCGCCTTCACCGCCCAATCAACTTTGCGAATCGAACCCACAACCAAAGCCTCAAATTTGCATACGTCCCCATGAATATGCATTCGCATCTTCCTCAAACTCGTATAATCGATGACATTTCCGAATTCCAAAAAAAGATAAAACAACAAACCTCAAGTCACATGACTCCAATCCATAACTTCGCCTTCGGTCATCACGAGACAAATGAATAATTTTTCAATTCTCCACAACCGAAGATTTGCCTGTAAAGACCAACAACAAAACCGCACACTTCCAACGAATTTCGATTTAAAAATAACAACTCAAGCGGCCGAAAAAAAAAAAAACAGCCCACAACCAAAAAGAAACGTCCACCCATTGACCAAGTATTCGGGAGGCAGATAAGTCGTTTTTACAGCCACTTTGTGAGCAACTTTGCCCCGTGATCTCTTAAAGGTTCGCCCACATTCCGCCGCGTGTATGTGTGTCTGTTTATGATCATTGCGTCCAATAAACATCGCTGCAGGGGCCTCAGCGGGTTAAAGTTATTCTCAACGGTAATTAATTCATACAATCGTCGTCGCTGTGCTGCCGGTCAACGGCATCGAAATATCGAATGATTTTTTGTCCGTCTAATTGTCTGTCTATTTTGCATGCGAAAGTCACCGCAAAATGAGCGATAATTGATTTTATGTTGTCAAGTTGACAGCAGATGTCAGATCTGTCAGGTATTTTACACAAACACGATATGGAGAATCGAATTAGATCGTGTTGATTTCAAAACGTGACACATAAACGATCGTTGATCTTAAGCGGGTGCTTTTGTGTGCAAATTGTAGTTGATGCGGTGTCACAATTTTTCAATCAGTGACGTTGAAGGGTCTTTTGAAATGATCGACCGCAAAATGTGGTTAGGCGCATTGCTGAAAAGTGCTAGATAGATCGATTATTTGACAGATGAACAAATTGCATGCGTCAGCGAGTGACATGCTTTCGCTTTCAAAATCGAAATGCTTGCCATAGCTGCCGTTTTTGAAAGTCATTCTGACTGTCTCGTTTGACAACAGGATCCTCGTATGTTGAGTGGACTTTAGCCGCGACTTAAATTATTCAAAATAATTCGAAAACATACGGTAATCGACTACTAAATGTATCTGTGAAACGTGTAGAAGTTCATGGTCAGCGGCGTTGTTGTCGGAGCAGGCCGCGACGCGTGCTTTTGGCTGAGTTGAGCAGCGCTGACGTTTAGATAAATGGCGTGCTTAAGAGGTGACAAATCCAAGTGAATAAATTGAAAGTTTCGTAATAATGTGGGAGATTTTTTTGATGAAAAAGGCGTGGCCTTGGATTTACGGATTTATTGGAGTCAACTACTGCATACGTTTTACTATTTTAAGGCGCATATTGAAATTTAGCTATCACTCTGATATGAGCTAAGCTGCTGTAAGAAAGAAAATTGGAAGACGATTCCAACTCAGTAAACGGATGCGAGTAGGTAGATTAAGTTGAAATAAAAAAAAATTACCAACAAGTAATAATTTACTAACCCATAAGAATCACCGAACCTCTGAACACAGCCCCAAAACATGCCGAGTCTGCGTTTTTGTGTCCAACTTTAAAAGTTTTCCACGATTGTCGATTGGACGAATTGAGAAAAACCTTTTTTGCGAAATAAAAACAATAAAATAACTGTCAATGGCCAATTTGTTCCACAGTTCGTCTTGCCTTGAAATCCGCTTAAGGCGCCTGTCACAGAGGCCTCATTTTGATTCCCACCTCACAACACAGCTGTGTTAGAAAGTCATAAATGCATCGATTTTTCACACCAAACATCATTTGCAATTGAAACAGCCAGAACCGCTCAAATCACCACTAAAAACTAGTTAGCATCTTGTTGAGGACCAATAAAAAGTTTAATCTTTAATTACAAACAAGAACCGAGTGTTTTATTGGTATAAACTTGATTATATGATTCATTACAGAGTTCACCCAGAAACGCTGATACCCAAGCCTTGAACGAAGAGCCCATAACAAATTTTATGATGCAAAAAATTTTGCAAGCGCCAGATTACGACCGCTTAAGAGTTCAGGAACCGGTTGTGATGCCGCAAGGCAGCAAGACGACGTTTAAGAATCATTCTTACTTAACGACTAGAACGTAACGTAACGATCAATAAAACAAAAAAATCTGCATGAGAATATTGAGGTGCTCGTTTGGGCAGAAACATGCTTCCAAAATACCCATTTGAATGCGCTTAAGTGTGCCTCGTGGAGAAAAAGAATGTCTGAGATTTGAGAAAAGGTCAGACCAAATTCCACTGCGACTCACTCGGCAAATCAGAAGCGGAGAAAACGTACTCCAACCGTTTGAGCAAACAGAAAAAAACCCAGTTCAAACAAAACGCTTACAAAAGTCATAAAAAAAAAACAGCAAATTAATTAAACCCGACGCCTGTATATCTCATCTCAACCGGAAATCACTGCCACCCCCGCACGGGGCCAAACAAATTAACACCAAACCGTTATACCGTGCAATGACACACCTCCATTTTGTTGCCTCCGACGCTTGACAGGCTTGTGACTAAGACCCGATCGATTAATTGACAGATCACGATAGTTTTGTCATCTCGAGAGTAGGACGCCATCTGTCAACTTGAGGACGTTGTGTTAAGTGACAAACAAATTGTGTCCCTTCAGATTCACAAATGTGACGTAACTCACGTGAGACGTATATGCTCACCACCCATTGTTTGTTGTCAACCAGTGACAGTTAACAATTGACAACTGACAGGTCATACACACATGACTAACCGTGTTTATGAAATTTTGTGAGAGAAAATTTATGCAAATTTTATTCGAAACAAGATTCCAACCTCCACACGTTGGATCTTGGAGTTTTTCATGCATGGAGATTGGTGATTTCTAGGAAATAAAGTTTTGTAAACAACTTTGTTGTTGGTTTTTTATTTGAATTTAATGAAAATTGGTTTTTGCAAAGTCTCAGTTAATTAGAAACCGTGATTTATGGGCGGAACATGAGTTGAGAATCCGGGGGCGATTTACTGCAGCCAATCGCATGTAAACGGAACGGAAGAAAGCATGAAATTTAAATACGAAACGCTGCGACTAACTGTGGGAATCGTGACGGAGAGGTGCGCCGGAATTACAGTGAATTTAAGTGGTTTGTGAGAGGCCACAGGGTCTTTGAGGCGATGTAGAAGTTTACTGTCTGACTTGCTTTGACTTTTCCGAGTCGACATGACAGAATCAAGTCGCTGGTACGCTTAAATTGCAAACTAAAAACCTTGTTTAGATTTTGCACTCTTTTGTTCTTAGAAATTTACCCCGTTTAGCATTTTGTCGTCAAACTCTGCGCTCCTTCCTGAACACAAAATCAAGATCTGGTCAATATTTGCCACGGCGTTAATGCGGCGTTTTCAAGTACACATTTTGAGTATTCCATTGTTGTAATTCTTAAAAAGGTAATGCTGTATTATTATTACAGTTCATCTGTCATTTTGTAACAAGTGCAACGTAAGACCTTGACTTTTTTTTCCCTGCTCAAAGAAATCAAATAAAAACACTGTCCCCATCACAGCAGTGAACTCTGTCAAACTTCTGTCAATGTTTGGAGACTGAACACTCAAAGCCGTTCATTTGACAATCATCCGTCAACTTTAATGACAAACGTAACCTAAGCTTTAGATGCCAATTGTTCTTTTCCTCTAAATCAAAGCCCTTTCCCTAATCAAAGCCCTATCCCCATCTGAATTCTTCAAACTTCTATCAATATTTTGAATACAGCATCCTAGACACCCTTGAAACTACGTTGTACTTTTGACAGCCATCTGTTAAATAAACGAAACGTAGCTTTAAGACGCCAGCTTCTTTTTCCGCTATAAATCAAAAAAGAAGAAGTAAATTAGAACCCCATCTTCACATTGAGCCCCGCTAAACTGCTGTCAATATTTGCGACATTGGTCTCGTAGACGTCCTCAAAACTGCGTAGTTCGTTTGACAGTCATCCGTCAAATTTTATGACAAACGTAACGTATGCTTTTATCATCATCTCAATTCACAGTTTACGCAAAGTGTTAGCCTGGCAATCATTTCAGCCGTTTTAGCACTTCTTAAACGATATCGAAATTCTTTTCTCCAATCAAAAACCAGTGGTAACCAAACGCAGAAATTAGCACCTAAACGGGCTGTTAAAAGACTATTTACACATTCACTTCACCGCCACCGGTAGACACTCGGAAATTATTTAATTTTTATAGTTCCATTGTTTAAATTTAGAATCGGGCAACGTGATAATCGCCCGGACACACCAAAAAAACAAAAACGTGGCGGAGACAAAGTCTATTTTCGAACAGTGGCGCTGTCGCCAGTCCATGGTGAGCCACCACCACCGCGTGACACGCCGTGGCCAATTTGTGGACTGACGGTGAATTAATTTGAAATTCGATTCGCAGAGGCTACAATGTCAATGAAGAAGGCAATGTTTGTGAGATTTTTTTTTAAAAAAGGAAATCACTTAAAAGTTTTATGATCGGTTTATGTGCTTGTTTCTCGGAACTGGGTCACTGTGCGAGTTGTAAACGCAGAGATTTGGATCTGAAACTTTGCGGGGGGAACTTTTCGATGGCGAAAACCAGTCTGGTTTGTTATTTCTTTTAAATCGGGTTTAGTGTGTTGTTGAGGGAGTTAATCATCATCAAGCAAACTGCTGCTCATGTGACCGGGGCTTAAGCTGGATTTAGGAGGTGAGCACGTGAGGGACATTGAAAGAATTTGTTGTTCTTTTGAGGTGAATTTACACGGTATATTTTTTTTTAAGCCAAGGTACAGGTTTTTTTTGTGAAACAATGACTCAAATTAACCACTAACCAACTAGACATTGACGTCAAGTCACACCTGGCCGTGACTCGAAAGAAGAAAAACAATTCACGAGAAAGCAAGTTTCGCAAAAAACTTCCCAGAGTCAAGATGACACACCGTAAGTGACAATTGGTGCAAATTAATGACAGCTGTCACTTGACTCATTGATCTGTGGTGTAGTTTTGACAAAACCTCACATTTGTGCAACATTGGTTTTGTCACTTAAAAAAATCATTCGTGTTCCTTTTTTTTTTTGTAGATTCCTGATATTTGTGAAACTAAATTTCACGTCTTAGGTTATTGTGACTGCCAGCGCTAAAACGCAGGCTCACTTAGGCCATTTGTTGGCCCATTGTGTTGAAAAACAAAACAAAAACTAAATTTCACGTCACTTGACCAATAATCTCGTGCGCTTTTTTCCAAGACGTCAACATTTTCAGAATCGAATTCATGCAAATTAGTGACAGCTGCCAATAAACTTATGATTCTTTGGTTTTGCGGCTTTTGAACAAGCTAATTTTTTCTTATTCAAAACGTGATTTCTGTCTTTTTTTTACTACAATTTATGTTTGTACAACACAAGTTTCTGCAATTGAATGACAGCGCTCGATTGACACAGATTGATGTCAGCTGTCAATTACACGCGTCTTCAAAGGGTTTTCTTCTCAGAAAACGGGCACATCTGTGTATTTGCTTGCACTTGTTGACGTCCGATTAGAAGAAGCCAGAAAACTCCCTAGACAATGGAAAAAACCGCAGAGTTTGGCCGATGTGGAAAGCTACAGCCCCACTGAGTGATAAGGCTGTGTGTTTATCTCATGTGGATGATTCCGCAAATCGTAGTGTTTAAGCTTCCTGCACCGTCACCGTCCGTGCAACCACCGTCGAACGCATTGATTGCTAAAAGTGTGTCACTGCCTTGCTCCCAATAATCGATTCACATTTCATTCTCTCTTTTTTTGTCCCAGAATGGGCCCGCCTAATCAGGTCATTGGCTCGGATTTCAGAATTGAAATTTTTTCCATGCCACACCCGTAATTACAACCCCCCGTCGTAATAAATTATTCATTTATGTTAAAGTGATGCAACTTCATTTCCACGTTGCATTGTGCTGTTTACTCCGGGCAAATATTTAAGCCCGACACTGTGTGGGCTGTCGGTACGAGAGAACCACTTTGTAACTGGATTCAACCACAATCGTATGAATGAAACTAGTATCTCCCACTTCGGGCTCGTACACTCGTCGATCACTGGAAAGATTCAAGATTTTCGTTTCGATTATTCACTAGCTCTGGCGACTGGCGACGCAGTCACCCTGCTGCTGAACTCGAGTGTCCCAGTTCAGTTCACAATTCTGTCGTTTCTTCTCTTTTTTTTTTTTGTTTAGACCAGAGATAAACCCGTGGATGCACAAAGTATTGCGCAGATTGACGCGCGACTTGTAGACGTGTGACGAGCCCCCTGCTACTTGCGTCATAGACCGACACATGCACACGAAAGTACTCGAGAGATCGATTTCACTCGGAGAGTCTGTGCGTGTTTGGATTTAGCTGAAAGTCGCGCTAGCATCCGTCGTTCAGTGTCCGAGCTTATCGCCTGGATTTCGGACTTTGAAGCGAGCGAGTTCTGCTTTGAGATTCACAAAGACGATCGTTGCGATTGGAAACAATTGCCGGGGTCAATGTCAGTGTGTGGACCATCGATTTTTCAGTTTACAAAAACACGGGGCTTTCCTGTTACCAACAAAAACAAACAAACAAACAAACTTCTTGTTGTTATTTTGATGTTAAACTTGTTTGTCGTTTTTTTTTTTTTTTCTTGGGGTCACTGTTTTGTTGGCTGATGAAATTCGAGCAGTTTCTTGTTCGAGAAACTTGTGCTTTAAAAGCGCATTAAAATCGTATTTTTTTAAATATACTAAAAAGTTTTGTTTGAAGCTGTCATTACAATTGTCAACTGAGCTGTCAAAACAGTCAATGACAGCAGAAGTTGTCCCAACAAATGTCATAATAAAGAGAATTTTGAAGGCAGAAAATTCTCTGAAACGCCCACTTCTCATCTTACCGACTTCACGCCACCCAAAAATTGTTGAAAGAACAATCTAATTCATCACCTCATCCTCACCCCGTCACCATAGACAGACCACTTCCACACAAATTGACCAAATTGTGCATGACGCCGCCGACGAAATACCGAGTGGGCTACTCACCGCAATCAAAAAGCGCGACAAAAACAACATTCAGATTTTCTCAGAAACAAAAAATGCATATTCCAAAAATAAATCTCCTTCGCATTGCGTACAATTTTTTCGTCTAATTGAGGTCAGGGCCATTACAGTACGCGACAACCGAAGGAAAGTGTGGGCGATCCACCCACAAGAACATGCGAATCATAAACATCTGTCACACTGACAATTCGCAAACTCACCGTCAACTGTCACCCCCCCTGGGTGGGCAAAGGATACAATTACGGTCCCTATTTGACGTCTCCCCATCACGCATTTGCATAGTAATTTGAGGCGACAACACATCATTCCAATCAATTAGCGCCGCGGTGTACTTAAATTAATTTTACAGTAGACACCACACTTAAAAGATCCAGTGCAATTTTCCACAGAAACCATAGACCGATGAATCGAAGAGTGCAAGTAAAAGTGAATGATGTCAGATGAATTGGCGCCAAGTCCACTCACTCATTCTCCCCTTTTGAAATGGCAATTCAAATAATGGGTTATTTTTAGAGGCTTCCATTTATAGGGTTGGATCGTCATCGGAGGGAGAAAAGGAAAATTTCCTTTCTTTTCTTCTTCAAAAAGGACGGCGATAGAGAGAGAGAGAGAGAGAAAAGAAAACCGATTAAAGTTGCATAGAAATAAAATTTAAGTGACAGATCAAATTTGTTGTCAACTCAAGTGTCAAAAGGAGGTCAAAGATAGAAAAACCTAAAGCGTGGCAAACGTGCGAATCAAATCGCATGTTTCGTTATCGCAAACCGAAAGAAGTCTTCGCGAAGGAATTTTTTTTTTTTTTTTTGATACAGTCGCACTTCGGGGCGATGAATTTCGGGCTCCAATGTCAGAACAGAATGTCAAAAGTGTGATAAGAGGAAATTTTTTTTATATAACTATGGATGTTGTTTCTAAATGAAGAGAAACAGATTTATTCTTAGACATTCTTGAAAAATTCTCAAAGTGACAGAAGGTCATGACAGTTGGTTGGTCACTTGACGTCAGGAATACTCTTTGACAGTTGTTGGATTCTTGCTGAACACGTGTGACCCTGAATGAGGCTATTTTGTCACGATTTTTTAAAAGTTCAAACTTGCGTTGAAGATAAGGGCGGCACTTTAAAGTTCTTATCTGGAATTTCTACGCAAATTTACAACGACAAAATCGGAAGTTCTATGCTTGAACTTATCTGAAAGCCGACACATGGAGGGCCAGCGATTGGTTCTCGTTTGTAGTACGAATTTTCAAGAATAGAAGAATTGGGTGACCACTCTGAACTGTAAATTTATATCTGACGTCTTCCAGTTGTTTAGCACTAGTCTTTTTGTTGCTTGTTGTTGTTTAACATCCGTCTTCTTCTTGATAGTCGTACAGCGTTCACTCTTCGCATCGTCACACTCCAAATTAAACCAATTTAATCAACCAAAACCACCTCTAATGACTTTGACCGTTCCACTTGACAGTTCGGCCAACATTTGACACTCGCTCCCAACTTAACTCTGTGACATATGACACTACGATGATACTTCTGAATGTTTTCTCTCACTTCTGACGTCTTTCACCTGCTTCAGCGCTTGAGCACTATCCAGATTTCGAGTATCACTTTTCATCGCCACCTTTAACTTGCGTCATGCAGATGCAGGGTTTCAAAAACAGGCTTAAATCGGAAGCTTGAAGAGATACACACAAACGTTGCTGACGCAAATGTGAGACTGAAAGCAAACATAAGGCGTTGATATGGCACTTGGACCTGGTGAATTCGTTGAGTGCTTGTTTTAGTTTCACGTGTTTTTTACTCTTATTTGTGTACAAACAAAGCGGCTTCTGTGAAAATTCAGCGGTGCGAGACTGATTGGGGGATGTAAAACAGAACTGTCAAGGTGACATCTGATGAACTTTTGAATGGTGGGAGTGTGGAGAAAATGAAAACCTTGTGACTTGGGTGGAAGTCAATGACGGCAGAGGATAAGGCAAAGTTTGTTGACTTGTAAATAAAGTTGTGAGTATGGATAAAAACGGTTCAAAATATACGTGAAAAGGAGAGATTTAAATTTCTTTTTACCTTTTTATCCCACAGAATCTCGCCAAGCTGTCAAACTTTTAAAACACCCTAAAACGGTCTAAAAACGGAAAGAGTTGTGCGTTCTCCACTTCGCTGTCAATCATTTCTACTACTCTCTTGAATTGGACATTTCACTGTCACTAGCAACATAATGACAGATTACCTGTCAAACTCTTCACTGAACACTAAACATTAAATCTCTAGACATCGTTGCATTCACGGACACATCCTCCATTAAAAATTCAATCTCAGTAACCCTTTCGAAGTATGTTTGAACAACAATTCATTAAATGCCCATCAAAAGTTCGTTATCCTCCCGAAGAATCGCAGCCCGTCTCGACAAAGATCAAGAGCTACTCGCCTCGTTGAACCAAATCGACCTCTCGATTGGCTGTGTTCACAACCTATCAACTAACAAGAGCCGCTAATCAATTTGCTGCAATTGATTCAATCAAACACACGCTTCTGTCACGCCTGGCGCCTCAAACAACCACCGAGTCACATGCTTCACTTCATCAATTTCATTCTAAAAACATTGAAATACTTACTGCTGATTTTACTGAGCCCCTTCTTTTCCGTGTTAGACATTCCTTCTATCTGCACCTGTAAAGAGAAGAGAAAAAAAAAGAACATTAAAAACTCTAGCCACATTGTATCTTTTTATATCTCGATCTTTATTCGAACCGCGAAAGAAACAAAGCGTGACTTCACGCAAAGCAAACAGAACCCAGAAACCGTGTAGGTTATGCAAAAAAACACGCGATAAGTGTAAACACTCTCAAGACAAAACAATCACCTTAATGATGAATCATGTGGCGCTTTAATGACTTATGCAAAAAAAAAAGAAAAAAAACACCCACAAGCTTTAGATACGAAAAAAATTTCAAATTGGAATTCAATAGATTCGCACCGCGCCCTGGGAGTTTATCGGCGCGTAATTAGGTACACGAGCGTCGTACTGGAACGAGGAACTGCAAAAAAAAAATGCTTCGCAGCACCAAAACCGGTTGCTTGTTGTGTTTGTTACTAAATATTTGCATCTAATTCTTTACTCGTCTTATTTTTAACTCCACTTTAAGTGCAAACGCGCCGCGGGACTGTACAACATAGCGCGGACTTAAGTGCGATGGAGATTTATTACGCTTCAGTTTGTTACTCTTTACTCAGTAGTCGTCCAATTAAGCAGTCGCCGCGGCATACCGAACAGGTAAATTTTAGGGAATGAGTAAGTAAGGAGATCACCGGGGCAATTAAGCAAAGAATGAGCCGGCGGATATGGGAAATAGGCGTTTGCCGCCACGTGAATTGCAAGAATTTGTTTTTCTTTTTTTTGCCGAAGGTCATTTGTCATTTTCTGACGCAACACTCATCACTGACAAGTGCAACTGTGTCAATGTCACTCGTTGACGTAAGGTGTAAGATCTTTTTATCACTGCCCAAGGCTCCAAAGATTGTGTGATTGCTGACAGAATATAACACCTCAGGTCAGGCTCGTGGCAGCATCCCTGTTGTCACGTACAGATGTAGACTTTGAAAGGGGTCACCGAGCAGTTTGAAAAAAAAAAAAAAAAAACTCATGTCACGCGGCGATGAGCACACGCTTTACATAGAACCGCGTTACAGTTGCCCGTAAATGTCATAAATAATGATAATGAGTGATTGATCACCTTTCAGATAAACAAATTAGAATATGTTTCCAAGCAAATTAGTTCACGCAAAAAAAAAAAAAATTAGTTGGCAAATTTTCTAGTTTGAAACATAGAGATGGGAGAAAGCAGCCACAATTTGTGCTCTTAAACGTTTGTTTTGCCTGTCTACGACGACTACATAAAAGAACATCAACAAGAATTTCCTTTAAAAATGCGTCAACGATTGCTTTCGAGTCTGCTTTTAACTCATCACTCGATTTCAAAACGTCTCCTAAAATTTACAGCGAAATCCGCTAAAATATTTAATACAATTTCACAAAAAGTCAAGCCTCTTAACAAACCACGAGTCCACGCTTTTGAATCCAAAATAAATCCAATAAAACACTTCATAAGTGATGTTAATGAAAACACACCGATTGCACATTTGATACACTAAACGACGGCACATGGTTAACCGAATAATTGGCAGACGTTCTTTTTAGCACCAATTTTAAGAGTTTTTGAAAAATAAATGACAGTCATTCATAAACAGTAGTTGTTTACACAAGTGTCAACTTGACATTTGGAATGTCAAACAATGTCACGTGAATTCGAAAACGAATCAAAAGAATTTAATTCTTAAAATGAAACTTTGGACAGTTGGATGACCTCCACAAGAACTAACCAACCTCTATCGTATAGAAAGCCAAAAAACAAATTCTTTTCGAAATTTCTATCGCATCACTGCAGATAACGAAATTCTTCAATCAATGTCATTCAGATGACGTTTGCGAATGATCGCGAAGAGTGTCAGAATTTGTGGCAATCTAAAAGAATGATGGAACCTTATTTTTTACTTTTTGATCAAACCAAAAAACAAACGAAAAACCTGCCAGAAGGCCAGACATCATCATCATCATCATTAGTGGCGTAGTAGCCCACGAAGGGCCAGAGCCTAGCTTTTCGCGCCTCCAGAAGGCCAGACACAACAGGAATAACTGCTTGCCATGGAAAATTTTTCGAATTAGTTTTCTGTGTCGTGTCAGTTCGACAACCCCACGAAGAAATTATGTCACAGTAAACTGTGGAATCATCGGAAAACTGTTGGCTTCCCGACAGATTGCTGAAGAAGTAGAAAATTTTTAGACGTACTCATAAGATAGAAAATAAAGAATGAAAATAGTTTATTTGAAACAATAGATTATCTTTTGAAGAATGGCAGCAGATTTTAAGCCACGGTTGTCAGACACGGTTGTAAATGTCACGCTAAAATTTTAACGTTAAAACGTGTAGCTAATGATTGCCATCAAAACTAACGATAAAAAATCTCCCTTACAGTTTTGCAAATTATCACAATTTTATTCGGAATAAAGGGGATAGAACATGAATATTAAAGCTTGTGGTTTTTAGATTTTTCACAATACTTTCATAATCGTAAACCCCAGAATTAGAAGCCACAAAGTATTTCCCCAGCAAATGCAATTTAGTGATATCAATCGCAGTAAAGGGACAAAAGTTCAGGAAAACAATCAGAGTGAATTAAGTCGAAAGCATGCCTTGAATTCAAATGCGAATGCTCGAAAACCAATTTTTGCCAGACCAGTCTAGATTCTGTTGTGTTATCGAAATTCGCAAGTCAACAAAAAAATCAAAAATCATTCGCTGAATTCAATTTTTGTGAGTTTATTGCTCCACTTTTCATTTCACACATCTCAGACAAGAAAACTATGGCACACGGTCTTGAAAAATTTGAAAAAAAAAAGTATTTAAACATGCAAATCATTGTTCTTCACCAAGACGAAGGAAGGAAGCCCCTAGAAATCATTCAGAAGCATCTTTGAAAAAAAAAAAACCCAAAGGCCTGTCATTCATATTTTAAGAAACCAAATTTCAGATAATTGGATTCTTTTTTTACTACCATCCAGAAGTTCACAAGTTCACTGATACCGAGAGACAAATTTTCGTTGAACGCTGGCCAAATGACAAGTGATGGCTCTTATCAAACTTACTCGGGGGTACTTGGAGCCTCGAGTGCTGATGAGATTTTCTAAGACTATGTCATTGAAAGTTCATTGTGTCCTTGGAAAGGAATTTGATACTGGAAAAAAATGAATATAATCGAAAAGGAAGAACCTGAAGGACTCTTAACGTTTTTTTAATAAATTTGGGCATTTTCACCACAAATCAAATTTGATAGCGGAACGTATAATCTTTGTTTTGACAATCGAATCTATTTTTCAAAGCAAAAATAGAGCCTTAGTTACACGTTTAAAATAAAATAAAACGATTTGAAATTCAAGAGACTGAAAATGTTTTTTTAGTTTTTCAGCGAAAAAGCTAGGCTCTGGCTCTCGACGGGCTGTTACACCGCCAAATGTATGTATGGAAATGTTTTTTCGCAGCAATTGACAGGACCACTAGACAATTGAACTACCCAATTTCTTACACTACATTTAATCTACAAACTATTTCATGATAGCTACAAGAAACAGGCAATGTCTAAAAACTTGAAGTAGGTTAGCAAAAAAAGAATGCAACGCCTTTCCAGCGTGGCTTAATGTCGGTGTAAGGCAGAAGCCTTAACTTACAACCTACCGACAAATTCAACAAACAAGCTTCTCTAATAGTTTACGTTCTTAAGAACTGATAAAACACCCACTTATTGATGGTTTTCGAGTTCAAAGGCAACAAAATCGCACAAGAAATATTCGATTGTCAAATATCTCCCTTCCGGCTTTTCGTCTTTTGAATTTTCCAGCTATGTACAAAGTGCTACAGAGCTCGTATCTGGCAATACATCATTTGAAAGGTCTTGACATAACCTACAAAACGACGCTATGCATGATTAGTTCGGATACGAGCGCTTTGTACATAGCCGGAAAATTTAAAAAAGAAAAAGGCGGAAGGGAGATATTTGACAACCTAAAATATTTTAAGAAAGTTACCAACCGAAAAAGACGGTTCAAAATATTGTTTGTGACAAAATTCATGTCATACCTGATTTTTGCGAGTGATGTATTCCAATCCGTGTAACTTCGGCAAAAAAAACTACCCAACGAGTAAAAAGGACGTCTTAAAAGGATTGGCAATTTATGAAATTCAACCACGTCTGGCTGAAGACCAGGAAATACTTGCACTAAACGTGTGAATGAGACCACAAATATTTTAGAATACATCTCAAAACAGCTGCCTTTTGAATTTTGATAGAAGAAGACACAAAAGAGCACAGAATTGAATTCTGACAAGCCAACACACAAGACGCACAGGAATTTCGAGCACACAAAAGGCAATTTCTTCCAAGCAGACAGATCGTCACAAGGAGAATTCCACGAATGCCTCCCAGAAATGCCGAAGGAATCTCAAAAACGCGTTTACCAAACAAAACCACCACTCATAACCTCTTCACCAGTCTACGAATTTCTCAAACACCCCAGCACAGTCGTGGAAAGACACCGAACTCAAAAACCTCACACATATCACTTAACACCTCTCGTCGGCGACTCAAGAGCACACCCGACCGCGACCACTTCACGAGCAGACGTCAATTTCAATTTCTTCTTCCCCCCATTGACCAGCAGCCACATCGAACCGGACTCATCAATGAAAAAAAAAAAAAAGATTCCCGAGCGTTGTAAACACAAAACAAACACGAAACTGACACACAAAAAAAAAAAAACAAAAAGAAAGTGCTCTGAACGCTCTATGCGTGGCCAAGACAACACGTGGTCGTCTTGGGTCATTTGCCGACATCGCACAGCTGTTATCACAGCCCGTCCCAAGAACTGCTCCCCAAAAATATCCACGTCGTCGTGGGAAATTACACAAAGCAAAAAGTTACAAAAATAGCCACACACTATTTCCCCGACACCACGAACCGACTCGCTTTAATTAATTAATAGTCTCCTTTTTTTTTTTTTTGTAAAATATGCATACCTTTAGGACACACTACGAAAGAATTTTTCAACAAACTAGAATTTGTATCTGGACTGATGTTGCTTCGGTCAGATGTTGCTGGTTAAAGTTAAATTCTCTGACCGGCAAAATTTAAATTGTTCTTTTTGGTTTTTAATTTACTTTTTGAATTGCACTCAAAACTTTTCGGCGCCAATTAAATTCTATGCAGTTTATTTCTGTTTGAATCTCTTCAACAGATAATAGAAAAAATTCCTTGGCAACACGATGAAATGTATCTCGTACGCTGGGACACCCTCTCTTGCTCTTTGAAAATTCACGTCTTTTTTTTTTTTTGAATTTCCTTGTAAGAGAATGATTTTCCAACAAAAACTGATATTTTTAAATCACAGACAATGTTTAACTCCTTAAATAATTTTCACTTTCCAAGCAAATATTTCAGAACGAATGTTGCCACCACAAAAGCACGTATTCAACTGAGTCTTCGGCGAACGTTGCCGAGCCTTTTGTCTCTCCCATGAAATCGCTTGAGATACATTCGCGACTGTGGCGTGACAGTAGCCGCTGCTATGAGATACTTACTTGCGAGAGAGATAGATACTTTTGCGATTCGTATCTGTCTGCAATCGGTTGTGTGATGCTTCGTTAATTGAAGTGAAGTGAATTTTGATCTGATCGAGTTTCGAGTTGAGTTTGAGTGAAATGGCCCGATACTGGAAAGAACCGAATTTTTGCCTTTTTTTTTTTGAGTGAGTGATGATTGAGTGTGAGTCATTTGAATTTCTAAACCGATGGTGGTAATCACGTGTGAGATGCCATCACATTTTATCGTTTTCGACAATAATTTGGGAATTCTCATGTGTCTGGCGGGAGATATTGAAAAAAACAAAACCTCATTACGTGTGCTGCAAATGAAAATCGATTGAGGGAGACTTGGGGGGACGCTGAAAATTCTGTCACATAACTTGAAAGTTAATTTTCTATGCGGCGCAGTGTGGTTTATGATCGTGGCATGTTAGAGTGACAGGCGATCATGATGTGGGGATGTATTTCTTGTTTATGCTTGCACGTTGCTTCTCGTGTAATCACGTTCTTGGGGCGCCTTTTTACTGGCGAGATAACGGTTTCCGCATGTAATTATTTGAATTTTATTTGTTTTTCCAGTGGTTGGCTGATGGCTATCTTCCTTTCGTTGTGCAGTCTTAGAAAACCGAAGTGGAGGACGGCAAAATTTGTTTCATTTAAATGCTAGTCGGCTTCTTAGTTTGTTAGCAAATGACCAACCACTAACAGCAGTCGTATTTACAGTGTTAGAGGGTATCACTGTAACTGCTTAGTCAGTACACGTCATCGACACCTTGGAAGGCACTACCTAGAGGCAGGAAATATCGCTGCCAGCTCACCCAAAAGCATCCTAGGATTCATCACGAACTCGAGCTTTTTGCGTGAGCCATAAGTGTGGCAGTCACAATAGGCCCACTCGTGGCCGCAGTGACACAGGTGACACTTTCCCACCTCCTTCCCCCTAACTCTACAGTGTTAGAGTTCTCCAGGCGATCCACGTCCATTTGTTGACGCTTTCCAAGTTTAAAGGCTGCAAAATTGCACAAAAAAAAAAGTTGCCGACCGAAAAATGTAGTCAAACTTTTGCTACGTTCAATTTCCTTTCGTTCTTCATGTTCCTTTTACTTTTATCAATTTCAATAACTTTTGACAGTTTTCTAAAATTTCTGATTCATAGCCAACTTTAGATCCGCTTTTCATCTCGGCTATTTAGTCCATTGTAGCATTGACTACATCTTTTAAGGAGGACCGATTTTATTGCGAACTAAAATTTTAGTAGAAAATAATCAACCCTGGTCAATTAGGACTTCTTGGTGGAAAAAATCCACTCTACAACCGGCCAAACACAAACTGTGAAAGTTTGAGGGGGTGTTAAATTTTTTTTCTGTTACGATTACAAAGGTTTATTATAGAATAATAAACCAAAAACTCAGAAGAACGATTTACATATTTTTAATCCTCGCGGCTATCTGAAACTTTTGCTATTTCAAAACAGTTCCCCTGTTTATTATCGTTCGCATGTGACGCAAAATTCGCTACGACACTTGACCAAGGATAAGTGAAGGGCCTCCCCCCAGGCCCTCAAGTACACAGACACTCAAAAGCGGTGTGTTTATCTTGTGATAAACAGCAGGCGAACAACTGTGAACTTTTTTCTTTTATCAGACAAAGGTGCTAGCATGCTAGCAAATGTATTATGTATTTATTAATACCAGTCATGCAATCAATATCTTTTTTTTTACCAAAAGATAGATAGATACACGTCGCTGCGTGGGTGTGTTGGCACATTAAATCTCTTTCGCGAAATAAATGAGCTGTCAGCTGACGTTGAGGTGCTTTTTTTTGCTCTGTTCTCAGCGCTTATCTATTCGTTTTTTTTTTTCAAGACTCAATTATTTTTTCCACTGTTTTGCAAGTAATTTCAGAAATTTCAGGTGCACGACGGAGTGGGAGGTCCTGAATCAGAATGTGTCAGTAGCACATGATGCTGTTTGAAAGGTGCACGTGCTTTTGTGGGGGTTCTAATTCCTTCTTAGTGGCTGTGACGCATAAACAGGGACAAAGTGGTTGATGACAGAAGTTCTGAAATCCAAAAGTGAGCCTTGGTTCTGAATGACTGAGGACTGAGTCAAGGGGTGACATCGGTTGTTCTCTGCATCATCAATTGCAGATGTGACGCTCTAAATTCTTTTCTAGTGATGATTGCATTAAGGAGAAGCTTGATTCATGTCTAAAAAATCCACCTAAATTTCAAATTTAGTTCCAATTGCACCGACACGATAACCTGAGAAAGAAAATCTTTGTTTTCTAAGAACAAAGCAGAATCGCTTTAAAAAGAAGAACTCGTAAACTCAAACTTGAAGTTCGATGAGTCCACGTAACCGACTCGGCTTATGGAATGGAATGAGAGAGACATTGGAATGTAACCAAAGAATTAAAGACGATGTTTGAAGCCTCCAGAGATGTCTTCGTTTCCTCTTCTTTCAATTTCTAGCATCGCAAATCGTTGCTTGGAGACGCAGCCATTTCAGCAATGCAACAATCTTTGCATCAGAATTTCCACTGAAACAATATTGACACATTAATTAGTCAAGAATTTACTTATTATGAGCCTCTAAGAACGTTTTTATTACCAGCAACGATCTGCATCAAACTACAGAGCAACAACCTCCAAAAACTTCGTGGTGGCCCACCACACCTCCAATTTTTGATCAATCAAGACACACAATCAAAATTTGATAAACAAACAAACTCTACATTTACGTCGCAGCGCCGCGTGCATCGCGCCCATCGCAAAACTCATCAAATTGCAGCACTCTAAAGTTTATTGTAATATTTACTCGATGATATCATATGCAAACATTCATTCAGCTTTCGTCTATTGTAACAAGCAAACAATTTTATCGTTGCGTCTGATGGCAACAATGAAACGTGCAGCGTGCATCGGCGGCGTTGCTGTGCCATAAACCATCCGACTTACGATCGCGTCACTCGACAGATATTCAAACGCAAGCGTTGCAAAAAATCAAAAAAACAGCAGACCTTGTGTCATCATCAGAAAGGTAACACATCAATCATAGTTTCGTGCCACGTCCACATTTCAGGTAGCAAAAACAAAAAAATTGCGCATCTGAGACACCCGCCCGGGTACAGTTTCCTCTCGTTTCTCCTTCGGCCGCATTCTTTTTGACCGAATTGGACAATGAGCGGCATTTCTCACACATCTGCCAACGAAATCCCTCGTCTCTCCTTTTTCCGTTGATTCATCTAAATTCCTAATCCGATGGATAAATGTCAGTCATTTCAAAATTGAACACATGCTTTTCATTCAAATTTGAGTGAAATAATCGCCACTTGAGAGGAACTTGTTTCCGCGGATAGTTTTAATTAAATATTTGATCAAAGTCTAATTACGACTAAAACTGCAATTTACTTGAACTTATTCTGTGGCTTTTGTTTTGTACGCCACAGACAGGCGAATGTTGTAAACAGAGAAACTATTTCCGTGAAGTAATACTGATAACGCTGTGCGGTAAGCAGTAGCGGTTTGGTTCGGTTTTTGCAGGCGGACAGAGTATGCTGACTTTGCGTTTTGATTTTTTCGTGGAAGCAAAGTGGTGTAATGGGTTTGTTTTAAATGATGAGCGGGATACATCGTGTTTATCTCTGATGTCATGGTCTAAGTAAAACCTTGGAAAAACCGACACTAATTCACTTAAAGACTTGTAAATTTCATTCTATCTTGAGAACCAAATTACTCCTTACCAACAAATATTTAAGGAATTTAAGTCAGTACGCAAGTAACTACAAATCACTCGAGTTTCGTTCTTATTGGTAGACTTTAATTAAATCCTCTACGATTGAAATCTAACGAATTCAGCCGGTTTTTTGCGTACAAACGTTGGCCGGCCTTACTTCCGGTCACGACATAGGAACATTTATAGATTTTCAAGTTGTTTTTAAGATATCGTGCAGTAGCCTTCTATCGGTTTCTGCCTTCTTGCGTCATTTCTTTTTCATTTGCAGTCCATTTTTATGCAGTTCATTTAAAGTTTTTCTATTACGTTAGCCAAGTTTCTCCCGCACGAACTGCAGATAATAAACAGATTCGCCGGATTCCATAGAAAACTCTTTAACTATCTTTCTAAAAATAGTCATCATCAATTCCATCAATTAGAGTCAACTATCCCAATTATTTATCTAGCTTTTTTTCTGTAGATCTTAGATTTTAGTTTTTAAATATAAGACTACTAGCTATACCCGGCGCGCCTTGCTACGCATAAAATAAGTCAAATTTAAAAAAAAGTCACAGGGGCACTCTTTTTACAAATTTGGAACTTCATATCTTTCCAACAGTACTTTTTACTGACAAAACCCGAAAGAAAGCTCAATCTCATTTTAAAAGACTTTTTGGTTGATATATCAGTCGACAGGATCAGACGAACTTTGGAAGTCAGTCCCCACTTCACCTCAATGGAAGCCATCCCTTTCCACAAAGAATTGGTACCAAAACTCGTATGACAGAATTCTGAAGTTGCCAAAGATATCAATGCTTTGTCTCTTACCTTTAGAAGTCTATAAAGGACAAACAAACAAACATTATAATTTTTATATATAGAAATATTTGTTCTTCTCTTCTTGTTCTTCTTTTTCTTCTTTTTCTTTTCTTTTTCCTTTCTCTGTAAACCAATATAAAAACTATGTAATTTTATCTCTTCTTGCTCTTAAAAGACCACCGAGTCTTGTAGCTTGTTGTTATACGCAATTTATACAAATAAATGAAATGAAAAAGGAAAGTTTCCTTCACAATTATTGAATTTAGTAAGTGCAAACTTAGTTCCTAAGTGCTAAACCAAAGAATAAATGTTCTTTCAAAAACCTAAAATTTGGTATTGACGATTTTGATAAAAATTGGTTTGACCTAACGAACACAGTCTATTCGTACACGTCGAGAACGGTCTGTTTGACTCTACACCATTAATAAAGTATTTCAAGCCATAAAGCCATAAATTTAATCTTTTTTTAACAGAACTTCAAAAATTGTTGCTAAATGTTATTAGAGTTTTCGTGTAAGGCCCTGGCCATGCAGTGATCAGCAAACGGCTGAGCGGCAAGCTTAAGCAGCAGCTGGCCATTTAGTGAGCTTAGGCTTAGGTTCCTTAGCGGCTGAGCGGTAATTTGTGAAAATGCCATTGTCAAGCGCTGTTCGCAATACTGCGTTAAGTGAAAGTCGACTTAAAATTTGGAATATTATTTTACAAATGTCTACAAAAGCATTTGATTTGCTGCTAAAAAAAAGTGTCCACAAAAATTACAAAGCAAATACATTTTTCCCACTTCATTCCACAGGTTATAGGTAACATTTTTATTTTTAAAATCTTTAAGCCTGTCTTGCCATAATGCAGGATAGCTTTGAGCAGCTGAAATTAGAATATCCGTATTGATTTTTGCCATGATTATCTCCTGCCGCTTAGCACTACAATAAAATAATAGAACAGATTTGAAAGATGAGCGGCATCGCTCTACTGCTCAACGGCTGCATGGCTACCACCATATAATTTCATATGTTTTGATTTCGTTTTTGCCGCTCAGCATTTTGCCGCTCTGCCGCTTGCCGCTCATTGCATGGCCGGGGCCTAAGACAATTGTAGGCAATAGGATTGTAACAAAAATAGTTAAATCCACTGATTTCTCCCAACAGTTTTGCGTTAAATGAATTGAAATAAAAATGCATTTACAACGAACGAACAGTTTTGCGTTGGCATGTTGAGAGTTCAGCCCAATTAAAAAGACAAATTGTTCGTCAAACGTAACATAAAAAACTTTTGTTGTTGGTTAAAAGAAGGTTTATAAAGTCAACTTTATGCATTTCATGTAGATTCAAACAACGTCTCAACCATCAATGAAAACGAAATGTCTCCACACTTATGCTTCTGTGGGTCTTACCATAAGATGAATAGAAGATTCAGTTGTCGTGGCGTCAGTTGCTGCACATTGAAATGTTATTTAACTAACGAGAATCGATCTATACATTGATTCACAGCTGAAATTTTCATGACTAGGAAAAGAAACCCATTTATGTGTATCCAGCTATGTGTTCCTTTTGGTTTGCTTTCAAAACAATTTGCACGCTTTAGATGTTGTCTATTTTGTCGTCGATGCCAATAAACTCAACTCAACAAAGTTGACGTGAAGTTATTTTGAAGGCTAAGAACTTTTCGGAACTAAGGCTTTTTGGAACTCAACGTTACATAGACTGAGGATAACATGCATAGCTTGTTTGAGTTTTATATTTTGGCGATATTGAAATGTACCACATCTGCAACGTTAACGAAGGCCTAAGACAAAAAGTCGTCAACCCAAGTGACGGCTTTCCTTAGGTTCAAAACTGAAAGTTTAAAGCTTGCAGAGTGACCTTGGTACAGTGAAGCAGTACACTGTCCTCATACCCCACATTGCTTCAGATGTTTTTATCAATACTTCGTCGTAGATTTTTTCTTGAGTTGTTTTCCACACTTAAAAGATGGAAAATGAAAGACTCTTCCACTAAATAATGGATTTATGAATTTATGATACACGGTGACAAATTGGTCGCCGAAACATTGGCGCATGTATGCGGATCGCACTTGTAGATTTCTCAAAGAAAGAAAACAAGCAACACAATCTCTGCTTCGTTCCTTCCTTAAATAAAGTACTGGTTTTCTTTTCCATGCAACGGCTGCAGCAATCTTTTTTGAGTAGGTCCTACCCGAATGTGCAAGGATTCCAAGCCTTCTATCGGTTTCTGCTTTTGAAAACTTACAACTGCCGTAAACGCTTTTCACAAATCACTACAACCGTAATTTTGAGCCGATCTTTGTCGCTCAGGTCCATTTTCTTTTTTAAATTCTAGAAAACTTTATTTATTTGGCTCCTTAGACCCATCGGTTTATCACAACGTGGCAGCGAAAACGTCCGCAGCAAAAAGAAATTCGTCCTTCCTAGTCCGACCTCGTTTAAGCACCTTTTCGGCACACTGCTAAGATTGTCCGGAATTTCATAGCATGCGGTACTCTCACTTTTCACCCATTGAACAATTTCTAGATTCCGCCATAAATTCAAACTCCGTTTGAGATTCCAAGTTGCCGACAGAAGCCGCAGGACTACAAGCTCAAAGACCACCACGACGACGACCACAAGAGTCACCTTAAAAAATAATCACCTCTCAGTTCCCAATCTCCAGCGACACATTAGCGAGATGAAACTGCCGATAAGCCAGCACAAGAGCTACACGGCTTTCACGCCATAACGCGTTTTTCGTTTCACCCTCGAAAAAATGAGCGCTCCACCTGTCCGGCGTGGTCCTCCGCCGCCACCCATGCCTAATGGCGCATGATTAATCGCCTCTTAAGTGTGTCAAACAATCTCCGACGACGGCTCAAAACGCTGTTCGTTAGGTGATCAATTTTTTTTTTCTTCTTCTTGGACGCCATGTGGGCATACACTCATGTATACGTCACACTAAGCCCGTGTATCTAGCGCCAATTCAACGAACAAACAAACACGTGCAACGCGGCGCAAATGCGTTTATTCCTATTTCACTTTCATCGTTAGCCACCGGCATCCTTAACGACGGGTTTTAAATCAAGAATAAGCCAGTGGACTTGTCCAGGCCTTAAATAGGCGTCGTAGTGGAGAATAGAGGAGCGCTGGTCCGCATTCCGCTGAGGCAGCAATAAATCTGAAGGAGCTCCCGAGAGGCATTCCGATGTGCTGCCGGGCGGCGGAGTTGCGAACCGAAACCCAACCAGTTTAAGCCGGTTGCCACTTGTCGACGTAGTATGTTGTTGTCCTGTCTCCTCTCTTCGAGCCGTGTTCCCGGTGTGGTGTAATTTTACAAGAATCTCGTGACTTGACAACGACACATGCGATGGGAAATCCCTGCGTGTGATCTGCGAATGTGTTCAGGTGAGCCGGTGGCGGGCTCCCGCCGACGAGCGACGGAAACGAAGACGGAGACGGAGGCACTGCGTTAAAAATAACCGCCCGGGTAAAGTGTCAATGACTCCGTCGGAGGAGGAGAAGACAGTTTCAGTTTCAATCAATGGCTCGATTGTTGCGCGGTTTTTTTTTTTTTTTTGAAATTCTGCGGACGATGTCTGAGTCGTGGAGTCGACGGGAGTGTATTAGGGCGCAGTTTTAAAGTGGTAACAGTGAGTTTCATGGCATTGATTTAGAATGTGCGGGAGTTGCTCTCCTAATTTCATCTTAGAATAGGTTTAGCGAGCAGTCACATGCCCACAGCTCATTAAAAGCCATAAATTATTACCTGCAGTCCAACTCCAGGTCTGGTGTGAAGCTCACGAAAACATTTAGTGGAAAGCAAGCCTCCAACTAATGCCAAAATTTCGGAAAATAAGACAAAAAGGGAAACAAAAGCATTTAGAGGAAAGCAAGCCTCCAACTAATGCCAAAATTTTGTAAAATAAGACGACAAGAGAAACAAGATCTCAATCTTTTCCGCAAGACATTTAGAACACTCATCGATTTTTAGCTGCAAAGTTGAGGTCCTGTAGATCATAAAACCACTAAATCGCAACTTACGTAGCTTACATTTTTGACATTCAGCGCGTCTTGACACAACATAAGCCCAGCTTTTGTCGTTAAAAGATTTCAAATCAGAAAAATACGCTGCTATGTTGTCTTGCACCTGTTGAAACCTGCGTATAACTCTGTGGAATCCTCCGTCAACTTGACAGATCACTTCAGACTAAACCAAACTTTTCAAATGTCACCCGACGCCATGTTACCATAAATCCAATGGCCCTCATACTTCCTCTACGATGTTGTTTTTCCTCTTTGAGCAGAATTGTTTTTTTCCTTCCTCAACCACTTTCTTTCCACCCTTCCTCTAACTCCATTTGTTTGTCTCATCACTTTATTTGATCGCTCACATTCCGCCTTCCGTGTGACGGAATCAATTGAAAAGTCATAATTGGCAGTCAGACAACGCAGATGAAGAACGCTAAGACGTACGTCGGCGTCGTCATTCCACAAACACGTTAATCATCACTTCAATTGACGTCCGAAGAAGAAAAGAGTTCAACGCAACTGTATAGTCGCCGTAGTTTTTTTCTTACGAAATATTCCAAAAATGTCGTGATCAAAATTGAATCCCATGACGAATTCTCATCACAAAATAACCTCCACGCTTTCCAATATCAATGGGAGTCGAAAAAAACATCAAGAAAAATATAATCTCACATTCAAGAGTCCAATTTTTGTTTAATGAACCCGTGTAATGAGTCAAGACAATTCAATTGTCTCGATTTTATGAATCACAATGAAATATCTGTGCTGCAAAAAAAAAAATCATCGCCATTTCGAGTTAACAACAATCGAGTGCTTGGCGAACTTAAAGATTTGCCAAATGTGCGAAGGTTATCATTGAGTGACCTTTAATCTCCGACAAGTCGTCAAATTTGTAAATTCGGAAAAAAACGAAATGCTGAATTTGCCAAAAAAGATCTGCTCTGATTTTAGTCAGTGAGTCGAAAACTTTTTTAATGTAAATTTACAGTTCGATTGCGAAAAAAGTGAACAAATTCGAAGAACATTAAACCAAACTGATGATGAGGTAGGATTTTAAAGCAAATTCTGGCTATACATGCCAATCTAGACTCAAGCATAATTTTATAGACTTAGAAATGTACTTTAGGCTTAACTTGGACTTACATTTTGATGTGGATTTAGCGAGTACTGCGACTTGTTCTAAGATTTGAACTTGAGCCTAGACTTTGGCTTGGGCTCAGATTTAGGCCTAGACTTCTAATTGCAAATTGAGGACTTGGTTCTTATGTTAAATATAGACATAGACTAAAGACTGGACTTAAATGTGGTTGAGCTCAGATTTATATTTAGCAGAGTTGTAAAAGATTGCAATCTTTTGATTTTAAAAATCAATTGAATTCATACCTCTGATTTTTCAATTCATAAGTTAAATCTGCAACTAGACTGCAACATTGAAATCTCGCAATCTTTTTGAAGTCTTGATTGGAGCAATCCTTACGACCAATCTATTGATTGCAAATCGATTGAATGCAAATCTATAGACTAAAATATTTGGGACTTCAAAAATTTTCGTTGCAATCTTTGGGATTGCAAGATTTTTCGATGAAGTCTTTGGGAATGCAAATTTTTTTGTTGAAGTCTTTGGGACTTGTCATCAGTTTTGAAGTAGTCTATAAGAGTGAGGATGATGGAGAACGGGGCGGGGATGGGGATGGAGTCGTACCAATACAAATAAAACAATTAATGAAAAAATTAAATAAATTCATGTTTTTGATTTTTTGTTATTGAGTTTGAGGCTAAAATACCGAAAAAAATGTTTGGTGCAAAATTGAGTACATGCGGATTGTTTTTTGTTTTGCTCGTTATATCTAAAGCTTTTTGGTTTTCCATCCTGTATTATATAACGTTCTTTTCGTCTTTAAACGTAGTAATAATAGCTGATCACAAGTCCCAAAGACTTCAACAAAAAATTTTGCAATCCCAAAGACTTCATCGAAAAATCTTGCAATCCCAAAGACTTCAACGAAAAATTTTGCAATCCCAAAGATTGCAACGAAAATTTTTGAAGTCCACAGACTTCAAAGTGATTGCAATGAATGCAATGCCAATCTAAAGATTTGCATTCAATTGATTTGCAATCAATAGATTGGTCGTAAAGATTGCTCCAATCAAGACTTCAAAAAGAATGTGAGATTTAAATGCCGAAGTCTTAGTCATCAAATGAAGTCAATTGAATGAATCCCAAATCATAAAAATCTTTCCATGAATTCAGTGATTGCATTACAAAAGATTGCAGTCTTTTACAACTCTGATATTTAGGAGTGAAGATTTCGAGGACTGCGACTTGTTCTAAGAATTTAAATTGGGCCTAAAGTTTGGCTTGGATTCAGATTTGGGCTTAGACTTCAAATTCCAATTTGACGGCTTGGATCTAAATTTTAATTTAGACATAGACTAAAGATTGGTTTTAAACGAAGTTGAACTCAGATTTAGATTTACGTGCTATTCGTCAAAAATTACAATATTTGATCTTCGGAATTATTTAAGTTGTTAATTGATGAATTTAGTTATTTTTAAGTTTCAGTATATTTCAATAATAAGTGCTGTATATAATATTTTTCTAATTTTCCTGTTTTTCAGTTTTTTTTTAATTAATCTACAAGTGATATTTTAATCAATTTATCTACAGCCTGCACACTGGAGAAGACTATACATAATTAGATGAGTACAAGTTTAGGTTTAATCTACGTGCGTGAGGAATAACTATCGAAAACGCAGCTTTGCATTATTGAAACCCACTCCTAAATCTGAGTTCCACTACATTTAAGTGCAATTTGACTTGAGCTCGACTTTCTGATAAGATTTCTAAGCCCTTAAAATCGTCATTTGTAATCCTTGACTTGATTATAAAAGACTATTTACAAACGCAATTGAGAAAATCCGAACAAGTTCCGTGAGAAAACTACATGAAGGCAGAGAGCACGCGCATCAATTTCGGTGTAAAAAAAATTATAGGTTAGGTTAGCTCGTGCCTAGATATTGATTTTCACCTCCAACTGCAATATCGTAGAGCTCCCAGCTTAACAATTGTGTGTGAATTTTGATTAGACAGGATAGAACTTTTTTTTCTTTGCGAACTGTCACGTTAAAAGCAAAAAGGGGGGATCACCTGCTCGAAACATCATTTTTTTATCTAAACGATTTTGATGAGATCTTGAAGATTCATGGGATGCACCATTTCACTTTGAAAATCATTTTATAATTATTGTATAGGTTCAAAACATTCTTTTTTTGGTTTTATCACTGACTGTTTAGCTGTCTTCAATGTCTAACAACATGAATGAGAATCGAAGCTAGCACTCTCGGGTTGAAAGCCGTGATCATACCCACTAGGCCATCGCCGCTGCGGAAATTCAATATTCCTGATTGATATATGACGCGATTGAGAAAACTTTTGGGGCGTTTTTCTCGAAAAAGGTGGAGTGTTGCGATCTCTGACTTTGGGAAATTCATATCCTATAGATGAGCTATTTCTACGACAAATTTCATTAAAATCGGTGACGCGGAGGTCGTGACTCTTCTTTTAAGTCATAAGTCAACTGTTCAAACTTTACGATAATTCGATCAAGTGAGTTAAAAAGTAAAAATTTTTTGTCTACTAAAATACATGTCTGCTGACTTGTACTGCAAGTGTTCATATTTACAATTTAGAGCATCAAGCACGGTTGTCCAGCCAAATGTTATCAACAAATCTGCGTGTTTAAACGACCCTAATGAAAATAGTCAGTGGAAGTTTTCTGCGTTGTAATTGTACAGTGATGTAGATGAAAATCTATTCAGATATCAAGATTATTCTGAGCGAATTTAAGAGTAAAAAGTAGAGGCAATTTTCGGACTAAATCGTAAGTAAAAAGTGTCTTGGATCGAAAGAAATCGACAGTAGATAATAAGTGGATTAAGTTAAACAAAAAATCATTCAAAAAGTAGAGTTAAAGGGTGTTAATCGGGATCTATAAAGCCGTACTGTCTAATTAATATGTAGCGAAGATGAGTTTAATGGACGCACTAAGGAATCGTTATTGTGCGCAGATCAACATTTCTGACCTCAGTCTCAAATCAAAATTGGATGAAATATGTGCCAAGACATCGTGCTTCATTCAATATTCAACATGAAAACGTGAACTTTTACTAATAAGGCCACAGAGAACAAAAATTTTAAGAAAAGGGTACACAGACACTTGCCCGGATTATAATAAAAGTAAAGTTCATGATTACTTTCTGAGTTCTCAGAGTCCAAACTGAAAAGCCACTGAAAACCAAGTTTGTACAAACATTTATGGCCTTCACTCCAGCTTTGTGTGCAGTTTTGTGACCAATTTTGTGTCATACTCTACGTACCTTCGTGTCATACTTTGTACCAAATTTTATGTCCAACTTTTCGAAATATACTATTTCTTGAAAAATTCAAAGAACATGCAGCAACCTCCTCAGCATTCACCCTTAAAATAACGAAAACACATCGCCTTAAGTGCACTTTTTAAAAGAATGTGCACCTTTTAGAAGAACATAAAAGAACGAAAACACATCGCCCAATGTGCACCTTTTTGTGGACCTCCACTGTGCCAATGCGTTCATCCAGCTAAAACAAATTCCGCTGTCTTATCTTCTACAAGTATCTCGCCATTCCATTCGACACTTATTCGATTTTATTGAGGCCAAAGTGTGCGCAGTCAGAGGAGTCAGAGTAAAAAAAAAAAGTCCCATCCAGCCTCAGAAACAGAAGAAACTTGATACGCTGTTCGCTTTGATTGCCCACATCTCCATTCGCCTAAATCACTTTTACGACCTGCAAGAATCAATAAAACCACGAATTATCATCCTAGACCTCGTAGACTCACTCGAAAGCTTAGATAGAATCTCCTCAACGACTTCGAGCCTCATCAAGTACAGCGAACGAATACAAATCTCGCGTTGGGGAGTGTGTGCCGCCGCCACCGCCACACACGCGGAGTATCTCTGCGCCTCCAAAGTAATCAACTTCAAGGTTAGCCCCTCGCTTGTAATGAAATTGCGATTTTGTATCTGTGCGCTATTTGTTTTCAACTCGTTTGCGCACAAAGTTTTTTTTTATTCTTTTCGCAAATTATTTCGAATCTGAACGCGCCTCCACCGCTGCCCGTCCGCCCAACAGCGATAGAAAGATCCAAATGTAAGACCACCACCACCACCACTTTCGTACGAAAATAACTTCAAAAGCGAAAACACAAAAATTACAGAAAAACAAGAGAACACAAAATACACGTCCAAGGGGCCACAGCTACCAAGCCCCTTTACGTCATCGGAACGGAGGAATGGAATTGGTCGAGAGCATGATATGCCCACTTTGTTCGTTTGTGTTGGTGTAGCGTGTGTGAATGAGATGTGGAAGAGGGAGGCGGACATGGCGACTTGGCGAAAAATAAAAGGAGCAACGCACGAAAATTAATCATCACTTCTGACACGATCGATAGATACGGGGAATTGGGGCTTGACTATTGTACGATTTGCTTTTTTCTACGCAAAAGAGAAACACAGAAAACAATGAAAAAAAAACACGCATACACACACATCACAGTCATGAGTGTGAGAGCGAAAATAGAATGCGCGATGTTGGGGGAGAAAGATGAGAGATGAAAAAATGTGGTTAATATCTTTTTGGAATAATAATTTCTCGAGTATTAGTTTTTTGTACAGTTACGTTTGGCAGAGAAACGAAAACAAACAACGATCTTGTCAGCTACACCGTTAGGCTGAAAGTTGAAATGATATCTGAAATGTGCTGCGAAACGGGTTAAGGGGTGATTAAGTGGGCAAAAATTGTTGGTAAAAAGTGTGGATTCCTCATGGGAAGGAGCAAGTTGGATTGCTGAAAGACACAACTTCATGTTTTTAAATCTTTTTGGGTGAGATTTGGTCGCCTGCTATGATTGAGAGAGCGGTTTTATAGAATTTGTACAGCGGCAATAATCTGGTTGGCAAAAGTAATGCAGTAAACTTTCAAGAGTTCTAACCTCTATAATTCGAAAAGCTCTGTAAATAGAAGCATTCTCACAGCTTCTTAAAAAAAAAAAAACCTCTGTAAATCGAACAAAACCTATTCAATTTGGTCCCCTCGTTAATTCGAATTTATTTTTGTGCAAAACAACATGTAAACCTCTCTAATTCGAAAATTATGGCTTGTTTATCTCTATAATTCGAAACCAAATTTACTTTTATTCTTCAACAGTCAGTTAAATTGAGTACGTGACGAAATTGGCCAATATTTTTTTTTTTCTAAGGCCTCGATAGTTCGGAAACATCTGTAATTTGAAGTTTTTTCCTGGTCCGCTGAAATTCGAAATATCGAGTTTCCTGTAGCTGCAAATATAACGTTATTTAAAAAAAAAGGCGACTTTATTAAATGTTTTCTTATGGATTCCACGTGCTTCCATACTAATCCCATTGGTTTCATTGGATCGCATCCACTCACTCTGTTTAATAAGACCGAACAGACTTCTAATTAGGATTTAAATATGCATAGCCACTGCAATGTTGACAAGACACGCTAATCACTTCAGCCGGCGTTGTTAATCATCACCTCTTCACTATTTTTAGACGCATGACTGGAGAACTCAACTAAGTGAATGCCTCTACGATAATCTAAATGAACTGAGAAAACTTAGTACCAATAAAATCCGTCGCCTAATTGCAGGCTTGCAGACTAGTTTAAATAGAGTGTGAAGATTAGAAATCTTAATCTAACCTCGGTTGATTCTTGAAAATTGAATTTAACTAGGTTAATTTGATTAACCCTTTCATGTCCGGTGTTGTTTATTTACAACATGAATTTTATCAACTAAGAACTCAATATTGCCACAATTATTATTATGTCTTTATTTTACGACAAAAGAAAGTATATGCATAACTTATTTTTTAGATAAAGATACAAATATAAGGTTGTCAAATATCTCCCTTCCGCCTTTTGGTCTTTTGAATTTTCCGGCTATGTACAAAGCGCTACAGAGCTCGTATCTGGCAATACATCATTTGAAAGGTCTTAACATAACCTACAAAACGACGCTTGGATGATTGGTTTGGATATTGCGTTCAACAATTATAGACGTGTAAACATGAAGTTCACTAACGCCGAAATTCGCGCTATTTTAAAGTTTTCCTTCGTTAAAGACAAATCCGCTAGAGAAACGTTCCGTGAGATTAATGGTGTTTTGAGGGATGGTTCTCTATCGCTTCGAACCGCGGAGGAATGGTTTCGACGATTCAGAGCCGGTGAAAACGACACCATGGATAAGCCAGCCGGCAGAAGACCTGTGACGACGAATACCGATCGAATCATGGAAAACATCGAGTTAGACCGGCATGTGGCAGGAGATGGAAGTTAGTCACCAAACCATTTTCAGCCATCTGCAAAAGGCTGGATACAAAAAAAAGCTTGATGTTTGGGTGCCGCATGATTTGACGCAAAAAAACCTTCTGGACCGAATCAACGCCTGCGATATGCTGCTGAAACGGAACGAACTCGACCCATTTTTGAAGCGGATGGTGACTGACGACAAAAAATGGATCACATACGACAATATCAAGCGAAAACGGTCGTGGTCGAAGGCCGGTGAATCGTCCCAAACAATGGCCAAGCCGGGATTGACGGCCAGGAAGGTTTTGCTGTGTGTTTGGTGGGATTGGAAGGGAATCATCCACTATGAGCTTCTCCCATATGGCCAGACGCTTAATTCTACCATCTACTGCAAACAACTGGACCGCTTGAAGCTGGCGATCGACCAGAAGCGTCCAGAATTGGACAACAGGAAGGGTGTAGTCTTCCACCAGGACAACGCCACTTCGTTGATGACTCGTCAGAAGCTACGGGAGCTCAGTTGGGAGGTTTTATCGCATCCACCATATAGCCCGGACATAGCGCCAAGTGATAACCACCTGTTCCTGTCCATGGCGAACGCCCTTGGTGGTGTGAAGTTGAACTCAAAAGAGGCTTGTGAGAAGTGGCTGTCCGAGTTCTTCGCAAATAAGGAGGGGGCTTCCACGAGGGGGGTATTATGAAGTTGCCGTCTAGATGGAAACAGATTATCGACCAAAACGGCGCTTATTTGAACTAAATCCGATCACTGTAACACTTTTTATGAAGCATTGAATGAAGAGCAAAAAAGCGGGAGGGAGATATTTGACAACCTTATATATATTATTGATATTGATTTCATTCTAGTACAATTTCACATATAGATTTTAGGTTTAATACTTAATATTATATCACAAAAAATGGAAATTTAAGTGTCGAAAAAGAGAATTCATTGGAAAATATCAAACAGTTTATAGTCTTTTTGAACAACTACCAAAAACGTTGTATTTCTTTTTGTTGCTGTGTTCTACAATAAGTTAAAGAATCGCTGTGGCTGAGGATAGCAGTTTACTTTTGAAACATTCCCAAAGACGAGGGGGTCAGCATGAAATATTGAAATAAAAATCAAGTCGCATATTCCCGGATGAGACTTCATCCACAATGTCACCTTGATAATTCTTCTCATAAATAGGTGTCGTAACCCAAATGCTGATCTTTTGATCTGCATGTACCAGCACCTCGCCCTGTCATGGCTTTTCAAAAACGATCAACAAACACCACCACCGTGTCAACAGAGTTCCTGAAAAACACCACGAGGCGCCTTCAACTCAACACTCTTATCAATCGCGCTTATGTATTAACGTGAGTTTTCGCATCATAAGCTTCTAGATTTCATCTTCAATTGACATTCCCCCGCCGCCAATAACGTTCCCTTCGCAAAGTTTATTCCCATCCCACTGGCCAATGTCATTGAAGAGGAATAAACAATCAGCAATCTTCTGCGCATTAGAAAATCACTTCAGTCGCAGTATCCTAAAACGCTTCCTTATCTCTCGCGCACGCGGCGTGAGAAGAAAATGGGTCAAGTTCATCCCAAGCATAGACCCAGCCCCCAGAACGCGTTCCAATTTAACTAAAAAAAAATTACAAAACCCCAGACGACATCAAATTGCGTCCACCCTGAACCCAATCTCGCCTGCGACGTAGACGAGTTAAGAGCCATCAATTTTTTTCGATTAATAAACTTTGAATTGAACCGGCTTGTTCCGCATGATGTAAGCGTGACGTCACGCGGGTATTTTGTAACTTCCCTGCTTTGATAGTGAGTCAATTTATGTCAGAGATGTGATGGTTCGACGAGAAAAATACCGTCTAACGTCAATTGTTGTTATTGTCTTCGTGTTGAGTTATTTGTGTTGTCAGACACTTTGACCGGCAAACAAACAAGTTGTCAGTTTGTCGTGCAAACATCAAGAAAAAAAAGACGGCGAATTCGAAAAAGAAAACACGTGACGTCTGTAGAAACTTTTCGATGCCACGAGAATAAGCAAATTAATTAAAAAAAGAAACAAAGATCTGATCGTTAGTTATTCCCGCTGGTCGGAGACAGACTTCTTGTTCTAATGAGATAACCAAAAAAAAAAAAAAGAACGTTTGGCTTCTGATTAGCGAGTTATATTGGTCAATTGAATTTTCGAGTGGAATTTCTTGTTTTTTTTCCAAAACGAGATGCAAACTCGTGCTGCTCTTAGACCGGCAGAAAACATGGAGATCAACAGATGTTTGCCTGTCGATGAAGTTTGGCATTTTACGGTCGGAATTTGAACACGAGGCAAGAGAACTTCGCGTGCCAAGTATGCACTTAATTAGCTACGTGGAATTTCAAACTAAACACAAAGCTTGGAACGTGTGGGCACACAAGAAGATCAAAATTCCAAATCTGTAAACGTCATTTTCCAGCGCAAAGATCACCGAGTGACTAACGAACTAAAGCCAAGCAATTACTTGGAGCTTTGGAGTCCCGTGAATTGATGTAAATTGGATAAGATATGTGCTGAAAAACAAAAAAACGTCTTGATAAGACGGGGTAATTTGATGAATGGGAAAGCGAGCGGCCACAATCGGGAAGGACATCTCCAAATCCCATGCAGGCAGGGGGTGTTATACTGCGTTGAGGTTTTGACTTGAGGCGACTGTGATTAGAGTCTTCGGTGATTTCCTGACAATTTTTATTACTTTTGAACCCAAGTGTTGAAGTTCAAAAGTCTTTTAATAGTCTTTGCGAGCTCAAAAGGTGTTTTATTAAAAATAATTCAAAAAAGTTTGCTCTTGGATCATGGAGCGGAGTTATGTTGTAAACGGATTCAGGAGTGCCACCAAAAAAGTTTTAAAAGATCGCAAGGAATTAGAGGATCCATCATAATCTCTCAAATATTTCTTTGACTAATTTAATTTGTTTTAGGTTGATTTTCAGAGAGATAAGCTTTGATCATATTTAGATCTCAAATTTGTGGAAAAGATCAAATATGCAAAAAAAATTGCAAACGATCCAAAATTACTGCCTCGTAGTTTCTTGTTGAATTTAGCCGTCGATTGGGTTTAAAGAGACTTTGGTTCCTAATCAAATCCTGAATTTTATAAAGCAAACCTTGCTATGCAGTAAGAAGGTATAGAAATGAAGGAGATTGACCTTCATTACGATCCTCCTGACCGTCTTAAACAACTTTTTTTCAATGTGGTTTTCAATAAGGCGAATAGAGTGTTTTTCTGTTTCTAATTTTTGACTTTTTAATATCGTCTTGAGTTTATTTAGCATTTTTTTTAACAGAAACCAGAAAGCTGGGATTGTTTAATGGTCTTAAATGTTACTTTTAAGGATTTGTTAAAGGTGATTTTAAGTTCGTCACTTCCACATCGATTTGTAAAATAGTATAATTTAAATTTAAAATTAAAACTAGTTTACGGAAAAATCTTAAATTTTAATTTCTATTAAGAAAAATAACAGATTTTGTTTTCGATTGGACCAAAAAATCAATCTTTTATCAATAGAAATTGGTTTGCGAGACTTAACTAGTTTTGAGCTTCGATGAAAAACTTCTAACCGGTGCTCTCTTGTCTCCTCTATTGTTCACTCGTTCTTATCCGAACTAAAAAAAAATTAATTCTTTTTCAGAATAGAAAACAAGATTTACTCTCTTAAAAAAGCAGAAATACAGAATCAGATCCTCTTCGTTCAATCAAATCTATATTTTTCCCACGAAAGAGGAAAGAGATTTTTTATTCGAACCAAAAACAAAGTCAAAACATCTCAAATAAGTCCCTAACTTTCTATCTTCAAATGATATTCCATACGTGAGACCTTAAAACATCTCGTAATTATTTCTTTAAAAACCACAAACTGACTCCTCTGTGCAAACGCCTCAAAGCCATCTACCACCTCTTTCAAGAAACAATTTGACACCTTCATTTCACTCCAAGAAAAAACAATCTCCGTCATAACTTTTTCCCATTCGCAAAACACACAACACAAAAATCCCACTCAATTATTTCACAAGTAAACAAAATCACTTGAGCAAAAATCCCACTAACCCATCCAATTTGACAGCTTCTTTCACTCATCACTCATAAATTGTAGTAGATTGAATTTCTTATTTCACAACTGCGCCAAATTACAACCGAGCTAACCCGTGTAGCTACATTACAAATATAAAAGCAGGATTCCCACAGAACTTTTTGATACTCCATAACTTTATTTATTTCTCGGCGTATATACTAGAAAATACGTTCCAATTGTGATACTAATTTAGTGATAATTTTTCTATTTATTAAGTGTAAATATAAACCATAATTTGATATAACCAAAAATGTCTTCGCCGTGGGGTAAAATTGAAAATGTACAAAATATGAATTTCGCTGATATTATGTCGGAGGAATACGCCCGTGAGCTGCAGAACAAGGAGATTCAGAAGAATGAGAAGATAATCCAGGATCGGTTGAAGAATGCAACGAAGATACGGGAAAAAGAAGAGATTGACGATCGGGGCTCGTTGTGGGAGCCCACCTGTGACGGAGCATCTGGAAGTTCCCCCGTCGCAGAGGGTTCGTATGCTGCGGCCGTGAAAATTCCCACCACTCCGGATGCGGACAAACCTACAACGAGTAGTGGCAGCGCAGGCGAGTGGGAAGACTGCTCAAAACTGCTGGACAATCCCAAGCAGGAGAACGATCCGATTCCGGATTTCATCATCGACGTTCTGCGTCAAGACGCCGGGGAGATGGGCTGTGACTCGGACGCCCTTATTGCTCAGATGATGCAATCGCAGTTCGATCACGAGTACAACGAAGAGGTGAAGCGAATCGAGAAGAAACGCAACCAGGGCTCGAAGGTTTCGGTTTCGCTGAACAAGTTCCTGCGCGACGGCGACATGGAGTTCATGGCCGAGGAGGACTACGAAGAGGACGACGAGGACAATGAGAAGCGCGACTGGGACCGCTTCGAGACGAACGAGAAGCTCTTCGAGACCATCCCGAAGTGCGGTTTCAAGATGGACAAGGACGGCGAAATGATAACGAAGCACGACGACCAGATCTGCGGCGTGCGCAACGCGTGCAAGGTAATGTCCTTCCCACCGGAGTTCCCCACCGGCGACGGGGCTGGCTTCGAGATGAAGCTGTCCAACCAGGTGTACAACCAACTCAAGACTTACTCACGAAAAAGCAAGAAGTCAAAGATGCACGACCGCAAGGAGAACGTGGCCACCGCTGAAATGGGCGTCGACGCTCCCACCCGCCTGCTGCTGTACAAGCTCATCAACAACCAGATCCTGGAGCAGATCAACGGCATTGTGTCGACCGGGAAGGAGGCGGTCATCCTGCACGGCTCGCCGGACCCCAACTACAGCGGCGAGCTGCTGCTGCCGAAGGAGTGCGCCATCAAAATCTTCAAGACGACGCTGAACGAGTTCAAGCAGCGCGACCGCTACATCAAGGACGACTACCGCTTCAAGGACCGGTTCAGCAAGCAGAACAACCGCGTCATCATCAACATGTGGGCCGAGAAAGAGATGCACAACATGATGCGCATGCGGAGCGCCGGCATCAACTGCCCCGACGTGGTCGTGCTGAAGAAGCACGTCCTAGTGATGTCCTTCATCGGCGACAACCACAACGCGGCCCCGAAGCTGAAGGACGCCCGCCTCACGGACGTCGAGCTGAGTCTTGCCTACGAGGAGATCGTCCAGATGATGCACACGCTCTACAACGTCGCCAAGTTGGTGCACGCCGACTTGTCCGAGTACAACATCCTCTGGCACGACGAAAAGTGCTGGTTCATCGACGTCGCCCAGTCCGTCGAGCCAGAGCACCCGAGCGCTCTCGAATTCCTATTACGCGACTGCGACAACATCGTGACTGTAAGTTTGCTGCTGATTTTTCTCCTTCCCGTTCGTTGATTTGAGTCCTTTTTTCCTTTTCAGTTCTTCAAGAAACGTGGACTGCCAAACATTTTCACCAAGGAGCAACTTTTCGAGCACATCACATCACTAAACGTGGAGAACCACAACGCTGCCATGTTGGAGCGTATCCACACCCGTGGAGCGTCCATCAAAGAAGCCACTGCCCCAAACCAAGAGAATGTTCCCGATGAGTTTAAGCCGCTGCCGTATCCCTTCGAGACGGCCTGGGAGAAGTCACTGGAAGAGCGACGTGCAGCGAAGAGCAAGCAAAAGGCTGAAGCTGCACCGATTGTCGAGGCTACGGATGCACTGAAAGTTCTCAGCGTCAGCTGCGGCGGGAGTGAGATCACCGTGGAGGCCACATCTAAGGCCGAGGTCTGCAAGAATTAGAATCGAGACTGCATTAGTCGTTAACTTCCCTGTTGAGCAATTGAAAACATAGTTTACCCCCGTAGAGTAGAGTGATGGGAACTTAGTTCCCGAAGATTTGTGGTCGAGTGAAGCGTGTAAGCGAGTTGAAGCGGCCACGCATTGGTTTTGTTTCTACGGAAACAAAAGCTAATTGGATTTTTAAATAAATTAGAAACAATCGTTGTATAAAAACGTGGACAGAGTTAGTTTTTTCTGAACAGTGGATGAAATTTGCAGGAGAGTTGAGGAAGTGACAGCTTGCCTTCATGGATGTGTGGATCTGATTGATTGCTATAAAAATAAAGAAAGCTGGAAACCTATTTTAATTTGTTATCTTCAACGATGTTTTAGCAAAAACAATTCTAGAATTAATCATGTCAACCGTTCGATGCAAAAGAATAGAAGGTATTCGCAGCAACCAGTGGAAACCTGGCCTTGCATTCACAATGACATTCTACCTGTGGTATCGCCGAAACAGGTTGATCAGATGTTTTAATCTTATTAACTGGTACAGATCTAATTATGGCCACTGTACTACACACTCGAAGAATGAATACCTGACAGAACCTTTCTTTGAAAGATATTAGGAACCACGTCTGCTTTTCACCGAACTTTTGGCTCGAACCTTGAAGTAGACGAGCTTACGCTATTTGGACAAACTGAACAGCAGCGCTTGCCGGAGTTGATTCAGCTTAAAATGTTCTTTTTTTTTTAGATCTAAAGCTCGTCTAAGAGTAGCTTAGACGATTATTCGGATAACAAAAAGTTTAAGTATTATTAAACAACTAGCAACCCGTCCTGGCTTCGCGCAGGTAGCACTATATCTAAAGTTTTTTAGTATTCCAGCAATGGAATACCAGAAAGTGTTACTGAATTTAGAAATAATTTGGGGTAATGCACCGCTTCTTCTACATCTAAAGCGCGGTTAGTTAAATAACTGACTTTGCTAGACTATGCTTTCAGTGAAGCATAGACTTTGCTTTAGTGCGTCTTGTTAGACGTTTTGTGGAGCATTGAAGTCTCGTCCTAAGCTACTGAACTACAATCCATCGTCAATTTACCAGTATTACTCTACTTGGAAACATTGCAAGCACTTGAAACATCGGCACTACAAAATTTTAATGGAAGTTTAAAAGCAGAGTAAGCAGAGTTAGTAGAGAGTAGAGATTCAATTCCAGACGATGCCACAGCAAAAGCAGTCTTCCCGCTGCCTCCAGTAGCATTCAAAAAGAAAATATTCCCCTTGTTATTGTAGACTAATAACATAATTAAATCATTCTTCAATAAGTCAGTTATGATCATAGTTTTTTTCTCGCATGTATTCTGCATGGTTTGATGTTATATGGCTACTTGAAATAATATTCCACAGAACATACAGTCGAATTCCTCTAAGCCGAAAATCCCTCTAAGTCGAAAATCCTTCTTACCCGAATACATTCTTTCCAGCCTTAGTCTACTTTCAATACCTTTAAGTCGAGTTTTATTTCTTTGGCTGAAAAACAGATAAAAAAAAATTCACCTCGCAACTTGTAGCAAGTACGCACACTCGCATTATCTGACTCTCCCATTGGGGTCCTAGACATTTTGCGAACATTCATTTCGTATTGATTCTTGTAGTGCAAACACGTCGGAGAAAAAGCGCAAGTGGTTGCCCTTATTGTTGTTTACCTATGCAAAAAAGAGAGAGCAGACGAAGTTCACAGCAAAAATGAGGATTTGCTTGCGAACATGGCCCTCCACGCGAACATCGCGAGCGAGCATTATCGTTGTCGAGAGCCATCTCTAGTCGCATCGCGCACACACAAATAATTGGCTTTTAATCTAAAAACGGATATGTACTCGTATCTGAGATGCATTCTTGCTTCATTTAGCGTGTGTATTGGAAGTTTACTTTAGAAGAGAAGCATAAAGACGTCTGTCAGTATAATTCCATTGTCCAAAATAAAGGATTTTCAACACAAAGAAAAAAGAAATATGAAACCCTCTAACTTGAATTTCCATAACTGCCTCTAACCCGTGAAAATTCGACTTAGAATGATTCGACTGTATGTACTTTGATCAATGTTCCTATAATCGGATGACAGTTGTTTTTGTCTGCGGTACAACATATCTTCAATCATATTTTGCGGTGATTTTGCCACGGCAACAAAGGTTCAGTAATTTTACACAACAAAATTATCAAAGTAAATAAGTGTCCTTGTTATTTTCCTGTAGAACAGAACACGCATCAGATATGTTATTTTCCCATTGGTTATCATATTCCAACAAAAAATACCACGTTCTTTCATCGCTGCCTGTATTTCTGATGTATACATTTATGTAAACCTATACACATACATATATGCATGTATCCATTTTTCACATTTCATATGCCTCTATCCGTACAACACCGTTTCCGCGCGATCATCATCATGCCAGCTGTGTGCAAATTTGAGTTGAGCAAATAGGGGTTGAAATGAACATGAAAAACACCACTGAGACTCGCATCGATTTCAGCCAAAATTTTATAGATTGAAAAAATCTTTTAATCAGCGATTTCTCGGATTTCACCAACTAATCGATATTTTTATAGCTATTATTTCTTAGTGCTTGCACCGAGATCTATAAAACTACGTTTTTAGATTTTCGAAATTCGCATGTTCACGTTTTATCGTTTTTGGCCAAAAGCTCCAAAAGTATTGGGGCTAGAATGCTGAAATTAGTTTTTTTTTTAATGTACTCATGGAAGCCGATTTTTTGTGATTTTTTCAGATTTTTTGACAAAGCGGTGTGGAGATTACAGGGCGGATGATCTTTTCGAATTTTTACAGAACCATAAAATTGGCTACTGTGAGTCTACCTTAAAAGATAGACATATGCCATCGCTGACTTTTTTTTAGAACTTTTTGAGACAATCAATTCCCCAGTCCATTATTTTTTCGTATCTTTAACTGTTTAGACAGCGCCCGCCTTAGAAGCTTGCCAGTTCTTGACTTTTTTTTTACATACCTATTTCAATATACCGTTAACTTGTTGTGCCAAAATATCTATAAAATATAGTCCATACCCATCATAGATACTCAACAATACTACTGGTGAAAACCGCTTGGAAATCCGTTCAGTACTTCCTGAGATTAGACTCCCCAAACATTTTTTTAGACTTTGTTTTATAATATTTATATAGATAGATGACACAAACATTTTTTCTATTTTTTTTTTTATAAAAAATTTTAGTTTGTATGCGAATTTTTTCAAAAATTATGGATATGAGTAGTTTATCTTAAATGTACGGTTACAGAACTGGTTTCCGGCTTTCGAAATTGGTATAGTACTTTATTGTAAGTGTTGTCGTTGTATTTTAATAATTTTTTTTCTTTATAATGTCCACTAATTCTTTTTTTTAAATTGCCCCTGTCTCGTAAACTGGGCGAAGTAGATCCCCCTCCCATAGCAAAAAAAAATGCTTGGTTTCGACCCCTCTACAAAAGCCGATCATCAATTTTTGACGCCAAAGTTATCGTACTGTCCCCGGCTTTTTTTTCACACGAAAATGTATTACAAAATATTTCGATTTTCGTTAAAAAACATTTTTTGGTCGAACCCATCGAGATCCCAACTTGAAATTTGGAGTGAAGATAAGTAAAATAGTGCTTTCCAACATATAAAAAAATTACAGAAATGAAAATACAATTTTTTGAGATATTCGAGGATATGTGTTAAAAAGATTATTTTGATCCATCCTTCGTCCTTGCAAATAAAAAATCTGCGTGTTACTTAAAAGTTCAAGTTTTTCTGAATTCAATAAGACATAATTTACAAAATTCTAATAAGCAGAACCAATGTTATCATTTATTTGAAATTTAACAAAAAACTTGAATTTGTACTTTTTACCAATTTTTTAACCCTCGCAAACTATACCATTATTTGAACCACTTCAATAAGTAACTCCACCAATTTTGAGCCAAACTGGAGGGGAGTCGTTCGTTCGAGAGTTCGGCAATCCTGCGTGGAATGACCTAATATACAAAAGTCTAAATCACAAAGAGGACTGAAAAAAGATGTGACTTCAGGCAGCGCTAAAATTCCTCATTATCTACCAAACACGAAACAATTGCAAGTGCCAGCCTTAGTTTTCTGTCTCCAATTCTGTCGGTACGTAAGGTTTCTGCGTGCGACAATAAAATCTACCTCGTGCGAAGAACCGTATAAAAATTTTGTCGTTATCCCTGTGACTCGTATGGCATGCTTGAATACGACTCCAGTCAAAATTAAAAAGTAACTTTGTAAGTCTAGAGACTAACCTGCGAGACTGGTTAAATCTTACCACGATCCAACGAGAGGACTCACCAACGAGGCTACACTGACATCGATGGTTTCCAATCTTCATAGCGGAGATAGGTAGGTAGGTTGGTTGAGTGGTGGGCTGCGCAAGGCAGCCAAGCACTTAGGCCAGATGAGGCCCATTGTGATACCACATGGAGCGAATGCAAAAACATCCCACTACTCTAGAAACCAATTGGAGCTATTAATATAGCGGAGGATACGGCTGATGCTGGTGTCAGCTAGTTCACCGAGATTATTTAGAAAGTAGTGACCAAGATGCCTCTTTCTACGGTTCGCGAGAGCGCTGCAGGTTCCTAAAAGGTGGAGCGAGGTTTCTTCCTCTTCTCCACCACCAGCTCCACCAGAGCGCTATTTCAATGCCTGCAATCTAATCGCCGAGGCTGGCTCTAAAAGCTACAATTCTTTAAAGTCAAAAACATGGCAACGTACGAGGAAGTGAAGAACATCACGAAACATCCCGAAGTGTACCTCATCGAGGTCAGAAATCCCGATGAGCTACAACAAACTGGTGTAATTCCTGGAAGCCTCAACATTCCACTTCCAAACCTCGAAAAAGCATTAAAAATGGCCGACGCTGACTTTAAGAATACTTACAAGCGGGATAAGCCCGGCAAAGAGGCACAAATTATTTTCACTTGCCGATCAGGTGCTCGGGCTCAACAAGCTGCCGATCTAGCAAAGTCTTTTGGATATCAAAAAGTTAAGGTATACAAGGGCTCGTGGAATGAATGGGCAAAGAAGGAAGGGCTGCCGAGCTAGAAATATGCGCTGGTATATAATAAATGATTTACATATATACAGTGGAAGCCGGTTATAGTGACATTGAATGGACCGATATACGTCATGGACGCTATAACCGATAATCGTATAAAATGGTAAAAGATATTCTACCAACTGTAATAACCAATTACTGGTTATAACGAATGTCGGTATAACCGATTTCGGCTGTAAATACAAAAACTTGAAAGATCATAAATAAACAAACAAAATCACCTAAGACCACCTAAAATTGGTTGCCGTAATCGTCTTGGATTTGATGTGGAGGAGCGCGGTAGCAAGAGGTGCGCAGAGACCGACCTTATCCGATTGGATGGTTTCACTGGTTCCGCGCTTGGCAAGATCATCGGCCAGGCAGTTCCCCGAGATGTCACAGTGTCCCGGCACCCACATAAGGTGAATGTTAAACTGCTCTGCCATCTCGTCAAGAGATTTGCGGCAGTTGAGAGCTGTTTTTGAATTAAAAGTGACAGACTTCAGGGACTTTATCGCAGCTTGACTGTCTGTACATATCGTGATAGAGGTACGCGATATAATGTTGTACTTTAGCCACGATAAGGCTTCCTTGATCGCCATTACCTCCGCTTGAAATACGCTGCAATGGTTGGGAAGGCGAAATGAGATTTGGATTCCCAAGTCTTCGCAGAAGACTCCTCCACCGACTTCGGATTCAGTTTGTAATCCGTCGGTGTTGATCACCGGAGATTCATTTCTTATAGGTATGCCTGCTCTCCAGTCAGATCTGGCAGGCTGAAGGAGAAGCTTCTTTTGAAAAGAGTTCTGGGGCGAGTATAGTCTAACTCCCTGAAGGGGAGACTCAAGAATGGTAGAGTGACCCATGCATCTAGAAGGCCACGATTGCGCGGCTCTGATCCTTACTGCTCCACAGGCTGCGACCTGCTTGCCGAAGATGTCTAGGAGTGGTTCATAGCGGAGAGGAACACTAAAAAAAAAAACGTAAATGTACGACTGTTAAAAATAAAATTCGACTATAGTCGCACGCGAGTCAGAAAATTGGGATTTACTTTTCGAAATAATGACTGCCCACAAGTCTCTCTGTAAAGTCGATATTGGTGGTTCTTTTTTGGCACAAAACCTTTGTTTTCAAGCCGCAAGATTCTATCGTAGTCGCGCTCTTCTTTTCATGGTGTCAGTGTAATCGGCCTAAGAAAGGAGTCGGCCAATTCCGTAGAAGATCGTTCCCTTATTCATAGATGACAAACTGCACTCAAAAATCTGCAACAGATTCTACTCGTGACCATACCTTATCATATCTAGCAAAATGAAATTCAAATTTTAACAAAACACACACAACCCACACACGCACTTTATTCATTTCCATAAATTCTGAACTTGGTTCCGATTAATTGACTAGCTCTCGAGGAGGAGGCGAGAAGGGAATTTTTCCCAGCTCGAATGTTTCAGCCTTAAAGGCTTCGATCTCTTGTGGAGTCAGATTTTCCATTCGGCTGTACGTCCGCTCACTGACAGTCGGCGGCAGTTGCTGCTGTTGAGGATAACTAGCAACTGCTTGGGCAAAGATATTCGGCTGCTGTTGTGGTTGTTGTTGTTGTTGAGGTGCTCCGAAGGGAGAATTAGTTTGTTGCTGTGCAAACATTCCTGCCTGTTGCAGCTGCTGCTGCTGCAATTGGATCTGTTGCTGTTGTTGCATCCGTTGCTGTTGAGCCGGCGTCATGCCGCCCATATTTTGCTGCTGCTGATGTGGTTGTTGTTGCTGTTGCTGCTGTTGTTGTTGCGCTTGTCCGAAGAAACCTCTCTGCTGCTGTTGTTGTTGCTGCTGTGCACCACCGAAAGGTGACTGCTGTGTCGGTTGAGCTCCGAATGCCGGAGGAGGTTGTTGTTGTGCTGCTTGAGCGAAAATTCCGAAGCCCTGTTGAGGCTGTGTTTGCTGCGCTGCTTGAGCGAAGATGTTTCCTCCAACTGCGGTCTGTTGAGGTTGAGTCTGCTGTGCAGCTTGAGCAAAGATGTTTCCCGTATTCGCCGACTGTCCAAAAACGGATTGTGTCTGTTGACCGAACGGCTGAGTTGGCTGCTGCTGCTGCTGTTGCTGACCACCGCCGAAAATGTTCCCTCCACTCTCAGCCGGCTGCTGAGCACCTTGTGCAAACATGAACGACCCGAAAGCATTGTTCTGCTGCTGTTGCGGCTGCTGCTGCTGTGGTTGTGGAGTGCCAAAAATGTTGTTTGTCTGCTGTGCCTGTTGCTGCTGCGGCTGTTGTCCGGAAAAACTGCTAAAAGCACTCTGTCCAATTATGGACTTTTGACCTCCACCAAAAATTCCATTCCCCGTTGTCGCGTTACCATTTCCGCCAAACGAACTTCCCACAGTTCCCCCGAAAATGCTTCTTTGTGTAGACGAAGAGTTCCCAAACAAACTCGTACTTTGCTGATTTGTCGCAGCTCCCAGACCAAAGGGATTGGAACTTTGCTGACTCGTGCCCTTTGCTGGTTCGGAGGAATTATATACATTTATCACAACATCCATTACTTCCTTGTTTAGGGTCAAAAGCATTTTCATTTTATTCTTCGCCTCGATGACCTCCTTCGTGAACTGCTGATTGAACGAATCGAAGAAATTCTGTTTCTTTGCGCCATAGCAAAGGAGACGAATCTCCTCGAACGATTGATCTTCAACGAAATTTGGAATTGATGGCTTCTCCTTGAATGGCCCGAAGCAGGAGAGTGGCCATTGGTTGCCGTTAACTGCTGATTCAACATCGGATTTCAGAAGCTGCCTGGAAAATGGACAACAAATTTTCAGGACTCCGTTAACGTTTCTCTTGAATTGTACTTACTTGAGATCTAAATGTTCATTTACACATTTTGAGCCAAATCGGCAATTTCCATTTATGTAATATTTACAAAGTCCCATTGTTTTGTGTAAATAAAAAAATTCAGAATTTCGCAACAGGAGAAACACAACAAACACTCAGCCAAATTTTTTGAGTGATAATTCGCCTAGATGAATTTTGATTTTGAAATTCTTCGGATTCTGTCATTGAGTTGTAATAGATTTCAGGTTTTTGAACCATCTAGGACAGAAAGATGAAAAATTTGTTATTAATTTATGAAAGCCAAATGAAATGTAAATTTATGAAAATATTTGGTAGAGATGGAGTAATTTAAGTATATGAGAAAAGTTCCCACTAATGTCCTGCTTTGTTTTGGAAACAGTCCCTCCTGGAGGGCTACTGAAAGTCTAGATATACACGAAAACCGATCGTGGTGGCAAGGATGAAAGCAATTTCATGGGTGGACGAAGAATGCAAAATGTTTTTTTTTTAGTTGGAGGTAATCCAAACTTTAATTATGTCACATAAGAAGATAGCCCATCCCTTCTGCAAATAAAGTACAAAAATGCAAAAAGAAATTTCTTGGGACCAACAAATACAAAGGAATAAACGACGAGAATGACCTGAGCACAGTTTCTTCTCAAATGTAGTACCATGTGTTGAGCATTTTCAAGTAGCAATTAGCTTGCATGAACTTATTGAAAAAAACAAAAACATATAAACAATCATTTAGAGATTACAATTAGAATATACCACTTATAAGGCAAGATCAATGGTATGAATTGTAATAAAGAACGTGGATGGCGTTGAATTGTCTCTGAAAGTTTAAGCAAAATTTGAGACCAGTAAAGGATGTGTTGCTCCCACTCCAGTACCCAAATTATTTGCGCAAAAACTTAATTCAAATAATTAATTCTTTTTAATTAAGCTATTTATTTACTAAAATTGCTAAGACTGCGTTAAGGAACTCACTCATGTCGTTGTGTGCTTCGAGAATTTGGTCAAGTAGTTCGTCACCTCCAAAACAATCGCTAATCATACAAACCTCGAGGTAATCTAAAATGAGACACATTTTATTTAATCCGAAGAATTCATAAAGTAATACAAATGCGTTTATTGAACAACTGAAAATCGAAAACGATTTGTTAATACAAGAAAATTCGTAGAGCACAGGTCTGTTAGAAGCGGATATTCGGGATGCTCAACTGCTGAATAAATTCTCACATTTGATTCAGATGTTTTACCATAAGCCATGGTGACATGGAGAAGAAAAAATGGAAAAAGAAGGGTAAATTCTAAAAGACATCACTTTACAGGGGATGTAACCAGAAGAAATACGTAAGTCATTTGCTGTGAATCCTTCCCCAGTAAACAAACTCTTGAGTTACCTGTGACCCCCATGAAACATGCAGTGCATTGCTTAAAAGTACACTGTTTTAAAATAATTTTATTAAATTATCATTTCATTTCGGATAATTTCGTGTTGTTAACACACCATTTCGATAAATAATTTAACAGAATGGAAGACGCACAGTTGTCAGTTGACAGTTGGCACTTGCCTAAGCACTTGGGGCATTTTTGCTCAGCAACAAACAATGTTGCTAGCATTAAGTTGATCGTGACGAAAAGAATTCATTAAGAGAAAAAGAAAATAAAATTACAATATTGGGTTCGAAATTAAGAATAAGAATTTTTAAAAGCTATGCGTTAAAACTAAGAAATAATAATGAGAAATCATGACCCGAAGGTACCATGGTGATAAAAGGTAGTGAGGTAGTGAGTTGGGCTAAGTGGGATTCGACTAAATAACTGGGACTCTGGAAATGAGAAAATATTCCGTACAGAGAGAGATTTTCACAGCATGGTATGTATATAAGACACCTAAGGTAGCGGGCGAAGCTCTTTGTCGAATCGTAACTCCAACTGATGGAACAGTAATTGAAAAAAAAACTTTGGATTTAGTAAAAGAATGTTAATATTTTGCAGAAATAGCATTGCTACAAGGGGATACTTCTTTCCTTTGTATTTGTTGTTCAGATTGAAAAAAAGTATCATGTTAAATTTTACTTGAGTAGACGGATTCCTTTTTTTCCTGCTTCGGTGATATGTTCACCTGTTACACGAAAATGAATCGAAGCGCCCATTTGTGTTGATCGCAAACACTTGCCAATGAGCGCCGGCAAATATTCAAATAGACAACAACTATTTTGATTGTTTTCCTTATCAACAATCAATTGCAGATGGTTGTTACAAGGGTGGAAAATATGAACGGAGCAACAACTTCCTCCACTTTTCTTTAATGAAACACAAAATTCACCTTATTCAAATTTTATTGAGCATCTTATTACTACATTTAGGTCATGTGTACAAAATGCACTATTCATACGTGATTTTTCAATAGGTTAAGAAAATTTTGTCTATAATTTTTCCGGAATCCTGCTCCGGTTGACATTCAGATCGTTGTCCTTCGAGGCATTGTAGGAAAACCACGGTTCGTCGAGTGGTAACGATTTGAACGTAGCATCAGCACTACTACATTCATTTTATGAATAAGACAACGAATGTAACACTGCTGAGGTGACCGCTTAGTTGCTCCAAGTGTTCTCGAAGATGATGATTCAGATGGTCCTTGCACCCGATAAAAGATGAACCACAATCAAAATGGCGACGAAGAACATTGCTGTGCAGGAGTCATTTAATGATTGCGGAAAAGCGAGAGACAGATTCATCTTTTCCTACCCAATCGTCTTGCCCGCAATGAAAAAAAAGTTTATTTGTCCTGTACAGCAATGTCATCAAACAAAAACAATGTGAATCTCCTGAAACAGATGGCTAAGCTACTTGATAAAGACAAAATTTTCTTAGTGTGTATGTGTGCTAATACATTTTTTTTTTATTTTCGTCAAAAAATACTTAAAAAATATTTGTCCCTGTACCAAGCTGTATATACTTATATGTATTCTTTTTTTTTATAGAAATGGATGTGTGTAAATATAAATATGTAGTTCTCCATTAAATATAAAAGCCAGACATCTACATAAAACGAAACATCTGAGACTTAAGACTACGTAAAATAACATTTTACTTAAAACATCTTTGGTTAATTTATGTATAATTGACCCATGCATATGGCATGGTTTCCAAAAATTATTTTGGACAATAGAAAACATTTATATCTTATCATATAACTTATAGGAAAGACATTACCAATGGAAATTTTGAGATGTTGCTGACTGTTTAGTAGTCAATCAGATCCCTCTCCTTTTGGAGCTGGGACAAATAGACGTGACAGTTGTAGTTCCTGCAGTCGTGTCTAATGTCAAGCTTGAGATTGCGACGGAGATTTGCCCTGATGCAATTGGAGCATCGTAATCTGGGACTGGTACAGTTCCGATCGACGTGTTCACCGCCGCATTTTGGGCAGCGTGTGTCATTGCGACACTGTTTGGCGTTGTGATTGAAACCCCAACAGTTGAAGCAGCGCCGAACTCGTACGTTGTCGAAGATGTAGCATCGTGTCCAGCCAACATTTAAGAAGGGTTCCGGTCCATCCATTAAAAAGTTGTAGACGTCCTTTGAAACTTCGATGAGGGCGTTGTATGTTTGCTGATTCTTTTCGAAGCATTTGATTAGCGTCATGTCACCATCAATTTCATTTTGTTGTTTGATGAGACGGATTAAATTATCTGCATCAATTTCATTTTCGATGCCATTTACCATGATCCTTGGATTGGCCAGTCGAAGGAGCTCAGTTTCGTATTCATCGCTACATTTTTCCTTCACTTCGGTCCTTAGCTTCTGTATGGACTCTTTATTCTTGCAGCGCACGACAATTGCACCTTGAGCCGCGTGTGTTATATTTACAATCCTTATTGAAAGACTGAGTGGGTCTATGCGGCTTTTGATGTCTTCTTTCGTTTTCTCACTCCTCTGCTTTTGCTTGGGTTTGATTAAAAGTGGCGGAAGAGTGGTTGGTCTTGTGCTTACTTTTTTTTCCACTTCCTTTTTTTGGTCTCGTTCTTTTGTCTGCTCGGCCAGGGTCATCTTTTTAACAAATTCCATTACGGAGCTCATCTCCTTTTCTTGCTGCGATATGGCCTGTTTGTTTTCGTTAATCTGGCTAAGAATTTTGTCCATTTTGGCAGCAATATCTTCCAAATGGTCCTGGAACTTATTACTTTCTTTTTCTTTCGCATCTGTTTGTGAGCTGCCAGCATCTACAGTGTTATTTTGTATTTTTTTGAGTTCCTTTGACCCAAAAAATCCAAAGTTGTTTTGTGTCTGCTGTGATGACGACGCGGTGTTAAAATCTTGCTGCCCAAATGATGATGGACCAAAGTGGAACTTCTTCTGGCCCCCGAATAATTGAAGGCCAGACCTATTTGTCTCTCCAAACGGTGACAACGCCACCTTTTCCGATGTCTTGCCAAAAAATCCACTGTGATGTGAATTTTCAGAAGCGCGCAATGCAAATGGAAGGCTCTTTTTAAGCGGTTCGCCAAAGTTGTACAGACGTACCAGCATCTCCATCACCTCCTTGTTGACTGTGATCAGCATTTGCATCTTGATTTTCGCTTCTGTAATCTCCTGGAGAAATTGTTGGCAGCTCTTTGAGTAACTGTTGAAACCGGTGCCGTAGAAGAGCATACGAATCTCCTCGAAGGATTTGTCTTCGATATAATTGGGAATGGATGGCTTCTCTGTGAATGGCCCAAAACTGGATAGGGGCCACTGATCACCATTAATTGCTGTCTCAATTTCTGTTTTAATCAAATCCCTAAAGGACACACAGTAAGCACTTTTTCTCTTTATAGCTACTTTTCCTTTAAATACTTACTTTATGTTTAAATGTTCATCCTGGCACGTTTGAAACATTGGACACTCTTGTCCGAGCACAGAATACTTGCACAGCACCATTTTCTTAAATTAAATAAAAGAACTACAAATTTTTTTTAATTTTTAATTTGTATCCGAAGCGGGTGCAATTTCTAAAACGCCGAAAAAAAAGAGGATGTATGCATCGCAGGTAGTTGCTTTCGGCATCAAGCTGTGTATACATTGAAAAATGAAAATTGTAATAGCTGTATTGCTGAGGCTCCCGCTACATTTTTGTTTTTTGTGGCCGGATTTTATAAAAACTAACAGGATATTGCGCAGTTAGTTCTTAAGGTTTGGAGAGCATAAGAAATACGAAAAATAAATCACTTTGAAACACCTACTGCTAATTAAGGAATTTTGTTGATGTTGTGTAATCCAGCGTTGCACTTGTCAATAATTTTATTGATGATGAGGATGATCATTCAATTTAATTTATTTTTCTACGGATGTGGAGTCTTGATCTACTTGCTACGTTTTTGGAGTATTTAATTTATTAACTACGCTTTTCCTCTTTGTACTTTTTACCATAAATGATGAGCTCTTGAAAATAATAGATGTAAATACATAAAATCACTTTAAGCCATATCCGCCCAGGTGAATTTGGTGATAAATAATGATGAGTACATGTTTAATAAAGTGGTTTATTTTAAACTCTTTATTTTTATTTCTACGTCCTGCTTCTTTAAAGAACAAAAATTAAAGAGTGCGAATATGAAAGTTTTTCAAGAAGCTGTGAAAACTTGAAAAATCGAAACGGAAAATGTGACTCAAAGTCACCAGATGGGCGGATTAGAGTTAATTCGAAAACTCGCTTATTTGGAAAAAAAATCATAATAAAAGACATTTTTTCGAACGGTTTTCAATTTTTTATTTAAAAAAATAAATTATATTAGTTAAAATAAGTCCGAACAAATCATCAAAATGACTATTAGGGCAGTCTTGGGAATCCACATTTGTATATAGTTTGGGAAAACACCTGTAGAATTTAAATTTGTGGAAAATTTAAATCGTAGTCCTTAAACATAAATTTGTGTACATATTTCTGTATAGAAAAAAATTTCCCATGAATTTGAAATAATCGTTTATTCGGTCTGACCTTTCTCCAACCATTCCGAATTAATGATCTTATACTGTACTTTGTTTCCAAGAACACAAAAATAGGAAATATAAAATAATCACAATTAGTTGGTTTATTTATTTATTCAAACTCTTTTAATATACAAGTGAACTATATTATTAATGATATTATTAATGTTGAAGATCTCTAGCTACCAGACTTTCGACAAATCAATTAATTACTTAATTTTTCCTAACGTTAGTCTTATTTATTTATTTTTTGTTTTAATTTTTATTGTTGCTAATTTACTTTCTACTACCGTTCAATAAATATTTTTTTTAAATTAAATTTTCTATTTCTATTTTATTCTGTTTCTATTAAGCTGTTAAAATCAGTTACAACGACATGGAAAGGGACATGCATTACGGACTCGTTAGCTGACAGTTTTAATAAGCGGTAATTAACAGCGTATTGACGGGATTTGTTTATAATTTTGTGAGAACCCTTATATTTGATTTAAATATATTCTATTTTATCTTAAACGAATTTAATTTAAAGCCTACAGTATAATTTGGTGGTAGGCATGTTATGGTAGGGGCTTACGAAAGAGTTGGTAGCCTGGTTTTCATGGATGAAATTTTGAAGAGTTTTGAGATTCTTGATACCTTACGTTATAATTTGATATAAAACCACTTCAAATTGGAAATGCAGGCGCTGTTTTTATCGAACAGGACAGACGCGATCCTTAAAAATGACGAAATCGCACAAGGCTTACGAAAGAATGGTTATTGTATTAGGTTGTCAAATATCTCCCTTCCGCCTTTTTGTCTTTTGAATTTTCCGGCTACGTACAAAACGCTACAGAGCTCGTATCTGGCAATACATCATTTGAAAGGTCTTGACATAACCTTCAAAACGACGCTATGCATGATTAGTTTGGATACGAGCTCTGTAGCGCTTTGTACATAGCCGAAAAATTCAAAAGACAAAAAGGTGGAAGGGAGATATTTGACAACCTAATATATTGTCCCCTAACAACCTGAGATATCTCCCCAATGTCATGTCTCCCCAATAAGGAGACGTGAGCCTTATAAAGAATCCGTGCATTATTTTTAGATATGAAGTACGGAAAAAGGGGACTTTCAAACAAAACTGACCAAAAGACTAAATTTTTTGAACTAAACTGACCAAAAGACTAAATTTTTTGAGGAACGGCTTCAGACAGGACTTGACATTTTTCGTAATCTATTCGATTTGAAGCTGAAAAGATTTCAAATCATTACCGAAGCAAATAGACTACATTTATCATTTGGAGTCGTTGTTTATTATTTCCCATATATTTTGCTCCCAACCTTAAGTGTGCAAATACTTTTTTGACATCAATTTTGGATTTTTTTCTGAATAACTGGAATAATTTTTAATCGAGTTTAACCATTGTTGTATTGTAAGAAAAGTTTTTTCCTGCTCTTTCGAGAGGGTTACCAAGATATAATCAAAAAACTGGGTGTGTATATTTTTTTTTTACTGACTGTAGATGGCATCTCAATAGATGGGATTTTAACTTTTTCGGGACTGAGACGTTCATGACCTCATTAAAACAATAAATACTGCGCATTTACCTAAGCAACTGTGATCATTTATTTTTAAAGTAGAGCGATTGTCGATTAAGCGCACTTAGTTTTAGATTTAGCAGAACAAACATCAACATTGGTTCATATAACTGCTCATTTAAATGAACCAATGTTATATTTACAGATTTCGCGAAAGCTTTTGACAGGGTTAATCATAGAATTCTTATCCAAAAACTATCCCATCTAGGCTTTTATTCAGTTTTTTTTTAAATGGCTTGAATCTTATTTGATTAATCGGACTCAAAGAGTGAGATTAAGAAAACATCTTTCCAAAATCATATATGTGTCCTCGGGCGTGCCATAAAGCAGTCATTTGGGTCCACTTTTATTTCTTTTATTCATTAATGACATACCTTCAATATTTCAATCTTCTAAGTGTTTTCTGTACGCTGATGATCTTAAAATTTTAAAAAAGTCACTTCTGTTTCGGACTGCCACCAATTGCAGGATGATCTTTATCGTTTAGTACATTGGTGTTGTACAAACTCCTTAGAATTAAATATCTCCAAGTGTATCCACTTCTCTTGTTTTGGAATAAGGAATACTACACATTTTGATTATTGTTTAAACGGCGCTCTTTTGACAAAGGTGTCACAAGTAAAGGACCTAGGTGTTATATTAGATTCTAAGCTATCCTTCCCTAGTCACATCGATTTTATCACTAGCAAGGCTAATCGTATGCTTGGATTCATTAGGAGGAATTCAAAAGAGATTAACGATTAATTTGCCCTAAGAAACTTATACTTCGGATTAGTCAGATCATCTTTAGAATACTGCTCCATTATCTGGAATCCTTATTATTCCAATGCTATACATGGGATAGAAAGAATTTAACGTAAATTCACAAAGTACATGTTTCTCAAACTAAATTGGAATATTGAAATTCCCCCTTATAGAACAAGATGTCTTCTGTTTAATATGATCCCCCTGTATGTACGCCGTAAATTTTTCTCCTTAATGTTTATTCGTGACATCCTTTGCTCTCAAGGTTAGGTTAGGTTAGGTTAGGTTGTATGTGGCTGCCTGCTTTATACACAGGCTCACTTAGGCCTATTGTAGGCCCATTGTGTTGCCACTCCTCCGGGTTGCTTCCACCCGATCCGGACTCGCTACCTAAGGGTCTCCTGCAAAACTACCAAACCAAAAAGAGTAATTAGCAGGTGTGTTATACTACCTGTCTGATGCCAGTGCTGATAGTCTATTATCCCCTGGTCTAAACCCAGTTGGATCTGCTTATGAAGCCGCTGATGCGCCTCACATCCATGCTATCGAGCTCGCTTAACTCCTTAAAGAAGTATGCACCTAGGGTGCGCTTCCTCGTGCGTGCAAGCGCTGGGCATGTTCCCAGAAGGTGTATGGTTGTCTCTTCTTCCTCCTCATCTCTGCAGCTTCTGCAGAAATCATTGGAGGGGATTCCCATTCTTTTGGCATGATTACCAAAGAGGCAGTGGCCAGTTAGAACTCCTACTAGTCTGCCTATGTTTGCCCTGCTTACCGAGAGCAACTGTTCTGTCCTGCCCCTATCTAGTTTCGGCCATATTAGCCTAGAGATGTGGCAGGAGTGTAGATTGCTCCATCTGGAGTTTGCTGCCGTTATGGCCTCAGCAGTTAGTTGTGAACCAACCTCTTGCATGGAGGGCCAGGGGGTCCCTTGATTGCTGTTGGTGTCCATTTCCCTTCCTTTTCTTGCTAATTCGTCAGCCCTTTCGTTGCCTAGAATACCCGTATGCCCAGGGACCCAGCACAGGGTAAGACTACACCTGTCCGCCATCTCTTTGAGAGATTGGCGACATTGTTTTACCATTTTTGATTTTATTAATGGTGTTTCCAGAGCCTTTATGGCCGCCTGACTGTCTATGTAGAGTACAATAGACTGGCCATCTATCGAACCCATGGACAGCAAGCGCGCTGCCTCATGAATAGCCGTTATTTCCGCTTGGAATACACTGCAATGGTCCGGGAGCCGGAGGGATTTCGCAATGTTTAGTCTTTCGGCGAAGACTCCCATGCCCGTGCCCTTTTCCGATTTTGAGCCATCCGTGTATACTTCCAGAGCAGCCTGGTTTCTCACACTATCTTCCTCCCATTCCTCTCTGTTCGGGATCCTTATTCGATAGTTTCTATCGAAATCTTCCTGAGGTGGAAGGTAGTCTGTGCGAGATGGGATTTTCGAATTTCGAAGAATAGCAGTGTGTCCTGCTGTCTGGTGTCCTTGCCACCTTTTGCTATCCCTTAGCCTGATTGCTGATCTTGTGGAAACATATCTCCCGTGTATGTCTACGGGAAGAAGGTGTAGCATAATTTCCAAGGCAGCCGAGGGTGTTGATCGTAATGATCCGGTAGTGCACAGGCACGATGTTCTTTGTATCCTGCCTAGTGTTCTTATGTTGTCGCCCGTGCCCAGTGCCGGCCACCAGACGATTATGCCATAGAACAGAATAGGTCTTACAATTGCAGTATATGCCCAGTGGGCTGAAGGCCCCACCTGGAGCCAAGGGCTTTCCTACACGTGTATAGTGCCACTGCCGCCTTCTTCACACGCTCCTGGATATTAAGTTTCCAGTTGAGCTTGCTGTCGAGAATAATACCAAAGTATTTGGTGGTTTTTGAGAGCCCCAGTTCCTTGTTTTTGAACTTCAGCGGTCTCATGGAAGGTACTTTGTACTTTCTTGTGAACAAGATTAGTTCTGTTTTTGTCGGGTTGACGTCAAGTCCCACTTTATCTGTCCATGTCGCTAGCCTGCGAAGGGCTGCTTCCATGACATCTCTGATAGTGTCCGGGAATTTTCCCGTGACGGGTATTGCAATGTCGTCTGCATAGGCGACGGGCTTGCATCCAACTGAGCTAAGCTCCAAAAGAATCTCGTTTACCACCAGTAGCCACAATAGCGGTGATAGCACCCCTCCTTGTGGTGTGCCCCTGCAGGTCGCTCTGCTGGTATGGTGACTTCCTAACTCGGCTCTTACGATCCTGTTAGACAACATATTGTTGATCCAGTCGCAGAGGCTTCTGTTTATCTTCAGCTTGTATAGTGCTTTCTTGATAGCTTCTGAGCTTACATTATTGAAGGCTCCCTCTATGTCCTGCTCTGTTGTTGCTCTCAAATTTATTGTCCTTTCCTTTTAAGTCAACTTAACCTTTGTGTTCATCCTATGTTTACCCGTCACCGTATGAAATTTCAACGCACTAATTATGCTCAGAACGAACCATTAACTCGTTGTCTCGTCTCTCGTATCTAGAGAAGTCTTCAAAAGAAAAACCCTTCTATATCTTGCTAGATTCGATAGTTAGGTTAATTTAAATTGTAAATATTTGTAAGTCTAATAGAATCACTCTACTTGATGTAAATAAATAAATAAATAGCATTTAAGACGCAGAAATTATGGTTGAAACTTTTTTGAGGACTAGTCATGAAAATCTGTTTTCCTGGATTATAAGAAGCATGCAGAATCTATTTTTCTTTGTTTGCTGGAGACCATTGTTGCTCTGTCTTTATTTATTAACTCTAAATTTTTTCAGGTTAATAAATTTTTTGAATTTCTTTTGAGTCGATTAAGCAGAGTTCTTAAACCCTTGCGATTTGTCATAAAACTAATATTCAATTAGGCTTAAATATCAAAAATATATTTAAACAACCCACCTTATCTCCAACCCCTCAGAACAAAATATAAAAAATGTATATTATCTTCTAAGAATACTAAAACTCGAAAATAGTATATAAAACCCACTTGCTGAATACATTAATTCCAAAGGCCTCAGCTGCTAGCGCTTAAGTTTATTTATTGACTGTAAATTAATTTATACTTAATAAAATAATAATAATATTTAATCAAAATGAGGTTTTCCAGACCTCAAAAGTTAACAAAATTTGCCTTTATACACAAAAACATATGAGTTACCATGTCATGGGGAGGATAAATAAAATAATGGTATAAATTAAGGTTATCTTAGAGAGGAAGACTAGTTCAGTTTAGTTCACCTAAAAGGAAAAAAGATTTAGTGGGCTTAAGTCGCCAAATTAAGACTGAAGTTCTGAAATTCCGATTTATACAAATTTTTCGACTTCTTGTTTGCTGCAAAAAAGATTCATTACATAAAAATAAATTGAATTGAATTTATTAATAAAGTAATACAATCACACAAATTTTACAAAATTATATACACAATTTACAAAGTAGCTATGTCTATAGTTCAGATGAAACTCAGCTGGGTGAGTCAAAAAATGCACAAATTATTGGAATTTCGAAAAAAACTTTTCGATTTTCTTTACAAAGCAAAAGAAGTACAAAATTTCTTGTTTACTTTCAAAAACAGAGTGAAAAGAAAGCAACCACTTCACTTTGTCTCTCGAAACACACTCCTTTTGTGGACTTCATCCTGTCGGTTTGGTGCTACCAATCGAGAGGATCCTTGTCCTTCTCGTTGTCTCAGACAGATGGCATGACGAGTTCTATTCCAAACCATTAAAAATACAGCGACCTTTAGCTACTTCTATACTTAGTTGAAGGTCCGGGCTGCCAGTACTATTATAGCATTAAATCTTTGATTTACTTACGATTTTATAAATTTTAAATAACTAAATAAATAATTATTTAGAAAGCCTTTTTGTTTTTATTTTGAGACTTGAATTTGAGAACTCCATAGATCCAATCAAGTCCTATAAGATAGGGTCTATAGGATTAACAATAATGTGGAAAAGTGCATATCAATTATCATTACGGCTTGCTGATGGAGCCACAGTACCCAGCTTGAGAGACGTGAACAACTTTAAACTAGATTAAGCTGGTGTTAATGGTTAATTTTTTGGGTGGGGTTTCAAACTGCCGATTTTTTTTGAAATTTTTTGAGAACGTAATCTTATGCGTCCATATCTTTTGCATTTTTTCAGCATTATGTGAAAGTTAGAAAGAATTTCTTAATACCTTTAATTCGAGATATCTGAGAAAGAAATAGGTAATGGGGCTTACAAGATATTTTCATTTTTTTTTCACGGATTTTGAACTTTGAATGTCCTTTTCGTCCTTTCTATTCATTTGCGGTGTTGATGAAAATGTTCTATGTTTGTATGTCTATGTTCTCAAAAAATTTCAAAAAAATCGGAAGTGAGTACTTTTCGGAACTTTATCCAATTTTTTAGTCTGAATGTTCAATTACATTAATGTAATATATTTGTTGATTAATTGTGTTGTGTAAAAAACACAGACAACCTAATATAGACACCCAACTGTACAGCGGCTATTTCCCCTCGTCCATCGATGAATTTGACAGTAATTCACGAATGTAGTTGAAATACAGGAAGCATTTTGACAGTAATTCAGGAAGCACCGAACACTAGCTCATCATTTTCACGCACATTTGTTTGATTTGTTGTTCAAAGCTCCCACACGTATTCACAGACGCAAAATGTTATAAAAAACGCTGTCAAATAAAATCAAGGGGCAAGAGAAGTAGAAGTTGGGTATCTATATTGGCTAATTTGTGGTAAAAACGAAGCCTACGCATCATATTTTCAGATAAGCAATATCCAAAGAATACCCTAGCCTACTAGTTCCAACGCCATACGCTATTCCAAATACGTTTCGGAATCAGTTAACTGTATAAACACAAAAACAGTTAAATCTGAAATGGATGCACTGGCAGCACTCGCACAAAATGAGAGCCACACCGCAAATTTCTCCTCCAAACTCTCTTCGAAACAAAAAAGTCTCTTGAATCAAAAACTACTGGCTAAGAATTTCCCCTCCATAACCTCTCTCACAATTCTCATTGAAGACATATTTTTTTTTATTCGCTCTCGAAATGGTTTTCTACCCGTCTTCTTTTTTTTCACAGGAAACAGAAACTTATCTTTAATTCTTGACAATTCTCGCTGAAGAAATCCACACCAATGAATTACAATGAAAACTCATGTCAATTTACACTGCCAATGTGCAACTAAATTGGAAGTGAGAACGAAAAAAAAAAACGAAGCAAAATAATTTCATTACTTACTCGGGCCTGGAGAAATCTACTTTGCCGTATTCTTCCGTTTCACCGTAAAGCCATGAGTGAAAAAAGGACGCCAAAATAACCAGCAAAATAATTTTCTATGTACTCACAAATTTTCATCGAGAATACATAATTCAAAAGAGATGGAAAAACAAGAGAGAGAACGAGCGGGAGCGGTGAACACAAAACGAAGCAAGAGTCCATGAACTCAAGAGAGTCACAAAGAGGGTGCTTCAGATTTCACATTTGTTTTTCGTTTTATTAAAATTGTTTCTAAGTTCACGTGTTTTTTTCGATGGTTTTGCATTGGAAATTTTTGGTTTCTTGGGAAAAAAATTAAACCGATCATGAATTATGGAAGGTTTGACTGGGGATCGACCACCGCTGGTGGCATCCGAACTGGGCTATTTTTGAGCACCCTGTTCAAGGGACAGCCATTTAACCGGGCTCTCACAATTTGTATTGAAGGAAACGTTTCTCAGTCACTGAGTAAATCGCGATGAGTGTGCATCGTCAGTGTTACGCGTTTTCTTACGGTAACCGTTGTATATATAAAAAAATAAATAAAAATAAATTATATACATACATATAATATATATAAACGCAAGTAATTGCTGAACTGCAATGAAATAAAAAAAAAAAAATAACAATTCAAAATAAAAGAAAATCCAATTGAATCAAAGTTTAAACAATCTGTAGTGTGTGTGATAAGATAAAGAGAGAGATTTGTGAATAAGAAGCAAGCAAGAAAAAAAAAAGTAAGAAATTAAACCGCGCTAAATTTACAACACAAGTTTTTTTTTTTTTTTTCTTTCATATTTTCCTCAAAAAGTAGTGAGACAGTTCAAAAAAGAAACGTGAATTATTTTTGTTTTTTTTGTGTTTTTTTCAATTTTATTTCTTTGAAATAATAATTTCAAAATAATGTTTTTCTGTTCTCTATCGAAAGAAAATTAATTTTTCTCTCTTAATTACGTTTTGTGTTAAGATTTGTGTTTTCTCACTTAAGTAAAGAAAAAAAAAAAAGAAATGAAAATCAAAATCACATGTGAGCGCGAACGAAATGAGGATTAAAAGGAAACTCTCGCAGGGATGAATCGCGGAGATCCATTTATTTTCGAATGATGTAAGTGGATTTTTTTTTTTTTTTTTTTTCGATTCACGGGAAAAATAGTTTTTTTTTTTTCGTTCTTTGAATAGAGCTGGGTTACCATGTGTTTTGTTGAAATTTTCTGTGAATACATGCGTATTTTCTTTTGAATAGGTACAGATTACTGATGATGGGTAATCGGTTGTAATGTTTTTTCTGTGTTTTTCTGGTTTGGTAAGGCGGAGGCTTTTGTGGTCTCTATGCGTGTGTCCATTACCTTTAATTACTTTCAATTACAATTAATCTTCCTGTTGTTCAGGGCAATGATGTGGAGTTTTTAGTCCTAATGGTATTGGAATTCTCAACCTCCATGTAAAGAATGAACTTTTCAGGGATGGGTTTATTTCGTCGTGACGTTTTTAGGAATTGACAGGAGGGCGGTTTTTCAATTAGATTAGCAGACTTTTTCTTGCTCATTATGGCGATATTTTTTATGTTCAACTTCATCGAAGCAAGCCACGTCCTGGCTTTTTTTTCTAGATTTTTTTTTGCTGAAATTAAATTAATTTCTCTAAAAATAACATTCTTTCTCTACAGCAGTCCACGTTAAGGGTTTAGAAACTAGGGATTTGCCATAAGCATAACCCTTCTTAGACCATTTAGACTAGCATTAAAAATATATGTACTCTCCTCCTTCAATGAGGAAACATGATGATTTATTAGCTTTCTTGACGAATTTTGCTGCAGCAATTATTTTTTTTTTTCCGGAGGATTAAAATTGATTAGACACCTCTGGTTCAAGGAGAGTTCATGATTTTTTCAACAGCATTTGTTTATACAATGAACTCAATACTTCAGAATTCATGGGACCAGGGAAAAATTTTGTATTACAGAGGTTTTCGAACTAAGGAGGCTTCAGAAAGAAAAATATGGTTCATTTTCGTCACCTGCGGGCTTTTAAACAAAAACAAATAAATTTGATTTCGAACTATCAGCCATCATTTTCGAATTAAAGAGGTTTTTATGTTGGTTTGTAAAAAATCAAATTCGAAAGAATTAACAAAAGGGACCAAAGCGCATAGGTATTCTTCGATATGCAGATGTTTTTTCAGAGGGCTGTGAGAATGGCTCTATTTCAGATGGTTCTCGAGTAATGGAGGTTTGAATTATCAAGAGTTCACTGTAATTGGATACAAAAGCGAAGGTCATCTCAATATAAAAGAACTAGATTGATGCTGATGGCTCATATTTTAATTCGATGGGTCAGCTACATCCCAAAAAATGTGAGGGGGTGATATATATTTTTTTTTCTGTTACGATTACAAAGGTTTATTATAAATAATTATAGACTAATAAACCAAAAGATATACTAATTGAGTAAAACTTAACAAAATCTATAAAGAATACTTTGAATCTTAAACTAGTCTTTTAAAAGAAAAGTCTTCCATAACAAAAATTTGTTTAAAATAACACAGCTTAACGGAGACTTTGGATCAAAAGGTTGAATTGAAGTAAACAAACTCAATCAACAAAAAAATTTACTCACAAAGCAATTGTGCGCTTGTGAATCAATTGTTTTTAGCTTTTTTTCAGAAAGTTTATTTGAATTTTATTATTTTCTTTGGACACATATTCCTTCAAGGTTTCTAAATCAGTACCATATACCTTTGAAACACGGTACCAGCTCGTAAATGTTCTCTAACTTCAATAACTAATTGTTTGGTTTGCAACTTTTTATCTGTTGCCTCCTAGAGAACAGTCTTCAACTGACCAAGAGAAGGCTAATTTTGTTTAGCTAAGCTTCAATAAAAATTTAATTAAATAAATTTTTAGAAGCTGTTGAACCAACTTGTAGGTCGTTGGTATTAAATGGCAAAATTGTATTTTTGCTAGCAAATGGAATGCGACGAAGATCTGATCGTGTATGAGTTTGTTGTTAGCAGGGTATCCCAAGAAACTCATTTTATAATCAAGGTTTTTGCACTAAAAGTATAAGTTAAGTATAATACTGCGTACTCTCACTTATATGAACTAGTGATTAATAAAATACAATACTGCATAGTCTAATTTATATGAACTAGTGATTGTTGTTAATGTGACCGAAAAGTTCATATATTGGAACCATGTATCCACCAATGCGTATCACATACCGACACCGAACCGATGTTGCTTTTTAATAATGAATATGAGCTGACTTCCACGTTCAAATACAAAAAAAAAAGCAAAATAGATCGTAAAAAAATCTGTCTAGACAAAATAACAGTTTGAACTTCAAAAAAAAACTTCAGCACGAATTCACTTATATGACCACTCAGTTCATTTTTTTTTTTTTTTGTGAGTATTAGTCCAAAATCTAAATCTCACTTACGGTTGATATATCGAAATAATTCGAATAACTGAGGATTCATGCAAGTGAGACTCCACTGTATAACCAAAGTTTACCTTAGGCGACTATTAGTTGTTTGAGAGAGACTGTAGTCAGCTGATACACAGATTTTCGAATTGCATTGGCCTATGAACAACGTGTTTCTGATAACGACGATGACGATGCCATAAAAAGAATCAATTGCCACATACTCACATACTGTAGCTTTATACATGCTATCAAAAAGGTTGTATAAAAGTCTTTGAAAAACATTCTATATTGATGGTACATATCGAAACCGTAAAATGTTTTATCATTGAACTTCAATTAATAAACTTTTTTGATGAGATATTATTTTTTTCTTCTTCGTTAATTTCTTTTTTACGAGAAACTATTCAAAAACGCTTGAAAAACCATTTTTACCAAACCCCCAGCATCTTTTTGAATTTTTTCCACACCACAGCTGTTTTTTTTTTTTTTTACCACAGTTGTGCCTGCAGCCTTCTGATTTTCTCATTTTTATGAATCTGTACATGACCTTATCCGAATGCTGGAAGCCTACTACAAGCCATGGCAATAAAACAATTAATTTTATTGAGGAGTATATGTTCAATATTGGTGAAGACAAACACGCAGGCTTCACGAAAAACACAAACGACTCGTTGCCCTGTCCCAAATCTGTCAGCAGGTACAGTAGAGCCGTCATCAAAATTCCTTGGAATTTTTTAATGAAGGTCACTAAGGACCTTTGCCCATTTCTCACTAATCCAGCCTGATTTTCCGAAAATTTTATTTACATAACCAACCTAAAACCAACCATATTTTAAGTTCACATTGAATCTTTGAACCTAAAACCATCTTTTGCCTGGACCACAATGAATACATAACTTTCTTTAATTAAGCGCCCCTTGTTATAACAAAAATTTAAGTACGTTTTAATTTAGATTTCCTGCTAGATGACACTCGTTTACTTAATTTCTTCTTTTTTTTGTCTCGTTTCAGCTTTCAGAAACACACTCAGTTAACTCGGGAAGGCTGGAAAATGCCCTAAATCGTGTTAAATTTGGTATACTCTTCCGGTTAACAGAAAAAAAAAATCTTTTTAAAATTCGTGAATTCGTCGAAAAGAGGAAGTTTTATGTGTCGCGTAACAATGCGGTCGTCGCAAAAAGTCCCAAAGTGAGCTGTGTAAAACGCTCAAACGAAATATCAGACGCGTCCGTCGCACTTGAGGGTGTCTGTTGCACAATCTGTTGCAAATGCAAAAAAAAAAAAAGATCGCTCTGTTTGAAGCTTTGCCTACAGAAAAAATCATGCAATAAGTTCGCCCCTCAGTAATCACTTTAAATTGAGTTCGGTTTTGTTCGTCGTTTCTTCTTTTTTTTTAATTTATTTTCGTTGCTGTTTTGCGGAATAAATCGGTGGTTCAAGTGTCGAAAAATTTACACGCGTCTATGTGTCTCCCCCTTAAACAATAATTCCCGGTGAAAAAAAAATTAAAAGAAAATGATATTTTCTCTCCCACAACGAGTGAAAAAGTGCAAAGAAATTGTGTAGGGCAGGGAAAATTTTGAGAAAGAAAAAAAGTGTATAAAATGTAAGTCTACACGGTAAAATGTGTGATTAAATATTTTTTTTTTTTGTTTCCTTTGAAAAGAACAAAGTCTAGGGTTTATGCCGAAGAGGAAAGAAAAAAAGAACACACATCGCAATTAGGGATAAATTAAATTAGGGTTTCTTCTTTTTCTTAGCTGGATGTAGTAGTGTAGTTTTTTTTTGTGTTCTCTGCAGGGATATAATAATAAATTTCAAAAAAAAGATGTGATGCACCGCACCACATCAACCCAACCATTCAGACTTTCCCAAGGAACTCTCTCGTCCAGAGGAAAACATACAAAAACCCTTGACAAGATTATGTGCATATTTACTGAGGAGCAGAGAACAGCAGCAGCAGCAGAAAAGAGACAGGGAGAGAGAGAATCTAAACGACGACGTCGAAGTAACCGGAACACCAGGCAAAAAGAGAATGAAAAAAGACGAGAAAAAAAAAAAAAAAAAAAAAACAAAGCGAAGCGATAACGACAACAACGACGGCAGCAGCATTCTTCCCATCCATACACACACTCCACTCATCGAGTGGCTGCTGCTGCCACCGCCGCCATCATCGTCGTCAGCAATTCATGAAACCGAGCAGGACGCCGCTATACCGATACCGATTGGAGGGAGCGAGCGAGCAATGTATTAGCGAAGAAGAAGCATCAATTGTGAAGTTTCTGAGAGAGGGGCCACTAACCATGTGAAGAAGGGGGCTTCTATCAAAGTAAAAAGATAAACAATTAAGACGACACACCAAAAACCAGCAGCACTGCTGAAAAACCATGCGAAGGGAAACAAAATTCCACGGAGGAAAGAAAAAAATCGATGCGTTCCGATTAAAGAAAGAGCACAAAACAAAACTTGTACCGGTGCGCGGTGAACCAGAGAGAGCGAAAGAGAGGGAGGGGGAGAGAGTGAAGTGAAGCTACAACACAATATATTTAATGAATAGAAAACAAGACAAGAACGAATGTAAACTATCTATTTTCGTGATGAAGAAGCAACGCAACTTTTTTTCGGTCACGTAGCGCTAGCAAAAGCACACCACCGCCATCGTTCACCCACCTCTTTGGGGGCAATGAAGAAACTCTCTCTCTCTATCTCCCTTACACTCGTCTTATCGATGTTTTGTCGCGTTGAAAGAAACTTTGAAAAAAAAAAAAAAGATTTTCTTTTAACAGGACGAAACGTGTACACACAGAATGGAATACAAAAAAAAAAAAGGATTTTTTCTTGCGCCAGGGACCACCAAACTCCACGGAGACCGAACCAACTCCATTTTGGACGTGTGTGTACCAGGTCTAATGAAAAACAAATATGAAAAGCAGTTCAAAAAAACGAACAAACTAGGAAAAGAGAAAAAACCACACGGACACGACCATCCGCAGAACTGTAATGGCCGCCATTATGTCGTATTTTCTGTATTCTTTGTGGCTGTATAGTGTCAATGTATCCAATTGGCATCTTCTCTGTGTATGTGTGTGTGTGTTTGTGGTGAGCATATGCGTGGTGTATTTTTAACGTCGCAAAAAAAAGAATTGACAGGAAATTATATGAACCGAAAAGTTAAATTTATCTAAATTAAAAAAAAAAAGCAGAAAAACCCGTGAGATTTTTAAGGATTCTTTTCGAGTGTAAACCGGGCACCGACCGTCGCGGTTTAGCCGTGTATCGTGGTCGCCATCGTTGGCGTTGTCGTCGCCCCATCAACACACGACCACCCCTCGAAGTAAAGTGTGAATACAGAAGCCCGAAAATAAACTAGGACCCTCAATCGACAAAAAAAAAAAAACGCAGAGCTTTTTCCGTCGCGGTACAACTCACAACTCACACCCATACCCGTCGTTTTCCTTATATACCACGGTCTTGCGAGTGTGTTACCTAAATAAATCGGGCGTTCACTTTATATGGCTATTGCGCGCGTGTGCTATGCCGTGCCGTGCTATGCCGAGCTATGCTAAAGCTAAAGCTGGTTCTTAAGTTTTTCCGACGTTTTCTCTCTATCGGGTGTGACTTAACCCGCGCGGGGGGGTACGTTCAGCAGTACACACGGTGTGGTGTCAATATATTGAATTTCAGTTATGTACACTACACACACCACTCGATTAAGGGGGCTCCCATTTTTGGATTTCACCACACACCACTACATCGACGAGAAGTTAATAAACACTCTCTGGCTCGGGCCACAAATGTAGCTATAGATATAGCTCTGGATATGGCTACAACTCTGGCTAGCAATAAATATAATCTATTAACATTCAAGTGGGACAGTGAACATGCCGGCAGAGAACTGTGTTCGTAAGCGAGATAGTTGCAGCAGAGCAGTGCTTTGAAAAGAAAAAGGAGAGGGGGTAGAACAGCAGCAGCAGCAAAGCTTTGTGTCTGAGCGCGGGGCTGTGTTCGTATCGTGTGTGCTGTTTTTGTAGTTTTTTTTTTTTCTTTCCGCGCATATAAGGAAACGACGACGTTTTATGTACACACCACACCACAGCCATCAAGCCACCCATTCAAGTAAAAATGGAATATGAAATCACCCCAGCCATCGGGTTAGTGTGAAAGAGTGCGCAATATCTCAGTCCTATACGGTATATACGCCGTTGTATATATAGTATACTATATTGAATGAAAAAGCAAAGAAGAAAAGGCAACCGTCCTCTGTGTTGTTTACTCCTAATTGTGTTTTCTTCGTCATACATACATATATATGTATGTATGTATGTATGTATATACATCATCATCATCATCATCCACGTCTCTTCTGTCCTGTATATTTTTATCAAACAAAAAAAAAATTGTAATGAAAATAATGTACCTCGGTGTGTAGCGTATTTTATTTTTTGCCTTCCATCCTCACGAAACGAAATGCCATGTGAATGAAAGAGAAGCAAATGTATATTCTGTGTGAAGTGCGAAAAAGAGCAAGAAATATATAATCGAAAGAAGTGTATACGAAAAAAGAAATGTATATAATTCGTATGTATATATCATTCCAAGTGTGGTAAATGATAAAAAAGAAAAAAAAAAAAAGTTAAATTGTGCAACGTCGCGTTTCTCTTCTCTATTCGTAGAAAAAAAAAAAAGAAATAAGTAAATTCTTTTTTTTTTTCTTTCGGGCTGTCGGTTTGTCGTTCGCTTTGTGTTATGCGGTGTTGCCGTTTTTATTGTCGCGGTTCGTTGTCATTCGTCGGCGTGTGTGTGGTACGTTTTAATGGCAGCAGTTCACTTCAGTTCACTACAAAGTCTATGCTTATGGGATAGTATTGATGGCGGTTGTGGTGGGGGGTTTTTTGGGATTGCTATTTGCTATTTGCTATTTTGCTGTTTGCTGTTTTTACCACCAGCAGCAGCAACTTAACCACTAAATTCAGCAAACGAAGAAGAGAAGACCCCAAAGAAGGATGGAGCAGAACAAATCAGCAACAGCAACTGAGAGAAAACAAGAAAAAAAAGAAAAAAGGAAACGAGAATTAATGCTGGATGGATTATACTTATACAAACATCTCTGCCCTGCGAACGTACCCGTTTTGACAGTTTAGCTCAGTCAGTTCAGTTTAGGTTTCCCCTTTTTTTTTTTGTTGCCTTCCTCTCCATGGCCAGATCTGTCATAAAATATTAGTAACAGAACGTAGGAAATACTCAACCGTGGATTAAAATTACTAGTCTTTTTTTTTTTGCATTTCTCTTGCTTTCTCTCATCTCTCTTTCACTCTATCGAATAGTTCTTTTGGATTAAAACGACAAGTGTGAGTGTGAGCGAGATGGGGGAGAGCAGCCAAGGGATAGGGTATAGTTGTGTGTTTGCAGGGAATAACAAATTAAATAAATCTTCCTCGTCTCTATCTAGATACACTCATCATATAGGCATGTACTTCTTCTTTTTGTGTATTTAATAGAATTAAGTATAAAAAGAAGAGGGATTACCTTTTATTTATAAAATGTATGCTGCTGCGTGTTTCTTTCTTTCCTTACTTTGGCATATTCTCCTTGGGTTCTTTGCTCATTCTTTTTTTTAATTCTCCTTTTTTTTTTTGTTTTATCTCCTTTTGTGGAAAAAAAAGAAGAATACACGTTAGAGTGAAAAGCGAAAAATTGGTGAAAAGAAAAAAGAAAAAAAAAATGTATGCAAAATATGCATAAATGAGAAGAAAAAAAAATCAATGCCCAATCAATGTGTTTTGTGGATTAAATTCAAATAAAATAAAATTTATTGTGGATTAAATAAAAAAAAAAAAAAAAAAGGATATACCAACGTTGCACACGGATATATTGACTTGTAGGCAACAACACAACACATACCCAACACACATCATCATCAATTCTCTCACACGGGGCCACGACAACGAAACAACCAACAAACAATAGGCAACAATCAACATAAAACGAGTTTTCTTTTGGGAGGAGGTCGCCCATTAGAATCGCCTCCATGAAGAACATAAAGCAAAATGGTACGAGAGAATCGAAACGTTTGGGTTGGACATTTACCCGAAACACGTGAGGAAAGGATACGAGATCCTTTTAAACGGTAAGATATGCGGATAGTTAAAAAGAATTTTTCTTCTTTTTTTTTTTTTCGTTTTCCAACCACATTCAGGTTATATTCTACTTTTACAGGTGAAAATTGATTTTCCATTTTGGGTATTTTTTTGGGGTAAATGGAAAACCCCTTTTGATTGATGATTGTCGTTTCTTGAAATTCTATTAATTTGAAAAGCAGTTGACACTAGGGAATTGGGTGTAGGATAGATGATCAATTCTCACAGCGTCAGAATCGAAGCCAAATTAAGTACAGTTCGCTTTTGGGGAGCCTAGGGATTTTTCCTCTCACTTACAAGTCTTGAAATTAGGACAAACTATTTTAGAAAAGGGTTCCCATACATCATTTAGCGGTACTTTTTCTGTTTATATCCCTTCTGGGCCATTTTTTTTTTTGTCATTTGCTTGAAGCTGTTTATGGAATACAACCTCGTAGATTGCCTTGAGCACAATTTTCATGGGACTAACCCGAAAAAAATCATTAATTTTTGAATTTTATTTAATGCCACCAGAGAATTCATTGGTGGGCTACTTTCATGGAAAACATGTCAAATTTGAGAAAATTTTAGAAGCTCATAAAGGGCGAGAGTTGAGATTTTTTCACAATCTCTTCAATTTCTCCTTCTCTCGTTCAATTTCTTGACACATAAGGCGTACTAGCGAGAGGTTAGCTGCGAAAATGTTTTACATTAGCCCTTGAAGAGCTAAATTAAGTGGGGCCGTCAGAATTTGCAGATTCGAGCCTAAAAGTTATCTATAAGTCTGATTCAAAAGGAGCTCTAGTATCACTCTCTTATAATTAATAATTTTGAAGGAATTACTAACTTCTTGCGAGATGAAAACAGTCTACAACAAATCTCAATGATGTTGAGAATGGAACTAATTAAGCTTAGGTATGTGCCACACCGTGATGATTTGCCGGTGATATGCAAAAAAAAAAAAAAATCTGCGTAACAGCCCATACAAGGCCAGAGCATAGCTTGTTCGCCGGTGATATGCACCATCGTGATATTTGCGACCAAGGTACACGAGATGATGTGTTCAATTTCTTATTTCCACAGTGTAGAAGACTCCTCGAAAAGCTGTTGCTTTTTAGCTATTGGGAAAAAAGCCTGTCAGAGTTTTGACTGAGGTTCAAAAGAATACTTTTGAAGAATGTTATAATTTTTTTGGGAAGATGCCCAACCTTAAGGGAAACAAGAAGGTATTATTTCGGCACTGATTTTGTACACGAAAAAGGTGTTGAATTTTTATTAAATGAAATGGATGTAATCAAATTGAATAACTTTTGTCGGAGTTGGGAAAATCGCAGTCATTTGATAACTAAAAAACGGTTATTTGACTTTAAGTCAAAAGACTAAGTGACTATTTTATGTGACTAAAAAGCATAGGAGCAGTCAATAAAGACTGCTGAACTTATAGTTAATTGACTGGATTCGTGACTTATTAGTCAGACTATTTAAGAGGACTGGTGACTGTAATTTTGAAGTCAAAGTCATAAGACTAAACTATAATTTATATTCAAAGGATATGGACAATTGATTGAGACTTATCTGATTATATAATCAAATGACTGCAGTCGTCACAGCTCTGACTTTTGTAAAATAGTTCTAGTTTATTGTGAAAGAATAACCAACGGAAGCTTTTAAGAAACAACCAAGAAAATAGCAACTTCTGAACTCAAAATATATATATTTTTTTCTTTTAAATATCAATCCGAAAATTACAAGTAATCAAGTTTAATTGTTTTTGGTTGTTCTTTCCCCGGGCTGGATTCGAACCCGGGTACTTTCGCCTATTAGTCCGACGCACTAACGATTAAGTCATGGCGCCCACCATCTTGTGTACTTTTGATAAAAACGAATTGCTATTTGAAATTCGAAAAAGATCGAAAAATGCTTGTCCAAACCATATACAACATTTCGAGAGATTCTTTGGATTGACTAAAAGACCTCTCAGAGTTCTGAAAAGAAATTATTCAAAACTTTTTCTTTTGCTTTTGAAATTTCCTGTCAATTATAAAACATACTAGGATCTGTTGTTCATAATAAGATGATCCACTTGCACAAATTTATCGATAGCTATTGATTTAAAAATAAAAAAACAAGATTCCAATTCAGGTCTTAAGTTTTTTTTTTCCACTCTTGTCAGCTGTTTGGCAATTCTATGCAATCAAACTGTTTGAGAAATAAGTTGAGGGTTATCTTTCTAAAAGTTTTCGTCGCAACTTATCCTTTTGGCATCACAACGAGCCTACTCTGGCCTAAGTGCGGCTGTGGATTATTTGCCACATCACCTAACCTAACTTATCCTTTCAATTTATTCTTTGGTATCGTCCACATCACCTAACCTAACTTATCCTTTCAACTTATTCTTTGGTATCGTTCTATGAAAAAGGGTCCGAGTTTATGATGGAGCTTCTACGGGCTGAGGCAAAAGAACATCTTACGAGATCGAACAATTGATTGGATTCTTCAAATTTGCATTAAGATTTTTATCGCAAACCGTCAGAAGCTTTGGATGTATTTGGATTTCTCTAGTCCCTGTTTACTATGTCAGAATTGTAGCCTTTACAAATTTATTACTGTTTCTAGTATTCCATGCATGCTCGTCTCCTTGGCAGCTTTCAACCAAAAGACGAAAGTTAAGATCGGTGCTTCTAAAGCACTTTTTATTAACGAGCATATTCGATTTTAGATTTTTTTTAGATTTATTTCTTAATAATACATAACTATACAAATGTAATTCAAAATTCCCCCGATTTCATAGACTTTAAAATTAAAGGCAAACAATTTTAATTCAAATTTGCTGTTTCTTTAAATACCTCTCAATCGATGGAAAGAGTTTCCAAAATTCTGAAAAAAAGTATAGTCAAATCCCTCTAAGTCGAATTTTCACGGGACATCAAAATTAGTTCGAGTTAGAGGGAGTTCGATTGTGTATTTAAAACAGAGTGCTCCGTACTTTTCTTTGTTTTCAGAGACAAAATATATGCAAATGCTTAGTCGTGAGTCGATAAGTCACACATTTGACTACCAAAATCAAAAAGTAGAAATGTAAAAGGTATTCGTCCTAGGGGGTCCGCTTTCTCTCCTAAAAATACTTTCATCAGATGGGCCGACATTCTTTGAAACAAGGCGATGATCCATTCGAAATTACTGTGAGTCAGCATTAGAGAGAAGGAATGATATTTATGTTTGATGTGTATACATTTCTAACCTCTCCCTTCTATGATTTGTAATAAGAGATGAATAAAGCAAATCGATGGCAAATTCATAACCTTTTTTTATGAAAGAAAACCTACTTCCACAGTTTAGAAGATCCCCTAAGTCGAAAAGTTGTTGCTATTTAGCTATTGGAAAAAAAACTTCCTTAACACTAGTTAAAAAGAATATTTTTGGAGTGAACTGAAAGCAATGGATAAACTACAAATTCATGTTCGACGTGAGTTGAGCTGCTTTTTGTTATTAGTAAAAAAAAGTGTAGTAGCACTCCAAATTGTACAACTGAAAAAAATTCGAAGGCAGTTTCGTAAGACAAACCTGAGAAAATAGCTCTGAAACAAATGCTGAAAAATAATTAAAAAGTTGACTTTTTAACCAAAAATACTCGCTCTGGAACAATTTTCAAGAATTGCTTTAAAAGATGACTTCTCAGCCAGAAATCCTTGCCGACACTCCGACTTCAAAACCTAAACTCAACTCCAAATAGTTTTTACAGACCATCCCCTCAATCGACCTCTGTCGAAAATTAAAAAATTTATTACTTAATCCCCTCCATTCCCCTAGGACACCAAAAACGAAATTACTACCGACACGCGGCAGAAGATTCAACGGAAATTTCCTATTATTCATTGGTAATTCAAACTTCCTCCTCCACTTCTCGAATTTTTTTTTTAAACTACACCTGAACGAGCGAACAAAATAACTTCACATCTATCATCTGACAATAAACAAAAAATCAAAAAAAAAAATGTAGGAAATCTACACGCCGGCATAAACAATGTCATAAATCATCAAACACATCTCTCACCATCATCAACACTATAAAAATCGTTAAAAAGTGCAATTACATTGCTACTACTCCTCAATTTTCTTCCCCTCCATCTCCATCTGCCTGCTTACTTATTTTCGTACGATAGAAAGAAAAAAACTGAAAAAATTACGTAATTTTCATGTTAAATTTGGCAACAGAGTTCGTAATGTTTGCTCTGCGCTCTCATATTGCCACATAGCTCACACACACACATTCATACAGATCGTAGGGCTCCGCTATAATAGCCAAAGGTGAGGATTTTTTTCTTCCCCTTTTTTTTCTGTTCATAGAAAAGCAACGAAAGAAAAAAAAATGGTTTTCTTCTTTTTTTGTACATCAAACATTCCTGTTCCCAAATTTATCTTCAAAAAAAGAACCAAAAAAAAAAATCTGGCAACGTCTCAAAATAAACAAATGAGCAAAAAAAAAAAGATGAAACAGCAAACAGCGCAAAGCAGCCAGAGAAAGACAGACAAACCCCGAAAAATGGACCGAACGACCCCGTCCGTTGAATTGGCTGGTACGACAACGACAACGACGACGTCGAAAGAGCACACGTTTACGTTTGGTGCTGTGCTGCTGAATAAAGCAGAAGCAGCAGCAAACAAAAAAATGGAAAAAGAATTCGAAAGAGGGGTGACATAATGAAAGAGGAACAACTCGAAAAGGTGAAGAAGATGCGGTGGCGATGGTGGATTGTATCTGTGTGTGTATGTGAATCGCTACGACATTTGTAGTTATTCAAAACTTTTTTTTTTTTTCCTTCTTCTCGCTCTCTACTCTTTTGTGGGACTTTCTGGCTCGGTTTTTGTTCTAGTGATTCAGCAGAGAATTTCGCATGCGACGAAGACGAAGATGAGGCAGTAATATAACTTTTTTTTTTCCTTCTGTAGCGCAATGCACTGAAATACAACCGAGTAAAGCACACAGAATCATAATAATAAAGGATGACGAATGGCGAATAAAACCAAAAAAAGAAAGGGAATAAGGATGGGGGGGATCTGCTAAAAGTAGCATTTAAATAGATTAGATTTGTGATTGGATTCAAGTTGTGGGGCTGGAGTTGGAGGTTCTATCGTGCCACATGTCAAATGGTGGAAAAAAAAATGTCCCTCTGGCAGTCACTGATATGATCTTTTGTTGAATGATACACTTTATGGGAGTTTTTTCAGTAGCATTTGTAAGTCAGGCACGTAGGTGAGCAACTTTGATTGACATTTCATTTTACAGGTAGATTGGGGGAATTCTTTTCGTAAATCCTTCGATTTGAGCTGAATTTGAAAGCCTTACGTTTCGAATGTGGTAATCTTTTTTTTAGTCTGTCTGTGTTTAGCCTTCAAATCGTCTATCTCAAAAGCACGATCCCGATTTTAAGCATTGACCATTTTATTTTAATTTCTATGGTTTATGACCAAATTATTTGAAAACTAAAAACGTTGAGTTATTGAATTTGCTAGTCAAAAGAACGTTAATCGGAGTTGAGGTTAAGTAAAGGAGAACTATATGTTTCAGCGAACCAGAAAATAGAAAAAAAAAAATAAAAATAAACCAAAATGAAGACAAAAGTATCTAAAGTAAAAACCATAAGTAACAAACCAAAGTGAAAATGAATTCCGTACTTTGGCGGCCATATTGTGCAAGAAGTCGTGTACTAAAAATTTGAAAGAGATGTAAAGCTTCTGTTACCAAACTGCAATCGAACAAAACGTACTTTTTATTTGCGTCAAGTTATTACAAGCGACTCGAACAAATAATTTCAAAGACTGGCTTAAGATTTGAGCGAAAAAAAAAATGTCCTGGAATATGATAGACGAGTGAGTTGATTTGTCGAAAGTTCCATATATTTTTCAGTTCATATTTTTTTACGCAAAAATGTTTTGTTCCACTGTTTGTTAAGAATCCACTGTGTTTCAACCATTAGGTTTAGATTTTCAAGACTCACTTGCACTGCCACTCGATTTAGCTTCATCGAATGCTAGCTTCGGCTTAGAATTTCTTCCTAGAAATTGACGTGGGGTGCCACATAATGAGAGATAAAATCTAAATGGAGCATCTTCTATCGACACCACACCATCGTTAAGCCTGAGAATATCGCTACATGGACACAAGCCTGTTTTGTTCAATTTCATCACCAGTAGCACCACATTCCCCATTTCAAAGTGCGAAATGTCACAAAAAAAAAGTCTTTATAGCGCCATCCCATTAACCAGCAGCCAGTTTTTGATTGTCACTCACAACTGTGTGAGGAATTTACAACTTAAACAGGCTATTTTTGACTTTGATCTTCGAATTATTGCGATTGATGTGGCCATCAAATTGATATCTCACCGCGTAAAAAAGAGTTTTATGTCTAATAAAAACAACAACCACAAAAAAACAAAAAATCATTTCTTTTGACATTGAAAAGTTTCAGTGTAACACAATGAACCAGTTACATCACCTTTCATCGTATTCAATTTTTTTTTTTTGTTCACTCGAAAGATACACCATTAGTGTGTTCGTAATTTTAATTAGTCTCGTTTATGTCTTACAAGTTTAGATATCCATCTTCGAGAAGAAAACAAGAGAGTAAGAGAACGAAGACTCGAAAGTAAAAATAAACCTCCCCAATCATCGTCGTCGTGGTCCGAGCGTCCGAGATTCCGAGAGTATGTGTGTAATTGACCCTGAAACGTTGATATAATTTTTCTAATATTGAAACGACATTTTAATATACACAGAAGTGGTGGTGTCTTTTCCTTTGTATATTTCTTTTTTTTTTTAATCGAAGGTCATTTAAACGAAGAAACGTTTGTCGGTCAAACATTTGCTCGTCGTCGTTGCTGGTGTATGAAAATCAACTCGGTTTTTTATTTACATAACGCACACACATCGGGAAGAGAGAGTATAATTAAAAGTCGGACCAAGTGTCTCGTGTGTGACACATATTTTTATAATTATAATTCAATAGACCTGACATTTGTTTCTATTCGAAGACGGAGGCGGCTGTGGTGTAGTGAAAACAGGAAACAGATTTTTATTTCGATTTTTTTTTTTGCATTTCGTGGCGCAGCCAAACAGACAGAACACAGAAAATGTCAAATAGACGTGTTGCTGTTGCTTTTGAAAAAAAAAATAAAAAATTAAGTAAATAACAAAATAAAGTTCTCTCTGTTGCTCTGTTTGTTGTTTAGATATGACAAAAACGAAAAAATAAAGTGTTGATACAAAGTAAATAGAGTCAGTCATGTGGGGTCTGATGATTAGAGAAGCATCATTTTTGTGTGTTACATGGTTTCGAGGTTGATGGCGTTGATGATTATGCAAACGTTTTGGGGCCTCTGATCGACTTTGACACTTTTTTTTTTGTATAAATTCTAGTGGGTGTGGGTAAATTTAGATAAAGGAGGGAGTCTTGTGATCCGGTCACATGATTCACACTAAATTTGTTTGTTTTTATGTTTGAGTTTGCATGGCTTTGAAGGAGATTGTTTTAGGGGTCGTTGGAGTTTAGCTTACGTTTGTTGGGTGTCGAATGGGAAGGTTTGTGGTTCTGGAAAGAATTTCAAATATGCAGAGGGGTTTATGCTTAAAGATATATCTGCCGAGACAATTTTCAATGAATTTGATTTCTATTTCTTTGTAATTATTGAGATACAGCAAATTTTCATGCATCGGCATTTCATGTGAAGCACACAATGAAGTCCTGACACTTCAGTCAAATGTGTAGATGGCTGTATGAGTAGTGCTAGAGAATTTTGGTTTGTTTTTGTGATTAAAAGCACCTCCATTGGACTGAGACACGTCTTTTTCTGATTAAAAGCACCACCGTAAGACTCAGGCACTTCATGTTGCATTTCGACGACCCACACAAGACTTGACTCTTGGCTCTGATTAACAGGAAGTCCACAAAACCCAAAGTGAGGTTAAGATCGTCAACTTCTTCTCCTACTTTTCACTCTTGCCTTAATGTGGTAACACAAATTTTGACGAATCTTCTGAACAATTGATAAATGTAAATGTTTCTGGCTCCTTTTCCCTGAGGAATCTTTGAGAAGCGGATATTTTTAGTGGACTGCTGTTTTCTGGTTCGATCTTCCTCACAAGTCTTAAACAGCAGACAAATTTTGATGCTCTCTAGTTTCTTCTTCTGCAGTTATCTTCAATAGAAGACAGGTTTCTGTTCTGTTGATGATTGTGATGTTCTGTGATTCTTCAGAAATCTTCAATAAACAAATTATAATGGATAGCAAAGACCTTAAGTTCCACCTTCTTCAGAAATCTTTAACCTCCAAAAATCTCAGACAGCTGATAAGTTTGAAATTTATCGAGTTCCAGTTTTGTCAGGAATCCTTAAGTGGAGCCATATTTTAGTAGACTGCAAAGTTCTATGGCCACTCCTTCTTCGAAATCTTCAGGCAGATACTAATATAAAAATCCCCGGTCCCAGCTTCGTCAGGGATATTTAAAAGGTGCCAAAATGTGCTGAACTGGTAGGTTCTCTGGTTCCAGTTTCTTTTGAGTCTACAACCACACATAAGTTTTAAAGGCTTATGGTTCCTGCTTCTGCAGAAGATTTCAAAAACCGATAAATATCTGTGTTGTCGTGTCCTGCTTCTCCAATAATCTAAGTACACAAATTTCAACTAAATCGAATAAAAAATTCCAAATTCCCTATGTCAGCTCAGTTTAAGCCTCCTTCAAGATGTAAAAAACAGACTTAAAATAAACCCCCGGTGCATTTCTCATATGCAATCCCAGGTAGCTTGAAAAACTGTGCTGCTTTGTTGAGACAGATTGAGAAGATAAGATCTTCCCATACATGCTCTGTATCGCCCAAATCTTTGTCGACAATCTCACCCAAACGATGACTAGCGGTAAGACATCATTTAAAAGAAAGAAACCACTTCTCGGAATGCGCATTTGTCTCACACTTGACTTCCGCACTTAATCGTAGGTCTCATGCTTCGCAAAGCAACTTAATTATTTCAATTCACTCAGCTAGAATTTAGATTAGAGCAATAGAAAAAAAAAGCGACAAAAAGAACTGCGTTTATTTCAACACACTTTGAGTCATGGCTTTCACAAATACACAGGCGCGCACTCTCCACACTCTCCACACTCTCTATACTTCCGCAACAATCGCACCACATTAACCCCCTTTTTTGCGCATCAACAAACACAAAAAACACCCCCGCCCACGAAAAAAAAAAAAGGCTAAGAAATTAACAATTGAACCCTGACCACATCACGATTTGCTTTTTGCCGCAGCGCACAGAAAACCACACCACACACACTCACGTCTATCCATCGCCCACAAAACAAAAAAAAAATTATCTATTTTTCAGCCTAGAACAGAATACGAACACCACGAAAAACTAAATAAATCAGCGAATTTATCTTCATTTCGATGGCTCCACGTAGCGCCGCCGTCGATGGTTGCGCGCAAAACACAACCACAGAAAAAAAAATGTATTTTCATATTTTTAATTAGACTGTTTACAGTGGGGGTAGGTTAGTTAATTTTTTGATGGTCAGGTGGAACAAATTAACGATTTTGCTTTTTTTCTAATACCGAGTTAATGCTGAATCACTGCAAACAAAAAAAAAATCAACCGCAAACATTTATGAGTTCCTCATCGTTGTCGTGAGGTGTGGAAAGGAAATGAATTCTCGTGTTTACATGAGTTGGGTGGGTTGTAATAAAATTCAAAATAAATCGGAACGAGTGTGTGAATTGTTTGTTTTAAGTAATTTTATTTGTTCAAGCGATTGTTTATGATGGAAAATGTTTCAACATTTAAAACAGCAACCGCGCCAGAGGGATTTTGTCAGATGTCATTTGATTTTCTCCAGATCATTTTGTTGGTTGATGGATCACGTCTATTCGGGTGTCGGGTGGAAAAAGAAAATGAAAAGACATTCCACAATGTGTGATTTCTAAATTTGATGACTTCGTGTTTCTGGAAGACATCTATTTGACCATCGAATGGAGGGAAGGGCAACGCCACATCTCTAAATTGAATAGTTTCATATCGCTTGAAGACACTATTTGACAGTGGAATAAGAAAGACAATGAAAGAGCAACGCGCGACTTATAAATTTGACTTTATGTTGCTTGGAAACGCTTATCTGTTCGACTGTCAAATGAGAAAGAAGACGAACGACAGTTCAAAAGATTCCTTAACACGAAACGTCTAAATCCGTGTCTGCGCGGGGCACTTTTAGCGGATGCTAGAATGAAAAACGCAGTTTAAGACATTCCATAAGGCGAAACTTTTAAATTGGACTTTATGACGCTTGAGGAAGTTCACGAATTTCGCTGTCAAATGAAATAGAAGAAACAGAGCATAATTTTGAAAATTCCAAAGCGCAAGACACTAAATTTTACGACTTCATGTCGCTTACGAACATCTTTTTGACTGTCAAATAAAAAAGATGAAGAAAGTGCACTATTTGACTTCTAATTCTAAGACTTTATGTATTTTCTCGAGGCAAATCTATTCGATTGTCGAATAAAGTAGACGACGAAAGGGCAGTTCAACACATTCCATAATGCGAAACAACCTCATCTAGCTTGGGTAGACACATTTATTCGCCTCTCGAATGAAATAGACGCCAGAAGGAAGCTCCTCTCCACAGAATCGAAAATATTCCTCCGAATGACATGTTCGTAGATGCACCACCGCCCTGCCGATGTGTCTATGAAATCTTTCTCTGTCATGTCAATTATCATTTTTGTCTTGTCAGTGTCAATTAAAGATTCCATCCTGTCTGCGGTTTTGGCTTTTCTGCTGAAAATGATGTCGTTATCCAACTAACTAATGATATAAGTCAATTCAACAAAAGAAAGAATCGGTTTTCTTCTACACTTGCGTTCTTGTGTAACAATTGATAGACGTCATAAACGCTTCAACGCAAGGCGACAGTTATAATAAATTCCTCTGAAGTTGTTTGTTATACAGGTTTTTTTTTTTTTTTTTGCACACATTTTATTGTGTGACATGTTGTCGATTCGAAATAAATAGAAATCAAGTTGTGTGGCAGATTGAATAAGAAGGAAAAAAAGAAAAAAAACTTGATTTTGTTGGAAAATGAAAATTTTTTCCATAGAAGTAGTCGATTTACCCCCCACAGTCCCAAGTAATTGAGGGTGGCACTGATTTTTGCGATTTCAACGATGAAGTAGTCCAGTCTTTTATTTGTGAGAGAGGAATTTAAATGTCTTTGTTGTTGCTTAGTTGTTTCTTTTGATGGAAATTATATTTTGAAGTTATATTTGAAGCTTCTGGGATTGATTTTAAGCATCGATTTCAATTCCAGGTCGAACTACAATTGGTACATGGCAAAGCTAAATAAGTTTTAAGTTGACTTAATGATCGTTCAATCAAACTCAGGTTACATAAACTTCTTTTGTTCTCTTAGTAAGGATGAGAATCGAAAAAAAAAGGAACGAAATATTCTTTTTTCCCTCAAGCACTGAAAAAAACTTTCAGGAATAAAAAGATTTAATGTCGTTATTGGTCGCTTGCAACCAGATACCTAACCTAACCTCAAACAGGATGCAATCAGCGAAATTCTTTTGTCGTTCCTTGTTTTCCCATACCAAACTTTGTGATGAATAGACCTTTTTTTGCACCGATTTATGATTTTAATAGATTCTTCATGTGATTGGTCTTCTCTGGACTAAACTTTTTTTATAATATATTTGCTATATAAACTAATGGAGTCAATGCATTAACCTCAAAATGCATCTCCTCTAGTTTACATTAAAATAAGACTGTTGATGAAATAATTGAACTGAAAAACTAATTTATGAAACTATTTAAGCAAAGCAAGCAATACCTAGTGGATAGAAGGCAATTGGGGAAAAAACATGGGAAAAATTCGCCTTAGTTCAGATGGTAGAAAATACAGCCGGCCAGTCTAACCGAATGATGCTGGCTACGCATTGCCAATTATTGCGGGCAAGTGATTACGAACTGAAGCCTGATTTTTAAGCAGAGTTAGATCAGTTGAAACTAGGAAAAAGTGCAGCGGAAAGCAAAAGCTTGATTCTGCGTTTGCCTGGCAAAAATTTATCGTTTATTTGAAGGTTGCAGCTGTAACTAAACAAGAAAAATACTGCAAAACTCATCAAACAGTCGTTTTGGCAATAACTCAATAACTTATTTTTAGTGACCATTCTTTGGCGGACACTCAGACTTAATAGATTTTATATAGGAGTTTATGCATTTAATGTGGGCGCCGTGGCTTAATCGTTAGTGCGTCGGACTGTTACCACACCACAACATTTTTCACGGCCCCACCTCCAGCGAACGATTGACAACCCTCCTGGAGTAACCTCTCTCATGGAAAGCTTTCGCAATTCGTCGTTCGGAACCGGCAATAAAGTGTAGGTCCCCTTCAAAGTGTCAAAGTATATCGCTCACAGTGGAAGAAGTCGCGAAGAAGTTAGGCTCTGGCCCTGTATGGGCTTTTCCGCCGTTTATTTATTTATTTATTTATTTATACATTTAATGAGAACCTCTTACAAATTAATGCAATTTACACCTCGCCAGGGTTGGTAATCCAGTTCCTAGGCCTTTTACGTGTTAGTGTCGCACAATTTTTAGCACTTTTAGCCAAACAAATTGTTTGTAAAGTAAGACGTGAAGAAAACAAAAACCTGGATTTGTTTATTTTGTTTTTTAACTACTACGTGTTTTATTTCATGGAACTGTCTCGCACACCTCCTTTTCATCAGCCTTGCTACGCCTGAAGAGTCTACGTCTGAGCTAATGTTTACTTCCAAGCTTGAATTCTCTTTCACTATTTCATGAAAGGCCAAGCTAAATTAAATATGCATTCACTAATATTTGTTTGAGATGAATAGAAACTTCTAATTAGTTGAAAACAGCTGCAAATTAAAGTAGACATAAAAGTAATAGCAGAAACAAGGTTAGGTTAGGTACAGCCAAGGACTTAGACCAGACAAAGACCATTGGGATAGCAGCAGCAAGACGCAAATAAGTAATGTAAACTCAACACAGACAATTTCTTGCCAGTAAAATCGTTCGTCTTGAACTCTGTTTCTATAAGAAATTGAAATTGTAGTGACGCTAGAAAGCTGTCGTGTGTTTATCGAAAAGGCTTATCCGAAGTTTGTGAGTGACCATTTGCTTATTCTGTTTTATTTGAAGTAAATATGAGGCTTTCTTTCACATGAAAGACTCCATTCGGAAGCAGCATTTAACATTTTTTGAAGTAATACTTGATCACCGAGGACTCCCAGGCTTCTTGAACTAAACCTGCTTAGAAAAATCATTATCCACGACTTTAAATTGACACCTAACATTCTTTTGACGATTTAAATTGCTGAGGCTCTGTTTTCCTTCCAACACAACCACTTCAATTCATAATTATCGAGTGAAAAAACACCTTCCCAACATTTGCAAGCCCGTCTCACAAGATCGATACACACTGTCAAACACTTTACTGCCTGTCATTGCTAAAAATGATTATAATAAAAAAAAAAAAGGCAAATAAATTATCTCTCAGACGTCGGGCATACGTAACACACAATCAACAGAATGTCTGATAACAGCGGAAAAGTAAATATAAATAACTTAAACACCGACAACCAACAACACTTGAGAATTCCAGTCAGAGATCTCTAAAGACTTTGTTCCTTTTGCAATTACTCTCGACACTTGGCTACTGCGGTGCGGTGTGACTTTGCCAGCTACTTAGTCAAACCTTAGACAAATGTAAAGTAGATTCCAACGTATCTGTCTATAGACCGAGACGTTTTTCTTTTTTTTTTTTTCGAACACAAATTGTGCCTTTTGTGTGCGATAACGGCGACATCTTTACAGAAAAAATAAAATGTCATTGCATATTCGCCGCCCGCCTCTAAACTCTGTCTACAAAGACACATTTTGTTATGCTTATCTCAAACAACCACATAACATTTTCGTAGCCTTTTATCTCTCTTAAAGCAAAGCCGCGAAAAAAAATTCATATATGTACATATGAAAATGTGAAAAAAAAACAAATGAGTATCTTTCATCTATGAAGTACAGCACAAAATGCATTTGTACGGTCGGAAAGTACAAGCGGTTTATGTGGCTGTGGCTGGCATCGGCATCGGCACCAGTAGCGGGCTGAGTTAGAGAGAGGGTATTGTTTTATCAGCGACGACGACGTGTATTCGATTACACATTTCCTAGTATGACTCGATGGAAAAAGAATGCCTGCCACATGAGCTACCCCTTCAAGCCGTCGCCACTGCCACTGCCTCTCCTCTCGGATGAATTTAAGGCGCTGTTATTAGTAGTTTGGGTGCATTTACGTAGTAACTTTATACTCAGAGACTATTGGATGTCGCGTACAGTGGAACTGGCTGTGTTATATAAGACGGCTTTTTTTGCACTTAAATGTATGTCGGAGAAAATGGATTTAAAAAATTTTGTAATCACGGTGGGGAAAATAGTCTTTTTGTTGTTTAGCAAATTGAATTTTCTTTTGAAAAAGGTGTTTTCTTTGTTGTGGGCAGCTGTGTCGACAACGTTTCGTGTCATTGACGCATATGATTAGGTAAATAAGTTGTTAAAAAATAGCAGACACCTAAATTAGGAGTTAATTGTGCGAAAAATGACGGTTCACATTGGTAACTGCGGAGTACACACGTCGGAAGTGTACTTAGTCACGTCTGGAATGAGCTCATATTGCCTGGTTTGGATGTGCCATCATTTGAGTGAATTTCTTTTGCACACATGACCTTTGAAGTGCGATCAGGTGGGGAGCTCAGAAGTGATGGAGGAGGTTGAATAGACTTGCCCCTGTGATCTTTGCGTTTAGTCGTTGAAGAGGAACTTTTACTTCTTAGATCTTTAAACCTTTCTAAAGCCTTACAATCAATTTGTAGAGCATGCTTATCACGCTGAGTTTCATTTCCAATTTCTCAATCCACCGACAACCAATCCAATTCTGACGTAAAAGTTTGACTTTCACGATTTGATCCACTTCAACGAAATTGAAAAAGAAAAAAATGAACCTACTGCCTTGTTCCATTTATTTTCTCTGTTCGCAAATTAATTAACTTAAAAGGTGTTGCACTTAATTGAATTGACCAACTCGAAATAACCTCTCATTTGTAATTATCTTTTAGCACTCACGCGGGGCTTGTTTGTTCGTATTCCTCCTGTGTCACATGTCAACTCTTGTGACATCGATTTGGTTTGTCCATTGTGTATAAATTTATCAATCGAATGAAAGGCGAATTAAGTTTTAGTTTAGTTGCATTTTACCCACTCGACAACTACAGAATGTAAAAAAAAAATGTCAAAAACCACTCCACTGACATTTTGTGTCATCTTAACAAATGTCATCGTGACAGTCGTCTTCTTTCGTGCATCAAATGGGGTCAAAATCATCGTGCAGAGTTTCCTATGTGCTCAAGAGATCAAGACAAATGTGAAGTGGTTAAGAAACGAGTTGTGTGTAATTATCTTCTTGACTTTTAAACTCTTCTTTTTCAAGAAGTTGAGTATTGTTGCACCTCCACCAGAGGCAAGGCTATGTCTGTCTGTTTGATAAGTTACATGAGTTCGTCTTTGATGGATAAACACGGAAATGATTACATTCGTGTGTAGGTATAACGAAAATCAAATGACAACCTTTGTTTTTTCAACATAATGAATCAGAAGGGCAGTCGTTGGATAAACTTCCATTTGTAATTATGACAGGTTGTCATCTTGATAGTAACTGCCTTTAAATGTCAAAAAAACAGCTTTGCTCGGTGACAGACTTCCAACAAAACACCATCTATCAACAATGGCGAACAAAATAATAATTAATTTTATTTCTCTCTCATGGCTCGTTTTTTTTTTTTTCAACCATAATCCATTCGAAAAAGGTGTGTGACAGACCGAAGACTCAAAGAAGAAGAAGGAAACGAAATTTTTTTTCGTCGTTACCTTTTAAGGCCTCGTCGCTCGTCGCACGAACAACAATCCTCAATGTTAGTTGGTACCAGTTTAATCCGGAAAACAGCTAACAGCAAACCTCTTTAAATAGAAAGATCATAACACAGAAGCAACACAACACAACAACAAAAAAAATGGTTAATAAAAATTATTAATTACAAAGCGAACGAAATGAATAAAAGAAGGCAACAATTTGACAGCAGCAGAATGGACTGTCACCTCACCGTGGTGAGGAAATGTGACAACAGCGCGCCTATGACTATTTCCTCTACGTATCGTTGTTTTGTGTCGTTGTCGTCATCTGTCTTTTCATAGTCGCTGTTCCCCCCCCTCAAGAGACTGTGTGTGAGAAAGAGAGAGAAGAGAAAAATATCTTTATAAAACATTCATTCCCAAGTTTTTGTCTTGCTCTGTCTCGTTGAGCTGGCGTGGCACACAACACAGAAATGGTTCGATGATTTGAACGTCGGAATAACAACACGTCACATCAACGTCGTTATTACCGTCATTATAATCATATTCGTTTTTTTTTTCATTTTGTGTGTACCTCTCCACAAGGAGGGTATCTAGAGGATAAAAAAAAAAAACACGAACTTGTGTGGTTCTTTCTCTTTTGCTCTTTGGTTTTGTGTTCAACGAAATACCGGATGAAGAAGAAAGAGGTAAAAAAAGGAAAAATGTATACCGACTGCGTGAAATGTGGCAACGTTGGCTTAAGTGTTGAGACTTGTTCAATAATAACAATAATAAAATGCTCCTACACCCAGTCCACACACAAACGCAGCGGATTTCTCATTCATTTGTGATCTTTCTCGCTCTGACTCGCGGCGTAAAAAAGGATGGAAGATGCATACACACACAGACGGAGGAAATTTTCTGCTTACGACCCCCGAGCGCACGCACACCACGGCAACAGCAACACAGCCGGGTGACATCTCGTACTTTGGTGTGGAAAATTTATTTTCTCCCTGGACGCGCTCTTCGTTGCGGAGGGAGAGCCTCATCGAGCCATATACACACATTTACTTGGATAATTTTATTTAGGAAAAACGGCAAATTGCAAACGCAACACAAAAATAAACATTGAACACCACCACCCCACGTCGTCGATAAAATGAAATAATACACGACACGACACGGCACACATTGTCGATGCACTTTGCCAAGCGAAGCTATTTGTTAGGTAGAGAAATGTATCTATGGCCTGAGTGCGAGTGCGGCTGTGTTCGTGAGCAACAAGAAAAAAAAAAAGATAATAACTACTTTTTGGTGGTGTAGTCGTCGTCGTCGTTGTTGAGTTGTGTGTATTCGTCGTATCGTCGGTACGTATCGAATGAAAAGAGATTAAATTCTGTTGATTGTAATTGAAAAATGAGTCATGCGATAGTCGAGAATATGGTATTCGCACGTAGGTATATCTCGATCTCTCTGTGTGTATACGTGGGTTCCGCAGTCAATCAGACACGCACATTTTGGCTGACATTATGGAGTTGGTTTATTTTTTATTTTTTTGTTTTCGTCTGTCTGTTTGATGAAACATTAACCAGAAATTTAATGAGGATTCTTTTTCATTAAAAAAAAAAGAAAATACATGTTCCTTTAGCAATCTCTGTGTCTATAACTGCAACGTTGAATTCATTTCACACGTGCAACGATGTTTTTGCATGCAAAATGTCTGCCAGCACACTCGTGTTCGGGGACTTCACAGAAAATGAAGCTCTGCACAAAACTGTCAAGTCAGAACTCACCGGATGGTGTTCTTTTGTGGTTGCTGTTGAAAATTATTTAAAGAAAGGCGTGTCGGCTTTTTTTCAGACTTGGAAAATGGTCGTTATTGGCAGAAATTAAATTTGAGAGACAGCTTTAACAAACAGTAGTTCTGGCAGGCTTTAACAGTCTATGATTCTTAAAATTGTCAACATTTTTCTTAATTTTGTGATGAAAACCGAATCGGATTTTGTATGAGTCTCTAGAAAGAAAGGCGTTCAACGAATGCTGTAAGGCAAACAAGGATCCGACTGCAACAAATCTTTTAAGGTTTATTGTTACATAAAAATGATTGAGATGAAAGTCATATTGTTAAACAGAGACCCTGTCTTAGCTATTAGCATTTCGCAACGACAAAATTGTTTCCCAAAAATAGGTTGAGATCCAAAGATCTACCGCTCGTCGTTGGTTAGATTACACAAAATTTAAGCTTAGCTGAAATGAAATGACTGGAAATAAGAAATTACTACCAGAATGGAAAAAAAAGCATAGAGATTGAGAATCTCATATCGAGGCATCCTTATACATCAAACTGATGCTCTGTTTAGCTTATGAAAGTCAGAGAATCATAAACTCAGCATCTTAGCGTCTCTTAAGCTGTTCTCAGTACTCAGTACAGTACTCGAAAACATAACAATAAGACCCAAAACTAACTCAAGCGACTATTTTTCTGGACAAGCGCTTGCTCTAACGACATAAATCGCTCTAAGACTGAGTTGGCGCCGTGGATTGAGCAGTTAGTACGTCGGATTGTTAATCCTTTCTGGACCACACTTCACTTCACCAAAAACGAATGCTCTTATTGCATTAAGAGACATCTAGGGCAGAAGTAAATGAACTTAAATTGGGTTTTTAAATGAACTAAAGACACTTTTACTGCAATTACGCCAATTTTTGAGAAGTCGACAAAATTCATGTTGTTCACGAACAACACTGGGCCCGGGTTCGAATCCAGCCCGGGGAAAGAACATCACAAACAATTTTCACGGCTCCACCTCCAGCGAAGGACGGACTAACAATCCTCTTGGAGTACTTCTATCGTGGGAAGTTTTCACAATCCGCCGATTGGAATCGGCATTGAACCCCTCCGCATGTGTCAAAATTATAACTCGCACAACACAGTGGAGGCGCGAAAAGCCAAGCCCTGGCCTTCAACAGGCTGTTAGGCCCAATGTATGTATGCAAGACTGAGCTTAGGTCGAGGGGTTAACAAGGCGAGCTTATTTAGATTGTAGTAGTTCCTTTTTGTACCCAAAATGAGGAATAGAAGAAAAAAAAAAAACAATTTTTTCCTTGTTACAACGGTTCTAACGGACTAATACCAAGCTAATTTTTTGTTGGTTTGTGCAAAGACTGTTGGTGTCGCAAAGACTGAAAAACATGATGAATCAATGATGACCATCGCTTCTTCAACTAGGAGTCGTGAACATCGCCAATCAAGTTGATCCTCATGATCGTTCTGTATAAGCATTGTCTTCAGGGATTTAACGCCGAAAGTCGAGGTAATACTATAACTGGTTTGAAAAAAGAAGTGTAATTGAAATGCTATTTATTTAAACGACATGTGCACGCATGCATATCAAATACATGAAGTAATACATGAATAAGCTTTGATCAATGTGAATCTCGGCCGCCATCTCTAATCTAACCTCATATGATCTAGCTCAACGAATCGCTGTCCGTCTGTTAATCCGTTTTGATTGCCAGAGAGACTGTTTTTAACCACCACCTTCGTTCGAACGAGTGTAACAATCGGTCGTGTATTGCTTAAATTACCGTATAGTCTCGGTTGAGGTAGGTTGAGATTCATAAATTGATTGATCTTTTAACTCTAAAGGGACATGCGAATCATTTTGATTATTAAGAGATCACCAGCAGTAATTGATTGTTTTTACTTAAAACTATTGTTCATTCTGTCGTAGATTTTAATCAAAATATTTAGCTAGGCGAACGAATTTATCATACAAAAAAATAAATCTCTATATCTTCTTCTTTTTTTCTATATATAAAAATCAATGTTTGTTTGTCCTTTATAGACTTCTAAATGGTAAGAGATTTTGGGAGTACAACTTGAAAGACGCGTATTTTTTTTGTTAAAAAAACCATTTATTTGAATATGAAAATGAAAATACATGTCATTCAAAGTATTTCCCATCTTTCTGGCAATTTGTGGATTCCGTCCCAAAAGAACTGCGCCGGTTTGGCGGCCAAGAATGAATCGAGCCAATTTTTGATACTGTCAACTGAAGTGAAGCGTATTCCAGCCAGGGCATTCTGCATGGACCTGAACAAATGGTAGTCGGAAGAGGCCAGGTCTGGGCTATACGGTGGGTGGGGTAGCGATTCCCATCCAACATTTTCCACGTATTTTTTCGGCGTTCGACGTCTCTCGGCTTCAATTCATACGGCACCCAATTTCCTTGCTTTTGGATCATTCCCAATGCTTTGAAACGTTTGGAAATTGCTTGCTGGGTAACTCTCAATGATTTCGCAAGCTCCTCTTGAGTTTGACATGAATCTTCTTCCAGTAATGCCACCAATTCTGCATCTTCCAACTTTTTCACTTGCCCAGGACGTTCCTTGTCTTCAACGTCAAAATCACCACTTTTAAAGCGTGCAAACCATTCCTGACACATTCTGACACTTACAGAATAGTCAGGGTAAGCTTCAATGAGTAAACGTTGCGCATCTGTTGCACTTTTCTTCAAATGAAAAACTTCCCGCAAATGTTGTTTTGAAGGCACAAAATTCGACATTTTAAACGCAAAACAAAACTTGTGTAAATTAACTTGTGTATACTTTTACAGATGGAATTAACTAGATTTTTCGACGCTCTTTAACATGCAATAGCTGTCTGTCACTGTCAAAAAAGTAGCGCGTGTGAATATATATGAAATTAGTAACAATGCGCGTCTTTCAAGTTGTACTCCTAATAGAGCTTGATGTCTCATAATGATGAATTCTGTCAAAAAGATTTTGGTATCAATTTTTTGTGGGGAGGAATGGCTTCCATTGAGGTGAAGTGGGGATTGATTTTCAAAGTTCACAAGACGAGACAAAATATTGAAATAGATCTAAATTTGAAATGAAGTCTACCATCTAATGAACCTTAATATAGTGAAGTTGATGTTGATGATTGATAAGTTGGCCACCAAGCGGTGCAAAATTATCAGGTGGTCAAATTATCAAGATGCATACTTTTGTATTATATTGCAAAATATTCTTATTCATATAAAAACGAATTGTTGATTTTTCTTCTTCTTTATTTTGACAAACAATTGAACTAATTGATATGAACTAATTTTGATATCCCGTGAAAATTCGACTTAGAGGGCTTCGACTGTGTTTCACTTTCTTTAAAATATTATATTTAGTTATAAGTTCACAAATGACTACAATTTCGCCAGCGTTTTATCTTCTTTTCTTTTGTAAATTAAAGAGATCTCTTTCTATAAGCCATTATCACAATTTACATTTAAAAAAAAAAAACCTTAAACAAATTTTATTTGAATGCGTAACTATTGATCGTAAAATCACTTCCGTTGCTGGTTTCCCCGTAAACTTCAACGACAGACAAACCTCTAATCATAATTTCAAGCTATCAACACTCAATTAACTTGAACAGACACTGTCAGCATTTTATTTTTTGCTTTGCTTCCAAATCAAACCACCCGCTTCCGACATTTTTTTTTATTGCCATACCTAAAAACCCGCATTCAAATACAGAAAAAAAAAATCATCATCCCGCTTCCTCTTTATCGCCAACGAAACAAAAAAAAAAATGTCTAAAAATTCTTTGACATTTGATTAAACACAACACAATTGACTACATGCTTTTGGGTAAATTGTGATTGACATTTTCTGTGCGAGTAGTCGAAAGCAATTGCCGGTTGAAAATAATCGTTGCACATGCATGGATTACTGAAAAATAGAAAAAAAAATGCGGGTCCCACTTGAGCAGAGGCAACCAAAGTAGAAATTCATCATGGCTGCCATTTGAAAGTAATTCATTCCCAAAAGTTAACTTTATTTATATCGAATGCGAGTGAGCATTGACAGTTGATGAAATAAACGTGACTTTACTTAAAATTATGTAATAAGACTTGCAAAAGAAGAAACAAATTTCGACAGAGAGAACACGCTGTGGTGTGTGCAGTCTGCCAGAGTCTCGGAGATTGATTAACGAATAAAATGAATGACCTTTTATGTGTTGGCCGGATAAAATTTATTGCTTCTCTCAGCAGCTGTAAGGATTTATTTGTAAACAATATTTAGAATGTTTGGTATTAGACTTGGGTTGAATAACTCCCGATGACTTGCTAATTGTGAAGCTTGTTATCGGGCATTCCAGTCTGGTGGTCAGGACTGCGCTTATTTTGGAGGAGGTTATGAACTGTCAAGTGGTACGATGGGATATTTTTAGCAAGGGATACTTCGTTTGGAAGAAAAATTCAATGAAAGGGGAAGTACAAATTGTGGTGGATACAAAAAGAAATTGTCCTTCGACAGGGGAGCTCAAAATATTTCAGTTTCCACATCAGCTGGTACAATAAAGTTGAATATGTTTGAAGGAATGCCATTCTCATAGCGGTGGTGGGTTTTTTTTTGTTTTCAATTTTTTCCGTGGTGAGAGTCTGTGGCAAAACACCGAAGCATTCTGTCCAATGCTAGGATAAGTCAGATTTAAGTAGAATTGATAGCTACTTCTGCACTGAAAACGGAGACGAATATGAATGTACAACTTCTCCAAACACAGTCGTGTTCAGAATTCATATTGGGCGCTAAAGTTGTGAATCACTGTTCTTGTCTTGAAAACTGAAAACTCCTGACTCGAAGAACTAAAGTCATGCTCTATAAAACCCTTATCCTGCCAGTCCTACTGTATAGAGCCGATAGTTGGACGATAAGCAGGATTGCAGAGCTGATACTTGGCTCCTTCGAAAGAAAAATTCTACGGAGGATATTCGGTCTAGTCTGCGAGGAAGGCGAATGGAGGAGAAGACATAACCGCGAACTTTATGAGCTGTACAAAGATGTGGATATAGTCCGGAAGACAAAAAACCGTCGACTACAGTGGCTCGGCGATATCGAGTGCATGGACACAAACGCTCCAGCTAAAAGGGTCTTCGAATCCGAGCCTTCTGGTTCGAGGAGAAGAGGGAGACCGAGCCTCCAGTACAGAGATCAAGTGATCGCGGATGCAAGACAGCTTGGTCTCCCGGACTGGAAGCACCATGCCCGGGACCGTCGATGGCGGCTTTGGCTCAGGCACAGACCCTCCAAGGTTTGAATGCCTGTTAAGTAAGTAAGTTCTTGTCTTGAAGTTGCTTTGCCAGAAAAACATTGGTTCTTCCACGTTTTTTACACAAACCTCCACCTTTCTGCGTGCCTTGTGTCACGTTAAAATTTGAACCTTTTTATTCAAATATTTCACAAAAATACGTACGTTAATTTTGACTCCAAACAAATAAGAGGAAAAAGAAGCTTCCATTTTTTGTTAGCTGCTTCAGAACCCACTGGGGCTGAAGAGATAAAACCCTCTGATGACCACTTCTGCCGACGAGTTAGTTAAAAACTTAATTTCAAACCTTAAAAATTCAAAATTTACAATTAACTAAGCTTAAGTTTAATATGGTTGGCATGCAGCCGTTTACCAGAGCTAAACTGCCGACTATGCAAGCTCTAACTGTAAACATTCTAGCACTTGATCTGATGCCCAGCTCTCACCAAAATCGTGAACATCCAAAACCCAAGAAAAATATGGAACCAACGTTCCAAACCGGTGTTAAGGTTAACTAAGTGTCTAAATTGACCCGTCTTTGACTGTACCTTGATTGAGGCAGAAAAAAATAGGTTTTGATGTTCATGAGGTCATAGATGGAACTTAAAATGAGCTCTCTGTGAGTCTTGCCTGTCAGGATAAAAGGTGTACACTTTATTGTCACGAAAGTTGCCTGAGGTTAAGGTTACGGTTTTAAAATTTTATCACGACACTGAGACACAGACTTTGCTGACGTCTTACTGTTGCCACCCTCAGACGTCTTTAGCATCTTATGTCGAATAAAATTAGTTTATTTAATGTTAAGTTTTTTGCATTAAACTCTTTTTTGGGACATGGTAAACATAAAATTCATTTGTCTTTTGATGCCAGAGGCCTTAGTTTTATTTCTTGTGTTGTAGTAGCTAGACAACGAAAAATGGAGCACCCTATCCAGACACTAAGAACGTTGAGTAACCTCGAACTTTGACATCTCAAGTAGAATACATGTAAAAGCATCGAAATGGAGCGGTCGGGCGTTGCAATTTCGCAGACCGTATTATTGTAAGTCCGACCGACTGGGTCTACTTTCTATGTATTGGGCGGCGTAACAGCCCGTTGAGAGCCAGAGCCTAGCTTTTTCGCGCCTTCACTGTGTTGTGCGCGTTATAATTTTGTCACATGTGGAGGGGACCTACTGTTTAATGCCGGTTCCGAACGGCGAATTGCGAAAGCTTTTCATGACAGAAGTACTCAAGGAAGGTTGTCAGTCGTTCGCTGGACGTTGGGCCGTGAAAAATGTTTTTGGTGTTTTTTTTCCCCGGGTACTCTCGCTTAACAGTCCGACGCACTAACCGATCGAGCCAACGGCGCCCACTTTCTACTCATTTCAATAAGTAAAAATTGTTTTTGATTTTAGTTTCAAAATCAAATAGTTTTCTTACAGAATGTGTTTCAGGGGATGGCAAATTTCAAGGATAAGCTAATTTAGGATTTAGGATTGCTGACGCGCGAGCTCTATTCCGATTTGAAAAGTTGAATGAGACGTGCGTTGATATTCTTTCTAGTAAAGTCGATAAAACTCATACCAACGCCGACTTAATCATTGATGGCCGCAAACGATCAATCTACGGTCACAGAGGCTTAAATTTTAGAAACATCGTCAAAGAAATTCACGGAGTCTTACAAATTGTAAATCTAGAGAGTATGATTTCAACGAAAAATTTACGAAATTTATGGATTCTTACAAATTTTGAAATTAAGGAACAGTATGATTTCAGTTTTTGGCAGGGTTGTTGTTCTAAGGACAACGCTGTGACTTGCTCTTTCGTCAAAACTATAAAGCGATCCTACACAGGTTTAAATCCGGCGTTTTGTGGCTAAACCATCCAAACAATCTTACGGTCCAAAGTCTTGTCGATGAATGATAAATTCCAGTCATGCCAAAGCCTTCACAAATTTAGGTTTTGGACTCGCAATAAACAGATCTCTTCCTGTCACAAATTTAAAACCAAAAACAGGACAGTGGTCGGTTGAAAGTTCAACTCTAGACCTACACGGGCTGTTACACCAAATATTATTTTAAGGGTGGCATCAACCACGTAGAACAATCGTCTAAATGCAAATTAGTTTTTTCTGAACATTGGCTACTGTCAATCTGTACAAAACCATTTAACCAAACTTGTTCTGAAAGCCTCAAGCATCAGTGTTCTTTTAGATCAGCTTCTTGGGAGGTTCTGTGTTACAACTAAGGTGCATTCAACTCTAACCGGAATTTTAGAGCGACAGAGAGAAGTTTTCCATTTGTAAATTGAAATACAGTTACGGTAACAAGCTACTTGTGACGAAATATTCTTTTTCACGGTTTAAAGACAATTATCCACGGCGTGCCTCATTTCCGCTTTGAGCTGATAGCAGCTTCATTCTTGACAGGTCTCCCAAATTAAGACACGAGAATAAGCTTACCTAAGCCCAGACGTGTGCCTCGTTAATTGATAAGAAGCTTCCCTCGTGATGTCTCTACAAACATTTCTAATTCCGTCTTACTAAAGCTCATCACAGCTCAAAATAGAAAACCATAGAGCATTTCCGTGTGTGCCAGTAATAAATTGGATTACAAAACCAACGTCATCACGACAATTAATTCTGTAAACAATAATCCACAGAAGAAGATGAAACACAATTTTCTCGTGGTTGTGGGATTTCTTGGAAGACACGAACCTTCGGGTCTCACAAGATCACAACAAAAATCACAGACAGTTCATAAACCTTTTTGTTTCCCTGTCTTCCTCCGTTCTCCGATCACGTCTAAAGTCAATATGTGTACACAATCCAGATACAAAGATGATGGAGAGCAAATAGTAACAACAAGTAAAGAAGAAAAATACTAGGACAGCTCTTAGCACCTATATTTCATCACACAATGTGGTGATGGCGAAACTAGTCGCGCTCTCGAATCATTCACAGAAAACCTGTACCCAAGTGAATCCAATCCAATCCGAACCAGCCCAATCCACGCCACCACCACATGCGTCTCTCTACTCGGGTGGCTTTTTGCGGAGGAGACCTCTTTGCATGGAAAACTGGTTTTGTCCGTCGTGTGGTATCCGCAAGCGTAGTTGCATTTTGCATTTTGCATTTACACTTGATGGGCTATGTGGGTTTTGTTTCTCTTGGGTCTTGTTCAAGCTTTAGCTCTGACTACGAACAGAAATTAAATTTGTGGAAATTTAATAAAAAAATAAAGAAAAATAAATCCACACACTCATACACCAATCGAGTATTAATTTCAATTCACAAGCGGCCACAAAAGTCGTGGAAGTCAATCGGCGTTGAAGCCAGATCTCAAAACCGGCCTCGTCGGCGCATTGTGCGAGGTGGGCTACGACTACAGACTACAACGACGTTGCAGGCTTCATGGCTTCATGGCTTCACATATGTGAGCATGCGATTGACTTGAACAAAACACCAGCAACAAGAAAGTAGGTAGAGTTTGAGGGACTGAAGCATGTCTAATGCTGTCTCATGGTTGTCCCCTTTAAGTTTTTTTTTTTTTTTTTTTCTTCTTGCTTTTCTTCATTTGCTTTCTGTTTAAAAACAACTAAAGATTCAACAACCTAGTTTGGCTTGTTGTTGAGCGTGGAAAAACTGTAGGCGCACATAAAACGAACGACAACGATAGTGCGCTGTGAGCAATGCGCGTATATGCGCCCGACTTTTTCGTGTTGTTTGTTGCATTTTCTACGGCACTCTGTTGTTATGTTAACTGAGTTTTTGCATTCTTTTATATATATATTTTCCAACAAAACACTTTGAGGTAAAGCCTTACAAAAGAATTGCATTGCATTGACATGCATATCTTTTTCAGTATGGCAAACTGTTGGCGCGCATGTGTGAGGGATATACGCTTGGGGCGTATGTGTGCGTTTGAATGGGGGTTTTAAGTGGAAAAATGTTATAAATTCTTGTGGAGTGAAACGAGTTGCATTGGGGAAATTCATTGATTAGAAAGAAATTTCTAAGGAACTTGCAATTGACGGGGACTGGACTACAAACTTTGGAACCTTCAAGATTTTGCTGAATTTCGAACCATTTTCATTGAGTTGGGGTAGCAAAATCTAGAAAATTCTGTTTGCGTTGATCAAAGCAATTTTTAAACAACAAAAGGTTATCCCTTGGTGAAATTTCAGGCAAAATACCTGAAGTTTTTGTAAAACAGAATAAAAATGCATTGGAAAATGGTATCGGTGTGTGTTACATTCAATTTCATGCGTCTTGTTCTAAAAACGATAAAAAGAAGTGGTCCGTGGAGTACACACAAGGGACTCCTGAAAGTCGCACCTATGCATTGGTCGACATAGCAGCCCATTGAGGGCCACAGCCTAGCTTTTTTTTCGCACCTAAGACTTTAAAATCAATGGCTGCTTTCGTATTCATTGATATGACGATATATCCTAAGGTGGTTCCTGGAACTCACTTGATTCGGATCTGATGTGTTTCGTATTGGTGTAAGCTGTACATCGTTTCAAAGAGGGCTTATTGTATCGCTGTGAAGAAAACTAAGTTTTTCGTCGTCTAAAGATCGCATTGCCTAACAGGACTACAAGGGGAACACCTTTCCCCCCTATGGGTAACACAAGGGGTCTACAAGGACCTAAGTGAGGCAGGAATTATATATTCCGCCAGCCCACCTACCTAGCCTAACCTAATAGGTTTACAACACCATTTGACACGAGCAAAAATCGACTCGGAAATATCCCTCCGGACCACATGCTACATAACCTACAAATTGATTTTGTCTTCTTTCATGATAAATGAATTATTACTAAATTTGTTCAGTGAACGTCATTTCCTTGCCAATTTTTTGCAACCATCAATTCGGTGAGACCCAATTTAAATGGTTTCTACAAAGGTTTTTAAGATCGGAAAATTACATCAAGTGACAGTTTGATGCTGCTTTATACTGTGGTCTCTTCAAAAACCTCTTGGAAGTACAAACGTATGACTGATCGTACGAGAGCCTTCCTCCTGAAATCGACAAAAACATTACACTCCATCGAAAAGAATCACAAAGACGACGGAAAGATCCCAGCACTAACCTACAGTTGCTGTTTCAAGTACAGCTGCTGCAAAAGGTTTAAAATTAAGCTTGGCGTCATGAAAAAGTCATTCATTGTTGCAAAATTCTCTGTTTCAAAATCAAAGTTTTTCTTGTAAAAACTTCGACTTTCATAAATCGTCCACACCTCTTTTTTTTTTAAGCCTTAAATTCTTTCAACCATAAATACGTGTGCATTTTGCAATTTGGCAGTATTTTGTGAGTTGCAGGTTTTCTGTTTCTCTTGTCTCATTGTGGCGTTGTCTGTCCCACCAGCTCACACTTTTGGCATTGCTCCAATTGCACTGCGCACTTTAAAATCCCAATTACCGTCCTCACCAGCCGCTACTGCAGCATCAGCAAAACAATCAGACTCGTGAATTTAATCTCCCCGAGTGGGGTGCGCCTTTTGTTCGTTGTTGAAAACTCTCACTCAAACCACCGCCAGGATAAATCCAATTTCAATGTTATTTACTTTTCATTCTCTGCCTGTCTTCGCAAATACATTCCGATTATCAAAATGTCGTTTTTCCGATGGGGACAGGGACGATGATTTCCAGGTCCCAGGAACGCTGCTGCGGCATAATTTTAAATGCATTACAACGATTAGAGTCAAATCGACAAACGACAAAAAATCGACGACACACGAAAGCGTAGACATTTCGCATCTGAATTTGAAATTCGTCATGCAAAACGTGCGCAGTGCGACGCGCCTTTTCTGCATACGCTGGCATCGCTTCGGTTGGATGTGTCATGGCGTGTGTAGTACCTGCCTGCCTGCCTGTTTGGCTGCCTGGTTGGCTGCGTGTGTGGAAGAGACGTGTGTAATGGGTTGACTTTTTCCCATTCATGCCGCCAAAACACGCCAGCGGGAGAGAGGTCGTAGTCATCGTCAAGGCACGCCGCGTCGAGTCGCAGCACCCCTCTCTTACGTGAACAAGATGCCGGCTGTGAAGCTCACCGAACAGCATCAGGCAGGGTCTACTACAAATCTCCTCCTCCTGCGCCTCGTGGATGGGCAAAGTAATATCCTGTTTATTTGTATGCTTCCTGAATTTAAATAATTTTTGTTTCGAAAACCGGGGGTTGGAGTTTTTATTTTTTCGTGTGTTTGTATTTCGCGTTCTGGTTTTCAATTTTCCTCTTTTTCTGTGTGTAAACTCGAATGTAAGGACAAGGACACCGTGGATCTGGGTGTTCCTTGTTTTTTTTTTTCCCCTTCCGATGGTGGCGAAGTCTGGTTTGGCTGATACGCAATTTCACGGTTAAATTAAAATTTTTTTTTTTGTGTATTGTTTGTTGGCCTAGAAACGATCAGGCAGGCAGTTAGTCCTTTTGTTTGCGGGTACTTAAACGAACGTTTACACCTTGCATTGGAGGACTGCCGTCCTCGAAGGGATGAATTTTCTTTTTTCTTGTTGCAACAGGGATGGAAAGGGGAGAGTGACTTTATAATCGGTTTTCTGGGGGATTATGTTTCAAAGAGGGCGATTGTCAATAGTTTGACTTGAGAGAGTGAGGGGAGATTTACAATTGTGATACAATTGCAGCTCTATTTACAAAGTTTCGAAGTTTGAAGAATGCTCGGGGTCGTTCGAAAAACATTTCGCAAGAAGGATCAAGCGAGGAGAAAAGGAAATCTTTTGAATAATGACCAACATTTATGTTCGGGGCAAGTTTGAGGGGACTTTCAGGGTTTTGAGAGCACTTTTATTGAGGAAGATCTACGAAAGGAGATCTGTTTCACGGACAGTCGAAGTACGCGAAAACTATTTAAGAGTTCGCAGCCCCATAAACGAATTTAAGGTGTGGACAATCACTACCATTTCAAGCTCATCAATATCTATTCTATTCACTATACTGCTTGTTAGATTCTCTTGTTTAAATGTCCCTTTTTTTTTTAACCAAGTGTCTAAATTTCGATTGCGATTCTGGACATTTCTTTTGTAATACTGAACCTCCTTGGACCTTTAACTTGGGCGTCTACAACAAATGACACATTTGTCTCTGCTGCATACTGCTTTGCCTCATGACGTCGTTAACTTTCCGCAGTGTGGGCATTTGTGTGAACTGCATTCTAGACTTTTTTAAAACTTAGTCTTTTCAATTGGAAACAGCATACTCAGAAAAGCCACAAGTAGCTTGTGTGTCTTCTATCTATTGTTTAAATCGAAGGCAGCTTAGATTTGTCGTTCATTTTGTTCAAAGTTCATTTTTATTTATGAAGAAAGGAAGGAAGAGGCAATTTGTATTTATCCTCCAATTGCATTACAAATGGCGCTTGGAACTTGCATCATCTTGGAGGTCTGCTTCATCTTGTAAATCTTGCATCATCTTCCTTCCAAAAAGAAGAAAGTTTGTGAAAGATGTTTTCTTGGATGACTAGAGTTTAGTTTAATTAACATACAAATATTGCATCTACCGCATATGGTTCAATAAGCATTAGAGAAAATGGAGAAAATTAGTATACATGAGGATCTGTTTAATCAAGAATTGTACGCCATATTAGTTGTAAAAGACAAAAAAGAAGAGTACTAGAATAGTACTAGATCAATGTGCTTGTCAATATTTATCATGTACTTCTCTAATAAAATAAAGTTTCCTTTTCCATGCGAAAAAAAAAACGTTAAATCGAAGATATTCTTTGTATTTACTTTGTGTTACTTCTCACAAGGCTACAAGGTTTAGCCTATACGTACATGTATATAACATCCTTTTTCTTGTTTTTTTAAAGAATGTTTCGGGTTACCACCGACTGCAGTTCAGGCAGACTCAACTCAGCCACGGCGCCTTAAAGACTCTTATGTCTCCCACTTTCGAGGACATTTTCAAAGCTTTGCCTTTTTCTAGATCTCCGCCCTTGTCCCCTTTTCGGCAACCACCGACGTCTTCACAAAAGTCCCACCCCCACGAACCTTGATTCCAAAAACTGTGTCATGAATTGGACAAAAGGCGCCTTAGAATCCTTCGCCGGCTCTTATGATTGTCCTAAAAAAAAAGAAGACGAAAACTGCTCGTGTTTCTCTCCATCCAAGATTCGTTTTCATCGTCTCCTTTTTTGAAGTCACAACAGAAAATAGAATTCACAGCCAGAAGGCAGGATGACTTTTTCATATTTCTTTCGCATCCTTTCATTTCAACTATTCGCCATTATTTTGTGTAGGGCGAAATTGAATTCTTTTTCTTGGTATCATCAACCAAAAAGGAATCGTTTGTCTTTGAATCGTCGTTGTTGTGTGCGTGTGTTCAGTAAACAATTCTTCTTTTCTTTTTTTTTTCCAATTTGCTCTGTTCACCCCTTTTTTTTTTTCTTGTATATCAAGAGTCAGGCCAGTCAGCTAGCCAGCCCTCATCTATCCATCCGCGTCGACCGCCATCTTAGTCGTCCTGTAAATATATTTGACTGCTGCCACTATTTCCATTCCATAAAATCCATTATTCGGAGTGATATACACCCGCGTTTAGGTTAAACGACTTCCCATTCTGTGTTTCCATCGGAAAAGAAGCGAAAGCTACACATTCCTGAAATGGGATTTTCTCATTTTTCGCTAAGGATATACACTCTTTCTGTGTGTTCAGGATGAAAAGACAGAAAGAAAAATAATAATAATAACGATAAAAAGCAAGTGGCAGGAGGAGGAACCCCGGGTGGGTGGAGAGACTATCATCATTTCTGATCGGGGTGTTCTTTTTAGGAATCCCTGGAATTTTTCCCATTCCCAAGGAATTCTAAAAACAACAGCAGCGAATCGATTCATCTCTCCAGCCTACGATTGGTCTTAGGCGGTCTTGTGTCAATGGTTTATTTTTATTTTTTGTGTATCTAGTTCGTCCTTTTTTTTTTCTTGTTTCTCCAGCACTTATTTTGAATGGCATAATAAATTAATGGGTACACACCATCCTTCTGGTGAATTTATTCGATTTGCTTTTACATAATTCCCATTCGGTTGTGTAGATGGTTCTTATTTATAGTTTGCGTTGGTAAACCTTGTCGTGGCATGGCGTGGCATTGAGAAGTTTGAGCGGTCTCGATGGGCGAGAGGATAGATGGTAAGAGCTTGGAGCTTGGTGGTCGGTCTTTGGGAAGAGTTTTGATTTGTGTTTGAGTTTGAAAACATTTTCGATTTCGTTGTAAGTTGAAAGGAGGGTGTGATTTTCTTCGATGAGTTAGGAAACAAATTCACGTTTGATTTACTTGTCGATGCCGTCCAGCGATGACGTGGGAGCTGCGTTGGCTTTCATCGGTTAGGTGTTTCGTATTTTTTTTACACCTACGTCCTACGTTTTCTCCGATTCCTTTATATCCATTCTAGAAAATTGTTTTTGGTTTTTAATCACAACGGACAATGAAATCCACAATTTATTCATCTTCTTTCATGGTCTCTTATTTTCCACAATTGTTTGGTGTAGGAAAAAACCGAATTTCTGTTAGGGTCACCAATGCAAAGAGTGGACTTCAATAATTGAGGTTATGGAACCAAGTGAATAAACTCTTTCGGATTCTTGAGCTCTAGTGACCGACAGTGTCCTGCGGTTTTTGTCATTTGTCGCAACTGCTCGATGCTTTCGACGTGGACTCTTCGTGTTTCCCACAAGTTCTCATGATGTTCAGACATAAAAGAGTTGACCAGCTTTTATGTTTCAAGCGACCGCAATCGATTCTGCAACGAAAAGATTCCAATTTACAAAACTATATTCATGTTTTTATTGAATTCAAGACACACACGTACAAACTCAAGAGTCAGCATGAAATCTCTCTAGGGAGATGGAGTGGTTGCTGGTTGCTGGTTGCTCAAAAATTGATCGAAAGACTCTCCTCATATCGCAGAACTTTGTTTATTCTTTCAAACACAAGAAACTTCGGTACAAAGTCGTTATACTGGTTATGAGTTTCACTGTTTTTCGATCTGAAACTATTTTGCATAACATAAAACCTTACTACTCTCCAGAAGCTACTAAAGTGCAGCATTATATGAAGTTTTCGAAAGCAGAATCGTAACGAAAATTAAAGTTGGCAGCACTGTAGAGGCGAGACATAAATTACATTTTACAGCAGAGGAACAAAATTTGACGAATTTGTGAAACTTCTATACCGAATAATTTTTATTTTGTGTTGCGGTTGTTGTGTAATTTAATAAAGCTAGTTCTTGAATCAGAAAAAATTGAATTGTTTTGAAATGGCTATTGATTTTAAGTAACCAGTTTTGCATTTGCTTTCAACGAAAGAATATTTTCTTCCTTCTTTTCCGGTTGCGTTTAATCTTGTGTCCCATTTTTGAAGTAGTCAGCGGAACAGATTTTAATTTGTCGCCGATGGAAAAAAGTTCCTCTTGTGCTTCGACTCTCAATATTGTGACCAACAATTTTATCGAGCTAGTCGGGGACATACAGACAGTCACAAAAGTAAGTACACAGCTTGCTGTGTAAAGTACATTTCTTGCTGTGTACTTAATTTTGTGACCGAGTGTGTTTTCACTGAAGTAAATTTTCCACGAACTGCTTTTAAATTAAATTGAATTGAATTTTATTTGTTTCATAGTCTGAGTTGTTACAAAATGTTTTAGTTTACCTACAAAGCAAAAGTGCTTCATCTGTAGGTAGTTGCATATAGAAATTCGAGATAAAAAGACTTCAAATTTCAAATTAATTGTGAAGACAAAAGTAAATTCATTGTTTAAAGTCTAAGAATAGACATAAATGATTAAATTTGTGACCCAATTGCCTACGGGCAAAAAATAGTAAAGAACCAGTCCTGGATATGTGTGCACCAGATTATATCTCCTCCTTCTTCGATTTTATTAAATTTTGTGACCCAGTTATGAGGTGGTCACGGATTTTGTGGAACAATACCTGGATATGCCCTCGGTGGACTAAATTTTCCATGTTCAGCTCTCCTTCTGTCCACAAATCCTACAGAAATAAGTTCCAATTGGTGTCTTTTCTTTCATACTTCTTGCATTAGCTGGTTTTTTGATGACAAGAGCAAACGATACTGCTGATACGTGAAACCTCAGTACTTCTCGCATCCGTCGTCCTGTGAAACTCACCCTGAAACCCACGTCTAATTTTCTTGTCCTTGCTCTTTCCTGAAGCACCACCTCCTCCCTCAGTGTTGTGTTAAATGTCAAATCTCCTCATATCCTCGCTCCTGCGTGTCCAATCCACCACCCTCGCACAGATGTCAAACTACACGCAGAGAGCCTACTCCACGCGAAGATCTCAAACATCGCAAGTGCACTTCAGCAAAGTACACGCCCCAAAAAATAGAGAACACACATCCTGCAGGCAAGTACCAACGCGGCCACCCTCCCCCACATTCCATCTCCTTCGATCGATATTTTTTTTTTGCCTATTCGCAGAGCATCCTGACAACTACGTAGAAATTCGTAAATTTGTCTATTCGTGGGTGTGAGAGACCTTCCTTTCTGCTCCTTAGCACCACACAAGTGTCGCCTTAAACTGCGTATAGCTCTTCAGAAATTTCCTTTTCCCTCACACACCGCACAACACACCATCGTCTGTTTTCTACTTATGATTGAATCAAAAAAAAAAGGAAAAAAGGATCGACGAGCCCCAAAAAACGAGGACGTCTTTGATTAGAGACCAATGATGACATATACAACGAGCTGCCGGCGGCGGCGACGTCGGTGTTGGCGATGTCGTGTACATGCGACCGCCTCATGCAACAGAAGGGAAAAAAGGAGTTCCTTCAAGTTCCTTGGAGCTCTTTCGTGTTCCTTTCGAGTGGAGGGCAAACAAAGGCGCGAAGCTTAGGGTAGTAAATATATGCAGATTCCTATCCGGAATAGGACCCAAATTGAAGAATAAATTTGGATAAGGATCCACCCCGTGCCTCTTTTACAAGCACACACAAAAGGAGCTTTTTTTTCTTTTCCTTCTTTTTGTTGCTTTATGTCCTTTCTTTTATTCTGTTGTGTTTTTTTTTTTTTGTTCATCTCATCCCTTGAAGGAAGAAGGGAGAAATTTATTTAGGGTGTGGTCTAGTTATCTGTTTTATAATTTTTTGATGTATGCGGAATCGGAAAAAGGACATTTCAGGTGGGGTGTTGATGTGAAGAAGATTTGACTTTGAAGGAAAAACCTTTTTAGGTTTATTTGTTCTTGAATTTGCAATTTGGTGCGGAAAAAGAGAATTTGCGAAGGATCCCGATAAAGGAGAGGAGGGAAAATAAGGGCGAACAGCTTTGATTTGATTAAAAACGAAGAAGAAGAAGAAGGAAAAAGGGTGTGTTCGTGAAGTGATTGTGTCGATGTGCCACATTTCTTTTGACAGAAAAGTCATTTAGGGCGACATTAATTGACAGCGCTGTTGACTGTCTTCCGTTGGGGATGGAAAATCATTTTCATTTCCTAATTTCAACCCACAACCGAAACACAGAGCTTTGTAAATCCTTTTTTTAAGTTCCTCCCATTGTTTCGGAACATTTGAATTTCAGAATTCCGTTGCATTTGTCACTTTGTTGAGTTGGACGTCAGTGGATTCTATTTTAGATTCCAATTGAATACAGAAGTTGCATGCAGGAGATTAAAACGCTGGATTAGATGTTAACTTAAAGACCAATTAGGGAGCTATAAAGGCTCTAAGAGGCTTTACTTGAGATGTGTCTTTCCGGTTCGACTTTACATCGAATCCCTGGGAAACATCTCAACCCGTGGACACTGGCCCAGTAGGGTGGTGGTCATAAGCTCCTTTGCGTCATCCCACTGCCTGGATACGGAACTATATTTGCTGAATTTATTAGACTAAAAGTCACACAGCCATGTCGTAGTGGGATTAATTTTGTGCTTGTCGTACTTTGTCCGATGGGCGGCTGGGGATTGCTGGGGCGGGGGGTTCTTTTTAAGGACTAAGTTGACAGGCAAATGTGGAAGTAAAAAGGAATTCGTTAGGGAGAATATTCACTTTACCGGAAGTTTTCTGAGAAATGAAGGAAGCAATCACTGGCTGGGTTGAGTGGGTCAAAAGAGGATGGTAGTCTCTGGGGAGGAATGAATGTCAAGAAAATCTGTTGCTGTGAAGGTTCTTAGTGCTAGGGTGTGTGTAGAGATTAAAATTTACTTGGGTGGGGTTCTACGACCCCAGAGCTGGGCATTAACAAGTCGATAGCTCTCTCAGGATCTTTTGTTTGTTTCAAAATTACTCATCTTTTCAGAAATGTTTTTAAGACGAATGCTGGCTTTGACAGCAGTCGAAGTTCTGACAGATTTAATCGACTTGGATGTTGTTTTGAGTCCTTTCAATGAATTCTGTTGATCTGGGATGACTTCTGCTCGACGCTCGGACGATGGAACTTACATTTCTTAGAGCTTGACATAAGTCCTTCATTAAAGGACTTCTTTTTACTTCGTAAAGTCTTCCTACAGGTCCTTGTCGGAGATCTACCAAATGCCACGTCAAAGTGTCGAATGCAAAAACCCACTTCACTTAAATTTCGGGCTCACCACGTCGCTGTCATTTGCCCATCCCCAGGAAAAAAAAAGGCCAAAATCTGTCAAATTGAAGATTATCCCGATGACATTTGAAATCTCATCCAATAACTGTTCTCTTCACCACATTTGACATTCAATTTAAGCAAATCCCCTCATTTTGACGCAGAAAAATCACCACCACTGCCATCCATCTTTGTACCCACCTAAGAATTTGCATAGCCCCTTATCTGTTCCAATCATGCAAAAGTCGAGAGAGAAAAGAAAAAACAAAAAGGAAAATTGAAGAAAGAGGAAAAAGACAGGAAAATTCTTCGATAATTGACAGCCACCTGTGATAAATTGAGATTCTCCCATCACTCAACTGCCGCGCGAAAAGACACACCATCATCTCAAATCCCATTTCCTCCTTCGCCGGTTCATTCTTACGTTTTCGTATTTCCATAAACATTCCATCGTCCGTCTTTGTGCGAATTAATTTTATAGATTTTCCCCTCCTGTTTATGTGCCATGCACTAGGCGAATGTTTCGCAAGTCAACGCATTAAGCCCCCGAGCATGGTAAGAAATAAATTTTTTAACTTAAAAGAACGCGCTTGGCACGTGATTTGAAATTGAATTTCATCAAAATTGAACACACCCGCTGCGTGCATGATGTCGTCGGCACTTTGAGGAAGAAAGTCTGTTTGTTTGGGTCCTTTCTCAATTTGAATTTATAATTTCTCATTTTTTTTTTTTGTTTTTTCACTAACAAGTGTTCTTTTTCTTTTTTTCTTTACAGGTATGTGTTTTTGGATATAAGCAAAACATAAAATGTGGTAAATATTTTGTAAAGCGATACATTTTGTTGTTTTATTTTTTTTCGCCATAATAAAATGTCAGAAGAACGTGTGATGAGTTTCTTTAAAACGTCAGTTTAGAACTATCTGACAGGCAAGCTGTCAGTCTGTCAGTCAGTCAAAGTGTTTTGTGTTCGTTGAAGATATTGGAAAATAGAAAAATGAACAAAATTTAGACAGATTGAAACAACGAGCGAGAAGGAAAGGAAGTGCTTTATTGCTTTTTCTTGAAAACAAAAAAAAAATAAGAAATGGAGCTACGCGAGAATTGAGAGTAGTATCCTCGTCTGTGTAACGTCAGGGAAATGTCTAATTTTGGAATTGTATTGCTTTAGGAGGTTTTCCTTTCGTTTTGCTGAAGCACGATGGCCGATTGAGTAGACGGTGGGTCTATTTTTTACGAGTTTCTTTTTTGTTTTGAAGAAACAAAGAAGCAGTTTTAGTTTGAGGCGTACAAATGCAGATGTTGGATTTTTATGAAGTTCAAAACTTCGTTTTTTTTTATGGAGAAGACATTAACGAGGCTTATGGATTCGATGGTGGTCTTTGGGATGTAAAATGGTGTGCCTGGAGCTGATTGTTTTTGTTAGGAAGCTATAAAGTTCTTTTCAGAATAGAGAAGAAGCTGTAATGTTCGTTTGAAGGTGACGTCGTATTGATTACAAGAAGTTTTTTTTCCTTTGTCGTGGTCGGGTGAAACAAATTTCGATCATGTCGAGGTCTCAACTGCATTCAGGCAACAGTTAGAGCTATGTCCAAAAGCATCCTGAGGGTATGTTCTTCATTGTTCACGAAATTAGGTTTTATGTAATGGCGGAATTCTTAAACTTCAATTACACGACGGCGATTATCATTAGGAATTTAAGGAACTTCTGAATTATCTGTTCACCATTCGACCTTTTAAAGAATTTGTCAACGATTTGAAAACTTTTTGACACATCTGTCAACGATTGAAAAACTTTTTGATGCGTATGTTAACGGTTCGTAACTCGTTTGACGTTTATCTTTGATATGGAAACCTTCCGATACAACTGTCAAAGATAGAAAAATCATTTGATACGTTTACCTATGATTGGAAAACGTTTTGATACGTCTGTCAATGGTTCTCTTCTTATTTGATGTTCGTTTTTGATATAACAAACCTTCTGATAGGTTGTCAAATATATCCGTTCCGCCTTTTTGTCTTTTGAATTTTCCGGCTATGTACAAAGCGCTACAGAGCTCGTATCCAAACTAATCATGCATAGCGTCGTTTTGTAGGTTATGTCAAGACCTTTCAAATGATGTATTGCCAGATACGAGCTCTGTAGCGCTTTGTACATAGCCGGAAAATTCAAAAGACAAAAAGGCTGAAGGGAGATATTTGACAACCTTATATATCTGTCAAAGACTGAAAGTCTCTTGATATGTCCCACAATGATTGGAAAACCTTTGAAGACGTTTTACCACATCCTCAACACGTTGCTATTGAAGTTAAGCATGTAAAATCGAGCAGTCTCGCATTCTAAGTTATACTCTAAGTTGACGTTTAAGTATTTCTTTCTGTCAAAATTTTAACTTGATCATTTCGTGATTTATTCGAATTACATCTGACGTTAAATGAAGTTGAACGCATCCAGTGACGTAAGCTGGCAAAGATTGTCAAACGAACAGAGCCAGAAAAGAACGGAGCACTATTCTGGTTTGTGTGGCCAATAAATATCAATCTGTAAATATTTTAATGTCTTTCATTATGTTACAAAAGTGACCACGATGACTTTATCAAAGAGTAACAGCCTTTCCTTGTCTCTGCAACGAGGTCATTGACATCGCTTACGGTTCAGCTCCATAAGCAGCCATGGTTGGCCCTAATTGGTGGCCACTTAAAGCTCAAAAAAACGCATCTTTATGTCTTTTGTGGCAATGTGGGTTAACGAACCTGATGAGTTCTCAATAAAAAATGAGTCCCAATAAAAAAGAATGATCTTGGGCCCTTTTCTGAATAAATTACCCCAAACCAGATGAAACTTAAGACATAAAATTATTGTTAATGTAGTTTATTTAATTGTCAATAAATTTCAAATAATAATCTCTTAAACAGTTAAACGCAAACAGATGCACTCACACACAAAAAAAGGTGGAATAATCAACTTTTTCTCTTTCATTAGATATTTCTTATCAGGCAAATGATAACTTAACTCAGATACAAAAAAATGAAAAACTGAAACCTAGACTACTTCGCTATCAGTCCGCAGCAGCTGCCTTAACAAACTGTGTCACATAGATAAGAGTCAATTTATTAGGCCTTCACTGTGTTGATGAATTTGGTAATTTCTGTAGAAATAGATTTCTAGCAAAAAACCTAGCTCACAACACACACATACCCGCAGAGAGGGCGAATATCTCATGAAAATTCTTTAGATAAGATACGCGACTGAGTTGAGTTTAATTTTTGTGTGCTTTATGCCTTGGTGACTGTGACGAGAGGAGATACCGAGCGGTAGTGCGGATGATAGTGTGTGAGTAGCTATCGCAGATAAAGGTACTTCTGATGGCGCTGTGCATGCTTTTGAGGGTTTACTTTTTTTTTTTTTTTTTTCAAATATTGATGTTTGTCCGGGCAGCAACATTGAACACGTGTTTCGAGTCGATTTCGTATATTTACAGAGCCCTTATCATCGAAGCAGCATTGAGGTTGATTGAGTATACGCCGTAGTCTTTTCTTCGAGAGGTGGTTGGCTAATTTGCATTTTACCGAAGTGGTAAGGGGACTAATGTTGGTAGAAGTAAAGTTTTTACCTGGAGTAGTCATTCATTTCAATAACCTCAGAGAAAAGTGAAGATGTTTGTGAGTTTTATTTAATCAATAAACAGGCTTCGGGTAGACTACTTGTTAAGCGTTTTGTGGTTGGAATAGTAGGAATGAATTTTACATTCTTAACATTTTTTCTGTTTATAGATTTGCCTTATACGAGGGTGGTCTGAAAAGTCTCCCACCGAGCAATGATGGAAGGTATTTATTCTCAGTTTTTTTTTTTTTATTTTCTCCTTGTAACTCTACACACCTTCCATCGATGCTTCCATCAGTCTAAAACGTCCAAATAGTACTTGGCATGTTTCCCTGCAAAATAATTGTTCACGAAGGTGATTGCCTTCTCATTTGACAAAAATCTCTTTCCTCCGAGCGTAGTTTTTAGATTAGGGAACAAAAAAAGTCGCTCGTGGCTAGATTTGGTGAGTAAGGCGGATGGTCAAGCAATTGAAACCCTAAATCGTGGATTTTTGCCATGGGGACAGCGCGTTGTTTTGTTGAAACAAAAATTTTAAGAGTGTACTTCCATTCGTTGCTGAGTAAGGCGGATGGTCAAGCAAACCCTAAATCGCGGATTGTTGCCATGAAGACAGCGCTTTGCCTCGGTAAAACAAAAAAACTTACATCGACTCACTGACTGTCAAATAAAAACTGCGTGTACAAAATGGCCGAAACATCGGTGACTAACTGTCAAAAGATGTACAAGTAGCATACTAGCTTTTATTGACGAGTGCTACTATCCTTACGTTGGGCTTGCAAAATTTTTCAGACAATCTTATTATTCGTATTGCCTACATTCACGTTTTTACAACCTTACTTTTCTTTTCGACCATTCTTATGTCGTTCACATTTACTTTTTGCAGAGTTTTCATTTAAATTAAACAATTTGTAAAGCTTGGTTGACTAGATTTATTTCATAAATAATAACTTAACTCTATGTTAGGTTAGGTTGATGGGCTGGCGGAAATTCCGCCTCACTTAGGTCCTTGTGGACCCCTTGTGATACCCATAAGGGTTGGTAGGTGCGTCCTCGGTCCATTTGGTTCGGCTCAAATACCTGAAAAGATTCTTTAGAGGTAGTGAGTTGATCTCGTTAACTTAACTTAACTCTAAACAAGAGGCAAATTTTGAGAATGAAAAAAATTATTAAAGTATTTTTATCCAACTCTACCACCAATTTCTTCAAAGAACTTTAAATTCTGTCCTTCTGTCGTCCTCAAGGCAAAAAAGAAAAGGATTAATCTGAAACAAAACTTCAACTCTCAAGTTCTCCTTTTTCACTTTCAAAGTTCCCAGTGGTTCGTGGCTGGTTTAACTTTTGGGCAGCTGAAAGTTTCGCAAATCTCGAAAAGCAAAGGACGAGAATTCTATGTGAACTTCAAATGGACATTCGGGTATTTTGAACGAAAAGAGCAAACGAACACACGATTTTCGTTTTTCTGCTTTTTTTTTCTAAAACAAATGCTGGGGATACCTATTGAGCAATTATACCAATTAAACAATTTCTTGGCGGAATAAGACAAAAAAAAAAGGACAATGAATGAATGGTAAAATGGCTGCTGATGCATTGAGAGGTAAATTTGATGTCTATTTGAGGTCTGGCTAAACTGCGATTAAAAGTTTTACTTTATTTCCAATTGATTTTTAAAAGAATGACATCGCAGCTGCCTTTTTGGCACAATCGAAATTTCCAATTAATTTTTGAACGACTATTTATGATGTGAACTAAAAAGAAATTTATTTTTTTACCAACAGATGGCTTATGAAATCTTTATCTCGTGTTACATCTAGAAATTCATGTACACAAAATTGTTTCAGAAAGATGAGATTTCATATCAGCGATACCTCTCTGACAGCCTTGTAATTGAACTGCGTAAGAAAATTTTTAAGTTTGCGTTAAAGGTGGATACCCAAAAAGTTTTAGTTTCATCGTTTCGTACAGTGGCTTAGTGACACATCCGGAATACAGTGATTCAGTCATACCCCCTTTTCATCATATCCTGTGCCTGTAATTTTAAGACCATGAATTTGTAAAATAATCTCCTGCGAAAAAGCGTTTAGGGGATCGCGAAAATAAATAAATATTGTTAAATTTTTTATCCCATATATGCCCAGAACTATTTTTCCTTTTAAAACTGATAATTTTTGGTATTTTTTGTCCATTTGAATGTAAAACCAAAAGCAAGAACATAATAGGTGGGTCGTTTTCGATCCACTGGGCATATATGGGTTATTGAAATGAAATAAAAACTCACATAAAATCAAATTTGAGAGATGTTTCACGATCTGAAAGTTAAATTGTCGAAATTTGGAATTGTTGAATGTTTTAATTACCCAGGATCCAAACATTGTGCACACATTCTGAGTTTGCTGTATTTTTTGGTCGAATGGGCAGTGAATCGTTCCATGACTTATTTCCCTACGGCCCTGGATTATAAACAATTTTGACTCTGGCGCTTGTCTTTGTCTTTTTTCTTATTCCAAAGCAAGGTTACGGACTCTAGGCAAACCCTTCCCTGAATCTCTCGGCGAGGTTTCCCGGCTGAATATTAAAGATTTGATTTCATTACTCAACGCCGCACGATGATTCTAAATCCTGATTTATATTTAACTTTTCAGATCTGTGGTTCCAAAACGGCATTGCATTGCATTAGGCGGCGTAACAGCAGGTTGAGAGCCAGAGCCTTGCTTTTTTCGCTTCCAAAACTGCACTCAGTGCTTATTGAGTTCTCCTAGAACCACCACTTCACAGCATTCACCCAAAAGTGGACATCTGCGGATTGAAAGAGAGCAAAGTTGTTTCCATTAGGATAAAGCCAGTCCAAAGACTCACTGATAGTGAATCGACAGAATGGCCGGGGTCATGTTTGAGAGGTTTTTATGTAAAAAAAATAAAAAGCCCATACAGGGCCAAAGCCTAGCTTCTTCGAGGTTTTTATGTATCCACCTAAAAGTCCAGTCCACGTTTTTCTGTCCATTTTGGTGGTGAACAAGAGAGGCTTGTGAAAACGTTTGTTGGCTGGCTGTCGAAAAGACATTCTCAGTTTTTACCTTTAAAGACGTGGGCTTCCATGCTTTAAAAAAGTGTTTTCAAAATTATTTATTTCACTGCAAAATACTAACAAGTTTTTGAATAAAACGACGCATATTTGCGTGACTGCGTTTCCATGCGAAAGCCTTTGCTCTTCTGACTGACTCTTCTCTTTCATTGTTGCGCTTGGCTTTTGCATTCGACTGTCGCAACTTTTTTTGTTGCGTTTTCTGTGACGGCTTTCATTTCATTTCAGTGTTCCAGTGATGGGTTTTGACTATTTCATTTCAGACAAGCGTAACACTCCCACGATCTCGTGCCACAGGAGGCTGTTGCAGCATCAAATCTGTCTTCCACAGTCATGTTCTCTTGGGGCGCTTTTATTTCAGATTCCTGTTCACGTTGTAGATTTGAATTAAAACACATCTCTTAGATGCGTCAAAGCACTCTCTCTTGGGAGTTGTATAATTCAATGCTAAGTCGATGCAGAAGCTTGCGGCTGCATTCCACTCTGACCTTAACATTGGGCTTGGAACCGAGCACTGCAACGCTCAACCCCTCGAGGCTTACACTTGACATATTGCACTGTGCGTCTTTCTGCAAGCGGATTAACGGTTAAACCTAATTAACCACCGCCCAGAAATCAATAAAACTCCCAACCTGACACACATCGCGCCTGAGCACGTCGTCGTTGTCGTCGTTGTTGTCTTGAGCGCGGTGCTGGATTCTAAAAATATCGACCTAACGCGTACAGAGTACTTGGCAGCTCCTGCCTTTATGTAACCTCTTTATGGATGCCTGTCATCGCAGTCAACAATTCATAAGGCAGTCAGCTACAAGGAAGTCACTTAGGCACACATCAAAGCCCACAAAGTGGCAGTTCTCGGCGAGAAACCTGACTGCTGTACACACACATGAGGATTTTTGTATCTAGATACTGCCTACTTATCTTCCATTCCCGATTATAATGAGCTGGGAGCCTGTGTGTGCGCCGTGGATATGTAAATCTGATTTATTCATGTGTACGAGCAGCTAGATGCTTTCAGCTCTCGGTCTCCAGCGGTAGCTGCCTACAAACGTCGTCGTCGTCGTCGTTGTCGTCGTCGCAGAAAGTTCCTTGTTACTTATTGTGTGATGTAAACGTGGGGATTGAATGACAGCCGGCGGTTGTGGTGCCTGCTTGCCCCCACACACACAGTGTGGGTTGTGCGCTATTGAGGTCTCCAACAATATAAGCATTGTCATGTGTTTTGCTGTTTAGTTGCATGATACGATCGCATTTTGTTACATGACATCTTACAGCAAACGAGAAAGAGAGGAGGGCCACCTCCCCATTGACGTAGGTAGCGTCAGAAACTCAACACCCGGGTATGGAAACCGAGAAACAATCGAATAAAGCATAATTCCCTCCTCATTCGGGAAAGAAGTCAGGTCATGCGACATGGGACACGTTTTTAAGTCGGTCCGAAGTCATCCCCTCCAGCTTAGCCTCAAAGATCAAGCCCTACTCTCGGGGTTGGAAACTAATCTCGCATGTCCTCGGTAACCAGACAGACCCATTCCTCGCCTCTCCGGTCTTCATATCGACTTAGGCACTATTAGCATTTACTATTTAATAGAAGAATTATGCTAATTATATCAACGCAGAATAATTATTTATTCTTAAGGCATGCGGTGTGGTGTGCTCGATGGCGACAACGACAACGATGGTGGTGGTGGTGACACAATGGCGCGGTTTCTTGGCTCTTGGACGCACTTGCGGGATAGAAAAATTAATAATTCAAATATGTGGGGGGTCAGCAGATAGTCGGCGATACCTATTGAGAATATTAAATGTGAATAGAAAAAAAAAACGAGCACGAACGATAGAAAAAAGGAGAATTTCTTAATTAGATTTAGTCTTACTCACCACACTCTCGGACACGAGTGGTGCCAAACCGAGGCTGGCACATTAGTGGGTGATTTATTTAAAAAAAAAAAAATTAAAGAATTTTTAAGAAAATGGAATAAGTGTGCTCGTTAAAATTGAGACGCGAGGTGTTGTATGTTGCTGGTTGGGAGGCCAATCATGACCATGAAATTGCAGTTGTGGAAAAAAAAAAATGTAAAAAAAATGATGCCTTTGCCTTTTGTGAGGTTCTCGGCTTTGTAAGTTGAATGCGCTTTTACACAAAGAAGTCTTTGTTAGTGAATGAGCTGGTTGGTGGGTGCTTTGCTTTCGCCTCGGTTGGTGGAGTCCATCTGCAGTTGTGCCATTTTTCTTGGTACAGCAGTCGCTTAACAAGAATCTCTTCTATTCATTTGGTTATCTGCCGCCACTTGGGTTGCCGCCGGTTCTTTTTTTTTTTTTTTTTTTAAGTTGTTGGTGGTTTCTATACAGACAGTCGTCTGTTGCCGCAGTCTCTTTACGAGAAATACGAGCAGACATATTCATGTGTCATGAGGAGCTTATGAGATTAGCACTTACAAAGTCAGCGCTCAGTGAAAAGTGCCGGAGGAAAATGCAGACGAGACCAGAGTTGGTGGTTTGGTGGTGTGTTCCCCCCCGTGACCAATGACTTCGGAAAAGTGAAGAAACTTGTGCTTGTAGGAGAGGCTAATCGGACAGTCAAAGGAATTTTTCGCCCATTTATGAAAAAGAACATGGTTCATGGAAATAAATCTACAATTTGAGCTGCATGCCTAGTTTTTTTTTTTAATTGAATGGCTGCAGTATTCAGGCTTTGATGAAATAAACTTTTTATCTTTCAGTTGAGGTTCTGAATGCCGCCAGCCAATTTTGTAGATCAAAATTGTAAGGGATGTCTGAAAATATGTGTTGGTCCTATTTGTTTTTCGACAAAGAAATGAGTAAGTTCCTTTATGCAACAATTTCGAGGATAAATTTCATCTCTTAAGACGATTTTGTTTTAATAATCAGCAGGTGGCGGTGTAACATGCCACTAACCAAGTTCGTTGCCCACATCCATTTAATTGTGCGAAACCAAAAAATGGTTGGCAATACAGTGGGCCTAGCTTTGGCCTAAGTGTACCAAATTTTCAAAACGTGCTTAATATAAGGAAAAAGAGATTCTATAAGGGTTTCGTTATTCTTTTGAAACGAAACTCTGAAAAGGTGCTTTGTAATATTAATAATCACCAGGAAAAATTGTTCACGTCTTTTGAGACATTGTTCAGTAAGTTAGCAAGACAGAAGGGCATTTCTGTTATAGTTCTTAACTTTTTACTAAGTCTGAACCATCAGTTGTCACCTGTCAATCTATTTTTTCTTTTTGCATAACTTCTGCATAATCTGTCAATTCAAGAGACTAGAGAAATCAAAAGTTTCTGTCAAAAAAAGCTACTTTTGCGGATAGTTTTCTTTCAACATAACATTTATAACGAATGTTTATTGATATTATTTTAATAAGCTGGTCGGCCATCAAATTCTAGCATAGCTCTTAGTTTTTTTAATCGCAGTTCAATCCCAGCTATAGGACTTATTCGGTTTGTTGTGACGTAAACTTCAGAACGTTCATCATTCCTCTCGAGGTCTTACAGACCAAAAGTTTGTTTGATTTCTAGGCAGATGGTCGGACTTGCGTCTTACGAAGATGTCCCTACTCTCAATGACCCACAACATAAAAAAGAGCTACATTCAAACATTTTCCAGGTCTCAAATACTGGATTCATCGACTTAGACGCTGCAGGCAACCATCGAGTACCGGCTCATTGTTAAGAAATAATCTTTTCTCCGATTTAAAAATCACGCTTCTCAACTTTAGTTGGCTGTTAACCTTCTGTTAACGTGACTAGAGGAGAAAAACGTGTCCAAGTTTCACTTCCAGCCTCTGGGTAAAACTTCCTTCACTATCCAAACGATTTCTCTACTAAACTACGCTCTAAAAACACACCTCCAATTAGCAGTAAGCAATCCCTCTCGCCAGTTAGCACTTATCCGCAGCCCTGCGGGCAGTAAAGCCATGCCCACGTTTCCCGATCAACTTAAAAATAAATAAAAAAAAACCGACAGCGGCGTTATAAATTACAACGTCGTCAAAATAAAACCATTCAACATAAAAAAACAATTTCCAATTCAGCAGCACATAATAAAAATTAAAATTCTTTTCCTCCTCCGAACACCGGAGAATGGTGGTTTAATCAAATAAAATGCATACGTGGACGCATTATTGGTGTTTCATTACGATGAAGCCGTTGTTTGGAACGTTATTTACGACAATTCAATAGGATTATAGTTTCAGCTGTATGTACACATTCATTGTATTATATTCCGACATTTTTCTTTTTTTTTTATGTAAATTGATGCGATCCTACAAAACACCGCCCAGACTGTCATGTACAGTGCTCCGGTCAGCACGGACAAAAAAAATTAAAATTAAATAAAATCAACAAAAAAAGAATTTGCAATTAATCTTCCTCCGTGATGGAAAAGACAAAACAAAACCAAAATCGATTATGTCACGAAAAGAACTCACACGTTTACTGGAAAGTTTTTTTTTTTCGTGTGTATTGAAAAATAAAATTTGTTTAAGTGACTAAACAAATACTTCATGGGATTGGGATTAGGAAAGAAAAAAAATGAGCAATTTTTTGTTCAAATTTAACAAAAAGAGAACCAGTTCTACTGGAAATTCACCGAGGACTGTGAAGAAAAAAATTTAGAAACAAATTTTGTTTATTAGCAATTACTTAGAGACAGAATGACTTTTTTTTTCGACCGTGATGTTTTATTTTATCGCAGACATCTGATTTATGGTTAATATCTGTCAATAGTTCATTTGTTTGACAATTTGACAAAAAAAAAAAAAAAGAACAATTAATTATCGTAGTGTTATCTTGATGGGAAAAAACTACTTGTTTTTTGTTGCTATGTCGTATACGTTTTTAAATGCCAGATGGTTAAATACAAAATAAATATATTTTTTTTTGTTTTTGTCGTGCTTTATGAGGGGGAGTGTATGCGTGAAAAGGCTCATGTGCTTTTCAAATTTATTGGTGCTTTCGACGGCTGTTTCTGAAATCTGGTTTCTTCTGGACAGAAGTCTGATGCTGCTGTGACATCAGACAAATTGGTCGAGTGAAACGTTTCCCACACTTGAAAAGTTGCTGGTTAGATTTGTTGGTGAATTTCTCATGATCATGATTGATGCTGTCACAGTTTTCGGTTGGTTCAAAATTCTTTAGCTTTGCGATATCGTAAGCAATGTGATCCTACAGAGCCGTGATTGAAAATAGGCGGTGTTCTAAAAATTGTGCATGAAGTGTCCGCCATTTATGCGACAAAGTGATGCCGTGATGACATCTGTGAAAGGTCATTAGAGAAAAATACAAGGAAACTAGGCGCGATTAATTACACTTTAAGAACAAGAAAAGAAAGAAGACGATTTTAGGCAGAATAACTGTTTCGGTCTTAAAAAAAGAAGGCGCTTAGTTGAAATCAAGCCACTCAAACACAACGAAACTCGACAATAAAGTTAAAGACCACACCATTTTTACACTACACAAAAGCGCCATTTGTATTTTTCTAGCATTGTACTAGATTCATGCAAGTTTCACTACAATTCAGACCACCAAGCTGTTCATCTGAAAGCCGTACATTCTCATTTAGTCTTCGCCAATCGCAATCATTAACCTTCTCGATACATAATCACGACTGTGCACTTGAATCAGCAGAAATTATAAATATATAAAATCCATTTCGCTTGCGACTGCAAACAATTTGCAGATCAAATCCACCATCAGCTATGTTCCAACCGCAGAAATTATTTATATTAAATTTTTTCCAATTTTCATGGTGAATTTTTTCCAATTCACTGGCATGACACACACTCACTCGCGACTCATTCACAATTTATTTATATTCCTCTACGTCTCTTTGCTCCTTTTTATATTTGGTTGCTATCGTTTTGTTAGTTTAGTTTTTTCCTCTTTTTTCTAGTTTAATTCAATTCACTTAGTCGTCGTTGTATCTCCTAACGAATTCAAAATTGTCGCACGTTACTTGGTTCAGTTTTGATTCGTTTTGTGTGTGTCACCGAAAGGAGGCCTTTCTCTACTATTTGCCACAGCTGACAAATTTATTTATTTAATAAAAAGAAAAAAAGGTGAAACTAGAGAAATATACACAAAACAAATTACGTCATTCTCTATTTAAATATAATTTCGTTTTTTTTTGTGTTGAAAATTAAATTTCTTTTCCTTTTTTCCTGTACAGTTTTGTGTGCTGTCATCACAGTGATGCCATTTTATGGGAATAAAATTCGAATAAAATCGCAGCTGGGTCGAATGGATGGATGGATATTGTTAAATTACAGCAATTTGTTGAAATTCAATTGAATTAAATTTTTGAAAATGTAAATAAATACGTTTGTTGGTGTGTGTTGCACTTAGATTTGGAGGTACGCGAGTACCATACCACACAATTCGACGCATCTAGCCGGCAGTGGCGTTCAATTGCAGATGATTGGTCTCAATTGGTTAATGGAGCGAGGCGTAGAAGTGAGGGGATTTACTCGAAATTAATAGATTTGTTGATTTATTTATTTGATTTTTTTGTTGGCTGGAAAAAAAAGGGAGGGATTACCACGAAAAAAAGGTGTTTGAGTTGACAAGTGGATGGAAAAAAAAGAGAATGTTTTGATTGGCGTCCTCTAATTGCGTTGGGTTTGGGTGGAGTTTGTTTTTCAATTAAGTTTGGCTACTGTTTTTGAAATTGGAAAATTGAAAGCTTTGACAGAAAAAAAGAAAAGGATTGGATTGGAAAAATTTGTTGTGAGGTCATTGAGCTGGGGGATTTTCATTTAACAATTTAGCCGATTCTTTTTTTTTTTGTTTGTCAAAAGTCTGCAGCAGACGACAGGAGGCTACACATGATAGACAGTTGTGGATGCAAGCCTGATGAGGCAGACATTTTAATGAAATAACTCGTAGGGACAGCTACTTTCATTGAAAGCAATAAACGTCAAAAGGTTCTTTTTTATAAAAAGTGTGTCCAAAAGTTGGCTTAATCACGATTGATGGCTACAAGGAATGTGGTTATTGTAATTGGTAGAAAATGACCATCTATAGGCCATATAGACCATTCCTACGTCGAAAGTCTTAATTCAGACCTGCTCTACAATCGGTTTAAAGAAACAGTAGCCTAGAAGTGAGTAGCTTCAATTTAGAGGAGAAAAACTGTTCTATTTGTATAATATCAGGCCACTTACATGGTAGTTAATCAACAGAAACTTCGAGTTTTTTTTTTTTGCAAGGATCTTATTGCATCCACCTTGGTAAATGGTTATCATTTGTTCTAGCAAACTCTTAACAATTTTGTTAATGAAAAATTTGCCTCTAGAAGGACCTGTGAAAACGTATATTCCAGTGTTCGGTGTTTTTTTGTTTCATAAATCTGAAGTCTGTAGATATTTGCTAGCACTATATTTCTTCTTTTTTTCTCGAATCGAATGATGTTAAAAGACCAAAGCTGTTTATTAATTTCATGGTCCTGTTTCTTATTCAGCCAAAAATCGCAAAACATAACCTTGCCGGTCTTTCTAAACTAGAAGAGGATGAAACTACATAGAAACCTCTGTCCCTGGCTTAAGATTTGTTTTTTCAAACCTTTCAATTATGCTTTTAAAGTCATCAGAGTTTAGCCATTCCGTGTTTTATTTTTCATTAACAGGCTTTTCTGCGAAGGTTCATTCATCCCACCGACCAAATTCGTTGCCCACATCCATTTAATTGTTGAAACCCAAAAGTTGCTTAGAGATGAGATTGGCCTCAGTGTACCAAATTTCATTAAAAAATTGTGTAGACACCTTGCTTTGCTGAGGCCATTTTATATCTTTTCATTTTGCACGTTAAAGCAGGGCCAAAATGACATTTATTTTTAATTCAGTTATCCTTACTTCGTTTAAAGATTTTATTTTATTGTCGCTCGATTTATATAGTCTATCCAGAGATACGATCTTGATCCTTATTTCTAGCAAATTTTCAGTTTACTCTTTAGAAGATTTATCATAACTACACCCTATTCCAAAGCATCGCTGCAGAGTCTGCCCATGAGGAACAAGCCAAGCTGGAAAACTTTTGCCTCAACTGAACAAGAACTTAACCCTACACTACGCAGTGTAGCAGATCTGATACAACTTAATTCTTACTTCTTTCATAAACTATGGATCACAATTTTATTCTGTTAAGCCTTTTAGATGACTTCCTTTCCTTTTTTAAAGGGAAAAATCATGCCAATTTACGAAGACTAATGGTTTTGTTTTTATTATTACTCGGGTATTTGCACCCATAAATTAGAAAATTAAAGAAAATATTTATTTTAGCAAAAAAAAGTCGCGCAGTGTAGGGTTAAAAGAGTGTGAGTAATAAGCTTAAGGAGCCAAGTGAAAAAAATGGCAGAGTACTTTTAGGTCATTCAATTTGGCTGTTGAAACATTTGGAAGCACTTGAAGATAATCCAATAATCGTCCTCTGAGCTCTCCAAAATCTTCGTAGTCTAGTCAGATTTTCTCACAGTTGACACGGTCTATGAGACACAGACAAACATTTTTTGTTGAATACAAAAAACCTCATGAGCGTCTAAGAACAGCAATCGTTAAACCACAAATCTCTCAACCGCTAATTCTAACAACTTTTTTTTTTATCTTCTCCAATTCTGCTCACAAGTTTCGTTGTTCATGTTGGACAAAACCGCATGCAATTTTACAAAAAGCCTGCGGTTACTGCAAACAGTGAAAACTTAAATAAAAGAATCTAACAACCAAAAACCAATTAGAAGTTTTTCACTAAAAATAGTTCTCTTTTTTTTTCTTTGCAGGTACGTAAACGAAACGAAAACGCTGACTTGGATTAGTGGATTAATTATTCAATAATGCGGTAAAGTATTGCACGTTTGTTTAATTTTTTGGGGATTTTTTTTATTTTGGAATTTGAATGCAGGCTTCTTTTCTTTTGGAAGAGTTGATGGAATTTTTTGAAGATATCACTTTTCGTGTGTTGGGATCTGTGTAGAACAAATTATTGCAGATTCTATTGATAGAAACTGTTTTACTCAGGATAGAAAATAATTCAAAATGAACTTCATTCATTCGCTAAAAATTCGAAGCCTATGACCTGTGTTTTGGGATCTGGAATTTAACCCTTAACGGCCGATAGCTTTTTTTTTTTTTAGAAGTCGCCCACAAGATGACGAAAAATTAGGTGAAATTCAATGTGACAGACAGATCTGTTGTAAGAATTCCACAATATTTTCGCCTTAAAACGTTATATTACAGTAAATATTTCTTGATCAACAAACCAAGGGCGTACTAAGTTGCAACATTTGTTAAAGAAAACTACAGCGATGATAAATAAAAGAAATAAAAACTGAATTCTCTTCATGTCTCCGTATTAGGGTCTTTCGTTTTCTATGGCACAAGTACCGTAGCGAGGCCTTTTGGTTGTTAAGGATTTAGATTACTAAACCCAAGCTCGTACGATGGAAGCTTTTTGATTTCAGTTTTCGTGTTGTTTTAGAATCTTTATACAAAATTATTCAACACGAACATAAATAATTTAATTTTTAAGTAATAATATTAAATAAATAAATAAAATAAGATAAATTAGATAAATTCGATGATCCTTTCCTTAAAACTGAAACTTTTCCCGCTTTAGAGTCTTTTTGTGTTTAAAGAAAATACGAAATTAGTCAACACATATTTGTTTCTCTTGGTACAAACTCGCTGGCACTTCTTAAAGCATTCACTCAGGGTATACAAAATACCCAAAACAGACCTCTTGTCTTTTGGTGCCGAGACTCGCTGCTTAAAGCAGTCACTTCCCGTTTCGGTTGCCCGACAAAAAAAACGCGTCCACAAATCAAAAGGTCTGCGGTCCCCATTTGAGTGTTCATCTGTCGCCACTCGGTTGTATTCTTTTTTTTTTGTAAGCCCAAAAATACCAACTGCGCACTCAATTATGTCCTTGAAATCTCGAAGAAAAAAATAAAAACCTGACAGATTAGGTTCAAAAAACGTTTCTTTCTTTTTTATTTCTTCATTTCGAAACCTTCTTTTGTGCTTCGGTATGGAGTTGCGTTCTCTCTTCTTGCCCAGACCGGAACACTTATGAAGAGACGCCGAGTACTCACCAACCACGTATTCATATTTCTAAGAATTAGCATTTTTTTTTTGAGTCGGTGAAAAAGAAAAAAAAAAGTATCGCTGTCGTGTTGCATAGAATGAAGGAAAACAATAATAATGATCCACTCTTGTGGTCTTTACAGAGTTTGTATGCAGAGAAAAGAAAAAAAAAACAAGAAGCAGCAAGAACCAAGAGAATGAAAGAAGACGGGGAAGCCCATCTGTGGATGAGTGTGTATGCACAGTCGAGGAAGACAAAAAAAAAAAAAAAGAACTTTTGCCTGCCTCTGCTGTTATAACAGGCTTTCCAAATTCCTATTATTCTCTTCCTATTTATTATTATCACAGAAAAAAGAAAGACCTAGGCACTTTATGTACACAAAGTAAATAGTTTTTTTTTTTTTATGTGAAATAAAAAGGCGGACATTACAAAGTGTGTGCCCTTGTGCGCGTTGGGGTTGAGTGCGGTAAAACAACCGCAGAGGAGCACAAAAAAAAAAAAAAGTGGAAGATTCACACACACAGACACTAAAAGGAAAAAAAAGAGTGTAAAATGCATTTTAATGCGGTTGATAATGGCCGCCTCCCTACCCTGTGGCATTAAGTGACTTTATGATCCTTTGATGCATGAGTCTGTAGAAATTTATTTTCGCTTGTGTAATAACCTACGGCACTTAATTATTGAGCTCAATCTTTTGAAAATGTCCTCGAAATAAAAAAAAAAGAGTTGTGGAACGTAAATTTCGAAATGAAAATAGTCACCAGAGGCTAATTGGTCACCATTGACAGTCAAAGTGGTAGTTCGTGTCAGTGACAGTTAGTGTCACAGTTTTCTTCGTCTATTGGCATCTGTCAAAATCTGCATTAAACTAATTGAAAGGTTGAGAAGGCATAAAAAGTCGACGATTTGACGGGTGTTTTTTAAGTGGTTTCTCGAAATGAGGAGTGAAACTAACGATTTTGATTGTTAAATTATGTGACCGGTTGTCTCCTTAGCCTGATAAAGGTTTCGAGAAAGGAGAAAGTATGTAACAAAGTTTGCTTCCTGAACGATTTCACGTCTCTGCATGGCTGACAAACGTCAAAAAGTTAAAGAAATTCAATTTTTCATCGAGAAAAGATCTAAAAATCTTTTTTTATTCGAAGGAACTTAAAACGTTTTAATTTATTTTTCACAGCTCGCAAACTGACCTAAGAAAGTGCACGAAATGAAAAACGTCAGGTGGTTTCCAGAGCTTGGTGGTGCTTCATCACTTCTTTAACAAAATTTGCCATGATCATTTTGACGAACCATCAAGTTTCAGCTGGCAAACTTTTTTCTACTTGGCAGCACTATTTTTTCCATAAAATCACAAATAGCAGGGCTTTTAAAAAAAAGATCTAATTACAATTTTCTCCAAAACTTGGCAAAAATGTCTTGGGTTTGAGGTCTTGCCATGCCTGTTTTCGTATCTGTCAAAAAATGTTTGAGTTTTTTGAGAGATTCTGTCAGTTGGGGAATACCTGGGAATTGTTTTTTAACAATTTTTTTTTTCGGCCTCAAAAAGTATTCTGTGTTTTTTTCGTTCTAAATATGGACAGAGCCTGTTGCAACCTACATTTCGTCTGCTTCAGTCCCTTTAGATATTTTTCCAAGGCTTCTTACACAGCTGGCCACTGTTTCATTGTGTCCTTAATGTCACACAGAAATCGCCTGCAAAATCGAGTCATATATCACAAAAGAGTCCATGGGGTAGAAAAATTCATTGGTCCCAAAGCAGAAGCATGTGGTCCACGACGACTGAAAGATTTTGCTTGACTTCAAAACGAAAAAGTCACATATGCCAAATGTCTGCTCAGAGTGAGAAACAATGCGCCGTCATACATATGACAGGCCACCTTAATGACATGTCTTAGCAAGTCTGCAACATATTTCATTTTTTTTTTATGTGTCCTCTTCTCTTGTGGCCTTATGTTTCATTATTCCTTAAAAAAAAAAAAGACTCGAAGGGCGGCCTTAGACATCGTCCAGAGAGAAAGAGAGATGAATGTGGTAGAAATAAGAAAAAGAAACCACAACAATATTGTGCTCCTTCGAAGATAATGCCTTTCGGGCCTGTGTCTTTTTCTTTTTCTGTCATGTGGAATGCTGTTCGTCGTGTGTTGGCCATACGAGGAGGAACTCTTGCCAGGAGATAACTTGGAACATATGATACGAAATGACGACGACGTCGATTACTAAGAAACAAGATCACGACGATGGGTTGATGTGCTGCTGTTGTTGGTGGTGGTGGTAAGGCGCGCGTTCAACAGAGATGAAGAAAACTCTTCTCTAACGTAGATAGGCTCTGACGGGTTAGACAAAAGGCAAACAGCAAAATAACCTGTCTTTCGAGTTTCTTTATGTTTTTTTTTTCTCTGTTCCTCCTCGCCTTCTGTGTGTTTAAACAACAAATGGAGTTGTTTTTTTTTTCTTTTCTTTGTTGTATTTGTTCTGCTCATCCTCCTCTGCGTCTGTATCTCCCGCCTGTTTTTATTGGATTTTTAGAAAAACAGAAAAAAAAAAACCTGCACAATGTGTGGTGTTTGGCTGCAGCACAGAAAAACCAGTTTTCACCGTGTGTTTTCATGTTTTCGTGTCTTTCCTCGGCGACAGGTACATTTTGTGTGTATGGCATTTTGGTGCTACATAAACCAGCACATAACCTTTAATATAACGTCATCAGAAACAACAGCAGAAAAAAAAAATTAGAATATAAATAGAAATGTGGTATGGCATTTTTGTCATCGCTGCTGTGGCTTTTTGTTTTTTTTTTGTTTTGCCCCCACCCTGTGCTCGGATGGATTTTTCTATATCACGTGCCTCTCACACTACGATCATGTGCTGTGTGTCCTCGTATGGGTTCTTGGAGTTGCCGTATGGTTTTTTTTTTTTTTGGGAATAACATCAAAGCCCCCAGCCAAGTATTTTTTTTTTTTTCGAGAGAGAACCGAATACATGACCCTGACTTATTTGATGAAGAAACTACAATGGTCGAAGATGAAGAAGATGCAAAGGTCTAACGTTTATGTAAAGTTATTATGTTAATTGTTTTCCTGAACCAGTTTCTTTTGTGGACTAAGAGGTCTTAGAAGGTTTTGTGTTTTAGGAATTTCACAGACGTTGATTTATTCACTGTGAGCGTTTTAATAAAAAACTTTTTTTGCTTTACATAAATTTCAGTTTGAGAGCGGTTTTTTTTTTTTCGGGTTGAGATCGTTGCTCTCGATTGAAAAGTGGTCCATTGTGAAGTTTCAAAATTTTTCAGTCATCTCTCGGTTGACTTTGATTGGCGGTTATTTTGCAATTCGACTGCATTGATTTTTAGTGGCGCCTTGAAAATGGGAAACCCTAATCACGATGAATCGGTGACCCACATCGTGTGCAGAGAAGGTTTTTTTTTCATGGAATTCAAGAAACTTCGTCATGCGTATCAGCTGAAATACCCCTTCCGTCTTTGCAACCTCAAATTGAGAGGAAAGACAGTCGTTAATGACCCAAAGAAAACCTCAAGTCGCAGCTTTGCCGCGGAACTTCACGGTGAGTTCAAGTGCTGGGCTGAAAGTTGTGGTGTCCACACGAGAGTTTTGTTGATTCATCAAAAGGCCACAACGACATACTTACGGCTTGCGTTTTCTCGCGTTCCTCTGCTGCAAATATGGAGTCTCAAATCAGTATTTCAAGTACTTCAGTCGTTTTCTTTTATTCACAATGTCGTTTTAAACCAGCTGCCTTCTTGAGCGGTGGTTGTGGGCTGACATGATGATTGATTTGGATGACATGCGGATCTTGTCCAGCATTCAAGTTGATCTGCGTTATAACCTGCAGGTCATTCATCTTTTTGAAAACTTGACAAAGGATCGAATGAAGTGTTGCAGAGCAAAGAATTTTTTTTTCATACAAATTGAAAGCGGATGTAAAGATTATTTCCTTTTCTTTAAAATGTGAACATTCGCTTCTGACTCGTGACAATAAGAAGAGTCTGTAAAGGAAAATTGCCTACAAAACTTCGATAACAAAAGAACCAGAATGAAAATTGGACGTTCAATGAAAGGCAAATATCATCCTTTCATCGAAATGTATGAATTATGTAGATCCGTTTGCGGCAATTTGAAAAGAGGACTGGACCTCGCTTAAACCTTTCGGAAAGCACGTCCCATGCCTGTACTGCTACCAAACATTCTGATTACGTCGCAAAGTAGTTATTAATGTGACGCTATCAATCAATGTTTATAAAAACATCAACAATTGGCAAAAGAACTCTCTCAAAATCAAGCCATGGTAGATCTTCGTAGCAATTGTTGTACATTTGTGTAAGCTATTTCTCAATCAATTAGACAATCGCGATTGGTCGATAAGTTCAATCCTTATGTGTGAAAAAAAAGACCTTTTCACACTGATTTACGTGATGCGCGTTTATGCACGTGAACATGTTCGTATTCAGTCATTAAAACTATTCGTAAAACAAAAACTGAGGATCTCTCACAATTTTACCCATAGCCACAATTTTACTTCCAGTTTAATCAGTTTATCTATTAGGCGGCGTAACAGCCCGTTGAGAGCCAGAGCCTAGCTTTTTCGCGCCTCCACTGTGTTGTGCGCGTTATAATTTTGACACATGTGGAGGGGACCTACTGTTGATAATGCCGGTTCCGAACGGCGAATTGCGAAAGCTTTTCATGACAGAAGTACTCCAGGAGGATTGTCAGTCGTTCGCTGGAGGTGGGGCCGTGAAAAATGTTTGTGTTGTTATTTCCCCGAGCCGGATTCGAACCCGGGTACTCTCGCTTAACAGTGCCGACGCAGTCAGTTTATCTAGTCACTCAAAATAGAAAAGATACCCGGGTTCCTCTGCACTCAAATAAAATAAATTTGATTCCCTCTTTTTTCCTTGTGCAAACAGTCAAAGTACATAAAGCGATGATGATTGGCAGCAGACCTGATGCACTGCACAAATTCGCAACAAAGACACGTTACTCAATTAAAATGTCAAAACTTGCGAAATTGTCATCTAAAGACCAGAAGACTCTAAACTAATTTTAGAATTGTCCCTAGTTCTGAACAAGGACCAGCTGTAAGGAAAAAATATGACAGATTTTTGGCCATTTTCTAATTAATGTACTTCTTATTTAGAAATTGTCAATTTGACTGAACTAAAGGAATTGTTGATGCAAGTGTTTTTTGTGCGTTTTTCTAATATTAGAAGAACCCAGCTTAAAATTTTCTCAAAAACACTCTTCCTCACTTCTAACAAAAAGGAGGTCAGTTATCTGCTGTTTTTTTTAGAAGGTTGAAGAACCAAAATACTATTGAATATTTTTCAACAAATCTAGCTTAGCTAAGAAAAGTAATCTTTTCGATTTTCTATCGAACATTTTCTGACACAAATTACACCTTCAATTGACATACAGCTGCGGTCAAAATAATAGCAGTGCATGGCAGTGTGAGACAATATTTCTTTCTTGGAGATTGAGCGTATGTTCTTCTACTTTAGAACAATAACTGAAAGGAGTAAACGTTTTTTTTTTGAATTTTTCGGCTATGTACAAAGCGCAACAGAGCTCGTATTCAAACTAATCACGCATAGCGTCGTTTTGTAGGTTATGTCAAGACCTTTCAAATGATGTATTGCCAGATACGAGCTCTGTAGCGCTTTGTACATAGCCGGAAAATTCAAAAGACAAAAAGGCGGAAGGGAGATATTTGACAACCTAATATTTCTCAAGTAACAAGAAGATATCCTTCAGAAAGCAGGACTGCTATTATTTTGACCGTAGCTGTATGTCAATTGCAACAGTTTTATTTTGTGTCGGAAAATGTCATCCAGTCAAGACAATTTTTTATTGAATTTTTGATGGTTTAGACTTCAATTTCGAAAGAGTAGACGTTGTCATTTGAATAAAAATTCTATTTAAATGTTTCATACGAAATATTTCTTGGCATGGTACCACTTGAAAAAGTGCAATGTATTCAAATACACATCCCTGTAGCGATCAGACCACTAGAGTGCCTGAACGACTGAACACCATTTTTAAAGTCCGCCATCGTTTTGATTGTTAAACAGCTTGTGTGGATCCTAGTCTCAACGTTCAACTTAAAATCCTCAATTGTAAGACATGAAAACAAACCTTGATCAGACCACTAGAGTGCCTGAACGACTGAACACCATTTTTAAAGTCCGCCATCGTTTTGATTGCTAAGCAGCTTGTGTGGATCCTAGTCTCAACGTTCAACTTAAAATCCTCAATTGTAAGACATGGAAACATAGTTTTCCATCGTCAGCAACGTTTCAGTCATCGTCGTCTTTTGTAGCTTAGCCCGTATTTTCGACAATAGGTGCAACATTCTCCGATGACAGTAAAGGATGAACATGAAAATAAGTTCAGCTGTCAAAAAGCACCAGTTGTTCCTACGAACTTTTTTTCTTTTAAACCTGCTTTAATTAGTGCATTGTTTTGATTAAATTTGTTTTTACAAATATCTAACGATATGAAGTTTTTTTCCTGAATTTCTTAAATGTTCCATCATTTCATTCATCATTTAGTTGCGTAACAGCCTACGAAGGGCCAGAGCCTAGCTTTTCGCACCTCCACTGTGTTGTGCGCGTTATAATTTTGACACATGTGGAGGGAATCTACTGTTTATTGCCGGTTCCGAACGGCGAATTGCGAAAACTTTAATTTGATCATTTTGTAACATGGATGTTGGGTCTCCCGGCCAATGAGTTCTGTAGAAGCTGCAGAGGAGAAACCTTCCATCACCTTTTAGGGACCTGTAGCGCTCTCGCAAACCGCAGAAAGAAGTGTCTTGGCCATTACATTTTCGACAATCTCGGCGAACTGGCTGATACCAACATGAGTCGAATCCTGAGTTATATCAATAGCCCCAATTAGTTTCTAGAGAAGTGGAATATTCGCATCCAGTCCATGTGGTATCACAATGGGCCTCGTCTGTCCTAAGTGTTTGGCTGCGTAGCCCACCAGTGTGTGTGGTACCTCATCATCATCATCGGCGCACCAACCGGTGTCCGGTTCGGGCCCCCTGCAGCAAGCACTTCCACCTATCCTGATCGCTTGCTAACGCCATCCAGTTGGGCACCCCAAGGTTTCGGGCGTCCTGGTCTACGCCATCCTTCCAGCGTAAGCACGGTCTGCGTCGCTGTTTTGTACCATGAATTGTACCGTAAAGGACTTTTCGAGCAGGATCCTCTTTGCTCATACCTGGTGTGGTACCTAACCTAACGTAACATGGACATGTTGACGTTTCGATAATTATTTGAGCACATAGGAGCTGTCAACGAAAAAATGTAATGTAAAATCAATTAAAGACCCCTAAAGAGATGAGTGCAAATAAACAATAATAAAAATATTAACTATGCAAAAAACATCAGTCGAAAGAGTTTGAGATAAAATGCGTTTGAAAAAGTTTGCGGAAAAGGTGTCCTAAGTGACGTACTTGTCATTATTATTGCTACTATTTTGTACCTTACAATTTGACCTTGTTTTACCTTCGCAATATAATTCAATTTTATGTTGAAAGTATTCAAATTGATTTATGAAAAATTTAAATATCTATGCTAAGTAGCATTTTTCAACTTCTGAAAGGACCACCATCTTTTTTCATCGGTAGACAAATTAACCACAACACATCAGAGGACATAACCTTTCGATTTGCAACACCGTCCTAAACCTTGCTACTGGTCTATCGACCAAAGTCCATCCATCGTTTACAATTAAAACTCTCCCCTTCGTCAGTCATCCTTTCACACGATGACGATGGACGTCTGCCAATGCTTGTACTTAAATTTCATTAGTCTCACTTTAAACTCAATAAATAAAACAATTACTAATGTTGAACCGAACTAAATAAACATCCATTACAAGCGAGCACAACACAATTAACATCACCGCCCTGCGGGTTGTGTAAATGCCAACGTCGTCTCACCACTGTGCGCAGCAAGGACGAACGTCACACCGCACCTCCGTCCATTAGCTCTTCGAGTCACATGCTTTAGAGTGAATTTTCTAGAAAAAATAACAAAAAAAAAAAGAAAAACTTCTGCTTGCAGAAAACCCCCATGTGAAAAGTATACACGAGTGTGTGTGTTCGCAACTTCAGCTCTATTCCCACATAAATCTTTATCAGGCGTGTTGTGTTCTTTTGCTGTTACTGTTCCCTCCTCCTCCTCACGGCGAGAGAAAAATTCTTTTGCATTTTATTTCTGCCTTTGTATTCTCCTCGTTGCAACTTATATTTTTTTTTTTTTTTTGTGTGCTTTGCCACACGATGATGCAGCAGAAGTGATGCTGATGGAGAGATTCTTCTGCTTCAGCTTCTTGGCTGGGAACTTTATTCGGAACAATGCAACAACCGATGTAATGGAAAAGGACAAGAGAAAACAGCAAAAAAAAAGGAAAAACAAAAGGAAATCCACCTGGAGGTTGTGTAAAAACAACGAGACGAAAAAAAAAGAAAACCTGTCTTCACATTTGTGTGCAACGTGCTTAAGAAGGCGACGTGTGTGTGTGTTGGCTTGAAGTCTATCACCGGAAGAGGTGAACATTGATGGGTGGTGGAGGTGGAGAGGGCACAAAAAAAGGTTACGAGAAACGTCAAACGAGTAGAATGGGGTCCTAAGGAATCTCTGCAGGGCTGATTGGGAACCTGATGTGAGTATTTTAAGCGAGAGCCGGGAAACTGAACGGCGTTTGAATTGCCAGGTGGTGGCTGTTCAAGGACCATGGTAAACAGCCCATTCTGAGTACCAAATGCATATTCTTAGAGTTGTTTTTAATGTCGTAGAAATCGTTACTTTCTTTAATCAACACTCAACTCAGTATACGACACAGCACTGACTTCCTAGGATCTAAGAAACCAGCACTCGTCGCTCTTGATCTTGTTGCACTTATGCAGCTGGCTGTTGCTCCAGTCAACCACTCTAACCTAACCCATGCAGCTTCGAATGTAATGAACTTCATGAAATTCATCGTTCTTTGATTGCAGGGTGCCGTCCAACATAATTTAAGTTCTTTTTGTGTCGTAGATGAAGAATCTAAAACTTTTTTGACAGGAAACGCCATTTTTAAAATTTCTTTTCTGACAGCGGTGACCAATTTTTGACAGAAACTAGACAGAATTCTACTGTCTTGAAAACCAAACTTATTTTATAAATTATTTCGAGCTAAAACTTTGTAAAAGGTATTGACATGTTAAAACAGAATACATTTTTCTTTTTCTCTGGATTCAGACGTCTCTTGGTCCAACCTGTTGACAGACGTTTTAATTCTCAATCTAAACGTTCAAAGTTTAGAAAATCCACAAATTTTTGACAATTTAAGAACTGCCATGTAAATGACATGTGACATTTTCTGACATGTTACACGTCAATTTGACAGTCATCTATTGTTAATGTCATTTCCGACAGCGAATGGCAGCAAAACTCGTTGTCATGACTTAGTATTCAGACTCTCTCTGGACGGAAATTCTATTCTGGTTAAAAGAATATGTCAGGACACAAAAAAAAGTGCTCTCAACTTGTTCGCCGAACTATACCTGGAGCAGATAAAAGGGTCTCCATTGAATGCTTCTGGTGTGGTCCCAAATGTTGGATTGTGTGTCCCAATTGCAGGACTCTCTGCCTCGGGTCCCATCCTTAATCTCCCCTTTACCCTAAATGCCAACCACTACTCGGACAGATCCAAACAATCTACACAACATCTCTGCAAATGATTCTTCTTGGTCAAGTGTGTTGGCGTTCTCGGGTCAAGTCTGTTTGCCGTATGTCAACAAGGACTCGCGCATCTCTTGTTGTCCGCTGCTTTGTTTGTCAATTAGGAACGAGTTGATGGATTGTTGATGGCAGAACATCTGCATGTCTATTTTGTCAAATGTTTACACTTTTAAGAGACACAAAAAAAAAAAGAAGCGGCCCTTAATGCCTTCCCTGCGGCACTTCATCAAACATTTTCATTGCACTATCATTCGACAGTTGTCGCTCTTTTCACGCGAACAGAAAAAACAAAAAATCTGTGTCACGTCAACAAACGTCAACGCACACACTTATCCTCCCCCAACAAGTAAAGAGTATCACTACCACCATCATCATCATCATCAGCAGCATCGACATCGACTTCGGCATCGCCATGAATGTCAGTGGAGTACATCATCAATTAAAAGTGGTCATTAAATTTCTTATCAGCACTTAATTGCGAAATGGGAATACACTCATTGGAGTTCTCTTTTTTTTTCGTGTGTTTTTGTTGTTTTTGCGACATAATCATTAAAATTTTGTTGTGAAAGCGGTTTTTTTTTTCTGTACCAGGGAGGGCGGACTGAAAATAAAGTGATTAATCCGGAGGATTGAGAGAGGCTGCTGCAGTCCGTCGCAGTGCGTAAACATGTTGTTGAGATTGATTGATGCGTTTTATTGGACATTTGTTGTGCCCTGACGCGTGTGCGTGTCATTCAATGGACAATTAAATGTCAGATTTTCGTTAGATTATTGTGCTGGTGCTCCAGTTTTCCAGAAGAATATCGAAGTATTATCGACTACTTTTATTGAGGTTTTTTTTTGCAAAATGGCCACCACAATCAACTCGCTGCACGAGAGAGTTATAAAATTGAATTTTATGAACGTCGTAATTCTCCACTTATGGTCGTTACAAAATTTATAATGAGACTTACACTATTGGCTTGTTAAATTTAAATATCTCAGACAGTTTCATTAGATATTCATTCTCTATCGATTGATGGATAAATGGACTTAACCTACAATTAGGCTGTCCTTGATTTCGTATGCAGATTGGTGAGGTTCTTTGCGAAGTTATTTGCTTAAAATAAAAAGAAGTAACTTGAAGCGCAGGATTTTTTTTTATTGTTTTGCCATACAGTAATAGGAGGAGGAGGAAATGAATTGAAATGGAATTGAAAAGTAGGTTAGGTTAGCAGGTGTAGTATTCTACATATCTTGGCTATTTGAATATTAACTAGTCAGTGAAGTAATGGCAGTAATTTTGCGAATTATAGCATCGGTTTAGTTGCCCAAGAGAAAGAACAGTTGGTCAGGACGTTAGCAAAGGAACCAAAGGCGTTGGTAGACGTGCTTTTTTTCATGTCCGACAATGTAAATTAAACTCTCTGTGCACCAAGTTTGTTAATTTAATTTTTATAAGTTAACGACGATGTTTGAAGAAATTTCCAAGCATGACAATTCCACAGCTTTTTCAGCTGTGTTTACTTTTTTAAGAATTGTACACTCCCCACTCCAATATTTTTATCCAAAAAACATCAAAACTCGACTGATAAAAATTTACACGGAAGCCATTAGCAGTGAAATGTTTACTTCCTTTCAGAACGAACTCACCACGCGATATCCAGCAAGAACGTTTTCTAAATTGCTCGGTTCTTTTTGCTGTGTAGGTATGTGTTTTTGCAAATTTTACATAACTCGTGAAGGAATTTCATCGAAATACAAAAAAAAAAAAAATCGGCTGATAAAACGCGAACGAGGCGGCCATTTGCTGAGAAATGTCAACTTTCGTCTATGAGCACCTTTTTGTACTAGATGTCTTCTTTTTTCAATGGCGATGGATGTGGATCTATGGAGGTCTCTTTAGAATTGCGCCGCTTTGAAGGAGTTTGTGTTATGTTTTTACAAATAAAATGAAATAAAAAGAAGTACATGACTTGTTTTCTTGGCACAAGTACTTGCTTAATTTTGTATTTGTACATTTAAGCCCAAATTTCATAATCTACTGGGGTCAAGTGAGTCAATTATGTTTCCAAATGCTCCATTAAAATGTTCAAATTCTGTTTTCAAATGCTCAAATTCTGCTTCGAAATTGTTAAAATCAAACCTTAAATCGAAGCAAAAACAAAGCTTAATTGCATTATACGAACAAAGCCAACGACTTTCAGATAACTCTCAGCCACCTGGCTGCTTCGTCATTCATCTCGTCCGTGTCAGCATGCCGAATTCACAATCAAATACAAAAAAAAATATCGCAAAAACCTGCAGTTGCTCGATACCCAGACGAATATAACGTGTAAAAATGCTGAAAATGCATTTCAAAATTATCTCTTCCCTCCCAGTGCAACACAAAGACACATCAAGTCCGACTCAAAAATTGTAGGCACAAAAGTTCGTACCTATTTTTCGCACACTTGTCCGTTCATTGCACTTCGTCGACTATGTTTTGAGGTTAATTTTGTAAATATTTGCACAATTCCAACAAAACAAATGCTTACAACACTCGCATACTCACGCATACACAAGGCTCAAAAGCAACAAAGCGAAGAAACGCAAAGCGCGCTTCTGTGACTTTCTGTGGGCGGGAGTTGTGAGGAAGTTTCTATTTTTGCATTCGTCAATTTGCAAAATTTTAATGTCACAGCCTTCTTAAGATACAGCAAAAAAGTGAGGAAGAAGAAAGACAAAATGTATCTTAACCCATCCATCTAATTAAGGTGAAAGCGCACATGAGCCAAAGTCTCATCTGTGCTTCCCCTCGAGGGCCATAAATCGCAGATACGCATCGAAGTTTATTTCTCTCTCTCTCTCAATTTATTGTTTCGTTTTGTTTTATTATTTGCATCGGTTTGTCATTAGAAAATTTCCCTTTGAATTGAAGGTTTCGTCGGTTCTTTGGCCTTTTGATGAGCTCTGCAAAGGGAGGGATTCGAAACGACAGCATTTTGCTTGCGGTTGCACTTATGATTGCGCTTTGACTATTGCGAGATGACGCGGGGAGTTTGATTGTTTCTTTCGATTTTAAAGCCTTGAATTGGCCTGGCATGGCTTGACTTGGCTTTCACCTCTGATAAGTTGGTGTAAAGAAATAAATTTTACGAGCTAAGTTATGACTAATGTCTGAGTGTCTGATGGAAAGTGGGCGTTTATCTTTTTGATAAAATGAAATTTCTTTTTCTTTGTGCTCGTCTTGGTGGCATGATAATTTGTTGAGATTAGAAATTTGAATACGTGTTTTGGGATGCAGTCTGCGACATTGGAGTGGGGTGGGAGTGTTAGGGCTATTGTCGTTGTCAGATTAGAAAATGAAAGATTGGTCACGAGTTGGGTAATTCTTTTGTAAACATGCGCAGCGTGAGGTTAACGATGTTTTAAAATTGAGATTTTCGGCTTTTTTTTTCCGAATGGCGTGATGACATTTCCACTGAAATTGGGTGAGATTCGATGGTGTAAGGTCGATTTGAGTCGGCCGCGTCTGTCGCTCGATGTCTGTCGCTCGATGTCTTCAGTAACATTTCACTTCATGGCTTGATTGTGCGCTGTTGACTTGATTTCAAAATAAGCAGGGAAAAAACTCTCAGTGGTCGTAGTTCTGCTTTTGGTATACTTCAAGGAGTGGATCAAATGGCTCCAGATTTATTAGGACGAGAACTCCATTTCCTATAAACCAAACTCGCATTGATTTAGCAGTTTAAAATTATATTTGTCGTTCAAAAATGTTCAAATCATTTGAGAATTTAATGGCCATTCAACATTTTGCTGTCTATTCAGAATTTACCTGCTCGATCGAAGTTTTGACGGCTGTCCAAAAATTAGCTGGCGTACTAAATTTTGTAATCTGTCGCAGGACATGAACCTTTAACGTAGTAAGACTCTTGCATACATTTGTTGCTTCTTACTTTAAAATTTTAAGCGAAAATTTTATATTTTAAGTCCGCTTTTAACAAAAGAACCATCACTTTCATTCAAAGACTTTGCCATTTTCTGTGTCAAGAATCTGCGTAAGCACTTTCTGATTTGCCAGTTCTTAAAATCATTGCTGTAGAGCCAGAAACTAGTATTTTTTTAGTAATAAATGAAAAAAAGGACTTGAAATCTAAACAATAAAACAAAAACTTGTAATAAAACACTTCGTTTGGTATTTACACTCATTTCATTTATTTTCGCTCAAAACGCGATTTTAAGGATAAATGATCCTTTTTCTTTCTCTCTTTCGACAGTATCTCATTTTATTATATTCTCTTACAATATTTGCTAGATTGTCGACATCGATTTCATAAACGAAGTTTCATGGCTGCATTTTTGAACACGCCCAACTCATGGCCGAAGTTGACAGTTAATCATGGCGGCCATTACATGTCCGTCAATGATGAGTTTCATAGTTAAATTTGAATCCGTTTTCAACCGACTCGCCCAAATTAAGTCAAAATTGGCACCACAAAACTGTCACCCACCATCGTTATGAACGAAACAATCGCCAGCGTCTGTTGCAACAAACGCGCGCGCTCGCGCACCTCGCCCCAAAAACAGAACACTCATTTCTTGTTGCACATTTTCGTGCCATAGATGTTGCATTTCGTTGCAACATTGCTGCGCACTGGCTTACATATTAAGCAGCCTGCTGCAATTGCCAGTACACTGTAAGTATGCGCGGTGCCCAATTATTACACCCGCGCGGGGGGCAGAGGCGTGAGCACTCTACGAAAGTCGGTTGATTGTGTCTTGCTGTCTTGCCATTTTGCCGCCTCCATGTTGGTCTCTTTGCAGAATGCTGCTTGCCTCCAGCCTGCCGTCGCGTTCTTCCGCCGCACGGGCTCTTGCTCCATCAAACTCCCTCCTGGAGGGGGAGGCATTTTGAGTTTTCTCCGCCGTCGCCTTGCTGCCGCCGTCGCACCGCATATAATTTCCGGGAGCGAAATTTGTTCGTTTTGTGGCACGTCTTTCCATTCGGTGGAGCTCATGGAAACTCTGCTCTGTCTTTTGTTGGTGTTGCTTTGCTGTTGCATATGCCGCCGCCTCTTTCCGGAGGACGGTGTCATTGACTTTTTCTCTCTTTTCGAGATTTTCCTTTTTTTTTTTCTTTCTGTTCGTACTAGTATTTTTTTCCCGCCATCTTTTATATTTTTTTCTTGGCCGTGTGTACTTTGGTTTGGGCCATTTTATTATTCATTAGCATGGCTGAGGCGGGGAACCGCACCAATGGCTTCGCAAAGACGGGCTGCTTCTTTATCAAAAGAAAGACCCAGACTCAAAAGATGAAGGAAGAGAATTGTTTGTTGCTATTTTCCTTCTTCGTTTTTCTCTCATTCCCTTTTCTGTCTGTCTGTCTTCTTTTTATTGATTTCCGCTGATGAAGTTCTTTTATGTGATTTTTTTTTTTTTTCGTCTTTCACTCACATTTTGGCGGCAAATGGTAGTTTTCAGCTGATGGTGCTAATTACAATTGAAATTTGCATTTAAAATTGAAAAAAAAAAAAATTGTGGAATTGTAGGCAAAGATTACACAAAAGTTTATTGTCCCCATTCGGTGGGATGGGTTCAGACAAAAAGAAGATTCCTCCATCGACGACGACGAGGAGGGGACATTCTTCAGCGGAAAAAGAAAATTCAAGTAAATTGCTGAAGACTTAGAGTTACGTCAGTTTTTCGTTGAATCTGTGAAGCACGGTAACATTGTCACGTGTCAAAGTAAAAAAACAATCACCATTCAGATTTAATTGAAAATAATTGCAGTGAATTTATTTGAATTGAGTGGTTTAAGTTTTTTATTCGCTTGTCCGTTTTGGTTTTTTTTTTCTATCGTTTTCTGTGCAAAAAACACATTCTCATGAGTGTGACTAATTGCAATTAGCTTGCTGTTTGTAATTATGGTGATTTAATTATTGTTTTATTTTTTTTTTTTGTGAAATTATTGCGGCATATAGCACCGGTATCAGGTGAACGTTTTTAAGGAGAAAAACGAACATGTGGTTTCTAATTTTACATCTGTACGATTTCCGCGGCTGTGGTTTTGATGGAATTGAAAATCTTAAGGGATTTTAGTTGCGGGGGTGCGATGTTTTCACTCTGTGTGGGGGCGTTCGTGCTGAAATGGATTGCATATTTTTCTCTTTATAATTTTTGCAGGAAATAAGGCTTTAAAGATGTCTTGGAACACGTGTTCCAAATGTCTTCCCTTCAATTAAATAGACAAACTGAGGGCTCACACATCTTCTTGTTCATAGCGAGCTTATTACAAGCTTGTCTAAAAAAAATGGCGTATAGATTTTGTTGGTGTTCGTCCAAAACTTTGTTCAGCGTCCAGTTTTTTAATTTTTCAGCTTCCAACATTTTTCTCGAACGTCGAAAAATTTGTCGATCGTACAAAATTTAGTTATTCGTCCAAATTTTTTGTCGATCGTCTAATGTTTTGTTGACTGTTCCAAATTTTGTTGATCAGCCATGTTTTTTTTTGTTTTTTTTTTTTTGGCTGCACGAATTTTCGTTATTTTGTCAACATTTGGTTGATCGTCCAAAATTTTGTTGACTACAAAATTTTGTTGTTAGTTCAAATTTTTTTTTTTTTTAACATCTGAAACCTAAGAGATCGTTCAAAATTTTGTTGATTGTTAAAAATTCTGTTGACTGTTAAAATTTTTTTTGATTGTCCAAAATGTTGTGGATCGTCCAAAACGTCAAAAAAAATTTTTGATCGTCTAAAATTTTGTTGACTGTCCAAAATTTTGTTGATTGTACCAATTTACGTTATTTTTTCAACATTTTGTTGGTCGTCTCAAATTTGGTTGATCAATCAAAATTTTGTTGATTGTCTGAAATTTAAGAGATCGACCAAAACTTTGTTGATTGTCCAAAATTTTGTTGATCGTTCAAAATTTTGTTTACCGTCAAAGTTTTGTCGATCGTAAAAAAAATTGTCTTGGTCATCCAAAAATTTTGTTGGGTGTTCAAAATTTTGTTGATAATCCAATTTTTTTTTTTATGGCTGCACGAATTTTCGTTTATTTTTCAACATTTTGTTGATCGTCCAAAATTTTCTTGATTGTCTCAATTTAAACGTTCGTCCAAAATTGTGTTGATAGTTCAAAATTTTTTTAACGTTTGAAACTTAAGAGATCCTTCAATATTTGGTTGGCTATCCAAAATGTTGTTGATTGTTGAAAATGCTGTTGACTATTAAACATTTTTTTGATCGTCTAAAATTTTGTTCATCGTCAAAAGCTTTGTTTACCGTCAAAAATGTTGTCGATCGTCTAAAATTTTGTTGACTGTCCAAAATTTTGTTGATTGTACCAACTTTCATTGGTTTTTCAACATTTAGTTGATCGTCCAAAATGTTGTTTACCGTCAAAGTTTTGTCGATCGTAAAGGAAATTTGTCTTGGTCGTCCAAAAATTTTGTTGATCGTCCAAAATGTTGTTGATCATCGTTCAAAATTCGGTTTCAATTTATTACAAACTGCAAGTATTTCGTTAAAGCAACTATGAACGTTATTTTAACCCCGGTCCAGACCACCCACGGGTCGATAAACTTTGAATATTTTGGTATGATTCATAAACAAATCACTGAATAAATATCAAGCTGTAAATAGTAGGTGTACGTGATGTTTCAAAAGTAGATGACCCACGACTCCACTGTCACTCTGACAGGACACTGACATTTGCTAGAACTCTCCCGCCACTAACCACAAATTAATAAACCAAAAAAAAGACTACAATCCGTCCATCATCATCACTGCGCGTCTATTAATTTCTTTTCGAATTTGTGTTAGCTTTATTTTCCTAGTCCCGTTGCAATATTTTTCATGTTTCTTAATTCCCTGATTTGTATTCATGACTTCAATCCAATTTGTTATCCCCATTCGAAGAGATTCTGTGGAAAAACACACCAACCGGCAACATTTTCGCGCGCGTTTTTTTTTTTCTTTTGCTTCTTTTTCAGTTTACGCGCGCGTCGTGTCGCGGTTGTGTGTTCGTTTTACAATTTTCACAACAAACTTACTGAAGCAATCGTTTCTGTTTCCTTTTTTTTTTTTTGCACTGTTTGTGGGTAGTAATTTAATTTTCTTATTTATCCTCTGTAAGCCATTTTGTTGCAATTATAATTATTATGACATTCAAAAAGCCAATCAAAGCAAAAGAAACCACCAACACCGTCATTAATGTTGCGGTTGTCCGTCAGTTGAGACAGATTTTGTTAAAAAAAAAAAAGAATTATGTATTTGTGTGTGTTGGTTTGTTGTTATTTTTCTTTCTCTTTGCGCAAGTGTGAGTCAGTGCGAGTGTGTGTTTTATTTTTATTTATTTTTTTTTTCCACATTTCTCCGAGATGGAGGTTAATGATCCCTCTCTTTCTCTGTGGTATGTTTTAATGAATTATATTCGCCAGATCATTGTTGTGTTTTATTTCTTTTTGTTGTTTGTATCTTCTTTTAGTTTCTTTTTATTCAACAAAACAAGAAAAAAAAAAAGACTTAATTTTCTCCTCTGCGTCGTTGTAGTTACACGACGTTTGTTGTCTCTTGAACGAGGGACTTACGCCGAATTGTAGAGATGTGGTGAAGGGAAATTTACAAGTTGCGCGGGAAAGGTTTTCGGTGTTGATTAAGCTTTAATGGAATATTCAAATATCATTTTTTTTTTCTAAACAGAAAAAAGTTCGAAAATGTAGCAAGTTCGACGGTTTAATGAACGTAGATGGCGACGGGTTCAAAGGTCTTGATTCGCTTTCTTTGCCGAGGTCAATAACTATCTGAATTGATTTTTTGTTGGTTCGTGAGGTTGATAAAGTTTTTAAAATAAATTTGCCTCGAGGTTATGCGTGCGATAGTTGAACTTTAATAAATTTTGGACCCAATCATTGGCGAGCTGAATGGGTGGAGCAGTTTGGAGGTGAAGATCACAGTTTGATTATGAACGTGTGGCCCAAATTTGGGTGTTTTAGCGACTTTTATGTTTATTATTTTAAGCTTGAAGTCAGGCAGTCTTTTTAAGGCATTAGTTTCTTCCTTTTTTTTTTGTATATACAAAAGGAACCTTTGGGGTCAAGAGTATTTCTGTAAAATTGCTTTGTTTTTACTGATCGGATGGAGAAAAGAGACGCATCAGTTCTAGCTTTAAAATTTTAACTGAAACATGGCGTTTTTATAGGTTTTGGAAAATCATTTCCAACGCCCTTAAAGGCAATTTTTGATATTGTGCAAACAAATAGAAATGATTCAATCACTTCCAAAACGTTTGATGTCCTGGAAACCGTGAAATGGACTGTAACTGAGCTCCACGGCTTCACCTCAGAGTTTTGCCATCAATTGTATCCACAACAGATTTGCAAAAAGCATACTGGGCGCCAGTTTTTCTTTGCATCATCCGTTTGCATTTGATTTATACCCTCAAACTGTGTTGGTCTTGCACCCAAACATCCTTCCTTCCTCCTTTCTGCTGTTCCTCCTCGTTTCGCATATTTCATTTCATTTCATTTCATTTCCTGTGTAAAAATAGTTTTTTTTTTGTTTTTAATTTATAAAAAGAATTGACATTTAAATAATAAATTTCATTTCAAAAATTTACTTGGCCACCAGCCAGAAGCAATAAATTTAACTGTCACAAACAAATTACTTCATTTTGCTTTTGTCTCACATTAAAATTTGATTTCAAATTTAAAGAGCAAAAAAGAAAACATTAGTATTTTTTTTTTAAATTTATTAACGTCATAGAGCATATTTTTGGTGCATGGTTTGGCAGGGTTGTTGTGGTTGAAAATACGGCTTAAGCTTTTATCCAAGAAAGGAGAATGAAATAAAAAGTACACGAAGTTAATTTGGTCTAAAAGTCGCGCAAAGTAGGCGAAGTTAAATTCAAGAATTTCTCTCGTGTCAAAGCCTGAAATTCTGTTCAAAAGAAAAGAAACAGTTAAGTCAAAAATGCGTCAGGCAAGAAGTAACCTTTAATTTGAAGGAAAAATAAAGGGATGTAAAGTCAAAATTGCAAGGCGAAGAGTTTAACTGTTTGAAATGAGTCCTGCAGACAAGAAAGTGGTACTTAGAGCCGCCAAAATCAGTAGTTTTTGTTTGTTGAAAGAATTTCAAATAGACTGTAATGGCTGCAATATTTAAAACCATTGTTTGCACTCTTGTTGAATCTAATCATTATGCTTCGGCTTTTAGAAAGGTTCCACAATTAAAAAAGAAACTAAACACAACTACAGTCGAATCCCTCTAAGTCGTGTTTTCACGGGACATCAAAATTAGTTCAAGTTGGAGGGAGTTCGACTTAGAGGATGGTTTTTATATGGAAAATTGGGAACGGGAATGCCAAAATATGGTGAAAAAACTCGAGTTAGAAGGAAATTCGACTTAGAGGGAATCGACTGTCGTTTCAATATTACCTAATTGAAGAATGAATTACCTAATTGAACTGAATTCTTATTATCAATGAATATTACCTAATAAGAAGAATTCTATCTGTTGTTGGAATGGCTGTGTTTTTAAATAATTCTCAGATAAAAGCCTCAAACAGTTGTCCATCGCTAAAATGAGATTCACGAAGTGTGCTGTCATTGTTCTTTTCAAGTCAAATTAAGGCTTATTACGCCTCGATTCATTTTCTTAAATTTGATCGAATTAGATTGACCGCATATTTATTGGTTTTGCTTTAAATAATTTATTATTTTCATCTCGAAAACTAACACTTCTGTTTAACCTGAAAATCTAGTACAAAATCCGCAAACTCTGCGCCATGTTACCGACTGTCAGCTGGACTCCTTCCTGCTCGACTTGCACTTTAATCGCCCAAAAAGCCTCAACTTACACAAAAATAAATGTAAAGTACCCTTCCACCCAAACAATCCACAACAAATTCCTTTCTCTGTAAAAAAAAAAAACAAACTAAAACTCACAACGAAATACCTCGTCAACAGCTTACCTAGTTTCAGTTCGCTGCCATTCAAATGGATCGTATGCATAAAATTTATACCCAACAGCACCAACTGCGTTCCCACTTTAGCTTAAACAACAAATTTTTTTCTGTATTTTAAACAAGTCCTTCCCTTTACAGAATGTTTTCCTTCTTTTTTTTTCCACCTGCGTGTGTGTGTTTTGGGAGGCCAATTAAGCTTGAAAAAAAAAATGTTCTACATCTACATGTGTGAATACATTAAATTTTACCTCACTCCGCTGTAAAAAGTCCATTTATTCATGTGTGTGTTTGTGTGTTTGAGGGGGTAATCAACCCTAAAGGGGAGGGTGTTCTGTTCTCTTCTTCTCACTCGTCCCTCGGTTCCGCGCACTCGCTTAGCTTTTGTAAATCTAAAAAACTTTAACAAGCCGTTTATTTTCATAAGCAATTAGTGCGGAGTAGTGAAGGTAGAGCTCGGGCTTTGAATGGAGTACAAAAAAATGGGTCAATTCGGGTGTAATCAAAGCAGTTTTGTAAGAATGGTTGAAAAAACAAAAAAAAAAACTTTTATCGTTTTCTATTTTAGGGCTTGCATGCCCTCGTGACTTTAGCGTTTTACTAACTTTTTGTTTTTCTTCTCTTCTTTTTTTCCAGGTACGTATACGAAGCTCAAGACTAAAATGGGATTCTGGATTACCCGTTTTAATTGAGGATATGATACAATTTCCTTTGTTTCTTGTAAGTTTTCTTTTTAATGTAAATTTTCGATATCGGAATTGGGTGTGGAAAGAAAGAGCGTATGCGTTGTGAGAACAACGGAAATTGAGTTTTTACAACGATTTTTTTTTTTTTTTTGTTGAATCTGGTAGAATTCTGTTTTGTATTCGGCTCTGAATGAGGTGATAAAAAGAAAAATCAGGTAGTTAATACAACAAAAATGGTTGCTCATAAAAATGTACAATACGAGGTTTTTGGTTTTGAGATCCTTAAACTTGCTGCGTTGTAATGAAATCGTTTTTTGTGTGCTTCTGTTTCGCATGACCTTTTCTTTTGCAAAAAAAAAAAAAAAATACCCCTTAAAGATGTGTGTCAAATGAAATATACATTTATTGAGATGCTCATTAAGTAAGTCTTATAAAATAAGTCTTTTTAGTAAACTAATTTTAGTCATCAAAAGATTGTAGTTTCCCCAACTCTCTATGCATACATGCGGCTCCCAGATTTTCTGTGATACATCTACTTCGAAAAGAAGAAATTTTTAAAGAAAAAAATGTTTAATCTCACGTCTTCTACGGACAATAAGCTAACTTACAGCAAACGTTCAAACTTAGCGTCAAGGTAGGTGACAAAATGCTTTCCATCTCAGCGTCAAAGTAGGTGACAGTTTAAGTCAAATGCGCGAGATTTTTTATGATTTCCATAACCCGAGTTATTGGAAATTTTTTTCCTGACTAAATCGAAAAAAAAAAGAATGAAAAAGACGTGATACAACTTTATATTCGACCACACTGTCACATGAGTTTTATTGTGGATTGCAACTTAAGAAATCGCGTTTTGTACGGCAAAGTCATGGCTACAGACTTTGAATAGCCCAATTAATTTGTTTTATTTTACGAATTTGATTGTGAGTAAAATAAATTTATGTAGTCAACTCCTTATGCACACCTTTCATAACTCGACACCTCTAATAACCGGACAAATGTCTCGATGCCATCGCTGTCCGGTTGTGGTAGGCCTTACTGTTCTTGAAGAATTCATTCATTGCCTTAAGGCAAATTTTACTCCAGTGCAATGTTTCCTGTAATCGACGGCATAATTTCTAAATTTTCTTCATAAACTTTGTTAAGTTCTTTTGTGGTAATTTGTCTTTTGCAACGATGAAGCTGAGTATTTGCTGCCTTAAGCTTTTCGTCTTCAATTAAGTTTTAAGTTAACAAAGTTAAGTAGGAATTTGGCAAAGGGAGTTTGTCGTTGTATAGGCATAAATCTGTAGTAGATGTGGGAATTTGCTTTATCTTTATTTTCTTAGCAAAGGAACTTAGTTATTCGTAGTTCTTTTAACGGGAGAGACAGGAAAACGTTTGAACACTCTATGCGAATTCCACAAACGGCCTTTACATGGCAACAATCGGTCTTTACACGAGAACAAACGGCCAGTACATGGCAACAAATGGCCTTTTACAGTCTGCGAACACACCATTCATCGACGTTCAAGACTCATGATCTTCTGACTTTTAAAAGACGTTGCCGTCGTATTCTAAAAATTGAACAAAAATCTCTATAAGCAAAGTTTTTTGCATCAAAATTATGAATTTGAAAACTAACCAAGTCCTTGATTTTGAAGTCAAACCTGTCGAAGGAGCATTTCTTCGATTTGAATCGCTGGAAGTGGCTTGATCGCCGTTGCGTCGGACTGTTAAGCGAGTTTACCCGGGTTCGAATTAAGCCCGGGGAAATAACAGCACAAACATTTTTCACGGTCCCATCTCCAGCGAGCGACTGAGCATCCTCCTGGAGTACTTCTGTCATGACAATCTTTCGCGATTCAACGTTCAGAACAGGCAAGAAAACAGCCGGTCCCGTCCACATGTATCGGAAACTATAACGCGCACAACACAGTGGAGGCGTGAAAAGTTAGGCTCTGGCCCTCAACGGGCTGTTACGCCACCCAAAGCAAATCGCTGGAACCAATGCTTCATTGAGTGAGAGCCTTTCGTACGGAAAGTAGGATTGCAAGACTGTCTCTGGCTTCAAAACCAGATAAAATTATCTTTAATTAATTGTATTTAACAAAAAGTTTTCAAGCTTCCTGTCGTTTAGAGAGAAAACCAAAATAATGACGGGCTTGCGCGTTTGATTGTTGATTGCTGCTGCCTCTCCGTGTCCTTAGTCGTTCGTAGTGTAATTTGCTCAAAAGGTTGTACCTTCCTTCGTCTTGTCTAAACCTGAATGCCGATGCTGTTTTTGCCGACTTCAATAAAAAGTTTTTTGAACCGGGAGAGCTCCTTTCCGATTCTTGGCTTGTGTTGCAAATATGTGGTCATAAAGATCATCCTTATAAGGCTCGCCGTAAGTTTTATGCGGGGTGGGTAAACCAAGCAATTAGATCAATTCATGAACGCTTTGTGATCTTGTGTCCGATCATTTCAGTGGTAAACATCGAAAAGCATTTTGCCAGCGTAGGCGGATGAATCCGCGTACGGAAAAGATTTGTGATAGGTCGGAGAATGCGTCTCATTCCTGTAACTTCTCCAATCGAATAAAAAAAAACGAAATTGCCAATATCAATGAAGTATTCACGTTGCCGTTGTTTGTGTGAACGAACAACGAGGGTGCCGAATGATGATGGATCCTCATCCTATTTCGCATAAACCTATTTCGAAGAAAACCCTGTGAAGGATTCATTAGGAAAGGCATTTTCCATCTCTGATTTTTGGCAGCTGATCCCTAGACCACAATCTGATTGGATGCCATTCCATCCGTCCGTCGAAACCCGCAAGGCTCTCGAAATACGTAGACAACCATCCATCCTGGACATCGTTGTAAACCAATTGCCCTTCCCTTCAATGTTTACTTAAGGCCCACGGTTTCTCTCTGCAGACTCCTAGATGTTTTCAGTCCCAATTAACCGCTGTCCCCGCACCAGTCCCATGAGATGACTCACGTCACTCAAACACAACCTCACCCCCAAACACGGAAAGGGTTGAAAAAAAAAATCGATATCTGTCATTAAAAGTAGAACACCAGCCATAAGGCATTCGGTTCTCAAAGTAAACTATCCGCCGCACAGCCATCAATCAAAATCCATTATCTGGACAGCTCTGCCTTCAAGCTCGTAGCTGGGAATGAATATCCGTCGTCCGAGCGAAAAAAAAAATAGAATGAATCAAAACAAAGCTGCTGCGTTCCATGTGATAAGGAACGATCGTCCATTTAGATAAAAACGGAAAAAAATTCATGAAAACTGAAAAAAAAAAACAAAAAACATTTTCCAAAACGAACAAGTGTGTCGGTTACTCATGTGGTTGTGGTTTTTCGCTTCAAAATTGTAGCGACCCCACGCACACATTTTGATTGCAAAAGAAAAAAAAAACTTGAACTTTTTCAATTTTTTTCCCCCGACAGATTTTGATTCGCGTTACGTAACGCAACATTAGGAAGAGATATACAACAACAGAACGTTTGTATGACTTCACCGCGGAGACGCGGATACAAATTTTCTTTTTTTTTTTTTCATACGTAACACGAGTTTTTTTTTATGCTTTATTGTTGAGGCCTCAGTTAAAACAGACTTTGACTTAAGGGTGCTGCGCCTGCAACGCTACGACGACGGTAAGCAACATTCCACGAAGGGATGAATGTGGATATTCCAAAAGAACTGACCTTGAATATTTTTCGCTTCGTCGGTCGTAATTTTTTTTTTCCATTACGCGCTCACCTCTTACCCTTCCCGTACTCAAACAGAGGGGTAGAGATTCAGACGTCATCGGGTGGTTGTTTTTTTTTTTTCTCCCGCCCCGCGCTTTTAATGGGCCACGAGAATGTTGATGTTTTTTTTCCCCATTTTTGTTGTAGGCTGTTATCAAGAGTACTTGCAGAGTACTGTGTTTGTTTATATGAGATGTTTATTTTACCTAAAGTAAAATATCATGTCATTCTCGGGTTGGTGGTGGTGGTTGTTGGAAAAAAATAATACGGAAAAGCTGAAAGTACGCCCCCGAAAAAAAAAAAGTTAATGAGAAATAAAAAGAGACTCGTATGTGGCTAGGAGAGAACAAAAAAACAGATTTATGAATACCACAAAAATGCAGACCTGGTGAGTCAGACAACATTTTTTTTTGTTATTTTTTAATTTTCACAAAAAAAAAAAATGGAAACTTTTCGAATGTATGGGCTGATGGTCCATTTTCGGGGCGGACTTTGGGGAGGGGTTTAATTAGGAAATATGTTTGCAACAGATGTCCTTTGGTGGGAGCTGGGGGGAGATTTCGAAATGGAAAATTGCTTTTAACAGCAGCTCAAGGTCCCCATTCGGTAGTCTGATGCAATTTTGGGTCTGAATTTGCTTCAATTTTATGTCTGTTCAGGCGAGCAGAGGCATTCGAGAGTCCTGATGGTGTTTGGAAGTTGTCACTGATCCATTTGCTTTGTTTAATGAGATAAAATGGTTTTTGAGCAGCTATATTTTTGACTTTTATTTACTAGCTGATGTGGAAAGAGATGCTATATGGTGGGGGACCATCCGAATTTAGAGCGGACACGGCTAAGTACTCTTTTTACATTATTTTCTAGAAAAGGAGGAAAAAAAAAAAAATGTTTGAGCACTCAAATCTCATGGGAAATTTCTTTTCTTTTTCCATAAGAAAATAGACGATTGGGAGGGACTTTGGATTCGTGGATGCAACTTAACCCTACACTCTGTAGTGTAGCACATCTGATACAACTCTATTCTAACTTCCTTCAAAAACTATGGATCACAGTTTTACTCTGTTAAGCTTTGTAGATGATCTGCATCATATACAGTCGAATTTCCCTCTAACTCGTTATATTTTGGCATTCCTCTTCCGAAATTTCCATACAAAAACTATCCTCTAAGTCGAACAAATTTTGGTGTCCCGTGAAAATTCGACTTAGAAAGATTCGATTATATTCTTAAGGGAATAATCATGCCAATGTACGTCGACAAATGTTTTTTTTTAAAAATTAATATTCTGGTATTTGCAACCATAAATTATATACGAAAATATTTTTTTTTTAGTAAAAAAAAAAAACAGTCGTGTTGTATGGGGTTAAGGTGCTAATTAGGTGACTTCTGACTCGCCTTTACTTAGCTTGAAACTTGAAAAGAATTTTGAACTCTTTTATTTCGAGTAAAAGGCCGTGTAGAAACTGTATATTGATGTAGATGGGTTTGGCTTTCAAAAAGATTGCTTCAAATTCAAGCATGAGCCTCTAGACTCAAGTTAAGACCGCTCAAGATTTGAAAGAGTGGTTTCGAGTCTTATATACGAACTTGAGGCTAAATAGAACACTGCCGAATTTTTGTAGACGCCTTATGATTGGGTCTTAGGTTCAAATAATCCTCTGTGTGCTCGGTAAACATTCTTTAGCCGCAACCTGGACACTTTAAGTTTGAGACCTGCAAACCTGGAAACTGAAAGTCTTTTAGCACAGCTAGAATTTTTTTGGGTTTCATTAGTCCGTTCTGAGCTCCAGCATGAGTCTGCAGTCTAGTCGTGTAGGAAACGTTTTTTTTTTTTCAATTCAATTAAATTTTATAATTTTATATATAAACACTAGCTGTACCCGCGACTTCGTCCGCTTTAGTTTAACGATTTATTAAGCATGTTATACACATTTGATTTTTAACAATATAAAAGACATATTACAATATAAAAGATATATTATCATCGCGAATTGTTGTGTGGATATTTACCCAGGTAATTTAACTACAACATAAAGGGAGAACGATTTTCATAATTCACTAATTGGCCGATTCGTCGAATTGTGTAATAAAGTCTACTTCATTTCACTTAAATTATTGAAGAAGATCATAAAATGCTGTCATAAAATACATATCATCTAAATTTCAACCTTTACCTATTTCGTGAAGCACCCTCGGTCTCCTGAAAAAGGAACAGGTAGGACAATTGTCGATTGGTAGTTCGAGAATATTAAAAAAGGATATTCATATAAGAGAAATGGTGCAAGCTATATTCTTGTAATTATGCCATTTTTTGTCAGGTATATGATCATACGGAATCAAGTATTTCAAGCATTTCAAGATCTATTCTGGCATTTATATGCTATTGTTTTTTTTTTATAAATGTAAGTACAGAACTTAATGCACTAATTCATTCGTTTTTTCTGTACGCAGCCTCTCGTTTTCTTATTCTAATCTCTTATTTGCCTTGCTCATTGGGAAAGGAACAGATGAAAGGTATATATAAATCACCGATTCGTCGAATCTCTTCGCTTGAACAATAACAATTATTTGCCTGTGTCTAGACTTCAACTCCTATGTATTTATAGCACCTGTGTCTTTTTTTTATCTATGATCGCACACGCTTGCGATTTAAATTTGGAGTAAATACAACGTGTAAAAATATAGTTTAAAACCAATTGAATAAGAGTCTAACTTCCAAATTTCAACCAACTAATTTGTTCTTGGATGCAATGAGTTTGACTTGAACTCAGAAAGCAACCGCAGGCCGACGTTTCTGTAAATTTCAAGGAAATCCTGACCGGTCTACTAAACGCTTTGGCGATTGCGCACACGTGCTCAACTCTAGTATCTCCGGCGACTTCTGTGAACCACAATGCAAAGTTATTTCAACCCCTTTCTGCTCTACAGAAACAAAATATACAGCATACGATCGCGGAATAGAAAATGAAGCAAAAAGGGTCGTTCGAACACCTGCGTCCTTTTCATGATGCGTTGCATGCACTTCAAAATTGAAGTCAAACTTAATACATCTAGACAAAACATGCACTAAAGCACAGTACGTAGCATTAGCAATTTATTTTCCAAATTTCAGCCAAATCGGTAAAGCCGTTCAAAATTAGCATATTCCAAATATTAATAGAACCGATTTGAAAGCCCATAGGATTTTTTTCTAACTCTTGATCGGCTGAACCGATTTCAATGAAATTTGGAATATAAATTTCTAATGTCCTACACTAAAATGTTAACTAATTTTTTTTTGGATGCAATGAGTTTGACTTTAACTCAGAAAGCAACCGCAGGCCGACATTTCTGTAAATTTCAAGGAAATCCTGACCGGTCTACTAAACGCTTTGGCGATTGCGCACACGTGCTCAACTCTAGTATCTCCGGCGACTTCTGTGAACCACAATGCAAAGTTATTTCAACCCCTTTCTGCTCTACAGAAACAAAATATACAGCATACGATCGCGGAATAGAAAATGAAGCAAAAAGGGTCGTTCGAACACCTGCGTCCTTTTCATGATGCGTTGCATACACTTCAAAATTGAAGTCAAACTAAACGCATCTAGACAAAAGATAGACTAAAACAAAGTGCAGATCATAAGGAATCTACGTTCCAAATTTCAGCCAAATCGGTCAAGCGGTTTGGGAGCCATTTCTGACAAGAGAAAAATTACAAACGTCCAAACATCCAAACATCCAAACATCCAAACATCTAAACATCCAAACATCCAAACTTTCGAATTTATAATATTATTAAGATTAAGATTAAGATAATTATAAAAGTTATTTGTTTCTGCGAAGCCTTATGAAGGCTTTTCTGCAGACGTTCGAATAATCGTCTTTTGCCTCTCGAAGAATACTTTAGAAGAGTGCTTCGGGCATGCGTCTATATGCCCATTTAAAATATTTCCCAATCGTGTGGCAGCCTTAAAATTCTTCCGAATCGTGTGGGAGACTTCAATTTTCGAACGATTTCAGTCAACTTTATTTCCAGTCATTCGATCCCGCAAATATTTGTTAGCAAAGTTAAAGATCGAAGTTAAAACGTCGGTAAGGCAGTCGCTGTAGATGATTAAATGCTTTATATTTTTTTCTTGCGACAATTCTTACAAATAAAGGAATAGTGGGCGCTGTGCTGTGGCTTAGTCGTTCTTAACATGATGAATGATAAATGAAACATAAGTAATAAAAGTACATAGTTATATGGTAGACAAACTTAAGAAAAAAAAAAAAGAGTGCAATCTATAGTTCATAAGGAACTAGAAGCGAAAGCAGCTGCCTTAAAAAAAAAACTATCACAAAAGATCGATATAAATGCATGAGTGGGGTCAATTATACAAAGTAAAAGAGAAAAGAAAAACAAAAAAAGAACAAAAGAAACTAAGAAAATGAATGTAGATTAGGATGCGATTATTACACCAAAACACAAAATAAATCGAGGATTTGTTTGTGATCATGATTAAAGAGCCATAATTTAACTTTTTTAAGAAAAATGGATTCAATGCGAACACATCTCACGGAAAGCGGTAGCTTATTGAACAAACGTGGACCGGTAACAATGAAGAATTGAGAATAGATATGCAGACGGTGGTGAGGTACATGGACAAACTGTTGTTCGTTTATTCTGAGCTGATAGCTAGAAGAGCTTCTGTTCAGTAGGTAGCCAGATCTCCTGAAAAATAGTTTTAAAACTTTGTAGCAGTATAGATGCTTAAGCGGTAGGATGTTTAAATCTCTGAAAAGTATAAAGCTACTGGTCCTACGATTTCGATTACAAATTAGACGCATTCGCAATTCGCGGTTCGGAACCGGCATTAAACAGAAGGTCCCTTTCACTTGTGTCAAATTATATCGCGCACAACACAGTAGAGGTGCGAACAAGCTAGGCTCTGGGCTGTAATGCAGATTATTTATTTTTTTATTTTTTAAAGGAATAGAGAAAAAAAACTTTATTTTCTAAACAAAATCTCTCATATACATTGGCTTTGGGCTAAAGAAGTTTTCCCTGGCAGCTCTTTCGACTTCGCTAACTTCTTGGCCGCAGTTTGTGTGTGTTGTGAACCACCCTTCAATCCCTCCCATTGACCACTCCCAACATTCCATTCGAAAAGTTACAAAGCAATCAAACAAAAACCGCCGAAATACCTCTCTCTGGCTATGCAATTGAAAGCCATTCCTATCCCGGCCAGTATCCACTTTTCATTTGAATGCATTCCACATTCATCCATTCTGCAAATTCCACATACAGACTACACCCTGTGGTAAAATGGAGGGGTTTCCGACCTCCAATCCTCATAAATCACAAAGTTTTTGTTTATTTCTATCGGTCTCCCGCCCCTGCCACGACTGGTCCAACCGCTCGTCCGTCACTCACCGACAGACATCCTTGGACAAAGATAATAAAATGCGAATCCAACGAACCGTTTGATTTGAAATTCTAAATTGAGTTTCATTAATTTAGTCCAAATCTAATTCAGTTCGCCGACAGAGAGAGAGAGAGGGAGGTGTGTTGTTCTCCCTCTAATCAACATGACCTCGACTGGAGAGAGGGGTTGTTGTGCATGTTTTTTGTGGGTTTTGCACTGATTGCAAATGTGTCCAATCTCTCTGACCAGAGTCCGGATCTTGAAAAGCATTATTTTCGGATTTTAGAAAAACAAAAAAGAAACAAGGAAAAACCTCACAAACACGTACCCGGTGGAGGTGCGTTCACAAAGTCTCTTTCGTTTTTTTTTTTTTCAAGTCTCGTTGTTTGCCGTTTTTCACTTTGTTTTTGTCTCGAATTGCGTTGAAGTGACTCAATCAGTCAGCCAGTTTTGTTGTGTTGTGTGATATCATTTAAGTTAATTGGATCAGGGGAAACTATTTCTGGTTTTTATTATTAAAAGTCTCTCTCGGTCTCTTATGTGCACTGTGATTTATTTGTTTAAAGTCATTTGCGAAAGGACGCACACTTCAAATCGTCTCTGTGTCTGTGTGCGTTGTTCTCTGAGTGGGAGATAATTTGTTGCCAAGTGCATTTGATTGAAACAATCTGGCAGTGTAACGTAGCTATGTAGCAGCGTAGCGCAGCGCACTTCTCAAGGCTCGCAGACTGGTGCTTAATTAAACGTAAAATAAGGGCGACTAATTGCTGAAGCAGATACTTGACTTGAATTTGTTGGATTTGCTAGAATGTGTATGGGGAGGGGATAGAGAAATGAGACATGTGTATGTACGAGGACGTCACATGAATGGAGATTGGTCAGGTATGAAGACCGAGCACGAAAAAGGATCTACTTGGTTGCCTTGGTGGACTGCGTTCGGTCAGAGTGCTAGAAAAACTAAAGGATTAGTTCCTATATCGTCCAACTAAAATTCAATCTTTCTGTGGACGAATTCTCACTGCTGGCTCCCAGACAAGATGAATGAAAAAGAATATTAGGATCCCTTGCGTAAAGTGGGATGGAATATAAGACAAATCTAGTGGGTTTTTGCAAAAATAAGTGTCCCGGGAGGCCATTTTGTCTTAAAGTCAAGCTCTAACAACTTATAGTTGCACTTTAAACGATGGAATGAGTGTCACAGGATTGTCGATTCTCTGAAAACCAGGCCATGGATGCTCTTTAGATGCTGAAATGTGATTATCGACCATGCTTTGTTCAAAAACCAGGCTTTGCCTACTACTAAGGCCTGCTTCAAAAATGTTCCAATTTCCATGTTCTTTAAGAAGCAAGCACATCTCGAGCGAGTTTCCTTGATGTCTACTGGTTCCATTAGGGTGCGGAATGGATCTCCGCATTGTGGCATCATAATGGGCCTAGTCTGGCCTAAGTGTGGTTGCGCCTCTGTTGCCCCAGCAGCCAACCACTCTAACCTAACCTAACCTTCCTTGATGTCTACGGTCTTTTGTTTGCCATTTGTTCACTCGTTATAAATGTTTCTCATTCTCCTTTGTCATTCACTAGGACTAATAAGGATTGATAATAAAACAGGATTTTAGTAAATCATAAAATGACCGTCAAAAAAGTGCACAAAGGTCCACGTGCAAAGTTTTCTGACAGAAGTCTCCCAAGCCAAGAAAGTTTATCCCGTGTCACTTTTCCATCGTTTGTTAACGAAAAAAAAAAACTTTTGATGGATTTCCAAACATTCTATTTATGATGGGTTAGGTCTTAGACGACGTCTGCCTATAAATTCGCTACTTATGCAATTTTTCTATCCCATGTCGTCGATAGGGTAGAAAAAAGAATTTCTGTTTGCGTCTTTGACGAAAGTTGACTTCATATTGCAGCACCTACCGATATATTTCTTTGCCTCGTGGGTTGCCACCAAAAGAAACTCTTCTAACCGATTTCACAGTGCTAGCATAATTTTCTGCTTAGCTAAACTCGGGACTCTTTTTAAGTAAAGGTTATCAATTTTTCGATTTCGCAGTCATAATTTGAGGGCGGTTTATTTAAGTGGTGAATCGAGTGCTATTGTGAATGATTTTTAGTTTTCTGTTATACATTTATAACAAAATAAATTCGAAACGTCAAAAAACTTTACACTTTTTTTTTTCTATTATTGCTTATTAAAATTTTGAGTTTGTATGCGAATTTTTTACAAACTATGGGCATGAACAATCTAACTTTAATGTATAATTAAAGAATAAGTTTCCCTCTTTCTAAGTTGGTATAATACTTTATTGTAGGTGCTGCCATTGTTTTTTTATTTAATTTCTTTTCCATGTTGTTTGATTTGATTTTAAATTGCCCCTACCTCCTAAACGGGGTGAGTTAGACCCCCCACCCATAGCGAAAATTTTTCGTTGTTGGACGCTCTTTGAGAATCCATTACCAATTTTTGGCGCCAAAGTTATCTTACTCTCCTCGCACATAAAAATAGATATTTTTCTAAACGTGCAAAAATGGATACATTGGGGTCAAGATGAACTTTTGTAAATTTTCACCGTTCTGTAAATGCGATCAAAATCGTTTGTACTTCATTTTTTTGGTGATGAAGTAAGAAAACAAATACCACAAAAATCATTGAAATCGGTCAAGTGGGACGTTTTTTATTTACAAAAAACCATACAACCGCCGAGTATGTATCCATTTTTGCACGCCACTGTAATCAATCTGTAAGCGGATGATACGGAAACTCCACTCCACTTGCATAAAATTGCAATGCCATAAGCAGCTTACATTCTGTAGATAAATCACTATTCCTAAATATAGTAAAAGCAAAATTACAGAATTTGTTTTAGCTGCAAATAAATCGACATTGCAGCACCGACCTAGTCGTTGTATGTTCAATGGAAAGTCGTATTTCTTCCAATATACAAAGCGCCGTATTTGACATTCGAAATCTTCTGTAAAAATCGATATCATCTCAAATATTATTATTATTATTAAACTATTGAAATATAAATAAATTATAAAAGCAATAAGAGAGATTAAGGTCTACCTACCAGGGGTTTCAGCTAACATCTCATATATTGAAATGGCGCACTCACATTTTCTTCGTTTTTTGATGAAGGCTGGTCTTTTGACACAAGCCCGCAGCTGACTGGGTTGTTTCTGAGCCGAGTTTTTCGTCACCTTTCGTTGGGAGGTTCGCCCGGGATTTTTAGACAACGTTTTCCTGAATAAATGAAGATAGGCCCAGTAAAACCTTTCAACAGGAGTTCATCACATCGACATTGAGTTGATCCTAATCATTCATACTCATGAACACAATTTAGAAGCTAAGTTGTTTGCTTTTTCCTAATATCGAAGAACGCCGGCGCAGACGTTCGTTTTCAAGAGAAATCGCTGTAAGCTTGGAGCGAATGTTCGACTGCACAGACTTCAGACCATTTAGACACATTTCTAGGACTACTTTCAACTCTATTCACCAATACTGGTTCTTGGATCTGCGTTCCACCGCCACCTCTACATAACATACGACTGCAACATAATTATCTTCGCAAATCGTCAACAAAATGTTCGTGTTCTTTTTTTCCCAACTCCTTTTGCACCCGATCCGCGCTTAGACACTTACTAGTCTCTCATAGCTGACCCCAAGGATGAAGTAGAAACGTGTTGTGCAGAGTTAAACCTCTTTATCCGTCTGCCATTTCTTCCATCTCATCCACCACAGCCATCTCTTATTCATCTCCAACCTTCGGTTTTGTGTTTTCTGTCGCTCTTTCATGCAACGAATTCCTGACCAAAAAAAAAAAATCTTCACCCCACAAAAAAAGAAACAAATTCGCGAACCTCACCGCGAACGTTTTCTTTTTTTTTTTATTTATCTGTCCAAATACCTCGCCATTAATAAAAATCCAACAAGAAAATACCAACCCCAACCCCTCGAAAAGAGTCTAAACAAAATTTTTATTCATTTTCACGGTACCACCCGCTTCCACTGCCGCAGCGCAGCACAAATGAAATTTATATTCTCCGTGTGCTGAATGACGATTAGCATCTGAAAGTATTTCTTTTTTCGTTTATATCTTCAGAAATTTTTATTTATAAATCTCGGCGCAGCGCTTTTTTTTTTGTTGTCTAAATTTTTTTTTTTTCGTTTCTAAGAATTTTCGTATTTATTTCGCTTATTTTCAAATCATGACTTTGTGTGGGAATGACACGTTTTTTTCTTAAATTCGTTTTTTTCTTTCTGTGACTTGACACGTTTGAATTTATTTAATTACAAACACAAAATTTCTGGATATTGACGGGCATTCCACTTGACATCTGTCATTTGAACTGTCACCGAATGACACATCGACTGCAGATGTGTGGATGGGTGTGGAGAATTTTTCTTCGAAATTCATTCGAGTTTCTGTGGAAGCTGTATGCACAAAAAACCGCACTGTGCCATGGGGATGTTCTCAAAAATTAAAGGGAACGACAAGCAGCACATGGAAAAAGAGTGGTGGCAAAGCCCTACGTTATCGTCATTAACGTTTGGTTCATGGCTGACTGCACAAGATGAATGCCCCCAAGGACCAGCGTAGGGGAAAGAAAGACCAAAAAAAAATGGCAAAGCGAAAAACGAACGTCCTTTCATCGTCGCGCCAAGCAGAACAGTGCATTGTAACAATTCAAAATGCAGAGAGAGAAAAAAAAGAGGAGGAGGAATTCCTCGAGGATTACAGTACTTAAGCAATTTAACCCTTTCACTCGCCCAAACAATGTGCACAAGTGATGCGATTTGAAATCATTTTTGAGATTCAATTTTTCCCATTGTCACTGCTGAAAGGACAGTCGGCGTTGCTGTGCTGCTACAGCCTCCTCCCGACGCGCAGGGGTAAGGATGTGTGTGAGTTGAATTCCGCTGCAGGACAATGGAGGGAAATTCCGCGCTCAGCTGCGCGGGTGTTCGGTGGCTGTGTGTGTGTGTTCGGCATGGAAAAGGACACATAATGTTGTAATATTGTGCAATAAACGTGACGGAAATTTCCAAGAGTCCTTATTTCAGTTGTTTTTAATTGTAATTTTAATTGAATTCCATGTGTGCGGCACAAACACGTTGTTTTATTGCTGTGGGGGTGTTTTAAATTACTCGGCAACGGGGGTTTTTGAATGCGTGTCTGCGGGCGGTGTTGAGGAAGTGCCGTAAAATGGTTGGGAACGATTTAAAGTCCGCTCATAAATGGAGGAGATCTTTTAAGCTCATGTTGATGGGGCCAAATGGGGTCTTGTGTGGGGAACAAAGGTCGAGATGTTTAGGTGACGTGCTTGGAGCATTTCCAAAACTAAATTCAGTTGTGAACAATTTGGAGAAGAAAATGATTTGAAATCAAAACGTTGACTTTCTTCTAACTGACTTGACAGATTGACTTCAAACTGGCTTCTAACTAACTTGGCTGTAGCTAAAAGTCTAAAATGTGAAAATTTTAGTCACAACGTCAAATTAGACGAAAAACCTATAAATTCTGATGCCAACTGGGCAAAAAAGAAAATAATTTCAAGTAAATAACGAATAAAACTTTGTCTACAGAACAATTTTGAATAAATTTTAGATACTCAACATTCCAATTGGAGGAAGCAAATGCCAACTTCATGTTCGGAAAAGCAATTCAAACAAAATTTTGGGATAATGTTGAACACAAATGGTTTAAAAAAAACAGTCCAACAGATGTATTTCGGGTGCAGCCAAAAAATGGAAAAAAAAAATAAACCAAAAAGCAATTCAATATTGTTCAGATCTCGACATTCACAAACCTCTGTTGTACAGAAAAATCAATTTTAATAAAAGCTTACATTACAGTTCACTGAGCGGCGTAACGAACTGTTGAGGGCCAGAGCTGGATTTTTTTTTTCAAAGTTTGCAAAATGCCAAGTCGTACCGAACACTGGTTTCTGTATTTTGCTCTCGTAAGAAAATATTCTAAAGACGTTTCAAAAGGCAACATTTCTCTGTAGAAGTATAAGACTCAGCTTCTAACATTTTTCTTTGAAAATACTAAAATACTTTCTATTTCTTCCTTTCACAAGAACCTGAAAACTTGAAATCGTCTTGAAAAGCACCACGATAGCCCCAAGCAGTTCAATACAAATTTTAATTCTGTTTCAGAGTTTATTTTGTAATAAGAGTAGAAATATTTAGAACGCAAGTCACTTGTCTTCTACTTTTGGTATAATATTTTCTCAAAATGAAATCGAAATTACATTTTTAAATCCTTTCCCATTACCATTTGTGCGATAGACAAGTGAATTTGCAAAATTCTACAATCCTGTTCGTGTCATAAAGTCACAATGTATTTATTTTTATGCTCCACCCTTCTAAAGACAGCCTCAATCTTGTCCAAACGTCACTAAAAGCCTCATAGATTTCAATTACTCCACACATACTTTCCTCTCCTCTTCTCAAAAAAAAAAAAAAATGAATCAATCATGACGAAATACTTCCTCAACACATTTTTTGTGTCTTCAAAAAAAACTGCTCTTAACATGCGTTCAAGTTCACGCACAATGGAATACCATTACGCAATGTGGCCTCCTTCAACTATATATTTTTTTTTTGTTTCTATCCATTCATCATGTTTTATGTTTTTTTTTTTTTTTCTTCACCCGCTCATTGAAAGAGCTTCGCATCGAAGAGAGGCAGCATAGTTGGTTTTTTTGTTTTGTATTTTTTTTTTTTTTTTTTTTTGAAGACCAAATTCGATTAGGAAGTCAATCGACAGAAGGCGAACGCGTCAACGTCTACACGAATTCCGCCCGCTGAGTTTGAATAATTCCAATGTTAAGAGAGTATATTTACGAAAACCAAAAAAAAGGTTCTTAGATATTCGTGCTTTTTTTCTGTTTTTATTGATGATGTTTTGTGTGTCGTGTGTCGATGCGACGCATGTTTTGCAGCATTTGACATTTTTCGATTTTTTTTTTTTTTTTGGATCGATAAGGTAAGGCAGTTCGATGGGGGAAGGAAAAAATCAATTTCTGTGATGATCCTTTTGGCTGCCGGGCTGTGGATAAATTCTCATGAGCCCAACCTCAGTGTCGTAATCAAAGAAATGGCTTATTTTATTTTCCACAACAGACAACAAAAGAAACAAAAAATCGATAACAAGTCGATAGTTTGCTTTGCAGAACAACTTGCGGGTTGATAGTTAATTTTCTTTCACTGAAATGAACAATCCACAAATTTCAGGACAGACAATTGTGTCGTGACATAAGAGTTTGTTTCTGTGTGATTCATGCAATCGAAAAAAATAAAAAAGAAAAATGGGTAATTGATTGGTTGTTATTATTTGGTGTGGTTTAAAGTTTAAAGAGCCGGTTTTTCGGCAGCTGTATGTGTGCACAGCAGGCGCATACGGTTTTTTGCTGAGTAAAAGCATAACAGTAACCACACGCGCTGGCTGGTGATTTACCGAAGCACTGGGAGGCTGCTGCTGCTGCTGGCTGCCAATTGTTTGTTTTTAATTCGGTGGATCAAGATAATTGATTATTGGTGGAGTTTTTTTTTTTTGGTGTGGTCGGGCGGATTTAAGAGCTATTTTTGATGTGATTTGATCGGTATCAATTAATTATGATCGTGTTAGTTGTACTGTGTTGGCTATTGTTTTGTGTGGTGGGTGTGGAGGGCAGAGTGTAATGTAACACTCTCGTTTATTAATGCTTCAATTTATGCCAATTGGGGAAAGGTTGTGTGGGTTTTTGTTGTAGGGAGTCAATAACAAACAGGCCTGTCTCACGAACTAAGCTCAGAAGAATCCTGGCTCTGATCCATTGGTAGAGAGCAGTATTTCGTAAATTTTTTTTGACTAATTTTGATCAAATTTGTATGTGCCATCACTCGTTTTTTTGAACTAACGATGACCAACGCCTCATTGTTGTAGTCTCAGTTTCACACAAAAAAGGAATGAAAAGCATCTGTGGATGTTTGGGTTCGTTGGGCCTTGACATCGTTGTTTCTTCCGCATCGTTAAGCTATGCGCATCGTTTTTAGAACAGTTGCTTTTAAGTGCCAGCCAGGAGGCATCTGGAGGCAGTAGGACACCTGGGCGTATGAACAATCTTTCAAAAATCAATAATTTCCTTTCTGCTGCTTAAATTAGACTGGAGGAAATATTTGCAAAACATTCGTTGACATGAGAATGTGAGAACGTTCTCATTTATTTTTAAAAATGAATTCAGTTTCGTTGACCTTTTGATATGACCTTCGAATTAAAGCAAAGAAAGCAAATCTTTCAATAAAAGGATCCTTTTATAATTTAATTGGAAGCTGTAACAATTTTTCTTTTGCTGATTTGGACTGCTGTAAAATAGCTCAACCTCTTCCACTTCTTATGTTTCTCCCTCTCAATCTTTCCACAAATCTCTTGCTCGGTATAAGTCAGACATTGAAATGACAATTTTTTTTTTTATGATCGAAGTACAAGCAAATAAAAGCCTTTAAGAGTCACCTTCAATTGCTATATTTTCTTCTTCTCCACATAATCTTTTCGACTTTATACTAATTTTTCCAAAATTTTCTTTTCCCTCTTTTCAGGTACGTGTGCTTTTTCGGATAACAAATGCGTAATTGTAGTGCAAAAACAGAAAAAAGATTATGATGTAAGTTAAATGATCACTCTCATTAATGTGTGGGATTATAAACGTTAAAAAACAAATTAGAACAAAAAAAAAAATACTGCTCATATTTTACTGCAATCTCTGTTATCGGATTTTTATCGAACAAAAGATAATAGAATCGTCCCTACACACAATTTGTGACTGTTTTGTGACACACGCAAGTGCGTAGCTCTCAAATTAAAATTATTGACTATATTTTTTTTTTTTTGTTTATCTTATCTGCGATGTGTACACATGGTTAATATTGGAAGTTGTTTTTGTTTTTGTCACCTTTGGAGGGCGTTTGTAGTGTTTTGATCGTCAGATTTTTAAGCTATAGAGGTGAAAATATGATTGCACGTTTTGGAGGTTGTTTTTTTTAACCAAAAGTGTGGGGAACAAAGAACGTGGAAAGGTGGCTTTGAAGTACAACTGTATGTTTCATGCTTTGCTTCACGTGTTAACTAAAAAGAAAGCGATGTGGCTCCTCAAAGATTAGAATGTGTGCCAATTGTCTGGCTGCAATCGTAAAATCAAAAGTTTCTGATTAACAAAGAGTTGCAATATGAATATTAAACTAAAATATTGACGTTTCTTAACTGCAAAATCAAATATGGTGTTCAAGTACTGTCATTTCCGCCATTTGCATACCAAACCAACAACATGTCGATAAAGTCGTGTCATAGAATCGACGTCTTTGAAGTCATACAGCAAAAACGAAAGATTTTTATCAGTTAAGCCAAGAAATACTAGTGCTGTGGTGCCGTGTCGTCGTGGCTTAATCGTTAGTGCGTCGGACTATTAAGCGAGAGTACCGGGGTTCGAATACAGCTCGGGGCAAAAACACCACCAACAATTTTCGCGGCCCCACCTCCAGCGAACGATTGACAATCCTCCTGGAGTACTTCTGTCATGGAAGTTTTCGCAATTCGCCGTTCGGAACCGGCCATAAACTGTAGGTCCCCTTCACATGTGTCAAATTATAACGCGCATAACACAGTGGATGCGCGTAAAGCTAGGCTCTGGCCCTTCGTGGGCTGTTACGCCACTAATGATGATGATGAATCTACCTCTTAAGCGTGTTGCCTTAAGTCAAGAATAATTTTCGGAACACAGTGATAAAAAATTAATTCTTTGGACATTCTTACAGAGCTGTAGCTTTTAGCTATGCTGAGGCTTTGGAGCTTCTTTTTGGCCATATTCTCGAAGAGTATTTCAAAGTTTGGTGTTTACCTGAATTTGTCATCGAGCGAGTCTCAGCAAAACTCAGTGTTTTTTTGTTTTCAAATCAGTGAGCTTCAAAAATCTAGTTGCCTTGTTTACTCTAAGTTTCTAACGGGGGCGTGATCTCCTTGTTTTCAAATCAGTGAGCTACAAAAATCTAGTTGCCTATTTAACTCTAAGTTTCTAACGGGGGTCGCGGACTTCAAGTTTCTTTTGTTTTCAAAACAGCAATCGTCAAAAATCTGGTTGTCTAATTTTAAACAGCGAATTTCAGACATTTCAAAACAAGAGTTTCTTTTAACAGCGAGTTTCCACATAGGTTTCTTATTTAAAACATGTGCTCGATTTAAATTTAACACATTGAATGCCACGCCATTTACGAACAAACTTAGTGTCGGTCACCCCCATGGCTTTCAACGTGTTAACGTTGGAACGTGGTTCCTAAGTACGTTTGAAAACAATTTTTTTGACAAGCCCAGACACTTTAACTCATTGACTTGGCTCCTGTCAACTTAAGAGCGAAATTTTGTCATGACATGTTTTTTTGTTTCGGAAATAATTAAAAAAAAAAAAATGGAACTTGCGTCAGATGCAATCACTTTTTCTTCACTTTTGTTCCACAATCACAGCTATGTTAGACAACGGAAGCGATCGTGATTCCCCGTTATCTGTCATACGACTGACGTTTCATGTCGTCTGTGCTAAGAAATGATTACGAATGGGAATTTTTATTTTTCCACAAAAAAAAAACTGATTAGCGAAGCTCCTGTCTGATGATGAGTCTCTTCTTCAAAGCGTTGCAATCACCGATGATGATGAAATTTATTCCAAGAAGTCGCATCTCTTCGTTAAGACTTTTATGCTACTGGTGCACTTTCCGATCATCCCGACAAAGCCCATCTGTGGTCTTGGTCGGAGAAACACCCCTATTACACCACTGCCACCATTGCTACCACCGACACAACGAAGACGTCTTCGTCTTAAGTTCTTCAAACTTTTCATGCGTTACTGTCTCGGAATTTGGTTCGGGATGGTCGGGGGATGTATTCCACTGCGGTCCGATGACAGATAGTACACGATGAAAGTTGAACCTTGTTCTTATCAACAGAAGCGCTTCTCTGTCGGTCTGTGTGCGACTATGACGATGGATGGGAGAGAGACGAAGAGAGAGTACATTATGTAGATTCATGCTTCCATTCCCGGTCGTCAGGCGTCGGTCGTCGAGGTCTTATCTAGCCCGCAGTTTATTGCAGATACTCCCCAAACATTGGGTTCATTTGAAAGTCTTCTTTTTTTTTTTTCCATCTCCGCTTTTGTGGTAAAACATTTGCCGTCTTTCGTTTCTCAGATGGGGGTTTTTCTTCTTTTTTTTTTTTTTTTTGAGGTTGTGTGCGTGTGTGTGTGTGTGTTGTTGGGAGGGTATTCTTGCTGATTAACTGTTTTGAATGCTTAGATTGTATTACACTTATCTGAAAGGGAAGAAAGAAGAAGAATAAGAAGAGACAGAAGGGAGGGTATTCTCTCTGCGTCTTTTGTGCTGTGTGTGTTGTCGGAAGGAGATTGTTGCCAAATTTTGCCATAAGAAGATTTAACACAAAAGAAGGAACGTTGAGAAGAGGGATTCCTTTTAATGGCCTCTGTAGAATATGGCAGCGTCTTTCGGGTTCAACTTTTTTTTTTTTTTTCTTGGTTTTTGTCACAGTGGGTGGTGAAAGTTAAGTGCCACGAGGTTGCTGACACAAAGGATCTGAAAAAATACGAACCGAAGTTTTCTCTTTGCGAATCAAGGACTCTGTAGCTCAGATTAGGTCGCCAAATTTTCATATTTTAGCTTAAAGAGTATTCCTCTCGTGCTGGGCGCCATGTTGTTGTTTGAGTTGTTGTCAATTAGTGCCCAGTTCAAGTTGTTTGCAAGAAATGTTACAGAAAAATGATTGGTGGAGTGGGCTTTTCAAGTCACGAACTCTTTGGCCGTAGTAAAAACGATAATAGTCACTTTTCGAACCTGAAAAGGAAATCTTTCCTTCTTCCTGCCATCCGCTTCTATCAAAGTGACAGCAATAAAAACTGTCAAGAATTGATTTGCAGAATGCAGCATCACATTAGGGATGTGAACACATGACTGCTTGCGTTTTCGTGATGCTTCCTCGTCCTCGAAATACTTTAAAAAAATTCTATTACAAAAAAAAACGTTTTTTACTTCTATCAGATGTGAATTTCGTTTGTACCCCAGAAATATTTTCAAGTAATTCTATTGTAAAGGGTGGGCCAGTCGGTTGGCCACCTTGTTCGTGCGATTTACCGCCTCTAGACCATTGTCGTTGGGGCTCTGTTAGGTCATTGGTTTATGGCAACAAGCCGATGGCGTTGGAAGAGCTCAGAGCCAACATTGAACGCGAAATAGCGGCCGTTTCGGCCGAAATGTGTGGCCGTGTCATCGAAAATTGGGTCCAACGAAACGTGCCCGCGGGGTGGCCATATGAACGAAGTTGAGTTCCATTCATAAATGTTTTGATTGCACTTCAAGTCGATAATGAAGTTTTTGAAATATCTCAAAATGTTTTGCGTTTTATTTAAAAAAAAAAGTTGTCAAGTCTTTGTTGGAAAAACTTATTGGTGTTGGAAGCTTTTCGCTTTGCAGAATGATCCACTCAACTTGTTTTGCTAATTTCGCACGGGAAAGAGGTCTGATTATTGGAGACAAAAAACTCCTTTTTTCTGTGACCGAGTTGTGTCTGAAGTTACATCTCAATCTTCTTCATTACCACAAACGGAGTAGCCGAAGATGTTCAGAGCCAGTTGCCATTTTAAATTCCGATTGTCAACCTTCCGAAAGAGCACCGCAAAGATGTTGACACGGTGTCGAAATCTTGACTTCCTAAAACGGTCTAAAAAAATACTCTTTCGTGTACCAGATATGAAATCGTTGCCCTAACCTGAGTCTCTGTCATTCACAGGACCCGTAGCAATTCTTTCCGGCCACACTGTAGGCTCCAATCCTCTTTATATCCCCGATAAAATTTAAAAAAAAAAAAAAGTGAATCCCAACAAAGGGACGTTGATGATGTTGAGTTAAATTTCAGTGCAATTTATTTTCTCTCAAAAAAAAAGAAAGAATAAACCGCACACACACTAACACTCGCAAGGGATTGTATTTTTATAGCTTCCTTCACTTTCCGTCGCCTCGTCCTTTTTTCGGTTTTTTTTTTTTTTGAAGAGATGAAATATGTCAATTAAATGCAAGAATGAACTCTCTTCCCGCGTCACTGTGGTTGTGTTACTACACAAGTGTATGTGTGCGTTGTAAATTAATCTCTTTTCATTCGAGATCCCGCCATTTTCCTTTTTTTTTTCTTCTCTGCGTTCTCCTTTTTCCTTTATTTTTTTTTTTTTTGCTTTTTTTTTTATTGTCGAAGCTCATTTTTACCGTCCTCTTGGATGTGATGCTGATGGGTTTATGGTTTCGCGAAAGAGAAAATTTCTCCTTTTTCTTAAATTAATTAATGTCAGACTGTCTCAGAGGAATATTTTATTATTTTACAACACTTTTACAAACAAATGTAAAATTTTTTTTATTTTGTAGTCATTAAATTGGAGAAGCTGTGGCGCTTTGGTTTTCGAGAAATCACACTTGACTGACTGACAGTCGAAGGTGTGAAATTCTTGTGAAGAAAGCGTTCGATCGAGCAAGATTGGAGCAAGTCGATCTGTCAAAGTCTACAAACTGGTTGGTCACTTAATTTGACGTTAAACCAAAGAAATTCGCAGGCGATTTAGAATCCACACCACCGCCACCCATCTGCCTTTCATTTCCGCAATACGAGTTAAGTTTGTGTCTTTGGGCCAAGGATTTTTCATGAAGCTAACCCGCTCATTATCAGCGAATAACTGCGATGGTGATTTTCCGGCCATGACTGGTCTATTTGAGTTGGAAGAAGAGATAAACAACCGGCCATCTCATGCGTGGAGAACTGGAAATCCGAATGAAGTGTAATTACTCGCGGAAAATCTGAGATTATGACCGCGCCGTGGTTATTGTGGTTCGGACATGATCCGGCGGACAGTACAAAGTAAAGGCCATGGATTTTATTACGTTGTTCTTCTGGAGCCGACAGGTTTATCCCTGGCGATATGCAAGGTAGCTTCGCATCTGTCAGAGTCACCTGGGGGATTAAAGACACTCGTGTGGAACTGGTTCGGCTGATGGGAGTTGAGGAATTGAGCTCTTCACTTGGAAGATAAGTTTTCTCGAGCGGGTACATCGTTTATGACGTGATCGATGCAATCTTCGAGGCTTTGGTGAAACATTATTGCCCATTAGTCGAGCTTTCTGACCTTAATCAATGGCTTACTGCGTATTTTTTTGTTTACAGACATGTTTTCCATTTACTGGACTCTTGACCTGAACGGCGGAGTGTTTTTTTTTTTACCTCTTAAGTGAAATTGGTTGCCTTTATTACTTAAACACAGATGATTTAAGCAAACATTTCAGTAGAACTTTACTTTTCATGAAAATGTTTGAGAAGTTATGGTTTTTGTGTCACTATGTCGTATGTCGAAGTTAATTTTGACTTAAACATATAAAATTATATTTTGATCAGCCCAAGCGGTTGTCTGACTCACATTTGGAACCTCACTGGAGCTGAAAACGATGTTTAAATTTACCCAGAGAAGTCATGATTCACTTAATCGATCCGAAACCGTTGTCACAACACGAACTTGACATTTCGTGCTGATCCAATCTGCGGACTGCAATTCCCGGCGACTAAAATCTCCACAAAAAAAAAAACAAAAACACACACATCAAATCAATCACTCAATCTTTCAACAGAAAAACACAACACACTAAAAAAACACGACTTTTAATGACTTCACACTGGAATTTAATGCAACACTGAGCGCATTGCATTCATGTGTAACAGGAAATTAAATTGATTTGCATGAGAGATTGCAGAAGCTGCCACTTTTACCCATCTATTCTGCAATTATAATAATTATAATTGCTTAGAGCACTCACGCATACACCGCCTCCCCAAAACTCAAACCTCCCTCGACTCAGAGGCCGTTGTCGTTGTACTCTCTGTTGTCAACCGCAAAAGCGAGCATGCCTCAGAGACGAACCGGAAAATAATACACGAAACGTTTTTCATTTCTAGTAAAACCATCAAAAGATTGGTCGCTTCAAACAATGGCAACTCCGATTATAATTGCACTGCCATTGTGACAAAAAAAAAAGATGGACACACATCTGTCAAAATGACAGATAACCGCAATTGCCACTTTCCGGAAATAGACACAACGTTTTTGGTCCACTGTACTTAGTACACATGTGAACCGCAAAAGTAGAAAAAAAGAGTATATGTTCATTTAATGAAACTTTTAACTGAATATTTTATTAGGGATACATTAAGTTTGAACTATGGCCGGTGTATTTAGCGTATGTCAACCCGGTTGGTCATTAGTGCCATTGCCATTATCATCACCGGCAACAGCAGCAGTAGTCGTCAGTCAACCAGAGAATAATTTAAATGTTATGACTGAATGAATAGATGATGATGACCTCGGGCTTTGATGATGCACACGTATGCTGTTTTTTTTTTTTTGATTCATTTGTTTTTCCAATGAGTTATGAGGGTTTTGTTTTGTTCTTTTTTTTTTTTGTTCTTGTGGAGCCAGCTGAAGAATTAATTCTAGGTGAGGCTCTACGTTACCGACTCAGAGTTGCTTTCATACATGACACCGAACCTTGGCCCCAATTTTTTCGAGGTTGAGAAAAAGGATGAATCCAGCTGACCGCTTAATTGTGAAATTGTAATTGTTAAAAATAAAATGAAAATTGAATGAAGATCACATCTAAAAAGGATAAATCAGTGTGGTTTTGTTGTAGATGGCGAGAAAAGAACCTCATCATGCAATAAATTTTGTGTAAAACTGAGTCATCTGGATGAATTCTATTTATGAAGCCAGGAAATGTCGTTCAGAACATCCCAAACGAGATTAATTTGAAGGGACTATTGTTGCTGCTTAATATCTCGGCAGAAATGTGGCTCCATCTGAAAACGGCGTCATTTTGTTGAAAGTTCCCTGGAGATTTAAGCACCACCAAAAAAAAGACCTTCTGGTTTATAATGAAATCGAAATCTCTGCAGAAATCTGTCGCCAGAAGAATCGTGGAAACGACGTCGTTTTAGTGCCTGTGGTCGCTAAAAACGAACATAAACGACTCAAAACTGACACTTAAACAGTTTCAATGTAAACGAAAAGTCACCCCCACGTCTCTGCTCTGGCAGCAAAACTGTCACTCAAATCGTATTCCTGCCAAGGAAAATTTCATGAACAAAAAAAAAAAATCGTTAAGCAATCAACTGATGGCAAAATTCTCCTACAGACAAGTTTGTCCGCGATCAGATAAATTACACGCCACGAATAAACTGCATGTGAGTTTGTCGCATTTAATACTGCCATTCATCGCATTTTCCATTTTGACATAAATTAGATAATCCATCAACATGATTACGAGACGTATAAACGAAGCGCCTGCTTTGCAATTTTGTATGTGTGCAATTTTTTTGTAGAAAAAAAAAAAAAAATACTTTTCTCGTCGTTGTGTCCTTTTCCGAAAATTACCGCAGTGCAAGCAATTGAAGAGAAACAAAATCAGCGACAAGTTATTTCTATTTCTATTTCTATTTCTATCGTTCACGTAATTGCCAAATTGCTGCTGTTGCTACACAAACGAGGTAACATGACTTGCCGCTTGGCAAGACCTCTAATTATGTTGTGCGCTCGAAAATACATTCGGCGACGGTTTTTTTTTTTTTTTTGTGTTCGTCTCTGTCTTTGGTTTGTGGTCTTTCTTTCTTTTTTGAGTTCATTAAATGAGTGCAAAGCAGCTATCCCATGAAGATCAAAAGTCAAGAAGGAAAATGGGATTCCCCCATCTTCATCTTCCTTTGTGGTAGAGATGTAGTTAAGCAATTCGTGGATCTTTAATTTGGGTCTTTAGACCTTTTGACTTGAGATTGACTTTTTTGTGGTAAAAAATAAAATCTCAATTTCAAGTTGAAATTGAAATGATTTCCAATGCTCTATTAACTGTCAACTGGAACACACGACCACGCTTCGTTTAAATCTGGAAAGAGAAACTTTTGATTTATCACCGTTAAAAGCAATGAAAATTCGCCAAATGTCACATCACCTCCCCCGTCAAATGACAGCTTACAAAACCGACGAATAGGGTGTGCAAGAAAATAATTCAAACTTTCGTTGAATTGAATTTTTCTTCCATACAAGAAAAAAATAAAATCCATTTCATCTCCTGAATAGGGCGATAATGGCTTCGATAACGAAAAAAAAAAATAGTAATAAAATCCAATGAACACCAAGACGGGAAGTTGAGAGTCGAGAGAGAAATGCAGTCAGGTAATGGACTAGTGCGCGTTGGTCTATCGTCGTCGCGGTGGTATGCGCACACGGGATGTGGAGGAGTACTGACGGGTTTTTCTTTTTTTTTTTTTTTTCGTGGCTGCAGAAAAGTTAATTTTTGCCATGCAACGTGCACCTAATTTGCATTATAATGCAATGGATGAATGCAATTGAGTGAGGCAGCAGTCGTCGTTGTCGTCGTCGTCGATGTGTTTTTTTTTTTTTTTTATTTTGTGCTCAATTTGCTGGGTTTTATCCGCTTGGCTTAAAGCCCCTGGACTATTGTGAAAATAATTTCTGCACAAGCGTATAATTATGCTTAAATAATGCAACCATTTATGGGGTGACGACATTTTTGTCTTTTTGACAGAAGACTATTCGTCGGGGACTGTGACGAAGTTGATTCGCATATGACGTTTAAGTTGAAACAGAACTTTGACGTCTATGATTGACAGATGTCTAGAAATCTACTGTCAAAAACTGGTTTTCAGAAAGATTGTCTTTCTAAAGATGATTCACCTAATTCTGACTTTTAGCAACAAATTCTGGCGATTACTGTTTCATGAACTGTTTTCGTTGCTTTTTGCAGTAAAAAACTCGATGTGGACGCTGGACTCACGTCTCTTTAGAGTCATATTAAATTTTCATTCAGAAAATAATTAAATTTCTCATGTTACGTAGAACTTGACGTAGATTAGTTGGGTTGAATCTGACAGCTGATTGACAGATGTCTAAAAAACGGCTGTCAAAAACCGGGTTTCAGAAAGATAGTCTTACTAAGGATGATTCACTAAATTTTGACTTTAGCAAGAACTTTGAACAACAAATTCTGTCGATTTTTGAAGAGACATCAAAAAGTATGCCTAAAAGTTTCGATGACAGCATTAAGCCCTCCTGAAAAACGAATCGATATCGGATCGCGTATCTATCCATTCTCTTTCTGAGACGGTAAAAGCACCTTCTTTATAAAACAAATTCGTATCAGAGCCTAATTGGACACTACATAGAGATTTGACGTCTATGATTGACAGATGTCAGAGAAAGCTGCTGTCAAAAACCGCTTTACAGAAAGATAGTCATTTAAAAGATAATTAATTCAATTGTTTTACCTAAAATAACCCAGAACTTTCAACAAAAAACTCGGACGCTTTCTGAGGAGACTTGAAAAAGCACCCTATAAAGCAGGCTGCCTGAAAAACGAATCGATATCGGATCACGCTCTATCCATACTCTTTTCAAGACTGTGAAAGCACCTTCAGAAACAAAATTCGTATCAGACCCTGATTGGACTCTACCCCTGTATCTCGAAGGGGCATCTCAACAACAAAACTCGATATGCCCGGTCGTCTGGGGCGATAACGCCTCGAAGGTTGATCAATCGACTCGTCGTGCCATCAAAACTGGGACATGCTATGAGATTTTCAACCGCAGCTCGATAAGCGTCGCCACTCGACGATCTCACAACTTAAACTTTACGTGTAAACCCACTCCCCAGTCGCTGTCAAAATTGCTACAACTGAACTCCGTTTGACAGTTCCCATTCATTCACTCATTTAAATGGCTCCACACAAATTGTACTGCAAATGCAATTATTCTGCATAAATTCATTACAACCATTTTTTTCTCTCTTTTCTCCATTTATCTGCGGTCGCCTCTGAATATAAATTCGTGTACATCCACCTCGTCACCATTTTGTGTGAGCGCGAGTGTCTTTTTAATCACAACTCACTCAATTCCCTCGGTTGTAGTGACGATGTCAGCATCGTCATCGTCATCGTCGTTGGCTCTGTGCAGTCATTTGACGTTTTGTGACGGCTATAATTGTGACTGAAATGGTTTCTTTTTTTTTTATTCGTTTGTGTGTTTGTTATTGCAAATTGCATTTTTAATTCACCATTGTGGAGTGGTGGCTCTGTATATGGACCCCACACACCGTGATCGCACATAAGATGCGAGTGATCTTTGGTCTCGTTATTTGGCGAGTCGTGTCACTGCGGGTGTGTGCGTGGGTGGGTAGTTTGAACGCTATAAATAAATGTCAGGCTAAGAGGCAAATTGGATTTGGAAAAGTGCATGGGACTTTGTGGATTTTTTCTTACGACAGATGGCCACATGATGAGAGGAGCAGTTTGTGTTCATGGCCGTCGTTGCAGAGACTCGCAAGTTGATGACAGAAGGAGTGGCTGAGAATGACTTCTAAGCACCTCGTTGTGGTTGGTCTTTTCGTATCCGAATACGGATCTTCTGGAGGGATATATGAAGAGTTTTGAATATCTTGTGAAGTTTTTTGATATTTTTTGTGTCATTTTTTTTGTGCTAATTTTCCGGGCTGGATTCGAACCTGAGTACTCTCGCTTGAGAGTCCCTCGCACTTACCGATCAAGCCACGGCGCTTAAGATTGCTCGTCAAATCGTTTTCTTAATTCTTAAGGTCGAAGGCCAACATATTCTCCAATAATCTGGCAGTCCTCCTTGTCGCAAAAGCCCATTTTGCCCCTTCTTTCGCCACACCCTAAAACAAAATCTCCCCCAAAAAAAAAGAAGAAAACGAATTCCGCCGACGAAACCAAAAGAAGACCCATTGAAAAGCACCTTTATTACATTTATTACACATCCCTCAAAGCCATCTCTGTGATTTTCTCCCTCTCTCAATCTTACCCACTCCTCTTCGACTTTGTCGTTCCCTCTGAGAAAAAAAAAGAAAACGACTTCGGTCAGGGATTTTATACATTTTTGGTGGTCATTTTGAAGATGGTGGCAGATTAGGAGGAGGAGAAATGAAGGCGAATTAGAGGCAGGTGTGTTCGGTGGACTGAAGTTTGTCAGAGAGAAGATAATGTCAAAGTAAGACTCAAAAAAAAAGTTAAATGTCAAAGAAAAAGATGAGGTGATGTCCTTAATTTCGTTCCTTTGCCGAAGCGGGGGAAAATGGTGAAAATTAGATCGTTATTTTGATTTATTTTGAGTCGTGGGTGGGTTGATTGGTAAACGAAAGATGTTGAAGGAATAGGGTGCCACAGGGAGGTGTGTTCGGTGTTGTGCTGTTACATATGAATTGTGACTAATTTCCTCTTTCAAACATCACACAACATGGGCATGTTTCATGAGCTGTTTTTGTTGGTTTTTTAAATGAAAAACTCGAGGTGGACGTTAGATTCACGTTTCTTCAGAGTCGTGTTGGATTTTTATTCAAAAAAAAAAGTCAAATTTCTTATGTTAGGTTAGGTTAGTGGGTAGGTTAGGGGTTTCACCCTGCCTCACTTAGGTTCTTGTGGACCCCTTGTGTTGCCCAGTAGGGGGGATTTCGGTCCCTTCCCCAACTTGCAGCTCCTAACCATTTGTGGCCCGATCTGTTCAATTGGTCTTACTCACGAACGTGAAAATTCCTCATGTTACATTGAACTTTGACGTTTATGATTGACATATTTTTAAAAATCTGCTGTCAAAAGACAGTTTTCAGAAAGATAGTTTTTTAAAATATGGTTCATTAAATTTTGACTTTGGCAAGAACTCTTAACAACGAATTCTGACAATTTTTGTTTCATGAGCTGTTTTTGTTGTTTTTTGCTTTAAAAAAATTGAGGTGGACGCTCGCCTCATGTCTCTTCGGACACATGTTAGATTTTTATTTAGAAAACATTTAAATTTCTCATATTACGAAGAAAATTGCAACAAAAAACATTCTTTTTAACATAAAATCTTCGTTTTTTATTGTTTTAAATTTTGAGTAGGTCGACTAAAGCAAGGCCCGTGTAGAAGGAAAGTGAAATGGGTTTCCACAGGGTTGTGCCTTTGCTGCTATACTTTTACTGTCATGCGATTTGCGCTCTAAGGCAAAACTGTGACTTTTAGCTGGTTTTTTGCAGTAGACATGCAACGAGGCAGGGAAAATGGGCGTTAAATGAAAGGGTAGGCACTTGCGCAGTCTTGAAATTGATGGCGCCAAGGCCAAGACCGCGCTAAAAGGCGAGGCGTGTTGTCTAAGGCCAAGTTACATTCTTCTGGATTGTAGCGCCCGCAAAAGAAGAAGACTTTCGCAGTCTCATTAAATTCGCTTACCATGCGCTTAGTCGTTAGTGCGTCGGACTATTAAGTGAGAGTACCCGGGCTCGAGTCCAGCCCGGGGAAAGAACACCACAAACATTTTTCACGGCCCCACCTCCAGCGAACGACTGACAATCCTCCTGGAGTACTTTTCTCATGAAAATCTTTCGCAATTCGCCGTTGGGAACCGGCATTAAACAGTAAGTCCCCTTCACATGTGTCAAAATTATAACGCGCACAACACAGTGGAGGCGCGAAAAAGCTAGGTTCTGGCCCTATATGGGCTGTTACGCAGATTATTTTATTTTAATGCGCTTAAATCACTCGTTCGCATCTAGAAGCCGAAAACGTTGGCTCAGCCTACGCCAAAAACGATCTACTTATCGTTTTTGGCGTAGGCTTGTGCCGATACGATGTATAAGTATCACCTCGATCTCTCTACCTCAATTTAGTTGGTCCTTAAAACTCCTGTTCAATCATCCATAGCCCACATTTCGTCTCCATAAGTTTGATATCTATGTCCCGTCGAATGACTCCAGCTCTGACCTTCCAGGTCAGACACGTCCTTACTGCCATTTGAGTGCCGCATGATTCCTCAGGATCAGACCTCAAATTTCTCACTCCGTCCCTCCGACCCTCAAACCGACCGTCTTCGACTTCCCAGACCCGCTCCCACTCACATTCTTCAACCCGTGCGTAGTCACCCGCCGTCACCGCATCACTCTCAACCCGAAGCCATTTACTTCCACCGACACAAAAAAAAAGGTTACGTATTCGCCCCCGACTGCGACAGTTACATAAAAAAAGAAACACCGCACACCGATGTGTAAACCCTTCAATTTATTTGCTGTTAAATAAACGACCGATCCCTAGCCGAGTCCTTATGCAACACTCCCGAAGAAAAAAAAAGGGGAGAAAATAATTAAAAATAATGGCACCTCGCCCGTCGCCGCCATCTTTATCCTGTGCATGTCTCCGATGGATTGTTGTGCAGTCGAAGGGAACTCAGATACACACAACACACAACAATCGAAGTTGAGATTCCATTACACACCCGGCAGCCATTTCTTTTCATTGTCCGCCTTAAAATTCACGTAACACATCTCCCTCCTGCCCCGCCCCCCGCTCTTTGAATCCGAATCGGAATCCGAGATCCAAGAGCGTCGTGTCGTGTAATTAGAATTGATTTTCGGATCGATATTTTCTAGGGAAATTTAATCAAGGAACAACAATAACAGTTTTCCTAACCGGGAGGACGAGGGGGATGTTCATATCACAAAATATGTCCTCACACACACACATACGCGAGTATGTCCCTTTTCCAAGGGACCTCGACGGTGAAGAATGACGGCGGCGGTGATTATAAGGACACGTCAGAGAGAATGTCGATGATATACGACCGACCAACCGACCGATCGACCGGGCAGCGAGGAGAGAACAGCACAATTGAAATTGAAATAAATTGAATTCAAATGGACTGCTGCAGATGAGATGTGTGGGCGGAGATGCCGCCTCCTTTTCGAGGCCGGAACCGACGTGTGTAACAACCGACGCACGGTCAGGACATGGAGCAGAGGAGAGGCGGCATTATTCAAAAAGATTGAAGGCAGCTCCGGTGTCGGTTGAGAGAGGCAGGAAGGATGTTTTTGAACACGCGACCGTATCCATTCATCGCGGCTGTCACAGACGTGTGGAGAGGTGGGGTTTGTCGTAGTTCCGTTTTTAGATCACTGTGATTAGGTCACTTTAAGGGATTTTAATTTTTAGAATTGAAATTTAAGAGCGACGGTTGGGGAAGGATGGATCTTTTTACGTGACTGTGAAATTAAATAGATTGGTTGTCAACACGTTTTGGACTACGTTCCCACGACCTATTTTTAGTGGAATTGAACATGAGAACGAGAGAGTCCAAGAGACTACAGACGAGAGTCTAAACAGACTACAGACGATAATGAAAGAAGGCTCAATGTTGCATTTAAGTTCGTCTTAGAACCTAACCAAAGTTGAAAGAAGTGCGATTTTCAAGCGTCCTTTTCCATTGCCGGCAAAAAATCTTAAAATACAAGACCTGAGCTGGAGAATGATAGAAAATGGCAGGTTTGAAGGAACATATGCATTTTTGAGTCCAGTGAAATTCTTAGGAGAATTGCAGCTCAGTTTGTAAATTATTTTTGTGCCATTTGGCTGGCAGTTTGAAAATGATCTTAACCGATATCCAAAAATTAACTCTGCGAATTGGTGGGCGCCGTGGGTTAACCGCTTGTACGTCGGACTGTTAAGCGAGAGTACCCGGGTTCGAATCCAGCGCGGGGAAAGAACACCACAAAATAATTTTCACGGCCCCACCTCCAGCGAATGACTGACAATCCTCCCGGAGTAACCTCTGTCATGGAAAGCTTTCGCAATTCGCTGTTCGAAATAGGCATTAAGCAGTAGGTCCCCTCTACTTGTGTCAAATTATATCGCGCTCAACACAGTGAAGGTGCAAACAAGCTATGCTCTGGCCCTGTATGGGCTGTTACGCAGATTACTTTATTTTTGAATTCTGCGAATTTTGAAAGATTTCAGAGTCGACTTAGTCGACTAAGCTCCCCAAACATCGGAAAAATCTTCAGTTTCCAAAAAAATTCAACGGCCATAACATAAAATTGCCATGTCCTGATTCTTCTGATGACTCACAGGACTCTTCTGATCTGGATGACTCACTTTGAAGGTCAATTTGAGCGAAGTCTCCTTCCCGTTATTTTCCTGATTGCTCCTGTCAGACGCCTGCAGGAGAACAAGTCAACCGCCCCTGTATGTCGGTTCATTACGAAAACGCCCTCAATTAGCACCACCCCGAGATCAAGGCGCCCCGCGGCCGTCACAGATCCCACTTCAACCCTCATTACACGATTTGACAGGCGTCTGCTCACCTTTATCACTCTTGTGAGCTATGCAACGGATGGACGTTTATAAACGTCTGCAATTTGTGAGTAAATTTCCACCACCGACAGCTCGGGGAAATTTTTTGTGATGGGATAGAATTTCAGCTTTGATGCGAGAGGCTGCCTAGAGCCTGCAGGGTCTCCTTCCAATTTGTGCGTCTTTCATGAGTCGCTCGGTTTGGTTTTTTTTTTCCTAAACACAGGAGCATACCGTGGGGTTAAAAGGGTCGCTCACCGGACGTGCAATGGATACACAAACATTCGATAAAACCGAGAGAAAGATTGAAACCATCGCAACCACCACCACCACAGACATCCCTGTGGTCCTTTGGAGAAGGAGGCAAAACACGCCACCTCCGTCATGCACCACCACGACGATGGACGATGACGACGACGATGATGAGGATGGTGATGAACATCATCGGACCACCAAATCCCTCCACCCTCAACCGAATTTCGGCGTGTGTGTGTGTGCACTTACACTTTTCTGCATTCTCTGTCGTCCTCCAACATTGCGGACGGTCAGAGACACACACACGCACACAAAGCAGCAGCTCGGTAGGGCTGTTCCTGGTGAGCTTTCGTTTTCCGTTTCTTCGACCTTATTTCGGCGATAAATTGCGAAATCTCCGGGTGTGGGGTTGGGGTTGGGGTTGGAATTTTCGATGCCGGTGAGCGCCACGACACACGATTGCAGATTGCCACCCACTCCCTGTCCTGTCAATGTACGATAAATATCTGCACACCAAGCCACGTCGTACTTGTGGTGGTGCGTGCCAGTTCCTCCATCGCACAGCCCTGAGATTTGCATTACTCAACCCAAATAATCATTTACTGTGAGTGTACATAGATGGGAGGGAGGAAGGATTTTCTCTCTCTGCCCCATTCATGGTTTCCTTGCCAAAGGGATGGGTCCCGGTTGGGTTCATTCTCTCTCTGTCCTTCGTTCATTCTCTCCGACTGAAAAGAGGTCGAAAGCTTAAAACAATTTCTCCAGGGTAGGATGGTTTCATTCTTTTTGGAATTCCATTCGACCTCATCGTACATTTTGTATCCTTTTTTTTTTTTTTCAGACCCCATAACGGGTTAAACGAGGGCGCCGCCGGCATTTTGTCGTTGTGTGCGGAATGGTGGAGTACATAGAAATAACCTCGCCACCTTCCTTACCGACATATGTGTGTGAGTGAGAGAGCATCGTTACCAATTTCAGATCCTTTTTTGTGTTGTTTTCTCATCGATTGAGGAGAAAATTCCTTCTTTTTTCTCATGACTTTTTCTGGTGCTTCTCTGGAATTTCTTTGAAATATTTATGGCGAATTCACCGAGGGATGAAATTATATTTTATAAGAAAAAGAAAAGAATGATGGTGTATTTTTTTTTAGAATCTTTTGCTCTTAATGGCTGAAAGGGCGGGCGGTTGGATGATTCTCGCCCCCGGACACTTAATGGATCCAGAGCAGAAAATTCTGATAACACATCGCCTGTGGTCTATAAATTGCGGCAGTTTTTATGAGCACAGCAGGGTATGTGGCGTAGTAATAGAAACACGTTTTGATTAAGAATCTGACAACTCGATCTCTCTTTGCCTCTCGTCTGTGTGGTCGTTTTAAGCCAAGAGTGACGTCCACAGAGGATTCGCGTCAAAACATAATTTTTCGTGAGCTCAGAATGAGTCACCTCTGGCTGGTTGTGATGTTGTTGAAGCGAATTACGCGGATATCCTGTAGACAGAGAGAGAGGAGAGAGCTCTAGTTGATGGGGCGCAGTTTATCCGGGGTGAAAGCTTTTGGCTGGAGGAGGACGAATGAGGATTTGGTAGAGGAAGAGGATTTGAAGCGATTAGGGGGAGTGGAGCAGCGATAGAGCTCTGACAGGGAGGCAGAAATTAATTAAGTTGGCGCTTTAAGTAAGCCTCAGTTGGGTTTTGCGTCTCGGGAAAGGGCAAGGTTTGGGCGGTTTTTCGCTGTTTTAAGAGGTGGACTACGTTTCACTGGCCTCAGTCAGAAGTAAAATCGATGGTATTTGAAAAAAAACTTGTGCACGGTTTCCTGTAGGACGGCCAAGAAGAAGTTTGTCAGAAAAACCTTTCTAAAACTGGTCATTCTTCTATAGAAAGATTACGGCCCATATTTGCAGCTTTTTTGTATCAGCAGGTGTAAGCTTATGCGAGTTCGCATGAAGTTACGACTAAAATGAACGTCTTATCCTTGCCAAAGGCTGTAATATGACAAAAGATTGAAGCTTTATCCCTTATGCCTTGAAAGCAAGATAACCGCGCCCATTTAATTGTGTAAATCGAAACAAATTTGACCTGATTTTGCCAAAGTTTAACTTGTAATATCCTAAAGACGTACTTTCATTAAGGAAGAAAGAAAAAATAAATAGTCGGCGTAAAAGTCCATACAAGTACTCTCGCTTAACAGTCCGACGCACTAACGATTAAGCCACGGCGCCCACAAAGAAGCACAGCGACTATCGAAATTTTGATAAAAACTGTGATGGATCGTAGGAAAGTGACATCCAATGTTCCTTTTCTAACCAAATATGGTGGTTTTATATCAACTATATCCAAAACACAACTTTCTGAACACAGCTGTATGACGAAAAACAGCTAGATGTCAAATTTAAGCGAGAGAAAACATACTTTGTTGACAGTTCAGTTGACATCAATTGGAGTTTCAGTCAAAAAATTGCCAAATCAGTTGACATCACAAATTAGCCAATACAGATACCCAACTTCTACTTCTCTTGCCCCTTGATTTTATTTGACAGCGTTTTTTATAACATTTTGTGTCTGTGAATACGTGTGAGAGCTTTGAACAACAAATCAAACAAATGTGCGTGAAAATGATGAGCAAGTGTTCGGTGCTGCCTGAATTACTGTCAAAATGCTTCCTGTATTTCAGCTACATTCGTGAATTACTGTCAAATTCATTGATGGACGAGGGGAAATAGCCGCTGTACAGTTGGGTGTCTATATTAGGTTGTTTGTGGTTGACATATGCCAACATTTTTGACAAAAAATTACCACAATGAAGAATATTTTTATCTTTAGGGTACAGTACAGTAACTGTTTATTTTCCAATATTCTTCCTTTGATTGGAAATTGAAATGGCTTATGGCAGCTAAGCTTCAGTTATTCAGCAATGTCACTTAAACTCCGATGCAAAGGCTTTTCTTGACGTCCTTAAAAACCGATGAAGTCCGACCTCCCGACTGGCAAAGTAATCTCAATATTGACAGCTTAGTTGACATCTGTCAGAGTTTCTATTAAGAAAGGACTAAGCGAATGTTTTCTTCGTTTTCTTGGTTGCAAATTGAAATGACCCACAACAGCCAAGAGACAATTAACTAAAAATGCATCTTGGGCCTAGACAAAACACATTCATTCAACGTCTTTTGAAGTCTACGTAGCTCTGGCGGCAACGCAATGCTAAAAATGCTTACTCTCTATCAGGAATAAACTAAAATTTGGTTCAATTGACTGAGGAGACTTAACAATTCAAAATTCTCAACAATTTGTATGACATCTGTCAGAGTTTCTGTCAAAAAAGTCTTTTCATTTGTAATTTGATAAGCCCATTGAACAAACTCCCTAAAATTCAGACTTAAAAAACTCTTCGACATATTTTGAAGCAGTCAACTGGGAAGACAATTTTCGTTTTCGACCAGTAATAAAACCCCGGACCGTGGCACAACAGTTCAATGCACGAATCATCTCTGTTTACGTTGTGAAAACCCCCCCTTCCAAAAATCCACCCTATTCACGTCATGTGTCACCCTGTACGGGTATGTGCTATTAACGATGGAAACCAAAAAGGAAAAAACCGTCACTCAGTGCTGCATTCCAACCCCATGCGATGGGAGTGGTGGTGGCCACACCGAGACTCATCTTCAATTTAGAACACACAACACAATTTAACAGATGATGACACATGAGCACGGGAAAGAGAGCTGCTGGCAACAACGTGAGCACAACATAAACACCAGCACACCGTCAGAGTTGTACATAAGAGCAAAGCTTACTCATGAATAATATCGAATTTCCTTATTTATTTATCCATCTTTTTCTCTTTTGCTCGCTCTGCTCCTTTCCCCGGAAAACTCTGACGACTGTATTCATGGGGCAAAAGATTGGTGTGGCAAAATCGGGACTCCAGCAGATGGATGAATGTGTTGGTATAACCTCAGACAAGGACGTTATTCTCCCGCAGAGTACATAATGTACGTTGATTCGGGAAATGAATGAACCGCAGCCCGAAAGCTGGGGTAGTATCCGAAAGCTTCGGTGGCTGTTGTCCTGATTGAGGGGAGAATCGCGTATGTGCCTGGGTAGCCCCACCAATACCCGGAGAGAGAACTGCGCACATGGAGCACTCGGAATTTCACAGTAAAACGTACGGCCAAAGTAATGGGCGTCAGGACGAGGGGTGGTAATAAATTTTGCGAAAACCCTACTGGCGCGGGGGGTGGCGCAATAAAGAAACCAACAGCCACCACCGCCCATCCGCCGTTCGGTGGATATAAATTCCTCGTCGTTGGCAGGCCCTTGTTTTTTTTTTGGGAGTGAAAACTTTTATCCCATTACTTTAATAGTAGCATCGCTTGGCCGGGACTGGGTCTGGGGTCGTTCTGGGTGTGGGGGTAAGCACTTTTGCTGATGATGAGAAGAAATGAAGTTCCATGCAGCACAGCAGCCGGGTCGCTCTCTCTCGCAAGGCCCGGTCTTTCTCCTCGTACATAGCTGAATTGATTTTTTACGTTAACAATTCTCCCCTTTTTCGGTGTAGATGTGTCTGTGTGCGGTAGTTTCTGATCCTTGGCACTTTAGACGTATGCGCGTACGGTCGCTCACCCAGGCGGAGGTAGTTCTGTCCTGTGGGATGGGGATGTGGGTGAAGGCTTAAATTGCGAATTGCGATTTTACGTGTAACAACGACGACGATGAGAGCGAGAGAGATGACTTGTGGCGGTGTGGTGGGGGTTTGTTTTGTCAGTTACTTTTTCCCATTTTTAATGGATCCTTAAAGCTGAACTGCTGTTATATTGGATTAATTCTTTGCTACGTACTTCTGGTTGTTGTTCGTTTTGTTTTTTTTTTTCTTCTCTGCTCTACCACTTGAAAGTGTGTCTCTGGGAGATTTAAGGATTTACATTGTGTTTTGTTAAAATTTAATGACACTTTAGAGTGTTTGTTGTTTTCTTATTTTTTAAAAGCCTCATTCACTGTGTGTATGTGCTGTACATACATTTGAAAATAAATAATTACATAGTTGATTAGCTAATTGGTAAATCATGTAACTCAAACTTTTTTTTTTTCCGTGCATAAGTTTCTGAACCGCCACAATAAAGTAAAGGAGAGAAATGAGAAACGACAGAGAAAAAGAGGCAATTAAATTTAATTGCACAAAATAATTACAAATTAGCTGGGTAAATTCCGGAATTGTTTTGGGCTAATTGCGATGATTTTTGTTTGAATAAAATTTAATGAAACAATTTTTGTTTTCTTAATTTCAATTTTGCAAGTGATTTATCACGTGCTGAGAAATATCTGACGACGATGACGACGATTGTTGCGGTTGCCAACTTCTGAGAAGCTACCTTATCGACTATCCTATTAACAGCTCAATCATTGAAACTCTGGGCAACTCATTAAAATTTAGAAACGTGGTTGGATTACGTTTGTGCTTTAGAATCTCTTGTATTATTTTTTTTAACTTAAGAAGAAGCTTAACTTAAGAAGTATAAGATGCCTCTGGGAGTTTTTTTTTTGTCTGAAGCTTGTGGTTTTGAGATGACGGTAGCATTTTTGTCAACATCTTTAGTGTGCACAAAAGCCTCGTTTTCATGTCTGCACTTAGAAAAAAACTCTTTATAAACCCTGTCTGCTCAATCTATCTCGTTTCGAAGACGATGTTTGGAGTTTTAAATCCGGACTGTGATCCTGTGACCGGTGTCGTGTCCTGTGTGTAATCCTTAAAATCCGGACTATGAGATGGCCCCAGCACTTCGTTGCGTGCTCAAGAGTGTCGGTTTCTGATAGGTTTGTTGACAATAATTCTTTACAAACGCAGTTTGTCAATGCCAAAATTATCAGTTCCAAAAATGATGTTTGTAGTTTTCATCATTATCATTAGTGGCGTGACAGCCCACGAAGGGCCAGAGCCTAGCTTTTTCGCGCACTAACGATTAAGCCACGGCGCCCACATTTGTAGTTTTATTCACCCTAAAATCATGGCTCTGAGCTGATACCACAATCTTTTTCGTGAACATCTTCGGTGCTTTCAGTTTACAACCACATGATTTGCTGTTGGGATTTATTTTTTGATGGCCATTTGTTCCTTTTTACTCGTCTAAGAGGATTTAAAACAATCATCGCAAATCAGATAGCTCAAATTGGAAGATTTTTCTCACCTTAGTTCCTGCTAAAGTTAGTTGGTAGCACAATGGGCCTAGTTTTGGCCTAATTGTACCAAATTTTCAAAATCACAATCATTATTAATGGTGTAACAGCCCACGAAGGGCCGGAGTCTAGCTTTTTCGTGTCTCCACTGTGTTATGCGCGTTATAATTTGACACATGTGAAGGGGACCTACAGTTTATTGCCGGTTCCGAACGGCGAATTACGAAAGATTTCCTTGACAGAGGTTACTCCAGGAGAATTGTCATTCGTTCGCTGGAGGTGGGGCTGTGAAAATTGTTTCTGTTGAGCCTACTTTTAGCTCTCGCATTTTACCACGATCTGAGGTGGTAAAATCTCTCCTTATGGTTGAATGACTATTTGAAAATCTGGTAAAGGTTTTTCTCTGTCAGACACTGATTTCCTAATTTCTAAGCTGCCACAGGCTAATGGAACGACAGATCTGTGACTTTGAGCACGAATCTCGACGTTTTTCCTTCAAATTTTATTAGCTAATATGCTGAGTACTTTTACGGCGATATGATTTTTGACAGCTGTGATTTCCTTTAGCTTTCAGACTTGACAGCTCGCCAGGAACCAAAAAGGGCAACAAAAATGGGGCTGTCAAATGCAGTTGACAGTGATTTTTTTAGCGAAGATTATTCGATGTCACAGTTACTGCAGAATCTTGGCAATTGAAAAGGAAGTGTTCGTTTTTCAAGGCAAACTCATAACTGTTGGCAGACTAACTTTGGCTACACAATTTTTGCCCGTAAAATGTGAGATTCGTTGGTAGCTCATAGCTGGCCGTGTATCAAAAGTGTGCACACAGCTCAAGAGCATAAAAACAAATCAACAACTTCGATCAATTGTCCACTGGCCAAAGAGACCCAGAGTGCACACTATACCCAGTGTTACAGTCTGTCAAAATTGCATCCAAACAAACCTGAGATCCAAGAGATTTCTCACCACTTCACTGAACTGAAATGCAAAGACCATCGTCGTCGTCTCTGGCCACATCAGGTGCAGCCTTGTGTTCACTTTTAGAGACAAAATTGCTCCTCCACTCTTTGCCGCAGCTATCCAAAAGTTCATCAGAGTTAAACAATCACGACTTTGTCATAACAAAATAAAGAAGAAAAAAAAAAAAGAATTTCAATTCAATATCTTTCGACCGCAATCTCTCTCGTCTCTCTGGTCTCTGTTGAGCCGAGGCACTGCACACAAATGTGAAGCACTTTTACAATAAAATTCTTCAAATTGCCACATACTGCGATATTTTAGAATGAACGCATTGAAACAACTGTGTGACCTTTCATCTAAGTTTGTTTCACATGCACCAAGAGGAGAGATCTCTTTTTTTTTTTTTCTTGTGATTTTTTTCTCTCTGCCTGTAGATGTCTAATTCATTATAAGCTCGTTGCTGCAGCACCACCAGCAGTAGCTGGCTATGTCTTGTTATATGCTTCAACACAGCTGCAGCCATGTATGCAGCAGCACTTCTGTAGCTTCAATTGCCTGCAGGCTGTTGGAAACGTTAAAGCAACAGCACAGAGAGCAAAAAAAACAAGAACGACAAAAAAAAAAAAAAAAACAACATTGCAAAATTCCATAGTGGTGGTGTGTAGAAACAGATGCACAACACAAACTATCTACATGCACTCGACAGAGAGTACTTGCAACGAACAACGAACGAGAAAATTCTGCTCTCAAATGAGCAAAAAAGTACAAAAAAACAGACAGAAAATGAAAAAAAGTAGGCCGAGCTTTTTTGGATTCCCACAGATAGTTTTCCACACACAAATACACACTCGTTCACTTTGCGTGCTCATGCAGTGAGTCCATTACTTTGTCGAAGCTACTTCAGATTTCTTTTTTTTATTCCTCTCTTCAATTTTTGTGTGTGTGAACTTTTCTACTGTCCTGTAGACGTGTTGCCAATAGGGTGTGATTTTTTATGGGGAATCGTTAGAATTAGGAGCTGCTGGTTTGAGTCACGACTCGAAGTAGGAGTTAAGGCGTAAACAAAAACGTAACGAACTTCTCCAACTAGTAATTACTTGTTTTGGGGGGGTTCAACCGATTGATTATTGAATCGAATTGGTCTTCAATTTGACCAGCAAGTGTTGACGAGTCGATTTTTAAGGGGAGATTTGATAGACAAAATAATTCTGAAAAGTGTTACGCTTAAAGTGACGATGGGTAAATTTTGTGTCGAGCCACTTTACCGACCGAAAAAAAAAAAACAGTCGCATTTATTCAGTAAGACGTTTTGCCTGAAACGAGAAATAAAACGATAATTTTTGGAACAAATTGAACGTTTGAACGAATTTTCAAACGCTAGGAAAATACTAAGGTCCGTCATTGGATCTTTAAAGTGAATCAACAAAAAAGGCACCAATCGCCATTTTAAGCGTAACGTTTATCAGAATAAGAGTGAATAATTTAGCAACTTCACAAGAAGTTATGACTTTAAGCCTTCTTTATTTTTGAAAATTGCTGTATTCCTAGGTTTTTGAATACATGCTAATAAAAAGGCATTAAAATCAGATTAAGAACATAAATCTGAGCCTTTTTACTTAAAAAAAATTAGATTCTTCTGACTGGACCAAGTCCAAAATCTCGCCTGGTTACGCTTGGGCATACTTCCTGATGAGTTGGAGTGTGCGACAGAGGATCGGGTTGCCTGGAGATCTCTGCTGCGTGCATTGCCCGCGCGACCTCGTTGGTGAAACAAGTGGCCACGGAAGATGATGAAGAAGAAGAATTTTGCTGGCTATAAGTTGGTATCAGGATGGGCCTAAACTTTCATATGTGCGGTTTTTTAGCTATTCTTGTCATTAAACATATACTTGAAAGCAATTTTGAGTCAAAGAAGATTCTTTTTGAACGTTTTCTGACTGATCTTTGATCTTGCAGAGAGTTTTATTTGTTACGAATGATTTTTTGACTGAGTTTTCATGATCTGATCTTGCCTGTGAATCATATTTATGGCTTCATTGTGAGCTCTTTGTTAAATGAACTTTAGTTTCGCCATCAAGAGATCTTGCAGATCAATCAACAGTTATCGATTTTAGGGTTTTGGTCCGAACGACTAAACGAAACCCTTAAAGAATCACTTCGGTGACTGTCTCTCTGTCGCCTTGTTTCATTTTGCATAATGGAGAAGTTGCCCAGCTTTCAAAAATGTTGAAAATATATAAATTTTCAAATTGCTACTACTGAATTAGTGTAGCTTACGATTTTAGAGATGAGGTGATGCATGCTAATCTAGGTCTGAGTCACTTTACCTAGATGCCGCGATTAAACGCGCGGTGGTTGGCCCGCTATGCGTGCTAATCTAGGGTGCATCAGTTTTTATTATTCCACATTTTACCAGCTCTATTACTGATTGTAATTCGAGCTTGCAGCAAATGTTTAATTTAACTATGACCGTCTTTTCCAGGCGAATGAAATTCTGGCCATTTACAAACCGTCGTAGAGTAATTTGATGATTTGATTGAGATGAATTTGGTCTTTCAATTCATCTCTCTGCCTGAATGGCAAGTTTGGAAAGGTCAAATAGCTGTCTGAATGGAGTCACAAAGAATCTTGCGTATTCAATTTTAAATCATTTCAAGAATGTTGATCGTTCCTCAGTCTCATCTGCATTTTTATCGATCTTTCAGAGACTTTGTCCATTTACACGTACACTCTATGTGGACCGTGTGAGCCGCTCTAGTTGCCGATTGTTGCGTCAGCTTCCAAGTCCGATTGTCAACTGCAACTCGTTACAAGCGAACGACTTGAGCGACTCATAAAATACGACACCTTTGATGGCCTCTCTTTGTTGTCTCGGACTTTATTGTAATACACTAAACAGTTTAATGAGGCTAAGGATCGGTCAGTTTTGTGGTGTCGTTAATTTTTTGTTTTCAACAGATGTTTTTGAATCTTATATTGCAATGCCAAATGGGTTCCCAAAAGAATTTGAGGAGTTATCTTCAATAAATAGGTTTAAGTGGCTAAATGCAATCACAGGCCAGATTATGTCCATTGTGACATCACGACGCGATATTTTTTAGAAGATTTTCCTAATAAAAACAGCTCACATAAAAAATCGTCGATGTAACAAAACTTTTATTTCTCAAACTCGAGTTATATTTCATTCCTGTTTCTTTGGCAACACTATTCCCATTGAAATTGAAATTCAAAAGCAAGCAGGAGGAGTAAAATGTCCACCCAATACTCATCATTACCCATTGAAATTGCACAAAAAAAAAAAAGAGAAGAGCTTCATACACCTACAGTACAGTGTATGGTGGTACTAGGTACATTCAATTCTTACCTACACACCTATTTTAAAGATACTTCAGTTTTGAATCAGTTTTGAGGTTTCACATTACTGCCATATGAGAGCGGGCGGGGGGAATATCACAAAAGAGCACGACTGACTCTCGGTAATTCAATATTCGAGAACATAAGTAAAAGAATACACAAAGTTTCGCTAATATTTACCCACATTGCGCACATACTAATATCTATAACTAAACAGATACACATAGTCTACTATAAGATTCTTTTTTTTTGAGTGTGTGCGCGTTGCGGGTTGCATTTTGCAAATAAACTGCCTTCAACTTATGTTTTACTTGCGGGACTGCGGCGTTTGGAAGATTTCTTATCTGCTCGTCGTCATTTGCGTTCTGTGCGCGGCACTGTTGCTGCAATTTTTATTTTGAACACAAAAAAAAAAACAACGAAAGAGATGTCAGAGGGAGGGAGGGATTGTGTGCTTTAGAACGTGAATGTGCCTCTGTTTTTAAATTAAATTAAAATGTTGAGGTTAAGTACTAAGTCACACACACATACAAGTGGACAGACAGAGGAGAGACTGTTTTTGTTTTATTTTTAGATCGTCACAGATTGCAGTAGAGCGATGTAATTGAATGTGAAAAGGCAGCAGAAAGGAGAGGAGAAAACAAAAAATGTTTTTCTATCTCAAGTGGTGAGATCTATAAGCGGCACCAGTATGGTCTGGAGTCGAAGCCTTTTCTTTTTTTTTTTTTTCATTTTGCTGACGTCAATTATGGGGCTGTGGGAGAAGTGTTTTTTTTTTTTGGAAATTTTATGATTTTCCAATCTCGATCTTCAGTGGTCCTTGTGATGTTGGGTAGTCTTTTCGATTTTGATCTGAAAATTTGGATTTAACGTCGCAATCGGACTAGCAATTGGATCCTCTTCAGCTTTGGAGGCCAACAAAAATGTTGAACCACGAATTTTGTTCTCTTTGCTCTCAGAGGTTACGTCTGAAACATCTGCCTGTTGTTGTCCAACGAGGACGTGTGTCGTTTTAACACCCATAAAATGCGATAGGTTGCCCAGAAAGACTTTCAGGTGGTCTAGAACAAATCTAGGAGCCCAAAGAATGTTCAAAATGAGTCGGATACGAAATGACGAAAATGTTTTGCGTCAAATTGAACTTAGAAATTCAGTTTTGAATACCAAGAAGAAAGTCTTAATATGTGTTATCTGAAGAAAAGTCTTTAGTTTCAACTTGAGGTGATTCAAAGACTGCTAAGCGATGTCACTAAGCCTCATACATATTCTTCCAGCAAACAACCACTTAAACCTCTATGATCATGAACCGAAATACGAAAATTTGTTCCAAAAAAAAATGTATTAAATTCATTTTAATTATTTTTCCCCATCCTTTCTTTTCCATGGCAAGCTAAAAAGATTTGGAAACGGCTAACAGCTTTGAGACAAATAGAACTCACCACGCCTTGTCCAATTTCATTTCTTTGCCTCCGAACAGCCACAATCAGTCTCTCTCCCTCAAGGAAAAAAAACTCCTCATTACTTCATCTCCCTTTTTTGCATGTCAAAGCAACAGTCTGCCACAGCATCAATTATTAATTTGTGAATTTTTCATTCTCACATCTTCAGCCATAAAACATCGTAACAATCGTAATCGTGTTATGAGTTCTCCCTTAAATCACCACACGTCCTTCAGCGCACACTCCCGCACTTATTACTTTACTGTGCAATAATTAATCAAACAAAAGCAAAGATATTGGCAGTAAGCCATTTTTATTATTTCCTTTCTTTGTTTTTTCTTTTGCTTTTCCCCCGACGTATGTAGCCTTTTAACAGCTGTTTCTGTGGGTGATTTCATTATTAATCTTATAAATGATGAAAAATATGCCTTGCTCTTCCACTGGCAGCTGTTTTTTCTGAGTTTTTTTTGAAACCATTGCTGGGGTGCTTCGAAAAATAAGTGCAAAATTAAATGTTAACCTTTGGGTTGTCTTAAATGGATTGCAAACTGCTAGGGACTGAGAATCGAAGTTTTTGGAGATGGAAAATGAAATAAGACATGTTTTGGGGCAAGTCCTTTTTGTGGTGGTCTTTGAAAAAGAGATGTCTAGTTTCATCTTCGAGACAAACTGTTGTGAGAATTTGCTTTAAGGGGACTTCGGAATAGCGTTTAAGTAGTCAAAGATATTTCTTTAGTCTTTTTTTTTTGTAAGTTTATGCAAAATTTGTCGGGATGTTGTTCAGGCAAAGTTCTTAGATTGGCTGTGCATTCGATTTGTTGGTATGCCATTCACAGAATTTTTAAATTAAGTGATTGTTTGAATGTTTCTTCAATTTTTGAGAGTACGTCCCATCGACACCACTCTGTTGCCGACTGTCTAAGGCCTTCTGTTGTAATAATATAAACTCTGTGCTGTTGCAGAACTTAATCTCAAATAATTATAGTTCTTTTCTGTGTTGGGAATCGGACAAGAGACGTCTTATTCAAAACTCTTGCAATACAGAATCTGTTTGCAAGGCTTATAAATTACCTACAACTGTAAGCCATCCACTTTACAGCGCTCCTAACAGATCCTTTTTTACTAAATGAGGACAAACGAAGCAGTGTTCGTGTGTAGAGAACATACTCAATCGATTAATTGATCTCTTTAATGCATTTTCTATAATTTATCAATTTTCCTCTGTTCTAAGACATACGCGAGTTTCTACACAGCACACATTAAAGTGCACTTCCATTCAATTAGAACTCACTGCAGCCTCGTAAGCGTACAAATGCATCACATAAGCAAAAAAAAAAAAACAACTTAGACTAGAGAAAATAACGCGCGATAGACTTAAAGAAAATAGAAAAAAAAAAAAAAAAACGTAAAACAAAGTCAACTTGACATCATTAACGGAGTCATTCACATTTTATGTGTGAATTCTACGAGCTGCTCTTGTATCTGTGTAATTCTGTTTTTTTTTTGTTCGTAATTAAATGCTGTACTTCTCTTTTTGTTATTTTGCAATTTAATACATACACGTATGTTTTGTGATTTTGCCGGTCGACGGCCATTACACGCAACATCATCGAACTGAGGTAATCTGTCAAAGTTTGCCGCCAAGTACGCGTAAACTTGAGAAGTTATTGACAGGTACATTGACATCATCTCTTGATACACAATTAGAAAGAAAAAAATATTGCATGTATTTTCATATTCCCATAGAGTGGCGCTGCCCTTGTCACAATTTTCTTAGTTATTTTTCTGAAACAATCGTGCAAATCACTATAAGATTTTGTTGCGCCCATTTTGTATGTTTGAAAACTAAAATGGTCTGAAGAACTGTTATCCAAGAGTCGGCAATGAAGTCTGTACAGCGAAGGTAAAGGAGGTGAATAATAAATTAAATGCAATAAATTCTTTTATCTTCTCTTTACAAACTTCTATGCATAAAATATACGTCTACATTCATCATATGCAATTAATTTATTGCTTTTTTTTCGTCCCCCTTCTTTATAACCACCATTGGGGGAATTGCATTTAACCTACGAAGCATTTCCGAACCAATGCACACAGACACTGTTGCAGTTTATTAGTGTGTAGAAAATTAAATATCGAATACACACCTCAGGTAGGAAAAAATAAAAAAAAAAAAATATCATTCAGCAACAAAAACAAAGGTGTGTCTATTGTCCCGAGCCAAAGAGGCAGGTATAAATTTCCTGTTTGCGCTGGTTTAACTTACCCTCACTCTCTGTGTGCTGGATTTTGCTGGATGGTTGAGACAACGAAAGGTAGAGAAATCGCCCCTTTCTTGTATGATGTTGTATTTCGTTTTAAATTTTTTTTTTTTCCTTGTTTTGTGTTTCTGTGAAATGCCAAGATTTTCCCGTTGTTTTTGAGCAAAATACCTGAATGAGAAGAAATGTGTAAAGCACCTCACGAAATGTTTGTTATAGGAAGATTGGGCTTCAAACTTGAGTTTGTTTTTATTCTCTTTTGGTCGTCGTGTTGACGTTTTTGTGGATTCATCTGACATTTGGCTTTGGTTGCTAAATTGTTTAGTTTTTACACATGACCTTAAATCTTTTGGGATTATCTCTTATCTGTTGAGCCATCTTGCGATCTTGGCATTTGTCCAAAGTTCCTGCACGTCTTTGCTTTTAACCCAGAAATTATAAAGGTCGATTGTCTTTATCTTCTAGCAATTAAAATCTTAAGAATAAAATGGAAAATTCACTCCTTTTGTACAAATTTCCTTTATTTTTTGTAAAATCTCGCTCATTCATAATTGGATTTTCGTTAAATTTTACTTACAATTTCCCTTCTTTTTTTCTTTCCATAAGTGCAGCTCACACCTTAATGCCCGTGTCATAAAAAAAAAAAAAAAAAAATCTAGTACATAATTCCTGTCAAAGAAGAATTTCCCCTTCGTCGCCCAGAGCATCAGACGCCATAGCTCGATGTTTGTTTATGAGTAAAATTAAATATATTTTAACTGCCTGATAAACAAATAATAACAATAATTTGGATTTAATAAACAAAATCAATTCGGCATTTTTTTAACTCCTTTTGTGTTGTAAATTTTTATTGTTGTCATCTGTGTTGTTGCAGTGATACTTTTTGCCTAAGTTTGTTTTGCTCTTGCTGTTGTATTGTGTCCGCTCGATCGTTGAATTTTTTTTTTTTTTTCGTTTTTTCGTTTTGCATGTGTGGAAATTGTTGTAAATATATTTTATTTTACCACACGTGTGGAAATATGCGGCAAGTGAATATAGAAGAAAATAAAATGTTTCATCAATTGTGTTTTTATCAGAAATTAGAGATCACAGAATCTCGGAAAGTGGGTGTGTGATAATCATGGTACACTAATGTCAAAGACTTGTTAGACTTCAAATAATTTCATATCATTTTAGGTCCCAAATGAAAAGGTATTTCCTCTTTCAATTAAAAATCAACAAAAATTCATTTAATTAAACTCGCATTCGTGACTTGTGAAGGATTTTAACGTTCTATTTCTCTCTCTCTCTCTCTCTCTCTGATCTTCTTACAGGTCCACAGAAGACGTATCACCACCGAACTTCGAACAGCGCAGCAGTAGCTACTATGAACGTAGTTCAAGATTAGTTGCTGGTACAGAATCATCATACATTAGACAAATTCCTTTTCATTCGGCTAGTGACAACCGGGGGCGTAATAGGGATAGACTATTCAGAAATGGTCCATATAATTCGATAATCGATAGGTGAGTTGGATTTTTTCTTTTGCATTTTGAGTTGATTGAGTTTTTATTTGAGGTGGGAAAGTGTATTGGAATGAAAAAAAAAGTAAAATCAAGAACAAGGATAAGAATCTTAGTCTCTTTTCTGTAATTATTATACGTTCACAAAAAAATCTACACATTTTCGGACAACCGATTTAACATCCCTGTGCTGTTGACGTAGCGAAGTTCGTAACAATTGCCTCTACATATTAAATTTTACTTGAAATTGTAATTATTTCTCAAACTCAACTTAGAGATGTAAATCTGAATGATGGGAGTGAGAAAAGGGTTTCAGTTATTAGTTGGAGATATTTAGACAATCAAATTCCTACAAATTTAACCATATCTATTATTGTATTAGGCGGCCTAACAGCCCGTTGAGAGCCAGAGCCTAGCTTTTTCGCACCTCCACTGTGTTGTGCGCGTTATAATTTTGACACATTTGGAGGGGACCTACTGTTTAATGCCGGTTCCGAACGGCGAATTGCGAAAGCTTTTCATGACAGAAGTACTCCAGGAGGGTTGTCAGTCGTTCGCTGGAGGTGGGGCCGTGAAAAATGTTTGTGGTGTTATTTCCCCGAGCCGGATTCGAACCTAGGTACTCTCGCTTAACAGTCCGACGCACTAACGATTAAGCCACGGCGTCCACTTTAACCATATCTGGTTCTTCGGTATTTTGCCATTTGCAAAACCAAATTAGTTGAAGTTCCTTTTCACTTGTATGCGCCATCTCAATCGACGGCATCTTCTGCTTGGGTTGTCCCAAAAGCTCGAATGCAAAGACTTTAATCGACTAAACAGGATTCAATTGTTGCTGGTTTGTCCTTATAGGGAACGTCGATTGCTGGGAGTTGGGTTAGAAAATTGATTTGTGAGTAGTTGAGTTGTTAAAGGAAGAAACAAATGTCTTTGAGTTAAACATTCTTAGGAGATATATAAACCAGGGCCATTGAGATGTTTTGTGGTAACCCCGATCTAAATTATATGTTTAGTCAATCAACGTTACAGTCACACATAACATCTTTCACATTCCACACAAATTACATCGAAATTAACGATCTGGTGGGACTAAGCAAAAATCCTTTTGAAATTGCGTAGAGAACAAAATGTGCGTCTATGATTTTGATGGGGTGGAAAGGTTCAATTTCGAGATTCTGTGTGTGAGTGGGATCTTACTAAGCAGCAAATATGGCGTTCCAAAGTTCCACTGAATCCTGTTTTTGTGACAAAACTCAATACCATGCCAGTTTGCTGATCTGGATGTCTTGAAACGACACGAAAGGTGTCCTTTTAACTACACAAAACCTACAACAACTGCTTGTTAGACCAATAAGCTACTGCCAAGTCGATTTTTACATCTGTTCGGCAGACTCTCTTCTCAACCGTGTCTAAGAAGAGTCTTGTTTATTTAACTTGAGACTGAAACTCGTAGTCAAGCTGTCGTAACAAAAAATTCCATAAAACCATCATCACCACTCTTTCTCTCTAATTTTCTTTCACGATAACATTTCGAAAGGATATTTCTTTAATTAAAATTTAATTTTTATTTTTTTTTTTTTATTTTCAGACCATCACCGTCATCAGTTGGTCGAGTACTGTCATGGTACGAAACAAGCCCAGGAGGCAATGGTGGCAGTGGGAACAGCAGCAGCAGCAGCAGTGGTCAACCAGCAACTTCTGCGAGTTCTGCAGCGGCCTTGACCGCCGGCACCTCGTCATCTCAATCACCCGCCGCCTCAAGAAGTGTCTATGGCAATGTGGCCAGTGCTGTTGTTCAACCAGACACAAATAGCAGTAGTAGCTGTAGTAGCATAACTGGTGGAATCGGAGGTGCTACTAGTACCAGCTACAATGATATACAAATGTTAAAGAGTAAAAGTAAAAAATCCCGTTGTGGCTCGGAGTCGCCATGCAGCGGTAGTATAAATAATTTACCATCTGCGGTGGCGGCGTCAGCGGCAGTTGTAGCGTCAGCGCAAGCAGCTGGCGTGAGCAGTAGTAGCGCAAGTAGTAGTAATAGTAGTAGTGGTAGTACAATCATCGCTGCCAATAGCAGCACTAGTAATAATAACAATAATAATAATACAAGTAGTAGTGGCAGTGTTATAAACATTGCCTCCTCTAACGCCTCCTCCTCCTCGTCCTCGTCCACGTTTAATAATGCGACAACAGCAGCAGCAGCGGCAGGCAGTAGTCACAGTAGTCACCTCGTGGAGCGGGGGAACAGCAGTGGAAGCAGCAGTAATCACAGCCAGAATAATCACGGCGGAGGAGGCGGCTGTGATGGCGGCAGTACAACCTCAAGTAGATCGCATTCGCGCAGTCCCAGCAGTTATAGTTCAACAAATAGTTCGTCATCAAATTCGCATGCGTCCAGTCCGGTGTCCGGCAGTGAGCATCCGTCGTCTAGGACAAGAAATTTACAATCGGCTGTGTCAGCGCCTGGCGATGGTAAACGTAAGTCTTATTTTCCGCTTGTGAAATGGAAAATTCATTTTCGATTTTCTGTGTGTTTTTTTAGGTAACAGCACGGCTACCTCATCATCATCGACATCGAGTGGTGGTAGTGGCGGTAATCCAGTTGTGCATTCCGAAGATAATCGGCCGCTTGCGATACGCGTTAGGAATTTACCGGCCCGTTCCTCAGACACATCCCTTAAGGATGGTCTCTTCCACGAGTACAAAAAGCATGGCAAAGTGACATGGGTGAAGGTGGTTGGCCAGAATTCAGAGCGTTACGCGTTGGTGTGCTTTAAGAAGCCCGACGACGTTGATAAGGCGCTTGAGGTGTCGCATGATAAGCTGTTTTTCGGTTGTAAAATCGAAGTGGAACCGTATCAGGGATACGACGTGGACGACAATGAGTTCCGGCCGTACGAAGCCGAACTGGATGAGTACCATCCGAAGTCGACGCGAACGCTGTTCATTGGGAACCTGGAGAAGGACATCACGGGCAGTGAACTGCGGGCACAGTTTGATTGCTTCGGCGAGATTATCGAGATTGACATTAAGAAGCAAGGAATGAATGCGTACGCATTTTGCCAGTACTCAGATATTCTGTCGGTGGTGAAGGCGATGCGCAAAATGGACGGGGAACATCTGGGCAATAATCGAATAAAGCTGGGCTTTGGCAAATCGATGCCCACGAACTGCGTGTGGATTGATGGCGTGACAGACAGCGTGAGCGAGAATCAGCTGATGAGCCAGTTCTCTCGGTACGGTTCGGTGTCGAAGGTGATTATTGACCGGGTGCGACAGTTGGCGCTTGTGATGTTCGATCAGATTCAGTACGCGCAAACGGCTGTGAAAGAGATGCGCGGCACCACGTTGCGCGGTCGCAAGCTGCAGGTGGATTTCGCTTCGAGAGAATGCCAAGAGGCGTTCTATGAGAAGCTTGAGAAACAAGCTGCAGGTAAGAGGCTCTTTGACCTCCCATTTCCACCTCAGTGTGCTGATTTGTGTTTTTCTTTAGGTGGTCGTTTCAATCGCTACGACTCGCAATCTTCGCGATCGAGGGCGTCATCGTTCAGCCGCCACCAGAACTCCAGCGGCAATTGCTCACCCAGCACGCCCACAGCACTCTCGTCGACGAGTGCGAGTGGGACGGGCAGTGGGAGCCTCCAGTCTGTGGTCGGGTCCTCGTCACTGCCAGGCGGCGGAGTGAGTAGCGGCAGTGGCGCAGCTGTTGTAGGTGGTGCATCATCATCGGGCAGTTCCGCCAGCGGCAGTGGTGTTATAACGTCTGTCGGAGCCGCTTCAGCCGCTGTCGCTGGTGCACTTCCAGCTGCAAGCAGCACAACGCCTCGTGGTGGACGATCGAGAAGCTCCCGACACAACATCGGTGACTACGACTACTTGTCCGAGCGTAGATGTCGCAACTACGACGAGTACAGTCAGGGGTCAGCGGCTTCGCATGACGAAGACGCTCAGCACTGCGGTTTCCAGCAACGCTCTGATTCGCCTTTGTCGCGACTCTGTGGCGGAAGCAATGGCGGCGGCAGTGGCGGCAGCAGTGCTATCGGCACACTTGCTGCGGGGAGCATCGTTGATACGCTTGATATTAGTAATTCTAATAATGGACGACGTCGTTGCGACAAAAGTCCTGGAAAGCAAAAAGGTATAAAATACGCGCTCTTGAATCAAGGGGTTTTTGAGTTAAACATTCTCTTTGTAGGTGATATTCGAAATTTACAAAAAGAACGTTCCCATCTGCTGGAACAACTAGAAGAATGCCCGTCCAGTGGTGATGAGTTAGTTAGTCCTAAGAAACGTATGAAGTTCGATCATTCATCGTCCTCGCACCATCACAACCATCATCACACGTTAACCGGATTGGTGAGTAGAAACTTAAAGTTTTAAACTAAGCTAAGCTCTTTTTTTTGGGTACCCAAAATCGTTTTGTGGTGTTGCAAAGATGAAAGTTTGGTTAAGTTTAATGAACATATCTGTGTATAGAGCCCTGTATATTGTATTCAGTAGAGATCCTAAGTAACTCTGAGTATTTTTGATGTGAATCCATGGTTAATAAGTGTATTTTTTTTTTGGTTTTCTTAATGTTTTCTTTCTCTGTTTAATAATACAAAAAAAAAATTGCATGCTAACCCGAGTCTACGGTTTCCTATCGCTTCACTACATTACCGACATGTAATTCCTAAACGTCAAATTGGCTTTCGATAACATGACTGCAATTACAATAAGGTTCGATTATTTACTCGTAACTTTACTGTAAAATGTTTCTTTTTTTTGTGGTACATAAAAATAAAGGCACACTGTTATCTTTAGTATAAAATATCACAATTAACTTCGTCTGTTTCGGAAAATAAATTATGAATACAAAGACGCTCGCGAGAGTTGTGATCCCGTCGAGGTTTTAGCAGAATATTGTGTAAGCTGTGTTTACACAGAAAGAAATTCTGTCGCCAACACGCGAGTGAAATTCGTAAAATTACAATTCTGTTAAATCACCGAAGCGAAAACAAACTGATCAAATAACTTGACTTTGCCGCGTGTGTTTAAGTTATACACATAATTTATTTGTAAATAGACTACATGATTAATATACGGGACTGATAAACTATAAAAAAAAAAAAGGCATCAGCCTTTTTGTCAAAAATTTCTTTTGCTGTGCATAATTGGTGTTTAACTTTTTTCCCCTTATAAATAAAGAACCTTCTATATATTTTATTTTTGCTGACCAATGATTTGTTTACGGATTTTAGGTTCTGTGTTGTTTTCCGTATTTTATCGTTGAATTTTACGCATTCTTTGTGTGACTGCGGGCTGTTGCCATCACTTGTACCTTTACACATTCTTTTCTTGTACGCATTCTTTTCCACTTCCATGAATTTAAAAAAAAGAATAAGAAGTGAAAAATATAGGGCTTGGAGATGTAAAATATTGGTAAGAAAATCTTAGTGCGTTTCAGTGTTTTGAAAGTCACTTCCACTTAGTTTTTTTTATTTTTGGACTTTTGAAATTTGAATTTTATGTATCTAACATTGGCATTACATTCCTTAATCAAAAGCATTATGTCTTTTTTTTTTGGCTTGCTGCGGTTATGGGCACGGTTAGTTCAAGATTCCTTAATCAAAAGCTGTCGTGGGTTGTACTTTGATGTACTTAGGACTGTCGGTTGATCTCGTCTTTTAGCTCAATTCTGATTATGACTGCCTTCTGGTTCATTTGATTGAGTCTACCAGATTGTCTTGTGAATCTTTCTGCACTTTGGGGTTCTCTAGACTAGTCTCTTTTTTTTTATCCAGCACTTTGGATGAAAAAAAAAAAAGAGTAAGAGGAACAAGAGAGATACTCCATGGGGACTGTCAGTCGCTCGCTGGTGGTGGGGCCGTGAAAATTGTTTGTGGTGTTTTTCCCCGAACTAGATTTGAATTCAAGTACGCCCGCTAACCACGGCGCTCGCAACAAAATTAAAGGGTCCAGCAACTATTTTCCTGCCGTATATATTTATTAATTTGTCTGTTCAATTGGAGAACGCGAGTTAAATGATGATTGACGCTTAGTAAAACGTTGTCTTTACATTTTCGATCGACGTATATCAAAAGGTTGTAACGACGGCTGTTTTTACATTTTCGTATATCTATCAGTTTCCCTCATTTTGTTGAGCCAAGCTCGATTCTGATTGTTCTCTGATTCACATGATGCAGCTTCCTCCGTTTCTGTCTTCTTAAGAGTCCTTGTTTTAAAAGGTTATGGCGGCTATAAAGTTTTAATAAATGGAAACTCACAGTAATTTTTTATTTGATTCTTTATGTTGCTTTCATTTATTTGATTAATCGTGTTTTTTCTTCTCCCATTACAGCCACAAACGCATTCAGCCGATGTTAACAACAGCGTCAGCAGCAGCAACAATAGTAGTAGTGTTAAACCGCCGGCACAGATCGGTGATTCCAACTGTGATGCTTTAAGCACTGATACAAGTAGTTCAGCAGCCATGCAACAGCAGCAGCAGCAGCATCCCTCGCATCGCAAGGGTAGCAGTGCTTGTGGCGGTGTTGAGGTCCGAAGATTGTCCGAATGCAATAGTCTTAAATTTGGCTCTCAACAACAGCAGCAGCAACAACAACAGCAATCATCAGCGCTGCTGCACCATCACCATCAACAATTGCAACAGTTGCAACAGCTATCGAATAGCAGCAACAGTAGCCGGCGACCGTCCATTGAATTATCCTCGTTGGCTGCAGTTGCTCGTCCTAGCAGTAGTGACCACGCGCACAACTCTACTATAAACTTATCATCTTCCTCAGGCACCTCGTCCTCCTCGTCCTCCGTTTTAATGATGAACTCATCGATGGCCTGCAAGCGACGAAGGGTTGTAGGCGCAACTTGTAGTCTAATGGCAGGAGGCGTGCTTACCGGAGCACAATCGTCATCATCCGCGACGACTGGTGGAGCGGCAGCGGCAGCAGCAGCAGCAACAGCAGCAGCTGGAGCGCCATCATCGTCCTCATCATCATCAATAAATACGCCAAACGATGCTAACGAATACCACACTTCAAGAGGCCGTGGTCATCAATTACATTCCCATCACTCGCACGAGGCGTCCGGTGGCGAAAGTGCGGACGGCTCACGGCCTGGCACACCGCTGTGCGACGAACGCCCCGAAATGCCAGTACCCAGTGAACCGCGACGGATACCACGGGATCGGCCGCACGAGCCGATGATCTTACCGCTGCCAAAATTTGGCATACCGTTTTTTCAACAGTATCGAATGGCCTCCACCAATCAGTTGTACTCCTCGTCAACATCCTCCATTGCTGGAGCCCTGTCCTCGGCGGCGGCAGCAGCGGTGAATCATAGTAGTAATAATCCTAGTAGTAGCTTAATAAATTCAAGTTCTTCTTCTTCTGCAACATCGGCGTCTGCGCTACTGTCAAACAGTAGCTGCGGTGGTCATTCTAGTCTTAATAATGCGCTCTCGAGTCCGCCTGCTTCGATGATTTTGGGTCGACTGGCCGGATCAGCGTCATCGTCGTCAGCGTTACACCATCATCAGCATCATCACCATCACCACCACATGCATCATCATGATACCAACAACCGGAGGCACATTCTCTCGCAAGCGTTGGCCAACTCGCTGCGCTCCCGATCGCTGAGCAGCAATTCGAGTGACTCGGACGTCGGAATGCGTCGCAGCTCGAGCCCCACGCTGGAGGAACGCATCAAATCGTTGGACGAGCTTTACGAAAAGTGGAACGGCGGAAGCAGTGGCCTGCCGTCGCGGCTGAACCAGTTAAACTCCTTCGCAGCGTCAACAACGCCGTCGTCCGCCTCCTCGGCGGACAGTGCGTCGCACCTGCCGCACGTCAACTATCACCACTACCCACATTCAAACACCGGAAGTGCGTCTTCGTTCACCTCGTCTAGGCACAAGTTCTTCGACCTCGACGTCATGGAATTGAAGCCATCCGACATAGTGAAGTCAGTGCTGGCAAAAAAGTCCATATTCGACGACGATTTGCAGCGGCTGATGAACATCAACGACAAGTACGAGCCAGCCGAGTTCCCGCATCTGTCGAAGCCAGGAATGGCCGCATCGACATCGCCGGCGCTTCCCAATTTGGCGGCCACAAAGACGCCCGTCGTCGGGTGTATCTCGGTGAATAAGACCGTGCCAGCCCCACCAACCGGGACAGTGACGGTGGCAATGCTGCAGCGGTTGAGCAACTCGTCCCCGATGAACAGTCCGCAGGGCTCGATGTCGCCGTACAACAGCCCGTCTCCGTCACCTGTCGTGACCGGAACGCTGGCACCGAAAGGTCTACCCTCGGGCGACACAAAGTCAAGTGTCATCACACCCCAGCCCGCAAAAGGACTACAATATCCATTTCCAAGTCACCCACCGTTGGTCAGTTCTGCTAGTGGCGCATCGCCGAGCAGCGCAGAGCACAGCAGCAGCAGCAGTAGCACCATCATCAGCACCAGCACCAGCACTAGCACCTGCAACAAGCAAGTTGGCGCGGATCAAGCGCCGCCAAAACCAAAGACTAATTCGATAACCAAAAGCTTGAGTGTGCCCGGAGACAAGATGTCTTCGGTGGTGACGGCAGCGATAGCAGCAGCGGCAGCAGCAACATCCACTGCGAACCACTCCTCAGTCGCACCGTCTTCACGTGTCCTGGTGAAGTCCGCCTCCGTGCCGGGCAGCACGAACATTGGTACGATAAAAACCACGACCGGTAGCAGTTCCTCCCACACGACATCTTCATCATCATCGTCCGCGACGACCCTGTCCAGTCAAAAGCATCAGTCGTCCGTGGACGATGATCCAGCGCCAAAGAGTAAGCATTCCACGGCGTCGTCGAGTAGAAAAGGCTGTGAAAAGAGCGAGAGAAGCTTCAAGCACAACCATCGCAGTGACTCCATGAGCAGTGAAAAGAAGTCGTCGACGAAGGGCGAGAAGTCCAAGAGCGAGTCCTCTGGCGAGAGACGGAAGCAGCTTGCTGCCGCCGCCGCATCGTCGATGGTCGAGGACTCCCCAACGACGTCGTCTGCCGACAGCGAGAAGGAGCACCAAAAACACCTGCAGGAAGAGAAGGATAAGGAGCAGCGCCAGGAGCGTGAGCGACTAGAAAAGGAGAAAGAGAAGCACCAGCAAAAGGAAAAGGAGCGTCGAGAGAAGGAACTCAAAAAGCAGCGCGAGCGCGAAGAGAAAGAACGCGAAGAAAAAGAGCGGAAGGAGCGCGATGAGCAGCGTGAGCGTGAGCGTGAAGAAAAAGAGCGGAAAGATCGCGAGCGTCGTGAACGGGAAGAAGCCGAACGCAAGGAGAAGGAGCGCGAAGAGCGCGAGCGCCGCGAGAAGCAAGAACGCGAGCAGAAAGAGCGCGAACGCGAACAAAAGGAGCGCGAGGAAAAAGAACGACGGGAACGTGAGCGCAGAGAAGACCAGGAGCGAGCGTATCGCGAGCAGCAGCAAAAGCGGCAAGAGCAAGAGCGCCGTGAGCGTGAACGCGAACGTGAATCAGTTCCTGCCCCGCCGCCGGAGTCCCAGAAAGATTCAGTACTACCTCCTCCCCCGCCACATGAGAACAACGAGAAGGAGAACCGACAGAACCACATCCGCGTCGATGGGAGTGACATCACAAACAGCGACAGCCTCGACTTCGAGAAGCGTTTCTTTCGCCACATGCAGCACTACGAGGACAAGCACAACAAAGAGAACAGCGGCGATGATGTTCTCCTGCCGTCTGATGGCCAAAAGCACCGCAGTCGCAAGTCGTCACGAAATTCACCCATCCGCCTGCCAAAGCGTCGCCTGAGCTCACAGGACAGCATGGATCTGGTGGAAGACGCCGCAAAGCGAATCCGCATAACGTCCTCCACAGAGACCTCCAACAATCCCACGAGCAATCACAAAATACTCGACCGGCGCGACTCGAAGGATCCTACCTCAAAGAAGCACCACAAGTCGTCGTCGTCCTCACACAAAAGTACCAGCGAGGACAAAGCTCAGCAGCAGAACGATACAGAACACAGGTACCGCAAAGACTCTGGCTTCGAAGAGAAGAAGATGAAGAAGTCAGACCAGTCCGCAGCGGCGAGAATGGGGGCATTTGCAATGCTCATGCACTCGCGCAAGAAGCACAACAACAAGGACGACAGCGACGTGCTGAACAACATGAACGACAAGCCCGACGAGTCCTCGTTCAGCAACCACCACCAGGACGAGTCCGAGAACGTGGCTCCGAAGACACCGCAGCACACAGCCCCGATCTCGTCGGACGACGAGGATCGGCCGCGACCAACGCAGCCGCACCACCACCACCACCAGCGACACAAGAGCAAGCGTGAGCACCGCGAGCGGAAGCGCCACAGCATCGGCAGTGGTGGCGGCGGTGACTACGAGGACCGGGACAAGAAAGAGCAGTCGGAAGGCCGACACATTGATCGGAAGTCCTCACGGTCCGACGAGGGCTCTCACCTGCACCACCACCACCAGCAGCATCACCCGAAGCCGTCTTCGTCATGCGGCAGCAACAGCGGTGGCGAAAAGTCATCCTCGCACCGCAACAAATCGACGCCGTCCAGTCGCTTGATGCTAAGCGACTCGAATGATTCTGACTCGGACGCGCCAACGTCCAAGAAGCATTCCATATTCGACATCCCCGACGAGGGTCCCTACGTGTCCATGTACGACAAGGTGAAGGCCCGTTCCTGCAAGAACATGCAGAAGCAGGAGGAGGAGAAGAAGATCAAGGCAAAGTTCACACAGCTGAAGCAGTGCCGAGCGAAGCGCGAGGAAAAGAAACGCTCCACGTCCTACGACGGAGACTCCGACTCGGACTTCGAGGACCGCCAACGCTACCGCAGCAGCTTCAAGCTGAGAGGAGGCTTCACCAGCTCCTCCGACGAGAGCAACATAGTGCAGCGCAGAGTCAGCATGACCGGCTGCAACACTATATCCGACTCGGACTCGGACGCCCGTCGCTTGAGCTTCAATCGGAAGCGACTCAAGGAGCTGTGCGACGCCGACGACAGCTCTGAAAACGGTATCTACATCCGCAAGAGCTCGTCCTGCAAGAAGATCTCCGCCAAGCGCAACTCGCGCTCGACGCGGATCGAATCGGACTCCTCAGACATGGACACGGTGCCGCCACCGCCGATCTTGAAGCTTGAGAACGACATCGATGCAGAGCACAAGTTCAAGCGTGAGATCGAGAAGGACCGCACAACAGACGAAGAAGAAACCGAGCGCGAGACCAAGGTGAAGGTTGAGAAGATCAACTCGGAAATGACCGATGGCGAGGTGAAGACCGAACCATTGCTCCCACCTTTGCTGGCCTCGAGTGAGATCAAGAAGGAGTCCAAGGACTTCTTCGAGATGATAACAGAATCAGACAATAATAACGCGCACTCTGGCAGTGCGTTGGAGGGAAAAGACTCAGTCTTTGACTCGCGTATTTCGCCAGAGGGCCGCAAGAAGCATAAAAAGAGCAAGAAGCGTCAGAAGACCCCGTTGCCTTTGGACAGTGACACGAATGTGTCCGGAGCGGAGAAGGTTGAAAAGGTGGAAAAACCCGAAAAGACCGAGAAAGTTGACGCAAAGAATCCCGTCGTGATGGATCTGTTCGACAAGCTGAAAGAGGAGTCACTGGTTGTTGCAGCTCCAACAATCGTGTCAACCGCGCAGGCACACAGTGCCGCTTCGTCTACGACCGCCGCGGCGCTGCTCAACGAGAAGAAGCGCCACAAGGAGCGGAAGGAGAAGAAGCGTGAGAAATTTCGCAGTGTTGACTTTGACAAGTCGACCCTGTCGAAGGAGGAACGACATCGCCTCAAGAAGTCCAAGAAGTCGAAGAGCACAGATTTGCCACGATATCCGTCGAGCGCCAGCACGCCGTCGTACAACGCAGTCTCCAGCAGCCAAAAGAGGACGGAGGAAAAGATGGAGTTCATCTTTGGGCCGATCTCCGATGAGGACGAATCGCAGATATCAGGCGCAGAGTCCGTGCACGCGAAGCCTGAGTGCGGCCCAGTGGTTTCGGCTGCGGTGAATCCCTACAAGCAGGAGCCCCTCACGCCCAAGTCCCACACGGTGGAGGAGAACGAGGAAAACAAGCAGAAGACCATCAACTCGAACACCTCACACGTGGACCGTGACCGGCATCGCAAGGAGAAGCGCGAGAAGAAGCGCAAGGAGCGCGAGAAGTCGAGGGAGCAGCACGCGTTGGCCGCTCTTCAGACGTCCACATCGACGCCTTCCACGGCGAAGGTGGAGGACGAGAATAGCGTGGACTTGGACGAAGCCGGTCGCGCCCTCGAGGCCCAGCTCATGGAAGATTCGGACAACAAGATGACCGACGAGACACCATCCACTGCGGCGACATACCGCAGTGACATGACCGACGTCTTCCGATTCTCTGACGGCGACGAGAACAGCATGGAAGTGCACGCGCCTCCCGCGACCGGAGCGAACTCCGAAAAGAAAGACAACAATCACCAGCAGCAGCAACAGCAGCAGCCCGATCACCACAAAAACAAGGAGAAGAAAAAGAAGAAGAAGCGCTCGAAGGAGGAACGACACCACCAGCGGCGCGACTACCACCACAATCAGCAGGTGAGTGCCGCGATGATGTCGCCTCCACCATCCACCTCGAGCAAGCTGTCCATCGACATCGAGGACGACGTTAAGGAATCCGCGCCGATTTGCAAGCCGTCTCCGAGCTTGCCGTGCCTGTTGGACGACGATCTGCCGAGCAACGCTCCGAAGACAGCTTCGGACATGATCCTCAGGTCTCCCATGCGAGAGAAGTCTTTGATAAGCCCGATTCCAAAGACCCCAACTCTCATGGGAAATACAGTGGTCAGTTCCACTGCAGCGGCGATCACAACCAGCTCCCCGTCTCTGTCAAAGGGACCTTCGCATACCGCCGCGCCTGCGCCTGTGGTTGAGCCGAAGAAGAAGCCGGAGAAATTCATTCCTGGATTTGACGGTGAACTGGACGAGAAGATCAGCGAGTCGGCTGTGCAGTCGATTTCAGCAGAATTCACCGCGTCAGCAATTGATTCCATCGTCGATGTGGAGCCGAAGATTCCAGTGGAGAGCCCACCGGACTCTTCGAAGCACTTGGACAAAATCGAGGAGAAGTCCCGAGTGATAATCTCCCAAGAAGAAACAGAAGATGCCGTGGCTGCTCTCCTGGGCGAGAGCTTTGGCAATTCCAGCACTGCAGACTACTCCTTCACCGATGATCCGTGCGATCTGCAATCCACGGCCATCGACGAGATTGTGTCGCAGTCAGTGGAAGAAGAACAGCCAGCTGCGGTGATTCCGGAAGAAGAAGCCGAGGAGATGCTGAAGGCGGTTCAATCGCTGAGCAATGAGGACATCGACATCAAGGCGGACACGCCACAGTCGGAACAGGACTTACAGATCGACACCGACACGGAAGACCCAACCGAGGAAGAGAGACCGAAGACGCCCGACGTTGATTTGACCCAGCTGAAGGGCAAGAAGTCTGAGAAAGTGGTGACAAAGGAGCCATCTCCGTCGCCAAAGAAGTCTGCGACACCACCGCCTCGACCGCCGTCAACACCGACCCCGTCGGTCATCACGAAGGTGGTGGACACGAAGAAGGTCGCTGGGGAAGAGAAGAAGCCGGAGGAGCCGAAGAAACCTCTGCCTCCCAAGATCGAGCCTCCAACAATCACAAAGGACCAACCTGCGGTGCAGCCAGTGCAGACTGTCCTCCAGCCGCCACAGCAGCAGTCGCCACCACCACAGCCGCCGCTGCCATCTTCCTCATCCTCGTCTTCAGTCCTGAAGCTGGATGCAGCGAATATTCCAATCACGATCCAAGCCTTGACATCCGTCACCTCTTCGCCTCAATCGCCGAAGGTGGCAACACCGCTCTTGGTCACAGCTCGACCGCAGTACACCATCCCACCGCCGACGATCACTATTCCTGACTCACAGATCACACACTTTATACATCCATCGATAAACGTTGTGGTCTCGCCCCGCTCGACGACGGACATAAAGATGCATTCGCCGCGTACCCAGCAGCAGCCGCCATCACCGTCGATTAGTGGAGTCCGAGTCCCGTCGCCGCACAGCCCGAACGTGCAGCAACGCGGGGCGAGCAACATCCGCCAGCAGCCAAGTCCGGTAACGTCGCCAACGCCGCAGTCACATGTTATCCTCCAGCACAGGCAGCTGATGTCGCCGCCCAGTGTGGTGTCGCCCCAAACCAGCAGTCCAACCGTCACATCCGGCAACCTGAATAGAATGACAGTGACGTCAGTCGCCTCGGTGGCTACGCCGTCTAAAGCCAGCGTTCACTCGGTTGTAGTTCCGAACATAGTGAACACCGCGAGCCTAATCAACGTTGCCGATCAGCAGGAGCGCAAAGACAGCAAGCACTCCAAAAGCGTGCAAGCATCGCCCATCAAACCGAACGTGGCGGACCAACATCAGCATCTTATCCAGCAGGCTCCTGGAACCATTCTCAACAAAGTTGTTACACCGCCCTGCACAAACGTGTACGTGAGCACCGCTCAACAGCAGCAGGCGGCGCAACCACCATCTCCGCACCGCATGTCGCCCCAAGTGCTGCAGCAGATGACCAAGTTGTCTGCTCAGCAGCATTTCGTGCAACAACACATGTTTGTCCAGCACCAGCAATACCAGCAGATTCAGCAACAACAACAGCAACAACAGCAGCAGCAACAGCACATCATGCCGATGCATATGCACATGCAAAAAGTCCAACAGAAGAACTCGCATCAGCCACAGCAGAAGCAGCAGCCACAGCAACAGCACAGGCTGCTCCAACCTCTGCATCCACTTCCGAACACCAGCAGTGTGACGTCAAGCCCGTCCGCCCACACGGCGGCGATAATTCAATGCAACAGTACCGGCAAGGACGTCAGTGGTCGGGTGTTGCAGCACCAACAGCCACAGCACGTGGTCATTGTGCGTCAACAGCAACAACAGCAGACGCCGCAGAAGGTTTTGCTTCAACCGCAGCCGCAGCAGCAGACCCAAACAATCGTGAACTTGAAGCCACAGGTGCTGGCACAACCGGCCATAATCGTGCAGCAGCAGCAACAGCACCACCACAAGCTGCCTCCGACTACGAACCTGATCATTCAGCAGAAGCAGCCAATGCCGCCGAGCAGCTTCATCCAGCAGCAGCAGGCACACCAACAACAGCAGCAGCAGCAGGCACACCAACAACAGCAGCAGCAGGCTCACCAACAACAACAACAGGCCCATCAACAGCAACAGCAGGCTCAACAACAGCAGCAACAGGCTCAACAACAGCCTCCACCGCAGCAGCAGCACTTGCAAGCGCAGCAACAGTCGCTGCACCACCAACCAGCACCTGCTCAGCAGCCCCAACAACAGCCGGTCATCAAAGTTCCACAGCCGGAACTTCCGGCTCAGAAGCCATCCGCGCCACATATGCCCCAACTGCACATGGATGACATTCCACCAGTGGCCAAGCCGCCGACTCCTTCAAACGCCGCCTCTCCCAAGACGGCGACACCTGAAATTTCGAAGACCCCAGAAGTGTCCAAGCCGCAGCCAACTACACCTCCGCCTGATCCCAAACCAACAGAATCCAAGTCAGCCGAAGAGAACGTCTCGGTTATCAAAACTCAAGCTGCAACTCCTCCAGCGGCTCCCACCGTCGTTGTCGTTGCTCCCTCACTGCAACAGCAGCAGAAGGAGAAATCTCTTCCGACAGAGGAGAGCGTGACAAAGATCTCACCGCCCAAGGAGGATGAACCAGAGCCGGACACCAAGGAGGACAGTGATTACTGGCCCGCCAGGCACCAAAAGGTCGATTCTGTGATCAAGAAGACCGAAGGTTTCTGCTCCAGCGATGAAATGAAGAAAATCGAGTCCACAACAACACCATCGCCGACTCCAGCAACAGCATCTGTACCTGCTGCACCTGCCGAGAAGAAAGAAGACAGCTCGAAGGAGACAGCAACACCACCAGCTCCTGCAGCAGCTCCTTTGCCAGGTGCGGAGGACAAGTCGACTGCGAATGTCGACAGCAGCGAAACCGATCGTGCTGGCGAAGACACGCATGACGACGAGGACGAGACCACCGAGGAGAGTCAGAGCGAAAACACGGACACATCGGCAGCAGGAAAGCACATGCGCGGCGGTGCAGCGAAACGTGGACGTATTCCGCGCGGAGGAAAGAAGGGCGGGCTCGTTGCGACTACTTCCCCAGCAGACACTGGGGTCCAGACTCGCCGCGCCAAGGGAACTCCCAGCACCCGAGGTCGTAAAGGCCGCCCGCCAACAAAGGCAATCCCGCCAATCCAACACCAGCCGCCAGCTGTTGCTGTCGATAAGAAGCGGAACGCAACCTCGGCCAGTGACCAGGACGTGTACGAGTTCCACGAGGACTCTGGCGAGGAGACACAGCCCAAGTCGGCGTCCTCCTCATCCGTTTGTGGTGAACGTCCGCGGCTGATCCTGACCATCAAGAGCCCAGGGCAGCCAGCTGCAGCGGCCGTCGTTAAACCGGCTGAGAAAGATCCGCTGACGGTTGAAACTGCTCACCACTCATCGCCGCCCTCAATGTCCCACCAGCCTGCGTCACCCAGCACCCCAGAGCCGCCACTTCATCCCGACGGTCACATGAAGGACGGTAAGAAGGATTTCCAAACGCCGAACACCAGGAAATCTCGTCGCCTTCAGGAGAAGGATCGCAACACAGTGGACGACATCATCGAGGATGTGGTACGCAACGCACAAACCTCTCCCAAGGGTGGACAAACCCCGCCGCGAAGATCTGTGCGCATTGCTCAGCCGAAGAAACCTGGCCAGCCGTCGGAGTTGTCAACACCGACAGCTCGTCCGCGCAAGTCCAAGGACCGCAAAGGCGGCGAGCAATCGGAAACGGATGACAAGTTCGAGAAACTCAAGTCTCCGCAAACAGACGACGAGTCGGACAAACTTTCAGAGCCCGAGAAGAAGGAAGTGTCTGAGAAGCCGGACGTTGCAGACAAAGTGAGCATGCCACAATCAACAGCGCCTGCTGCTTCAGATCCGAAAACAGTTATCTCCAATTCAGTGGCGACCAACAAACATGGCGAATCACTGGCTCTGATTGATCCAGTCACAGGCTTGCTCACAGAAGTCACACAGGGCAAGGAAGGCCAGTATGTGGCCGTAGCGGGAGGGGCGGGAGGACCGCAGAGCGTACTCAAGTCTGCGCCAGAAAAGAAGTCAACCGTCCCTTCGATTCCCGTGATGCCATCGTCTGCTGCCAAGGAACCGGTCAAGATGACCGAGCAAAGCACAGCCCAAGTGACACCAATGGCTGTGACAACGACTGCAGCCAGCCAGATGCACATGAAGAATGTGTTGGAACCGGTGGGCAGTCAGGGCGGTCTCATCAGTGTGAGCACCGGCGGGTCACAGCAAATGAGTGTGGTTGTTAAGACGACCAGCTCGCAGCCTGTGTCGGCTCCGACAAATATTCATCTGTCACAAGCGCCAAAGATGAGTGTGAACCCGTCGAACCCGAGTCCGCAAACCCAATCGCAGCCGCAACACCAGATTGGAAAGTCGCAGCCGATAGTTGTGCAACAAGCGCAGCAGCCTCTGCAGCCACAATTGTCTTCTGTGCGGCCGACAACTCTGAAGGCACATGTGCTGAACAGTCAGAAGCAACAACAACAGCAGCAACAGCATCAGCAACAACAGCAGCAACAACAACAGCAGCAGCAACAACAACAACAGCAGCAGCAACAACAGCAGCAGCAACAACACCAACAACAGCAGCAGCAACACCATCAACAACAACAGCAGCAGCAGCATCAGCAACATCAACACCAGTTGCAACAACAACCGCCGACAATCTTGAGTCAAGGTGTGGTCAAAATGGGTCCAAATTCGCAGCAATCGCAAGGCCACGGCATGCAGCAGCAGCACATTGTGGTGACGAATCCGAATCACGTGATCCAGTCGAACATGGCCCAACGCCATCTGCAGCACCAAGCTGCGGCTATGGGCGGATTGCAGCCACAGCCACAAGGTGGTCCGCCGATATCACACCCGAATTTGGTGGTGAACATTCCGCCGGCCCATTCGCCGCACGGAGCCGTTCACTCTCCCAGAATCCAACAGAGCATCGTGATAAAGCAGGGCGGTCCACAATCGCAGCAGCAGCAACAACACCCGCAGCTGCACCCGTCGTCGTTCGCTGCGGCACAACAGCAGCAATCGCAATCCCACCAGCAACAAATGCACGCACAGCAAGGCCCGCAAATAGTGCACGTGGTGACGTCGAAGGCACCGCCTTCCCACCAGCAGCAGCACCATCCACAACACCCACAGCACCCGCAACAACACCAGCCAGTGGTGATGCACAGCAAGCAGTTGCCACAACAGCAGCCACAGAATCTGCCGTACGGTCCACCACCGCCACAAGGTCAGCAGATCGTTCAGGGCGGCAAGATCATCCAAAGCGTGGGCAAGCAGCAGCCGCAACAGCAGCAGCAGCAATCGCAACAGCATCCATCAACCATCCAGGTGCCGATACCACACGCACACCTGCACGGTCAGCAGCCGCAGCAGCAAAAACCACCCATGGCTGGGGTCGTCCCAGTTGTTACTCACCAGCAGATCATAAAGCAGCCTTCCCAACAACAGCCGCATCACCTGGTGCAACAGCTGCCGCCGCAGCAGCAGCAGCAGCCTCAGCATCACATGCCAGTGAAGCAGCAGCAGTCGCACCAACCCCAGCCGCTGGTTCTCACGAGTCTAGCTGCCGGCGGAGGCAGTGCTGCTGGCAGTGCCGGAGCGAACATAATTTCCGGCTCGCTAATAGCTCACGCCCATCAAGCCCCGCACCTGCACCAGCCAACAGGCGCAACTCTGCTCCAGGCCAAGCCAGCTCACCAACAGCAGGTAGTGCCGCCAGCCGGAAAGGCCGTGATCGGCCTCCAGGCACCGCAGATAATGACTGGCGCCGTGGCAAGTCCACCGCTCAAACAGGCCCACCATGCTGGACAACAACCAGTTGTTACCGGTAAGTGTCACAGACGCAAAAATTCAACACAACATTCTCTAAAATTCATACTCTCTCTCTCTGTTCTTTCAGGTGCAAGCAGCCTGCGTGCAACAGTGCCACCAATCAGCCCGCAAGGACAGTCAAGACTCCTGCTGCAGCCCGGTCTTCCAGTGGCCGCCTTCGATGCCAACATGGTAAGTTTTTCTCTTCACACATTCGTTTACTCGCCCCTCACTGAATATGCTTGAGTACTAAAACAATATTTTCCCCTCCCCTAATCCCTACAAAATGGATGCAGCACGATATTGGAAATTATAGTTCGTCCCGCGCTCAAAGCCCGCCGCCTGCTCATCAGCAGGCAACGCCAATGACACCGGTAAAGTCACTTATCAACAATTCCATTATTTTTTTCTTTTTAGTCTAGACAGCTTTGTGTGTAAATTTTTTATTTTTGATTCATAGTTTTGAAATTTCGTGTAGAAATTTGAGTAGAAGTAATTTTTATTTGGAAATTTGCAATTTTGTACGACAAAGTAAAGTGGATGATTGTGAACGGCGGATCATTCACTACAGTTATCTAGTTGCTTTGTACAAGATTTGCGCATTTTGAGTGGGTCCAAGGTGTCTGCTGAAGTCTAGAAGTTAAACGTTTGTAGTTATGTGTGTTCCATTAAATTCATGGAGCCAAGAGTTTAGTCTGACAATAAAGAGGCTGTAAAGTAAAGGTCTGTGTGAAGTTTGTCTCGTAAAAAGTAGTTTAGGCATCATCAGAAGGAGAATGGATCTGTTGTAGGCAAAGAACTTTAAGAGCCTTCATGTTTAAAGGTTACAGCGCTAAGCTGAAGACCTAGAATTGTGGTTGTTTGAAATAAACCGAGGCTAGACGTATCATATTGACGATGTATCTAAGCTTAGAGTTCATGATGTGGCACAGCCATTGCTCATTGTTCGCAGCGATTTGTCCGACATTCTATAGAAATTGTTCGCGGTCACTAAATCGACGCAGTATAGATTGCTATGGGAACTTAATTACTTTTCCATCAATCAACCGGTGGAGGGTCTATGCCAAAGCTAGCTCTGTCTTCCAACGTTGACGGTCCCGGACATGCTACTTCAAGTCCGGAACACCAAGTTGTCTTATATCCGCGATCATTTGATCTCCGAACCGGAGGTTTGGTCTTCCTCTTCTCCTCGAACCAGGAGGCTGGGATTCGAGCACCCTTTTAGCTGGAGCGTTTGTGTCCATGCGCTCGATGTGGCCGAGCCATTGTAGTCGACAGGTTTTTGACTTCCGGACTATATCCACATGTCTTCTCATCCTTTCGCCTTCCTCGCAGACTGAACCGAATATCCACTGTAGAATTTTTCTTTCGAAGGAGCCATCCTATCTTGCGATAGGAAAGAGAACTACAACAAAGAATTTTTGATTCTGAAGCCACAAAAAAGTATTTAGATTAGACTGCTCCAACACACCAGGTTTAATAAAAAAGGATTCTGAAAAAATGTATTAGGGAATTTTTAAAAAAACCATTTAAATAACTGAAATAAAAGGATTTTGAAAATAGAGGTCATGTAACCACCTAACCCCTTCAAACGAAAAAAAAAAACCTGCTAAGGCCTTGTTGCGCGTAACCCTTTCCCACTCCCAGAACATGAACAACAAGTTGTACAGGGCGTGGAGTGATAGACAATTAAAAATGAACAGAAATTTCAATTATCAAGAGAAATAACATCTTTTCGGAAAACATGCGACTATACAACTAGATGTTAAAGCTTAACTGATGAATGCAAGTGTGAAAATAGCAGAGTACCATTTCTTGGAATGGATACATTTTCTCTTGTGATGGTTGACCCTCTGGCTGGAATAATCGATAAATGTTTCTGAAACGGCAAAAAATGTTTCCTAGAAACTTCCTGACGTATAGCCATCCTTCCATAATGAAGGGCACCCCTGCGTTTCTGTCAATTTCCCGCTTTCGCAATCCTTAGACAAAGATGCATTTTGTAGATGCAAACTCGAATCAGTTTAACTTCTTTGAATCCATGGTGCACTTGTGTATATATTTGAGCAGCCAAATTGTGATTTTCCGATCGTAGACACGCGCAACCTAATTCATTCCAATTGCCAGCGAAAAAAAATTTTTGAATTTGATATCAACTTAGTCTCATCTAGAAAACTTTTCATTTCGTTTATGAAAAGAAAATTAGAAATGATCTGTTTTTGGTCGATGTGAAGATAAGGTTTTAAAGTTTCGAAGTTCTTCCCAAAAAAAAAAAGGAAGAAAGTTGTCCTTGAACTTCTTGTATTGATTATTTAGAGTTGACGTAGTTTGACTTGACACAGAACAGTTGCTAGTTGAATTGAAATACAAATTTAATTGCTAATTACTAAGTACACAAATTAATCATGAGTATCACTTTGTTTGTTGAAGTGCAAAAAGAAATTGAATGCTCATTAGAGTTTCAGGTAATATTTCCATGTAATTTGTTGTTCGCATATGTTTTTCTTATTTTTCTTTGTCTGCATTTTACATCCCTCCATCCATTTTCTATTCCTTCGTAATAATCATTTAAATTTTCCAAATTTTTAGGGTGAAAACTCGTATAGCAGCGGAACAATTCGAGGTGTTGGTCGCGAGCAAATCATAATGTATCAACAGTTATTGCGAAATCAAGATGGCCGAATGCCATACATTGCAAGGTGAGGATGTCAGAAATCTTTTACTTGAATTCAATTTTTTTCACAATCAAAAACTTCTTTGCAGATCACCCCTGTTATCTGGCGCTACGGACCAAAAGGATGTGCCCGAAATGGATGACATGATGGTGACAAGTCCACCGCTTGAATTGCGTAGACCTGGAAGTGTGCCACGAACAATTGCTGTGCCTCACAGTTTGCAGAGCCCTCAGGACAGAGCGACAGGTAAGCTTTGTCCCCATGATTTTCAAACAGAGGTGGACTATGAGTTTGTCTTTTCAGATTCACCACAAGTAGCACAAGTTTATGCGCACAACACTCGCATCCCACATCCGCACTACCCCGAGGTTACAGCCCGCTTCTATGAGCCAGTTCGACACTTGCCACCTGAACCGCCACCAGCTCATAGGCCAGCTCGCAGTGTGGTTGCTCCAGCTCCGTCTGGTTTCGTGGCTCAGGCTGCTGGTCTTCAGCACTTACATCCGAAGGTGTTGGACCGCGAACGTGAGCGTGAACGTGAGCAACGTGAACGCGAGCAACGCGAACGCGAACAACGTGAACGCGAACAACGTGAACGCGAAGCCAGAGATCAACGAGAACATGATCTACGCGAAAAAGAACGAATTTCCATACCAGGTTAGTACAACAGATCAAATTTGGCTCTCGGCAAAAGTAAACAAAACAAATTTCTCTTCCAGGAGGTCACACAAGTATGCCGAGCCACGATAGCCTGGTTCCTGCTCTGCCGACTCCAAGCGGTCGAAGCATTCAAGTGGCGACACCGCCACACGCTAGCCAGGTACCACCACCGCAGCCAGACTCGTTGCTGACGCTTCTGCGGCGATATCCTGTAATGTGGCAGGGTTTATTGGCCCTCAAGACAGATCAAGCTGCTGTGCAGATGCACTTTGTCTTTGGCAATCCATACGTTGCCAGAGCATCGCTCCCATGTAACAGTGATGGCAGTACACCTCCGCTTCGCATTGCCCAGCGCATGCGTTTGGAGCAAACCCAACTGGAGGGTGTAGCTAAGAAAATGCAGGTAAGTGTCATTGTTCTTTCAGTTCATCTTGTCCAGAGGAAAATCTAATAATTAATAATTCTGTCTGTCTGTTTAGTACGACCATGAGCACTGCATGTTGCTGGCGCTACCCTGTGGACGCGATCATGCTGATGTGCTGCAACAATCGCGCAACTTACAAACCGGATTCATCACATACCTACAACAAAAGATGGCTGCTGGAATTGTAAATATTCCCGTGCCGGACAGCGAACAAGCTGCCTACGTTGTTCACATCTTCCCATCGTGTGACTTTGCTAACGAAAATCTAGAACGTGCAGCACCGGACTTGAAGAACCGCGTTGCCGAAATCGCTCATTTACTGATCGTTATCGCAACCGTGTAAATTACATTGGACATAAATTAACCCGCAAGGGTGGATATAAAAACTTGACTTGATGCATGCATTGGTCTCCTAAACAGACCAGTCTCTCACTCGGACTTACAAATTGACGAATCAGTTGATTCAATCATTGCACTATAAATACGCTCATTAACACACACATATGTTTACGTAATGTAAATGTTTAAATCAAAAAAAAAAAAAAAAGAAAAGTAAACTAGGACGAATGCACTCGAACACCAAATATGCTAGACTTAGACGAATTAAAAAAAAAAAACAAAAACAATATGAAGAAGAAGAACTTATTTAAATTAGAAGATGAGGAGAATATAAATATGATAAATGATACAACTAGTTAGTTATATATAATATATATATAAAAAAACAAGAAACTAAAATTAAAAACAGAAAAAAAAAGTGTAAAAAAAAGTAATCAATGTAAAGTAAAACAAAACACGACTATGAAAATGTATTTAACAATATAAAAGAAAAAAAAAATAGATTCTTTTTGTATTTGAAACGGAAAACAAAAGATTTGCTAATTTTGGATTTAAAAAAAAAAAAAACAAAAACAAAGTGAAGAGATAAGTTAACTTTCTTTTTTTCTATTTAAATGTTTTCTTTAATTTTTTTTTTATATATAAAAATATAAAATATAGGTTAACAAAAAAGAAAAAAAAATACAAGAAACAAAAGCGATACAAAATATATAAATATAAATAAATATATTTTTTTTTTAATTTGATCTCAATATTTGAATATGTATAAATATTTACCCATTATTCCTTCGCCCCCGCTCTTAACTTATATATGTATGTAAAGAAAAAAAAAACCAACAAACAAATGTATGTTCTCTTTAAAAAAAAAAAAAAAAACAATCAATTTTAAGTTTGAATATTATTTTATTTTTATTATTTCTTTTTTGTAATTGTAATTAGCAGAGAATTAAAATAGAAGACAAGGAAACAAAAACGAGAGTGTAAATATGTGAGCGATATTTGTTTTTGTTTCTTTTAAAAGAAAATGTTTTGTTGATGTTGTAAAAGAGAAAAGAGTAGTGCCGCGCTGTCTTATATACATATGTTTATGTATGAAAAATCAATTTTCTAAGTTGTACCATTTAATCTGTTCGTTTGTTTTTTAATTTCAACTCTTAACTTTGTGAATATTCTGTGCACTTCTGCTGCACTCTGTCATCTTCTTCTGATACATTGATCAACTTTTAATGACAATGAGAGTGTTCCTCCACTCCATGTCATTTCTCTGCCGTTTCGGTGTCGGCACTCACAGTAGTCAGCTTCAGCTCATTATATTTTTCTTCGAACTGAATTCTGTTTCCCTTTTCCAGAGCAACACTGATTACGTCGCTCTGATGTTTTGTTGCTTTTTTAGGCACATTTTTAGTTTTATCACTGCCGGATAGGCTTTTGTTAGCTTTACAATATCACCCGACTTGAATAACACACCACACCACTTAGAAGTTAAGAGAAAATACAAATAGCTTTCTGAATTTTAGACCTTCTTTTGTTTTTAATTTTTCCAAATAATTCGTCTTTATAAAGTACCAGCAAAATAGCGACAACAGAAAAAAAGAAAATGTAAAATATTAATTATAAGAAAGGTTAATTTAATTATTGTACAGTTTATTTTCTTCTTTTTTTTTTTTTTTTTGCTAAGGCATAAGTATTTAAATTTTAAGTTGATTTTGTTCATTTAATTGTCCTACCACTACTACGACTACTACTACTACTTCTGAACGAATAAAAAAAAAAATTAAACAAAAAAAAAAGAATGTTGTAATTTATTATTTTTTTTTTATGTCCTCAATTAAAACAAATTTAATAACAAATTCTTGTGTATACAGACGACTTTATAACACACACACACGCAAACATAAACAAAATAAGAAAACAAAAAAAAAGGACAAACAAATACCATTTGATTAGCAAATAAATACAAAAAAAATTATAGTTAAAGCAAAGTAAATGAGAAACGTAATTTAAAGTAGATTTAGAGAACACAAAGAAAATGCTATACAAAAAAAAAAAACAACATTATATATAAATATAGTATATATATGAGTATATATATACACATACAAAATAATTTAAAGTAAAAATAAAAACAAAAAAGTTCATAATGGAATAAGTTAAATTAACTAATTAGCAACATAAAACAAAATGAATATATATATATATATATACATATATAAATAAATAATTATTAAGTACCGTAAAGTAAAGAAAAGAAAAGGAAAAAAAAAAACCAACAAAAAAAAATTACAAAAACAAACAAAAAATATTTTAATGTTATAAGAAAAAGGAAACAAAAAACAAAATATATATATATATATAATATAATCTGTAAAAAAATGAATTTAATTTTTAGGTATTGCATATAAATATAGAATATTATTATATTATTATTACTGAAAAACTAAAACAAAACAAAAAAAAAAGATTTAAAACAAATAAAACTTATGGAAAAAGAAAACTAATAAACCACTGTAAATATTAATATAAAGTCAATGGATTAAAAAGAAATAAAATATGAGAAAAATGAAAAATAATACATTAAAATTGTTTGATCTTTTATTTTATATCTGAATGGGTTTAAAGGATTTTTTTTTCAGAACTGAAAAAAGGAAATGAACTCCATTATACAGTGCACCACAACAGTTTGCGTACGATAGAGAAATTTGGCGAAAATGGGCGTTTATTCCCAAACCATATGTAACAATTTGTTTTGAAAGGCATATTTGTCCAAAGCTTCAGTATTTACCAAAATTAATTCAATTCTCTTATCCATTCAAAAGTTATAACAAAAACACGACCAATATTGCCAAAATCAATCCACAAAAGTTTGCGTACGGCGAGTAAATTTTCACAATTAGGACTGAATACTGAAATAACTGTAACTAATTAAGGAAGCAAGTAAATACATTGCCTTTGTATACCCGTTATTAGCAAGTGGCGAAATGTAGAAAAGTCAATAAATATGGTAACAAAAGGCCATAAATATGGAAAAAAACGGAACTTAGTTGGAATGAGAGGCTAATGGCCACTAACTTGTACTAGGGGGGACGAATGTCCTAGGGGGTGGTATCAAAATAAACCTCAAAAAGCCAGTCAACAACCCAACTAAAAAAAGGCCGCCTCGGGATTACTGGAAATTCCAACCAAAAGCAGAACTGTCCAATCATTTAAACTCTCTCCAAGAGGTAAACGATTTTCAAGCAAAAACTAGTTCAAGGAGTGACGAAATGAATCTAGATATTCCATAACTTGTGATTTCGTAGGTAAGGCCAACGTCAGCAATAATAAAGTCCTTGAATATCGTCGTATGATCAGTGGACTTTTTATTTACTTAATGTTCTGATTTAAACACTTCCAATTTTTGTCGGTCTATGCTTTTACATGTGTCAAAATTATAACGCGCACAACACAGTGGAAGCGCAAAAAGCTAGGATCTGGACCTTTGTTGGCTGTTACGCCACTAATGATGATGATGCCAATAAAGAGACAGTCGATCGAGTTGGATAGGTCTTGTAAAATCCTAGTCTGCGCTTTCATTAGTCAAACACTTCATGAGGAAGCTCTGCAGCAGCTCTGCAACACATGCAAGTGATGTCACAGGCAAATAAATTCGGGTTGTTTTTGCGAAGAGATATGTTTATCTAAGAAATCTTTTTTTTTATATTTATTGCAAAGAAAAACGCAGCCTGGCATCGTTTGATTAGTGCTTTTTATATAAAACTTTAGTTCCAAATGAAGAATGCCTTGAAATCATAACAAACAGTGTACTATGCCTTCTAATAAAAAGCGTTTTGCAACAGACAGACTCGCCTCAGCCATCATCTAGCAGAGGGCGTTAGTTTTTAGCAATTTTAATTTTAAAAATCAGTTCCCTTCTGCTGGTGTCAAACGTGTTCGGTTAACTGCAGCATCTTTGTAGTTCTAATTCAATCTTTTTCATTCGAGGCTTTTTAAACATTTTAAAGTTTCTCTGCTGACTGAAATGGTAAAATATGCCAAACATGATAATCAAATAACACAGTAATTTCCAATTTTGTTACTAAAGAACAGTTTTGTGTTTATGGCTCTGAGTTTTAACTACTGAGTCACGAACGTTTTTAAATTTCCAACGAAAACATATTTGTGAGCTTTGCTCTGTTGTGGTGATAAGGAAAAACCGTGTCAATTTACGATTTGATTTATCTATCATTTTTGTTGTTGTACATCAAACAGTAAATATGTGAGTTGGCCTGCTAATGAAGCCATATGTCTGCGATGTAAGACTTTCACGGCGATGTATTAACAACAGCGACGTTGGAAATAGACACGGAAATAATGGTCATGGGGAAAAAATGGATACAGAGAAATAGAATTCATTGATTCGCATTCGATTTATGAGTTTTATTGCTTTTGTTTTGTTTTCTAATCTCAGTATTGATCGCTTGTATTGCATACGAAAAGCGTGAAAAATTCAGCAGCGAGTAAACGTAAACTTAATGGAAAATTACCAACTCTTTCCCGAAAAATAATCAGTCAATCAAGCAAAAAAGCGAATTATATGGCACTCACTAAATCATTGACGATCGCCATGAATTGCTGGGATTTATATTTTGGTGCTTTAAGTTCAATCATAGATGAAACAATTATCATTATTTTTCACTATGGTTCAATCCGTTCGGCGTTCGGATCCGGCAATAAACTGTAGGTCCCCTCCACATGTGTCAAAATTATAACGCGCACAACACAGTGGAGGCGCGAAAAAGCTAAGCTCTGGCCCTTCGTGGGCTGTTACGCCATTAATGATGATGATGATGATGGTTCAATCCAAAACCTCAAATCAGCTAAGCAAACGCACGAATTTCAGAGCAACGTTAAGCTAACCTTGACGACTTTAAGGACATTTTGAAGAAAAAAGAATAAGTTGAAAATGTTGCCCAAGACAAGCGTTCCTTTCCTTTTTAGAATTTCGGATCAAAGAAAAAAAGAAAACATTATAGAAGCTCTTTTAGATTGCCGTAAATGTAACTTTGCATATGTAATTTTAAAATTCTTTGGAATCAAGGGACTCAAGATATATCTCGACAATCCAAACATAGATTGTAATTTTTTTTGGAAATAGCAAAAGATCACAGCAAAATTTAGTAACAACTAGCTTGGAAAAATTCTTATTAGCTTTCATATTCGACAAGGTTGTCGGTTTAAGGGAGCGGTGCCTTGATTACGATAAGGTGTGTGTAATTTAAGATGAAACCTTAGGTTAGGTTAGGTTAAGTTTTTCTGATAGGTTATAAGTTAGATTACGTTTTTTTAGCATGCTTAAGCGAATAAATGGGGTCATAGCCCCACTAAAACATAAAACTTATTAAGCGGGGTGGTAGGTTAGCACACTTAGGTCCTCATGGACTCCTTGTGTTCAAACCTTAGTATCTGGTAAATTACTCGGAGTCAAGAAACGAAATTTTAACAAATGATGTGCTTCACTTGCGCGATAAAAGTTCCGACGTAGTACTTGGAAAAATTGTATACTTACAAAAAAGGCAGTACCCATACTAATTTTCCTTGTGAACATTTTCGATTGGATTTCATAATCCGAATAAGAAATCGTTGGAAAGGTCTTAAAAAATGAAAGAGGTTTTATTTTCCAATTCTTGTTTTTAAATCCTGTTTTCAAGTTATTAAGCTTCAAAGTTGGTTCAAAATTTAGACAAATTTGTACTCATACCCAAGCAATGACTCATTTCACAATCTGTAGTCGTCATTTCCTCCTTCTTCCTCCGACTGACTAAGGAAACTTTTAAGCCCCCCACCCGCCCATCCGGAAATATTCCAATTCAATCGCATGTGCATTGTTATTATATTTCGTAATTATATACAAAAATATCACATTAACTTATCTTAACAGTAGATTTAAAAATATAGGTAGTTTGTATTTTTCAGCAACGATATGAAATCGATTCATTGTCCTAGTCCATTGGTTCTGGTTGATTAATCTTAGACCGGCAACGTGTTTGACACACCGCTCTTGAACATCTGCCCGAAGAATTTCACGCCACTTGCACCGCCGGGCACTGTACCCAAGACCATGAATAGTAGCGCTATGATTTGTGCAGCTGCAAACAACACCGTCAGGGCTGTGCTCTGCGCGAAGAGAGCACAGTAAAGCGTGGCAATAAGACACGCGGTATATGAAGCAGAAACCGGCAGTCGAGGCTTTGAGAACATCTGTTTAAGGAAGGTGGTGAATCCCGAGAGGAAGCAGAAACTGTAAGAAAATGGATAAAGTGTACATCAAGCTTTATTGAATCCCATGAGTGCTCCAACCTCAAAATGAAGAAAACACTGCCCAGGGTGTATAGCAGGGCGAATTTCCTCGCCTTCAGAATGAGAACTGGTATGTAGAATGTTGAGATGGTTATGCAGAGTGCTCCCATGCCGAGGCATGCAACGAACCCAACAATCCTCTGCAGTCGTGACTGAAAAGAAAGGAATTTGTGATGAGGTCGGTTGGTCATGCACGGAGTGCACCCGAAGAGCATTACCAATTTGGGACAGCACGTATGTTGGGTTTCTTTTAGCCAGCTGTTGGCCTCTGGAGCGGGCTCGGATCGTGAAAAGATTTTACCAAATTCAGGAACTTTTATCTCAGGCATTTTAATACCAAAATTCTTCTTTTGGTCGCTCTGAAGGAGTAAGTATTCATCGAGGTCCTGTTTTATGTTGGCCATTGTTTTGTACGATTGATTACGGTTTCAATGTTGTGATTGTTTTTCTCTTTGGTTTTTATTTTATCAATACATTTAAGTAGGGAGAAATATGAAAATACGAATCTACTGCCACGAATGTTTATTTTATGTGTTGTCTCAAATAAATTGGTTGCTTTTCTTACTTGCCTGTCATTGTCAAAGTTTTTGTGAGATTGTACTAGACCCAGTGGGGGTTAAAGTGAGCATGAATTTATTGCATATGCCAGGGATGAAATAAAATTCATTCGTTTTTGTTCTTTCTGTACCATTGCTGAGGTGAAAAGATCCGACAGTGAAATCAATTTAAACAAAATCCTGCCACGAATTATAGGCCCTAGAAATCAGAGCGCACGTTACGTTACTCAGTGACAGAGAGTCGTTAAAAGAAGCATGCCAAACCTTTAAATAAAACGATGATCCTCTGCGAACTGTCGCTGACCGTCCCCAACAATTTTCACTAGAAATAGAAACCGAGACTTTAGGTTTCGGTTGTTGGAAATCTTTTAGATCTACCAACATTTGGATTTTGGGAAATGAGAGATATAAAAAGTAGAAATTGAAAGAAAGACAAGGCGCTTTATTTAAAGAAACACATTTATTCGCTCATTCTTAATCTAATCCTCGATCTCTCCCATGAACATGTTTTTGTCACTTGATGCAGATAGAATGATAGGCTCCTTGGGGTGGAAGTCCACGTCGTTAACGCTGCCGTTATGTCCCGGCAATTTGTATAGAATCCTTCGGCTGGTGGTGTCCCAGATGTAAACGTGACGATCAGACGACCCGGCAGATATCTGGAAGGTTTTGTTTTCAATTTTACGTCACACAAGACCGTGGCCAGACTTACCTTGCTACCGTCGGGTGACCAGGCACACCGCAGTAGGTTCTTCTCAAAGTTGTGCTGATTTCCGTTGAATATTTTCACGCACCTCTCGCCGGAGACGTACGGACGGATGTCCCAGATACGCAGGGTGTTGTCCATCGAGTTGGAGAGAATGTACGATCCGTCGGGTGAGAGCGAGAGTCCCGTGATCGTGTCAGTGTGCCCGCGTAGCTTGTAGACCACGTCGTTCTTGCGGATGTCCCAGATTTTGATGTCGTTGTCAATGCCGCCGGATATGACCTGCTCGCCGGTATCATTGAAGCACGTCGCCGTGACTTGGTAGTTGCTCTCGAACGTTTGTGCCGGGAATTTCTTGCGCGCGTCCCAAATGCGGACCGTCCGGTCATCCGAACCGGAGCACAACATCTGGACGCCTCTCCTCGTGCCGTGCACCGAGTTCACGAACGTCGTGTGGCCCTTTAAGCGACGGATTCGGGTACCGGTGACGATGTCCCAAATCGCGAGTGTCTTGTCCGTGGAGCAGGTGTAGATGTTCCCGCCGTCTGTGGAGAAGTGTGCTTCCATGACGGCGCCCGTGTGGCCGGACATGGCCATGATGTTCTCGCATTCCCCATACACAGTCCAAATATCTGCAAATTCAATTTCAGTCACACAACCAACGCAGACCACATGTACTTACACATTTGCCGGTCGTAACCGGAGGACATGAGCAACTCTCCGTCGGGATGAAATTCACATGTGAATATTTCGCCTTGGTGGCCCTCCAACAGCATGATTGAGGCAAATAGGTTGGATGTTCTTTGGACGCCCTGCAAAAAGAAAAGTACAAAATTGAAAACCAGGTTCTGAGGCGATTGAACTAATTCGATCTTACCGCTTCAAGAAGAGCCTTATCTCGGTTTGTGTAGGCAACAATGTCATGTTTAGGACGTTTATTTTCGTTGGCCAGTACAAGACTGTTGGATGAACGTTTTAAAGACATTTTTTCTTTTCTATTAATATTAAAATGAAGAAATATTACTTAAAAACGAAAAACACTGAGGTAAATAAAATATCTCGCTTTGATTTTATACGTCAGTCTTGACAGTGACAGATAACGAGGAAAATGTGTGCGATGTTTTTTCTTAGAACAAAAATAGTAGTAGAACAGTGTATGGAATGAGGGAGGCGATGTTAAACACGAGAATTTGTACACATTTTTTTTTACTGAATGGCTGATTGTTATCGGCTACAATTATTATTATAAACTTTGTTTAAATATTAATAATTTATATAACAACAAATATTAAAGCCCATCCTACCAGGGGGTTCAACTCTTAAGCTAATGGTTACCAGGGAACAGGATGTAAGAGTTTTCTTGAAAATCGCTAATTATTTACTGGACAATGCTTCACTTTGTCATCTCCGATGTCTTCGTCTTTCAACAATTAAATTACCGTCGCATTTACATTTGATTTTGTGGCGTAGTAGGCCGTTAAGGGTCGATTTCTTTTGCGGTTTATTGTATTACTATAGAAACTATTGCCCTTCGTAAAATATACATTCATTTTTAATGGAAAATTATATACAGTCAAAGCCCTCTGAGTCGAATTTTCATGGGATATCAAAATTAGTTCATCACCACAGCAGCCATCAAAGACCACAGCTGGTCCTGACGCAGGAGTTTTTCCCCCAGAGCTGGGAATTAGGTTCGCCGTGAGCCTTCCAAAGCACTTCACCAGCGTTCAGGCAGAGATAGCAGCCATACACCAAGCCGCCGTTTGGCTCGCAGCATGCACCAGCGCAAAAAAACATGTCGTGATCTACACGGATTACCAATCGGCAATAAAGTTTTTGAGGTCATGGCGTCCGCACGAAGGATTAGTCGCAGACTGCAAGGCAACCCTCAACAAACTTGGAGCTTCTCAACCAGGAAGACCTTTCCGGCGACGAGATTTGGTTGGCCGTGCACTCATTTGTTGCGCTCCTACAGACCCGAAAGGTAGTCTGTTGAGCACGTCCGCAAGACATGCAAGCTGCCATCTTTTTAAGCAGCCCTGTTGATCCGGCACATGTCCGGCTGGTGTGTCCCGCTACTCGCAGCTGCAAAAATTATTGTAGTTTTTACACGTGTAGCATATGCATTTCAAATGACGCCACTGTGTACATTGCCTTAGAAAAAAGCCAAGTAACACAAAATTTTCAGGACGAAATGGACAAGTTCCAGCGCCGTAAAAATGTTTCATGATGGATCAAGCCAGGTCAGTGGGATCAGGCAAGTGTCGTAGACCTGTTGTCTGGTGGCTACCTGACTACCTTGTACAGCCTAAAGGTAATAACACCGTGTTAGGATCAGGCCAGTGCCCTGGACCTGTTATCTGCTGGCTACCTGTTGCAGCCCAAGGGTAATAACGCAGCGTTAGCAAGATGAGGTTTATGAGGTCATTAAGCTCCGGAGGGAGCTATCTTTCTAATCGAAAGTATTAAAAGGCCCTACGTAGCCAAATTAACTCATTCATCCAAGATGTCCCAACGCGAAAACGTATTTCGGAACCAGGGAACTGCACGACCTGGCAATTCCAGAAGACCAGCACCGTCGTCACTACCCCCACCACGGCAGCAATCAACAGAAGTTCGCAATCGCTTCAAAACAGCGATTGTGGACCGCAGCTTGTGGAAGGGCACAGACTCCCTCCACAAAACGTCTGTAGTCGTCTTTACAGACGGCTCAAAGTCCAAAGCTGGTGTCGGCGGAGGAGTTTTCGCCCCAGAGCTGGGAATCAGGTTCGCCGTGAGCCTTCCAAAGCATTTCACCAGCGTTCAGGCGGAGATCGCGGCCATACACCAAGCCGCCGTTTGGATCACAGCATGCGCCAGCACAAAAAAGCATGTCGTGATCTACACGGATTGCCAATCGGCAATAATGTCCTTGAGGTCACGACGTCAACAAGAAGGGTTGGTCGTAGACTGCAAGGCAACCCTCAACAAGCTGGGAGAAAGATACAACCTCACGCTTTGTTGGGTGCCTGGCCACAGTGGCGTGAAAGGGAACGACGCCGCTGACAGCCTGGCCAAAAAGGGAGCTCGAGGAGAGGCGAACACCAGCACGATGCCAGCGCCCCTCGAGAGTCGTCTGCTGACTTTTTTGTAAGTCATGCATAATTTAACACCGACATTCGTAGATAAAACTAAAGTCGAAGCCCTTTAAGTCGAACGCCTTCTAAGTCGAAAAGCCCGCTAACTCGAATTTGTTCGCCATATTCCGGCATTTCCTTCAATTTTCAATACAAAATCCATCCTCTAAGTCGAAAAGCCCTCTAACTCGAATACATTTTTTCGACTCTTGGTCTATTTTCAATTCCTCTGAGTCGATTTTTTCCCTCTCGCAACTTCTATCAAACGCGCAATTTGTATTGCATGCTTTGACTCCCCCTCAATTTGGCACTGGACGACGAACACCTTTTAATTTCATTTTGATTTTTTAGTGCAAACACGTCGAAGAAAAAAGCACAATTGGTTGCACTTATTATTGTTTACCTATGCAAGAAAGATAGAGAATGTTCACAGCAAGAATGAGGATTTGCATGGCGACCTACACGGCAAACATCGAACCCAAGGAACATGAGAAAATCGAAATTATTCGCCAACGGTCGAATCTCGAAGCACAACCATGTTAGGCGAACACAATTGTCGTCTAGGGCCACATAATCGTCGTCTACACACAATCACAAATGGGCTATAGGCTATTTGTACACACAGCTGTCCGGCTCTGTATGAATGATTGCGCTGCTTATTCATTGTGTTGTTGGTTGGCCTCAAACAATTTGTTTTTAATATAAAAATAGCTTCATAGCAAAAATAACTTTCAAGCTTCATTTAGTGAATGCATTTAGGGTCCGGATGAGGTCCATTCTCCAATTTTAAAGGCTCAATCCAAAATAACAAGCTTTTTTAAGTAATTACCCTACATGTAAGTTATGAAGCCTAGCAACCCCCTACACTGGAAAGGTTGCATCATAAATTCTGGGGATCTAGTTAGCCAGTTGCTGCTAGCCTACTATTGGGGTCGAACACATTTTAAGCTTCCTCATAGAGGAAAAAATAAAGAAAATTATTAAAAAAAGCAATTTGTGTTTTGACTTAATTTTAACTTGTATACTGTTTTGAATAAAATAAAGCTTTTAAACAAAAAAAAAATATTAATCCCTCTAATTCGAATTTTTCGAAAAATCCCTCTAACCCGAACTAGTTTTGATATCCCGACTTAGTGGGCTTCGACTGTAATTAGACACACAGAGATAGGAACGGCGAAAGTGGCCCCGTGGCGGTCCTATAGGGATATAGTGAGGGGGAACCTGGTGTACGCGGTGGTTGATAGAAACAGCCCCGACGGACAACTCTCCCGGGAGAACTGGAAGAACGCAGAAGTCCGGTTTATGGAGAACTACCTCAGTTTTCTCGAGGAGCATGTAGGTCCCGCCCCTTTGGGCTTTGACGCTGGTTGGCACCAGAATAATGTCACACTCGTATCCTTCACGGATCAGAGATCAGTTGATCTAAAAACCACCTTTCTTAGGTGGATGTGAAGAAAGAAATATCTCACCTACCTGTTCTGAATGTGAGAAATCACATTCAATTTCTCTGTACAGTCGGTTCCTGAGCAATGCCTTGGAACAGCGATGGGACATCGTTAAAACCAACCACCTCTGCCTTAGCCTGTCCAAGGGACATGCGGGAACTGCAGCTTCGATATCTCCATCTAGCACTTCATGAATTCAGAGGAAGTTATATTTAAACAAAGGTCCATCATATAAACAGCGTGCTCGCAAATGAATTGATCCGAAGATGATACAACTACTTCAAATTACGAGAACCGAACGGCAGAGAGCACTCCTGAACGAAGTTATTGCCACTACTCGACGGGGTATGTTTCTCTAATTTGAGCTGAAGCAATCACTGTAAGACGAGAAACGAATGATGAAATCTGTTTCGAGTTTCCGAATATTACTTTCATAGACTGTGAGAGTTAACACGATCTAACATCTCGGATACAAATTTAGCTGACGCAAAAACATTCGTATCGAACTGCTTGAGTTTTTAGCTTAGCAGTCGATGTATTTTTTTACGTTTATAAACGTAACAGAACAACAAATTAACACCCCCTCAAGTTTTCGCAGTTTGTGTCTGGCGGGCCTTATAGTGTTTTATTTACGTATCGAACTGTGCGCGCATATAACTCGGCAGGCGATGCTTTTCTTGTGAATAAGATATTTTGTGAAGAGTTTGTTTTTAGTCTAAAATTGTGACTCGGAGATGGAGGAAGAATATAAACAATAAAAGTGGTTTTTCCTTGCGTTTTCCACTCTAAAGTGGTTGTTGTTTTTTATTATTATTGTCATTAGTACATCATTATCGTCGTCATCGCCCACTATACTTGAATATCATCCTCACCGGTACCGCATCTGTTAAAACAATTGTGCTTTTCTATGATATCTGGACAAAATTTTAAATCATCGAGCGTTTCACAGAAAAAAAAATGGTTTTTAGTTTGTCGTCTCTGTTGGATCGGCGAGCGGTGAGGTTCGGATAATAAAAAAGTAACAAAAACTATAAACCGTTTTTAGTTTACTTGCACATTGACCGTCAAACAATCGTCGCCTCAAGGGCACACTGTCACACGATGGTGCCGTTACCTGTCGTGTGTCCACACAGCGGCGAGTGCATTGTTAGTTCTTTTACACTTTACAATTTTACATACAGTATCAAATACGGATATAATATAGTATTTTTTGTTCAAATAAATATAATACTATAATTTAAATGTAATATCTATAATATAGTGGTTTAGCCGATACATCGCATGGAGGACTGAAAAATGTAAAAAATTTAGAAAAAACACACTGTTGGTCTCTATTGTAAATACAGTCGAAGCCCTCTAAGTCGAATTTTCACGGGATATCAAAATTAGTTCAAGTTGGAGGGATTTTCGACTTAGAGGCCTTCAACTGAAATTGTAAACTTCGTTAGCTGTAAACATCGTTTCTTTCTTGCTAAATTTTCTACACACCACTTCAACTTCGCATTTATGCATCGTTTCATTAATTTCTTCGATTTTTTTCTATCGCTAAACGTGGTTTTCCGACCACGTTTATTTTCTATTTGTCGTTTTTTCGCGCAACCTTCGTGATTTTCAATAACAATATAAAAATCCTTAGCGAAAAAATATCTCTAGATATTTATGAGATCTTCTTAATAAGGCGAGCAATTTCGGAGCAAACAACGAGTATTCATTCTTTATTTTACATTTGTACTGAGTTAGCACAATCAAAAAATACAATTAATGGATTCAGGACTATTTGAAATGATGTAACGTGAGTTGCAGTAGGAGTGCTACCTGTTGGCATTCTGGTAAACGTGCTCAAGGGGTGAACCGCAGACTAGCTTTGGATTGACAGTAATCAAACATATAAACTAGGAGAACTGTTGAGAAAACATTGTAAATTTAGTTAAAAATGTAACAGCTCTGGCAACAACGTGTGGTTCACGAAACTTTAAACGAAACAAACCTAACGAAACGAATTTCGCATTTAAATTGTCTCTGAAATTCTGGCCTTTGTTCCTTTGTTCTGAGCCCACGGTGCCGCCACGAGTCTGCCAAAAATTGTAAGTATCTATGTATACGTAAACGAAATGAATTATAATAGAATGCGTTAAATTATAGAGAATAAACGTCATGCCACTGAACTAAAAATTGGGTACGTTTTATTCAACGGACTCGGAGGGCCAGAGCACTGCGCAGTCGCGCAACAAGAACGTTTAAGCATTCAGCAAGCCTGGTGGGACATCTCTGCAAAAAGATAATAGACACATAGGCTGGTTCTCTATTCTTGGACACAGTGGCTATCAAGTGGACATAAATCACAACACCACCAGGTCAGTAAGATGCAAGTTTCCTAAAACTGTTATCAGTCGGTTGCAGTGCCACAAGCGCTCTAGTATGAGGTAGTTTATGGGGCCATTAAGCCCGATGGGCAGAGGGACCGATCTTCCAGCCGAACGTATTAAAAAGACTTATTAAGTTTAATTAAGTTCATTCACCCAAGATGCCTGAAACCTTCTATGCCACCGCAACATGGAACCAGACACCTCCTCAACAAGCTACATCGACAACGAAGTCTTTGTCAGCCGAACGCGTTCACGCGACAGCACACCGTAAACGGTCCTCTGTTCATACAGACCCGTCGTTGCCGTCACCGCAGAAGCAATCAGCGTCAACAGAAGTTCGCAATCGCTTCAAGACAGCGATTGTGGACCGCAGCTTGTGGAAGGACACGGACTTCCTCTACAAAAGTTCTGTAGTCGTCTTTACAGACGGCTCTAAGTCTAGAGCCGGTGTCGGCAGAGGAGTTTTTGCCCCAGAGCTGGGAATTAGGTTCGCCGTGAGCCTTCCCACTCATTTCACCAGCGTTCTGGCGGAGATCGCGGCCATACACCAAGCTGTCGTTTGGCTCACAGCATGCGCTAGCACAAAAAAACATGTCGTGATCTACAAGGATTACCAATCGGCAATAAAGTCTTTGAGGTCACGACGTCCGCACGAAGGATTAGTCGCAGACTGCAAGGCAACACTCAACAAGCTGGAGGAAATGTACAACCCCACGCTGTGTTGGGTGCATAGTGGGACGCCAGCGAACGACGCCGCTGACAGCCCCGCAAAAAAAGGAGCTCAAGGGGAAGCGCAATAAGCAATAAGAGTCAATAAGAGTTTTGACAACAGAAAAAAAAACAATTTTACGAAATTAATTGTAATATTTATATGAAATAAGATTCTTATAAATCAAATTTAATTTATAATTAAATTAAATAAAAAAATGTTTCTTTCTATGCGTCTTTTAGATATAACTGAACTGAAAGTGAGTGGAAGCTCTCCGACTAGAATTAAGCTCGGCCCAATAATCCCACATCGACTTCATGAAGCACAGCATGGTTTCGCAAAAAAACAGCATAACTCTTTGCTAGTTGGTGACAGACTGCAAGGCAACCTTATATGAATTAGTGCAGAAGTTCAATCTCACACTCCCCATGGCCATACGACTTCGGCCTGGACAGCCCTGCTGTCGACGATTGAATGAAAATCGATTGGATAGCCCGTACGCTTTTAAAGCAAACAAAATTTAATTTTAAAATATTCTTTTTTATTTAATTGAAAAATATTTTTTTGGGAATTTAAATTTTCATTGAATTCAATTTTTGATTTTCATTTGTTTTCCTTATATTTGTTGCTTTTATTTCGAGACTTGAGTGTAATTAATAATTCTTTCATTTTCATTTATTTCATTTATTTGTTTAATGTAACGCTGTACAATTAAGCTACATCTAAATCTGATTCTGATTTATGAAATGTTGATAATGTGAAAAAAAAATTATAATTATAATGTTTAAATCTTATTCTGATGTAGGTGAAAAAAAGGAAGAGATAGGGTAATAGAAAAAGGTAAAAAGGAAGGAAGAAATGATAATGAAAGTATTGTAAGGTTTATACCAACGTTATCTCAATCACGTGATTCGTATAGTAAATATTCAAAGAATCTTTTCTTAAAATAATTTCCTTTATCTACCCTTTTAAATTAAAAGTTTTAATGTCTGTTGCGTGAGCCTTCAATGAAACCTGAAAAGAAAAAAAGAAAAACGAAACAAAGGAAACACGAAAAGCGAAATACTCCAAATGTACCTTAAGGGAATGCGCAACGCATTTCCCATGAGTACACCACGACGAAATCCCAAGATTTCAGCACGCGAGTGGGCCCCATGGTCTTTCCTTTGGTATTTTTCTTTGAGTTCTTAATTTTTTTATTTTCATTCCGCACGAGCGAAACAATAGATCTTCTTCCTTTCTTGTAATTCAAATAAATTAGAACAAAAAGCAGACCGGTGACGCGAAAACAAAAAACCGGTCAAGTGTGAGTTTTACTCAGGCGTCAAGGGTTTCGTTCTTTCGTCAACAGGTAAGGGCTTAATTTAAGTTAAGGAAACTAACAATGTCAGGTGTCAGGCTAAACAAAAGAAAAACCTTCCTTATTTACTGATCGTGCCAACCGTGTGAAAATTGCTTTGGTGAACTTAAGGGAAATGGTCGCAAGCTAGCCCACTGAGACAATTAATCGACAGTTTATGAAAGTTAGCTTACCAAACAGCTATTTTTATTTTTTTTATTTTTTTAAATGTATTTTATTTAAGAACCAGTAGTTAATGAGCTTATAGATAAAAAAAATACTTAAAATATCAGTTTTTTTTCTTTTGTTTCCTTAAATCTAACATGCGTAAAAACATTTTTCTAGACTCTTTTTTTTGAGGATATGTGTTTTATGGGTTGAGATACATTTCTTTTGTTTGAAGTGCGTGCGGCAGGAAAAGGTTCATAAAACCTGCTAGATGTAATTTATAACTACTTAATGCTACTTAACAAAAATTTAAATTAACTTACATTAACTTAAATTAACTTACGAGAAACTTAGACTAATTTAAAAATTTACAAGTAGGAAGGGAAAGTCTGAAAGGTCAGTTCACTTTCCTGGTATTGATGGTTGTTGAATCTGTAAGTGTTGTTGGCCGTTCTTTTATTGTAGTAAACGACATTGTTGTGCTGGTCGACTATCTTGTTTGTTTGGAATAGATGTTCTATGTGGGTGGTACCAAGGAAGTAATCGCTTGGATCCGGGGGCGATGGAGTTAGTTGGGCTATTATACTGTTGGGGATGTTTGGCAGGTTTTTGATGAAGTTGATGGAGAGTTGTGTTGTGCGTCTGTCGACCCTGTCTATCTCTGCGTTGTCGTACAATGTAGAGGTCCTTATGTACTTGTAGGAATCTCGCTGGCGGTGCAGGTTGGTGATGTATCTGAAACATCTTCTTTCGAAGATACGAAGATTCTCCATTTGTGCAGGGGTTATGTGAAACCAAATCGGGCAGGCATAGGTCAGCGAAGGCCTGACGATCTGCTTGTAGATTATTTGCTTTACTTTCTTAGAAAGCGTGTCCGGTTTCCACATAACCTTGCGGCAGTAGCTCAGTTGAATCTTCGCTTTCTGGATGCGATTGGAGACGTGTTTGCCGAAGGAAAAGTCCCTAGTAAATATGACACCCAAGTATTTAATTTCTTTAAGTGGTAGTAGGGTCTTACCGTTTAAGCTGATCCTGATTTTGCTGTGATATTTCAGAGTGCCTCGCGTGCATTGGTTATGGGGGCCTTTGATAACCAGCACTTGAGTTTTCTTTCCGTTGGGTCGAATCTTCCACTTGTTGAGATATTTTGCTAAGGTCGACAGATAATTATTGATGAGGATCGCACTGTATCGTACGAATGGTGAATCGTGTCGTCAGCATATGTGATGATTTTTACTCTCGGGTCAGTGGGTGGGGGGATGTCAGCTGTAAATAAAAGATATAATATTGGCCCCAGAATGGAACCTTGAGGAACTCCTGCTGAAATGGGAAAAGTTATTGACTTAGTTGAGTTGATTTTAACAATAAATGTCCTATTGCAGAGGTAAGATTTAATGAGGCGACAGATATGGGGGTCTAATCCGTAGTTATGGTGTAATTTGTATAGAAGTCCTGCAGTCCATACACAGTCGAAAGCTTTCGCGATGTCAAGAGAGGTGCAGACTGTGGGCCGTTTACTATTAAGGTTCTTCGTGACATCTTCCGTCAGTTTTAATAGGGCATGGCAGGTGGAGTGTTGAGGCTTGAAACCAAACTGAAATTCGGGTATGATTTGCTTTTCGGCTGCAAAACTTCTTAGCCTGCTTAGAATTTTACTTTCTAGGAGTTTGCTTATAGTATTCAGGAGTGATATAGGTCTGTAGTTGGAGGGGTCATGAGCTTTTCCTGTTTTTTTGATTGGTACCAGTATAGTCGTTTTCCAGGATTTAGGGAAATGCGAGGTGTTGATGCATTGATTGAATAGCGCAAAAATAGGGGCGAGGTTAGCTGGGACGAGCCTCTTGAATAGCGCGTTTGGGATGTTGTCTATACCAGTTGACCTTTTATTTTTCCTTTGTTGGATGCCTATTGGGTTGGACGCTTTGTTTTGACTATTAAAAATTGTAATAAAACTGTTTGAGGATAGATTGGTGGAGACATATTGTTGGACATGCTGCTGAAATTCTGGTGTGGAAAGGTTGTTGTTAAGATTATGTATTTGTGCAAAGTGAGTGCCCAAGAGATTTGCAGATTCTAGATCTGATTCGGTTGGTCTATTGTTAGGATCTATGAGATAATTAATTTTATGTTGCGTTTTTCGGCCTGTTAGTTTATTAATATTGTGGAATAGGGTTTTGTCTGGTTTCAGTTGCCGGAGTGTCTGAGTGTAGTTTTTCTCTACAAATGCCTGCAGGTGTTCATTTATAAGGGTGGTAAGCAGGTTTATTTGAGATTTGAGGAGGGGGGAATAGGTTCTAAAAAGTCTGCGCCTGAGTGTTTTTTTTTTCCCTAATTAGCTTCAGAAATGTGTTGGGTAGGGGCTGGTTCGAGTTCCTTTAGAGATTGGTAGAGGGTGTATTTTCCATTAAAGATGTTTTAAGGATATCTTCGAGTTTATCGGCGGATTCGTCAATATCATCCGGTAAGAGGTTTCTGTAATCTGGTATGCTGACAGATGTTAATTTTGTTGAGACGTCTCTATTCACTTTTCTCCATTTTGTTTTATCAAAATTTGGGGTTTGTTCGTTTGTTACCATAGTACCGAGGTGGGATGTATCTATTATAAGATGAACTGCAGCGTGGTCAGATGGGAAGATACCAAATAGCTGAACAATTTGAGTCATAGAATAGTCGGCAGTATTTTTGTTGATAAATAGCCACTTAGTCACTTAAAACACTAATGTGGAACAGCCACAAACATGCAAGAAACTAACAAATCAACTCCTCATGTTTGAAATTCACAAAAAAGTCACCGCAAGTTTTACACTAGGATTTATAATTTACCTTTTTGCATCTGAAAATCACGTTTAGTTTTTGTTTCTTTAGAATTCTTTACGTTTTCTTTTATTCAGTGGCAAACAATGTGTGTGAGAGACAATCGCCAGTTGCTCTTTTTTAGCAAAAGGCTGATATAATTTAAATCGATAATATCTCGAAAAAACTCCCTCTCTATCTGGTTTAAACGACCATGCAACTTCGTGGCTCCGCTAAAGCTGGCCATACACGACGCACATGTACACCTCACATGATCGCGAATATGCGTTCGCGTTTAGCTTATAGACTACGAACCAGCTGGCGAACGTTCATTGTTTATCTCGTGGGTTACGGTTGTCATGTTTTTTACTTTTTTGTTCCGTGATGCAGCGTTCATGGTAAAAATGAGGATTTTCACATGGCCATAGATGACGAACGTAGTAGGCAATGAGCACGAGAAAATTAAAATTTTTCGATTTCAGCGAGCCGCTGGTGACGCCAACCACCCCATAGACGAGAAAAAACGGATCATCGTGCTCATGTATGACGTACATGTGCGTCGTGTATGGCTAGCTTAAGGGTATATTCACAATCACCACGCAGACGTCATGAATAAAGAGGCTAAGTGCAAGGATTTTAATTCTGTGTTCGCGCCGGTAATTGCCAAAAAATAAAACAACAAAAAATTGTTTTTAATTTTATTAAAAACTAGGAGACGTAAAAGCATTCGATTTTTGCGTTCGGTTCAGAATTAAAATGAGCATAGACTACAAAAAACTAATTTAACACTTCATTTCACAATTTTGGAAAAAATGGTCCAACGTTTTTTTTTCATTATTTTTATCAAAACTTTGAGTTTGCATTCGATTTGTTTATCAATTGTTATGCAATTGAGTTTAACTAGAATGCACAGTAAAAGAGGAAGTTTCTGGCTTTCAAAACTGCTATAGTACTTCGTTGTAAGTGCTGCCATTGATTTTAAATAATTTTTTTTTACATGTTTACTGATTTTTTGCTTAAATTGTCCCTATTTTTTAAACGAGTTTAGATAAACCATCCCTCCCTTAATAAAAAATTCGTATTTTTAGCCCCACTACTAACCACCATTATACATTTTCGGCGTCCAAGTTATCGCACTCTCCCCGTCTTTTATTATTAGTAGAATGGGCGAACTCCAGCGAACGGCTGATAATGCTCCTTCTGTCATAAAAAGCTTTTGCAATTCACCGTTCGGAACCGGAATTAAACAGTAGGTCCCCTCCACAAAATTACAACGCGCATAACACAGTGGAGGCGGGAAAAAGCTAGGCTCTGGCTCTCAACGGGCTGTTACGCCACCCAATGTAAGTACAAACACATTCTTGACAGTTTGTTTTTCCTCTCTTTTATCTTTTTCCTTTTTTTGGCAATGGTCTTTAATGAAATAAAGTACTCTTTTTATGTTTAGTTCTTCAATATGTAATCTTCAAGAAAAAAAAAGGAAATTGGAGGTAAACTGTCTGGCGCTTATATGTATGCTATGTTAAGCTAACCTACACTACAGCTACCTGAAGAGGGCAATTTGGTTAGTGTCCCGGGTGCGTAACACCTCCGAAGTTTCCCTAGAGGTATGCTACACTAAACTAATCCCAACTAAGCCTACATCAGTTTCCAACGCCGATGTCGTCAAAGTGTCAAGGCAATATAGCTGGAATAATTGAAAGTGATAGTAAATTTTATCGACATTTTAGGTTAGAATATGATGAAGCACATCTTGATATTCGGTGTACTTATAGAAGTGGTTATGCAAAACGTTTATTACATATAAATTGTTACGAGTATCTCGAGGTTGAAAATGAGAGAATTTTAAGTAATGCTGAAATAGAAGTTTTTAAAACAAAGGATACAAAATATCGTTCAGATGTTGAATTTATCAGCATTAAGAATTATAAACAAACCTGCACAATGACCATTTCTTAGAATGTAACAACAACAAATATGTAATATAAAAAATTTTAAATAAAAAGAACTGAAAAAAAAAAAACATGTAATATATTAAGTTGGGGAAAAAGAAATCCATTCGATTACTAGAGTTTTTCGCCAATAAGGACCAAGACTTCTATGAGAGAGGCCTTATGAAGCTACCTTTAAAATGGCAACAATTTATAGAACAAAACGGTGCATGTTTGACCCAAATCGGACAATCCAAAACATATTAAATAAAGTCTTGAAGTTCGCAAAAATAATGAATTTCTTTTTCCCCAACCTAATATTAAAAATGAAAAGAATATTTTTTTTTTTCAAATCAAAGCTTCTAGGTCTAAAAAATATGAAGGGATGAACCCCGTCTGCTTTCGCGACTGCCTCCATGGCGCTCATAACTTTTATAAGCGCCCGGATCTTGTAAAAACTTTTTTCTTCAAACACCGAAGCTTTGACGGCTTTACAAGCCTTTGCTAAGCTTGGATGGTCCCATGATCTGCGCTCGATGAGTGTTGATGAGTGTTTCAATGGTGATTGATAAGTCCATTTCTTTATCTAAAGAGAAAATAAAAAAAAAGATTTTATCATTAAAAAAATATGTATGCAAATGTTTTTGTTTTATTTTTGATGGAAAAAAAAATCCCCGGTCCTCAACTTTCGTTTGAGTGGTGGTGGTTTGCTGACTGTGTCCAAACATTTGAGAATATTTTCTATTTATACTAAGATTCAGTCAACAAAACAAAAATTACCAAGGCTATCATTTTGTTTTGTAGTAGTGCATTAACCACATTAAGATTTCGTTAAAAATGCTTTCATGGGCCTGGAAGGAGTTCGGCGAGAAGTTGGAAAGCGATCATAGATCTGCAAATAAGGTGTTCTGGCAAACCATCCGCCGCCTCAAAGGAAGGAAATTCAACATCATCGAAGGAGTTAAATCCAAAGATGGGGTGTTGCTTTCCAATGAGGCAGACATCTTACGCAGATGGAGCGAGCACTTTTCGGAGTTGCTCAATCCCGAACAGGGCACTGAAGGTGGCAGACCTGTCGTCGTGAGTAGGGCGGAGAATTGTCCAACGGTGGAGGAAGTCACTTTGGCGATTGAGTCGCTTCAAGTCGGCAAATCCGCCGGTGTGGATGAAATCCGGCCAGAAATGCTGAAGGCGATGGGTAGAGAGGGAGTTCTATGGCTCTCTCGTGTCATTAAGGTGGCCTGGGAATGTGGCGAGACGCCGGAAGATTGGCAAACTGGGGTGATTCTCCCTCTTTTTAAAAAAGGGGATAAGAGAGACTGCTCGAATTATAGGGGCATATCTCTCTTAAGTCTCCCCGGTAAAGTCTATGCGAAGGTGTTGGAGGCGCGTTCTAGAGCTATGGTCGAATCCAGGTTGGGGGACGAACAGTGCGGCTTTCGACCCGGCAGAAGTACTACCGACCAGCTTTTCACTCTAAGAATGGTACTCGAGAAGGCGTGGGAATATGCCAAACCGGTCTACAGTTGCTTTGTTGACCTGGAAAAGGCCTATGACCGAGTTCCTCGAGGAAAACTCTGGAGTGTTCTGCAGGAGTATGGGATTAATGGGTCTCTGTTGAGGGCCATTCAGTCCCTATACACAAACTGTAGCAGCTGTGTTCGGATTAACGGCAGTAAATCAACACCTTTTACTGTGGGCGTTGGACTTCGCCAAGGGTGCGTCTTGTCACCTCTCCTTTTCATTATATACATGGATTGGATGTTACAACGCAGCCGTGGTGAAGAATGTTTGACATTGGGGGAGCTGAGGGTAAGTCACCTGCTTTTTGCAGATGACTTAGTTATCCTCACATCCTCACAGACGAAACTCCAGCGTGCGCTGGATAGGTTTGTGGCCGTCTGTACTGATGCTGGGATGAAGGTTAACGTGGACAAATCCGAGGTGATGGTCATTTCTAGAACGCCTGTGCAATGCACTCTGCAGGTCAGCGGAGTTCCATTGAAACAGGTGGAGAAGTTTAAGTATCTCGGGGTCTTTTTCACGAGTGATGGGAGGAGCAATACTGAGCTTTCCTGTAGGATTGGCCAAGCTGGGTCAATTTTGAAACAGCTTGGAAGGTCTGTCATCAGGAAGGCCGAGCTTGGGGTGAAAGCCAAGTTATCGGTGTTCAATTCGGTATTTGTTCCAACTCTCACCTATGGTCATGAGATTTGGGTAATGACCGAAAGAATAAGATCGCGAATACAAGCTGCCGAGATGAGATTTCTGCGTGCTGTTGTAGGAGTTACTCGCCGAGATAGGGTGAGGAACACGACAGTACGGCGAGAGCTAAACGTTGAGCAGCTTCTTCTCCGAACGGAAAGATCCATACTTCGATGGTATGGCCACGTGGCACGAATGTCCCCTGCAGTACGACTTCCGAGGCGTGCCTTGAATGCGACTCCGTCAGGTAGGCGACCGCTCGGTAGACCCAGGATGAGATGGTTGGACCAAGTCCAAAAGCTCGCCTGGTTACGCTTGGGCATACCCGCCGAGGAGTTAGAGTCGGCGGCGGAGGATCGGGATGCCTGGAGATCTCTTTTGCGTGCACTGCCCCCGCAACCCCTTTAGTGGAACATGCGGGCAAAGAAAATGATGATGATGATGATGATGATGCTTTCATGGGAATGGAATAGTATTTTTTACTTAAGCTCATATTGGAGTTTTTTTTGGTAACCGCATCTTATCTCCATTCACTATACTCACGACAATTTGAAAAAAAATCTTCCCATATGCTACATTGTACAATGTTATAATATAGGATGCAGTGGCGTTTCCTTTTGAACGAAAGGAAATTATTTTAGTAAGATTTTCTTTAAAAAAAAAAAGTTGTAGAGATAGGACGCTCTACTCCTTCGATGAAAAAAGATTATACATAAGCGCAATGATGGTTTTGTTTTGCAATTCAATGCATTGATATACCAAAAATGTAATTGGTTGACATGCAGTTGCAAACTTAACAAAATGTTTTGTTTTCCTTGCTTTTTTATCGAATTCCGCTAGTGTTTGGAGCCATACGGGGTATGCTAATAATTCGGCACAATAACATATTATATTAAAACGGATAAACATATTCGTAGCTGTTTGTCTTTGCACGAATTCGGTAATAATCGGATTGAAACCTCTTTAGGTAATTTTTTTATAACTTACTTAATCAACTTAATAAAAAAGTTGATAGCAACCGCAAAGAGAATGTTGAAGCGAATTTTTTTACCGACTTACCTTTTAAGACTTTTCACGCCTCCTATTAGCAGGGCATTGACAGCATTACGATTTCGATAAAATGCTCCCTCGCGGGAAAGAATAGCATTTTGTTTTCTTTTGGATGAAAAAAAACATGTTTTTTTGTTTTATTTTGTATCATATCCATTTAAAGTATACAGAAATTTCAGACACGAATGTCCACAATTAAAAGAGTCAAAGGTTTGATATTGTCTATGATTGTATTGAATATTTTTTCCCAAGTATTTTACAATCCCTTCTGGTGGTTGTAGATTTGCAAAACTATCGAAATATTCAATGTGATTTTTGTTTTTATCATACGCTACCCAATGTGTTCCGGTGCCGTGTGAAGAATCCAGATAAACGATACCACATTCCTTTCGATGGGGTCTTTTCGGTAGAATATCCAACATGAAGACGCCTCGGAAATGTGGCAAAAACTCAGAACTCAGACTCTATCGGTGAGGGCTCGTCTGAGTAGGTTCCTTAAAAGTTTTTTGATTCTGGACCATAAAAAAATGGTTTATCTGATTTTCCCCACTTCTGAAACAATATTCCCCTTTTCCCTTTTGGGTCGAAAAATCATCAAATGGAGAAAAATTCCCTCGATCTGACAAAAAAAAAAAAAGAAAACAAATGAGAGACACATTACTTTTGTTTTATTTTATTTGAGAACTGTATCTAATTGTACGTATGCGTATGCCGTATGCCATTTTCAGCTGAATGAAACAAAACGAGGAACGAACAACTTACTGATAGATAGCTATGCGCGCATATGCTCATTATAGATAGTCATGTTTTTTTTTTTTTGCAAACATGACTGAACATTTCGTTGAAATTTGTCACTAGCTCATGCTTTCTCATGCGCATTACAGTTGGGCATTTAATCTTTTATTTCCCCTATATCTTTGGACAATGGCAGCAAAAACGCCATTATGGTTTTCAAAAAGGGGCAGGTTAACCAAAGCCACAAACCAGTTTTTATTACTTTTCTTAAAAATGGTGGCCATTTTTCAGGAGAAAAAGAGAAAGAAAGATATAAAAAGAAAATGAAGGATAAAAAACACATTTACAAGTAGATACTTTTGGTGGATTCTAAACCAAAAATAGTTGTGTTAAAGTTGCGATTTTTTTAGGGGTAGGTGATGTCAGTAAATAATCATCAAAATCGGTGACTACAAGGACGTGCACTTTGTAAGAGAAAAACAAATACAAAATCAGCAAATCAATGGAAAAAATTCAGGTTATTTTTTGCAAAAGAAAGCGTGTGCTAGACAGAGAGGAGTTAAACATGAAAGGAAAACAAGGAAAGAATATCAATTTTCGGGTAATTAAGTTTATAAAGATTCGCGTAGCTTGTTGTACTGATACATTGTTAGAGAATTGGAATTTTAAAACGTAACTCTGTAGGAATCGGGTTATATGGACGCCACGCCAGTGGTTTTTAGTCATTGGTCGCCATTGTGCTACTTAGGTAGTGAACTATAGGGGAGAGTGGAGCACATTTGAACGCAGGGCACATTTGAACACGGCTTATAAAATTTTAGTTTTCCAGTAATTTAATATTTTAACTAATCCGTCAACGTCATTAACTTTTATTGTTTCTTTCATGTGTCCCTAAGGTTTACACATTCAGCGCAATATTTGGGGCACTTTTGAACAAAAGAATGTTTGAAGAAAAAAATGTAATACAAATATTTCGTTAAACTAACCAAATTCTATTTGAAATCGAAATTCAATACCAGTTTTCAGTGTGAGTAAAATTTACTGGCCAAGACATCGAATATATAAGGTTTTATCCGCTTCGAAAGCAAAAAGTGTTCAAATTTACCCCACTCTCTCCTTTTTCAAACCCATTTTCGTGTTAACTTGTAATCTCAATCGTATCAACGTTACCAGGTTGGATAGAATAGGCCCGACACTTGCCAGAGAAAACAGCAGATACCCGGTAACAATTGGTTTTTTTTTATTCAATTATTGAAATCTCTGAGAAGTGAACCAAGGACCTGATATAGAGGTACCTTAAGCTCGGGTGAGTTCTTAAACGTAAAACTAAGGCAGTCCTTCAAACATTGCATTCATAAATGCATTCATAAACTGCAGTATTACACTAGTTAACAACTAGTGAACGCATTCATAAAAGCAAAGTGAGAGTTTGTATTTTTAAGTAATATTGAAAAATGGCTCTTTACATCTAAGCATCGCCAAATTGATTCAATCTTGCTTCCAATTGTTTAACTCATTGTTTTATTAATATATATATTCTACTTCCATACTTATTTATTTTATATTTACTTCCTCATCAACTATGAAATTTGTTAAAACGTTATATTTGTAACTTTTCAATGTACTTTCGCCACTTGCCACTTTGGTAAAAGATTGTACAAAACTGTTTCTTAGACAAATGAAATTTTTCTTTTTTATATTTGTATCTTTATCTAAAAAAAATTTCAGATATATATACTTCCTTTTGTCATGAAATAAAGAAAAAAAATAATAGTTAAACCGCAACCAAATTCGCAGTGATTTTTGTCATGTTTGCTGAATTGCGTGATACGACGGAAATAAAAAATATGCCGCATGCTTATGTTTTTCATGAACCTTTCTTTATGTTGTACAGCTCCAAACTTGCGAAATTATTCTTGTTTGTATTTTGTGCAATTCAGGGGAAATAAATATTGCAAAGATATAATATAGAATTAAAAAACTGAACTTATGAATTACAGAAATTATGAATTTTGATCGTGAATTAAATTAAATTAATTAATGTACTACATTATCGACATTATAAACCTATCAAAAGATTTAGTACACACATTGTCAATAAAAACCCCGTAGTAATCGAATAAAAAATTATTATTATTACGTAGATCAGTGAGTTGTCTGGATTTCCCTTGAATTTTCAACATACGTTATTACATCATCTTTCCAAAACACAACTGTTGTTTCAAAACGACACGTTATACTCTTCGGGTTCAAACATAGGAACTTTTTTTTTAGAAAATACCTTCTATAAATTTTGGTAAAACCAATGATAAGTGCCTTATTTTCTACTAGGATAATGCGTCGGTGCATAATAGGAAAAAAGTGGGTTAGCCAAAAAAAATCCAGTTATGGTCTGGCCAACGACTAACTTTACACAGTCGAAGTCCTCTAAGTCGAACGCCCTTTAAATCGAAAATCTCTTTAACTCGAATTTTTTTGTTTCGTTTTTGGCATTCCCTTCAATTTTTCATACAAAATTAATCCTCTAAGTCGAAAAGCCGTCTAAATCGAATTTGTTCGCCATATTCCGGCATTCCCTTCAATTTTCCAAACAAAATCGATCCTCTAAGTCGAAAAGCCCTCTAAGTCGAAAAGCCCTCTAACTCGAATACATTTTTTCGACCCTTGGTCTATTTTCAATTCCTCTAAGTCGATTTTTTTTTCGCAAAAAAATAAACAAAAAATTTCCTTTCTCAACTTGTATTGCATGCTCTAAGTCTCTCTCAATTTGGCACTGGATGGCGAACACCTTTCATTTCATGTTGAATTTTTGGAGGGCTTCGACAGTATAACCAAAATCGTAAAGCTTATCTTAGTAACAATAAGCAGGACGGGTCAATAAGTGAACTTGAGAGAGACTGGATTGTAGTTTTGATTTCAGTTATTTAAAACTTAAACTTTAAAAACAAGCAGCATGTTTTTCGCATTTTCTTCAAAGGTTTTAGTTTGTGTTGTTTTTTTATTTAAACAGTTTTACCTTCATCCGTCCCTCGAGTCTTTTTCGACCCAGCCGACTGTACTTTGATTTCTTTTACTGCAACGAACCTAGTAATTGATTTAAAAAAAAATTACCACAATTGCTATTTACATACAAAAACTAGTCCTTTAATTTCAAGACCGTACGTCTCATATTTTAGAAGATATTTGAGAAAAAAGACTGCTTCTGACTCAAAAAGTCACGACCGAGGGACGGATGAAGGTTAAATTGATAGCATTTATACTTGAAAGCAAAAAAAAAAAATAAACATTACATTGGGTACCGTAAAAGACCTTTCAGAGCCAGAGCCTAGCTTTTTCGCGTCTCCACTGTGTTGTACAAATCAAAAAATTGTTTTCTTATTTTTATCAAATTTTATGGGTTGATGTTTTCATTATTAATGAGAGAAAACAGTTATGATTTTTGTTTTTCCGTTTCATGTATGCTTGTGGCACTGGGAGACCGTAGAAGTTGGCGATTGAATTGTATCCGTGACATAACATGCCTTCAACGGTCCATAATGTATTAATTCATGGTGCCGAGGTTATAGAAACAGCTGCATTATCAATTGAATTGCTTTCGGAAGAGGCACAAGACTACAAGCACTATCGTCTTCATTTCACAAGAAAATGTTCCCGTACAGACAGGAATGAGGACGTCTTTCAAAAGTTGCTAGAGGCTTCAGATCCTTTTAAAACATCCATGATACTGGAGTCCAAAAAGAAACACCTCGCCATGAGTAACGAAGCGCTTCAATAGATCATGTAAGCTGTTCTTTACATTACCATGCACTAAGGTACTGAATAGTACTATTCTTTATAAATATTGTTACTTAATATTTGTTTCATTCAGATTCGTCAACACAGAAGTGGTCCTGAGAGAGGAAGAAAACAATTCTCCCCAATGCTGAAACGAGATTACAGCACAAATCACCTATACATCGCCTTTAGCTCATTTGTGGATTACAGCCTCACCGGCAAGATTAAATAACCCACCGTAGAAAAAGAAAAAGTCGGTTACCATGGGAGGAGCTAAGAAAATGACACCACTCTGACGTTATTCGGATTGTCCCAGAGTATATGGTGTCGAGATGAGGTTTTAGTGAAGTGAAAGACCCACACTACTTGGAACAGAACAGGCCTGTTCCTCATGCGTTTTAGCGCTTCCTATCGCCCGCTAAGGCAAAAAAGACAAAAAAAAAATCAAATCAATGCATCAGAGTTGAAATCATATCAAAATAAAATTGAATTCATAGCGTTGAAGATGAGTCTATCAATAGTAGATTAACTTCGGGTATTGTGGAACACCCATTTTATTTTTGCATGTTACCAGAACCAGACACTTTTAATAAAATTAGCTTATTGATCTATTGGCTAATGTTAACAACAATCTCAGATAGCTAGAGCTATTTTGTAAGATTTTTATTTATTTTTTACTGATACCACCTCGAAAATTGAGATTTTTAAAATTGGAGGGTAATGTGGAATACAATTTCCGAATCAAAATCATAGACTCAACTAAGAAAAAAAAAACAGGTATTTCTTAATTTCAATTATAATAAATTTAATATGCATCATATTGTCCTGTATTGGCTTAAATGCAGGACATTGAAAAAGGATTCTGCATTTTCCCTTGAAAATCCTCTGGCTGTATCGAATGACGTTTCAGTTGGAGCATGACTTCTTAGCGTGTTCCTAAGAGACCTGTATAACTATTCCTGCCCATCTCATTCGTTTAAAGTGGAAAAGCAATTCTGCAGGCTATTTTTTTTTTTGCTACTTGAAATGCAAGAGAACAAATGTCACTCCTGGTCAGACAACCAAAACCGACACTTCATCTCCATCCCAATGCTTTATTTCACCTTTTTTAGACATCTTCTAAAGCAGTTTCGAACAAGAAATCGAAGAAATAATAAGCGGGAGTTAACAAATAGCATTCCACATTACTCGATTCGGAAACTATTGCAAACTTCGACTAATAACACAAAATATATCTAAAATTTGAAGCAAAATTATTAAACTGGACATGTGCTCGATTACAACTGGACTTGCACAATTGAAGAATCTGCATATTTTCCTCCGAAAATAAAACTCATATAAAATGCAAAAAAAAAAGTCTTGCACCTCTAAATAAGAACTTTGACTGTCTCAGAACACCGGTTGGTAATATCAATAGAAGAGTGTAAGACTTCTTTTTTGCTGTTTACATTCTGAGAAAATTAAGAATGCAGGTAGACCTTCTGTGGTTTAGAAAATAAGGCAGTATTCCACAATACCCGAAGTTACTCTATTGTAAAATAAATTGAAATTCAAAAAATTATTATATTTTTCAATATCAGTCTTCATGTGTTCTTTCATCCTTAATCGAATAAGACTATTCGCGACTTGATAGGACCTATGGCTCTCGAGAAATAGATTTTTGTCGAGTTTTTGGCAATTTTGCCTCACTGTGCGGCGCTCTTTAAATAAATTTAAATTTATTAGCTAACAGTTATAAATTAATTGATTTAAATTGTAAATAAAAACTTTAATTAACGGCTGATTATCTTATCAGCATTGCTATTTAAACGTTGAATTAATTCCAATTAAATTTAATTGATTCCCCACATTGATCGCAAGTACAAGAGCTTTTTTGTGAATTCCAACACGCAGAGTTCGACATACATATGTGTTGTCAGCAATACCATTTACAAATTGCCATGATATTCGATTTCCATGAGAACATCCATGTCTTCAATTTCATAAAATAATTGCAGCCTTACCGAAATATCCTTGCTTTTTCTACACTAAGGATTTAACGGTTTAGGATTTTCAGCGCTTTTTAAATTATAGACGGAGAGAAAAAAGACTGTTAGAACTGGTTTAAAGAATTTTTTCATGAGAAATGCACAAAAAGTGCATCATATCGAAAGTGCACGGACTCCATATGTCCCATCCACTCATGTCTTACACGTACACACAAAACTACCTGCAATTCACATCAAACAAATTAGTTTCTGTGGATACGTTCATATTGTTAATACCGGGTTTCTATAATAGGAAAGCTGACCACATGACGAACTTAATGTCCTAAAATTGTTCTGTAAGAAAACTTCTTCCATGTAGAGATTGTTCTTCGGTTATGGTTGGGCATCAATTGATATTTCTTGCAATAAGCTAGACAAAATAAATAATTTAGGAAATTTCATTACAGTTAACTTATTTTATTATTTATTAATTAATTATTATTTATTTTTAATTTGACAAATTTAATTTTTATTACAATTATTTAATATTTTTTTATTTATATTATTTATTTTAAAATTACTGTTTAACAGTGACTACTGCACGTACCATGATCCAATAACAAAAAAAAAAAAATTTAAAATTTGCATTTTTGCTTTTCAGTTTGTAAACTTAAGGGAATAAAACAAAAGAAATTTTTGTTTTTGTTCATAACTTTTGACATATATGTATGAGATGATTTTCGGGCTAGAGGCATTAATATTTTTTTTTCCTTAAAAGCCTTTATTTTATTTAAAAGAGTATGCATGTAAGGAAGAAACACAGGAAATTACTCTAAAAAGCTTGTAATTTTGGATTGAGTCTTTAAAATTGGAGAACGAAGCCTTTTAAAAAAGGTGCACGGTATAACTCATAGGTTATAGCTCATTTGTGGATTTTGTATGGAAAATTGAAGGGAATGCCGGAATATGGCAAAAAAAATCAAGTTAGAGGGTTTTTCGACTTAAAGGGCTTCGACTGTAGTTTTATCTACGAATGTCGGTGTTAAATTATGCATGACTTACAAAAAAGTCAGCAGACGACTCTCGAGGGGCGCTGGCATCGTGCTGGTGTTCGCCTCTCCTCGAGCTCCCTTTTTGGCCAGGCTGTCAGCGGCGTCGTTCCCTTTCACGCCACTGTGGCCGGGCACCCAACACAGCGTGAGGTTATATCTTTCTCCCAGCTTGTTGAGCGTTGCCTTGCAGTCTACGACCAACCCTTCTTGTTGACGTCGTGACCTCAAAAACTTTATTGCCGATTGGCAATCCGTGTAGATCACGACATGCTTTTTGGTACTTGCGCATGCTGTGAGCCAAACGGCGGCTTGGTGAATGGCAGCGATCTCCGCCTGGACGCTGGTGAAATGGGTGGGTAGGCTCACGGCGAACCTAATTCCCAGCTCTGGGGCGAAAACTCCTCCACCGACACCAGCTTTGGACTTAGAGCCGTCTGTAAAGACGACTACAGAAGTTTTGTGGAGGGAGTCTGTGCCCTTCCACAAGCTGCGGTCCACAATCGCTGTTTTGAAGCGAATGCGATCTTCTGTTGATTGCTGCCGTGGTGGGGGTAGTGACGACGGTGCTGGTGTTCTGGAATTGCCAGGTCGTGCTGTTGGAAGTGCGTTACTGGTTCCCTGATTCCGAAATATGTTTTTGCGTTGGGACATCTTGGATGAATGAGTTAATTTGGCTACGTAGGGCCTTTTAATACTTTCGATTAGAAAGATAGCTCCCTCCGGAGCTTAATGACCTAATAAACCTCATCTTGCTAACACTGCGTTATTACCCTTGGGCTGCAACAGGTAGCCAACAGCTAACAAGTCCAGGGCACTGGCCTGATCCTAACACGGTGTTATTACCCTTAGGCTGTACAAGGTAGTCAGGTAGCCACCAGACAACAGGTCTACGACACTTGCCTGATCCCACTGACCTGTCTTAATTTTCTTGATCCATAACCCATGTTCCATCGTGAAACGTTTTTAGGGCGTTGGAATTTGAAAATTTTGTGTTGCTTGGCTTTTTTCTAAGGCAATGTACGCAGTGGCGTCACTTGAAATGCATGTGCTACACGTGTAAAAACTACAATAATTTTTGCGGCTGCGAGTAGCGGGACACACCAGCCGGACATGTGCCGGATCAACAGGGCTGCTTAAAAAGATGGCAGCTTGCATGTCTTGCGGACGTGCTCAACAGACTTCGGGTCTGTAGGAGCGCAACAAATGAGTGCACGGCCAACCAAATCTCGTCGTCGGAAAGGTCTTCCTGGTTGAGAAGCTCCAAGTTTGTTGAGGGTTGCCTTGCAGTCTGCGACTAACCTTCTTGCGGACGCCGTGAGCTCAAAGACTTTATTGCCGATTGGTAATCCGTGTAGATCACGACATGTTTTTTTGTGCTAGCGCATGCTGCGAGCCAAACGGCGGCTTGGTGTATGGCTGCTATCTCTGCCTGAACGCTGGTGAAGTGCTTTGGAAGGCTCACGGCGAACCTAATTCCCAGCTCTGGGACAAAAACTCCTCCACCGACACCAGCTTTGGACTTAGAGCCGTCTGTAAAGACGACTACAGAACTTTTGTGGAGGGAGTCCGTGTCCTTCCACAAGCTGCGGTCCACAATCGCTGTCTTGAAGCGAATGCGATCTTCTTTCGCCGCTGATTGCTTCTGCGGCGACGGTTCTGTATAAACAGAGGACCGTTTGCGGTGTGCTGTCGCGTGTTCGCGTTCGGCTGACAAAGACTTCGTTGTCGATGTAGCTTGTTGCAGGGGTTTCAGTGGCTTGTGTGGCACTGTCTTGCGAGGGCCTTTAGCTGCCGATGTCCTTAATGTTTGTAATGATGATGGCGTAGTTTTTTGCGGCGCTGAAGGCTGGTTCCGTGTTGCGGTGGCGTACTTGGTTTGGTAAGACATCTTGGGCAAATGAATGTAGTTGGGTACGTTAGACCTTTTAATACTACTCAAGAAGTCAACTTAACTCGGCCGATCGAGCTTAACGAGCTCATAAGCTACATCTTGCTAACGGGGTGTTATTACCCCTCGGCTGTACCAGGTAGTCAGGTAGCCACCAGACAACAGGTCTACGACACTTGCCCGATCCCGAATCTAATTCCCAGCTCTGGGGTGAAAACTCCTCCCCCGACACCAGCTTTGGACTTAGAGCCATCTGTAAAGACGACTACAGAGCTTTTGTGGAGCGATTCGGTGTTTTCCCATAAGCTCCGATTTACAATCGCTGTTTTGAAGCGATTACGAATTTCTGTTGTCGCTGATTGCTGTTGCGGTGATGGCAGTGGCTGTGCTGTGTGGACCGTTTGCGAGGTCTTTCGGGTGCGTGGTGCTGCCGCGTGATCACCTTTGGTTGACGATGTCCTCAATGTTCGCGATGATGACGACGTAGCCTGTTCGGGAATTATCATTGACGGAGCTGAAGGTGGCTCCACTAAGGCCTGGTTCCGTATTACGGTGGCGTAGATGATTTGTTGAGACATCTTCGGTAAATGAACTTAGTTGTGTTATTAACCTGGGGCTGCAACAAGTAGCCAGTAGATCACAGGTCTAGGGCACTGACCTGATCCTACTGACCCGTTCGGATGTTCTTGATCCATGTCCAGTGTCCCATAATAAATCATCTTTAGAGGGCTGTAAGAAGGATGATAAAGAAGAAAATTTTATTCACACCATCCTCAGAAGGAAAACAAGATTTAGGATTCAGACTAACCATTTCAGTTAGTTAGATTAGTTTGGCTAGACTAATTTTTCATACAAAAATTGTTGAGATAAATTTTATTATGTCTATAGGCTCAGTGAATCTATCAATAGGACCAATAAGTTCGCTAACATAGTTTTTACATAAGCTCATATTTTTGCCACATATATGTAAGGAATTCCATGAGGTATCAGTACAAAAGCATTAAAAATGAACTGAAAATGGACACCAATGCCACGAAGAGGAAAGGAAATTTTTCTGTTTTTGGACTGCATTCGAGTTCCGAGTTCGAATACCAGCAAAAGGAATTGTAAAAGTCCATAAACTTTCAATTCCCGGGTGAACCTGGGAAGAATAGAAGACTAGCGAAATGATAATAATGGCGATAAAGTACAGTAAAATTCCCTTTGCTAGTACTTGATTAGGTCTTAGGTCTTAGGTAAAAGTGACTGCCTGCGCTGTAGCGCAGGCTCACTTAGGCCGGATTGTTTCCAATTTCCCCGGACTCGCTGCCTATAGATTTCCTGCAAATACACCAAACCAAAAAATATTAGCAGGCATGTCATACTACCTGTTTGAAGCCAACGTTGGTAGTCTTGTATCCCCCGGTCTATACCCAGTGGGATCTGTTTATGAAGCCGCTGATGCACTTTACATCCATGCTAGCGAGTTCGCTTAACTCCTTAAAGAAGTATGCACCTAGAGTGCGCTTCCTCGTGCGTGCGAGTGCTGGGCATGTTCCTAGAAGATGCAGTACTGTCTCTTCTTCCTCCTCATCTCTGCAGCTTCTGCAGAAATCATTGGAGGGAATTCCCAGTCTTTTGGCATGATTGCCAAATAAGCAGTGGCCAGTTAGAACTCCTACTAGTCTGCCTATGTTTGCCCTGCTTACCGAGAGCAGCTGCTCTGTCCTGCCCCTATCTAGCTTCGGCCACACTAGCCTAGAGGTGCGGCAGCAGTGTAGATTGCTCCATCTGGAGTTTGCTGCCGTTATGGCTTCAGCAGTTAGTTGTGAACCAACCTCCTGCATGGAGGGCCCGGGGGTCCCCTGATTATTACTTGAGTCCGATTCCCCTCCTATTCTTGCTAATTCGTCAGCTCTTTCGTTGCCTAGAATACCCGTGTGCCCAGGGACCCAGCACAGGGTGAGACTACATCTGTCCGCCATCTCTTTGAGAGATTGGCGACATTGTTTTACCATTCTTGATCTTATTAATGGTGTTTCCAGAGCCTTTATGGCCGCCTGACTGTCTATGTTGAGTACAATAGACTGACCATCTATCGAACCCATGGACAGCAAGCGCGCTGCCTCATGAATAGCTGTTATTCCGCTTGGAATACACTACAGTGGTCCGGGAGCCTGAGGGACTTCGCAATGTTAAGTCGTTCAGAGAAGACTCCCATGCCCGTGCCCTTTTCCGATTTAGTACTTGATTACTAGAAAAGAAATTACTTAAATGTTGTTACTTTTATTTTTATTATTGTAACCTTACTGATCAGCAATAAATTACATTAGTAACTTAAATTACGGCACCAGCTACCAAGACTTCGGCCTATGAATTTTTATCAATAAACTTGATGTTTCTGGAACGCACTAAGGCACTAAATAAGTTGGAATACTATTTGCTACTTGGATAGCACGATGGCGACCTAAAAGTTATCTCACTTATCTACCTACCTACATATTACCTGCGTGTAGGTTTAAGTCAGTAGACTTGGTAGGAGCTATTATGTAAATAAAAGTATAACTAAATATAAAAGAAATAAAATTTATTAATTTGAAAATGATAAACTTGCCAGATGTTTGGTTAGATAATTTTTAAGATTATTTTTTATGAATGGCCGCTCTGAAAGAAGTTTTCCAGGTCAGTGGAAACACACAATGAGAAAGAGATTTGGATTGGATGAGGGTAAATTGGTTGGGCGTGACTGGCAGAACCAGTATCATATTTTTCAGTGGGTTGGCTTTTTTTTAAGGGGAGAGGAAATAGTGGGTAAATAGCTAAAGCGGATTGGGTCAGGCATCATGAAGTTGACGGTAGTTAAGTTGGCAACCGTGAGTAAGAGAAGGTTGAAAGCCTTCTCTTCTTTTTGCGGAAATCAGACACAGTCAACTCCGCTTAAGAAATCGATGAGCTAAAACACAAAATTTGTCACGAAACATTTTTTCCCAATCTTCATACAAATTAGTCAATTGATATCAGCCTGACTGAAAAACTTGGTTAACTAAAAAAAAAATGTTCAACAAAAATTATTAATTTATACTCAAACTATTCCGCATAACCAAAATATATGAAATGTACATATGCATATTTAAAGTGGCCTGTAAATTGGCATACAAATATTTAGTTTTCTTTATTTTTATGTTGTCGAAGTTTTGTTTGGTTTTGAGTTTATTTTAAATACAATATTGACATATTAAAAATAATGATGTTAGAATTTTTTTTTACTTTCAGGGTGGATAAGTGAAATACTTTTATCCGAAGTTCGCTTAAGAGGTATCTTCTCTTAAGTGAAAGAGAAAGGAAACTTGTGGCAAATCAGTGTTCCAGTTATGCGGAGTCGACTGTAGTTGGAATTATTTCAAGAACATTTGCTTGCGTACAATTTTGTGTTGCTTGGCTTTTTTCTAAGGCAATGTACACAGCGGCGAAGACTAGGTCATAATCATACACCAAGGTGATGGAAGGAAGTTCCAGTCTGGTTTCATTTGCCATTTGAAATGCATTTGCTACATGGATTAACAAAAAAACAAGTTTTTATTTTATTTATCCATCAAATTATTAAGCAGCAGTTTTGGCGGAGGTAAAGGTCGTCGTCGTGGAAAGATAGGAGAGTAAGTTAGAGAAATAAAGAATAAGAAGAAAACCCACTCTTGCAAAGTACGATAGTAATAAAGAAGAGCAGCTTTGAAGAGTATAGCATTTTGTATTCTTTTTATAGTAAAGGCAAAGCATTCCATAGTCTTATGGCGTCTATAAAAAAAAAAAAACGAGAAGAATTGAAATACAGTTGAAGCCCTCTAAGTCGAATTTTCACGGGATCTCAAAATTAGTTCAAGTTCAGAGCGCTTTTTCGAAAAATTGGAGTTAGAGGGCGTTCGACTTAGAGGATGGATTTTGTATGGAAAATTGAAGGGAGTTAGAGGGCTTTTCGACTTAGAAGGCGTCTGACTTAGGGGGCTTCGACTGTAGTTTTATCTACGAATGTCGGTGTTAAATTATGCATGACTTACAAAAAAGTCAGCAGACGACTCTCGAGGGGCGCTGGCATCGTGCTGGTGTTCGCCTCTCCTCGAGCTCCCTTTTTGGCCAGGCTGTCAGCGGCGTCGTTCCCTTTCACGCCACTGTGGCCAGGCACCCAACAAAGCGTGAGGTTGTATCTTTCTCCCAGGTTGTTGAGCGTTGCCTTGCAGTCTGCGACCAACCCTTCTTGCGGACGTCGTGACCTCAAAGACTTTATTGCCGATTGGCAATCCGTGTAGATCACGACATGCTTTTTGGTACTTGCGCATGCTGTGAGCCAAACGGCGCCTTGGTGTATGGCCGCGATCTCCGCCTGGACGCTGGTGAAATGGATGGGTAGGCTCACGGCGAACCTAATTCCCAGCTCTGGGGCGAAAACTCCTCCACCGACACCAGCTTTGGACTTAGAGCCGTCTGTAAAGACGACTACAGAACTTTTGTGGAGGGAGTCCGTGTCCTTCCACAAGCTGCGGTCCACAATCGCTGTCTTGAAGCGATTGCGAACTTCTGTTGATTGCTGCCGTAGTGACGACGGTGCTGGTGTTCTGGAATTGCCAGGTCGTGCTGTTGGAAGTGCGTTACTGGTTCCCTGATTCCGAAATATGTTTTTGCGTTGGGACATCTTGGATGAATGAGTTAATTTGGCTACGTAGGGCCTTTTAATACTTTCGATTAGAAAGATAGCTCCCTCCGGAGCTTAATGACCTCATAAACCTCATCTTGCTAACACTGCGTTATTACCATTGGGCTGCAACAGGTAGCCAACAGCTAACAAGTCCAGGGCACTGGCCTGATCCTAACACGGTGTTATTACCCTTAGGCTGTACAAGGTAGTCAGGTAGCCACCAGACAACAGGTCTACGACACTTGCCTGATCCCACTGACCTGTCTTAATTTTCTTGATCCATAACCCATGTTCCATCGTGAAACGTTTTTAGGGCGTTGGAATTTGAAAATTTTGTGTTGCTTGGCTTTTTTCTAAGGCAATGTACACAGTGGCGTCATTTGAAATGCATGTGCTACACGTGTAAAAACTAAAATAATTTTTGCGGCTGCGAGTAGCGGGACACACCAGTCAGACATGTGCCGGATCAACAGGGCTGCTTAAAAAGATGGCAGCTTGCATGTCTTGCGGACGTGCTCAACAGACTACCTTTCGGGTCTTTAGGAGCGCAACAAATGACTGCACGGCCAACCAAATCTCGTCGCCGGAAAGGTCTTCCTGGTTGAGAAGCTCCAAGTTTGTTGAGGGTTGCCTTGCAGTCTGCAACCAACCCTTCTTGAGGACGTCGTGACCTCAAAGACTTTATTGCCGATTGGCAATCCGTGTAGATCACGACATGCTTTTTGGTACTTGCGCATGCTGTGAGCCAAACGGCGGCTTGGTGAATGGCAGCGATCTCCGCCTGGACGCTGGTGAAATGGGTGGGTAGGCTCACGGCGAACCTAATTCCCAGCTCTGGGGCGAAAACTCCTCCACCGACTCCAGCTTTGGACTTAGAGCCGTCTGTGAAGACGACTACAGACGTTTTGTGGAGGGAGTCTGTGCCCTTCCACAAGCTGCGGTCCACAATCGCTGTCTTGAAGCGATTGCGAACTTCTTTCGCCGCTGATTGCTTCTGCGGCGACGGTTCTGTATAAACAGAGGACCGTTTGCGGTGTGCTGTCGCGTGTTCGCGTTCGGCTAACAAAGACTTCGATGTCGATGTAGCTTGTTGCAGGGGTTTCAGTGGCTTGTGTGGCACTGTCTTGCGAGGGCCTTTAGCTGCCGATGTCCTTAATGTTTGTAATGATGATGGCGTAGTTTTTTGCGGCGCTGAAGGTCTCTGCACTAAGACTTGGTTCCGTGTTGCGGTGGCGTACTTCGTTTGGTGAGACATTTTGGGTAAATGAATGTAGTTGGGTACGTTAGACCTTTTAATACTACTCAAGAAGTCAACTCAACTCCGCCGATCGAGCTTAATGACCTCATAAACTACATCTTGCTAATGGGGTGTTATTAACCTGCTGCAGGTAGCCAGCACACAACAGGTCTAGGACACTAGCCTGATTCTATTGACCTGGCCGAATTTTCTTGATCCATGTCCAGGGTCTCAAAGTGAAACATTTTTAGGGGGCTGTAAGGAGAGTTGTAAAAAGGAAGACAATTTAAGTCAAAAGTAAGCTACCTGCTTCACACCATTCTCAAAAGGAAAATATAAATCAAAATCTTTTACAACTTTTTTGTTTCATTTTATAACATGTGCATGCGTATTGTTGGCCAAAAACCATGAATGATGAAAGATTAATAAACAAAATCAATCAAAAGAATGTTTATTAATTGTATGCAAATATCATTCATTGCATGTTATCAGTGGATTTAAATAAAATGAAAATCTGCGTAACAGCTCACACAGAGCCAGAACCCAGCTTTTTCGGTGCAGTACATTTCAGTGAATTTAACTTAGTTATTTTTGTTGTCATTATTTGAGAGTGTTCGGTATTTATTCAGTTTTAAATTGCTAAAAAAATTAATTCAAATCAAGCATTTTTGTTTGAATAAGAAAAAAAATATGAATTTTAATTTTTACGCCGTCAAAATATATTTTTTTATTAGTTATTGAAATAAAAATTAATTTCATTTCAGTGGCTCAAAAATTACAAGATTTTTTGTAGCAAATGAATTTGCTTAATATTTAGAAATTTAATATTTTTTTTTATTTTTTACTTTATCGGCCGCGTTGAAGGACTACGGTGTTCTATCGTTCTACGCAGAACGTTGGGCCGCCTTATCGAACCTCGCCGAGTTCTAACGTCTGCCACCCTGACCTAGCCATTTTCTCCTTGCATCAGACGAAGTGGCTAACTGACGCAACTGCTGGAGCCAACAAATTTTTACTTAATAAAAAAATTTCATAAGCAGAACCACAATTCTTGAATATTTACTTAAAAAATTAAGAACCAATACTTTAGTAGAGTAATTCATCAAATAATTAGGCAAAATATTTAATATTTCTTTTTTGATTGGTTATTATTTAATTTTTTCTCATGTTAGGTGAACAGATATGTTTTGTATTTTTCAAGTGAAAATGTATTAACAAGACAGACGCTCTATTAGAATTCACTTCTTCGTTTTTACATGGCCAAAAGCCGAAAAGGATAATTACGATGAAATAAAAGTGAAAACATATTACATCCACAACCACAGTCGAAGCCCTCTAAGGCGAGTTTTCACGGGAGACCGGAATTAGTTCGAGTTAGAGGGATTAATATTTTTTTTGTTTAAAATCCTTTATTTCATTCAAAAGAGTATACGTGCAAGGAAAAAACACAGGAAATTACTTAAAAAAGCCTGTAATTTTGGATTGAATGTTTAAAATTGGAGAATGAAGCCTTTTAAAAGGGCTCTATTTCAAAAAGGCCGTGTTGGACCTCATCTGGACTCTCATTTAGTGAATAAATGAAGCTTAAAAATTTCTCAAATGCTTAACTGCTTTTATATTAAAAGCAAATTGTTTGAGGCCAACCAACAACACAGTTGCAGCAGCGCAGTTATTCATACAGAGCCGTACAGTTGTGTGTACAAATAGCCTATAGCTCATTTGTGATTGGGTGTAGACGACGATTATGTGGCCCTAGACGACAATTGTGTTCGCCTAACATGGTTGTGCTTCGAGATTCGACCGTTGGCGAATAATTTCGATTTTCTCATGTTCCTTGGCTTCGATGTTTGCCGTGTAGGTCGCCATGCAAATCCTCATTCTTGCTGTGAACATTCTCTATCTTTCTTGCATAGGTAAACAATAATAAGTGCAACCAATTGTGCTTTTTTCTTCGACGTGTTTGCACTAAAAAATCAAAATGAAATTAAAAGGTGTTCGTCGTCCAGTGCCAAATTGAGAGGGAATCAAAGCATGCAATACAAATTGCGCGTTTGATACAATTTGCGAGCGGAAATTGTTTGTTTATTTTTTTGTGAAAAAAAAAATCGACTCAGAGGAATTGAAAATAGACCAAGAGTCGAAAAAATGTATTCGAGTTAGAGGGCTTTTCGACTTAGAGGATGGATTTTGTATTGAAAATTGAAGGAAATGCCGGAATATGGCGAACAAATTCGAGTTAGAGGGCTTTTCGACTTAGAAGGCGTTTGACTTAGGGGGCTTCGACTGTAGTTTTATCTACAAATGTCGGTGTTAAATTATGCATGACTTACAAAAAAGTCAGCAGACGACTCTCGAGGGGCGCTGGCATCGTGCTGGTGTTCGCCTCTCCTCGAGCTCCCTTTTTGGCCAGGCTGTCAGCGGCGTCGTTCCCTTTCACGCCACTGTGGCCAGGCACCCAACAAAGCGTGAGGTTGTATCTCTCTCCCAGCTTGTTGAGCGTTGCCTTGCAGTCTGCAACCAACCCTTCTTGAGGACGTTGTGACCTCAAAGACTTTATTGCCGATTGGCAATCCGTGTAGATCACGACATGCTTTTTGGTACTTGCGCATGCTGTGAGCCAAGCGGCGGCTTGGTGAATGGCAGCGATCTCCGCCTGAACGCTGGTGAAATGGGTGGGTAGGCTCACGGCGAGCCTAATCCCCAGCTCTGGGGCGAAAACTCCTCCGCCGACACCAGCTTTGGACTTAGAGCCGTCTGTAAAGACGACTACAGACGTTTTGTGGAGGGAGTCTGTGCCCTTCCACAAGCTGCGGTCCACAATCGCTGTTTTGAAGCGATTGCGAACTTCTGTTGATTGCTGCCGTGGTGGGGGTAGTGACGACGGTGCTGGTGTTCTGGAATTGCCAGGTCGTGCTGTTCCCTGGTTCCGAAATACGTTTTCGCGTTGGGACATCTTGGATGAATGAGATAATTTGGCTACGTAGGGCCTTTTAATACTTTCGATTAGAAAGATAGCTCCCTCCGGAGCTTAATGACCTAATAAACCTCATCTTGCTAACACTGCGTTATTACCCTTGGGCTGCAACAGGTAGCCAGCAGATAACAGGTCCAGGACACTGGCCTGATCCTAACACGGTGTTATTACCCTTCGGCTGTACAAGGTAGTCAGGTAGCCACCAGACAACAGGTCTACGACACTTGCCTGATCCCACTGACTTGTCTTGATCCATCATGAAACGTTTTTAGGGCGCTGGAACTTGTCATTTTCGTCCTGAAAATTTTGTGTTGCTTGGCTTTTTTCTAAGGCAATGTACGCAGTGGCGTCACTTGAAATGCATGTGCTACACGTGTAAAAACTACAATAATTTTTGCGGCTGCGAGTAGCGGGACACACCAGCCGGACATGTGCCGGATCAACAGGGCTGGTTAAAAAGATGGCAGCTTGCATGTCTTGCGGACGTGCTCAACAGACTACCTTTCGGGTCTGTAGGAGCGCAACAAATGAGTGCACGGCCAACCAAATCTCGTCGCCGGAAAGGTCTTCCTGGTTGAGAAGCTCCGAGTTTGTTGAGGGTTGCCTTGCAGTCTGCGACTAATCCTTCGTGCGGACGCCATGACCTCAAAAACTTTATTGCCGATTGGTAATCCGTGTAGATCACGACATGTTTTTTTGTGCTGGCGCATGCTGCGAGCCAAACGGCGGCTTGGTGTATGGCTGCTATCTCTGCCTGAACGCTGGTGAAGTGCTTTGGAAGGATCACGGCGAACCTAATTCCCAGCTCTGGGGCGAAAAATCCTCCGCCGACACCAGCTTTGGACTTAGAGCCGTCTGTAAAGACGACTACAGAGCTTTGTGGAGGGATTCCGTGTCTTTCCACAATCTGCGGTCCACAATCGCTGTCTTGAAGCAATTGCGAACTTTTGTTGCCGCTGATGGCTGCTGCGGTGATGGTATTGACGGCGCTGTAGGTGTTCGGATGATGGTTTGGTTGCGTGCGTCTATCTTGGAGTGTCCAGGTAGTGCTATTAGATGTGAGTTACTGGATTTCCGGTTCCGAATTACGTTCTTACGTTGGGACATCTTGGATGAATGAGTTAATTTGGCCTTTTAATACTTTCGATTAGAGAGATAGGTCCCTCCGGGGCTTAATAACCTTTTAAAGCTCATCTTGCTAACGCTGCGTTATTACCCTTGGGCTGCAACAGGTAGCCAGCAGCTAACAGGTAGCCAGCAGCTAACAGGTCTAGGGCACTGGCCTGATCCTACCGACCTGTCTGGATTTTCTTGATCCAAGTCAAGCATCCCATAGTAAATCATTTTTACTGAAAGGAGGATGGTAAACTGCAAGAAAATGTAGGTTTAGTGTAAACTTACTTCACACCATACTCAGAAGGAAAAGGACCTCATCTGGACTCTCATTTAGTGAATAAATGAAGCTTAAAAATTTCTCAAATGCTTAACTGCTTTTATATTAAAAGCAAATTGTTTGAGGCCAACCAACAACACAGTTGCAGCAGCGCAGTTATTCATACAGAGCCGTACAGTTGTGTGTACAAATAGCCTATAGCTCATTTGTGATTGGGTGTAGACGACGATTATGTGGCCCTAGACGACAATTGTGTTCGTCTAACATGGTTGTGCTTCGAGAACCGTTGGCGAATAATTTCGATTTTTTGATGTTCGATGTTTGCCGTGTATCCTCCTCATTCTTGCTGTGAACAGTCTCTTTCTTTCTTGCGTAGGTAAGCAATAATAAGGGCAACCATCACATGCGCTTTATTGTCCGACGTGTTTGCACTAAAAAATCAACATGAAATTAAAGGTGTTGGTCGTCCAGTGACAAATTGAGATAGAGTCAGGGCAAAAAATACAAGTTGCGTGCTTGATACAAGTTGCGAGAGGAAATCTTTTGCTTATTTTTTTGCAAAAAAAAATCCACTTAGAGGAATTGAAAATAGACCAAGGGTCGATTCGAGTTAGAGGGCTTTTTGACTAAGAGGATGGATTTTGTATGGAAAATTGAAGGGAATGCCAGAATATGTCGAAAAAAGGGATATGGCGAGTTAGAGGGATCTTCGACCTAGAGGGCTTTTTGACTTAGAGGGCTTCAACTGTATATATATATTAAGATACTGCAAACATTTCTAAAGTGAGTGTTGTGCTGTGCTGACTTGAGTCAGTTTCATACTCAAGTCATTTGCCAATTTAGCATCTTACCTAGACCCCGAGAAACAAGTGATTCCTTATTGGCTCAATACACTTCCTTTGGATTTGTGATCCTCAAGAAATCGTCTCCTTTTTAGGGTTATAATGGGACAACAGTCCCTACCAAAAAAAATTCATAAACATTTTGCCAGAAAGTTAAAAATATGTTTTTTTTTTTTTTGACAGAAACAGAATAAAATGCGAAGCTGACAAACAAAAAATTCCAAGCTCTGATGTTGAATTTTTTTTTTTTTTTTTTTGTGGGAGCCGTGGCTTAATCGTTAGTGCATCGGACTAATAAGCGAGAGTAACCGGGTTCGAATACAGCCCGGGGAAAAAACACCACAAAACAATTTTCACACAACACCACAATCTCCCGAAGTTACAATCGGACATCTTACTTAGACAGTGTCACCGCTCCCTGTCACCACGAATCTCGAGTTACAGAGGTTTTCGAAGTACGGAGCTTTCAGAAGAAAAGATATTGTTCACTTTCATCACGTACTAACGATACTTGAAAAAAAAAAAAAAAAAACTTGACTTCGAGTTATAGAGGTAAGCAAGCCATCATTTTCGAATTAAAGAGGTTTTCAAGTTGTTTTGCATAAAAATAAATTCGAATTAATGAATGGGACCAGATTGCCTATGTTCTATTCGATTAGCAGAGTTTTTTTTCAGGGAATGCTTCGATTTACAGAGGTTTTTGGAATTATGGAGGCTCGAATTGTTGAGAGTTTATTGTACCAAATATTTGCACCATTTGTAGAGATGTACGAACTACGGTTATACAAATGAACTGTTTCTACAATACATGATAATGTATTCATGTATGTATATTTATTTATTAGTATTTCCAATACCCTATAGTTTTACATTATCATATTTTAGTTTTTTGCAGTGTTTTTAACATATTGTTTTCACAAAATCTATATATTTCTTTTTAAATGATAAAAGGAATAACCCACTGAATGTGAGTAATGGACGCGTGTTTTTTATTTAATTTTCATGAAATTAAGTATATTGATTTCTTCTAATGGACACCCCTTCATAACGAAAAATCTTGCTGGTCCCGAGAGTGTCGGCCACAGAGAAGTCTCACTGTACTAAGAGGTTTTACTGTACTAAGTTTTCGAAATCAACTCACTACCTCTAAAGAATCTTTTCAGGTATCTGAGCAGGACCAAATGGACCGAGGACACAGTGGAATAGGACACCGCGAGTGAGCAGGGGGACACCTTTCCCCCTATGGGTAACACAAGCTCCACAAGGACCTAACTGAGACAGGAACATATTTCTGTCAGCCAGCCATATTTCTGGACGCCGTTGGCTCGATCGGTTAGTGCGTCGGACTGTTGAGCGAGAGTGCCCGGGTTCGAATCCAGCTCGGAGGAAAAAAAACACCACAAACATTTTTTACGGCCTCACCTCCAGCGAACGACTGACAACCTTCCTGGAGTACTTCTGTCATGAAAAGCTTTCGCAATTCGTCGTTCGGAACCGGCATTAAACAGTAGGTTCCCTCCAAATGTGACAAAATTATAACGCGCACAACACAGTGGAGGCGCGAAAAAGCTAGGCTCTGGCTCTCAACGGGCTGTTACGCCGCACAATGCAAAGCAAGCCTACTTAACCTAACTTAAGATTTCGTCGGCATAACCTTATTGATCATAGGAGGGATAAAAGAGAACCGAGGGCACCTTTTCTGTGAAAATTATGATTTTGATTGATTGAAGAATATTGGTCCTAATATCGAACACTGTGGAACGCTTAACTGACGCATTTTAATGGTAAATGAATTTTCTCAATCTATTATAGCCAATTTCTTTCATGAAAATGCAAATGCTGAGTATGCGAAACAATGAATAAATAAGTAAGGTCTTGGAACGAGTATGGGAATCAACGACCAGTTAAACTCTTGATAATTAAAGTGTGACAAACGTTCTTTAACGAGGACTTAAGCATTTGAGCAAAGCCTCATAATTGTTTTAGTCAAAAAGAGTTTTGAAAGCCTTAATTACTAGATTTCAGGAAAATGAAATCCCTGTCCTTCGCGATTTCTAGATTCCAGGAAATTCAATCCCCGTCCTTCGCGTTTTCTAGATTCCAGGAAAATGAAATCCCCGTCCTTCACGAGCGATTTTAAAATCTTCGTTTAAGAATAAAATTTTCATTGAAGATAAGCGGCTATTGAGATTCTTTCGAACGCCCAATACTTGGAGTTCATCACAGGAATTAATTTCTAGCTTAAGTTTAGAAGCCATCCCTTGTCAGTCCTTGTTCCATCAACCTCTTGGTTACCTCAGTTATGGTCTTATATACCTCCTTGAGAAAATATTCAGACATTAAGCTTTTCAAGATTTTCTTAGTTTAAGTTGTCCCTGTTTGTTTTTTTTTTTTAAACAAAGTTATGTTTAAGTAATTTAAGTCGAAAGATCTAGTTTTAAATAATATTGTTTAGCTTAGAGTGCCCGCTTAGGGCCAGTAAGCTAGTTAAGTTGTTAGTTAAGTTAGTTTTAAGCACTTTTGTCTAGCATGTAATTTTTCCTTGAAATTATAAATAAAAATGCGTTTAAAATGAAATGTTATGGTCTTATAGAGAGACATGGGGGGAAAAAACTCGAGTGTCCTTAAACAGCCTCCGATTCTTCCGCCATCTATGAAGAGCGACTGAATCGAAATCTTTCATTAAAAGACTAAATATGCAATAATAAAACAGCCGAATAAATTTCTCTCACAATTGAGTACGGTACACGCCGTGGCTTGATGGTTAGTGCGTCGGAGTGTACCCAGGTTCGAATCCAGCCCGGTGAAAAACACCGGAAACAATTTCACGGTCCCACCTTCACCGAACGACTAACAATCCTCCAGTAGGAATATTTTGGCAATTCACCTATCGGAACCGGCCTTACACAGTAGGTCCGCTTCATATGTGTCAAATTATACTGCGCACAATACAGTGGAGGTATGAAAAAGTTAGCGCCTGGTCCTCTACAGGTTTTTACGCAGATACAAATAAACGCCATTTTGTGTAAAGCGCTTCCTGAACCCTAACTCATGGACAATCCACAACATCCGGACGATGACAGAAAGTAAAGAAAGAATTAGTTCAGAGTGAGTGGAGCTTTATTTCTCTTCGTAGATAAACACTCATTTACGGACAGACAGTAAGGACAATTACTCTGGTCACAAAGCAAGGCATAAATAAAACACACACGATAAAAAAACAAAAATAAAACAAACATACATTCCGAGACGCGTAAGTCTCTTCATCTTTGACACTGGCAAACAGCTGTGACTAGTCCCTCAGTTCGTGGAGGAATAAATAAGCGTCGCTTCCTGCAGACGCAATGATCGGGTCAGTTGGATGGAAGTCGACGTCGTTCACGTTCATTTCGTGCCCTGGCAGCTCAGTCGATAGCTCACCCGGGGTCATGCTCCAAATCGGTACACCTACCTCGCATGAGCCGGCAGACACCTAAAAGTAAACACGAGTTTAGGAACAGCACATTGCACGAAACTTCGCCGCAGAACTCACCCTTGAGCCATCCGGTGACCACTTGCATCGCAACAGATTCCCGTTGACAAATTGCTGGTTGGAGTGGAAAATCCTGATGCACCGTTCGTCCTGAAACGAAGGCCGAATATTCCACACGCGGAGAGTGTTGTCGACGGAATGCGACAGCAGGTAAGACCCGCACGGCGACAACGCAACGCCAGTTACCGCGTCGTGGTGACCGTACAGCTTCAAGACAACCGAGGGCATTCGGATGTCCCAGATCTTGATGTCGGCCTGCAGGCTGCCGGCGAAGATGTATCCACCCGTTTGGTCAAAGCAAATCGCAGTCGTGTTATAGTCGTTGTTGAGTGCCATCGTGCTCGCGCACGCGCTCGTTTGTCGTACGTCCCAGATACGTACTGTGGCATCATCGCCACCGGAGCACACAATCAGTGGTTCGCTTCTCGTTCGATGCACGGTGTTCACGCAGCCAATGTGTCCCCTGAAACGGTTAATCTGGGACCCGGTGAACGTGTCCCACACGCCGACGGTCTGATCTGAGCTGCAGCTGAATATTTTCGACCCGTCGACTGAGAAGTGTGCCTCCAAAATCGACGACCTGTGACCATTGAGGACCATGAGTTTATTCGTTCGTCCGTACACGCTGGAAATGTCTGCAAGGATTTCAATTAATTGACAACATCACTGAGACAACACCACTGGGACTTACGAATTTTTTGTCTTATTCCTGCTGACAAAAGCAACTCTCCGTTCGGATGAAATTCACATGTGAAAATCTCGCCTTTGTGATCTTCTAGACGCTCTACGGGAGCGTCGAGTCTTGTGGTTCTGGGAATTTCGAGGTGGGAAAACAAACTTGCAACTCTGTCAAATGAGGTACGCCGGTGACCGCGGATTTGACCGGGAATATGTTGGCACCTCGTTATCATTTTACTTTGGCCACTGCTATAAGAATAATAATAACTGTTTTGGGGAAGTGTACGGACGACAAATGGATTGAGTCTTCACGGGGTCAAACAAGAAATGCCACTGCGAGCGTGGGTGTTGTCGGAGGGACTTAGAGCGGACTCGTAGTCTTCCAGAGAACCAATTATCCAATTTTTTCTCGAGCTGAGGTCTCATGGCGCCAGAGAGGGTTCGAGAGTAAATGCAGTCGGTGCAAAAAATGTTGGAGTCTTGCGGAGAAGTCGGCAGCTATGTTTTTAAACTTTCTTGTGCTCTGAGAGCGGTTCCAGTTGTCGGAAGACAACTCAGGGAATCTTGGAGAGCAGTGAAGGAGTTTTTGAAAGTCTCTGCAGAGGGGTATGGGCGAAATGGGTTTTTCCATTATTCTGCTTTTCATTGGCAGCCGTGTATATCAAAAAATAATCATTATTTATGCCTTTCTTAGCTTTTAACATTGATTTTAATTTTCTTAACCGACTACATATCCCAATTCACATTTCTCCAACGAATCACTCGCCATCATTGCCGAATCTAGTACGATTTCCATATCTTGTCCTCAAACCCATCACGACGTTTTAGTACCTCGCTGCACTCGCAGTAACAAAAACAACAAAAACGATTCGTTGTCCCCCACATGACAGTTGTGTGTTGTGTCAAAATTCGTGGAGCAAATAAAAAAAAAAAAAAAAGAAAAAGAGAAAAGAATTTTTTCCTACTTCGTGTTTTGTTTCCTAATTTTTTGCCAGTTCCCCCGTGAAAATTTAATTAAACATCATTTCATCCATAATTTTCACCAACTCTACAAACACATAACTCGCATAAAAATGGAAGCATTAACTCGCAAAATTACCCTCGATCATCATCTTTACAAGTAATTACGACCACGAATCCAAAAGAGATCTTGAATGGGCGTCTAATTGCGATTCTGCACAATTAAACTACTCAAATACCAAAGTTGCACCGAAGAATTTTCGTATTGTATTTTCTCTTTTTTTAATTCCCTCGTCTTGGCTAGCGGTGCCGAAAGAAGCGTGATTTAATTAAAGTTTAGTAAGAAAAAAAAAAAAAGGAAAATAAGCAAACAAGAAAAACGTCTCTGTCACAGGCAAATGAATGAAATTGGAACAGTGGAGCCCCGTCAATGAGATCTACAGTTAGTTATATGTTATCGCATGGCTCCGGAGAGGTTGTAATGTCTCGTCCGGACTACGAACAGTGCGCTTATCATCACGGCTGCTTGCTGGTGCTACTGCGTGGAATCGGAGATGCAAAGCCACGTTCTCTGCAGCGAATCTTTGATCGTGTGAGGAAAGTGAATAACGTTAAGATACAAGGTGGGTGCGATGGAGTGGTGGTAATTTAAGTGTTAATTGTTGAGTTGAGTGGCCCTAAATGGGACGTAGTTTGTTTAGGGGGGATTAAAGTCCACCAAAGGGGGTAGTGGGTCAATTGAGTTAGTGTTTGGCGAATGAAAATCAATTCGTTTGTAGCTTAAAGGGGCGGTAAACTTGTGCTCGTGATGTTTTCGATGCAATGATTGTTTTATACTTTTACGAGTGCAGTTTGAGACGTCTTGGTAGCGTCTTTCAACTTGTTCGTTGCTTTGAGAAGTCAACGCTCCGTATCCGCATACTAAGTAATACCTTGGAATGCATTCTACTGAAACTGCAATTGCATTTTACTGTCCGGAGTCCTTCAGACATCCCTTCACATGCACATATTCCAATAAGAAATGTACAATGAATCCTTCTTTTGCGCAGCTAAATAAGTCCAAGATCTTTAAGGGGCTCTTTGGGTTCCCAAATTGATGGTCTGTGATCTGAGACTGTGCTGGATCAGCTGTCACCACATTCTCGTGACTTAAAACGTGGCTAATTTGACCCGTGGAAATGAAGTCGAACTCTTTTCGAGCCAAAATGCAGTTCTCATGCACGCTCCTTGGACTTTGAACTCAGGAAAGTCGTGTGAGTGCAACAAGGGCAGTTTTTTTTACGACAACGATGCATTCACTGTTTTGGGACACAAAATTTAATCATTTAAACTGCTGCAGTGTGTTGGCATGTTTGAGGGCAACTTGATGCTGTTTTCGTGACATTCTCATGCGTGCTGCAGGCTGTAAACTTTCTACAAGCTCCTTCTTTGTGACTAGTCGCATTTTTTTTAAGCTCGAACCGACTTAACATTTGTAACATTTTTTTTTTTGGCCTTAGTGTGGCTGTGGGCGTCCGCTGTGCTAGCCAGGCACTCATACCCAATAGTTGCAACAAATTAAAAGGTGATTGTCTCCCATAAATCCACACCCTGCATTTCTTTTAAAATCTATTCCATTTTTCGTGCTTTCTGGACGACCGTGTGCCTTCTCAGACCCTCCACAGCTTTTCCTTTCTGTCCAAATTTGAAAAACGCGCTTCCGATCATTTCCCATGTTTTCCACACCACTAACAGATTCTTCTCTTCGTTTCAGATTCCTCGGGAGTGGTTCGTGACATTTGGCTGCGTTACATCCACGATCATCCGGTCGAGAATAATGACTGGGGTGACTTCCAGACACACAGGCGACTGCTGGGATTAATCACGATCGGTAAATTTGAGAAGCAATCCGAACTGGATGAGCTCTGCCGGCAGCATGAGTCCATTAAAGCCGGCTACTTGTCAACGCTGTACGATTCACGTGCGATTCTCTTCGGTCCGGCCGAAGGTCGAGAACGAAACGCCGAAACGGAGCACCCACTGCAAAATAATCTCCATGATGAATTTACGATGCCTGCGAATTTCAAGAGTCATGTGTTCTTTTACCGCGAGAATGATCCGTGCGTGGATTTGGAGACGCACATTGATGAGTTCACAAAGGCGCTGTTTTGGGTGCTCGAGTCGAAGCGGGCCGATCGATCGCTGGAAAAGTCACAACTGCTGTTGGCTCCGTTCGAGAAGAAGGACTTCGTGGGGCTGGACATGGAGTCGCGCAGCAACCGGAAGCGGTGCTCCGGGCGTGTGAAGAAGAATCTAGCCGACCTGACGCTGCAAGCGGGACTGCTGGGCGAAGCGCTGAGTCTGTATCATACCGCTTGTGAGAGCTTACGTGCCATAGGAGACTCGCTGTGGGCCGGTGCTTCTGAGGAGGGGCTGTGCGCGACGTCGGCGATTATCCTCTACCCGCAGCTGCGAGACGTAGAGCCGCTGCATCGAAACGCCAGCCTGCAGGAAGGTGCCTCGCCGCTCAAGTCAACCCCGGAGAAGTGGCGTGGTAGCGACGTGGCCAAGAAGATGATCGTGGAGCATCAGAACTCGAATGAGCAGCCGCAGATCACGTCGAATTCGTCGTCCACGTCGTCGGTGTCGTCGATCCTGACCTCGTCCTCGTCGAACTCCTCGTCGCTGTCGTCGTCGACATCGATGGCAGCCGGCCGCAACGACCTGCCGATGTTCATTCTCAAGCCCGAGGAGATCTCCAAGACTTATCAAAACGCAATCATCAACTACAGTAAGTACCGGCACGCGGCGATCGTGGAGACCGAGGCTGCGCTGAAGGCGTCGCGCATCTGCATCGAGCAGGAGCGGCATCTGGAGGTGACCATGTTCCTGCAGAACATCCTCTCGATCAACCTGAACATGAGCGACCAGGACCGAGTGAAGCGGTTCGAGGTGATCACGGACTTGTACCAGCGCATCGGGTACCGGCGGAAGGCGGCGTTTTTCCAGCGCATGGCTGCCTGGAAGCACGTCGCCGGCTCCCAGAACCCGGACTGGGTGCAGAACTACCGACTGATATTGGAAAGCTTTCCCGGCTACATGCTTTCGCTGGACCCGCTCGAGGTGATCGAGAACAACGCCGGCTGGCCGACGCTGCAGATCGAGCAGCTGCAGTCGCTGATCACAGCGGCGAGGCGTCTCGGCCACCCGGCGCTGGCAACGCGGCACATGACGTTCCTGCTGCAGACCCAGTGGGACAATATGACGCCGGCGGAGCAGAGCAAGATGGCCCAGGACCTTCAGGTGAGTGGACTCGGTGAACCCGATGCAAAGATCTTCATTCTTGGCCTTTTCAGACACTGAGCTCTCAGTGCGAAGGCTCCCCGGTGCCCTTGGTGCTAGAGAACGGAACTGTAATCCCGCCCGCCAACCTGACCGACATCCCCTACTGCTTGGAGCTGACGCTCAAGGACCTGCCTTCGCACTTGCGGCCGCAGCAAATCAAAGTGATCAAGGCCGACAGCGGCCCGTTCCTGTTCACCCCCATCCACTTCAGTTCCATCGACCGGCGGGAGAAGAAGAAGGACAAGAACAAGATTTGTAAGTTGCACTCACATCCAGCCTTCCACCGACCTTCTTGACGTTCCTTCTTTACAGCATTTTTCTGGGTGCAAAATGACCTCTCGGAGATCACGATCAAGGTCCGGAACCCGCTCCCCTTCGAGCTGCAGATTTGTGATATGCGACTGCTGACGAACGGCATCGTGTTCGAGTCCCTGCCGCAAACAGTGAAGCTGCAACCGTCAGTTCCGACGCCCATTACGCTCCACGGGACCCCGATCGAGGTGGGACAGCTGGAGATCCAAGGCTACAGCACGCACACGCTCGGCGTGAAGTCGAACTGCCGGCTGAAGCACATGCGCAACCGGAACTTTCCCCAGAACTACCTGATCGATGTGATCCCCGCCCTGCCGCGAATCAGCATCAAGACGTCGCTGCCCCAGACGGCGACCTTCTGCTCGCTGGCCAACTCGGAGACGGTCATCACGTCGGCCAGCCTCACGCTCTACAATGGAGAGACCTCAGTCTGTACAATCACAATAATCAACGACAGCCCGTTGCCGGTGGAGCACCTCGAGGTGGCTGTCAGCTCGAATGTCGATCAGGAGGCGCAGTCGAGGATTTTCCACATCGACGAGCCGGAGCTGCAATCCAAGCTGCCCATACCGCCGAAGAGCACGATCGATTTCCCGGTCAGAATTTTCGGCGACGCCGACTTCATCTGCCCGGTTGTGAGCGGGCGGGCCGCGTCGGTACATTCCGGCGGGACTATGTACGCCAGTGGTCACCACGACGGCCCACAGAGCCTCGGCTACTCGACTCTCTCATCGGGTCACGCCAGTTTGCCGAGTCGCGTGAGCTCGCCGACGCCGCAGCATCATCCGTCGAATGCGTCGCGGCGCAACGACATGCACACATCGAGTTTTCGTTCCTCTCACTCTGGCGGACAGTCATCGCTGGCTGCGCTCAGCCTTCCACAACCGTCCAGTCACACCGTTGGCCAGCATGTCGAGGCGCAGTTCCGCATCAAGTACTCCGGCGGTGAGGCCATGCGTGAAGGCTACTGCCGGCAGTGTGCCATATCCTTCAACGTCGAGCTGCTGCCAAGTGCTCAAATCACTAGCTGGGATGTCCTACCGGCCGAGATGTGAGTGGTGGAGTGCATTTTGAAATTTAGGGTTCTCACACGTGTTTTGTCCTTTCTCAGACCTTCTCAGTTCTACCTCGTGCTGGACGTATCGAATTTAACCGCTCAAGAGATGTCGCTCAACTACACAAACAACAAGAACATCCTGATAGAGGCTAAGGAGAGCTGCCGGGTTCCCATTCCAGTGGACAGGTGCTCGCTGGAGAGCTTGTCGCTGAACGATAAACAACCCGAGGATGCAAGTAAGTTACGTTTGCTTCGGTTCTGTGCTTAATTTCGCGCTCGTCTGTGCCTCAGAATTGAACAGTGTTCATCGCGTGGTCCACAGAAGAGTTTTCCCGTCTAAAAATCGTCTTTTTCTGCACCTTCCCTTAGATCCCATGAATCCGCAGCCGTCGTACAGCGACGTGATAAGCAAACTGTGCTCGGACCACATTGCGGAACGCGTCAGTATTAGTTGGCTCCTAACCGGCACTGAAATCCAAGGTATAGCTTCCTTAAAGGGCATCGTCCTGACCCCCGCCATGATTGACCTGACAACGGTCGCCCCCCTGCAGTGGAGTAAGTGAATTTCACCCGCCGCCACCCGGCCCCTCAACCAACTAATGAGATTCTGTCCCTTTTCCAGCTGTCGCCATACAAAACACTCCAGTTCAACCCCAATCCGAAGTCGTGTGCACAGCCGGCCATAGTGTAACCCTCAGTATAACAGTTTGCAATCAGTCGGTAACGCCTCTCAAGCATTTAGCATTGACAATACAATTCTACCAGGACTACAAGAACGGAATTGAGAACTACAACCTGGACGTCGCCATGTCCGGGCCGAATCAGTAAGTTTCCCCAACATCCTCGTCCCCCTATCCAGTCCACCTGACACATTTCTTCCGCAGAATATCAATCCCGCTGCTGCAGAAGGACGAAGAGGTTCATCACGAGTGTACAGTCATATTCTTCACGCCCGGCATCTATAAAACGAACATCCAGTGCCGGTCGCTGCCCGTGGTGCCTGCGGTGCACCACAAATCTCACGTGCCAGCAGTTGACGCCGAACAACCAGTATACCAAAATTTCGCCAGCTACCACGAGAGCCAGCAGCACGCATGGAAATTCATTCCGCCAATAGAGGTCACCGTTCTTGACCAATAACTCGTGTGTTGCGTTCGTCGTTCGTCGATTTTGTAAATAAACAAAAAGATTCTACTCAAAGCTTCTTTAGAGGATCTTTTTCTTTTTTTTTTTTAGTTGAAAGTTATCTTGAATGTTATCTAATGAAAAGTTAATTGTTTTAGACGCTGAGCTCATGTAAACTAATTATTCAAAGAGACCCACTCAGTAGTGTTTGGGTCAATCGATTTTCATTCTCAGTTTCCTTCCTCTTTCCATCCTTCTTGTTGGTTCATATGAATTTTTGTTTATACACAAATACTCTACAATTAAGAATCTACTTTATTTTTATTGTTATTATTTTTTTTTTTTAATTTTTAAACCTGAACAACTCCAACTTTGCAAAAGCAAAAAAGAAAAAAACAAAAGCGCTATATATATATGTATGTATGTATATTTTTATATTGCAAAAAAGAATAAAACATAATAAATAGAAAACAAAAGAAATATATATCTAATAGCTGAATTTAAAAAAAAAAAACCTATAAACTGCTATTAGTGAATATGAATAAAATTCAAGTGCATATTTAGTTGTTTTTTTTATTTTAATTTTTGTTGTACGCATGTGAAAATCAAGTTGGTATTAAAATGTCTAGGTAGACAAATACAAAACAAACAATGTTAGAGGACTATAAAGATAATAAAATAAAATACAATGCAATAGGGGCAAGTAGAAGATGTGTTTTCATTTAATTTCATGTTTGCGATTTGTTCCAGCTACACAACTAAGGCGACGCACTTTCACTTGTATGGGGCAATGGAAAAAAATCTGTAAAATGAGAACCCATGGACCGATTTAGATGAAATTTGGAACATAGCATGTGTGCTGCGAGTTCTTTAAGTGGTCCAAATTTCATATACGCAGGTTACGTATTTACGGAGTAATCGTAGGTCGAATAATTAAAAAATGGTAGTGTGTTGGTTTTGGCTTAGAAAATAACTGTCTAATTATTTTCAATATTGCTAAATTTAGTTTTAGGACTTAGTTTTAATACTAATATATATAAAAAAGTTAAGTATAAACGAAATTACAAACTATAGTGGAAATATACGCAAATTATCGGTAGTACCTATATTCTTTATTTCTGATGTCTTGCTCTTGTTGTTTGTTCCTTGTCATAAGTTCATTTGATTCCTCGATTCTAGAAATTTTTATTTTGACGCAGCAGTCTTCAAATTATTTGCATAGTCGTTCTGTTTGATACTTCATATCTATCTTTCTAAAAAAATTACTGAAAACTTCCATTTAGCCCATTCACTATATTTAGTTAAAACATTTTCCTTTTTATACCGAACTGCTTTGTATCTTTCGTAAAAATGAGACAAGAACCTTCTTTTCACCTGTATCACTATTTCATTATTTTGACATGGTGTCAAGTCTCTATAATTCTCTAACAAAAATTTTGAGAAATTACAAATACTTTCATTTAGGAAATAAGCACAAAGAACTTCATATTCAATTTCAAAACTAGCTCGCGTGAAAGTACGAATCGAACGAATAATAAAAAGAAACACGATCAAGTAACAAAATAACGAACACGTAACAAAGTAACGCAATAACAAAATTACAATATATTTATTAAGATCAAAATGAAGAAAACGAAGAAGTATATGAAACATATAAACTGTAGAAGAAACACAAAAGTCAAACCACTCTTCGTTCTCAAACACAAGAAAGTAATTTGCGGTTGCCCCAAAACAATATTTCACTCGAAACAGCTCTGCAAAATATTTTTACAGAATTTATTTCGGTTAAAATTGTACCAGAATTTCAGACATCGTTACCTTTAAACGCCTCGTTCTCCCAAAGTGATTAAAAGTGACTTTTAGTTTTTGCACTATCGAAAGAGAATACTTCAAACTTTCAGAAAATGTAGGTCTCCCGTTGGAGCCTCTTGGAGCACTTTTTTTATGAACCAACAAACATTGGGATACCCCTCTAAAAAAGTGTCCTCAGTCAAAAGCCTAGTTTGTGAGATCGGTAAGGAATATGAAAAAGATGTGAATACATTTTGAAAGGTAAAAATGTACCCTTTAAAATGAATATAAACTTTTTTCTGTATTCATGATATGTCCAAAAATATTTAGCGTCGAAAATGGTTAAAAAAAATGCATACTTTTCCATGCATTTTAAAATCTCAACTTTGAGCTAACGGTACAATCGAACGGAACATCCAAACTCCACAAAATTTTGGCTTTCTAGGTTCTCATATATGTAGAATCCAAAAACCATATCGGTTTTCCAAACAAAAACAAAAAAATTTATGATTTTTTTCCACTAGAGCACCACTGTGCGACGATCAGACGGTGGACTCTCATGAAAAACAAGGCCTCCTGTTTGTTGCTTGACTTTATTGTGGGAGAAGTTGACCAACCGTTTTTTGTTAGTTGGAAATTCACATTCACATTCGTCTTTAACTTCGACTGTTGTGCCTTCTAGAGAGTTCTTGAAGTTTTTTTTGCTGCCATTGATCACCGAACACGACATTGCTTGCTTGCGCCAAGTGCAACTTTGAAGAGTGCGTACATTTTTGTGCAAATCACAGTCGCTGTATTTCACATCATAAAGTATTTCATGCCTCCGATGCAACACTCACAGGATAAAGTATTTCATGCCTCCGACGCAACACTCACAGGCTTCAGTCCGGGAAGGAAAGACTCCACTCAACTTAATCAAATCATGTACACGAGGTTGAAATCTGGATTTAAAAATGTCTGTCCACTTACAATTAGAAAAATGAAATCTTACAGATCATGCATTTGGCTTGCCCAGAGATGTAAAAGATTGCAATCTTCTGACTTTAAAAATCAATTGAATTCATTTTTTAGTTCATAAATTAAATCTGCGAGCTAGACTGCAGCATTGAAATCTCTCATTCTTTTTGAAGTCTTGACTGGAGCAATCTTGACTTCATCAAAAAATCTTGCAACCCTAAAGACTTCATCGAAAAATTTTGAAATCCCAAAGACTTCATCGAAAAATTTTGAAATCCCAAAGACTTCATCGAAAAATCTTGCAATCCCAAAGATTGCAACGAAAATTTCTGAAGTCCTGATGACTTCAAGCCGACTGCAATGCCAATCTAAAGACTTGCACTCAATTGATTTGCAATCGATACATTGGTCGTAAAGATTGCTCCAATCAAGACTTCAAAAAGAATGAAAGATTTCAATGCCGAAGTCTAAGTTTTCAAATGAAGTCAATTGAAAGAATCGCAAATCATAAAATTCTTTCAGGGATTGCATTACAAAAGATTGCAGTCTTTTACAACTCTGGGATTGCCCAAAAAAAGATTCTTAAGAACAATTTTAGGAAAACTACATTCTAGCGAAAATGTTAGTTTGATACGGGTACCATTAAAGAGAGGATGACAGCTGAATCAAAAAGTTGCACTACAGCAACGATCTTGTTGCTGGTACGCCCAAAAACTGCCAAAAAATCACTTGCGTACGTGTCCCATAACTTATTTTCTAAAAAAGTGGACGCAAAAACATGAGAAATGTTGGAGGTATGGTGCGTCAAGTTCCAATATAACAGAAATTCTGAAAAACAAATTCGTAACCAAATTTTGGAAAAAAACATCGAGCGAATACTGTTGGGTAGGTCTTGTAAAATAAAATAGAAATTGCATTTTGAACTTTTTTATTCAATATCCATTTTTTGGGATATTCAGTTTGAAAGTAAAAAAATGTGCGCCCTCCGATTTCCACACCGATGTGACAAACAATCTGAAATGTAGGTCTTTAATAGTTTTTGAGTTATTAGCTAAAAACAGAAAAACAACATGCGAAGAATATACAATTCCACTAGGACTACAAGGACGGAATTGAGAGCTACAATCTGGGCATTGGCACACCCGGGCCGATTAAGTAATTTTGCATGACATCCCTTCCAGCTGTACCGTCTACCTAGATTCCTGAAGTGGCGCAAAGCACTTTAAAAAACAACTTCTCATGCATTGCCACTCAATTACAGCTAACTTTTGGTTTATTATTCTATAATAAACCTTTGTAATCGTAACAGAAAAAAAAAAATTTAACACCCCCTCAAACTTTCACAGTTTGTGTTTGGCGGGTTGTAGAGTGTATTTGTATTTCTTTCTCTTTTTTATTATTTCTGAAACCCTTTTCTTTGTTTTTATATTTACTCCTTTCATCTTTTTCTTTTTTTTTCCGATGTAACATACATTTAATATCTTGATCTTTGTACTAACTTATAAGATTTATTTTGTAATCTTAGTGTACAACTGCATTCTCTTAATAAACTAAACTAAACTTTTTCTAATATTTGTGTTCATGCACTAAATGCAATTTTGTAGAGTCGGAGTCACAAACACAGTCGCTTTATTTACCAAAATCAGGTTTTTCATAACTTCGGTGCGTTTAGGAGAGAAGAAGAGGATATCGTCATTTCTGTCATACCTCCTTTTAACAATTTAACCAACAGGCACGTTTTCCTCAAACATCATGAGTCTCAAAACATGTTTCGGTTCAAAACGTTTTAATTTTTTGATCTTGTTGATTTTATCAAAGAACGCTTGCATTTGATTTATAATATCTTTCAAAAAATGTGTCGACATCTTCCAAATTTGTAATTTCTTCCAAAAAATGTGTTGATACCAGTCCCCAACACAACTAAAATGTCTTCCCAGATTAGCTTCATCTTCTCCATCTTTCACAGCCACAGCCAATGAGTTGTGAATCAAAAAACTGATATTTTCTTTTCTCTTAAATTTTATTTAAAAAACCAAAAAACCATTTACATTTCACAAAATGGATATTTTTTTTTACATCGAATGAAGGAACATGAATTGGTCACTCGAAGCCGAGAGAATCACGCGGTCCTTGGGGTGGAAGGCGACGTCATTCACGGTGTCTCCGTGACCTGGCAGCTCCCACAGCCTGCGTCCAGAATCAGCGCAAAATATGACCACCTCTTTGTCGGCAGTGCCCGCAGACACCAATCTGCCGCACGGGGACCACGCACAGCGGAGGAAACTGGAAGAGTCCTGCTGGTTCAGTTGGAAGCAGCGCAGCTCCTTTCTGCCCCGTTTGGCATCCCAAATTCGGAGAGTATTGTCGCTTGAGCTCGAGAGCAGGAACCGTCCACAGGGTGACACCGAGAGTCCCGTCACCGTGCCCGTGTGTCCTTCGAAGTAGCGCAGCAACTGGTGGGTGCGCATGTCCCAAATGTTGATGTCATTGCTGTCTCCGCCGGAGAAGATGTAGTTGCCGGACTTGCTGAAGCACACTGCGTTTACAGCGCTACCGCTCCCGAGGCGTGCTACATACTTCTGCTCCCGCGTGTCCCACACGCGCACGGTGCCGTCGCCGGACCCCGAGCAGAGTGTGGCGAGTGTGTCGTTCGTTCGCTGGATGGTGTTGACTGCGCCGTCGTCTCGGAGAAGTGGAGAAGAAGTCTTCCGCTCGCCGGTCCAGTTGTCCCAGATTGCCACGGATCCGTCGGCCGAGGCGGAATATGTCTCGAGTCCGTCACTTGAGCAGCGAATCTGAGTCACCGCTCCGGTGTGACCCTCGAACTCCACGAGCTTCTTGAACGATGCATCAATGTCACAGAATTCTGCAAAAAGAAAATAAAGACGTTGGTAATCGAATTGAAGACGGAAGAGAGATTCTGGTGGACTTACGAATTGCGCCTCTTCGGTTAGATGAGATGAAGTACTTCCCGGAGGGATGGAAGTCGCATGAGAGGACTGCGCTGTTGTGGTTTTCGATGCGAATGGTCGGGCGGCTGACTCTGCAGATGTCGTCTTCGGGTTGGACGAGTCGGCGGGACTGGTCCCTCAGAATGTTGGCAACGACAGGTCCAACAAAACTCAAGCGTCCGTAAAATTCAACCATTTTGAAGTTAATTCGTAATTGAAGTTAAAGTTAAAATAGCAAAGACAAAGTGTAGCACTAGCAAACTGTGTTCGATCTGGAGATTCAGGCGAATGTGTGTGCCGCTGAGGTCCAGGTCCTGAGTTTTATGCAGGTCTGCAGGTCATTAGAGTGAAGGGATCAGTCATTACTGACCAAGTAATTAAGGTTAACGACCAATACTGACGACCTTAACGATCATATCCCGAATTTCGAAGAAAGCTTTATTGCATTTAATAATGGAATTGCGATGCAGGAGTTTAATCATTTGGGGCCTTATCTTAAGCCCCTGAATATTTTTACAAGTCATCACGCTTTGCTGGAGTTGCGCAGAAAAGTTGAACGCTGACTATGGCGTCTTCACTTGGCTTCTTCATATCGACTGGAGAATTTATGTTTTAAGTTTTAACTCGAATAAATTACAAGTTAGTTCTCTCGAATTGATGGCTACCAAAACTTGGAAATCGGTCGACAGCCACCCTGGCTCCATAAATCCTAGCTACCGTCGGATTACAGACGATGACGAAGGCTTTTGTCCTTCGTGCTGTCATTAAGATTTTTAGCAAATCGACTGGGTCTAGCCTTCTCGGAAGTACTTTCACTTTCTACTGCTGTGTTTCTATTTTCAGCACGTGCAAGTATAGACCCTCAACTATATGAACTAATTAAAGTTAAGCAAGCTCTTATATCAGGCCGATCTCTAAAGGCTTCATTGGAAACATCTCTAAATTGCTGGGCAGCAATTGTTGTTTGTGATACGTCAAAAGCTAATCGAAGCCCTTTCGTTTACCAGCGTCCAACATTTTCTTGTAAAAAATCATAAAATATTGAATAGAGTGCAGTTCTCCAAGCAGCCCCTCACATTTTTCCACCCCGAAAAACATGTTACCAAAGCAACCGGACCTCTGTCACTCTGACTTAGAACTCAAAGGGTCAACTTTTTTGCATTTCTTTATGTTTTAACACCTTTTTGTGTCCCAGTCCGACGCCTCACTTATCGAGAATGCCAGCATCTTAAAAACGGCTCATTTTCGTGGCTGCGATTTTAATTTTGAAACGCACCCGTCATCAAATTTTACGCCCCTAAAGCTCATTTCATTACCAACAACTGTCTCGTTTAGATCGTTTGAGAGAGTTTCAAAAATTTTATTTGTACGAAAAAAATTTCTTGCGTATAAATTAAAAAAAAAATCAAAACAAATACAAAATGAGCGTTAAGAGAAGGCCAAAAATCCCCATTTGTGAGAAGCTTATTAAATTCAAAGACTTGGATGATAACGGAGGCATTTTGTCGCCACTGTTGCGCGTGGACAATCAGAAGTGTCCCGTGCTGTCGTGTGAGTTCCATCCGTCCGGGGAGTTCTTTGTGTCGTCGAATAACGACGGCGAAATCAGTGAGTGAAAATAAAAGAATCTGTGTGCGTTTTTTTGGAATGAATTTTTGAATTTTCAAATTTCCCTCGTATAGATGTTGATGGCATGGTGTCAAAGATTCTCATCTTGAAGGGCCACCAGGCCGCCGTGAATGAGGTGCACTTCTCACACGACGGGTTGGGCATCTACTCGGCGTCCGCGGATGGGTCTGTCGGTGTTTGGGATGCGTTCCAGGGCATCCGCACGGAGTCACTGACCGGGCACACTGGCGGTGTGAACAGCGTTCAAACCGCCAGAGTTGCGTACCCGGTTATTTGCTCTGGCGGCGTCGACGGCACGGTACGCCTGTGGGACGTCCGCGCGGGCGACTGCGTCATGGCGCTGGGTAGCGGCGAGGAGATAATGGCGACCTGCTTCATTGACACCGGAGACTATCTGTTCACTGGCGGGCGGGACAAGGACATCCGCATTTGGGATCTGCGCATGTGTGACACTGTGAACAAGTTGAGGGGACACTCAAGCGCCGTCACGGGATTGTCACTGTCGCCGTCCGGTACGTATTTGTTGTCGCACTCAATGGACAATAGTTTGAAGGTCTGGAATGTCCGGCCGTACACCTCGTTCCAGAGGCACCTCGGTTCCTTCCCGTCGAGGCACTCGTTCGCCTGCGGCAGGCTGCGGTGTACGTGGTCGCCTGATGGGGGAATGGTAAGTCATTTCCGATTCGTGATCTCTCAGATCTCAACTCTCACCCCGGCCGCAGATATCCTCTGGAGTCGCAAACGGTACTGCACAGGTCCTAGATGCCTCTACCGGGTCCAAGCTGTTGGATCTGGCTCCACATGAGTTCAGTGTGAATGACGTGGCATTCCATCCCACCGAGTTGTTGATGCTTTCAGCTTCGAACGATAATCGCTTGTTCGTACATGAGTTATCGAGGTAAAATTAAATGTTTTAAATAAAATGTTTTAATAAGATGGAAAGATTGGTTTTACTCCCCAATAAAAGGCGTAGGTGTAAACGTTCCAAGACGTCTAAAACAAGTTTGTCCGGTCAGGTCACTCATTTAGGAGAGGCGTTTTTTTAGATTCACGGAAACGCTTGTCACTTGCGCTCTGCTGAAAGTAGTCCGGAAATTATTAGGTTGCATTAAATTTTATGCTCCAGTCATTAAGCAGCCGAAGGAAGAGACCACTTTCACACTGGTATACTCACCTAGTCCAGAGAGAAAAACCACAAAAAAAAAATCGAAAAACCTTTTCCTGTTATTAAGTAAATATATTTTATTTCAATCGTGAATAAACAAAATTAAATAAAACATTTTGCTGTTGTTGTCCTTCTCCTAATTACATAAGATACCAGGCACATAAATTAATTTGATTCTCTTATAACACAATGTGTTTTCTTGTCTTGTTTTTATAAAACACTTTTTTTGGGGTTTAAGACACAATGAAACAAATGAAAATACAATATACAATTGTTTTATAAACAACTATTTGTACAATTATGAAGGCAAGTTCTACAAAATAAAAATCAAACCCAATTATGGGAATAATTAAAACGATCATATAACAGTTTGACAATTGCTTTTTTTTTTGTTTGTCTTTGAATTTAAATTTACTCACTAAAATACTAAATACGTGTTTTCTTTTAAAATTAGGTACTTATTCTCATTTTTTTTTTTTTTTTTTAAATTTCTTACGTTATAGGTTTTGTTTAATTTTCTTTTTTTTAACGTTAATGTGCAGTGTCGTGCTTGAGAATTAGCACAGTTGGGGAAAATAAAATGAAAAAGGTGACTGAAAACTTAATAGGAGATTAAGCTAATAGCTGATTAGACAAAAGAATATTTCTAATCTTTTTTTGCTCTGATAAGGCATTGAAAACTCAATTTATAATTCAAAGAAGTCAGGGCAAATTTCATGGACGAAAACAACAAAAGAAGTAATGAATTTAACTAATTGGGTTCAATTGGGCCACAACGACATGCGATTGTAAGTAGTGAAGAACATTTTGAAAGAGACGATGGTGGGCCTCAGGCTGTAGCAACGATCACGTTGACAATGAAAAGTTTTGTAAAGAGTGGTGTAATTAGCAAAACAATGTTGGCCAAGAATTGAAATTTATAATTTTGGTAGGAAAAAACGTTTTTTAAGTACGCTTGGTATTTTTATAAAACACCAGCTGTACCCGGCGCGCCTTGCTACGCATAAAATAAATCAATTTTAAAAAAAGTCATCGTATATGTACGTAAAAGAATACTTTTTCCAAATTTGAAGCTTCATATCTTTCCAATGGTACCGGCAAAACCTGAAAGAAAGCTCATATTCAAATACCTTTTGGTTGATATATCACTCGACAGGATTAGGCGAACTTTGAAAGTCAGCCCTCACTTCAGCTGAATGGGAGCCATGACCCCCTCAAAAAATTGGTACCAAAATCTTTTTGACAGAATTCTGAACAAAGTTGCTAAAGACATCAATGATCTATCTCTTACCATTTAGAAGTTTATAAAGGACAAACAAACAAACATTAATTTTTATCTATAAAGATAGATGAAAATGGATTACTTTTCCTCAAATCTATTGAATGAGGTGCCCACAGAAAAAACCTTATCCAGTCTTAAAAGTAAACTCTTTTTGACTACTTTTTTGAAAATTCTTAGACAAATTTCTGAGTTGTTAAGCTAAAGTTGATTAATTTCTGTGGTGCAAGTTACCGCGGCCTTCCGACATCTGGAAGAAGTTGCAACCAAATTAGGCAGACTGCTTACACAGGGACTTTTCTACGGTTGATAAGTAATTAAGCTAGAGATATGTCTGAAGAACAAGTAAAGGTTGATTTTTTAGCTATCATCTTTTTGCCAACACTGGTTTAAACAGCTGACGTACGTTTCGTGTTTTGTTTCACTGTCAAACATCTTCAGTTTGGTCTATAATTTAACCATGAATCGTCTTACAAACGAACAACGCTTGCAAATTATTAAATTTTATTATCAAAATGCGCGCTCTGTTAAGAAAGTTCATCGCGCGCTTCTTCCATTTTATGGACGAAGCTCATTTTTGGCTCAATGGGTACGTAAATAAGCAAAATTGTCGATTTTGGAGTGAATATCAGCCAGAAGCATTGCAAGAGCTATGAATGCATCCAGAAAAAGTCACAGTTTGGTGCGGTTTATGGGCTGGTGGCATCATTGGACCGTACTTCTTCAAAGATGATGCGAATCGTAACGTAACTGTGAATGGTGAGCGCTACCGTGAGATGATATCCAACTTTTTTTTTTGCCCAAAGTGCAAGAGCTTGACTTGCATGACATGTGGTTTCAACAAGACGGTGCCACATGCCACACAGCACGCGCAACAATGGACTTATTGAGAGGCGAGTTCGGTGAACATTTTATTTCAAGTTCAGGACCGGTCAATTGGCCGCCTAGATCGTGCGATTTAATGCCTTTAGACTATTTTTTGTGGGGCTATGTTAAAGTTCATGTCTATACAGACAAGCCCGCTTCAATTGATGCATTGGAAGACAACATTGAAGCATTTATTCGTGAGATAACGGCCGAAATGTTGGAAAGAGTATGACAAAATTGGACTAAGCGGATGGACCATTTGAGGCGCAGTCAAGGTCAACATTTGCATGAAATAATCTTCAAACATTGAATTATGTGGACCGTCCTATCGATTCAAATAAAGATTTCATGCATTTTTCTGAGTTTTGTGTGTTTTTTGTTGAAAAACTTTCCTATAGCTTTTAAAAAATTACCCTTTAAAAAGTAAGGAAAAATAAGAACACACATCTTTCACTTTAAGCCGCTGTCCAAGTGAAAAAAGGACTACAAATTCTACATTGTGTGAATGAACAATAAGACTTAATCCTTAACCTAAGCCACCTAAAATCGTTTCTTCCTTTTCAATACCTTTAAGAAAATTTGAATGGGTGCTAAATTGTTTTGTTCTGTTACGATTACAAAGGTTTATTATAGAATAATAAACCAATATGTATGTAAGACAATAGGACAGTAGTAGGCAACTGCTATAAAAATGATTGACTAATTGAAGCTACAGATGATAAAAAGGCACGTGCTAGTAGCAGAACTGGATGTTATCATTCAAATTAACAAGAAAAAAAACTTGTAATTGATTTACAACTGATAGTTGATTTTAATTGTAATTTATAAGCCGTTAAAGAAACGCGTGTATTTTCATCTTATTTGATTTAAATCCGTTTGTAGCACATTCTAAACATTCTAAAGAAATATCTGTCTTTTAAGCTATTTATTGTATGAAATACCCTGTACTATTCGATGTTAAATTAACTGAACAGAAATCATACCACAAAACAGTAGGTTTTTTTGTAACGTCATCTGAAACATGTTACTTGCGGCCCTAGACCATCCATAATAGTCTTAAGCAAATGTATTTAGAGAACTCAGTTTGTAATAAACAGTCAAAGTAAACCGTCTTTTATTTCTCATATCATCTTGTTCTCGGCGTCCTACACGTTTAAGTTCATTGCAAAATTCTTAAATGATTTCAAATACCTTTTCACCTTCATTTATTCCCCAAATGTGCACATCCTCTGACCACTCCTGCACGCTGTAAATGCATTGCTAATTATTATTTTTTCTTTTTCTTTTTACGAGCTACTTGCTATTGTTTTATACATATATCTGTTTATTGTTGTGAGAGCTTATGAAAGATTTTATTTTTTTTTATAAATCTAAAAAAATGGTTTAGTTTTTTTTTTTTTTCTTATGAGTGAAGAGAGAAAGAGAGAAGTTTTTGCTAGATACAGGGATGTCCCTGACCTCTTTTCGTGAATAATCTTAAAGCTATTTTTTTTATTATTTTTTTTTTCTTAAGTGTCTAGTCTGCAGCATCTAAAAGATAGGACAATACTTTTTTTTGTTGTTGTTTGTTATATTTAAAAGCAAAAGTAAAGGCGCTAGTATGCATATTGCTGTCTGTTAAAATTAAACATTGACATGATACTTTTTGTGTAGTTTAAATACTATTTTAGTTGTACCTAAAATAAGTGAAAACCCTCGGATAAAGATGGTTGGTCTTTTTTTTGGAGATTATTTTGTTTTAAACAAACTTTCTCATTGACATTCAAGCCATGGAGATGTGTTTTTTGTTAAGTGAATAGAATAAATCAAATGAAAGGTGCAGGGTGAGGAAAAAAACGAGGATAACGAGTTGAATAAAAATTGCAGAAGCTTTAAACTACGCTTAAAAAAAAGGCCAAGAAGTTGGAGAATCTCGGTTCTTTTAATTGACGCCCCTGAGGTGATCCGCAGATGAGCGAAGATCTTTAGGAAAGTTAATTTTGGAGAATCACAGACTTTTTCCTTAGAATTTCAGCTGATAAAGAGCGGTACTGATGTCATTTTAATAAAATTTACCACAATTGTTCCTTCTTTTGTGTTTTGAGGCCTTCTGTGAGGTCGAAGAACAAAGCTTAAGTCGGCAAAAATTTCCAATGCTACATCCAATCATAGTAAATATTACAGCAGCTCTATGTTGTTAACCTATCCATATCCATTATCTGTTATTGGCTGGTCAATTACACATAACAGATGTGAAGTCTTTTTCTAGAGTCCAACATTGGAGGACCATTGTGGTTTAATTGTGGCTTTTATTGCTTTACTTTTAGTTGTAGAGTTCCTCCAACCGCCAAAAGTTACACTTAAAAAGATTGCACTGTTTAAGCAGCTTTTTTAAACTAAAGGCAATAACAAATGAAATTAAAAAAAAAAAACACAAAAAAAAAATGTTCTTACCAGTCTCTCTTGCTCTATCCTATTGCTCCCTACAGATTAACTCGTCAAACTTATTGCACAACAAACTTGAAATTGCTCCTTAAACTAATCATATTTTCATTATTTTTTTTTTTTGTTATTCTTAAATACAAAACTAAATACTTTCATTGTCCATTTGTAAAGCACACTTAGCGACATTATTTAAAGTCTTATCTAATTCTAAACATGTTACGTATCTACTAATGCCGACATTTTGCACCAAGAAACAAAAAAAAATCTTACACACACATTCGGCTAATTGCCAGTGTTTTAAATTTCTATAATAATAAAATACAATACAAGGTACAATAAAAAGTTTCAGTTTTTTTTTTTTTTTTTTCTTCATGCTTCTTACATTTCTAAACACAACAATATGCCTGAAAATGAGTTTCTTGTTGCTGATAATGATTTATGTTTGCTGATGTATATTTTTCTATGTTTGTTTCTTTTCTTTTGTTTGTTATACAATGTATCTAAACGTTGTTATAGTTAATATCTATTTCTTTCGATTTAATCACTAATTTTTTTTTTTAAGTAAAAAGTGCACTTTTATACTGTACTACGACAATTCTTGATTATGTTTTTCTATTTATTTTTCTTATTTTGTTTTGTTAGTTACGTTTTCTTATTGTTTATGTTTCTTTTCTTTCTTTTTAATTGAAATTGTAACAAAATTGGAAAATATTTTACAACAAATGTTTTTTTTTTTATTTACTAATAAGGCATGCAAATAAATGGCATCCATTTTAATCTGCCTTGTAAGGCCTACGAAGGGGTGATTTCAAATGCATTGCAGAGGACTCTTCAGGGATACTTTAATTCTATATTTTCGAATTTCAGAGGCAGCTCTCAAGTTGGTCAAAGCTGTAAGGACTGGAGCAGCAGTGATTTTCCAATAATTTCTTACTTAGTTTAATAAGCTAGCACATGAAAAAATTATAATAAGATAAAATCAACTGCATCGATTGGTACATGAATAACTCAGCACTTTAATTTTTGTTCATCAACATCGCTAAAGGAATACGAGCCAGCTGCTCTCGTTATAGCAGGAGTGACCCCTATGGATCTACTGGCCGCAGAACGAAAGTACGTCCACGACCACAAGACGGAAGCGGGTACCACAACGGCGATGGTGGCTGCGAAGGTGCGAACGAGGCAGCGGTGGCAAGCCAGGTGGGACGCTGAAACTAGAGGAAGATGGACAGCGCGGCTTATCAGAGATGTGGCTGCATGGACAGAGCGGAGACATGGTGATGTCAACTTCTACGTCACCCAACTGCTATCTGGACATGGGGCTTTCAACAGGTACCTCCACAAGATGGGCAAGAAAGAGAGCGCTGCATGCCAGTACGAAGACGACGCCTACCATACCTTTTTCGAATGCAGCAGGTGGGCAGTGCAGAGGACCAGGTTGGAAGCGGAGATAGGCAGCATATCACCTGATATCGTCGTCGAAAAGATGCTATCCAGCAGCACCCACTGGACCAAAATCGCGACATACGCTGAAGTAGTGCTGAGAACTAAAATGAGAGAGGAAGGATATAGCATCCCCCCAAATGAAGATCGATTACAGCCTGACCGGCAAGATTAATTAATTAACCCGATGAAGAAAATGAAAAAGCCGGTCCCCTTTTGGGGGAAGAAAACGACATCACTCTGAAGTAATGCGAAAGCGGTCCCAGAGTGGATGGTGTCAAGGAGAAGAGGTCAAGATGTGGTTTTAGTGGGTGAAAGTCTCACACTACTTGGAATAGAACGGGCCTGTTCCACGTGCCTATCAGGTTTCCACATCGCCCTAAAGGCAAAAAAAAAAAAGGAATACTTTTAAAGACATTGAGACTTCAAGCAAACCACTGAGCATCCATGAAAGCGGCTATTTTGATAAATAAAATAAGAAATTGTCACTGTGATCATGAAAGTCTTTACGCGAAGGTCTTCGACCAAATTGAATCCTTGAAAAATTTTAAGAATAATAATAACTTTTGACAAATGAGCCGTTCAGAACACAGATGAAAAACAATGGAATAATTTTCATTCGCCTCAGAAATACACAACATTTTTTCAAATAGTTGCCGTTTAATGGCGGTAATCTTTATCATTAAGAAAAGCTATTTTAAATATTAGGTTGTCAAATATCTCCCTTCCGCCTTTTTGTCTTTTGAATTTTCCGGCTATGTACAAAGCGCTACAGAGCTCGTATCTGGCAATAGATCATTTGAAAGGTCTTAACATAACCTAAAAAACAACGCTATGCATGATTAGTTTGGATATGAGCTCGTAGCGCTTTGTACACAGCTAAAAAATTCAAAAGACAAAAAGGCGGAAGGGAGATATTTGACAACCTAATATATGAAGTTATGACCATACCAAGTGCTTTGAGACTTAAATCTAAAATTTTTCAAAAAGTGGAATTAATAAGTCTGTGCTCTGAACGGCTCGAATTCCGAAAGGTGTTGGATCCAAGGACGATGTACTTCCTGACAGTTTTGTGATTGGTTGATTCAGTTTTGTTTGAATGCGCGTCAAAGATGCGCACTAGTAAAAAGAAAATACGCTATATTTTACAGTTTTACTTCGATAAGGGCGAAAACACAAACCAGGCGGCTAAAAAGGTGAATAGCATTTATGGTCCTGATACTGTAACAGCCAATCACTCGCAATTTTGGTTCCGTTCCGGAAATTTTGATGTCAAATATGCACCACGCACTGGTAGGCCAATTCTCGAAAATGTCGATAAGATCATGAAAATTGTCGAGTCCGACCGTCATGTAAGCACTGTTTCGATTGCCCAAGACCTAAAGATTACATAAAAAACCTTTTGGCACCATTTGAATAAGGCTGGATACGAAAATAAGCTCGATGTATGGGTGCCACACGAGTTAACCCAAAAAAAACCTTATGGACCGAATTTCCACCTGCGAATCGTTGCTGAATCGCAACAAAATCGACCCATTTCTAAAGCGGTTGGTGACTGGCGATGAAAAGTGGATCACTTAAGACAACGTCAAGCGAAAACAGTCGTGGTCGAAACGCGGTGAGCCGGCGGAAACGATGGCCAAGCCAAGATTGACGGCAAGGAAGGTTTTGCTGTGTGTTTGGTGGGATTGGCAGGGAACTACTTACCACGGCAAAACTCTTAATTCGGAACTGTACTGTCAACAATTGGACAGTCTGAAGGAAGTAATCGCCCAGAAGCCGCCAGCTTTGGCCAATAGGAGAGGAATTGTATTCCATGTGGGCACCGTGGCTTAATCGTTAGTGCGTCGGACTGTTAAGCGAGAGTACCTGGGTTCGAATACAGCTCGGTGAAAAACATCTCAAACAATTTTCACGGCCTTACCTCCAGCGAACGACTGACAATCCTCCTGGAGTAACCTCTGTCATGGAAAGCTTTCGCAATTCGCTGTTCGAAATAGGCATTAAGCAGTAGGTCCCCTCTACTTGTGTCAAAATATATCGCGTACGACACAGTGGACGTGCGAAAAGCTAGACTCTGGCCCTTCGTGCGCTGTTACACCACTAATGCACTTATGCATCCACCTCATAATCCGGACTTGGAACCAAGTGATTACCATCTGTTTCTGTCCATAGCGAACAATTTTGCTGGTGAAGAATTTGCTTCAAGAGAGCCTTGTGAAAATCGACTGTCTCAATTTTTTGCCAATAGGTTAGGTTAGGTTGTATGTGGCTGCCTGCTCTATACACAGGCTCACTTAGGCCTATTGTAGGCCCATTGTGTTGCCACTCCTCCGGGTTGCTTCCACCCGATCCGAACTCGCTACCTAAGGGTCTCCTGCAAATACACCAAACCAAAAAATAGTAATTAGCAGGTGTGTTATACTACCTGTCTGTTGCCAGTGCTGATAGTCTATTATCCCCTGGTCTAAACCCAGTTGGATCTGCTTATGAAGCCGCTGATGCGCCTCACATCCATGCTATCGAGCTCGCTTAACTCCTTGAAGAAGTATGCACCTAGGGTGCGCTTCCTCGTGCGTGCAAGTGCTGGGCATGTTCCCAGAAGATGTATGGTTGTCTCTTCTTCCTCCTCGTCTCTGCAGCTTCTGCAGAAATCATTGGAGGGGATTCCCATCCTTTTGGCATGATTACCAAAGAGGCAGTGGCCAGTTAGAACTCCTACTAGTCTGCCTATGTTTGCCCTGCTTACCGAGAGCAACTGTTCTGTCCTGCCCCTATCTAGCTTCGGCCACACTAGCCTAGAGGTGCGGCAGCAGTGTAGATTGCTCCATCTGGAGTTTGCTGCCGTTATGGCTTCAGCAGTAAGTTGTGAGCCAACCTCCTGCATGGAGGGCCCGGGGGTCCCCTGATTATTACTTGAGTCCGATTCCCCTCCTATTCTTGCTAATTCGTCAGCTCTTTCGTTGCCTAGAATACCCGTGTGCCCAGGGACCCAGCACAGGGTGAGACTACATCAGTCCGCCATTTCTTTGAGAGATTGGCGACATTGTTTTACCATTCTTGATCTTATTAATGGTGTTTCCAGAGCCTTTATGGCCGCCTGACTGTCTATGTAGATTACAATAGACTGGCCATCTATCGAACCCATGGACAGCAAGCGCGCTGCCTCATGAATAGCCGTTATTTCCGCTTGGAATACACTGCAATGGTCCGGGAGCCGGAGGGATTTCGCAATGTTTAGTCTTTTTTTGCCAATAGGAACGAGGGCTTTTATGAGAGAGGCACAATGAAATTAACTTTAAAATGACTACAAGTTATCGAACAAAATGACGCATATTTGACCTAGATCGAATCATTCTAACTATGGAAATTGAAGCCTTTAATTTCATGCAAAAAAAAAATGGATTTAGAAGTTGCGTGCTTGATACAAGTTGCGAGAGGAAATCTTTTGTTAATTTTTTTTGCAAAAAAAGGAATTGAAAATATACAAATGGTCGAAAAAATGTATTCGACTTAGAGGGCGTTCGACTTAGAGGGCTTCGGCTGTACTTTTGTGATGATGTGATTTAAATTGAAGACAAAAAAGTTGCACGAGTTGAAAACTGGGAAACTGAGTGGAAAAATAACTCAAATTGACGGACAAGTTAAATAATTTTGCGGGTGGTTATGTTGACAACGGATTGTGTAGAATAAGACGTAAGGCGTTCATGAACGAAATAAACATATTGACGCCTCGCCTAAGTGATTGGCGGACGGACACCCTAGCATTTTTAACTATTTCAAGTTGAACAAAAATACCCCTTTCCGCTGTCGTTTATTTGGTTGCATCGAATATGTGACCTAAGGGCAAAGTGACAAAATTAAATACGAACAATAGTTTCAATAAAATATCAATTCATTTTTGATTTTTCATTTTTGATTCAATTGATTTTTGCATTTTGTCCAGCTAGATTGACGAGTTCGACCACGCGAGCCAAACAGAACATAATCGCATAAGACTGCGTTTACGAAGACGCTCCTAATGTGGCTTATAAAGTTGGTGCGATTCGCCAGCGAGGCAACTTTTTTTCGGCTCTTGTACAATCACAGCTTGGAAATGTAAGGAAATGATGTGTCTAAAGCTGCATTAAGAAAACTGTTCCGCAGAGCCTAAATGACGAATGATTAAAGCTCTCAGAACCAGTGCTCATGTGATAATTTTCAAACCCAAAAATGGAAACTGCTGCTCCATGTCCTCTTCAAAGTTAGTCCACAATCCTCACGCAACGTCCATGCCATGCACTTGAAACCTAGCCCCACCAGTCATGCTTCACCCGATTACGGTGACTTTAACCTCAAAAAAAAAATGCTTCAAAACAATTTCAAACTACGAACTAGACAAAAGTATAACATGTGACGTGTTCCCAGTCCCTTTTCAAACTTAAAAACATAAAAAAAGAAAAAAACTACAACACCCGCCACCAGCCACTGCTGCTTAGACCCTAGTAACTGACCTTCTTGCGTAGCTTCAGCGATAGGGACTGCCGCAGAGGCGGATCCTGCTGTGGGTCTGTGAAGCGGCTGACGCCGCGTCCACTGCCAGTGGTTGCAGGCTGCGTGTGAAGCAGTAAAGAATCCACCACCGATCCGGGCCCGACCAGCTTCCGGACCAGTGAGGAATTCTTTACCACCGGCGCCGGTGACGTGGACGCTGACACGGAGGTGACGAAGGTGCCTCCCGGCCGGTAGCCCGTCGAGGACGAGGTCGACGACGTTGCGATGGTGTTGTTGTTAATTGTGTTATTGTTGTTGATGTGGTTGTTAGTGGTGTTGGTGTTGGTGTTGTTGGCAGTCTTTCGCAGGAGCTTTGTGTTGTACTCGTCGCACTTGTCCTTCTCGATGCGCGTGCTGCTGAGCGAGCGTTTGTTGCGCTTTGTCGCGTTGTTATTGACCGGGATCGCCGATGGCTGATGGTGATGATGGTAATGGAGATGCAGGTGATGCAGGTGATGGTGGTGATACTGAGAGTGTGGTGGAGCGGTGGCGGTGGTGGCGGCATTCAGTTCCAGGACGACACCGCCGCCAGCCGATTTGTTGCTGGAAGAAGAGAGACTATTATCATCGATTAGCAGTTTTTGGCTTACACCCGGTGTCCCCGTTTCAGTCGCCGTTACGGTCGCAGTCGAAGTCGAAGTCGTCGTTGGCGTTGACGTCGACGTCGACGTTGGCGTTGACGTTCGTGTCGTTACGGCACCGATCGGATTCGAGTTCTGATCAACCTGAGCACCGGAAGAAGCACACACAGGTAACACTGAGGACACTGAGGAGGTGGTCGTGGTTGTGGTGGTGGTGGTGGTGGAGGCGGCGGTGGCGGTGGTCGAGCATCTGCCGCTGCCGCTAACGACGACGCTAGCTGCCGCAACACCCAATGCAGTCGTACCAACAGTGGGAGGCTGATCGACGCTGTGCGCCGATGTCCGATAGCGTATCCGGGAGCGGCCGCGCAACGTCATGTGATGCAAATGATGACCTAGACGTGACGAAGATCGAGCCGCTGAAGCTGTTGTCGTGCTGGAGGTGCTGCCGCTGCTGTTGTTGTTGTTGTTGATAATGTTGCTGTTGCTGTTGCTGTTGTTCGTGATCGTGGTGGCCATGGCGAGTCCTCCTCCGCCAGCAGTCGCACCTCCACCACTGTCCACATCGCGAACTATTGGAATTTTACTCTCAGTTATCGATGCCATAACACTGTTTTGATGGTTGTTGGACGAGGATATGAGGGTGTTGTTGTGGGTTTTGGTCTGTTTGTTTAAACTACTAAGGGTTGGTGCGGTCACGTCATGGTGATGTTGCAGTGGCTGCGGCTGCTGCTGCTGCTGATGATGATGGTGGTGATGATGATGAAAGTGATGATTGGAATTTTGGGCGGGGGCAGCTGCTGCTAATCCAGCACTTGAACTATTATTATTATTGTTAGTAGCGGTTGTAGCAGATACAACGGTAGTTGGTGTTGGAGAGGTGCTGTTAGTGGTGGTAGTACAAGTACTAGAGTAGGATGTTGATGGGATATTACTCTGTTGTGCTTCCGCTTTACGTAAGTGCATTAGACCCATTCTGGTAGGTTTAAGTTTCAAGATTTTTTTTTTTTCAATTTAATTTTTTTTTTCGGTTTGTTTTATAGCAAATAGAGGATAGAGAAAAAAAGAAAGAGAAACATAGGATAAGTACACGTACCCATTCTCAAGGATACTACAAAAAAAAAATATATGCAACAAAAACTAAAAAAGACGATCAACAAAAACAAGCGGGGTGTGGAAAGAGAGAGAAAGAGAATCCAATTCACAGGGAGAAAGCAGTTAAAAAAAAAAAAACAACAGCAAATATCAAAACCAAAAGAATTTCTTTTTATTTCCAAAAAAAAAACACAAAAAAAAATTTGATTTAGTTGAAAAAAAAAACGAATTTTGTTGGGTAAAAGTCTTTTTCTTTGTTTATAATCGTAAATTTATTGGCATGCGGTACATAAAAATTACAAGGGGGGAATATAGTAACAGTATACAAAACAAACAATTATTAGGTATAATCTTTTTTCTTTTTTTTTTCATTTTTGGCTCTTAAGCGGGGTTTTAGTACAACACGTATTTACAAATGCTTTTGTGCGATTACATTGCCATTAATTCCACTGTGAATGTGATAATTAAGAGTCAGTATAACAGTTTTGATGATTATATAACCTCCATGTTTCTATGCCAGACAGAAGATCTATCAAAGATTTATGGAAATGGACAATCTAGACAAGGATAATGCGCACCCCCCAGTTGCTGCACTAATTCGAAGGACACATGGGTTCTGTGGCGGGACTCTCGGTGTCACCCTGCGAATAACTCTTCACCTATGGGATGCCAAACGAGGCAGAAAGGAGCTGCGCTGCCTACAACTGAGCCAGCAGGACTTTTCGTTTCCACCCCGTGCAGCAGGCTGATGTCTGCGGGCAGGGCCGACAAAGAAGTTGTCATATTTAGCGCTGACTCTAGACGCAGGCTATGGGAGCTGCCAGGCCACGGAGACACACGTGAACGACGTCGCCTTCTCTCAGGTTCGAGTGACCAATTCATGTTGTGATTCTTTTAGTGAAATGTCAAAGAAGTTTTTTGAATAAAATTTAAGACAAAATTAAATTTCGGCTTTTTCAATTCACAATTCATCGATTGGCAATTTGGGAAAATTTAGAAGGCACTTCTGTCCTTTTTTGTGAAGCAAATTTTGTTGGGGTGGTATACCATCGGATCTTATACTTTAGTGCATTTATCGACACATTCTTGTCGCAAAATTATAGAGAGTGAACGATTTATTTAGCAATTTTATTTTTTATTCTCCCCCACGACACAAAACTGTTATACTGACGAACATTTAAAACAAATCACAGTGAAATAAAGGCATACAACATCCCGAACGATAAATAAACTTTAACCATCTAGCAAGTACAAATTTGTAAAAATAAAGAAATAACTTTGCACCAATTTGTTAACAAATATATAAAAAATAAAAAAAAATAAACTCTCGGTCAATATAAAAACATTTCCGAACACAAACAAATGGAAGCATTCCGGCATATTTTTTCTTATTAATAAGGAGTAAGTATAACAACAGGATTGGATTGAAGGAAAAACGTATTACAGCATCGCAAATCAAAACAAAATTTACAAATTAAAAAAAAAAAAAACGTTCTCTTTTAACGACAACGACACACTTTCCAAGCCCGAGCGTTCGGTTGGGCTCGAAGAAGATGCAAAGGAAACCCCACCATAAACTTACCTCTTGCTGTAGAACCCCACGCCTTTGCTCCGCGTGCTGCTCAACGAAGTCGTGGTACTTGTGGTGGTTGTGCCGGCAGGCGTTGTCTGCGATGTGGTCTCGATATTGATGCAATCGATAGTGCTCTTTAGCAGCTGTGGCGACGGTGTCGTGCTGGTGGTCAGGACGTTAACAATGTTGCCATTGTTGTTCCTAAACGGCTGCGATCTGGCGCGGGTGTGTCGAGCTGGATTGTCACAATCACTGAGAAGATAAAAAGATGAGAAACAAATTTAATCAAATTCATCTGGCGTCTTACAGTGTCCCGGCCACATTGACCGACCGCGAGTTATGCTGCCTCCGCATTGCCTTAATCTGATTGAGTTTATCCCCCTGGGTTTGAGCATTCTTCTTGTCAATGGCTGCCTGTGTCATCTTCACCGTGGACGCGATGGTGTGCTTATTGGCTGCCTCGAAGATGGTGCACGGCTTCTTGAGCTTCTTCTCCGTGCACAGTGGCTCGATGGAGATTTTATTGTTATCCACAACGTCATTGTTGCGACGCAGGAGCTTCTCATCATCGTTATTATCCTCGTCGCTGGTCGATTCGTCCTCCTCGCGCTTCGTTGTCGTCGTGAGCACCTTTTTCTTCGGGACGTTGCCATTCTCGTTCTCCTCGTCGTTTATGTGCATGGTGTCCACCTTCTGGGAGATTCCTTTCACCCTTGTCAGCAGAACTTCGGAGTTGTCATTCAGCTGATTGCTGGTTCCTATTTGCTCGTTCAAAATCTTCGAGTAGATGCCGTACTTGTGCTTGGGAGGTTCGGTGTTCCAGCGCTTCCGGTGACGTTCACCTTCTGCCCACAACCACGCTTGCTTACTGTAACGAGGAAAAATTGCTTTAAACTCATAAAGTTGATGGGCAAAGAAATTACTCCTCCATCCACTGTTGCTGGTGTCCAATCACCGATCCTGGCCGACAAAGCCGCAGCCAGGCTATCGCCTCCAGAGCCGTGAAGCCATAGTGCTTCATGATGTAAGCCCCAATCAAGCTGCCCGTTCGCCCCAAACCGGCTGCAAAAAGAATGACGTTCAATTCAACTGCTTCACACAAATGCGTCTTACTCACCCTTGCAATGCACTGCAATAGCGCCCTTCGTCGTCTCACAGATATTAAGGAACTTTTTCAGGATCAAATCACTTGGAGTGCTGCCGTCCACAAAGAACAAGTCCCTGTGATCAAAGCCGGCGGCCTCGAAGCTCGACGCGTGGTAGACTTTTGCATTCAACCGAATCACCGTCGTCACGTTGTTGTCGCGGAAGTAGTCGAAGTAGGTCTCGGGCGAGTGACACGGATAGCCATTCGACAGCGTCTTTGACTTCTGGTGAGGACCACAGAAGGCGATGAACTTCTCCGGCACTATCCAGTTGAAGTCACCGTTCTCGACGCGCTCATAGTACTCGTACTCCTCGGCGTCAAAGTCGTCGAAGTTGAAGAAGCCTGCTTTCAGCGCCTTGTACACCGCGTTGATGCAGTCGATGAGGGAAATCTTGTAGCCGCTCGGTCCGTACGAAGCATCACAGAAGCGCGTGTACGCGGGTATGTCGCCGGCCACCAGTGGTCGGTACGCCTCCTCCGGCGTGCGGTTCAAATAGATGACCTACAAAAAAGGACATTTGATAAGCCTTCGTCAACCACAGAACAGGTGGAGTTTGGAAATTGTCGCACTTACTGCATACGAACCAATCAGGTAGGCAGCATTCAATCTCTTTGCCGGATTCATCGATGTGTAGTGAATGATTCGCTTGTTCGCGTGCCATTTTGAATTTATTTTTCGATAAAGTTTCTGGCAGTAGCGGTATAGCATTGAAATATTCAACGGACCAAAGTCATTGTAGAAATTCTCATAAACAAAATCCTCATCTATGCTAAAATAATGCGTGCTTGGTGTGTTCTTTGGCTTTAGATTCTTTTTAAAGGCCACAAAGTAGAGGCGATCTGAAAGGAGAAAACATTCAATTAGTCTTTTTAGACTCTAGATAGGAGTTGAAATTGTGTCAGTACTTGGATTTTATGTAAAATGCAATAACGAGGAACAGACCGAGTGGTGATAGAAAGTTTTCTAAAAATAACCACAATGCATGGGTTTGGGTTTTGTTTCAGCGATGGAAGTTACAATTAGATGTTGCTGCTTTAGAGTTAGTCATGGGGGGCTAATTAAAAGTAATGTTGGGGGAGGGATAAATGTGTGTAGGGTCCAGCTTTTTCTTTAAAAGTAATTTGGAAGTATTTCTGCACTATCTATAGATACACTGGGCAAACAGACTCCACCTTATTCCCAAATTAGTTTGAGTGCAGTAGAAATGTTGTGGTAATGTTTAAATGGACGCGAAGAGAGTAATTGTGTAAACCAGACATTTAATGGAACATTGGTTTGAAGACAAGAGTGGATTTTTTACGATTCTCATGTCTAAGTAAAGGCACACGGACTATTTTCACGAAAAAAGTTCGACCTAGAGAAAAATTTGAACAACAGAAGTTGAGTAAGAGAAGTTCCACTGCATTTACTCTCAACCCAAGCAAAATTTCTCAGCTCTGCATGGTACAAAAAGTTTTATTATCAGAAAACTATTGAAGGTTTAACCAAAAATGTCTCAGAAACGTTACAGTATAAATAAAGTTCTTAAAAAAAAACATAGAGGCACTGCCAAAACATTTTTGTAGGTAGCTTTGTTGATAGTCATGAGATTGTATTTCTGTTTACGTCGTTTTCAGTTTTTTACGCAGAATAAATGCATGTACATACGATTTTTGTAGGACTTGTAGTTTCTTTTCTATGACAATTTATTATTTCAAATGGGTCGGTGAGCGAATAGTTTCTGGAGGCACTGTATATGCCATCTTACGAAGCACTGCTGTCTAAAATATTATTTAAGATAATTATCCATTGATGATGGCTTATGCGCAATCTGTCATCAAAGCATAAAGAACATCTGTCCGCTGCGACCGCACCATGGTCAGAATAAAAAAAATGGCTCATTCTATCGTACGTCTAGGAAAACCTGTAAACTATATTGCGGAAAGGCATTAATGCTTAGCTAAAGCAGTAAGCAAATATGACAGATATATTTAAGAATATTAAAAGACTAATGAAGACAAATAGAAACAACCAAGAATTACAAAAATTAACGGACTCATTGTGAGAAAAAGGGAGGAGTTCCGCAATTAGAAGTGGTGGAATTTGAGTTTCTACAGAGTTTTGAAAATCATAGAAACAAATGTACACTGAAGAGCAAAAGTGTAACAATAATTATGATATTAAACTTAACTTTTCAATATTTTAATTTTGCTTTTATACAGTTTAGTAAAACTATTTTTCTTTGTTTCGTTGAACATTAATATCACAAATAAAAATACAAAATATTAACTTTTATCAAAACCGAAATTTACATTTTAAAAAAAAAAAAACAAAAACGAAATCCCGTCATTGTTACAGTTTTGCACCAACCTGAAAAAACACAAAAGTTGTAAGTGTTTATTAAATTTTCCATAATCCATTGCCGTTTTCTTAAAACAAATAAGCCTTCTTGGCTTAAAAATGCTCAGTGACTTTTCACAATTTTTGTGAATTGTTTTTGAATAATAAAATATGATCTGACCTTTAACCATTGCTGCCATATCCATGGTAGCTGGCGAATGTTGTTGTAGAATTCTAGAGTACTGTTCCTTCCTCATAATTCTACTTTTGGGCCAATACTATTTGGCGGAATACATCCTCAAATGTTTTAATTATTACTTCCGCGTGTCACAATTTGCTTTATGTGGTATGGTTTAAGAGAGACAGACGTATTAGTCTAGTACTAAGAACGTCGATTAGACTAAATGTGGTTAATTTTGGTCTTATCAGACCAAAAAACCTAAAACCAATTAAAACCAAACCCTAAGACAGATTACAATCATAAATCTAATATTCCTTCCTTTAGTATTACTTTCTTTCCAAAACTTGTATCTTTCCAAAACTGTAGTGACGATTTCAATGGTGCAAAACTGTAACAAATGAGTAATTAAGATTTTATAGTTATCATTTTTGAAATATTGGGTGTAAACACAAAAAAACCGATGGAATTCCGTAAATAAGATTGCGATAGTTGTTATAAGAAACAAAAAAAATATAATTTCTTTGAAAAATTGTGGTTACCAAGCAGTATTTCATTTTAAATAAGAACATTGTTATACTTTTGCTCTTCAGTGTAGCCATCATCCGGTCCTCGCATATTTCTTTTTGACTCAGAATCAGTTTTTTTGTCAAATATTTTCTAAAACTTAAAATCTTGAAAGTAAGATCTTGTGTGCAACTAACACTCCTGGTTTTAAAAAAAAATTAGATTGATTATAAGGCCGCGCGCACAATGAAGCAAGAAAGCGAGAAGCGATGCGAGAAAGCGAGAAGCGATGCGAGAAGCGACAAAGCGAGAAAACTGTTTCCATATACAGTGCCCCGTAAAAGTATTCGTAATTTGCTCATTTCATCTTAAAAAATGTAATAAACTGACTAATTTTGGGCGTAGGAACTTAATTTTTATTTTTTTTCCTTGTCTTTTTCTCCTTAAGAAATACTAAAGACAATAAGCCTTGCCTAATTTCATCGTGCCAGAAAAAAATAATGAGTAAATATCGTCATTCGCAATTTTTTGAGGCCAACCGATACGTACGATAGCTTTGTCGCCAAAAAACTATAATGGGGTTTTGTGGAGGGGTCAAAACAAGCATTTTCGACTATGAGGGGTTGGTCTATCTCGTTTCGTTTAGGAGATAGGGACAATTTTAAAGAAAAATTAAGTTCCTGCGCCCAAAATTAGTCAGTTTATTACATTTTTAAGACGAAATAATCAAATTACGATTACTTTTGCGGTGCACTGTAGTCTTATGTAAGTGCGCACAGTGAAGCAATTTTCAATGCGACAAGTGATAGCCTCTCGCAAGCCTCTCACAAGCTTCTCGGTTACAAACTCTTCGGACCAGTTTTCCAGCGAGTCTGTGCCGGAAATATTAATGGTTGTCGTTGTTTCATTTGATGATTTGATTTCAACTAACTTAGGAAATTGCATTTATTTTTGAGGGAACATAAAGTCAAAGCAGAGAAAAAAGATTTCAATTTATTTTAAGCTTCACAGTTGTTATAATCAAATAATTTAAGCGACATATTTGCGTAATCGACATGCTTTTTCGCCATTCGTTAATTGTGAATATAAATAGCGAAATATATCTTTTTCTTTTCACATAAATTTCATGCACTTTTTGTTTTCAATGTTACAAACATTTTAAATATGACCTCTTGCAATCGGAACCGAGGTTCAGTTTCCTGATCAGAAAAAATTCTCTACTGCGTTACCAGAAACATGCGAACGTTCTTGTGAGGCAGCACTGTCTTTAGATATCAGAGTTTTGAGGAATCATATAAAAAACGCTACACCACTGAAAAGAAACTTTAGACTCATGCTTTTGGTTTAGCCAGAATTCCTATTTGGTTGCTCGAAATTCAACTGCTACGTGAGGGGTTCATGAAAACCCGCAAATGTCCACGAAGACATCCGAAAAAATCAGCAAATTACTTCCAAAAGACTCTCTCACTCTCAACTTAAGTACGTGCCACTTAAAAACACATCCCAAAGACATGACAATTGCAAGTGAAGCTCCACCCACGACGAGAAGTGGAATACTTCCACAAGTTTCCTTAAGCATTTCTTCCCCTAAAAGCAAAACGATTATGAACTCGAGAAATGTGAAGTGCACAGTTTTATGCACTTCACGATACAATAGCCAAAAATGGGTCACGTTCTGCGGGAACTGGGTCATCGATGTAACGAAGTCGAGTACGCAAATTGGTTTTGCGGAGGGGCAGGGAGCAATATAAAACACAAAACACACATTTCGATAACATGCATAGAAGAAAAGAAAAGAAAAACAGGAACAAAGCGACAAAATGCCGGAAAATCATGCAAAAACTTCTGCTGAGAAATGTCAGCAGTTGATTTTTGAATTAACCGCCTGGTGGGCGAGTTCATAAATTCGCGGAATCGATTCCAATGTCAGAACTGTGAGTGTGGTTCATTTCCTGCTGAGAAGCTGAGTGGGATTTTAAGTTAGTCGGTTTTTTTCTTTAGACAGACAGAGAATCTGAGTTTGGTGCCACATGGATGGAGGGTTAGTGATTGGTGAAGAGCATGCAAAGGTCATGGATTGCTGGAAAATGACAAGAATGGCGATCAGAATCAAAGTTGGGTGGGAGAGTGCAGCTAATTTTACTGCAGACTTCAGTTTTATTTTATTTAAAGAATTTTTTTTCTTTAGTTTTTTAAAACCAATGTTTTCCGATTTGTAGGCAGAGTTAAAACTTCGGAGAAATGAATGAAAATCGCAGCTCGGTAAAGTTTTACTGAATTTTTTTTTTCAATCCTCGCTCGGAGGGGACCTACGGTTTACTGCCGGTTCCGAACGGCGAATTGCGAAAGCTTTTCATGACAGAAGTACTCTAAGAGGATTGTCAGTCTTTCGCTGGAGATGGGGCCATGAAAAATGTTTGTGGTGTTTTTTTCTTTTCCTGAGCTGGATTCGAACCCGGATACTCTCGCTGCACACTGCACGAGCCAACGGCGACAATCAGATCACTTTAATTTGATCACTTTCTGAGGAATTTAATTCCGATATTGACCCACGTCTATCTAGATCCATTTTCGGGTCCACAAGCAAGTTTTTCCGATGAGGAAAACCTTCAGAAAACTGTAGAAAAAGACCCAACCACAAAAGTTAATTGTCAAAACTCCGCTGGTGACCACTGCTGGAGTCTCAACCTTTTCAAATTGTCGTACGTCACATCAGTCACCCACTTCGTAGGAAACCTCTGCCAACTTTAAAAATAGAAAACGTAATCCAAAATTAAACACCCAACCCGACACTCGTCAATATTTACACGACCAATCTGGGTTGTGACCTTCGGCGGCAGTGGTTGCATCCAAAACCAATTACTGGCGACATACCCGAGAAAATAAATGAAAAATGGAAAAAAAAAAAAGTGGAGAAACTCTCAAATGAGATATTTATCGATGTGATAAAACATTGTGGTTGGCGTTCTTTCGTTCTTTCGTTTAACGTGACCGAGGTTTTATTTTTGCATTTTTATTATTCAAAAAATTGAATTGACTGAATCCAAGCCACCGAGGTCTGGTTGTCAACCTCAGAAGCCGGTGAGGGAGTTGGACGATTGACCTTTGGCCTATTTAATTACCCAGTAAGCTGGGCATTGCATGTTCAATCCTTCGCCCCAACATCTCAGCCATCTTGTGATTGCCATCGACTGGGAGAACGGAGTAGTGGAGAGTAGTGCGGACAGGTCAATCAATGCACAAAGCAGGTGGAAATATTTTCGTCACAGCTGCACTTGGGTTCCGTCTCGTTATCGAGTGTGAAATTAAATGCAAATTTATTTTGCCACGAAACCTTAGCTCAGTCGCCCATTTGAGTGCATGACAACGAGAACGAGAGAAGCCATGGGACTTGGCTATTTCTCGATTAACTCGAGTCGTGCGCACGGCTGAGGGCGGATAACTGCAAAACTCTGATGCTGTCATAATTATTTTACTCATTCGTACGTGTGTGGAGGTGTGGAGGTGGACAGGAGATTCTCTAGGTACGGGGGAGATGATGTCACCGGGGGTGGTTGTTGTTTGTCATTTGGACTTGAATTTGAATGATATGAAATGAAATTCAAATTCATGGTCAAAGTGCAGGAATGAGATGCATCATGCATCGATGACGTAAGGGAGAACGGCTGTTATGTGATCGTGGGGTGTGTTTGGCAATCAGTTCTGCGACAGTCAGCACAAATTTTTGGCCTCGAACTTGTACATGGACATTCGGAAAATTGGAAAATGATTGACGGAATTGACTTTGAGTTAAAGTAATGGTGGGGCTTATGAATTCGGGATTTTAAAAAACTACTAATTAATATTTTTCGGCTATTTATTCTTTATTGAAAAGTGTCTCATAGTTCAAGCGAGATTTCTAATGGTTTGACAGTTTCAACAGTTTGACAGCTGTCAGCTTACACTTTCGTGAACGAGAACCGAAACCGAATTATCTCAGAAAATCAAGTAAATCAACTCCAGGCAGAATAAATCTTTTCTTCCATAAAATTTAGCGACAGAAAAACACATTTGTTTAGAACTTTTGGACAAGCTCAGTTGTCAGTTTAATAATTCAAATGATGGATTTCTTTTACTGCACGTAATATCATATGCGACACGTTTTAGTTTTCTGTTTCAATCGGTAAAAAAATCCAACTAAAATAGGGTAGGGCGGGGCTAGTTGGGCCGCTTTTTACTTGAAGGCTCATAAATACGAACCCAATCATAATACAACTATGCGGCTAGGATCAATTGAAAGAATGAATATCTGGGTTCTTTAGGCAATTCAGAAAAAATGAAAACATGTAACCGCAGGGGAATAATATCGTCTCAAACGCATCAAGTCCAAATGGCCGGGGCATGTTGGCCTAGTGCGTAGCGTAAGTTGGACCAGTGACATAAAAGTGGGAAAATGAGCTCCACAAAAGACAAAAAGACTGAATTTGTATCAGAATTTTGTTCAAAATAGAAATTAAAACTAATAAATTAAGAATCGTAGTCGCTGTTGCAGTTAATGCAAATAAAAACGGCCCAAACCTAGGTGAGTACTTCTCATGAGCTCAATATCGGCACGAATGGCACTGCACCCACTCCTCGCCCGCTAAATTTTCGGAGAATGCCTCCATGCATAGACAATAACATTCTCGCTCTTCCTTCTCTTCGGAGCTTAATTTTTGGATCACTTTTTTCTTGATTTGTGTTTTTTTTTTCTTTTTGTGAACTTTTGCATTCGTTGCAACCTTGATGGATAATATTCAATAATAACCAAAAAAAAAATACTCAAAACAGTTCCATTTTTCCAACGGAATAATAAAATATAATAATGAGATTTATAAAAAAATGAACCTCAATTAAAGATTTCCACCTTGTAGCCGGTAGAATAAGAATAATAATGAAATTTGTTTTTTCACTTTTTCACTTCAAAAAACAAAAAAACTCAAATGGTAACTCATCTGATTAAATAATGCAACTGAGTTCGATTTTGCACTGGTTGATTACTGTGCTTGATTATTTGTGGTTAGTATTGTTCGTGTAGTACTTATGATTCTTAAGAAATTCGCGTGGCCCAACTTGCCCCAGGGCCCAACTAGCCCCGCTCTACCCTACGTCAAATGCTTGTGGCTTGTTTCTACGATCATCTACTTTGATACTAGTTTGTTCGAAATACGATTGCTTTATCGGTGCTTAAGACGAGAGATGACCGAATTTTTAGCTTCATCGTTAAAAGTAAAAAGCTGCTTGAATTGGTCATGCGCCATCGAACAGGATAAAGAATATTTGGAAGGAGAAATGTCTGATAAATGTTGTTTGAAGAGAACTTTTGTAACACGAAACAAAGCGGAATTCTGAGTAAAGTATAGCTTTGACGTCGATCTTCCGGATATCACAATGTGTTTCGTCAGAAGTAGAAGAAAAATGGCAATGATGTAAATCAAATTTTTTAAGTTCCGCACTTTAGCTGACATTCATATGTACCAAAGTACTAAAAATATTGCTTACAATAAAACATTCTGTAATTAAACGGCGAATTAAACACCCGCCTTTTGTTTCCAAGTAATTTTTATTTTACAAAAAATCTTGTAAATTTTTCACAATGTACGACTCAAACGAATCACTTGTAACCAAAATGTTGATCTTAAGTCAATCAATCAATCTAATTTTGACCACAGCTGAAGATCTTCTTGACTGGATGCTTTCAATTCCTTATCTTCTGATTTATTTGACTGTCAAGAGGGAAGAAACCTAAAGTAATTTATCTTTAAACGTCAAAACCATTTTGGATTATGATTCATCAATTGAAGGACTACCACCGTAGGCCTCCTTAAGGATTTGACGTACCTTAGTTGGATTTTTCTACCGATTAAAATAGAAAACTAAAACCTGCCGCATTAGATATTTGGTGTAGTATAAAGAAATCCATTATTATTATATTAGGTTGCCACATATCTCCCTTCCGCCTTTTTGTCTTTTGAATTTTCCGGCTATGTACAAAGCGCTACAGAGCTCGTATCCAAACTAATCATGCATAGCGTCGGTTTGTAGGTTATATCAAGACCTTTCAAATGATATATTGCCAGATACGAGCTCTGTAGCGCTTTGTACATAGCCGGAAAATTCAAAAGAAAAAAAGCGGAAGGGAGATATTTGAAATTGAAGGCATTGTTTAGCATATTTAGAATGATCCGATCTAAATCAAATATACGCCATTTTGTTCAAACTTTCAGTAATCTTAAATGTACTTTCATTACACTCATTTCTTTTTACTGCACCTAACATTTAGCACTAGGAAAATGGACAGGGGTCATTTGATATATTTTAAAGTTGAACGTTTGCACGTTAATCCGATTATATTGTAGTTTAAATATTTGTTCACTAATTAATTGGCACGTTTAAATGATTCAGTAAAATAAAATCTATATTATTGTATGCGATCAAATGCCGTCTTTCTTGGTAAAAAAATGTACCAGTCTTATTAGAGTTAACGAACATAAAAAGGATATTCAACTCATTAAATGACACACGTTTCCTAACACTCAGCTCAATGCTAGATAATCGGAAGATAGTTGACCGACGTCAAAACTCTTTGAGTTCGTTCTAAAAGCCGTGTTGAGTGGACGCATTATAATTCTATTCTGTGGCTTAAAAGCCTAATACTCTTCTGATTTTGTTTTGCTAAACAAATAAAACACTGAACTTGGATAGCCAGACCACTCCTAAGTCGGCAAATAGATTAAGTAGCCTAAAGTTATCATCTGTGATTTAGACTTATGTATATTAGAATGTTATAAAAATGAAATCTCAATAAAGTTACTACTACTACTACTACGTTCTAAAAGCCAGTGCAATTTTTTGAAAACAATTCAATTTTGAACCACAATAAAACACAATAAAAGACACATTAAAGGCGGTGATTGTAGGTAGCCTTTATGAACGAAGAAAAGGATTGAAACTGAATGGCTGTTAGCCCAAAAAGAAACCGTCTTTGAAGTTGCCCATTGTGAGCAAAAAACAAGTAAAATTCGCTTCTCTAAGGAGAGACAAAAACTTGTAAATATTTGGACTTTAACAAATAATTTCGGTTGGAATTCCAACTGCGAGATAATAAAGTCCCATGAAGTGACATAGAGGCAGTCTTTGCTACCGTTTTTATTTTAGTTTTGGTAAATTTTGGTGGGCGCCGTTGGCTCGATCGGTTAGTGCGTCGGACTGTTGAGCGAGAGTACCCGGGTTCGAATCCAGCTCGGGGAAAAAAACACCACAAATATTTTTCACGGCCTCACCTCCAGCGAACGACTGACAACCTTCCTGGAGTACTTCTGTCATGAAAAGCTTTCGCAATTCGCCGTTCGGAACCGCCATTAAACAGTAGGTCCCCTCCACATGTGCCAAAATTACAACGCGCACAACACAGTGACGGCGCGAAAAAAGTTAGGCTCTGGCTCTCAACGGGCTGTTACGCCGCAAAATACAATACAAATTTTGGTCTATCGAACACATCGCAGTCTTTGGAAATTTTATAGTCTTTATCAACATTTCTCCAATTACGATTCTTCTCCACACGGTTTTGTTTATAAAAAATTTAGGGTTTGTTTCTTACTGTCACCAAGCGAGGACTTATAAGGCAACATTTCACGTCCGCACAGCCGACCCACAAAAATTTGCTTCAACAGAAACATCACGCGACTTAAGACTCTCCCGACTCAAAAATGTCTTTTTACTGCGGAGATACAAAACAACCTACGTATTCAAGCTCAGACATCTGGGGTCTCGGTCACAAACCCAAGTCTATGCTCGCCTTTCACACGCCCACCATCCCCATAAATATTCCATCCGCTAAGCACGATGCGGCTCTACCATAACTAAAAAAAAAAAACCCACGATAAATAATTCCACGGAACAGGGAACCCTGTCACCGTTGTCAAGGCTGCCGCTCTGAAATCAATACAACAGACAAATGTTCCTCTCTTCGCATTTCACTGATAATTTATTTACGAACGGGAATAAGTGGTTTTTTGTGCGACTATTATTACATCACCCTGCGCGCGGTTTGTAATCGTTGTTTTGAAACAAAAACACAAAACACAAAAACACACTCTCGACCGCCATTTCCGGTTTCGAAGCACCCCGCCAACACACATGTTGCATGCCACTTAGCTTCCTCAAAAACGCGACGAACTTCTCAACGCCCGACGAGACGCAACGAGAACAAAATAAACGTGTGTGCAGAGTTACTTTCGAAATCACCGACCAAAAGTGACATCACCTTTTCGATTGGCAGGCCAACATCTCCGTGAGATAAGAAAAACAAACAACACCACGATGTTTACACACGAAAGCACGATACAATTTCAATTTCTTTTTTTTTTTTTTTTTCAATTCCATATAAACAACAGATAGATAGAAGATACTCACTTCGTTGGATTTCGGAAGCCGAGGCCAGTAGATCGCTGTTGTCGTCGTCCATCATCGGGCCGGAGAACGGGTTGAAGTCTCGTGTCTTTTGGGAAAATTTTCGGCAGTCTGGTCGTGTCCTTTCTGCAAGCAGAGGGCGAGAAAAACAAACACTAAAAAACAAGTTAAGAAAAAAACCAAAAAAAAACGAGGAATTTAAATTTTGCGATTGGAAGCGCAACTGGTGCAGACACGACACACACGTCCAGCAAATCAATTGGTCGGCGATAGATTGACGGAGAGACACGACCGTGTGTGGAAACTTCACAGATCGATGCGGATGAGGGGGATGAGCGAAAGCGAGTGTGAACGAGAGACGAATAAGCAAACAAAAGGCACACACGACAAACGGGCAGCTTTTCCACCCACATGCAAAAATTTTCGTACACCTTATTAGGTCCAAAGCAGCATTTTCTCTCCAACCTCAGGGTGCTCTCTGTACAGTCATTCCGAGTGTCGGCCGCCCCCAGTCGTGTTCAAATTCAAATTTAGACTTGTTCCTCGGATGCTTGTTTTTTTTTTTTTGTTTTTGGGCATTTCTTTCATTCCGCGTGCGAATTTCACTAAAAATACATCGTCGCCGCGTACTCAAAGATACTTTGAACCTATTGTCTGACGCTCGAGCGGTGTGGAGGCGCGGAAACGCTAATGGCACGGCACAATCGACACAATCGGCAAACAAACAACAAACAAGAGAATGAGAGAAAAAGAGAACGCGCGGGTTTTTTTTTTTTGCCGCTTTTATCGTAGAGATACACGAAACCTCACCTCGCACGAGATAACGCCACGTCGAGGCCGGAAAGTGTTCCCTAAGGAGCTCGGCGCAGGTTTCTTTTTTTTCTCTTTATCTCAATTAGACGTTTATCTCTTTACCTGTTTCGTTGTTTTGTTTGCGTCGCCCGTGCCGTGGAGTTTGGCACGTGTGCGGACATTTTTCAAAAGGGTTACGGGGACGGTTCCATTTTTAGACGCATCTAAAATATGAGCCGGATTTTTTTATTTTTATTTTTTGATAAACTACCCTCAACCTTGGGACTCATTGAAAATCGATCGATGAATGAGATGGGGCATGTGTTTGTTCAAGTTAACAATTTATTTGGTTGGGAGAGTCTTCTAGGTCTGGGGACATTGTGTGCCTCCGACTCATCATCTTGGGGCTCGGTGAAGTGTACACAGAGGTTGTTTTTAGGTTGAAGGATGCGATGGAGAGCAGTGGAGCAGTGAATTTTCTGGCTCAGTGATGAGTGAACTGCAAATCCACTGATAAAACGAAGAAATATGGTTTGAAGGAATCAGTGGGAGGGATGAGAAAGGGATGATGGTAACAACACAACAACACTGGTGCGGTGTGCTCAACAACGCAGGCTGTCTCCAGGGTCATGGAAATGGGGTGTGTGTCGTTTTTTTTGAGAAGAACACTGTCTCTGAGGGCTTTTTTTTTTATAAGGCCATGGAAAATTGAGCTTGAGCGATGAAGGGCGGTGGGGAAACATGTTTGCACGCAAGTGAACCGAAAGTAATGGCATCGAGTCAACAGCAAATCTTTAAAATCTCTTCTTTTAGATGGAGATTGATGTCGAGTCCACCAGTGGGAACTCGAACAGATTAAAAGTGACAGTGGGACATTTTAGTTTTTGTCCGTGCCTGACAAAACATATTTCTACGAATTCCTTTGAAAGTTCAAGGACACACCGGGACACTGTGGCTACCAGAGTTGTAAAAGACTGCAATCTTTCGTAATGCAATCCCTGAATTAATGGAAAGAATTTTATGATTTGTTATTCATTCAATTGACTTCATTAGATGACTAAGACTTCGGCATTGAAATCTCTTTCTTTTAGAAGTCTAGATTGGAGCAATCTTTACAACCAATCTATTGATTGCAAATCCATTGAGTGCAAGTGGCATTGCATTTATTGCAGTCTTTAGGACTTCCAAAATTTTCGTTGCAATCTTTAGGACAGCAAGATTTTTCGATGAAGTCTTTGGGATTTCAAAATTTTTCGATGAAGTCAAGATTTCTCCAGCCAAGACTTTAAAAAGAATGAGAGATTTCAATGCTGCAGTCTAGTTCGCAGATTTAATTTATGAATTAAAAAATCAGAGGTATGAATTCAATTGATTTTTAAAGTCAAAAAGATTTCAATCTTTTACATCTCTGGCAGCTACCATGTCATTGAAAATGATTCGTTAGAAAACATTCAGTGAGCTTCGCCGCTAAAAAAAATTTACTTATAAAAATTGGGAACAGAAGAATGATTTCCAAAATAAATTCGAAGCGTTCTTTAGGCGTCAGTCTATTCAATTTGAAATCCCAAATTAAAGTAAAAAAAAAAATCACTTAATAGCTGACAAAATAGTGGCCAGTTAAAAAAGTATTGCCAACTCAAAGTTCTCTATACCATTTTATTCTTCTTCTTCTTCGTGCGGCGCTACAGTCCGGGGTGGACCTGGTCCTCCTTTAGCAACCTCCTCCATCCAGAACGATCCCATTCTATTATTTGAATAATTTTTCCCTTGCAAACGTTGAATTTACACAAAACGGTGTCAAAAAGAGTTTTCCAAGAGACATACAGATTTATTTCCTTCACAGTATATCAATATTTAAACAATGTTGCTGTAGCTTGCACGGAGATATGGTTTTATAGAACTGCTGATAATACAATTACAGTCGAAGCCCGCTCATGTCTGAGGATGACTCTAACTCTAGGAGAACTCATCCTGACATTCTCACCGAACTGAATAGACAGGAAATCCTAAAAGTTATCTGCACAGACAACTGTCTGCCTAGATACAACTTCAGCCAAAACTATAAGGTAATATTTCCCCCCAGACACAACTGGGAACAAGCTATACCGTCCTTCAACTCTGGATCTCATGTGTGGTACACAGATGGCTGCAAAACAAATGAGAGCGTTGGGGCTGGAGTATACGGTGTCAATACTAAAACCCATATCCACCACAGCATGGACACACTTAACTCCGTATTTCAAGCATAAGTTTTCGCAATCGAACTCTGCCTCAGAGAAAATCTAAATAGGAATGTAACCAACAAAACCATTTACATCCTCTCTGACAGCAAAGCTGCTCTTCTGGCCCTAAAAAGCTACGAAGTCACCTCAAAGCTAGTATGGGAATGCCTCCAACTACTGCACCAACTGGCCAGCTCGAACAGGGTCTATCTCATTTGGATACCCGGGCACAGTGGTCACGTTGGAAACGCAAGAGCGGACCTACTAGCCAGAAAAGGCTCCGCATCATCCTTCATGATGCCACGACCATTCTGCGGCATTTCCATCACCACCATTAAATGCTGCATAAATAGCTGGCTGAGAATAAAATGGAAGGTAATAGGCAAGCCAAAATGTTCATGACAACTACTTCCATCGCTAGAGCGAAGCAACTCCTCAGTCTCACGAGGAGTCAGATTCGAACCGTCACAGGCTTTCTGACTGGGCACTGCCCAGTTAACAAACACCTAAAACCGATGGGCTTAACGCAGGATGACACCTGCCGAATGTGCAACGAGAACGAAGAAACAGCGGAATACATACTGCGTCACTGTAACTGCTTAGTCAGTACTCATCATCGACACCTTGGCAGGCACTACCTAGAGGCAGGAAATATAGCTGCCAGCTCACCCAAAAGCATCCTAAGATTCATTACGAACTCGGGCCTTCTGCGTGAGCCATAAGTGGGGGTAGTCACAATAGGCCCACTCGTGGCCGCAGTGACACAGGTGACACTTTCCCACCCCCTCCCCCCCCTAACTCTAACAGTCGAAGCCCTCTAACTCTAATATGTTCGCCATATTTTGGCATTCCCTGCACTTTTCCATACAAAATCCATCCTCTATCTCGAACGCCCTCTAAGTCGAAAAGCCCTCTAACTCGAATTTTTTCGCCATATTCTGGCATTCCCTTCAATTTTACATACAAAATCCATACTTTAAGTCGAAAAGCCCTCTAACTCGAATACATTTTTTCGACCCTTGGTCTATTTTCAATTCCTCTAAGTCGATTTTTTTTGCAAAAAAAATAAACAAAAAATTTCCTCTCGCAACTTGTATTGCATGCTCTAACTCTCCCTCAATTTGGCACTGGACCTGGACGACAAACACCTTTCATTTTATGTTGATTTTTTAGTGCAAACACGTCGGAGAAAAAAGCGCATGTGATTGCCCTTATTATTGTTTACCTATGCAAGAAAAATAGAGAATGTTCACAGCAAGAATGAGGATTTGCATGGCGACCGACGCGGCAATCATCGAACCCAAAGAACACGAGAAAATCGTAACTATTCGCCAACGGTTCTCTCGAAGCACAATCATGTTGGGCGAACACAATTGTCGTCTTGGGCCACATAATCGTCGTCTACACACAACCACAAATGAGCTTTAACCTATAGGTTATTTGTGCACACAACTGTGCAGCTCTGTATGAATAACTGCGCTGCTTATTCATTGTGTTATTGGTTGGACCTCAAACAATTTGCTTTTAATATAAAAACAGTTAGGTATCTGAGATGTTTTCAAGTTTTATTTAGTGAATGCATTGAGAGTCCGGGTGAGGTCAAACATTGTTTTTTTTTTTTAAGTAGAGTCCTTCTTTAAAAGGCTTCGTTCTCCAATTTTAAAGACTCAATCTAAAATTACAAGGTTTTTTAAGTAATTTCCTATGTTTTTTCCTTACATGTAGACTCTTTTGAATAAAATAAAGGCTTTTAAACAACAAAAAAATATGAATCCTTCTAACTCGAGTTTTTCGAAAAATCCCCCTAACTCGAACTAATTTTGATATCGCGTGAAAACTCGACTTAGAGGGTTTCGACGCAATTTGGCTGTTGCGAAATACAGTTCTGTAATCAAATGACATTTGGAAGAAAATTCTGGAAAAAAAAACTTCCATTTGACTTCCAAGACATCATTTCTCCTTTTATTTTTTTTGTTCGGGCTTTAATTGGTGTGAAAAACAGCTGCTTCCTATTTCTAACACAGAATTTCGACACAAAAAACCTTAAATCTTCAATTTACTTTGAAAATTTTGTAATTCAAAGCTCATGTGACGGTGGTTGATGCTGACAAAGGACAAAGGATGATGTTAGACAAAGAATTGACTTAAGAGTGTTCAGAGTTTCAGTTTTAGTTAACACGTTGAATACCATGGGAGTCACCGGTGACCGGCATTAAGTTTATGCGCAAATGGCGTGGCATTCAATGTGTTAAAGTCTCTATAATCTGAACATCCAATCGACATAAGATTCGTGGCCCAAACGCACAAATCAATTTCATTTCTCCATGTCTCACATTCTGTTCCTTTTGTCACAGACACTACAAGCACAGATAATAAAAACAACGGTCTATTATCTACATCTGTGCTACAAGAGTCCCAAAACATGTTAATGGTCTCCTCATTTCATAAGTATTGCTGGACAAATTCTGATTCTACAATTTTCAACTCTCAACCTTGATCTTGACCGTGATACCCCAAATGACTGACTGAAATATATCACTGACTGAAATATTGACTGAAAATAGTCAAACTGGCGTGTCAAAGATCCCCCACAAAAAAAGACCACCAAATTTCAATGCCAGCCGTCACCATAAAAAAAAAAACAGTGCCAAATGTCAATGTCACTCGTTATCAGCTCCCGCTGACAAATCAATCAAAAGAAAGCGCGAAATTTTTCCACAACTTGGCAAAGTCTCCATCGTTCGTACGTGCGAACTGTCAAACTTGACACAGACCTGAACGGCGTTCAACATTCGTCGCGTCGTCTCGTGTGCGAAAGTCCTTATCTCTCCCGTCCATGTCTCTCCCGTTCACGTGACGACATCGTGTGTCATTTTTTCGTCTCTTCTCATTTTGATGATGGCTTGGACTGCAAACCAAAAACAAAAAAAAATAAATAAAATTCACGATTTATTTGGACGATCTCCTCCAGCGAAATGTCGGAAATTATGCCAACTGCGTTACACTCGGCTGACTCCGAATGACATTCAGCGAGCGATAACCTTCGCTCCATTCACGGCCTCACATCATCGCCAGTTGGGGCTAATTCGTCGTCGGGTGTTGAGTCTTCCAAAAAGAATTTCACGAGGAGCGAGGGTGCGCCTGCAATTTTCTAATGTCACTCATACACACGAACACACCCGGGAGTGTGGTTCGCACATTAGTTTTTTGATGTGAGGTGAGGTGAGAGTAAATTTAGCGGTAATTTTTGTTTTTGGAGAGGGTGGAATTTATTTTCAGCGCGATGTATGTCGTCAAGGTCAAAGTTGAATACCAAATTTGGACTTTGACGTGCGTCATCATTCATCCGTCACTTTGAGTGTGGAGAATTGTTCCCCGCTTTTATTTTTCCCACGCAAATTTATTCAATTTAATTAAAAAAGAATTGAATTGAAGTGGAAACAAATGGCGTGGGGTGTGTGTCGAGGAAGTCAATGGCAAGCGTCGTGAACACACACATGGACCGGTGCGAGGCTGAGGCTAAGCCCACACTGTCAAGCGAGAGACAGTAATTGGAGACTTTGGCGTCTAATTTCTTTGGACATTTCGCCCTGAGTCACTAGAGGGGCTAAATCGATTATGGCGCCGCGTGATCGTGTTGATGACTTAAATTCGATTTGGAGTCGAGTTTCACGGTTGTGTGAAGTCTGAGCAAATTGCACGGTTGGATTGAGTGTCAATCAAGTTGGAGACAAATGCGCTGTTTGTTGTCGTCTTCCACAAATAAACGTCGAGTCGTTATTCCAGACGCTTAGGTGCTCTCAGCAAATTGATCACTTAAGCGTCATTATGAAGTGAAGAGGTATTCGGGGTGACAGCTCGTGGGCAGACATCTGGCGGTGCGAACAAGTGACAGCTGGGGAATTTTGACAGCTATTTGATTTAGATGAGTTTCGGTGAAACCGACTTGGTCTAAGGGGAATATAAGCGAATTTTTTAGCACTGCGTCATTCCAAAGATCGGTTTGACTGAGCCTGATAGGTAGACGGAAGAACTTTGAGGCAGTGTGTCATTTAAAGGCCTCTGAGAAGTCTGTACAGGTTGGACTGAGAGGTAAATCGATAAATTTAGAGGCAGAGCGGTATTTTTAGACTTGCAAAGTGGTTCCTTGCAAAGGGGTCGCTTCAACACAACCAACAACTTTGAAGTTGTCTTGCAGCAGTGACACTCGAAACAACATGGCGACAAACTGTCAAAACAAAAAACAAAAAATGGCACTTAAGCTAAAACAAAATTGGACTTTCAGTTGAAATTTAATTGTTATGAAACTGAATGTAAATGAAAGTAAGAAACTTTGAAGATGTCTTGCACCAGTGACATTAAAAACAACATGGCGCCAAAATGTCAAAAAGCACCAAATGTCACTGAAGTTAAAAGAAAATTTCAGTTTTAGTTGAAATTCAACTGTCATGAAACTAAATGTAAAAGAAAGCAAACAATCATGTGCCACTTCAAATCACATCCACACTGTTTGAAGCAAAGATCTTCACAAAAGCGTCTGAGCAAATATAACTGCATAAAAATGGTCCACTTATTCTAAAAGCTCAGAACCAACTAATCGACCTCGCTTAGATTTTAGCTCTTTTCTACCTTATGGCACGCATTTCTTTTTAAAAACTTTTACGATTCTCTTAGAGCAAAGTTGCAGTGTTTGACTTTGACTTAACGGTGCACAGTTGTAGGCACTTTGCGGATTCTTAAATCCCACAAACGGGTGCTCATGTCATAAAACTTTAAAGGCTTTGTGTGTCCACAATGCCATTCAAACGTCATAGAACATTAGGAAAAAGGACAAATAAAAATTCATTTCAATCTCTGCAGCACGTCACTGTCTTCCGACACAGCGAAAGTCATACCGTTAAAAGCAGTCCATCAAATGCGCTTCAACGGCGTTTAAATCTATTTGCCAAGTCCATAATCACTTCTGCCCGAAATTGAGGTCTTCGTGTACTTTATAGCCACTAAACAACTCGCATTGTTCGATTAAAAGACGCTCGTCAACACGTCGACACAACCGACCTTCTTCTATGATGACGACGAGTTTATGAGATTCCATCACTCACAGCTTCGAAAATCACAAAGCATGCTCCCCATTTCTCCGAGGTCACTGGACCACAAGCATCGCCGGAAGGTCGAAAGCAAATTCGGCATGCGAATGAATTAATTAGACCGTTGAATACCCACACGAATGTGAACACAGCCAAATCGTATTCGAAACTGTCAAACGAAAATCCAGATGACAGATCTTCCTTCTGTCACGTTCGCATCATGCTCGTGACTGCGTCACTCATGCGAGTTCAATTAGTCAAAAGGATGCCCCAGAGGCATTCACGAGGACCTTCTATTTCTTTTTATTTTCAAAAAAAACATTAATCAAAAAAATAAAAACCAAGCACAGGCCTACTCAAAGATTAAGGGCCCCCTAAGTAGGGCTAATTTGTCATCACTTTGCGCTGATATATATCCTCTCTGAGGCTTTTATCCCGTGTGCCACCCCCGACTGAGGCGACAGCCAAACGTCAACAAACTTTCTCTCGGTTTGGCACGAGTTCAACGGCAAATCGTAAAGCATCCGTTTGTTGCACGCTCCCGGCTGTTTTATTGTTATTTTCCTCTCGTCTATCGTTTGTTTGGCTGGGAGATGGACTCGCTTCGGTTTTCTTCCGCTTCACCATTTGGCAATGTGGACCGACGTGGCCGTCGGGGTTGGGTTGGTGGGAGACGTTAGGCAGGAAGGAGACATGAATCTTTTGTATCCTGTTTGAGTTGGTTCTTTTTTTCTCGTTCAGTTACGGTACTTTTTGACACTTTGCTGTACTGTCAGATGGTTTGACGTGCGGGCGATATGGGTGCAAGCGAAATGACATCTGCCCGGCATTGGAACCGGATTCGGACCGACAAGGAAGGACGATGGTAATGGCGGCGATGCCTTCAGGCTAGCGCCGTCTGGCCGGCCTGTCAAGATAAACAACCTCATAATTGAGGACTAATAAACAGGAGAACGCTCCAGTGGCGTGTGTGTGCCGTGAATGAGGGTAAATGAGGGTGGTAGATGGGGGGTAAACGGCATGAACTTTGGTGTCGTTCATTCGAAAGTGGGCTACAGTCTGTTGTGCAGTATTGATAAGAGAACTCGGTTTTTATTGCTAATGCGCAGCTCCAAAGTTATCCTGAATGAAAAGATAGTGACGTGAATGAGCGGTCTTTAAAGGCTTGCCCACGAGCTAGTAACATATTACAAAGTCTCTTAGTGAGAGGTTAGGTTTTTTAATTCCTCTGTATTTTCGAGGTTTGTAATTTTTGGTTTGTGGGATGTTTTTAAATATTTATTTTTTAAAGAATCTTATGGTTTAAAACATTTTCAAGTACTACTGGCATGAAAAGGTGTAAAAGTCGAGGTGTATGGTTCTAGGTCATAATGCAAGGTGACGAAGGAAAATTTAAGAACGTTTTTTAATAGGTCAGACTTTTTTTTGTTTATCCAATAGAAGGTATGGTACGTAAGGAAAAAGAGGATTGCAACTTGAACCTTTAGTAAACAAAAGCGGAATAAAAAGAAACAAGTGCCGACATTTTTATGTGTGTAAAACTCACGCTCATTGCCTGTTTGTGAGCAACTTAGTTTGTGCGATTCCGCAAGGTCCTGTGAGTTTAAATGGACTGAGTGAATAGTTTCAAGTGACCAAAGTGCGCTGAATTGAGTTTGAGGTTTGTGTTTTTAAATTGAACTACAAATGTTGGGAGAAATTACTCGCACGTTTTTAGGGTTTCGTTCCAAAGAAATAACGAATCCTTATAGAATCATCTCGGTGTCCGTCTGTCTGACTGTCTATCTGTCGCCTTTAAATATTTACTAATGTTCATAATAATAACTTGAGAATTCTCTGTAGTTAAGGGATGAAATGAGAATATGTATCTCGCCAGAATGAATGTATATCTCGGCAGCCCAAAAATAAATTGGGCATTTTTTTCGGAATTTGTCGTATATTAAGGAAAAAGTTAGTGCTGATACAAACGTTTGAAAAAACGTTTATTTGTTTGTAGTTTTATTGAAAAATTTCGTGTATTAAAACTGAAAATAAGCTCTGCAATTGTAAGAAAACATATTAGACGATAAAATCAGTGTATTAAAATATTTTTTTGTTTGTAAATGTTTTGTGTCTAATTATTTAAAAAAGGTTTTCTAATAAGGACTTGAAAACTTTTTTTTTATAAAACGCAAACTATTTGAGATATTTTAAAAACTTTAGTATCGGCTTGAAGTACAACCAAACCATTTATGAATGGTACTCGACTTCCTTCATTAGGCCATATGTAGACACTAATTTTTGCACTAAATGTGTTATTACCTGTCTACTAGGGCGAAAATTGCGACCGAAAATTGGATAATTTGTAGGTGTTGCTTGTTCGTGTACTTTACCATGACGAAAACGTTTACTGAATAAATTGACAATAACAATTAGTGAAAGGGTGATGTCACAAATTAAATTCAAAGTCGTTAAGTCATTATTGGAAAACCCTTGATTTCCACTAAAGAAAATTAATAATTATTAGAAAACATAAGAAACTTTCGTATCCACTTAAAGAAATAAGCGAACAGCAACTCATTGACTTATTTTCTTTTCCAAAACCATTTATATTTGAAATTTTTTTGGAAAAAATCAACATCTTTTTTACAAAAATATAATAGCAGAAGGATACCTTCTTTGAAATTGAAAAATCGTTTACTTCTTTTAGTTATTGTTCTAGAGTAGAAAAACATTCCCAAAGTCTTCAAGAAAAAAATATTTTCTCACACTACTGCTATTATTTTGATCGCAGCTGTATTTTGATATAGGAAATTATCAGTCAGCAAATGGACAAGATTTTATGCACGTTTTTTTTTTTCGCAAGCAAACAAAATGTTTTCTTTCATGTAGGATAATAATACTCCTTTTGCTCTTCTCTGGCTTTTTTGCACTTTTTTTCAGTCATTATTTCTTCAACTCACAGCCAAAAAGTGAGAGTGAATGAAATTGCCTACACTTTTCTGTCTACAATTGTCTGTCGAATTAAAAACACCCTCACGCTTGCAGAATCTGCAATTTTACTGTGTACACACTTAAACTTGCGCTTGCGGAATTGTGCCCCATGAGTACGAAAACGTTGAGGACAGAGCATTAACATTCTCTACAAAAGGCTGAAAGTTTTTCCAGTTTATTCACATTCTTTGGCATAATCTTAATTCCAACCTTGCGTAGAAAACTACATCATCGTTGCATCATCACTTATTTTTTTTTCAAAAACAATTAATGGATAACTCTTGGAATTCTCTGACTTTATTTCAACCCTTATCTTACAAAAACAAAAAAAAATGTTTGTCTTCATAGAAAAAATGTTTATGACAGTTGTTATTTCTACAATTACGTTGTCCAGCCTTGTAGATTTCTATGAATATTTTGGGCTCATTAGTGCAATTCATTTAAACAGTCATTTGCATTGAGTTCTTTTTGCAAGTGAACTTTGTGAATTAACGAATCAGTTTCTGTAGACCAAAATATGGATAAATTGCTTGGTTAGAAAACCTATTTTTTATGGCAGACAAAATAATTTCAACATAAAAGTAGCAGATTCCTTTCATACTCAAACAACAAAATTTACTAAAGTTTGTGTTGATTATACGGAAAATTCGTTTTAACTTTTCTTCTCATCACATGTCCAAAGTATTATTTATCTATTTTAATTGCAAAAGCAAGAGCAATACGGGAAAAATATTAAAACCCTTAGTGTGCGCTGAAATCTACAAACAAGTATAGACAAAGCAATTTGTTTGGGAATAAGATGAAGGTAATAAGATTGATATGGACTAGAAATAGACTAGATTAGACTAGAATAGCAAATTGAAGAATATCGAAGAACGCCTGAACAGAAAGAATGGAAATCAGTAAAAACTCAACTAAAAAAAAACTTCTGAAAACTTCTTTACAGATCTCCGTAGGACTAATCAACTTTGTCCAATTTCGGCTGGATATTATTCCACAAACGTCGCAGTGGTTACGGTAGGGCTTCCTAAAGTGAAAAAAGGTTATCGCTGCAAGCAACTCTGGTAGAACAGAAATAGCCCATGTATGGGATAGCAATTAAAAACCTACGCCAGAAACAAATCTTTAGCTTCAGTTACAGTGAGAGCTCCAATTTAAAGCGTAATTATGAAGGTGGTCTGAAAACTTTCCAAGCGATCAATGATACATGAAATTTTTTTCTCATTTTTTTTTATTTTTCTACATCCTTGTAACTCTACACACTTCTCCCAGTGATGCTCTTATCTCTCTAATCCACCCAAATAGTAATTGGCGTTTTTCTTTGTAAAATAATTGTAGACGAAGGTGATTGCTTCATAATTTCTCTGTCCTCGGAGCACAGTTTTTAGACGACGAAACAAAAAGAAGTCGCTTGAGCTAGATCTGATGAGTAAGACGGATGGCCAAGCAGTTTAAACCGTAATTCGTGCATTTTCGTCATGACAACCGCTGAGGTGTGACACGGCGCGTTGTCTTGGTGAAACAAAAACACTCACACCGACTCAGTCAAACGACTGTCAACTAAAAACTGTGCTGAAACTAAAATGGCTGAAACTTCGGTGAGTAACTGTCAAAAGATGCACAACTTGTGTTCACTAGCCTTTATTGACTAACGCCACTACCTTTACCTTGCGTCGTATAGTCACAAAATCACCTTGAATTGTAAAACTAGCGTCCAAGTTTGTGAATACGTTAAACCCAAGTTTTATACAAATTTCACCGTCGCTGTAGACGTGGCCATTTGTTTGTTTTGCTTGCTTTTATACAAAAAATGAAATACAAAGAAAAAAATGAAATACAAAAGAAAAACTTATTATGAACTATCGCCTCATTTCACACCTTATCTAAAAAGGAAAACTTGAAAAAAAAAGTTTCATGAACCTCCCATCCATCCCTTGCCACACACACTGTAACCCCCTTCATTATGCTGTCGATGCAGCAACACTTAAAAGTTTTTTCAACCAGACCAGGCCACTGGCGGCGCGGCCAAAACGAAAACCAGGCAAAAACAAATCTAATTCACTGCTCGTCGACATTGCGGGGAGGAGATGAGGTGCATTTGAGGGTGGTATGCTTCAAATACACACCAACTGAGGGCCCTCGTTCCTCATTCTCTGACACCGAACCGGTCGATGGCGACCAGAGGAAGACACCACCAACGAGCCGAGAATGAATGGCTAAATGAAAAAAATGAAAATACATTGGGAAAACAATGTCGGGTGCTTTTCTGGAGTGTGCATGGGGCTGAAGAGAGTTATGGAAACGGGCCGATGTTTTTTTTTTTTTTTCATTTTCATTCTTTTTCATTGCCACACCACGTTCGTTGTGCTGAGCTCTCGTCTTCCCTGCCTTCTCTTTGTTTTTTGTGTTTTATTTTTTTTGCTTAGTCCATCACAAGAACTGGACATTGTTGCATAAGAGTGGTGGAGGAGAAGGTCCTTCTGGCAGGAAGAAGAGAAGTTCGAGCACACACACACACACAGACTGAGAGTGTTGCCCGCAGGTGAATTGCATTCACATTCTCGTCAAGTGGCCAAGAGAGAGAAAGAGAAGTGAAAGGGCACATTCCAGTTGGACACAACTAAATAAAGATGTCCTTTAATAAGGGAGAACAATGACATTTAGATTGTGACGAGGGTGGTGGGGTTTCTGTTGACATTGGACAGTGGCGGGCAGTTTGATTGGGACGAAAGAAAATTTACGGCCGGTGTATGGTTCGTTTGGCACTCTGGGCGTCCCACTGACAGGTGGTGCTTCTGATTTATGAAAAGAGTTGGGCAGCAGGTGAGAAATTCTCATATTTTAAGGCATGATTTGGTGGAAAAGTTTCTTCGTTTTTTTGGGCTTCAGTTCTTCCTAACCGTGTGCGTTCTTGGACACGTTGTTTTCAATCTTGGTGGTCACCTGAAAGCGAAAGTTTGACAGCTGTTAAAATAGCCTTTTTTTTTTTTTTGCTTTTTTCCCCATTCGACTTTTATTTGGAATTTATTTTTCAAGCTTTTTTTGTTAGATATTGGTTTCAATTTCTTACTGTACCGTTCTTACCGATTCTTACAAAAAAAAAAAAGCAAAGTTGCCTGAAATAGAAAACAACTTTTAAAAAATGGAGGCACTGGGCAGACTATTAACCGGATCTAACTTAGACGACACATTCCTAATGAATTCCAATATCGTTTAATAAATTTTAAGCTTTACTTATCTGCTAGAAAACATGACACGATTTTACTTCTCAGAAAATTAACAGAGTAGACTTTTCTGCAATCGTGAGATGTACTTCGTAAAGAAAAGACAAAAATTGTGTTGTGTAACTTACTAAGAATTATTCCCTGTCCGCTTAACTTATGAGAGCTTCAACTTGCGTAAGAAGTTCCCACTTATTTAGTTTCGGCATAATTTTTAAGGTTTCGTTCCAAATAAATAACGAAACCTTTATGGAATCACTTCGGTCTCTGTCGCCTTTTACATATTTGATTATAACTTATTAGTCCTTTGTAGTTAAGGGATGAAATTTAGACTGAAGATATATCTAGGCAACCTAAAAACAAATAATGCATTTTTTTTGGATTCAATGAATCTAACGAAAATTTTGGACATATGCTTTTATGACCCAACTCCATAGATATTTAACAAAGACTCGCTTGGCGTCGTTCTGGTTTGCTTCGTTTTGAAGTTCCGTAGTTTGAAAATTGTCGTGGCTTCGAAGCTGCGTTGACACTGATATGACTTAAAATGTTTTTAAGCGCATGACATTTTAGCATTTCCAGCTCGAGAATTTGACAAAAACGTGAAGGAATCGATTTATTTCTTAAATTTTGTTGGGAAATATTACAAAATGACTTGGAAAATAAATGCGACGTTGCTACGATGTACGAACTTTGAAAATAGATTTCAATCGGAACAAGCTACCAACTGCAGGCGTTGTAGATAAGTTTTTGGAGAAAATTGCATTTTGCAATTCCAATTCGTTTTCCATTTTTCTAATTAATGAATGACAGACTAACTTTAGCGTAGTAATTGATAATAAACCAGAGACTCGTTGTTGAATTCACCGTCGGTACACGAAGATACAAAATTGTTGATCATAAAGTTGTAACGCAGTAATTAACTCTCTTTCGCTAGAAATGAAATTAATCCCAACGTTTTTCATGGTCAAATGACTTTATTGGTAGGGGTGTCAAATAATGATAATGATTCAGAATTTTATCAAAAAACAGAAGCCAAGAGATCATTTGCAAAAGAATGGTCTGCAGCCTCCTTAATTACCCTGAGATCATTTCTCCAGTCAATCATTTGGGTCAAGTCATTAAGGTCCTTGAGAAACTGTCGTATAAATAACTGCGCTCCCGCATCTGACCATCATTTTAGTTTCGAATCTTCTCTTGAATTTTGAGTTTTTCTGATAAACCAAATTAACATGTCATCCTCATCTTGGTCTCATCGTGATCAGCTTACGCTGCAAATGCTCACCCCTGCCAACCAGACGCACCTTGAGCGTGTTTTGGAGGAAACTCAGGCTACACTCACTGGGAGTCTCCTCACAGTCACAGGTGAGGTAAAAACATTGAAGCGGGCCCGAGGCTTGGTTCGATCAGCAGAGCCTATCGTCCTCCAGTTCAGCATGCTCCCGAGTGGCCTGACAGCGAACATGAACGAGTTCATCGAGAGCATCAAGACCACCTTCGCCATCGACGTCGAGATATCCTTTTTGGGTCCACAGATGAACATCAGCATCATAGCAACCGAAGGCGCCACAGATCTTGTGAAAGTCGCTGTGGAGCAATTGATAATAAAGAACTTCGGCCCACGGTGGAATAACCCCTTTCGGGTGTCCTTGCACCTGTCCCAGGAGCTACGTGACATCGCCCAGTCAAGACCGAATATCCTACAAGGCACCAGAGCATTTGTGGTATGCACCAGTCCATCGGAAGCGAAGATACGCGGCTCCGTCGAAGCAGTCTTTGAGGCCAAGAAGCTGCTGGAGGATTGTCTTCCCATCGAGCTCTCCTTTCCACTAGGCAAAAGGAAAAGGTCGGATGTGGAGCGCGTGGTTGATGAGTTCGGGCTCATCATGAAATTCAAGAGTGGCCGAGTGATGCTGATAGGTGAAGAGGCTCAAATGGATCGCATGTGCGAGGCGTATCAACGAATTAGTGTCACCTACGATGACATGCAAATTTGGATGACCAGTTGGCCAAACAACTTCCTCCACGTCGCACCATCCCGTGAAGTCGATGATGAAGAGGAGTGGCAGATACTGCAAAGTGACGGAAGTCTATATGATGATCGAATTTTTAGTTGGGTGGACTGAGAGCTGTATTGGAGCTGAATCCCTCAAGATTATGATAAAGTTTTTCTCAAAAAAATGTAAAGAAATATGTAAATATGTAACAAAAGTTAAGAATACAATAAAAATTGATAAAAGAAAAAAAAAAAAGAACATTTTTTTAATAATAATCTGGGTTTGGCGGTTGTTTAGTTGGTTGGGTTTAATGATTGTGAAGGTCTTGTGTCATTTCTAATCTCGTTTTGCAAACTTTTTCGAACGTTGTCGACATATTTCCCACAGGTTAACGTCAAAGTCAATATGAATGCTTGCGTTGCGTAGCATCATTTTAGTGGCTTTAAACCATAGACTACCCATCCTCTCCTCGCTCATCGATGCATTTGACAGTAATTCATGAATTTAACAGAAATACAGTAAGCATTTTAATGGTAACTCAGGAGGCATCAAACACTAGCTCATCATTTTTACGCACGTGAAAAGCAGCTCACACGTATTCCCAGACACAAAATGTTATAAGAAACTCTGTCAAATAAAATCAAGGCAAGAAAAGAAGAAGTTGGATATCTGTATTGGCTCATTTGAGCTTTAAACCAAAAGTCCTATCGATTTTTTTTATTCATCAACGAAGTCCTTCAGACTTTTAGTTAATTTTTTTTGTTAATGAACAGCTGTGGTCCTTTAAACCTCAATGCCACAGGCATGGAATAGGAACAACTTCTTCTCCCAGAACCACTAGGACGGTACATGATATCGACACCACATTCCCCTCGACATAAACACGATAGACCCGAGGTACTACTTTCACTGCTTCCGCCTGAATTCTCCTCAACCATCGTGCGCTGACCCAGAAAACCTTTACAAGGCTTTTTCTTCCTTCCGTTGCTCTTTTTCTTTCTCTCTCTCTATTTTTATTTTCTTTTCGATTTCCCCAACAAAACAAAAGAAAATTGCACATCTCTCAACCAAACGAGATACGAATCTGCAATAAAACGCCAATGACGACCAACAAACATCACTCACACACTCCCCGTCCTGCTCTAATGACATTTATTAAGATCTCTCCCTCCTTTCAACCCGTCTTAACCGAGTTATAAACAATAATTCTCCATTAAAAACTCCCAACAATAAATTGCAGACAAAGCGAAATAATTTTTATTGCCAACGATAGCGTGCCAAGAGCCCAGAGAGCTGCCGAGTCGCAAACTCCTCTCGTTCAACGAACGTTTGGCGGCCATAAATAGCCAAGCTCTGGTATACCGTTGTGCGCGATATTGCCCTTTGGTAACAGGTAGTCTCAACTGGCTAGAGTGTCTTGAGTTCGAGTTAATTTATGCAGCCTTTTCTTGATTAGAGCCGAGAACACACCTTTTTGGCGCAGCCTGTGGCCAGGAGAGCCTCTCAGGAGATTGCGCGGTTGTTCGCGTCGATTAGAGGCACGTTACTAATTCAGCGCCTAGGCTGACATACTGGCAGCACACGGTGTGTTAATGGGGGCATTACGGTTGAATCATTTTGGAAATCGAAATCGGGGAGGAGGTAGTAAGCGAGTAAATTGCCGGGTAATTGACGAAGTACGTAGCACAGCGGTTGGATGTGGAAATTGATTCCGAAATGTTGATTAACTCGCGGCAAATGAGCGCCGCATGTGACAGCGACCCGCATGTTGACGTTTTGTTGAAGCTTCGAGTTTATTTTTGGTTGTTTGGGGCTTATTTAAAATTCGAGTAAGGGTGGTTCATCGTGAAGTGGAGAGGAAAGAGCTACTACGTGTTGAGGAAAGCAGAGTTATAGTCGGTGGCTTCTGGAAAGTTGCTTTAAAGTTGAGTATCATAAAAAGAATATTTTAGGACTTCATAAGCCTCTAAAAAATAAATAATCTGCTTAACAGCCCATAAAGGTCCAGTGCATAGCCTTTTCGCACCTCGACTTGTGTTATAATTTGACACAAATAAAGGAGACCTACAGCTACGGCGGATTGCGAAAGCTTTTCATGGTAGAAGTACTCCAGGAGGATTGTCAGTCGTTCGCTGGAGGTGGGGTCGTGGAAATTGTTTGTAGCGTTCTTTTCCTGGATTGGATTCGAACCCGGGTACTCTCGCTCAACAGTCCGATGCACTGATCATTAAAGCCACGCTTAAGCCTTTCGATTTAGCACAAAATACTGTAGTTTTAATGAAGCCAACAACTAAACACGCCAACCAACAGTCGACTAGAATGAACGTCCTGAACTAAAAGATGTATGTGAATTCATTGTTAAGGATTTCGTCTTAATTAGTGGTAGTGATATGCCATCTTTTCTACAAACCGCGACCGGAGAGTGGACGACGTCTGGCGGTGATACTCTAGACCTGCTAATCGACACACACTTTCCAGGTAATACCTATCCGATGGATAATTCTGGACGGACCCACACACAGTTGCCTGGGCCTCTACCCGACCGACTCATAACGCTGAGAAAGCTTAGGTGGGCGGTAAATTATTTTGAACCGTACAAGTCCCTGGGACTGGACGGTATAAGACCAGAGGAACTCCAAAAAGGGTTCGAAATCCTAGCACCCCTGTTGCTAAATATTTTCAGGAGCTGCATCAGGCTAGGTCACACTCCATCCTTGTGGAGAAGATCGAAGGTGGTGTTTATCCCCAAATGTGGGAAAGCAAACCACAACTCCCCAAAAGACTTTAGACCTATCACCCTATCATCGTTTCTTATGAAAACGCTTGAAAGACTGATAGAGATATATATACGTGAGAATATCTCACAACACGAAATATCCCAGGCCCAACATGCGTATCGCAAAGGATTCTCAACAGAAACGGCACTCCACTCTCTAGTAAGCACTATAGAAAAATCCTTTGAGCACAAAGAATTCACTATAGTAGCATTCCTGGACATAGAGGGAGCCTTCAACAATGTAAGCTCAGAAGCTATCAGGCAAGCACTATACAAGCTTAATATAAACAGAAGCCTCTGCAACTGGATTAACAACATGTTATCCAATAGGATTGTAAGGGCCGAGTTAGGTAGTCATCACACCAGTAGGGCGACCTGTAGGGGAACACCACAAGGATGGGTGCTATCACCGCTATTGTGGCTATTAGTGGTGAACGAAATTCTGTTGGAGCTTAGCTCAGTTGGATGTAAGCCAATTGCCTATGCAGACGACATCGCAATAGCCGTCACGGGAAAATTCCCAGACACTATCAGAGACGTCATGGAAACAGCCCTCTGCAGGCTAGCAGCATGGACAGATAAAGTAGGACTTGACGTTAACCCGTCAAAAACAGAACTAATCCTGTTCACAAGAGAGTACAAAATACCTTCCCTGAGACCACTGAAGTTCAAAAATAAAGAACTGGGTTTCTCGAAAACTACCAAATACCTTGGTATTATACTCGACAGCAAGCTCAACTGGAAGCCAAACATCCAGGAGCGTGTGAAGAAAGCGGCAGTGGCACTATACACCTGTAGAAAAGCCCTTGGCTCCAGGTGGGGTCTTCAGCCAAAAATCGCACATTGGGCATACACTGCAATTGTAAGGCCTATTCTATTCTATGGAATAATCGTCTGGTGGCCAGCACTAGACACAGGCGATAACGTTAGAAAGCTGGGTAGGATTCAAAGGACAGCGTGCCTGTGCATAACCGGATCAGTACGATCCACCCCCTCGGCTGCCTTGGAAACGATGCTACACATACTTCCCGTAGACATACACGGGAAATACGTGGCCACAAGGTCAGCAATCAGGCTAAGGGATAGCAGAAGGTGGCAAGGACACCAGACAGCAGGTTATACTGCTATTCTTCGTAATAACAAAATCCCACCTCGCACAGACTACCTTCCACCTCAGGAGGACTTCGATAGAAACTATCGAATAAGAATACCGAATAGAGAGGAATGGGAGGAAGACAGTGTGAAAAACCAGGCTGCTCTGGAAGTGTACACGGATGGTTCAAAATCGGAAAAGGGCACGGGCATGGGAGTCTTCTCTGAACGACTAAATATTGCAAAGTCCCTCAGACTCCCGGACCACTGTAGTGTATTCCAAGCGGAAATAACAGCTATTCATGAGGCAGCGCGCTTGCTGTCCATGGGTTCGATAGATGGTCAGTCTATTCTACTCTACATAGACAGTCAGGCGGCCATAAAGGCTCTGGAAACACCATTGATAAGATCAAGAATGGTAAAACAATGTCGCCAATCTCTCAAAGAGATGGCGGACGGATGTAGTCTCACCCTGTGCTGGGTCCCTGGGCACACGGGTATTCTAGGCAACGAAAGAGCTGACGAATTAGCAAGAATAGGAGGGGAATCGGACTCAAGTAATAATCAGGGGACCCCCGGGCCCTCCATGCAGGAGGTTGGCTCACAACTAACTGCTGAAGCCATAAAGGCAGCAAACTCCAGATGGAGCAATCTACACTGCTGCCACACCTCTAGGCTAGTGTGGCCGAAGCTAGATAGGGGCAGGACAGAGCAGCTGCTCTCGGTAAGCAGGGCAAATATAGGCAGACTAGTGGGAGTTCTAACTGGCCACTGCTTATTTGGCAATCATGCCAAAAGATTGGGTATCCCCTCCAATGATTTCTGCAGAAGCTGCAGAGATAAGGAGGAGAAGAGACAGTACAGCATCTTCTAGGAACATGCCCAGCACTCGCACGCACGAGGAAGCGCACTCTAGGTGCAAACTTCTTTAAGGAGTTAAGCGAACTCGCTAGCATGGATGTAAGGCGCATCAGCGGCTTCATAAACAGATCCCACTGGGTATAGCCCGGGGGATACAAGACTACCAACGTTGGCTTCAAACAGGTAGTATGACATGCCTTCTAATATTTTTGGTTTGGTGTATTTGCAGGAAACCTATAGGCAGCGAGTCCGGGGAAATTGGAAACAATCCGGAGGTGTAACAACACAATGGGCCAACAAGTGGCCTAAGTGAGCCTGCGTTACAGCGCAGGCAGTCACTTTTACCTAAGACATACCTAAGACCTAGTGGTAAAACGAATAAAACCCTTTGGCTGAGCAGTGAATGAAAATTTGCCACCAATTTTTAGGAAGTTGGTGTTAAATTGGTCATGAATGTTGGAGCAAGACAACGATTCGAAGAACACAGCGAACATAGTTTAAAAAGCTGCTTTTTAAGCAGAAAACTACAAGAAAACAAAAAGTCTTTAAAGTTGATTTTATTGCTTGACTGTCATAAAATTCTACAGGAATCAATTAAAATCTCAACTAAATTTAACTTACAATGTTCGTTCTCAATAACAGCACTCCAACATTTTTATTTTTGAGTTCTTTGAAGAGTTAGCCAATAAAGTGTGTTAATAATTTTGTTCATGCAAAATCTGATGTAATTGTTCAAAACGATTTTCAATTCCACTCGAAAAGAAATTTGGTGTTCTACAATCCATGTGAATTCGAATTTTCGAATCCAATTCGAATTTTTGTCTACAATAAAAGAAAAATTGTCTTGGCTCTGTCAAAGTCAGCTGTTTATTTCAAATCATTTTTGAATTCATAGACAAGAGCGTGTTTTTATTTGGAATATGTAATTAAAAGGGTGGTTTCCTGCGCATTCATAAATCTCCCCATGTTCTATATGCGATTTTGTGGTGCACTTCCGTTTTTCTATGCTTACGTGTTGCGAAGTAGGTGGACCAGGACTTTCATTTTATTTTTCCCCGTTGTCGGTATTACACGACACTTTGCTGGCAATGAAGGAAGTTGTACCGGTGATACCATCAATAACGCTTTACATTTGTGTGTGTAAAATGCAGAACTACCTACGGAGTCACACTCGTTTTTTTGGCTGAAGAAAGTTACCGACAAAAGGATTCCGAGATTGATCTTGATAAATAAGCAGGCACCAAAGTTATTGGCGAGCTGTTGAACGTTTTACAATTCAAATTGTGGTCAAAGAGGATTGGAGAGCAGAAGAAAAGGATGGAAGACGAAAAGCTGTTTTATTTTGATAAATGTACCATTCCAGGAGTAATGGATTGTTTGGATGATATGCACTTCCGAATTATAAAGCCTCATTAGAAGTCCATTCTCCTTTTTAATTGAGAATGATGCGATACAAAGATAAGTGAATTCAATTCACAAAGCAAAACTAATGTGAATTCAATTCACATAAAAATGACGAATTGTGGATTGTAGAACACCAAATGTTCAAAAATTTTAATTCACTTATACTTTACTTACTTTCGAACAACCAATTCACTAAACATCATTTCACTCGAAATGCAGAACACCGAATTCCATTTTTGTGGATTGAATTCACAAAAACTGGAATGCAGAACAGGGGCGAATGAATTACTTTAATTTTTCAATAATAAGTTTTAATGATTTCAGACAAAAAGTTTGCAGCAATTAAAGGTCTATATTGTTTTAAATAAAATTGTAAAAAAAAGAATCTTTATTACCTCATTTTTTGCTTGATCCCGGATGACTTCTTTCAGAAATGAGTGCTGTGCCAATATTTTTGTTTAGCACTGTATTCTTTCATTTTGTTGAAAAATCTGGCTAGGTCAGTGAATACTAAGATCAAGAGTTTCCTAAAAAAAGAAAGCTAAGTCCGGGCATAAGAAGAAGCTAAGTTGGATGCATAAGAACTTCCTAACTGAACTCCTGGAGCACTACCTGTTCCTGTCTATAGCGACTGATTTTGCCCCCTTTTTCAAAAGGGTTTGGCGAAAGTCGGTTGCTAAACTGTGGCATGATCATAAGGACCAGTGTTTCTATAGCAGTATAACAAAGACTCGCTTAGCGTCGTTCTGGTTTGCATCGTTTTGAAGTTGCGTAGTTTGAAAATTGTCGTGGCTTCGAAGCTGCGGTGACACTGACAGCTGTCATGCGCTTAAAAAACAGAAATTTAGCATTTTCAGCTCGAGAATTTGACAAAAACGTCAAGGAATCAATCAATTTCTTAAATTTTGTTGGGAAATATTACAAAATGACTTGGAAAATAAATGCAACGTTGCTACGATGTACGAACTTTGAAAATAGATTTCAATCGGAACAAGCTACCAACTGCAGGCGTTGCAGATAAGTTTTTGGAGAAAATTAGTTTTCCATTTTTCTAATTAATGAATGACAGACTAACTTTAGCGTAGTAATTGACAATAAACCAGAGACCCGTTGAATTCACCGTCGGTACACGAAGATACAAAATTGTGGATCATAAAGTTGTAACGCAGTAATTAACTCTCTTTCGCTAGAAATGAAATTAATCCCAACGTTTTTCATGGTCAAATGACTTTATTGGTAGGGGTGACAAATAATGGTAATGATTTAGAATTTTATTTTATCAAAAAAACAGAAGCCAAGAGATCATTTGCAAAAGAATGGTCTGCAGCCTCCGTAATTACCCTGAGATCATTTCTTCAGACAATCATTTGGGTCAAGTCATTAAGGTCCTTCACAAACTGTCGTATAAATAACTGCGCTCCCGCATCTGACCATCATTTTAGTTTCGAATCTTCTCTTGAATTTTGAGTTTTTCTGATAAACCAAATTAACATGTCATCCACATCTTGGTCTCATCGTGATCAGCTTACGCTGCAAATGCTCACCCCTGCCAACCAGACGCACCTTGAGCGTGTTTTGGAGGAAACTCAGGCTACACTCACTGGGAGTCTCCTCACAGTCACAGGTGAGGTAAAAACATTGAAGCGGGCCCGAGGCTTGGTTCGATCAGCAGAGCCTATCGTCCTCCAGTTCAGCATGCTCCCGAGTGGCCTGACAGCGAACATGAACGAGTTCATCGAGAGCATCAAGACCACCTTCGCCATCGACGTCGAGATATCCTTTTTGGGTCCACAGATGAACATCAGCATCATAGCAACCGAAGGCGCCACAGATCTTGTGAAAGTCGCTGTGGAGCAATTAATAATAAAGAACTTCGGCCCACGGTGGAATAACCCCTTTCGGGTGTCCTTGCACCTGTCCCAGGAGCTACGTGACATCGCCCAGTCAAGACCGAATATCCTACAAGGCACCAGAGCATTTGTGGTATGCACCAGTCCATCGGAAGCGAAGATACGCGGCTCCGTCGAAGCAGTCTTTGAGGCCAAGAAGCTGCTGGAGGATTGTCTTCCCATCGAGCTCTCCTTTCCACTAGGCAAAAGGAAAAGGTCGGATGTGGAGCGCGTGGTTGATGAGTTCGGGCTCATCATGAAATTCAAGAGTGGCCGAGTGATGCTGATAGGTGAAGAGGCTCAAATGGATCGCATGTGCGAGGCGTATCAACGAATTAGTGTCACCTACGATGACATGCAAATTTGGATGACCAGTTGGCCAAACAACTTCCTCCACGTCGCACCATCCCGTGAAGTCGATGATGAAGAGGAGTGGCAGATACTGCAAAGCGACGACCCAAGTGACGGAAGTCTATATGATGATCGAATTTTTAGTTGGGTGGACTGAGAGCTGTATTGGAGCTGAATCCCTCAAGATTATGATAAAGTTTTTCTCAAAAAAATGTAAAGAAATATGTAACAAAAGTTAAGAATACAATAAAAATTGATAAAAGAAAAAAAAAAACATTTTTTTATTAATAACCTGGGTTTGGCGGTTGTTTAGTTGGTTGGGTTTAATGATTGTGAAGGTCTTGTGTCATTTCTAATCTCGTTTTGCAAACTTTTTCGAACGTTGTCGACATATTTCCCACAGGTTAACGTCAAAGTCAATATGAATGCTTGCGTTGCGTAGCATCATTTTAGTGGCTTTAAACCATAGACTACCCATCCTCTCCTCGCTCATCGATGCATTTGACAGTAATTCATGAATTTAACAGAAATACAGTAAGCATTTTAATGGTAACTCAGGAGGCATCAAACACTAGCTCATCATTTTTACGCACGTGAAAAGCAGCTCACACGTATTCCCAGACACAAAATGTTATAAGAAACTCTGTCAAATAAAATCAAGGCAAGAAAAGAAGAAGTTGGATATCTGTATTGGCTCATTTGAGCTTTAAACCAAAAGTCCTATCGATTTTTTTTATTCATCAACGAAGTCCTTCAGACTTTTAGTTAATTTTTTTTGTTAATGAACAGCTGTGGTCCTTTAAACCTCAATGCCACAGGCATGGAATAGGAACAACTTCTTCTCCCAGAACCACTAGGACGGTACATGATATCGACACCACATTTCCCTCGACATAAACACGATAGACCCGAGGTACTACTTTCACTGCTTCCGCCTGAATTCTCCTCAGCCATCGTGCGCTGACCCAGAAAACCTTTACAAGGCTTTTCCTTCCTTCCGTTGCTCTTTTTCTTTCTCTCTCTCTATTTTTATTTTCTTTTTCGATTTCCCCAACAAAACAAAAGAAAATTGCACATCTCTCAACCAAACAAGATACGAATCTGCAATAAAACGCCAATGACGACCAACAAACGTCACTCACACACTCCCCGTCCTGCTCTAATGACATTTATTAAGATCTCTCCCTCCTTTCAACCCGTCTTAACCGAGTTATAAACAATAATTCTCCATTAAAAACTCCCAACAATAAATTGCAGACAAAGCGAAATAATTTTTATTGCCAACGATAGCGTGCCAAGAGCCCAGAGAGCTGCCGAGTCGCAAACTCCTCTCGTTCAACGAACGTTTGGCGGCCATAAATAGCCAAGCTCTGGTATACCGTTGTGCGCGATATTGAAGGTAAATAAATTGCCCTTTGGTAACAGGTAGTCTCAACTGGCTAGAGTGTCGAGTCTTGAGTCGAGTTAATTTATGCAGCCTTTTCTTGATTAGAGCCGAGAACACACCTTTTTGGCGCAGCCTGTGGCCAGGAGAGCCTCTCAGGAGATTGCGCGGTTGTTCGCGTCGATTAGAGGCACGTTACTAATTCAGCGCCTAGGCTGACATACTGGCAGCACACGGTGTGTTAATGGGGGCATTACGGTTGAATCATTTTGGAAATCGAAATCGGGGAGGAGGTAGTAAGCGAGTAAATTGCCGGGTAATTGACGAAGTACGTAGCACAGCGGTTGGATGTGGAAATTGATTCCGAAATGTTGATTAACTTGCGGCAAATGAGCGCCGCATGTGACAGCGACCCGCATGTTGACGTTTTGTTGAAGCTTCGAGTTTATTTTTGGTTTTTTGGGACTTATTTAAAATTCGAGTAAGGGTGGTTCATCGTGAAGTGGAGAGGAAAGAGCTACTACGTGTTGAGGAAAGCAGAGTTATAGTCGGTGGCTTCTGGAAAGTAGCTTTAAAACTGAGTATCAGAAAAAGAATATTTTAGGACTTCATTAGCCTCTAAAAAATAAATAATCTGCTTAACAGCCCATAAAGGTCCAGTTCATAGCCTTTTCGCACCTCGACTTGTGTTATAATTCGACACATGTGAAGGGGACCTACAACTTATTGGCAGTTCCGAACCGCGGATTACGAAAGCTTTTCATGAGGATTGTCACTCCAGGAGGATTTTCAGTCGTTTGCTGGAGCTGGGGTCGTGGAAATTGTTTGTAGCGTTCTTTTCCTGGATTGGATTCGAACCCGGGTACTCTCGCTCAACAGTCCGATGCACTGATCATTAAAGCCACGCTTAAGCCTTTCGATTTAGCACAAAATACTGTAGTTTTAATGAAGCCAACAACTAAACACGCCAACCAACAGTCGACTAGAATGAACGTCCTGAACTAAAAGATGTATGTGAATTCATTGTTAAGGATTTCGTCTTAATTAGTGGTAGTGATATGCCATCTTTTCTACAAACCGCGACCGGAGAGTGGACGACGTCTGGCGGTGATACTCTAGACCTGCTAATCGACACACACTTTCCAGGTAATACCTATCCGATGGATAATTCTGGACGGACCCACACACAGTTGCCTGGGCCTCTACCCGACCGACTCATAACGCTGAGAAAGCTTAGGTGGGCGGTAAATTATTTTGAACCGTACAAGTCCCTGGGACTGGACGGTATAAGACCAGAGGAACTCCAAAAAGGGTTCGAAATCCTAGCACCCCTGTTGCTAAATATTTTCAGGAGCTACATCAGGCTAGGTCACACTCCATCCTTGTGGAGAAGATCGAAGGTGGTGTTTATCCCCAAATGTGGGAAAGCAAACCACAACTCCCCAAAAGACTTTAGACCTTCCCTGAGACCACTGAAGTTCAAAAATAAAGAACTGGGTTTCTCGAAAACTACCAAATACCTTGGTATTATACTCGACAGCAAGCTCAACTGGAAGCCAAACATCCAGGAGCGTGTGAAGAAAGCGGCAGTGGCACTATACACCTGTAGAAAAGCCCTTGGCTCCAGGTGGGGTCTTCAGCCAAAAATCGCACATTGGGCATACACTGCAATTGTAAGGCCTATTCTATTCTATGGAATAATCGTCTGGTGGCCAGCACTAGACACAGGCGATAACGTTAGAAAGCTGGGTAGGATTCAAAGGACAGCGTGCCTGTGCATAACCGGATCAGTACGATCCACCCCCTCGGCTGCCTTGGAAACGATGCTACACATACTTCCCGTAGACATACACGGGAAATACGTGGCCACAAGGTCAGCAATCAGGCTAAGGGATAGCAGAAGGTGGCAAGGACACCAGACAGCAGGTTATACTGCTATTCTTCGTAATAACAAAATCCCACCTCGCACAGACTACCTTCCACCTCAGGAGGACTTCGATAGAAACTATCGAATAAGAATACCGAATAGAGAGGAATGGGAGGAAGACAGTGTGAAAAACCAGGCTGCTCTGGAAGTGTACACGGATGGTTCAAAATCGGAAAAGGGCACGGGCATGGGAGTCTTCTCTGAACGACTAAATATTGCAAAGTCCCTCAGACTCCCGGACCACTGTAGTGTATTCCAAGCGGAAATAACAGCTATTCATGAGGCAGCGCGCTTGCTGTCCATGGGTTCGATAGATGGTCAGTCTATTCTACTCTACATAGACAGTCAGGCGGCCATAAAGGCTCTGGAAACACCATTGATAAGATCAAGAATGGTAAAACAATGTCGCCAATCTCTCAAAGAGATGGCGGACGGATGTAGTCTCACCCTGTGCTGGGTCCCTGGGCACACGGGTATTCTAGGCAACGAAAGAGCTGACGAATTAGCAAGAATAGGAGGGGAATCGGACTCAAGTAATAATCAGGGGACCCCCGGGCCCTCCATGCAGGAGGTTGGCTCACAACTAACTGCTGAAGCCATAAAGGCAGCAAACTCCAGATGGAGCAATCTACACTGCTGCCGCACCTCTAGGCTAGTGTGGCCGAAGCTAGATAGGGGCAGGACAGAGCAGCTGCTCTCGGTAAGTAGGGCAAATATAGGCAGACTAGTGGGAGTTCTAACTGGCCACTGCTTATTTGGCAATCATGCCAAAAGACTGGGAATCCCCTCCAATGATTTCTGCAGAAGCTGCAGAGATGAGGAGGAAGAAGAGACAGTACTGCATCTTCTAGGAACATGCCCAGCACTCGCACGCACGAGGAAGCGCACTCTAGGTGCAAACTTCTTTAAGGAGTTAAGCGAACTCGCTAGCATGGATGTAAGGCGCATCAGCGGCTTCATAAACAGATCCCACTGGGTATAGCCCGGGGGATACAAGACTACCAACGTTGGCTTCAAACAGGTAGTATGACATGCCTTCTAATATTTTTGGTTTGGTGTATTTGCAGGAAACCTATAGGCAGCGAGTCCGGGGAAATTGGAAACAATCCGGAGGTGTAACAACACAATGGGCCAACAAGTGGCCTAAGTGAGCCTGCGTTACAGCGCAGGCAGTCACTTTTACCTAAGACCTACCTAAGACCTAGTGGTAAAACGAATAAAACACTTTGGCTGAACAGTGAATGACAATTTTCCACCAATTTTTAGGAAGTTGGTCTTAAATTGGTCATGAATGTTGGAGCAAGACAACGATTCGAAGAACACAGCGAACATAGTTTATAGCATAGCAGCTTTTTGTCCATAAAGACAAATGAATGAACATCTACTGCAGCGGGACTTTAATTTGAGTGGTAATCTGAGCGAATATTTTGATTGGCAGGTCAATAAACAGAAAACTACAAGAAAACAAAAAGTCTTTAAAGTTGATTTTATTGCTTGAGTGTCATAAAACTCTACAGGAATCAATTAAAATCTCAACTAAATTTAACTTACAATGTTCGTTCTCAATAACAGCATTTTACCACTCCAACATTTTTATTTTTGAGTTCTTTGAAGAGTTAGCCAATAAAGTGTGTTAATAATTTTGTTCATGCAAAATCTGATGTAATTGTTCTGTATTTCGAGTAAAAGTGGATTCAAAACGAATTTCAATTCCACTCGAAATGAAATTTGGTGTTCTACAATCCATGTGAATTCGAATTTTCGAATCCAATTCGAATTTTTGTTTACAATAAAAGAAAAATTGTCTTGGCTCTGTCAAAGTCAGCTGTTCATTTCAAATCATTTTTGAATTCATAGACAAGAGCGTGTTTTTATTTGGAATATCTAATTAAAAGGGTGGTTTACTGCGCATCCATAAATCTCCCCATGTTCTATACGCGATTTTGTGGTGCACTTCCGTTTTTCTATGCTTACGTGTTGCGAAGTAGGTGGACCAGGACTTTCATTTTATGTTTTCCTCGTTGTCGGTATTACACGACACTTTGCTGGCAATGAAGGAAGTTGTACCGGTGATACCATCAATAACGCTTTACATTCGTGTTGTCCCTGCGATGGAATCTTCCATAGGTGCTACGCATTTTCCTGGATAAAGAATTTCCAGTTGAGCTTACTGACTGGAATTATACCAAGATATATGGTGGTTTTTGAAAAACCTCATTAAATTTGAAATTACAGAAGAATATCACGCAAATGTAAAATGCAAAACTACCTACGGAGTCACACTCGTTTTTTTGGCTGAAGAAAGTTACCGACAAAAGGATTCCGAGATTGATCTTGATAAATAAGCAGGCACCAAAGTTATTGGCGAGCTGTTGAACGTTTTACAATTCAAATTGTGGTCAAAGAGGATTGGAGAGCAGAAGAAAAGGATGGAAGACGAAAAGCTGTTTTATTTTGATAAATGTACCATTCCAGGAGTAATGGATTGTTTGGATGATATGCACTTCCGAATTATAAAGCCTCATTAGAAGTCCATTCTCCTTTTTAATTGAGAATGATGCGATACAAAGATAAGTGAATTCAATTCACAAAGCAAAACTAATGTGAATTCAATTCACATAAAAATGACGAATTGTGGATTGTAGAACACCAAATGTTCAAAAATTTTAATTCACTTATACTTTACTTACTTTCGAACAACCAATTCACTAAACATCATTTCACTCGAAATGCAGAACACCGAATTCCATTTTTGTGGATTGAATTCACAAAAACTGGAATGCAGAACAGGGGCGAATGAATTACTTTAATTTTTCAATAATAAGTTTTAATGATTTCAGACAAAAAGTTTGCAGCAATTAAAGGTCTATATTGTTTTAAATAAAATTGTAAAAAAAAGAATCTTTATTACCTCATTTTTTGCTTGATCCCGGATGACTTCTTTCAGAAATCAGTGCTGTGCCAATATTTTTGTTTAGCACTGTATTCTTTCATTTTGTTGAAAAATCTGGCTAGGTCAATGAATACTAAGATCAAGAATGTCCTAAAAAAAGAAAGCTAAGTGAGGGCATAAGAAGAAGCTAAGTTGGATGCATAAGAACCTCCTAAATGAACTCCTGGAGCACTACCTGTTCCTGTCTATAGCGACTGATTTTGCCCCCTATTTCAAAAGGGTTTGGCGAAAGTCGGTTGCTAAACTGTGGCATGATCATAAGGACCAGTGTTTCTATAGCAGTATAACAAAGACTCGCTTAGCGTCGTTCTGGTTTGCATCGTTTTGAAGTTGCGTAGTTTGAAAATTGTCGTGGCTTCGAAGCTGCGGTGACACTGACAGCTGTCATGCGCTTAAAAAACAGAAATTTAGCATTTTCAGCTCGAGAATTTGACAAAAACGTCAAGGAATCAATCAATTTCTTAAATTTTGTTGGGAAATATTACAAAATGACTTGGAAAATAAATGCAACGTTGCTACGATGTACGAACTTTGAAAATAGATTTCAATCGGAACAAGCTACCAACTGCAGGCGTTGCAAATAAGTTTTTGGAGAAAATTGCATTTTGCAATTCCAATTCGTTTTCCATTTTTCTAATTAATGAATGACAGAATAACTAATCCCAACGTTTTTCATGGTCAAATGACTTTATTGGTAGGGGTGTCAAATAATGGTAAAGATTCAGAATTTTATTTTATCAAAAAACAGAAGCTAAGAGATCATTTGCAAAAGAATGGTCTGCAGCCTCCTTAATTACCCTGAGATCATCTCTTCAGGCAATCATTTGGGTCAAGTCATTAAGGTCCTTCACAAACTGTCGTATAAATAACTGCGCTCTCGCATCTGACCATCATTTTAGTTTCGAATCTTCTCTTGAATTTTGAGTTTTTCTGATAAACCAAATTAACATGTCATCCACATCTTGGTCTCATCGTGATCAGCTTACGCTGCAAATGCTCACCCCGGCCAACCAAACGCACCTTGAGCGTGTTTTGGAGGAAACTCAGGCTACACTCACTGAAAATCTCCTCACAGTCACAGGTGAGGTAAAAACATTGAAGCGGGCCCGAGGCTTGGTTCGATCAGCAGAGCCTATCGTCCTCCAGTTCAGCATGCTCCCGAGTGGCCTGACAGCGAACATGAACGAGTTCATCGAGAGCATCAAGACCACCTTCGCCATCGACGTCGAGATATCCTTTTTGGGTCCACAGATGAACATCAGCATCATAGCAACCGAAGGCGCCACAGATCTTGTGAAAGTCGCTGTGGAGCAATTGATAATAAAGAACTTCGGCCCACGGTGGAATAACCCCTTTCGGGTGTCCTTGCACCTGTCCCAGGAGCTACGTGACATCGCCCAGTCAAGACCGAATATCCTACAAGGCACCAGAGCATTTGTGGTATGCACCAGTCCATCGGAAGCGAAGATACGCGGCTCCGTCGAAGCAGTCTTTGAGGCCAAGAAGCTGCTGGAGGATTGTCTTCCCATCGAGCTCTCCTTTCCACTAGGCAAAAGGAAAAGGTCGGATGTGGAGCGCGTGGTTGATGAGTTCGGGCTCATCATGAAATTCAAGAGTGGCCGAGTGATGCTGATAGGTGAAGAGGCTCAAATGGATCGCATGTGCGAGGCGTATCAACGAATTAGTGTCACCTACGATGACATGCAAATTTGGATGACCAGTTGGCCAAACAACTTCCTCCACGTCGCACCATCCCGTGAAGTCGATGATGAAGAGGAGTGGCAGATACTGCAAAGCGACGACCCAAGTGACGGAAGTCTATATGATGATCGAATTTTTAGTTGGGTGGACTGAGAGCTGTATTGGAGCTGAATCCCTCAAGATTATGATAAAGTTTTTCTCAAAAAAATGTAAAGAAATATGTAACAAAAGTTAAGAATACAATAAAAATTGATAAAAGAAAAAAAAAAACATTTTTTTAATAATAATCTGGGTTTGGCGGTTGTTTAGTTGGTTGGGTTTAATGATTGTGAAGGTCTTGTTTCATTTCCAAATCTCGTTTTGCAAACTTTTTCGAACGTTGTCGACATATTTGAACACCAGTTCCGCAATTCGGTATCTAAAGATATTTCCTATGAATCCTTTTGATAGGCTTTGAAAAAATCTGTCTATAGCCGCCTAGCCATTTTTATTCTTTTTGAGACGGCAATAAGTTCATTTTTTTCCAAAATCATAAAATCTGCCAAAAATTTAATAATTCACAGATCCTTGGTGGATCTTCTGCTACTGATCTTGGGCGGTTGGTCAGCGGAGTTTCGCCTGATCCTTAGTGGATCTTCGACAAATCTTCGATGGATCGTCGATGCATCTTCGACTGATCGTCGGGGGGTCTACAACTAATCCTTCGACTAATTCTCCGCAGATCTTGGCCGATCCTTGGTGGATCTTTGACTGATCCTAGGCGGATGCTCTATTGGTCTTGCGCCGATCATTGATGGATTTTCGACTGATCTTCAGCGGATCTTCAACGTATGCTTGGCGCTTCTTCGACTGGTTCTCGACGGATCTAAACTGACTGAACCTTGGCGGATTTTCTACCGATCTTCAACTGAATTTCGACTGGCCAACAGTGACTTTCATGGTCTTTAAGGAATTTTCGACGCCTCAACTCAGCTTGCACTTAAAACACCACACTTTTTTATTTCGCTGATTGGTTTCAGGAAAAATTGATAAACAGAAGTCATTTTTGATGAGATGAAGTTTTTACATTCTCGAAGATTTCAAATCAAGAATGTCGGTTGAGACATTTCAGACATAGATGTTCCTTCAATCGGAAAGCTGGACGGATCAACAGATATTACAAACCTATCATCACCTAAAAACATCAAAAAAGTCCTCTTTCGATTAGAAAACCTTTTCCTACACAAGCACATTTCGATCGTTCTTTCTCTTCTCGCCATTGTCTCGTCCAACTTGTTAACCTAATCGCCAGTAGCCGTCTCAAATTACTTCGGGAGCACTTAATTAACTCATCCGAAGCGAAAGGATCCCTCTCTCCACGTTCACACTGCCAAGAAAATGTCAACTCTACAACTCGTGCCAACGCAATCAAGGACAAGCTCCCTTCTCCCGGAAGTTCATCACACACAAAAAGGAGACGACAAAAGAGAAGCACTCCACCCCCTAAAACAGACGAATAATGAAGTCACCAAGCAGAAAGTGCTCGTCAAACTCGTCCCATCCCCCTGGCGACACTTGTAAAAGCGAAAGGACGTGCCACAAACACACACTTTCTCGCCGAGCGATTCAATTCACGTCTTCCAAGAAACTCCAAACGTCACTTCCAATCCGCGAATCACTCCCGGCCAAATAAAATTTTCACCCGCCGACGCATGCAAACGGACTTACACGCCTCCTCCTCGTGGCCGGCGGCGGTGGTGGTAGTGCAATTTCTCCACCGCTAAAAATACTCGAGATTTGCATTAATAAATTAATTAAGTGCCCGACGGAGCGAAAGAGCGGACAAAAACAAATCAAACGCAAACGAAGAAAGTGCCCTCAAGGCACGACACAAGAAAACGCGGAGGAACACGGCGCGAAAACACGACGACGCGCCGAACCGCAGGCATAGTGCACTAATTTCGCGTTCGAATAAATCAACCGGGGAATGAGGAGGCCCGCCCCTCCACCCCGACAACCGTGACGAGTGTCGATGACGCAAGACTACACCATTGCGTCGCACTCCTCGTTCTAGATCCACATTTTTTGTGGGGGTTTTTCTTTCACTGCCTCACGTATCGCGCTCCTGGCAAAACAAAGACGACGACGCAGCCATAACATGACAACCACCACACGACGCAGCAACCCTTTGAGGTCCGCTCCACCACCACGGAGTGAGTCTCCACCCGTTTAAAGATACTTGTACTTTTCTTTTCTTTTTTTTTAATTCACCTAAAAAGATTCTTTTGTGTTGCGAGCGACGGCGGTAGCAGCGTTGCAATTTGTCACGTTTGGGTGGGGATTACATCAGCGTCGAGGTGTTTCTTGAAGAAGAAAATTAATTTCTGGCCATAAATCGAGGTGAGAATTTCGTACACTTGCGGGTGAGCATAAATTTAATGGTGTTCCTTTGAGGGGATGTGAGTGCTCGACGTAATCACCTTAAGACGGCGCGGCGAGGTCAAGCGAAGAAAATCGATAAAAATCGAATTTCGATATGAGTTTGGTCAAATTGCTGGGCACTTAGTGTTGCCAGTTGGGAGTTTGTTCAGCAAAAGAGAGAAAAACAGGCATTCAGGGAGCTTAACATTTTGATGTTGAAGTCTTGGGCCCCTACTCTGTATTTCGTTTCGAATCATCCTATTTCGATCAATCCTATTCGAAAGAGCTTTTCGTTCCGCTTTTGAATTGGTACTCTGTAAGACCTTCGAAATAAACAAAAATAGTACGTAATACTTTTCCTATTTACGGAATTAATTTCTCGAGTGATTGTAATGTGTCAAAATAAAAAAAAAAAAAAAAAACAAACAATAAAAAGTGTGTGTTAGGCAAAATAATGGATAATGGAGTCCGTTGCTGTTTGGTGTTGTGAATGAAAATGAATCAAACGAAAAATAATTCGGGATAAGTCTAATATTATGGAAATGTGTGATAGAAGGTCAAATTCTATTAATGACGGAAGATTATTTTAATATTTAACTTGTTGTTCAATATTTTAGTTTTGTGCAGAACTTTCGCTTGTCGAAAGATGCATTTATGAACGTTCTTAATTCCATACAAAGTGGGGTTCATATTCGTATGAGATCAGCGGCAACGGTTTTTACGACAAGGAGGATACCAACACCTAACAGGACATGACTATTGTATTGGCATGGCACAGCAAACAACGTTTAATTCTATTACAGAAATCTGAAGTAACTTAATAAAATCATAGTTATTATTATATTATATTATATTCTTCTTTCCATCTCTCCCTCGGTACCTTTGGCCCGTGCTGTGTCTTAAACAGGATACTTAAGAGTAGCCCCAACCCCTTTAGCACGCACCAATTATAAAAAAAAAAATATTATATTATATATTTAATAGTAACTAAAAAAAAACTTAAAAGAAACATGTAATTTTTTATATTGCATTTGTTTGCAAATGCAACATTTCTTTTTTTAGTTCAAGTTCGAGGCCAGTCTTTCCCACAAATTATTAGACGTTTGCTTTGCGTCGGAGGTTTTTAAATGCCCCCTTGGCCAAATCCGGATGACAGCACATGAAATCCACCAAGAGTCAAGAAAATGAATTTGACCGGCATCGACTTCGTTGTCTAGTCTTTACTTCATTTCCAAAGTCAATGTTTCCTAAATACATTGCACTTGGATGGTAGCGATGCAACACATTTTTGTTGAAACATCTTCGTCAAAAAAGTCCGGTACGTAACTTGTGCTAAATTTTAATCTACACTAAGAAAATTTAGCGCAGTCATTTGGCAGAGGAGTACGCAGCTCACACTGAAAATCCTTAACTTCAAGTAAATCCCGAAAGAATCGCTTGGCATATTTTTTATGAAATAAATTTGGACAGTTGATAGTTGAAAACAGAAAAAGAGAACAAGAAACGTTTGCAAATATTGTGCTGAATCATTTAATATTTAAATAATGAGTAAAACAAAAAATAAAAGAAGTAAAAAATGTTCTTCACCTTAAAAGAGATGAAAAAAATGGATAGTCTCATGCAAGAACATAAAATAATATTGAATTTAAACTGTCTTTCGACATTTCATTTTGTCTTTTTATCTAACATCAATGAATAATAGCAGAACCCGAAAATAAAGAGTTATCTGCCGAGCTGACCACAATGCCATAGCAATTTATTCATGTTTTTGCACCATAGAATTGAATAAAATGAAATGAAAATAAATTACTTAAAGGGTTCTCTAGTGGTTTCTTAGTGAACCTTATTGGAATTAAGGCCTGTTTAGTTTTTCTTAGGACTTCGCATTTTGGGAAACAAAAATACAGTTCAAAAACAACAAAAATGCAGTCCAATAACAACAACTCGATTCGAGCATAGCCCTCAAGCAAGCGCCTTGATAGTGACATTTTGTCTATCTCGTAAATGTTCATTCCGGCTTACAAGCAGCACCAAGCAGTATTTTTTTTAGGTTAATTAGAACGTGTTAAGTGTCTTTGGTTTTTTCCTTCTGCCAACTCTCTAATTTTGAGCTTGAAGAATCTGATTCAGGTTCGTGTTATAGAAAATTTTAGTTATAGAAAAAACGCAAAATATACGGGAATAAATTTATTTGTTCTTTTAAAAAAGTTTTGTATAATTTTTTTTTTTGATTTTCCACGACTACTTCTGCAAAATTTTCCACCTAATCTAAAGAAATGGTCAAGAATATTATTTTAAATCATGTTATTTTGACACTGACAGCGTTTCCGTCTCGAAATCATGACACAAAGTCATCGTCTTACTTGAACACCGTTGGGAAAAATTAAAAACTGTTTCCCAAAGTGAGTGCTGTACACCCCAAACAATGAGCTCTTCTGAAAAGGATTCGTTTTATCAGCCATCTTGCCGATGTCAATTGGTCGCCTCGGAGCTGCGATCTTACCCCTTTTGAATTTTTTTTTTGAAACCATGAAAGACCAACGTTATGCCCACAAACTGGAAATCATTCAAATTCTTAAGACCGATATTATCCAAGCAATCCATGAGCCACAGCCCCAAACCATCAACAAGGTCTTGGAAATTAAGTGGCAGAATGCGCTACTGAGAAGCCAACCGAGGAAGCCAATTCATTTGCCGATAAAAAACTCTACGTTCCATAATTAATAAGAATTTTTTCTCTTAAAAAGAATATTTTTTCTAAAAAAAACTTTGCGTTCGATAATTAATAAGAAGACCAATAAAACCAAGATACATGGAAAGAAATGATTTTGTACATTTTATGGGGTTTTTAAAAAGAAACCTATGTTTGGCCCACCATATACATATGTGTAACCATTTTAAAGAAATTATATTAGAACTTTTCTAGTCCGAACTTCTATTACTCGCACTTTTCTGTTAGTTTAACTTTTATTGTGAATTATTAACTAATGTTTCGTTGAATTTTTTACATATTTTTTGCTTTCTAAATCTTCTTTACCACGAACTACTTGAAGAGATATTTCATCTCTAGTTTTTTCAAGAAATTTACTCAATGGTCTGCGTTTTCTCAGAAGCGTAAAAAGGGAAAGTCCCTTTTAGTTAGAAATAATATTCTTGATCATTTCTTTAGATTATGTCGAAAATTTTGTAGAAGTTGTCGTGGAAAATCGAAAAAAAATATACAACATTTTTTAAAATGAACAAATAAATTTATTTCCGTATATTTTGCGTGTTTTCTATAACTAAAATTTTCTATAACACGACCCTGAATCAGATTCTTCAAGCTTAAAATTTGAGAATTTGCAGAAGTAAAAAAACCAAAGACACTTAACAGCTAATAATCCACTTTAAAAAACAAACAGACAGACATCTAAGTGATTTGGTAGGGGCTTCGTTATTCCTTTGGAACGAAACCCAAAAAATACTGCTTGGTGCTGCTTGGTAGCCGGAATGAGCATTTACGAGATAGACAAAATGTCACTATCAAGGCACTTACTTGAGCGCTATGGTCAAATCGAATTGTTGTTATTGGTCTGCATTTTTGTTTCCCAAAATGCGAAGTCCTAAGAAAAACTAAACAGCTAAACTTGGTTCTAATAAGGTGGTACCTCTTTTACAACAGTGGGAGACAAGATGTGTACAGGCCCGTGCAAAAATGAATACATAATCGGCGATCTTATGGTTTTTTGTAAATAAAAAAACATCCCTTTTGATCGAATTGAATGATTTTTTTGACACAAAAACATCTCTTTTGATCGAATTGAATGATTTTTTTGACACAAAAATCATTCAATTCGATCAAAAGGGATGTTTTTTTATTTACAAAAAACCCCAAGAGCGTTGATTAGGTATCCATTTTTGCACGGTGCTGTAGATATCAGCTGGGAGTGAGTTTAGTGACAAGATCATCTCCTGAAATGAACATGTATCATGGCCATAAAGGCTTTTTTTAAACTCTATTACATTATTGATCTACGCTGATTATTTAGCAATAATTCAAGCTTTGAAAGACAACATCGAGTACATCATTTGTGACTTGGCGGAAAGAGTAGATGAAAATTGTATCGCCACGATGAAATTTTTGAACGTTCTCGTGGTCCGATATTATTTTTCTTCATTGATGCCATAAAATTGTTTTATATATTGTAATAAAAAGAAATTGAAATTTATTTGCATGGAAATTAATAATCTACAAGCTCTTAATAGACCATCCTTGTAAAGTCACTTGTCTGCCTTTCTGTGTCTGCTTTATGAATCTCATTACGACTTTTTTAATGTTTTCTTCTTAGCATAGGAGTCTTTGAATGAAAATGTACCCAAGACATTCATAAAAATCAGAGTGACCCATAATTCGCACATTATATTAATTTAGTACAATTTCTCTATAGAAATGATGGGAAGACACCACTGAATTCTTCTTCGTTGCACCAATCTGAGCTGCATGATAGCACAAGGTACGAGGGCCCCATCATCATCTGTAACTCGTCCGAAACGAGGATTTATTGAGCGACTGTGTCCGTCGATTGCATTCTTAGCCTTGGAGATTATAATTGAATCTAGCTAAAAATTTATAAAACTGATTCTTGTATCAATATGAAGGAACTGCAGACGCCAAAGTTAACGTGCAAATTTTCCACGCAACCGCAGCAAAGCGTGATGGCTTGTAAAAATATTCAGGGGCTTAAGATAAGGCCCCAAATGATTAAACTCCTGCATCCAATTCCATTATTAAATGCAATATAGCTTTCTTCGAAATTCAGGATATGATCGTTAAGGTCGTCAGTATTGGTCGTTAACCTTAATTACTTGGTCATTAATGACTGATCCCTTCACTCTAATGACCTGTAGACCTGCATAAAAGACAGGACCTGGACCTCAGCGGCACACACATTCGCCTGAATCTCCAGATCGAACACAGTTTGCTAGTGCTACACTTTGTCTTTGCTATTTTAACTTTAACTTCAATTACGAATTAACTTCAAAATGGTTGAATTTTACGGACGCTTGAGTTTTGTTGGACCTGTCGTTGCCAACATTCTGAGGGACCAGTCCCGCCGACTCGTCCAACCCGAAGACGACATCTGCAGAGTCAGCCGTCCGACGATTCGCATCGAAAATCACAACAGCGCAGTCCTGTCATGCGACTTCCATCCCTCCGGGAAGTACTTCATCTCATCCAACCGAAGAGGCGCAATTCGTAAGTCCACCAGAACCTCTCTTCCGTCTTCAATTCGATTGCTAACGTCTTTCTTCTCTCTCTCTTTTTTTTTTTTTACAGAATTCTGTGACATTGATGCATCGTTCAAGAAGCTCGTGGAGTTCGAGGGCCACACCGGAGCGGTGACTCAGATTCGCTGCTCAAGGGACGGACTCGAGACATATTCCGCCTCGGCCGACGGATCCGTGGCAATTTGGGATAACTGGACCGGTGAGCGGAAGACTTCTTCTCCACTTCTCCGAGACGACGGCGCAGTCAACACCATCCAGCGAACGAACGACACACTCGCCACACTCTGCTCGGGCTCCGGCGACGGCACCGTGCGCGTGTGGGACACGCGGGAGCAGAAGTATGTAGCACGCCTCGGGAGCGGTAGCGCTGTAAACGCAGTGTGCTTCAGCAAGTCCGGCAACTACATCTTCTCCGGCGGAGACAGCAATGACATCAACATTTGGGACATGCGCACCCACCAGTTGCTGCGCTACTTCGAAGGACACACGGGCTCTGTGACGGGACTCTCAGTGTCACCCTGTGGACGGTTCCTGCTCTCGAGCTCAAGCGACAATACTCTCCGAATTTGGGATGCCAAACGGGGCAGAAAGGAGCTGCGCTGCTTCCAACTGAACCAGCAGGACTCTTCCAGTTTCCTCCGCTGTGCGTGGTCCCCGTGCGGCAGGTTGGTGTCTGCGGGCACTGCCGACAAAGAGGTGGTCATATTTTGCGCTGATTCTGGATGCAGGCTGTGGGAGCTGCCAGGTCACGGAGACACCGTGAATGACGTCGCCTTCCACCCCAAGGACCGCGTAATTCTCTCGGCTTCGAGTGACCAATTCATGTTTCTTCATTCGATGTAAAAAAAAATATCCATTTTGTGAAATGTAAATGGTTTTTTGGTTTTTTAAATAAAATTTAAGAGAAAAGAAAATATCAGTTTTTTGATTCACAACTCATTGGCTGTGGTTGTGGAAGATGGAGAAGAAATTTTGAAGCTTATCTGGGAAGAAATTTCAAATCGATCTGGTTGTAGTCATATGATCCGATCTTGCAAGTAAATTTATCGTTTTTTTTTGCAAGAAACTACAAATCAGGAGGCACAGGAGGTTTACGGGATTATTTTTCTACAGATGGAATGTCCGCATGTTGCTTAAGACGGTGTAGAATTGCGGAGGAATTGAACTATTTAAAGAAAGAAAGTAAGGAACTCGAAGAAAGGCATTGAATTTATTCCTTACTCGCTGATTGACTTTGAAAGTAGAGGGCGAACTATAGAAACAGTAGCTCTGTTTGAATTCATCTTTCCAGTGTTCAGAAAGAGCTGACATTTTTTTTTAATGATTTTGTTTTGTAAGTAAGCTAGCTGGTTAAATCTTTGGTAGTGAGTGCCATTTCATGAACACGTGAAATACAGTCGAAGCCCTCGGGAATTTTCACGGACTATCAAAATTAGTTCGAGTTAGAGGGATTTTCCGATTTAGAATGCGTTCGATATAGAGAGCTTTGACTGTATGTTAAAAAATATTGGCTTTTCACTTTCGTCATAAACACAGATCACGATGCAGTTTTGATGCAAGGTCAGTCGTCATGTGCGCAGTCAATTTATTACTCCGCAGAAAAGTTTGGACGTGAGTACACTCTTGTGGACCTCAAGCTGCCAAAAAAATTGGAAAAACATTGCCACCGTTGAAGAAGACCAAAAAAAGGCTGACTCGGTAGCATGAACATTGCCAAATGGTTAAACTACCTTAAATTTAAACCTAAACTACCAACGCAAATACAGGGCAACAACACGGCAGAACCAAAATCTCCGACACACTTCCTCTGCTTCTGTCCGGTGCTTGCCAGAGCAAGGTTACGGACTCTAGGCAAACCCTTCCCTGAATCTCTCGGCGAGGTTTCCCGGATGAATATTAAAGATTTGATTTCATTCCTCAACACCGCACGATGGTTCTAAATCCTAATTTATATTCAACTTTTCAGAGCTGTGGTTACAAAACGGTTCCGCGGTTAACTCAGGAAACGACACCACCTTGGAGATAAAGCGAAGAGTGATTCTTGCCAATCGCTGTTTCTTTGGGCTGAGAAGGCAATTGAGTAGTAAAGTAAAGTCGGACAACCAAGCTAACATTATATAAAACCCTGATCGTCCCAGTCCTGGGGATTTTGGACATATGCTGTTATGACCCAACTCCATAGATATTTAACAAAGACTCGCTTAGCGTCGTTCTGGTTTGCTTCGTTTTGAAGTTGCGTAGCTTCAAAATTGTTGTGGCTTCGAAGCTGCGTTGACACTGACAGCTGTCATGCGCTTAAAAAACAGAAATTTAGCATTTCCAGCTCGAGAATTTGACAAAAACGTCAAGGAATCGATTTATTTCTTAAATTTTGTTGGGAAATATTACAAAATTGCTTGGAAAATAAATGCGACGTTGCTACGATGTACGAACTTTGAAAATAGATTTCAATCGGAACAAGCTACCAACTGCAGGCGTTGCAGATAAGTTTTTGGAGAAAATTGCATTTTGCAATTCCAATTCGTTTTCCATTTTTCTAATTAATGAATGACTGACTAACTTTAGCGTAGTAATTGACAATAAGCCAGAGACTCGTTGAGTTCACCGTCGGTACACGAAGATACAAAATTGTGGATCATAAAGTTGTAACGCAGTAATTAACTCTCTTTCGCTACAAATGAAATTAATCCCAACGTTTTTCATGGTCAAATGACTTTATTGGTAGGCGTGTCAAATAATGGTAATAATTCAGAATTTTATTTTATCAAAAAACAGAAGCTAAGAGATCATTTGCAAAAGAATGGTCTGCAGCCTCCTTAATTACCCTGAGATCATCTCTTCAGGCAATCATTTGGGTCAAGTCATTAAGGTCCTTGAGAAACTGTCGTATAAATAACCGCGCTCCCGCATCTGACCATCATTTTAGTTTCGAATCTTCTCTTGAATTTTGAGTTTTTCTGATAAACCAAAGTAACATGTCATCCACATCTTGGTCTCATCGTGATCAGCTTACGCTGCAAATGCTCACCCCTGCCAACCAGACGCACCTTGAGCGTGTTTTGGAGGAAACTCAGGCTACACTCACTGGGAGTCTCCTCACAGTCACAGGTGAGGTCAAAACATTGAAGCGGGCCCGAGGCTTGGTTCGATCAGCAGAGCCTATCGTCCTCCAGTTCAGCATGCTCCCGAGTGGCCTGACAGCGAACATGAACGAGTTCATCGAGAGCATCAAGACCACCTTCGCCATCGACGTCGAGATATCCTTTTTGGGTCCACAGATGAACATCAGCATCATAGCAACCGAAGGCGCCACAGATCTTGTGAAAGTCGCTGTGGAGCAATTAATAATAAAGAACTTCGGCCCACGGTGGAATAACCCCTTTCGGGTGTCCTTGCACCTGTCCCAGGAGCTACGTGACATCGCCCAGTCAAGACCGAATATCCTACAAGGCACCAGAGCATTTGTGGTATGCACCAGTCCATCGGAAGCGAAGATACGCGGCTCCGTCGAAGCAGTCTTTGAGGCCAAGAAGCTGCTGGAGGATTGTCTTCCCATCGAGCTCTCCTTTCCACTAGGCAAAAGGAAAAGATCGGATGTGGAGCGCGTGGTTGATGAGTTCGGGCTCATCATGAAATTCAAGAGTGGCCGAGTGATGCTGATAGGTGAAGAGGCTCAAATGGATCGCATGTGCGAGGCGTATCAACGAATTAGTGTCACCTACGATGACATGCAAATTTGGATGACCAGTTGGCCAAACAACTTCCTCCACGTTGCACCATCCCGTGAAGTCGATGATGAAGAGGAGTGGCAGATACTGCAAAGTGACGGAAGTCTATATGATGATCGAATTTTTAGTTGGGTGGACTGAGAGCTGTATTGGAGCTGAATCCCTCAAGATTATGATAAAGTTTTTCTCAAAAAAATGTAAATAAATATGTAACAAAAGTTAAGAATACAATAAAAATTGATAAAAGAAAAAAAAAAAGAACATTTTTTTAATAATAATCTGGGTTTGGCGGTTGTTTAGTTGGTTTGGTTTAATGATTGTGAAGGTCTTGTTTTATTTCTAATCTCGTTTTCGAACGTTGTCGACATATTTAAACATCAGTTCCGCAATTCGGTATCTAAAGATATTTCCTATGAATCCTTTTGATAGGCTTTGAAAAAATCTGTCTATAGCCGCCTAGACATTTTTATTCTTTTTGAGACGGCAATAGTTTAATTTTTTTCCAAAATCATAAGATCTGCCAAAAATTTAATAATTCACAAATCCTTGGTGGATCTTCTGCTACTGATCTTGGGCCGTTGGTCAGCGGAGTTTCGCCTGATCCTTAGTGGATCTTCGACAAATTTTCGATGGATCGTCGATGCATCTTCGACTGATCGTCGGGGGGGTCTACAACTAATAATTCGACTAATTCTCCGCAGATCTTTGGCCGATCCTCGGTGGATCTTTGACAGATCCTAGGCGGATGCTCTATTGGTCTTGCGCCGATCATTAATGGATTTTCGACAGATCTTCAGCGGATTCTTGGCGCTTCTTCGACTGGTCCTCGACGGATCTAAGCTTACTGAACCTTGGCGAATTTCCCACCGATCTTCAACTGAGTTAGATGACCCCTGACTAGGCTGTAAGTCCGCTGATTTGGTGTCGCAAAACTTAGTTTGAGATCAGGGGATTGTAGGTAAAATGCCATTTTCTCGGACGTAGCCAAGCAAAATGGAATGAAAATAATCAAAAAGGCTTCGACTCCAAAGACTGACTTCTTGATACGGTTTATGATAGACACAACCCAGACAAGATTTCAATTTACTCTTCTTATCGTTTTTATCTAGTCAGTCAATATTAAAAATCGTCTAATCATAATTTTGGTCAATAGTTAGTTGAAAACTAAGTTAAGCATGACACGGAAACGTTACCACTCAAACTCCAAGGAAATCTGTCAAAGACTTCTTCATATTTTATTCAATTCAAATTAAAAAGTGAACATCTGTAAGCAAAAATTGTTAAAAGCGTACATAAACTGGAAGGATGGCGTAGACCAGGACGCCCGAAGTCTTGGTGTGCCCAACTGGATGGCGTCGGCAAGCGATCGGGATAGGTGGAAATTCTTGCTGCAGCAGGCCCGGACCAGACATCGATTGCTGCGCCGAGAATGATGATGTACTTAAACAAAGATGTCAGTGCCCCTAAAATGCAAATATACACGTCTACGCCTACGCCATTCAAATACTTTCAAAACAAAAACTTCCATTTGAAGTTCCATTAATCATCTGACTTCTGTTATACACAAAGTGATGTTTAAAAAACTAATATAATGTCGGCTAGAACATTCTACAGACGTCACATGGAGACATCTCCAAAGGTCAAAGGCCCGTATCCGAACTGACCAACAGTCCACCCCTTTCCCATCATGCAGTCAATTTGAAAATTGAGATTTTAATTCATTAAGCGCATCCCCAGAAGTCATGCCAAAGTTTATCCACTCGAACCCAACCGACCACTGTCACTTTCGCTTGACATTTCCGCTCCAAACAACCACCCCGCTCAAACACAACTGTTACATAAATCTGCGGAGGTAACCAACCTCCCTCCATCTCTTACATAATGGTCCATTCATTATCATTTTATAATTATCACCACTCAGAACCCATTAAATCCTTCAGCTGGTTGTTTGCCTAATTTATTTACCCGTGATGTGCACCGCGCTTTAATTAAGCTGCGACGAATGACGCGCATTGGGCGCCCGTCCGCGAGACCTGGCAACACTCCACACACATCCTTGCAAAAGGGAGATGACCTTTCGCACTCACACGTCACTGCTGCGTAACGAGAGATCCTCGGGGTTGCCGAAATTCAAACACCAATTAGAGGCGCAGAGATAAGATCCCGGCTCGAGGGGAAAGACAAGAAAACTGACTTTTCATTCCACGGAGGACAAAAACACAACACACACACACATGCAATCCCTCTCTTCGGCTGCACACAAAAAGAGAACAAACACACACGCTCTCTTCACTCACTCAACGAAAGAAAGACGACCAAGTTGTTGTTGTGTTGCCGCTACCGTCGTCTTATTGAATTAGAACAGGCGAACACTAGTCACGTCATATGCACACGGAGATTTTTTTTTCCTCTTCTTCTTTCCGACGTTTTTTTTTCTACGCACAAGTGATGGGAAAAAAAAGAAACACACACAGAAAAAAAAAAAAAAAAAACTCCTCACATCTCTAATCAACTTTGCACACCTACTTTTCTTGTGTTGCACTTTGCGGGGGCGTTTTGTTTTCTATTTATTTTTTTTTTTTATTTTGTTTGGTTGAACACACTTTGAACGCACTCGTAATCGGTTCGATGGGGAAAACAACGCGTTAGACTCCTCGCATTTTAATGGCCCGACAAAAAAAAAAAAAACGGAGGCAGCGGAATCGGAATTTTTCTGCGGGGTAACAAGTGCACATCCGACGTCGACAAGCTTCGTTTTTCGACTTGTTTCGCTGTTCGAAAAGTTCTTATTTGAATTTTTATTTTCGTGTCGACGTCGAGTTTCGAACTTTGATTTGACAGTTGGTCTGAATGGCAGTGCTGTTGCTGTTGATTGGTGTGTGTACGGGTGTAGTGGTGAGCTGTCAGCTGCGAAAAAGGGGCTGGGTTTCGAAATTCGAAAAAGTTCTCCACCGGCAAAGGTTTGGATATTTGGTTGTCGCGAAGAACTTGCGGCTCAGAGATGTACCTGTATTCTGAAAATTCTTTTTTAAAAGAAATTTTTTTTAGGATTCCGTGAAGTTTATCTCACTTCTTACCTTCCACAGGAATTCCTAAGACTTGTGCTAGCTGCGAGCTTAGGGAAATTCCATAAAACATGTTAAAATTTATATATTTTTGCATAAAAACTCGACTATCAGCCCACGGGTGCAGAGTTTGTTTGATAAAGCAAAATTTCTAACAAGGAGAGTGCTCGACCTCCGGGTCACTGATTTTGATGAAAATTTAGCATAGTGATAGCTCCTCTATAGGATACGAATTTCCCAAAGTCAGAGATCGCAACACTTCCTCTTTGTTGAGAGAAACGCTCCCAAAGTTTTCTCAATGGCGTCATATACCGGGAAATTCATATCCTATAGAGGAGCTATAGCTATGCTAAATTTCATCAAAATCGGTGACCCGGAGGTCGTGCACTGTCCGTGTAAGATTAACTCAGCCGGATTGTTGAACTATCCCCAAATATCGACGCCATCGACACCGAAATCTGAACGCACTAAACGAGGGTTCAAGCCAGCAAGTAGGAAGCTTTTTATCAAAAACACGACAATTTTATAGGATTTGTGTAAATTAAGATAGTAGACTCCTTAGATTGCAGTTTACGGAACGCTGTTCTTTAATTTAGGAGCAGAAATTCTTACATCTTCCTTCTTTTTTTCCTGCTCAATATAATATTCAATTCAAATTCAATTTTTTTTTTGGTTTTTTAAAATTCCCATAATCACTTCTTCTTCTTCTCTAGGACAAGTAATCTTTTCTAATTTCTGGAGGGAGCAAAATCATGCGACTTCGACGAGTGTCGTGTTTTCGTTGCCTATGTCTTTTGATGTTCGCTCACTCCGAACTTGTTAGGGTCAAGTTTGAATACAATTTACTCCCCCTCTACCACGACCGAGCTCCTAAACTTATGTAAAAACTCTTAAAGACCGCAGAAGCATTGCTGACGCCCTCTTCATCTTCCGCCTCCTTGATGGCGGCATTGACAGCTCAAGTTTTCAGCTCCATCCACATTAACACCAACCCACGTAGCACACCTTCGCCTTTCTACCTTCCTCCCCATCATACCTCCGACGGCTCTAATAAACCTATCTTCCGCATGCTACGCAATTGTAATTAAGCTCCCGCTTTTGTCTTCAGTCTGAATCCATAAACCTAAAACTCCATAAACCATAAAACTCCGTCGCCGCAACCTCTACTGCCCTGCCCTTAGACCTTAAGTTAGGCTAAGTTTTCAGCTAGTTCTTAAGTTAGGTTAAGTTTCCTTTGTGTCCGCTTGTCTTAATTAAGCCCATTGGCTTGGGTTGTTCAAAAATGATTCTCCATAATATTTTCGGATACACTTGGGAATTATAGAATTCTTAGGCCTGTTCCGTCACTTTTGTTGCCGTTTTAAACGGATCTTGATCTAGCATTTGCTTGATGACTCGTTTATCTCTTGCAGAGAGATTGTTTTGGGAGTACAACTTGAAAGACGCGTATTTTTTTTGTTAAAAAAAACATTTATTTGAATATGAAAATGAAAATACATGTCATTCAAAGCATTGCCCAACGCTAGCCACAACTTTTTCCCATCTTTCTGGCAATTTGTGGATTCCGTCCCAAAAGAACTGCGCCGGCTTGGCGGCCAAGAATGAATCGAGCCAATTTTTGATACCGTCAACTGAAGTGAAGCGTATTCCAGCCAGGGCATTCTGCATGGACCTGAACAAATGGTAGTCGGAAGGGGCCAGGTCTGGGCTATACGGCGGGTGGGGTAGCGATTCCCATCCAACATTTTCCACGTATTTTTTAACCCGTTGAGTACGATGTGGCCGAGCATTGTCATCATGGAAAATTATCGATTCGTGTCTAGTCGCATATTCTGGCCGTTTTTCTTTGATTGCGCGGCTCAAAAAAATCAGCTGAGTTCAATAGACCTTTGGAAATTGCTTGCTGGGTAACTCCCAATGATTTCGCAAGTTTGACATGAATCTTCTTCCAGTAATGCCTCCAATTCTACATCTTCAAACTTTTTCACTTGGCCAGGACATTCCTTGTCTTCAACGTCAAAATCACCACTTTTAAAGCGTCCAAACCATTCCTGACACATTCTGACACTTACAAAATAGTCAGGGTAAGCTTCAATGAGTAAACGTTGCGCAACTGTTGCACTTTTCTTCAAATGAAAGTAGTGAATTAAAACTTCCCGCAAATGTTGTTTTGAAGGCACAAAATTCGACATTTTAAACGCAAAACAAAACTTGTGTAAATTAACTTGTGTATACTTTGACAGATGGAATTAACTAGATTTTTCGACGCTCTTTAACATACAATAGCTGTCACTGTCAAAAAAATAGCGCGTGTGAATATACCTTATGATCAAAAAAGAACCGAGATTTTCATTTTAAAATTCCCGCGCTTGTCCAATCGGTAAAATTTTCTCAACGTTCGCAACACTTTTATACATATTCTGTCAAATTTTGACGTATATCGTATGATTAGTTTTTGTTTGACGTCTATACAAATAAGTTGAAAAATTTTCGTGTGGCGATTTTTATAATGGATGAAAATTTAGAACAACGTGCGTGCATCAAATTTTGTGTTGCAAATGGATTTAAGTGTTCCGAAACGTTGAAAATGTTAGAAAAGGCCTTTGGTGAATCGTGTCTAGGAAAAACACAGGCATATGAGTGGTATAAACGGTTCAAAGGTGGTCGTACAAGCTTGGATCATGATGAGATCCCTGGCCGCCCAACAACATCTGTTACTGAAGAAAATATTGAATCGGCGAAGCAAATCGTGTTGCAAAATCGTTCTGCACCGATAAGAGAAATTGCTGTGTTGTTGGGTATCTCTTATGGATCAACCGAACACATTTTAACTGATGTTTTGGGTTTAAAACGCGTCGCTGCTCGGCTGGTGCCAAAAAACCTGAATTTCATTCAAAAACAGCGTCATGTTGTGTCTCAGTTTTTGGCCAAAAACTCAACCAATATCATCAACCAAGCACCGTACTCTCCAGATATGGCCCCGTGTGACTTTTTCCTCTTCCCCAGACTCAAATTGCCATTGCGGGGAACACGTTTTCAGACCATAGAGGCCATAAAAGAGAATTCGCTGCGTGAACTAAAGGCCATACCTTCGGCGGCCTATAAAACTTGTATGGAAAATTGGATCAAGCGTTGGCATGCATAATAAAGAAAATTATTAAAAATTGAAATTTTGCGTTTTTTAATAAAATTCCGGTTCTTTTTTTGATCATAAGGTATATGAAATTATATATATATAAGATATATGAAATTAGTAACAATGAGCGTCTTTCAAGTTATACTCCCAATACGATTGGCCAGTTCTGCTTTTGTTTGCAATTTCCAGCAAACTTGAAGCGAACTTTTTATAGTTGGGTTGTTTATTAGCTTTTTGAGGTTTGTTTTGATACCACTCCCTAGGGCATTCGTCGCTCCTAGCGCAAATTAGTAGCCATTAGCCTCTCATTCCAATTAAGTTCCGTTTTTTCCTATATTTATGGTATTTTCTCTGGTGTACAAAGGCAATGTATTTAATTGCTTCCTTCCTTAGTTACACTTATTTAAATGGTCCTTATTGAGAAAATTTGCTCATCGTACGCAAACTTTTGTGGATTGAATTTGGCAATATGTATGTATATATGTATGTATAATTCTTTATTTCAGAAAAATATAAACAAGTCTGTATTTAGTAATAAATTAAAATTTTACAGAAGCAAAGTACTCACGACTATGTCATTTCGTCGTCTGTCGGTAGTTTGACATATTATTTCCTATTTAGTTCAACTTTATTTCATTATTTTATTTTATTACATTTATTTGTACTGTGTTGTGCGCTTTATATTATGTTGTCAAATATCTCCCTTCCGCCTTTTTGTCTTTTGAACTTTCCGGCTATGTACAAAGCGCTACAGAGCTCGTATCCAAACTAATCATGCATAGCGTCGTTTTGTAGGTTATGTTAAGACCTTTCAAATGATATATTGCCAGATACGAGCTCTGTAGCGCTTTGTACATAGCCGGGAAATTCAAAAGACAAAAAGGCTCTATCTAATACAATGTGTTGTTATTATTTCTGAATCTTGGTTTTCAAAAGTTAAAATAATTAATCAATTCATTTCTATATTTAAGAGCACCGATAACGAAATTACTGAGCTTGTTCCAAGACTCGTCATTTACTCCATTTAAAACATTAATTACCTCTTCTTCAGTGAGCGTTGTTTTCCAAAAAATATCTATACCTAAATTCCCTCAAAATCAATCAAATACCCATAAAGTGTTTGATTGTTTTCACCCCCCTCATATTACATTGTGAGCATAGGCTATTATCTCTACACTCATTCAGCCAGATCAGATCACAGCCAGCGATGCCAGATCGAGGGATTTTTTCTCCATTTGAGGATTTTTCGACCTAAAAGGGGAAGAGGGGAAAACTGTTTCAAAAATGGGGAATAACAGATGAACCGATTTTTTGGCATAACTAAGGACATTTAAACTGTTTCAATTAATTCCATTGAAATTTACTTGCCACAAGCATACACTGAGCTCGACTTTTGTATTCTGTATTTTTTCATTAATTTCTTTGCCACGGAAAAAAATATATGAAGATCCTGTTAGCCCTTTCATGACCACGTCCAATTCCAACCGCAGGGAAAATATTTTTTTTCGATTCATCAAAAACGAAGTAAAAGATCCCGAACATTCTTTTTGCACTAGAAAACATCTGATGCAGACTTAAATGGTCTAAAATCGGGTTTTAGAATAAAATTATTATAGTTTTACTGTAGAATTTTACGCCAGAATTTTCGAGTTGTCAGTAGATGAAATTCATTCAACACTGGGCATTAAAGGATTAACTTCTACCTACAAGTGCGATGTTTTTTCTTTGTGCTTCAAAAATAATGGTTGTATTGCAGCCACACAATCACTTTGTTTTTGTCTTGTTCTTTTTTCATTGGAATTGTTGTTAAATATGTATGTACATTGAATAAAAAACAATGGATAAAAATATGACACCTCTTAATGAATACTTGGCATTTCTTAAATTACAAAAGAAAATGCGAGTACACAAGCAGCTCGGATGAATATTAAAGATTTGATTTCATTCCTCAACGCCGCACGATGGTTCTAAATCCTAATTTATATTTAACTTTTCAGATCTGTGGTTCCAAAACGACATAGTGCTCTGTGTTCTTCTGGGTTCTCCTACTTCACACACACACACACACACACGCACGCAACATGCGAACGATGAAATTTCACAATGTGTTCACTTTAATTATAGTTTTCAACTGAAATTACGTTATCGTCTTTTAAAAAAAGTTATCTAGCGACTAAATGAACTACGAATATTATTCAAAGGTACTAAAATAAGTGTAGTATACTAGAGTATTTCTAAAATGGGGAAAATGATTTTGAAAATGGGGAAAAAAATTTAATTTGGGGAATAAAATGGAGATTTCGTCTCTCAAAAATCTGACAACACTGATCACAGCGTGCCTTGAAATATCCATGATATTTTAGTTTGACTGTGTTCATCAGCTAACTCATCTTTTTTGCTTAAGCTTCTGTAACAACTCTCTTCGCTTAGTGAGCCATTCAGTGCGCATAAGATTTCCAGCTCGAAATTGTAGGTCAAAATCTGAGCCAAGCTTATTTATTTCCTGAGCCCAAAAAATGTCGACAATATATGGGCAACAAAACAAAAATGTCCACAATCAATTCCGGTCGCTATATACAGGGCATAATTTGGCGTGTTTTATTTGGAAATAAAACTGTATTTTATCAATGTCCTCAACATTTTTATATCCCCAAATTTGCGCTGCATAAGCCTTGCTCTACAGACAGCTTGGAATAGTTGCAACTTTGATTTCAGAGATTTCGTTTTTACCAAGAAAGTTTTTCCATGTGGTGTTAATACAATTTTTTGCTGACTTGTTTCTGCATTCAACATGCTTCGAAAATGACATTTTTGGAGTAAGAATCACTTCTGGGTAGCAGTAGTCAGATGCAACTTGAATCTGTTCACCTTTGAATACCCACTTTTCTGTAGAAGATAATCTTCCTCCGTTTCTGAATACCATGATAGCCGATTTATCCAAGTTTACTTCCATATTCCACAGGTTGCAATATAGTTCTAGTCGTGTTATCATAGCATGCAGCGTGTTAATATCATCTGCTATACAGAAGCAATCTTATATTAACCTCACTGAATTCTATGCCACCACCTAAATATTCGTGCAGAAGTACAAAACAAAAAGGAATGGTGATAGTAGGCATCCTTGTTTCGAAGTTCGAAGTAATCTAAAAGTTCTTCACCCGTCCATACTGCAGATTTTGTAATGCTGTAGATACTTTCGATAACATTGACTATTTTTGTTGTCATAATGGTATTCTGTCCAGGCGGGTTTTAGAAGAAAATACTCCACAGTGGACAATATATACAATTTAGCTTTAATAGTTCATTTGAAACTGTATGAAAGGAAAAAGGTTAATGCTTTCTTTGTAGATTTTAGAGCAGCGTTCGATAAGGTGCCAAGAAAAATTTGATTTTCAAGCTACACAATATTGGATTATCAACAAAAATAGAATTTGGCAATATGGGTTGTTGTTTTTGTTATAACTTTTGAATGCATAAGAGCATTGAATTAACTTTTGAAAAAACATTGAAAAAACTTTTGTGCTTTGTTCTTTTCAAATATACCTTTCAAAATAAATTGTCACATATGGCTTCGGAATAAATGCCCTTTTTAAACATTTATAAAACGGTTTCCTCCATAAAGAAGGCAACTGAAGACGCCAAAACTAACATGTAACTTTTTCACGCAAACCACAGAAAAGCGTGATGACTTGTAAAAGAATTCGGGGGCTTAGGAAAAGCCCCCTAATGATTAAACTCCTGCATCGCAATCGCATTATTAAATGCAATAAAGCTTTCTTCGAAATTCAGGATATGATCGTTAAGGTCGTCAGTATTGGTCCTTAACCTTAATTACTTGGTCAGTAATGACTGATCCCTTCACTCTAATGACCTGCAGACCTGCATAAAACTCAGGACCTGGACCTCAGCGGCACACACATTCGCCTGAATCTCCAGATCGAACACAGTTTGCTTGTGCTACACTTTTCCTTTGCTATTTTAACTTTAACTTCAATTACGAATTAACTTCAAAATGGTTGAATTTTACGGACGCTTGAGTTTTGTTGGACCTGTCGTTGCCAACATTCTGAGGGACCAGTCCCGCCGACTTGTCCAACCCGAAGACGACATCTGCCGAGTCAGCCGCCCGACCATTCGCATCGAAAACCACAACAGCGCAGTCCTCTCATGCGACTTCCATCCCTCCGGGAAGTACTTCATCTCATCCAACCGAAGAGGCGCAATTCGTAAGTCCACCAGAATCTCTCTTCCGTCTTCAATTCGATTACTAACGTCTTTATTTTCTTTTTGCAGAATTCTGTGACATTGATGCATCGTTCAAGAAGCTCGTGGAGTTCGAGGGCCACACCGGAGCGGTGACCCAGATTTGCTGCTCAAGGGACGGACTCGAGACATATTCCGCATCGGCCGACGGATCCGTGGCAATCTGGGATAACTGGACCGGTGAGCGGAAGACTTCTTCTCCACTTCTCCGAGACGACGGCGCAGTCAACACCATCCAGCGAACGAACGACACACTCGCCACACTCTGCTCGGGCTCCGGCGACGGCACCGTGCGCGTGTGGGACACGCGGGAGCAGAAGTATGTAGCACGCCTCGGGAGCGGTAGCGCTGTAAACGCAGTGTGCTTCAGCAAGTCCGGCAACTACATCTTCTCCGGCGGAGACAGCAATGACATCAACATTTGGGACATGCGCACCCACCAGTTGCTGCGCTACTTCGAAGGACACACGGGCACGGTGACGGGACTCTCGGTGTCACCCTGTGGACGGTTCCTGCTCTCGAGCTCAAACGACAATACTCTCCGAATTTGGGATGCCAAACGGGGCAGAAAGGAGCTGCGCTGCTTCCAACTGAACCAGCAGGACTCTTCCAGTTTCCTCCGCTGTGCGTGGTCCCCGTGCGGCAGGTTGGTGTCTGCGGGCACTGCCGACAAAGAAGTTGTCATATTTTGCGCTGATTCTGGATGCAGGCTGTGGGAGCTGCCAGGTCACGGAGACACCGTGAATGACGTCGCCTTCCACCCCAAGGACCGCGTAATTCTCTCGGCTTCGAGTGACCAATTCATGTTTCTTCATTCGATGTAAAAAAAAATATCCATTTTGTGAAATGTAAATGGTTTTTTGGTTTTTTAAATAAAATTTAAGAGAAAAGAAAATATCAGTTTTTTGAATTGACAACTCATTGGTTGTGGCTGTGGAAGATGGGGAAGAAACTTATCTGGGAAGACATTTTAGTTTAGGTGTTATAATCGGGCCCATTGGAGACTGGTATGAACGCATTTTTTGAAAAATATTTTTAATCAAAAGAATCGAATCTTATAGAGTGCTAAATGCAGTTCCTGCATTTGATATGCATGCGATATTTTTTTCTATATTGAAAAATTGCAGAGAAAAATGTTTTGAGACTCATTACATTTGCGGAAAACTTTCTAGTTTGTTAAATTATGGAAAACAAATGAGTGTGACAAAAATGAAGACGATATTTAAAAGTTTATCCTCTCTTTATGGTCTCACAGAAGATATGAAAAACTTCGTTTTGGGAAACAAAGCTACTTTGTACAAAATATGAAAGATGTCATTTAAGTAAATAAAATGAACAAGTAAAACGATACGTCTCTGGGAACCAAAAAGAAACTTTTATAACACTTGACCATAATAATCTTCCCCCTTTCTTCTTTTCTAAATAGATATAAGACAGCTTGGTCCGGTTGCTTAGCGAACAGATGCTACTTCATGAATTACGAAATGCTATAATGCATGCTTAAGAAATGCTAATCTTGATCGGCTCCGAGCTGGCTCAAACGCAGCTCTACGTTTAACTACCTTTAGGAGTCAGAAAGGTTGAAGTTAAAGGCGTCTAAATTGCCATTCCTCTTTTTGGAATAATCGGCGACCATCACTAAACAAATCGTTCAACTCAAAGTTTGAATTTGTAACCTTTTTGCTGCAAATTATTGGCAACCGCGGAGATAATTAACCCTGTTCTGTCTCAAAAACCGGGGAAACCCCAAAAGGCTTTTGTCGTACCTAAAAATATATCTCAGATCTCAGTATTTTTGGTTAACTATTTTCTACAAAAAGCTATGAATTATCTTTTTGAGATAAGCCACTGAATTGGACGCCATTTTAGCAAACGATGAACTGAAGTCAAAACATTTAAGAGAAGAACAAAATCAAAAATATATTCGAGAAAACAAACAAATTAAGCAAGGCGACCCAAAATAAAATTACCTGCTACCTTATCATTACTTAAAAACATTTTTGTTTACATTTTTTTTATTGTTTTTTAAGTCTAGGCTTACATTTTTACTAAAAACTTAATTACAGTCTGAACGGAATCAGCTTCAACTGAACTGTGACCCTTCCCAACTAAAGGTTCGCTTTTCGACGACGATTTCGTGACTTTGTCTGGTGTCGATTTCACGTAGCTGGCGGACGAAGTTACTCCACCGTGGGCTGTAGTTTTCAATAATTATTGCTCATTTAGAGATGATCTAGAGGCCGGTCTTGGTGCCGAGGATAAATTTGTAGGCGTTCATTGCCAGGCCGGGCCCGGAGTATGCTTAATTCGAGGATGCTAGGCTCTGCGCAGCGGACCAATACTCTGGCCCGCTTCAACAAATTGATTTCGCTCGTGGCTGCTACTTGATTCCCATTTGAAAACCCTCTAATATCTTACAAAACACTGCTATTTATGAAACTCAATATTGACGTTATGTTTGATGTTTTTTCTTGTTAATTCTTGAGAGTTCTGGAGCGAAAGTCAAAAATTTAAATAAAAGTATAAGCGTTTAGAAAAATTACACCTAAGATTGGAATTTGGAGCAATAGAACACAGTACAGTGTCTCCTGATTGTGGTTGTTGGAGTGTGCTTTACCAAAATGTAGCAACTAAATAAATGTTTGCGACTGGTTGACGACTTTCGAGCTAATGTCGTCCTCTAAAGATTCACAATTTTCATCTCCTGTCTTTATATTAATTAAGAATAATCTCGTCTCCTGTCTTTATATTAACTAAGAATAATCTCGTAAATGACTGTGAAGCAGTCTAATAAATCTGCGACATAGAATAAAACGTGCTTATCGGAACACCGGCTAATCGGACCACTTTTCTTCGGTCCCGAGGTGGTCCAATTTGACAGGTTTTACTGTAAATTGAAACAACTTTGACCAATTCGAGGCCTAGTTGGACTTTCGGAAGTAAACTTTTCAGCTGCTTGATTTGCGCTATAGTTTCGCAAAGTTAACTTTAAATGCCGTTTTTTTCTCAATTGCAATGGTCTTGTAGACTAAATGCATATTTTAAAAGTCTTATTCTACAGTAGTTAACAAAAATGAAAGCAGGCGATTTTTTCTTGACAATTTTGAGTGGGACAGATAATTTTCGAGATCGTTTCAAAAGATCTTATAAGAAAATTTTTGGAGAAATTTTTAAATCATTTTGCAATAAGATTTGAGACAACAGAAATCATTTTCTAGACAAATTCTCAGGTAATTTACTTCATAATTTTATTGAATCCGGCATTCTTAAAAATTCCCTTTTTTGCAGCCTGTACTCCAAAATGTAAATCTCCAACTGGATAAAAAACAACATTGCTAAAACGCAAGCATAAACTATCAACAACCGAGAGAAAAAAAAAAAAACCTCACAACGAACAGGTCTTTACACGAACTGTCATCGACCAACCCAATCCAATAGCTCTGAATGCACGCAGAATCTTCCTCCGTTTCTCTCGCACCAGTGCAAGTCACCCTTTTCTTATCTCCCTCTCCCCAAGGTTAGAATAAAAAAAAAAACTGAACAGAAGTCATCATTCAACCACACATTTTACGTAAAAAAAAAAAAACTCATTTTCGGTGGTGTGTTCAAACTCCAAAAGCGAAAAAAATCCATTAAATTCACTTTACCCCAGGAGGACGCGTGTTGCGGTGTGTGCTAGTCAGTGGGGTTCCATTTTGTTCTGAAAAATCTCATAATACAAAATATAAAAATACAATTCAAAACAAAATAAATAGAAAATAAAATAGTTGAGAAGTTTAATTATTTTTGCAGAAACATTTTTTTTCAATTTAACGAATTTACAAATTTTATTTCCAATTCCACATCCCGGTGCAAAGAAATAATAGTGTTTTCCCCTCTTGGATTTAATTCACGATTCTGCCCAAAATCTCATAAATCTGTATCTCTCTCTGTTCAAATAACTCTTGAAAAACCCCACCAAACTTCCACACATTTTTTTTTTTTGTTAAAGCTCGTGTCCTCGCTGCGCCGCCCAATTTCCAAAGCCAAAGGTGGAAATATTGAAGAAATAAAAACAAATTTTTCTTTCTAAGTCATCATCTAAAGGGAAATAATAAATAGCAGTCAAAATTGCTACGAAAAAATTTAATCGAAAACGTCGGCAATTCATGGAAGAAGTTATCGTCATCAGTGATAACGAACAGGATTCCTCATCAGACATGGATATCGAAGCCGATCAGGACATCATTGTCCCCAAGGACACAGCAACGTAAGTTTTTTTTTTTTGTAAAATTCATTTGTGTGTAGAGAAAATCATGTTCTTATCTAATCAAAAACGATTGAGGGCATGTTGGGGGATGGCTGGTCCGTTTGATGTTTGGTTTATATAATTTCACCACACGCCCGTCGGAGTGGCTATAGTTTATATTTCTGTTTTAAACGAAACCGCATGCTGCAGAGCTGGGAGAACTGGTTTAATTAAATTCTCACTGCCACCACGACCACGACGGCAACGACGTCCTACATAACACGGCGACTCCATGGCCCGTCGTGTCGTTGTTTGCACAGAGCGGCTACTATGCCAACTTATTGATTTTTATGTGTGTTTTGCGTTGCAAAGTGAACCGCGGGATAGCACATGTTGTTGGACACTCGTTTTTTGTGCTTCTACTTGTCTGTTTGGCCTCCACCTGTGCACGGTGCGGTGGACTTTGTGCTCCCCCTGTGGCTTAGCAGGCGTGGTTCCCCTGGTTCGTCGCCTGTATTGCTGTCAAGACTCGCAAGAACTTTCTATTTTCTTTGTTTTGTGGATTTTAAATAGAAATCCAAATCTCTTTGTTTCTGATTTGCGTGTGTGCCTCTAGCACACCTAATTCAATCTTTTTTGGTTCTTTTTGCCAAAAAAACTCGTTCCATCTCCGGTTGCCTAAATTGGGAGCCTTCTGATTGGTGGGAAACCGTTAAAAAGTTTCCAGAATCTTGACTCTTGACTCATCATTTGAGTCATATTGTTTGCAACGTTTGAAGGCGCAGCAACAAGATAACTGTTTTTAGAAATGATGATTCGCGTGGATGCATAAATGCGAAACAGATTTTTTTGGGTCATAAGTGGTCGTTGACCTCGATCCCTTTTGGTGATTGCGTGCTGCAGATCTCATCGGGCATGTGCGGGAAAATTGTGCATGCATTTCGGGTTTTGCCCTCGGTGTCAAAACTTAATTTACAATTCTCTAGCGACCGAGTTTTCGCTTGATTAGTGCTGGTGGTTGGTTCGTTGTTGTCTTGTGTACTGTGTGTGCGCGATTCCTGGCACACAGCTGCAGGCTGACTGATTACAACCTTCAGCTGGCGAAGTTTCGCTGCGAATTGGCACACTCAAGCCCGTGGGGGGTTGACGCAATTTGTATAAACGATTATTTATCTTTACCGCGCTTGTAAGGCGCGAACATTTTACTGGACGTCGAAGGATTGGAAAGAGGTCACAAGTCACGGCGAGATTATGAGCGATGGTGGTTGAAATTGATCTTAGTGGACTTTTGTGTGGGAAGACTTGGGTTTTGGGTTTCAAAAATTGACTCCAGGGCCGATGGTGATCTGAAGTTTGTATGTGGGGCAATAGGCTCCCACGCGGATAAGTTGAAGAGGCTTAGAACGTGAAACGGAGCTCGCTCTAAGACGAGTGCTAGGTCTTGGAAATTTGAATGTGAGCAATAGGTTTTGATTCGGATGAGTTCAAGGCTTTGAAATTTAAAAAAGTCGCAAAAGTTTTCCACGCAGATAAGTACTTAACCTTTGAAATTTGAATGTGCAGCAGTAGGCTTCCATACTCATGAGTGGGGGACCTTGGGATTGTGAAGCTGGAGCAATAATCTCTGGCGCGGATGAGTTTTAGGGGGTTTTGTGGGGTGTAAGCTAGAGTAATAGGGTGTGAGATTGATCAATTGAAAAGTCCTAAAATTAACTTGGGGCTATAGGTCCTCACACGGACGACTTTTGGGGCTTGAAAAGTGACCCAGACCATTCAACTCCCACACGGATAAGTTCTGCCGTCTTGTAGCTTAAATATGGAGCAATAGACTTCAACATGGATGCATTTTAAAGCCTTGAGATCAAAGCCAGATCTCCGGACAGTGATACCCAGAAATTTTAGAGTGCTTGAAATCAATGTGAAGCATTAGTCTGCAACATTGATGAGTTTTAAAGCTTTGAAATTTAAACTAAAGCCACAGTATTTAAATAAAAACAATAGACTTCGACACAGGACAGTTTTGGAACTCTATGCTGAGCTCTAAATGTTTATTCAGAATTCTTGCCACTCAGAAGACGTGGGACTTGATGTTTAGTTCCTCAATAATGTAACCATGTGGAAAAGCAACCGCAGTCATAGTTATCCAGTAAACGTTTCCAAAACATTAATTCAAGAGACAACAATCTCTAGGGGATGATGTGAATGCGTTTCTAGAAAGCGTGGACCACGGTTTAGGAGTATTTTTTTTAGTCCAATAATGAATGCATGCACAGTAGGTCCCCTCCACTTGTGTCAAATTACATCGCGCACAACACACTGGAGGTGCGAACAAGCTATGCTCTGGCCCTGTATGGACTGTTACGCAGATTATTTATATTTTTTTAATGAATGCATAGCTCTACAAAAGGTTTGAACGTCGCGTTTTGTCGTTGCTGTTGCAAACCTGCTGATAGGTGTTGATGTTTTTTACATTTTCGGATGCAAGGCCCAGTGAAGCGCTTGCCATTGAGGACATAACATGTCTACTTGTTTAAATTATTAACAAAAACTATTAATAATTAACAATATAAAGGACTGAAAGGACTTGAAATAAATGCAAACAGTTTCAATTTGCAATTGTACATCAGATTATTGCGAGAAAACAACGTTTCTGTCCCTCGTTACCCTTCCCACATCAGGAACAAAGCAAAAAGTAACCGCAAAGAAGTAAAGAAACCCAGAATTTGCAATGCTTTGAGTTTCTGGCCTTATCTGTTGTGGTTAACTTGCAAAAGAAATGTAATTTCTTGCAAAGAACACTTCGCAATTTTTTCGGTTGCATAAAATATACAAAACAAGTTAAATTTCATGCAAAGAACGCCTCACAATTCATTCTTTTACATAAAATATACGAAATAACTTTAATTTCTTGCCAGTAACACACCGCAAACATTTCTGTTGTACAAAATCTGTGACCACATTGGAAGGGAAGTTGTGAAATACTCCAACTCCTGGACGGTCATTCACCAAACCGCATCAAAGACTAAAGATTAAAATTTATTTTATATTGAATTGTAATTAAAAGAAATAAATATCGTACAGTCGAATCCCCCTAAGTCGAATTTTCACGGGACATCAATATTAGTTCGACTTAGAGAATGGTTTTTGTGTGGAAAATTGGGAAGGGGAATGCCAAAATGTGGCGGAAAAATTCAAGTTAGAGGGAAATTCGACTTAGAGGGAGTTGACTATACTTGCATAATTCGTTACCAAAAAAAAAAAAAAAATTAATAAATAGTCGTCTTAACAGCCCATACAGGGCCATAGCCTAGCTTTTTCGTTACCAAGCATTCTTAAAATGATTCTTTTCATTTTGAGGATTGAATCGTCAAAAAAAATACCAAACTTAAGTTAGATCGCTTCCAGGCCCACCACATCCTACACATCAATTAACGACGACCGTGAGTTTTCTGCATGAACCACCAAAAAACAATAAAAAGCATGCCCCCTTCCGCATCATTAACTACACGAAAAGTTCTTGAAATCTCCCACTGAAGGTTTCTCATTACAAAACGACGACAATCAACCAAAGAAACTCGTACTCGTTATGTAACCACTTTCTATGACTTCATTACAATCCGCGTAATTTCACTATCTCTGCACGCTGAGATATTACTGCATCGCCAAGAAGGGGGGTAATGGACACGACCTTGTACTCAAGCGCATAAAATGAGACCTTAATTTCTCGCAGCAGGCACAAGCAGACAAGGGCAGTTGGAAAAATAAACCTTCTGCGAAGGCACTGGTGGAACTTGTAGCACTTGCAACATGAAAAAAAAATCTTGTTCGGTTCTGCATGAGTGCGGAGATGTGTAGGTTCTGAGGTTTTACATGTTTTGAAGGGTACATCTGATGTATGTACAGCTCATTGAATGAATTGAAAGGTGGAGTTCGATTTGAGGGATGCCTGTGCATCATTGAGGTCTGACTGTGTACCCTAGAAAATTTCAATTGACTAACGAGTGCATCCTTTAAAAAATCGAAAATGAATCACACCTCCGCACGACTTGTTAACCATTCCACTTGGAAAAAGTCAAGAAGTACGTGAAACCATTTCTAATAAGACGTTTCATTGACTTCCCCCCCAATCGTCCATGACCCAAGCGCCTTTTTTTAATTCCTCGCTTACACTTCAAACCGTGCAAATCACTGCGCTTACATGAAAATTATATTTATTTTTCTATGTAATTAAGTTGTCCGCCTCCACATGCCACCTCCACTCCAATGCACTCTCTTTGCACACACTCCAATCGGAGGTACTTATGGCAATTACATCTCTTATCGAAGGGTGAGTCTTGTGATGTTTATGTCAATTGGAAATTCGAAATTATTATGCCAGTGTATATGCAATCAAGCAATCAGGCAGGCAAACTACTCTGTGTGCGTGTCCAAGTTGTCTCTGGGAATGAAGTCAGCTTCATGAGCAAGAAAAATGCGCAGAATCGCAGTTGGATGTGAATTAAGGTAGTTTTTTTTTTTTGTTTGTTATCACATTTATTTCTGTCGGTTAGAAAACAATTGGTGATTTTCCCAGACAGTAAATGCGTTTTAATTTTAATGTGTTGAATGGTTTTATAGATTAGCTTGAGTTGATTAATGAATGGCACGATGCAATTTCTTGGGTTTGTTTTTAGTTGATCAATGAGCAGTGAGTGCATGTTGTTTCACTTCGGGTTGCAAGTAAGCAATTTCATTATCTTAGGTTATGTAACCCAGTATCAGAATATAAAAGAATGGAAAACGAAGATCTGCGTAACTCGTATTCATGAACTTAAAAACTTTTAGTACAGGAGAATCGCCCACATACCTAGACAACCCGAGTAATAAACAAGTTGTTCGAACGTTAAAAATAAAAACAGCTGACTGCTGAGTATAGAAAAGTAAAAAGCAAAAAATGGAGCGAGTATAAAATGACCAATTTCCACCCGATAAAATTAAAAAAAAAGATCTTGCAGGAATTGTAAAGCTTTCTTTGGGATATTTTTCCACATTACTTAGAAGAAACTTATCAGTTTCGACATCATGCAATGATATTTGCTGTAAAATTTTGTTTCCCACTTTTTTTTTTTGGCTTTTTACTTGCAAAATTAGTTATTAAACCTCTTTCATCTTTTTGCAGTAATTCTTTGAAAACATTGGCTAAATCTAATATGAACGACATTAATGTTTCCTTCGGGGCCATGTCAGTCATATGTGTATGACGGTTTCAAGCCACTATAAGGCCATGACATCTAAAAATGAGTGACATTTATTGATTAGCATCAAATAGATTGGTTATAAATTATTGTATTTAAATTTAAAATTGAGCATTGAGCATTGAGCTATTCGATTCTTGCCGGATATAGAAAAACTCTTCTTTTAAAAATATAAGTACCAACAGTAACAAAAATAGATTAATGTAACAAGAGATACGGTAGCTCAAAGTTATAATGGGATGAGCAAAAATCTGTAACATAAACCTTTATTGAGTTTTGAATTATTTTTTTGTTTTTATGCTGATGATATTTGTTTTTTCGTAAGCTAATAATATAAGCTTTCCAGCAGCATTTATTGTTTGTAACTTTTAACTCTTCAGTGGGTGCATGGTCTTCGACCATTTTATTTTGCAAAAAAATATTTGATAATGCATTTTTAGTATTCAAATCAGTGTTAGTTTATAGAACACATAATTTTTATAAGAATAATATGAATATGCACTAATTAGGTTAAAAGAACAATCAATTATCTACAATTATTGTGAATAATGTTGCAAATCATTTTTTTTTCTGAGTGGCGACACGGCGATCGTAGACCATGCGCCTACTGGAGGGTTGTGAGTTCCGAGAAAATCAGCATTATATTCAAAATTTTTGTTTGTCCCATTATAACTTTGAGCTTATGTATCTCTTGTTACATCTTCAAAAAAATGCACATTTTTATAGGTTAAGTTTAGTACTTGCAGCAAAATATTTCGCGCCAAGAAACAATGAAAACAATGCATTGGATTTCCATATTTGTTTTACAAAAGCGAATTTATTTACACCATAGATCGGTAATTTTTTACGGGAAATCCGTAGCGATAGGATGTGTAGACGCCTTTTTTCTTTATGTTGCCATTCATACACATATGAAGAACGTGACTCTGAATGACATTTTTCGAAAATTGGCTTGGCAGTCTTTGTGTTGTAACATCAAATGCAAAACCATTCTCTGCATAGCCATCATTGTTATGAATACAATTTGAGTGAGCTAAATGTCTGTCTACGTCGTGCAGAAAATTTGTCTGTGCAATTTGTGGTCAAACTATAGGCCGATGGTCTCTTGCATCTGACTGTGCTGGCAATAATGCCTTTTATCGACTTTAGTCTAAAAGTGCCCTCCGACTCCTGAGCGAACAGTCCGTAGCATCTCATTAAAACTTGAATAACTAAGTAGCTTCTAAACAGAATTTTAATAGCATCACAACTCTGAGCCACGGTGTCCCTCGTTGGCTCTTTTAAGTAACCATTCGCTAAGCAATTCTTCGGTTACTTACCCGGCACGCATTAAGCTCAGAAGAAAGTAAATAAGTTGTACTGAAATTCTAGTACCTAAATTCTAGGTTAGGTCTCTCATTCATTGTCTGTTTCTCTCATTGTCTGTTTCTCTCATTGTCTGTTTAAGGAACTATTCGCTAAGCAATTCTTCGGTTACTTGCCTGGCTCCCATTAAGATCAGAAAAAAGTAAATAAGTTGTACTGAAAATTCTAGGTTAGGTGCTTCTCACTCGTATAGATAATTCCATCTGGAATCGCAATTTGCAGTACACTCATTCCTCGCTTTGTGCATGGGTTAGGGAAATGAAAAGTTTCGTGCAAACCGAAACCGCGCAAAACAAATTATGAGCGTACATGAATGATTTTTAATACAAAAACCAACCACGCAACTCGAATTTGGGTAGATATTTGAAAATCGCGCAAAAGTGAAATCGTGTAAAACGAGACCGCGCAAAACGATGGATGAGTGTATTAGCAAAGATAGATTCGTGGTCTCAAGCAATAACCGCCTAAATCGAGTCAAGGCAAAATTAAGATTATTTCTTTTTGACGAGCCCAGGAGATCAATTTTTTTTTCGACAGTAGGAAATCGCCGAACACACAAAACACGTCTAACTTTTATGCCTCTCACAAAATAAATATGCTATATAGCTGAAACTGTAAACATATGTTCGAGACGAGTGAACCAATATATCAAAATAAAAAAAATCCATCCAAAATTCACCTTATTTTCTGAACAAACCTCGTACGTCATAAAATCTTGGAAAAACTTGAGTGGAAATTAAGTGAATGTTTGTTCAATAAATGTTTTCTTAATTCCTGAGTTTCACGAGAGTTTTGAGATAGATCTCAAGCTTCGAATTTTCTTTTGGAAAAGCATGAAAAAGAATGTCTTGCGCGGTTATTCCCTGTGACCACAGATATTTAAACTTCTCCGACTGCCGTGACTTTCGACTTCCGAGACGTCCAACAGACACCTATATTTTGTCGACTTGTATTTTTAAGAAGTTTTTAGTACTGCAACATTTAATTAGCTTATACTAAATAGAAGGGTAGGTTTTATTATTAAAACATAAATATGTGAGCAATCAAAAAGAGTGAGAATAGTAAGAGGGAATCAAAATTCCGATGCTCCGACGATGCTACTACGTTTTTTTTTTTCCTTTTTCGGTGTGTGTCAGTCGGTCGCAGAAGTTTAAACGATTGCTTTGGGAGCTTATGCGGATGTTTTTCAGTCATAAATCACGATTTTGAGATGCATTAGTCCAACATCAATCATAAGGCCACAACCAATTTCAAGAACATCGCATTTTGTCGTTGCCTGTCACACAAATGCGGTGAAAACGCGAGAGAGATAAGTGTGCATTGACATTCTAAGATAAGACTCAGTAAATCGTTCGAAGCTAATAACATACAGTGACGCTAAAGCTTTGTTTTCGAATAGAAAATCTTCATTTTGTTTGTAAAAGTGATGGTGGCGTCTGGACGATCGTGTTTTTCACTTTTTTAAGGTGACATCGTTTATTTGTAAACAATTTTCATAACTTTTGGACTCAGCTGTTGAAGTGAACTAAAGTCGACTCTTTCGAGTACTGAAAAATTTATGGAAAAAGTTGTTTGGACGGCTGCAGACCAGAGTATCATTTTCAATTATATTTTGTCAGCCAATAGAACACAAAAAAAACAAAACGCCGACATTTTAACGACAATTCATTTACCAGCTGAGAGTTCTCAATTGTTTATTTTTCACGTATTTAAAAATCAGAAATCGATTCCACAGATCTATTTTATTTTGGTTTATAGATTTGGTTTATTTTCCACAAACTGACGTCTTGACTGCAAGTTTTAAAAATCATGAATCGACATCATCTCGCCTCCATCTCAAAATTAAACTGCGCGCTATAAAAATATTTCAAATAAATCGAAATTATTTTGACCACATGACTTATAATTTATTCATCACCTCGAATAGAGTCTCGCTACATTCCCTTCGACACTCCGTGTCCACGCGGGTGATTTATTTATTCACTCTACGTCAGCAATCGGCTGCAATCAAAAAAACAACAATCCTCCATCTTTGTTATTTATAATTTCTTCCATTTGCAATAGTTCCAATTATAAACAAACGATGAAAAAATAAAAATATTCCACTTGGATAGATAAACTTGCATCGGGGTTTTATTTTTATGCTCCTTCGACTCTCGAAGTGTGAGTGAGACTTTGTCGACGCGTCGTCTTGTGGGATTCTAAAAATAAGCCAACGAAAGAAAACATTTGCGCAAGACGATCAAAAGAAAGAATTTTCGTGTATTTTAAGAACCACCTGTAAAAAAAAAAAGTTTTTATGTTTTTTTTGCTTAGAATAAAACAATCCGGAAAAGACGAGTATCGATTTACTGGCAGTGCAGTTTGCCTTGGTAGAGACACACTTCACTTGTTTTCCATGGAGAGTCTCTGTGTAAGACGAGTCATGCTGACAAAGAGAGACAGAGACACGTTTGACCTTGTCTGGGTTGGCTAATGGTACGTAGTAGGCTCATGTGTGAGGGCGATCTAACTTCGCCAATGACACTCGAGGCAGCGAGCACCAGTTAACACTGACACAGTTCTAAGCGTCTGACAATGAGTTATGAATAGTGCTCGAGAGCCAATTCCGTGATACTTGAATTCTTTTCTGGAATATGAGAGGCAGAAGTCCTCCAAGTCTATCAGGGTTTTAATCAAATGCTCGCTTTCAATGAGTTGGGTACATCCATTAGAAGATGATTTGTATCACTCTTCAATGGCCTCACACGACACCCACAAAAAGAAAAATAAAATCAATATTCAAATCGATTAAAGAGAAGGTAAACGAGAAGGTGATGTGCACCTTCCTACACATCCATTTAGGGTAACTTTACAAGTGTGTGCCTATTTTTGTAACCATCCATCCATTCAGCCCCGAGTGCGGGCTCAACAACAAAGCGGTATTGTCTCCACCCTGAAGGATTATCCACTTCATCACAAAAAAGTTTTGCGGTGAAGTAATTTAATTATTCAAGACATTCGGCAGATGTTAACGAAAGCAAAAGAAAAAGTGAGCCTCGTGAGCTGTCGAAGAGAAAGGAGTGACCGATGGGATGATTGGAAAGGCGAAATTAATCGTTGGCCCTGACCTATCATACCTTTTTACAAATTGTCATTGAACATGAAGAGCAGCGGAATCCGAAGACAATTTGTGACACGCAAAACCGCAAAGACACATTTTCTTTATGATTCGATGGGTCTATAAAATTAATTTTACGAATTTCAATGGTAGTTGTCGGTTGGTTTTTTTTTATGACTTGGCGAATCAAGTGGAAACTATTTCGTCGACGTAGTAAAATTTGAAGAATTAAAATTCCTTGGAATGCTGCCTGTCAGTCTATCAAAAATAGTTTACAAGCAAATTAATTTAATTTTATTTGAATTTTTGTCAAAAAGCGAGGTTAGGGCCGAAATTATTTTAGTCGCAGAAAGAAATTTGATCAAGACAAGAGATCATTTTGTTTGATTTATGGTTTTGAGTTAATGACTGACCTAAATTATGATTAGAATCGGCGCATTAGAAATTATTATGGCAGCATTTAAGAGTTTCTATTTCTAATTTGACACGTGTGGACGGATTCTTCTGTTTTCAATAGCAACATGTGACCGACTTTTGGTTGCAAAAAGCGCTTTTGAGCGATTGATAATCGTGGAAGAACCCCTTTTTTATTGTCTTTTCCCAAGCAGATTTGGATCGTGACAGAAATACTCCTAAACAGATTTTTCGTGACAGAAGTGCTCTACATCACTCGCCGATACGATGGTGCTACGTCGATATCGCAAATCAATGAACTGGTGAATCCTGGTCATAAAAGCATCCTTTTCTTTATTGTCTTTTCCCAAAAATGATTTCTATAGATTATTCATGATAAAAAATGCTCTCGCGGGGGTTGTTAGTCGTTAGCGAGGTGTGAAGGCGTGAAATTTCTTTGTCCCTGGATCTGAATTGAAGCCCAAACATTCACTGTGCCCCCATTTTTATCTTTCTCGTATCATTTCACGATCGCTTTGTGCTTTTTACGACCTCCATATCATGGTTAAATGGAAGTTGTGACTGTAGGAGCAGCTTGGAGGTTAATATCTCACGCATGACTCTCAGTCTGGGTCAAAGCTGAGACTAAAGGAGAAGCAGGAAACTTTGAATGTGATTCGAGAGAATGAGAAGTTTTTCTCGGGGTTTTTTCATGATACAACGAAGGAAGCCTCGCATGTATTAGGGAAGTGTGAGGACAGTTGTATCGGGAAGGTAGAACACGTATACTAGAGCCTCGCCTTGTGTCATTTATTGGGACCAAAAACACGATACAAATCGAACTAACGATTACCATGTATTTTAATTCCATAATTTTCAAGTACAGTAAACTCTCGATAGTTCGAACATCTTTAATTCTATAAATCGAAGCACTCTCACAGTCTCTAACCTCTAGAAATCGAAGAAAACATATGCAATTTGGTTTCCTCGTTAATTCGAATTTATTTTTTGTGAAAACCTCTCTAATTCAAAAATTGTAGCATTTTGTTGTTATTTATATTTATTTGTTCTTCTTCAACAACTCTTAGTTGAAATGCGTGATTCACGAATGTGAGCCACATTTTTTTTTCTCTGAAACCTCTGTAATTCGAAGACCTACAGAGCCCAAGTTTTTTCCTGGTCCCGTGAAATTCGAACCATCGAGAGTTTACTGTGTTGTAATTTTATGTACGACGCAAACAAAAATAAAAACGATGCAGCTCCGAGTTCACGATAGTTTTTTAACGACACAACTTTGAAATGCTGCAAATGCGAACGACGCAAAACAAGGCTTCGTGGTACATTAAAATGATCAAAGCCAGATATGAAATTCTCGGAAACTGCTTGTGTAATTCGTCTGAGTCGTTAGGAAATGGTTGACCTACAACCAAACCAAGTAATTACCGATGTTTTGACATCCAAATTCTTCTTCCTAAGCTGAGGAAACGAGGTCACTTGCCTGGGTTATTGAGATTGTGAATGCACTTCAGACCAAGCTTCTTTGATGCAATTGGACAATTTCCTTCCACTCCTAAGAACATTTTTATCAGTTTCCTGTTGCTAAACAAACTGCGTTGGACTTTGAAATTGAAGAGCTTATTGCATGCCCACATTCTCATGGTTGCCACCATCGCAACAACACAGAGCGCTTACCTAAAACCTTCTTCCGAAACCCAACTCAAACATAAGTCCCTTTAAGCTTCTTGTTATCAGACAAAAACGAAACTCTTGTAGAATTATTTTGAAGCCCGTTCGTCGGTCTGCTTACACGACGCGAGCTTTCATAGCTCCGAAACCTTTTTCTCGTGTCCGTTTCAATGAAAAAGAAATGAAATCCTTACAGCATCAATTCCCTATCTGTTGGCCAGCCTAATATCTTCTTAGAGAATCCTCTTCAATTATTCTCCTAACAATTTAAAGAACACAGACACTCAACCAAGAAGCAATCACATTTTTGTTTGTAGAGCTGCGATAAGAAATCTCACGAATTATTTTCAACGATGCAGACTTTGATCTTGTTTTCAAAACACTACGCAATTGTGAATCTCTTGAATTGTTGAAGTAAATCTGTTTGCTATATTATTTTTCATTATCGTTGCAATTCGGTCACCACGTACAGTCCCGGGATTCACCGGAAATTTTGTTTGCGCTAACGTTGGTCGTCCTTGTTGGTCACTCATATAGATTGCGTACTTGTATATCGTACAATCCCATTTAATTTTCCCATGGATTTATTGAAAATTCTGTTTGCTCTCCAACCACTTGTCCTTGTTCTGGCCACCGCTCTTTGAACACGAAATAAATTCCACTACGAATAAATAATTTATTCACACTCAACGTTGCATTAAAATGCTTGTTTTTGCGTGCGGAAAAACGTGTCCGCAATCGATTGCAAATAAATCGAACGCAAGTGTAGGAGAGAAAAAAAAAAATGCAAACCACAAAATTTGAATCGGTCACACGAGTTATGCATTACACAGATCGAATGATTGGGACATGTTACTTTGATTCTCATTGTGGTTAATTGTTTACCCCTCCATTTTCACGTGATCCCATTAGGCTTTACTTTCATGTAAATGAGCTTCCCTCGTAATTGATGAACACTCCTGCAGTGAAATTCACATTCTCAGCCCGATAACTTAATGAATTCTGCAGCACAATTTGGCAGCCTACGTAAAAAAAACTGTCTGAACCTTTGCGCAGGGTGTGTTCGTTGCATTTCCGCTTTCTCTTTTTCAATGTTCGATGTTGGCGTTGCATGATTCTGCCAAAATTTACGACGCTAAAAAAAATATTCGTCTCATCTTTGAGTTATTTATGACACTTTGACTTTCTTCCAAGTTGAAAATCTCATTATTGGCGAGAGAGTGAGTGGGTTCTCCTCAGTTCCAAATCAATGACTACGTCAGGAATACGCCTTCGCAGACGAGAAGGAGCATTTAATTTTCCTGGCACCGAATGTACAAAATGAATTAACGGAAGTGATTAACATCCACCTCCACTGCCGTAAAAAAAAAAGGAGTTCGCCATCTTTGTTGAAACTGAATTGCCACTTTAAAGGTCAAAGAGAAGAACAAGGAAGATAAGGGAACATAAAAGCACGTTAGCAGCATGTCGTATCACTTTGAAAGTGTCCTTGACAGTTGAAGTCGTCGTCGTGTTTGTTCGCTTGTCTTCCCCCATTAAGGAATAAGGTCACTGTCTCTCTTGCTCTTCAGTCACTTCAGAGTTCATTCCACATTCAAGGATCATAACCACTTGAAAAGAAAAGAAGAAAAGAAAAAGGGGTTTAGCAAGCAGTGGAAGAACTGGATTAAGGACGCGAACAAAGAAGAAACGAGCACATAGCTCGCTTCGGAATTCAATTTAATGAAACTATTGTATGATAAAGTTGCAGCGTGTGTAGGAAATTGAATTTTATTCTCCACAGCTGAATTCGGAGTAAAAATAGAAATAAATTCTTAGATTGCCTCATGGTCGATCTCATGGCGGAGGTAAAGTGTAGTGAGTCATCGAGTTCTCCCTCCATTTGTGGAGAGATAATTAATTTCAACGACTCATGGAAAGTAACTTTATTTTGGGGGGGAAGAACCAGATTCTCTAGCAACCGGTTTTCCGTGTCGGGTGACGAATCTTTAAAGAGACAAAGCCGGAGTTCCTGTGATGACGGGGGCTACTTTTCTTAATCAGAAACCGTTTTGTAAATCGAAAGTCTTCACTTTTTGAGGTCATTTGACTTTGAGACGAGACAACAACACCCCAACACGCCGGTTATATGCAATGATTTCATTCCCTCGACAAAAATGTAATTGGCGCGTGGGACTAAACGAGTGCCATAAGCCAAATGGCTGTTTGACAGGTTGAGACAATTTACTGAGCTCGCTGAAGAAGTAAATTAAATTATGTAATCAACGGTAAGGTTAATTTGGTTCATTCATTTTTCTTTTCTTTTTTGTCATTTTGAAGCGCGCGTTAATTCGCGTGGCTTCGTGTTGAGCAAGAAGCACACGCCGGGCAATGGGAGTCATCGTCTTTGACGAGTTCAAAGACGTTCAAGCGAGGAATGGTGTGTCTTCTATTGACTGGCCTCATGATTTATCACTTGTCTGTCTTTTCTTTGTGTATGCAAACAATGTTTTTTATGCGAGTGGGCGGGAGATTTGCAGGCGAGAAGAGATTATGATCAATTTCGAGACACGTAACAACATTTCAATTTCAGATTAATATAATCCACCCCATTCTCGTGTTCAACGTGGTTAGGAATGTAAAAAAAGTTCTCAGAATGAGGCGGGCAAAGTTTTCTGAGGTCATAGATTTTTTTAGATTTTAAACTGAGACAATCCACAGCTGTTTATTTATTTCGGACGTGAAAAATGTCTCGCATAGACACACTGCATGCATCAGTACCCTGCCGCTGTTGCTCATTTTGTGTTTCCGACGTAGTAATCACCTGATTCATCTCCGTGGCGTGGTCTCTCCGACTTGACAGACTAAGTACACACCATTGTCGCCTTCTTGCCGCAAATTAGAGGTTTCATTTTACTTTGCTGCCGCACAATCTAATCACTGCAATCAAAGTGTTTTTCTTAGTTTTCATTTTAATCCAATGTCGTCGTCAGGGTGGAGTTTCCTGCATGCTCAGATCGTTGTTCAACGTTTGTTATCATCGATTTCTCTTTGGGTGTGAACAGCTCAATGGACTGGCGAGTTCGAGGAGTGTTACGTTTCTCTTTAACGAGCTAAAGAACTGGTAAAAAAACATATAAATCTGCTGCCGATAATTAGATACGGTATAAAGTGCGACCAATTACCAATTTTCTTAAACAAATTGCATTTAATTTGTGGAGATAATTTTGTTTGCGATACGGTCTTAAAAATTGTGTTGCGTGAAGCGAGCGGAAAAAATGGCGTTGTTATGGTAGACATATTTGTAGCTGTTAATCAGGAGAATGAGTGAAGTTGTGGTTAGGGGATAGTTGTCTTTTTTTTTTTTCTGTTAAACTTCGTTGTGATGGACATCCAGACAGTGTTTTCGGTCTGAAAAGAAGATAAGATAAATTAAATGTCTTTATACGAACACCGCCACATCCAGACTATAAAATATACGTCTTGCTAAGAAGCATTCAGATTTAAAACCTCAAGAGCTGCAAAATACGCAAAAAAGAAGCAAACTGCGGTCTTTCTAGGAAGCATTCTAGACTTTTCAGATTTAAAACCTCAAAAACTGCTAAATGCGCAAAGAAGCAAACTGCGGTCTTCCTAATTCTAGACTTTTAGGATTTAAAACTAAAAAAAACCTTCTAAATGCGCAAAAAAGAAGCAAACTGCGGTCTACTTTTCACAATTTAGACCTCAAAAACCACGGAAAAGGCGACACATGAAGAAGCATTCCGATGGCGCAGATTTCATACGGCTTTTCAGGCTCAAGACCCCGACATAGTTGCTGCTGCTGAATATGCGACTTACTTTGAAGCATTTCGTCTCCGCCTGCACACGGTTTTTCAGACTTTAACCTTAAAATATGCCAAATACGCGGAGAAGCATTTCAAACATCGATGACCGCAGACAGTCTTCCAAACTGAAGACCTCAAAAGCTGCCTAATGTGCGAATTTCTTTGAAGCATTTCAATCAGACAGCTTTTCAGACATAACCTTAAAATATGCCAAAGTGAAGTAGCATTTCAAACATTGTTGACTGCCGACAGTCTGTTAGACTTAAGACTTCAAAAACTGTCGAATATGCGACTTACTTAGAAGCATTCCAAACATCTCTGTCTGCAAAAGGCTTTCTGACTTATGTATAACCTCAAAAGCTGCCAAATACACGACAAGTGAAGTAGCCGTTGACCGCAAATAGTCTTCCAGACTTAAGACCTCAAAAGCTGTCGAATATAGGACTTACTTTGAAGCGTTTCGTCTCTGCCTGCACCCGGCTTTGTATACCTTAGCCCTAAAATATGCCAAACACGCGGAGAATATAGAAGCATTTCAAACATCGTTGACTGCAGACAGTCTTCCCGACGGAAGACTTTAAAAGCTGCCGAATGTGCGCCTTAAAAAGAAGCACTCTAAACGTCGCAGACAGTTTTTCAAACCCAAGATCCCTTTGAAGTCAACTAATCCATTTTATACTCGGCTTCCATTCGTCCACCATCCATTTGTGTCAAGAAGCGCTCAACTAATCTTCTCTAATGGAACTTATTGTCGTTTCCTCGTATCAAGTTACAACCATAACCCATTTGCTTATAAATTTCATTCATTCATCCACTCCATTCTCTTCTCTCTGGATCGTATTTACATTAAGGCCTTCTATTGTGCTATTTTTCAAAGCCACCTATCAGCAGCAACGAATGCACAAGTTGTATTACAAACGCTTCGTCGCTTCGCCACGCCGGTCGTTTTGTCCAACCAACCGTAAAGTTGCGTGACACCTCCTGCCTGCGCCTCTCCGATTAATGTTAATTACTTTCCTTTCTCCTTGCATTAGAAACACCTAGAGCAACAAGGCTCTTAAGTGGTTCTTTTTTTTGTTTTGTTTCATAGGTCTGCATGTTTGTGGACTACGTCGTCGTCTTCCATCGATGTTTTGATTTTGTGGAATTCATTGACCCAAAAAAAAATTTTTTTGTGCAATCGAAATGGAAATATGTTCGTGGTAAGAAACGGAAATTAATTCTAAAAATGGTCTAAATAACAACCGGCAAGTAATTCCTCCGAATGACATGGCATGCGATATCAGATTTGGAGGTTTGACCGGAATAATTTCTACAACGAAGTAGTGTAATTGGTTTGTTTTTAAATGATTGATTGGCGACGCCGGTGTGACCTACTGAGGGGGAAATTTGTTCTCTGCCAAAACATCGCCTAAGTGGGGTAATTGAAGTGTTTTCGTGGCCAATGATGTGGCCACGCCTATTAAGAGTCTTTGTGGTCAGTCTGGAGCGGCTATTTGGACATTATTCAATCAAAAGTGTACAACTTTTGACAGCAAATTGGTTACAGTTGAAGGCGGAAACATTTTTATTTCATTTTAGTTTCACTGCGATTGCCTTTCGTCGAAGTGGCAACGAATGTGTTCCATGGACTGTCATGTCACCTCAAAATGTTTCTGCTTTTCCTGTTCAATTGTATTTCTTCAGTCGATTTTTAAGTTGAGATTGACTCGGCTCCGGACCTTTATCTCAATGTATTTCTGTTAAGAAATCTTTTTTTTACATCGAATTCCTGGTTACCGTCTTAAAACCCTGATATCGATTATTAAACTTCTTGTGTCATTTTTATATCTTCAGATAATGTTTGATTTACTTCTTGAGTCTAATTTAAGAAAAGGTCCATGATGATGGATTCGTTTGATCTATTTCTTAAGTCCTGAAGATGTCAATGGCGATGGACCTATAATAATGATTTAATCTTCTTCAACACATAAAAATTTTTCTTTTAATTTTTGAGTGTACATTTATACTAATAATAGGTTATAACCTCTTAACATCCCTGGCAGCCATATTTTATGTGCTGTGGTTAATGGCTGACAGAAAACTTTAAAAATGGCCGTACTTCAATGAGATATAATAAAAATGCATTTAAAAAAAAAATCCATATGAGCATGAAGCTTGTTAGAATCGAGACTTTTAAAAGGAAATCGCCGCGATCACATAGCTTGTTAGAATCAGGACTGAGTTTTATTAGAAAAGACTGTCCTAGTTTTCGATTGAGTATTGGAAGTGAAAAGCATCTTCAGCAAACTCCTCTGATGATGGATGCTATTCTCGTAAAACTTCCCGAAATGTCGTATATCACATTTCCTCCTCCACACACAGTCCTTCTGTGTAATCATTATCCTCTGCAGACACATTGTCGGGACGGGCGTATGAAACCCAAATCGCCAACTAATTGGATCCCCATTCCGATGTCTATTTCCATGACAAGACCATCTTTCCGCGTGAAGGCAAATAAAGGAGAAAGGAGACTTGCGTAACATAATCATTCCATCCCGACTGTCATAACAGTCAACTGCAAATATAAGTTGCGTCGAAAAACTCCCACGGACAGACAAACCCAGCAATCTATTTTTTGCAATCCTCCTTCACAGGAGTCCGCCCGGAGTCCGGAAAGACCGATAAATGTCATCAGCTCCGTCGGAAAAGGATACTGACGCATGTAACCGACTGTGAATTTCTCTGTTCATGACATTTGACGAACGAATCTATATTTATGTTCCAAATAAAAACTTTTTGCTGACGCATCTCCACCATCGCACTCCACATAATCATTTAGTTCCCACGATGGAATTAATTTTTCCCAATGGTTAATAACACCGAACCATGCAACTGGAGCAGGGATTCTATTTGTTTTCTGCGGTAAACATACTTCTGGAAAATTGCCATGAAAACAAAAAAAAAGAAGAAAAGAAATGATTTCGTTGAGAAGAAAACACATCCGACAAATCTTTTGTAGTGTGGTGTGTGTTGTGCATTGCCAATTGAGGCCAGTCGTTGCTCTCGGCTGTAAGACACAAAAAAAAAAAAAAAAAAACAGAAAACGAGCGAAAACCCCGAGAATGAATGAGGAAGTATCTGTTAACAAAAGCTTAAATGGCTGCTGTCTTCCTTCCTGGAATTTCAAGTATCTACTGTATCGAGGAAAACGACTTAGTAAGCTTCTCCTCTGTGTTGTTCACTCGGCCCGCCGTAGTTTATCGTTATTGTGTTCGGTTTGTGTGCCTAGTAGAGCTGGAATGAAAGTGCTTAAACACTTCTTCACTCTTCCACACTCGTTTTTTTTTTTTTCTCTGTTTTGTTGTGTTTAATGTCCATGTTGGGTAATGTTGTGAATTGAAAATGGGAGTGCATGTGCATTTTTGATTGATAGTTTTGTGTGTTGTTGCATTTTGACGAGGATTTTAAGTTTGAGTCTACTAATTAAAGTTTCAAGTTTTTTTTTGATTGATTGCCAGCTGATGAGGAAGTGACACAGTTTTTTTTTTTTTTGTTGTTTCTTTGTAAACGCTCTTCGCGTGTCATAACCGACGGATAATGGACTTCTTCTTGTGATGAATTTATGAAAATCGTATGCAGATAGGATGTAGATTTTCTTTTTGATTTAAATGGTGTATTGCGAAACGCCGAGGGGGGCATAAAAAGATTGCACAAATGCTTTTAAAACGCTTTTATTATTTATATTGCCTTTTGTGTGCGTGGCCACGGGCACGGGCTTCGTCAAATGGGTTTTCAATTAAATGTCTTGACTCGAAGGGGTTTTGATTATTCTTTATTTGGATGTGGCATGGTCATGTTTGTGGCTGTTGTGTTGAACTCTGGTGTGGAAAATGGAAGTGTTGCCATAAACTGGAGAGAAATCGGAATGTGAGAGGGAAGTGCTCTCGGCGAGTGCATTGAATCTAAGGCTTATCACGGGAATAATGATGTGAAAGACAGACGGTTGTGGCTTGGGAATGTTGAACATTTTTTTTTCCTGGTGTCTCTTTGGGGTTTCCCAGAGCTGTTTGCATTTCATATTCACTTGGGATCGACGAACTGCAAGGCATTTCCCATACGAAAGAGTTCAATCATTTAAAGTTCAACGTGTTGCATGCTTTCTGTCCACAAGTTAGTGTCACAGGAGTTGACTGAGAACATTTTTTTAGTATAAAAAGTACACCTAGTGCCATTGGCGCTTTAAACCAACCCTTCCATTCGAATGGCTCAATCAAAGTTGAACTGTGTGCGCATTTTTTGCCAACAATCCTTTGGTGCAGGAGCTGATTCAGACTCTATGACAAGAAAACGCCACTCTTTACTATTTGGGCTCTAAGCCAACCCTTCCTAGACCGATCTCTTAACTGATTACCATTAAATCGATGTAAAGACGATTCTCCCGTACATCAAATCAACGAAACACATTCTTACAAATCCACTCGTGTGCCTGTTCTGTTCCTAATTTAAATGTCCATCAAAGCAAAGCAAAACCGCTTCTGAATTTGAAGTATAAAGAAAACATCGCAATGAACTTGACACCGCACCGAAGGTTTGTTCATGATTAAAACATAAAAACCAGCACGTGGAAATCTAAAGCAGATTATTCGAAAAAAAGAATTACGTTTCAATTTTTGTTATCTCTGCTCTGTCGTCACAAAAAAAAAAAAAGAACCCGTCGAGTGGCTTTCTCTCTGTGTGGGTTGATTAAATTTTGTGTGTGATCGATTCGAATCGAGGATGAGTGTTTATTATGTTGTGATGTTTTCATTGTTATGACCATTTCCGCTGCGTCTTTCAGAGATATTCATAACCGGTCCCTTGTGTGTGCATATCCGACTCAATTTTCATTCATTATTCATGCTGTCGTTTTGATTTTAAGAAGACCGTATGGGTGGTTTTGGGGATACAAAGGAATATTCATCACATCAGCATGTAGAGTCAGACAGGGATGGTTGGGAGGCATTTCAAGTGGGTATTTTCGTTTGCTGACAAAGGTTTAAGCACAACCGGATCTCAGTTTGAAAGTCTACTTGAAAATCCTTTTGTTTCGCACGAATGGTGTCATTAGCGTGAAGGTCTGAGGTGCAGCGTCATAAATGTGGTGCTGCCAACCAAAAGTTGTTTGGGCTTTGAAACGCAAATTCAACAGCAACTAATTGTAAGTGTGGCAACATCGTCACACAGACATTAAATTGTCCTCAGCTGCATTTGACCACAATTTAGTGGCACAAAGAACCACAAGCGAACCGCGGAAAAGCTCCGCTCTGGCCCTCTACGGACTGTTTACGCAAATTATTTTGAAGAACCACAACCACCGCATTCGACCACAATAACCACAATTCACTGGTCGCGGCTGAGGACAATTTGAATGTCTTTGGGGCCACTGAATTGTTATTTTTGTGGTCGAATGAGGCTGAGAACAACTTTAATATTTTCCGTATCGATGTGGCCACACTTACCGAAGCATTTTGCGAGAGCCTTCCCAGGTGTTCGCCTGTCATTTGCTGACCACAGTCTCCACTTACTCTGTGAAGAAAAACGTGATCCTACGGCTTTCCTCCAAGTTACGCACCGGAGCGTGAAACATTCGTGTGGCAATCCAAAAAACAAATGGCATTGTCTCGTTGTAGCCATCATCTCGTGGTCCTTTGTTCACTTGACACGGCGACGGAGTGAAAGAAGCCTCGTGAGTGGAAAGCAACATTCGCTTTAAATTGAAGCATGGCAGAAACACGTCGGACGATCACTTGGTTGTCTTTCATTTTATCTCAACAAATATGAAAAAAGTTCAATTGGATCGTAGAGCGACATTAGAAATAAGAGGCGGCTTCTTTGAGAGCGCAATCATTTCATTTAAGATCTTCGAGCATGATCGTGTGTGTTCCAATTTTCGCTTCTAGTTCATGAGCAATTCCCATGGGGTGAAAATATGTGCGCGTTCAATAAAAGTTTGCAATGACTCTTGTTGCTCTCGTTTTATAATTGCGAGTTCCTTCTGATCAATCGTCTGATTAGATCGTGGGAAAGTTTGCACGAAATCTAACCTCAAAATTCGTTGTTCTTTTCGTCATCGGGGGATTTTTTTAATTTCTGACGACCAACAACCGTCGATTCACTTCATCAGTCACTTGTCAGCACAAAAGCTCGACACCACTTTAATTCCTCATTACCCGGTAATATCGTTGTCAATAAGTTAACTCACATAATGAATGACGGCGGGTGAAAAAACAAAAAAAATTTGTTTACCAAAATCAGCTGCGGGCTGAGTAACAATAATTTCACCACGGCAAAGGCGCTTCCACAAATTTTCACAAAGAAACTGCTCGCAGGTAATAAATTTAAATGATCCCCCAACTTGGCTCAGTCCACAGCCCCTCTCTTGATTGCACTTTCCGACTGTCGCTGTGTTTGTTTGTTTTTCTGTTCTGTTTTGTGTATACTGTTGCTCGGTCAAGCAAGTGAGTGATAAAAACAGCCTAGAGCTTCAACAGCGTCCACTTAAGAGAAGGCGACCTCATCGAGAGAAGAAAGAACACACAGCAAGAGAGAGAGAGTGTTGGTCAATGAATTCTTTTTCTTCCTCCTCCTTCTCTAGACCGGTGACAGACACTTTCATTCGATTTTGCCACACCAGCGTAGTCTTGTTCTCAAAAAATTCATAAACAACAACCACACATCGAAGGCGTTTTTAGTCTAAATAGCTTCCACTGCAACTGCTCTGTCTACATGCGCGCAACTTATGTCTTCACACACAACGTCCGTGGAGAGAGAGGAGCACACCAGAGCACCCAAGCAGTCAAGCAACCATCGTCATCATCGTGGTCGACTACGTCGTCGTCGTCGACGACTAGACGTGTGTACCCTCATGTTATTCATATCGCTCTTCGCGCGGCATTTCTTGCTCTTGCCAGCGAGCGATTATATCCCGCACAGTGTGTGCCCAATTTATTAATTTAATTGTGAGCCAGTCAGCCAGCCCCGACGTACTGAATTTCTTTCTTTATATTACTTTCTTGCGATCGTCGCAAGAGGCTACATCATCGTCCATTCGCAGTTGATGCAGCATTCGTGCATTTCGTCGGTAGTAGTTAGTCGGTAGAAAAAAAAGGAAAAGAAGAATCGTCTTCCTTTTTTTTTTTTGTGTGGACGGTCACACAAAGCAGAGCAACAAGCGTCTTTTGTTTTTTTTTTTTTTTTTTTTTTTCGAGATCATCTTCAGGTGTAGTTTCGTGAATTGGGAACACACCACCTCTGTGTGCAAAGGTTCAACAAGTGTGTCTCTCGTTTTAAGTTTATTTTTTTTTTTTCACAAAGAACTATGCTCTAGTAAGTGGATTGTGTGTTGTGTTTTTGCTGTGTGTAGTGTGATGATTTCTCAATTACTAACAACAATCCTCTAAAGGACCACCGAAATTTTTCTACCACGTGAAATTGCATAATTGTAGCATTAAAGACCAAATCCAAGACACAGCGCAAGATGAGAAGGAGTAACATAAGAAGGTGTGTGGATTTTCAGTGTGTGTGCTGTGGGGTTTTTTTAAATGAAAATCTCTCAAGAGATTCAGGTCAAACGCTAGAAGATTAAAAATAAATAAACGCCAAGCGTATTTAAAAGAAAAAGAAAATTTACATTTTTATATTGCACAGGGATGTTCTAGAATCGCAACCGAGTGACAGCCGGTTGACAGAGTGCATGCCTTTTGGCCATTCAAGTTATGTTGTGTAACGGTGTGAGAACGCGTGTGTAAATTTATCAATAACTGGTGTTCTTTATCAAAATGTTGTGGAGTTAGATTGGTTAACGGAAATTGTGTTGATTAAGAACAATTTGCTTTGGTGTGTCAAGTCTTGTGATGTGTCGCAGCCGGCATGCATTGGTTCCTTGTTCGTTGTCAACCGATTGTCGATGCGGTTGTTGTTATTATCGCTGTACGTGGTGCACTTCCGCTCCATGTGGTTAAGAGCAGGAAAATAAATTCCTGTGGCTAATGCTAATGCCTTGCCTCGTTTTGTCATTTGCAATTCTTACAGTGCTTCTTGAATTGTTGACTTAGCATTTGCAAGTAGTTGAACTGCAGTCATTCACCGGTAGATCCATTTTCTTTCATTCACTTGGTTTTCTTCGAGTTTTTCTTGTGCATTTGTCTTCGCTGTTTGATTAAATCGGACACCGTTGTTATTTCAGACTTAAATCAGTCGACGAGTCGCCAGCAATTAGTCGCCACATGGCCAAATTTATTCAAACACCTTGTCAGTGTCTTCGGGCCGGCCAAGTTGTTGGTAATTCGAATGAGAAAAACACACGACGTGATATAAATACATCAAGAGTGGCATGAAAAAAAAAAAGGAGTCTATTCGTAGTCACTCACCCCGTGCGACCTCTTGTCATGTGACAAAAGCTGCCGGTTAATCACCTCTGATGTGAGGTATTTTGGTCATCGTGCAGTTAGTGTTTGGTATTTTGGTCATCGACTTTCAGTTGATGTTTTGGCATGCAAGTCAGTTTTAACGCACATGGGCGTGGCCAACCATAGGCGGTCATTTCTTAGCTTTCTCCAAACAACGATTGTGTGTTGTGTGGTTTGTCGTTCACGAGATGTAGTGATGTCGGAACCGGATCACGGAGATTTTTAGATCTTTAAGATAAGTTCCCAGTCTGCAGTCTTTTTCTACATGGTCTTTTTTTAAGGTGGTCTTGCAGAAAAGAAACTTTCGGTATTCTATTAAATGTTATTTGAGACATGTCCTGTGATCCTCTCTTGTTGTCGGATCTGGGTCACAAAATTTTTGTTTTGAGATTTATGGGTTTGTTTAATATGATTTCTAGTCGAGAGTCCCTTCCATCATCATTTGAAGTGTGAAGACTTTATTCGACATGCCGATTGTCTTAAAACTTAAACATCTAAAACATTCTGCGATCCTGTCTTCTCTTGTTGTCGACATCAGATCATACGTACCTAACAACAATCTCTTGTAGTCTCTGCGCTCTAGCCAGAACTAACAGCAGTTGTTGAAGTCTTTGAGTGAGTTTCTTTTGGACCTTCCCGCATCCCAAGCAAACAGCACGCGCCTTATAAACTGAAAGACCACAAACAAGTTTTTTGTAAATTTGTTTATTTTCCAAGCCTGAAGTCCGTTCCAATACGACACGCTACATTTTTAAGTGGTCTTCTTGGGAAACCCTTCGTTTGGCATTCCAGCAAAAGACTAACTGAGAAATTAGGCTTTCGAGACGCACGTGATCTGTGCCTTTGTATGTTTTTGTCAGAATCAGTCCACAAAGTTTTTGCGTATATATTTGTGAAACGGTTTTGTGTAGATGATGTCCAAGTCGGAGCATGGTTTCAGAATTTCCGGGTATCTGCCTAAAAATTGCGAACTTCTGACAAGACAGACACAAATGATGCTAAGATCATGCGGTCCAATCAACAAAGATTTTGCCTTTTCTCAAAAGTCGTCTAAAAACGTAAATTTCCATTTCCAACGTGATAAGACATTTGTGGTTCTTGTTTCCAGACAGATCTCACATAGAAAATGTCTTCCACCGAAAGTTGCCCAAAATGTGAACTTCCCAAACGACAAAAAACAAGACGACCTTCTGTTGTCGTATTCAAAAAAACGAAACTTTCAAAATGCATTCTTCAAATTCCAACTAAACCCTACTGCGCTTCGAACAAAGACATTCTGCCATCGTTTTTTTTTTTTTTTTTCCTTGAGGTAGATAAGTAACTACTTCAATGACGATGACTGCAACCCTTGCGGCTGATGTAATTTGCCACCTCATCCATGCAAACGTGAGACAATTGAATACGTGTGCGGTGTTTCTCACTGAAAAAAAAATGCTTCTACTTCAAGAGCCGCAAATGTGCACAAAGAAAAAACACATGACTTTTATCACGCCGTCAAAGCATTTGGTGGTGATTCTACGGAAATTAAAATCGCTATATTGTTCTGGATTAGTCAATTTAGAACAAATTCATCGTCAATGAACGCATGGACGGCTGTGAACGTCAACCTGGGTCCCATTCGGACATTTGAAAAAAGTTAGTACTTTAAGTTTCATCGTTGCATATAAATATTCATTTCATTAACATAACCTAGGAATTGAAGAAAATAAATCACTTACGAGTGAGTTATAAAGAAAATTCATTCTGCATAGCGAAAACTTGAGGAAATTACTATCTGAAGTTTATCGTCTTAAAATTAAGTACGGAAATAACTCCGCACTTGCTGCATCCGCTTACACGAGACAAGGGTGAGTCTTAAGTAAAGCGGTGTTTCAACTTTCAGCTCATAAATATAACTCCAAAGGCACAAATCTACTGAAAGTGCTCCGAATTATAAGAAAAACTACTGCGGCTGCTTGATAGTGGCAACCAAAGATGTGCCATTGACAGTTTCACGACCAAACCTGCTCATAACCTCCAAATGCGAAGTCATCCATGCGTAACGATTTTCACTGGTGCTCTCCAATTCACATTTCCTTGTTGTGTTGGCCATTTTTAGGAAACCTCGCACCTCAATGACTTAGAAAATTTCAAATCTCTTCTCTGTACCTCAACTTACAGAACTTCTACGCCTGTCCTTCAACTCTACATCGACCCTGCATCAATAAAAGACCAGATTATCCCAAGACGGCATCCACCAATGTCTTTAGCAACAATGTCTTTAGCACCAAATACCCAATCATACGTGTTAGCTAGAAAACAATAAAATCCGCAACACGCTCAAATTATTCACTCATTAGCGCAAAAATGGCATGGGCAATAAAATATTAGCCACCCAAGAGCTTTATTAGCACCCGTCATGATTAGCATATGTGGAACTTTTATGATCTTGAAATCAAGCGCGTAAATATGAGACATTCTGCTTTGTCTATTTTTGTTTGACTCATCTTTGTTTAGAATAGAGAAACGTTTGCACTTCTTTCCACAGGAAGCTGTCTCCTAGTCACATAACCTCACTAATGTTACTTCATACCTTTTTTTTCCTGTTTAAAGATTAGTTCAATTGAATTTAATTGTAGCAAAGCATTTGTACGTGTCTTTGATGCAATTGGAAAAAAAAAACATGTGTTCGTTCTTTTTGCTTTCTACGTTTTCTAATTTTATTACCAATGAACGTGACGAAAGTGGTTTAATTGCTATAAACAGCTGAAGCAACTTCTTTTACGTTGTGTGGTTGCAAACCATTTGTTATGACTTTTGCTTGGACTTTGCGAACCAGGGAGATGACGCAAGAAGTCACTTAACATCTTCGGGGTCTTTGGAAATCACACAAGTCTTGTGCAAAACCTTGTACAATGGAAAGTGAAGAAGGAGGTGATAAGATTGCATAGTTCTATTTAATTAGAATTTAATTCGCACTTGAATTTACTAGAACTTTTTAATTGGTCTTTATCTAAATTCAATATCCGATTTTGTTCATTTGAAAAGTGTCGTTCGTTGAAATCACTATCAGCGCAATTCGGTGGAAAGTTGTTAAGCAGACAGACCCGTGTGCAGTGCCCAACCCTTGCTCTTGAAAGGCATGCATTAGAAACTGTGTCCATTCGAATGAATTTCTCTGAATGGCATCAAACAGAAAGCAGTCTGTGATTGTTGTGAAGTCTTGTTATTGTGACAACCATAAATTTTTTACACAAACTAATAATTTTCTTTACGTTTTCTCACAACCAACTAATAATTTTCTCTTTTTTTTCTCTCTCTTAACAGCATTGCGGAGGAGAAGAAAAAACTGGGCAATGACCAATATAAAGCACAAAATTATCAATCAGCCCTTAAATTATACTCGGATGCGATATCGCTATGCCCAGATTCGGCAGCATATTATGGCAATCGTGCTGCATGCTATATGATGTTATTGAATTACACGAATGCTTTAAATGATGCCCGCACAGCAATTCGAATCGATCCGAAATTCGAAAAGGCTTACGTCCGTATCGCCAAGTGTTGTACAGCACTCGGTGACATTATCGGTACTGAGCAAGCCATTAAGAAGCTCGAAGAAATCGATCCCTCGAACAGTGCGATTAAAGCTGAACAGCAATTGTGCCAGCAATTGCGTCAAATCGAGAAGACCGTACAGACCCAGTATGATAATCAGTCATATAGAAATGTTGTCTATTATTTAGATAATGCACTGAAGATCTCACCAGCCTGCCTTAAGTACAAGCTGATGAAAGCTGAGTGTTTAGCGTTCCTTGGTAGGACAGCAGAAGCTGTTGACATTGCCGTTAGTGTAATGAAAGTCGATACCACCTCGGCGGATGCCATTTACATACGTGGATTATGTTTGTATTATAGTGATAATCTTGAGAAGGGAATTTTGCATTTTGAACGGGCTTTGCAGCTTGATCCAGATCATAAGAAGGCAAAGACCATGCGCAACAAGTCAAAGTTACTCAAAGAGAAAAAGGAGTCTGGCAATGTACTCTTCAAGGCTGGCAGATACCGTGAGGCACAAACCGTGTACACAGATGCCCTGGAAATTGATCCGCTCAATAGGGACATGAACAGCAAGTTATACTATAATCGCGCTTTGGTTAATTCGAAAATCGGCAGCCTAAGGGAAGCCATTGCAGATTGCTCAAAGGTTTTGGAAATAAATTCACAGTACTTGAAGGCGTTACTTTTACGTGCACGTTGTTATAACGATTTGGAGAAATATGAAGAGTGTGTTGCTGATTACGAGTCAGCTTTCCAAATTCAAAAGACTACCGAAATAAAGAACCTGCTACGTGACGCCAAGTTTGCATTGAAAAAATCAAAAAGGAAGGATTACTATAAGATTCTTGGCGTTTCCAAGAATGCTAATGAAGATGAAATCAAGAAAGCGTATCGCAAGAAGGCTCTTGTCCATCATCCGGATAGACATGCTAACTCAACGCCTGAGGAACGCAAGGTGGAAGAACTCAAATTCAAGGAGATCGGTGAGGCGTATGCCATTCTTTCAGATACTCGCAAAAAGATGAGATATGATAGTGGACAAGATATTGAAGACCAAGAACAAGGTAATTGAATGATACAGGTTTTGTTTTTTATCCTATTTGGGGAATAGGGTGGTTAGTCCACACAAGTGTCTACTATCATCTTTTTCGTTGGAAGTTGTGACATCAGTTTACTCCGCAAATAAGAGGCATGCACTTTTGTTTAACCTCTGTTCGTTATTTACTTGTCAGGCAGTCAACCCTTGGAGGGTTGTGCCTACGCTGCTTTCCAACGTTGCGGGAGTTGTAAAAGAATGCAATCTTTTTGGAATGTATTCGCTGAATTCACAGAAGAGACTTCACGATTTGCAATTCTTCACTGTTAAAAGTTGAATTCCCAAAGACTTCAATGTTAAATGTTGCATTCCTAAAGACTTCAACGAAATTGGTTGAAGTCCCAAAGACTTCAAGTGATTGGTGGGACTTCAAGTGAATAGTAGGGACTTCAAAGTGACTTCAAAGAATGCACATAATTCTAAAGACATGCATTCAATTGATTCCAATCCATTGAATGTCCCGAAAGGTGATTTCAAAATTGAAGTCAAACTTATCAAATGAAGTCAATTGAATGAATCACAAATCGTAAAGTAAATTGATTAGTTAAATCAAAAGATTGCATTCTTTTACATCTTTGGTTCCGGGAAAACTGCCCTGCTTATAAGCAACGTCAATATCTTCCACATCTTCATCTGGCAGACCTACCTTATAAAACTTAACTCATTTTTCTTATTATGTGAAAAATATTAAACAGAGCTATCATAATCTCAGGTTGTTAATCAAATTGTGGTTAGCTCGTTAAGACCTAAGCTTAGGTCTAGGTTAAATTTTCAGTGACGCCCCAGTAATGGCATTAATTTTCAACTAACGCTTCTAAATTACAATTGCCACGTGCGATGGTGGTTTTGAAAACATTTACACATGTTCGTTAGACAGATATCTTCTATTCCACCAGTTGTATTTATTTTCCTGGATATTCGATACGTGCTTTGTGGAGCTCTATTAACAATTCTACTGTTTTACTGCACGTCTCAAATGTTTTTTTGTTATCATTTTATTGAATGATTCAGTTGTTAGCTATTTCTCTGATTCATCAATTCACCAGAGTCCGTCTTTGTTGATTGGTTCGTTTACATTCAGACTTAAGGAGTTTCGGAATGTTCTCTGGGTACCTGTGAGTCGTCTAAGTCTAAGTCATTGCTGGGTGTCAACATGTTTTTGTGTCTTTGAGGTTTTCCAATAGTTATGTGTAGCCTTACAATGTTTTGTCGAACTCCTTATGGCGAAAGATGAAAAATGGCGACGAAATCAGACTTAAAAGTCATCAGCCACAAACTAAAATCACTTTAAATCACACAATGCTCTTGATTTACTTAAATCAAAGACTTCTAAGGCAGGAATGAGTAAATAGAGTGTGTAAGCAATGGCGTCACTATTTCGAACTCTAGCATTGTTTCTGAAGCACGTGTGTTCAAGGAAAAAGCCAGTTTATAGGTTAGGTTTCGAATCAAAATATAATAAAAACATGAGGTGTGGGTTCTAATGCACACTTGAATTTCATAGTATGGACTTAATTTATGTGAAAGGTAAGTAGGGTTAATAATTGCGATTAGTAAACTACCCAGATAAGCAACTTTCATGGGCACAACTTTTGCGAATGACTGCCAATCTTCCAAGAGGATTACTGTACATCAAAATTTTTTGGGAATTCATTGTTACAATTAAAAAATAAGAAACATTTACAGTAATATACTGGTTGCGATTAATCTAGTCTCTGGTTCTCCAAACGCTTACTTGACAAAATATAAGGAAGACGTTTAGATATCGTGTCAAATGATACGTGGAGAATTCCTTCGCAGTCCCTCTAAAATAACGAAACTTGGACGAAATTGTTTCTTATATTTCGTATTGTTCGTAGATGTTTTCTTATGGACTGATAGAGCGGTCAAAGGCGGTCTTCCTCTTTTTTATCTCTATCGTAGTTTATATTTGACCCATAGAAACATCTATTTCCACTAGTGACTTTTAAAGATCTTCGTTACACAATATTCGAAACCAGCAATAAGGTAGGTAGGTAGGTTGTGTGGTGGACTGCGCAAGGCAGCCAAGCACTTAGTCCAGATGAGGCCCATTATGATACCACATGGAGCGAATGCAAAACATCCCACTACTCCAGAAACCAGTTGGAGCTGAGGATACGCCTTATGCTGGTGTCAGCAAGTTCATCATCATTAGTGGCATAACAGCCCACGAAGGGCCAGAGCCTAGCTTTTCGCGCCTGTACTGTGTTGTGCGCGTTATAATTTTTGACACATGTGGCGGGGATCTACAGTTTATTGCCGGTTCCAAACGGCGAATTGCGAAATATTTCCGTGACAGAGGTTACTCCAGAAGGATTGTCAATCGTTCGCTGGAGGTGGGGCCGTGAAAATTATTTGTGGTGTTTTTTCCCCGAGCTGTATTCGAACCCGGGTACTCTCGCTTAACAGTCCGACACACTAATGATTAAGCCACGGCGCCCACATGTCAGCAAGTTCACCGAGGTTATTTAGAAAGTAGTGACCGAGATGCTTCTTTCTACGGTTCGCGAGGGCGCTGCAGGTTCCTAAAAGGTGGAGCGAGGTTTCTTCCTCTTCTTCGTCTCTGCAGCTTCTGCAGAAGTTGTTGCCGGTAGGCCCAGTCGGGTGGCATGTTTGCCAAAAGTAGAATGCCCAGTTATGACACTGATTAGGTTCCTTAATCTTAATTTTGATATAGAAGAGCGCGGTAGCAAGAGGTGCGCAGAGACCGACCTTATCCAATTGGATGGTTTTACTGCTTCCGTGTTTGGCAAGATCATCGGCCAGGCAGTTTCCCGAGATGTCATCAGCAATAAATACCCTTCCATAAATGTGAAAAAAGCTAGAAACACGCCAAACACAGTAGTTCCAAGAGATCTAGGCTTTGACCCTCTACGGGTTGTTACGATAAAGGACAAAATCTGGTTGATACCCCATGCGAGTCCAATTGACAGTCGTTTTTCTACGGATGAGACACCAACCCATCAGAGAACGACGGGGAACTAAATGCTTGTCCTTTTTTTTTTTTGATGTGATGTGGAAGCCTAGGCAAGGGGAACAGGCCCGTTCTGTTCCAAGTAGTGTGAGACTTTCACCCACTAAAACCGTCGTTTTCTTGTGCTAATTCTCTTGATAGGAATGTTCCAAAATGATGCAGTAACATAAAGAGCACTCATTTATTACTTTCTCATTATGCGTAGACGGTAGTGTGATCCAAATGGCCATTCAAAATCAAATCTGTCTTATAAAATGGTTCTTACTATCCTACTGTCTACCTGTTTCTTTAATGTTAGTTTAATTGTGCCTGTGTGGCATATTTAACTCTCGCCTTACGTAAAGACTCTGCCTGGAAAGTTTGTAAGCTTAGTGATAATCCAAAGTGTGAATCTTAAATAAGACGAATGCTTTATTCAAGAGCACCAGACTACGGCTCTTGTGGATCAAATTATTTCGTTAGGAGAAACACTTAACAATCGCACTTACGCGAATGAATGAAAAAACCTTCTCTAGTTCGCTCGCCACACGGAATCACTGGAACACAGAGTTAGAGACGCTTGTATGTGACTAAAATATAAAATTAAAATGCTATTTTTATCTTTCAATCAAATTACCAAACATTATTAATAACAACTTTTCCTTTTTTCCATTTTCAGAATTTGATCCTAATCAAATGTTCCGGCAATTCTTCCAGTTCAGCGGTGGCAATAGCGCTTCATTTAATTTTGACTTCTAAATATAAAACAAAAAATAAAAAAAAAAATAAATAAAAATAAATATAATTAAAAAAGAATACCACCTTTACTCTGATTCTCTTTATCCAAGATCTCTATTTGCCAGAGATTAATAAAAAAAAAAAAAATAATAATAATACTACCGAAAAGCAACCATCTACAACACTATGCCTAAAAGTAACCAACCACGTGGGCATCTCTGAATTAAGGATGAATAATTTAAACAATAAAATCAATTCTTTTTTTTTTTCATATTTTAATGTTAAACTGTTATTGAACATTTAAATGAATTATTTTGTATTAATTTCGTTTTTTTTTTGTTTACCAAAAAAGAAACTAAAACTAAAAATATTTTTCATCATATTCAGTTTTGGAAGAGTCACATTGTTGCCTCCGTTTAGATTAGACATATGTTTTTTATTATGCATAATAGAACAAGAGACTTTGGTATACATAAAAAAAAAAATAATTAAATAAATAAAAAAATGTAAAATTTTGTTTTCGTTTAAGAAGATGAGAGAAATATAGACAGACTAGAGTAAAGTACAGAGAAAAAAAAAAATACAAACAAACAAAATAAACCCCAATTGATAATGTTTCCAAAGAAATGTGATAAGAATCAGAAGAAAATAAAAAGAAAACATAAAAAAATCAAACCCAGTGGGAACTTGTTACCAATTAAATGAAGTTAAAATATAAAATAATGGAAATAGTAGAAAAATAAGAATCCCAATAGACAACCCGAAACCCAATACGCGGATATTAGTTTTTTAATGATCCTAGAGATTTGTTTTTGAGTTTCTCTCCTTTTACCTTTTTTTTTTTTTATTTTTTGTTTATGTATTTGGAGCGCGTTTATCTACATTCATCTTACAGTATAAATATTAATCGTAAAAATAAATGGACAACGCCGGAACTTTTAAAAAGTTCTTGGTTTAATTGTGAACATTTTGTTTTATTCATTTGAGGAGACATGATGGAAATCTAGGAAAGCGAGAAAAGCCAATTGTTTTGCTTCTAGTTGATGGCAACATGCCAATGTCCGTGGTAAATGAACTAAATTCTTATTTACATGCATCCTTTTGAGACTCTTGCTTAAACAAACCCGTGTTGATGCCAATCACACAGTTTATGGCTGCTTTGTCACACGGCAATAGAAATAGAAACTTGCTGAAGCTAAATGAGTTGAGAACCATTGCATTGCCCCCATTAGTGGAACAAGTGGCCGAAGAAGATGAGATGAGCTGAGCTCTTTTTCTGAATATTCAGTGAAGTGCGCGTAAAGCAGAGAGAGGCACGAGAGATGCGAGTAGCTCACATCTTAAAAGTTAAATTGCCAACTTACTAGCCTGCTTTATAGGCTCATACCGATATAATCCGGTATGAAATTTTCCCCACTAATGGGTCGATATGACCCGAAACTGGCTCGCAACAGTTCAAGATATGTTTTGATTTTTAGTTGAGGTTTAAGGATTGTGCGGTTCTATGTCTTGGTCGGTTAAAAAAGGTACTTCTAAAAGAAGACTCCGTGATTGAGCAGTTGTATGTTCAGGAGTCATGTATTCAGAAGACTTCTGCCAGTAGTGAGGAAAAAGATAACCTAAACGACCTTCTGTGAAGTCGTCTAGCTGCTAGTGGAGGTTCCGGTTTCCAATTTCTTTTTGTCTAAAGTTGAATCTTATAGACTTTGGCCATAACAAGGCTTTAACCATTATGTGAACTCATTTATCTAATAACACGAAGAGTAAGACATGTGCCAGTAAGTTACTGAAAACAGGCCAAGACCGCCGACAGGGTACGGATATTTATCAGTTGTCAATTAAGATTAATTTCTAAACCGCAAAAGATGAGTACAGCATGTAGGATATACATCGGGCAAAATATTTAATTTAAAAAAACCGGTCAAGTGTGTGTTTTACTCACCCGCCGAGGGTTTCGTTCGCAAACAGATTAGTAGCTTAGACTTAATATAAGTCTAAGAAATTAACAAACTAAAATAGTCAAATCAAATTAAACTCAATTCACTGTTCATTCACTAAAATTCTTTCATTTCGAACGAAACTGAACAAAAGAAAATCCTTTCCCATTTGCTGATCGCGCCAGCCGTGTGAAAATTGCTTTGGTGCATTTAGGGGATGAAATGCCGCAAGCGACACTGAGACTGCCGTCAATTCATCGTTTTTTGCGATAACTTATTCGATTTAAATCGTTAATATCTCGAAAAATTGTATGAAAATATTTTTTTTTACAGAATATTTTATTGTTCTTTCGCCGAGATCTACAAAGTGGCGTTTTTGGATCTTCAAAATTCGAATGTTGTTGTTTTTCGGTTTTTGGCCAATATCTCGAAAACTATAAAAGCCAGAGTGTTCAAACCAATTTTAACACAAAGATTACATCAAAACCTACATTCCAGATTTTTTTTTAAGATTTTTAGACTAACGGGTGTGGAAATGAGAGGTTTGGGCGCCTTTTTTGCGACTTTGAAGCTTAATATCTCGAAAACTAAACTTCCGAATGAAAAGTTCAAAATGAAAACTCTATTTCATTTTGCAAGACCTATCCGATGGTACCTCACCTAATATATTCCCGTGAAATTTTTTTCAAAAAAAGTTAGTAATCAATTTATTTTAGTATGAATAAAAAATCATACACGATTTTTGGATAATTTTGGGGTATTGCGATGAGTTGCCCCATAACTCCAATTTTTTTCAGATTTTTAGGTCAAAGATTCTAGAAAATAAGGTGGGGGACACGGTACACAAGTCAGTTTTTGGCAGTTTATTGGCTAATAACTTCTTACCAATAAGAGTGAGATGATTACTATAGTACAACTTTTTGATCTAACTATCATCCTCTTTCCAACGATACCCAAATCAAGGAACTAGTAAAAGAAATATGCTTTTTCAAATTTAATATTGGTACTAAGCTTTTTGCTAATATGAAATTTTTTTTAAATTTTTTTACCTGAACTTTCTTTGGACAAGTAAAATACATCTTTTGGTGAAGTTTCATTTTTTTTATTTCTTAGTGGTTCCCCAATTACCAAGGTTAAAGCCTAATGACAGACAGATAATCAAGACACCGCCCCCTTTCCAATGATGGGTGTCATCGACCGTCAAAGTTAATAAAAGTTTTTTCGGGCGTTAGTATTAGTACTAACGTTTTCTTTAATCTACGACTGATTCCAAAAAAAATGCATGATTTGTTTTTGGTTCGCCTAGATACATCTTCCGTCCAAATTTCATCCCATAACTACAAAGGACTTATAGGTTACAGTCAAATATGTACAGACAGACAGACAGACACTGTGTACTATGTAGACAGACAGACAGACAGACACTGAAGTCATTCCATAAGGGTTTCGTTATTCCTTTGGAACGAAACCCTAAAAAAGCCGGTCAAGTGTGAGTTTTCCTGACCCGTCGAGGGTCGTCCTTTCGTCAACAGATGAGAAATAAGGCTTAGGTAGGTAGGTAGGTCGTGTGGTGGGCTACGCAGGGCAGTCAAGCACTTAGGCCAGATGAGGCCCATTGTGATACCACAAGGAGCGGATGCAAAAGCATCCCACTACTCTGGAAACCAATTGGAGCTGAGGATACGCCTTATGCTGGTGTCAGCAAGTTCACCGAGGTTATTTAGAAAGTAGTGACCGAGATGCTTCTTTCTACGGTTCGCGAGGGCGCTGCAGGTTCCTAAAAGGTGGAGCGAGGTTTCTTCCTCTTCTTCGTCTCTGCAGCTTCTGCAGAAGTCGTTGGCCGGGAGGCCTAGTCGGGTGGCATGTTTGCCAAAAGTAGAATGCCCAGTTATGACACTGATCAGGTTCCTAACCTGAATTCTGCTGAGTCTTAGGAGACTAAGTGAGTGTTCAGGATCTAGCCTAGGCCAGATTTCCCTGGTGACGCGACAAGTAGTACCATTCGACCACCTAAGATTGGTTGCCGCAATGGTCTTGGATTTGATGTGGAGGAGCGCGGTAGCAAGAGGTGCGCAAAGACCGACCTTATCCGGTTGGATGGCTTCACTGGTTCCGCGCTTGGCAAGATCATCGGCCAGGCAGTTCCCCGAGATGTCACAGTGTCCCGGCACCCACATGAGGTGAATGTTAAACTGCTCTGCCATCTCGTCAAGAGATTTGCGGCAGTTAAGAGCTGTTTTTGAATTAAAAGTGACAGACTTCAGGGACTTTATCGCAGCTTGACTATCCGTACATATCGTGATAGAGGTATGCGATACCACGTTGTACTTTAGCCACGACAAGGCTTCCTTGATCGCCATTACCTCTGCTTGAAATACGCTGCAATGGTTGGGAAGACGAAATGAAAACTGGATTCCCAAGTCTTCGGAGAAGACTCCTCCACCGACTCCGGATTCAGTTTTTGATCCGTCGGTGTAGATCACCAGAGATTCATTACTTATAGGTATGCCTTCACTCCAGTCAGATCTGGAGGGCAGGCTGAAGGAGAAACTTCTTTTGAAAAGAGTTCTGGGGCGAGTATAGTCTAACTCCCTGAAGGGGAGATCTATAGACTCAAGAATGGTAGAGTGACCCATGCATCTAGAAGGCCACGATTGAGCGGCTCTGATCCTTACTGCTGCACAGGCTGCGACCTGCTTGCCGAAGATATCTAGGGGTGGCAGGTGAAAGATGATTTCTAGGGCAGCTGTGGGTGTGGTTCTGATTGCGCCACTGATACAGATGCAGGCAGATCTCTGCACACGGCTGAGAAGTTTGAGGTTAACACCCTTTTCCAGGGCATTCCACCATACTACGACTCTGTACAGCAGTATGGGTCGTACAACAGAGGTATATAACCAATGGGCAGTACGAGGCTTTAGACCCCATTTACATCCGATTGCTCTCTTACAGCAGTAGAGAGCTGCTGTGGCCTTTTTGACCCGTTCAAGGATGTTGGGTTTCCAGCTTAGCTTGTGATCAATGATGAGACCTAAGTACTTAGCCTTATCCGTTAGGGAGAGGCTAGTCCCGAAGAGTCGGGGAAGGTCGAAGCGAGGGATTTTGTACTTCCTAGTGAAGAGTATGAGCTCAGTTTTTTGGGGGTTTACCCCGAGGCCGGATTCTAAGGCCCATGCTTCCAACTTGGAGAAGGCATTCTGAATCAGTTCACTGAGCGTATTGGGGTATTTTCCGGAGATGGTTATTGCAACATCGTCTGCGTAGGCGACAACAGTACAGCCCTCCCTTTCAAAATAAGGCTTAAATATAAGTTAAGTAAATTAACAATGTCAAGTGACTTCACTAAAATTCTTCATATCGTTTCAAATAGAACTAAACAAAAGAAAATCCTTTTCCATTTGCTCTATGTGTCATCCGTGTGAAAAATGACTTGGAGATTTAAAAAAAAATGGTCGCAAGCTAGTTTTTGTATTTTTTTTTATAAAAAGTTATTGCTAGACGTGTTTTAATGCGGTCACACATCGTGGTGATGTGTTCGAATAGCCATTCTGTCTCCAGATCTTAGCCCAATTGATAACCGTAGCACCATTTTAGCTTAAAGAATTTCATTCAAGAAGTTTCGCATTCAACATCTGATCGTGTATGACTAAGAAAGTTCAATGGGTCAAAATAAGTAACTTTTTTTTTTTTATATAATCGGTGCATGCTAATGGGGTTTGGGCTACCCTTAAGTATCCTGTTTAAGAAACAGCACGGGCCCACAGCCATACGTAGGCCAGATAAGGCCCATTGTGATACCACAACGCGGAAATCTTTTCGAAGGTACCAAGTGAGAGATGGAAAGAAGGTACCGGTGCGCGTTGGTTTTAAATGTCGTCATGTTATACTTAGATGGGATTGATTTTGACAGCATTTGGTAAGTTGGAAAAGCAGTGAAAGTACTCGTTTGAGTACAATGGCTAATAAGGTAGGCATTTCTTTTAGATAATTATTCGCATGGAAATGGAATTTAGAACCATCAAAACGTCAAGATTTTATGGCCGAAGATTTCAAAACTTGGGTAGCGCTTTGGATTTTGTGGAAAGTTCATCAAATCATGCCACTTTAGACTTTGCTTTGATACCGCCAGATTCATAATTGTAATACTGATGAGTAGGGTGACACCGGGAATCTATATGCAAACATCTTCAGCGATAGTGAAGACGACATAACACTTCAAGAACTATACCGCAGGATAGACCATTCAAAACCTTGCGAGAATTCTCTGAAATGGTTACAAAGATCTTGTGATGTTGAGATGTCAAGTGCTTGCTTTTTCTTGCAAAAAATTATCCAGCGATTTGCTACTTCGTCTATAGCATTTACTGCTGAAATTCATTTCCCAAAAGAATTGAAAAGCAATTGCGCTGCCATAATTGCGTCAATGCCATAATCGAATTAGTTAGATTTGCGAGCAGTGTGGAGTATCACTTTGTGTGGAAAATGTTTCCTTCAAGATGTTTCATACAAATAAAAATTGATCTCATGTGAGGCATTGTACCCGCTTGGGTACAGTCCCAAAAGCCTATTGAATAACGTGTTTTTTTCATTCTACCATATTTTTTGAGTTTCTTTTGTTCCTTTTACTTAAATAAAATAAATGGATCCCAAAAAATTTGGTTTTAAACACTCTTGGCTCTTAAAATTCCAATGCCGGTTTACGTGGAGAATCCTCATCAGACTAGAAGAGAGAAAGTGAAACGTTGTAACTTGAAGGATGTGGGAATACACGTTGAATGAAAAGCGTTTAATGCGAATAACTTTGCCAAAGAAGTTGCCACATGCCACCAATGAAATCGCAGCACGAATTCTTTGCCCAGGCTCTCACACTCGTATAAACGTTTCTCTCTTATGTACTTGCCCTTCTTCTGAAGAACCTTACGTTGCATCCTGGAAGGTCCATATGCTGTGCGAGTTTGTACAAAGCGGCAGCCTTGCTGGAAGGGCTAGTGAAGTGCTTGCTGCCTCGATTCCACAGACATGAAAGGCTCTCGAGTTTTCGTAAAAATGTCGTGTTCATCGCTTCACTTCAGAAGTATCCGTTGGTCGTTTTCATCGATTCGTCGTTTTCCGGGTTTTCAATGTTGGCCATGTTTGGCGGCTGGGCAAATATGGAAGATGAATGCGAATGTCAGGAGAAGAACCCAATGTCTTGTGTGAAAATTTGCCCACTAAAATTCTTAAGGAATGTATCTCTGGCACAAATGAAAACATTCGACGCGCTTGCGTTAGTTGCAGAGCGAGCTGTTGATGTTCCTTTCAGGAGTGATAGACTTCGCTGCCAACTGTCTTAGTTGTTAAACAAAATCAAGTGACAGCAGCACCAGGACAGGAGTCGGCGTAGATGGTGGCAGTAAAATATACTTTACATTGACCAGGCCAACGATAAAGGGTGATTCAGAGATTTACTTCTTAGTTAGGAGAATATCACAAATGTCTGTCGTTCTGAATGCATGCAACTAAATAGTTCGGTAGCATATATACAGTATGCGACAAAAAGACAGCACATGTACCTTTTTTCGTATTTTTTTTACTTGAAGCTAACAAAAACAGCTTCATTTTGCGTAGTAGTCATTTAATAAAATCTAAAATAACAATGAAATACAAATTAGAGCATAAAAACAAAATAAGATAATTTATTATAAAGTGTAAGCACCATAAGTGGTGCGACAAAAAAGATAACACTTTTTTCTAAAAAAAAAATGTAAAAAGCTGCATGTAGAAACATTTCAGATGATAAAAACTAATAATGCTTTGATCCTCCTTGTTTTTTAATGAGAAATGATTACACTTAAACGATGAAAACCATATCTCAACTTATCCTTCTCTATAATCCTAGAAAATCATGTCATGTGCTATCTTTTTGTCGCGGAATGCAGACTTGGAACACATTCCTCGAGATGTGCATCTTTCTTGGCTGTTCTCCAATCAACTTGTCTCTCGTTCGCACCATGTGCTGGTTTCTCAGCTGGCTTCTGAAGAAAACTACAGCTAGCCTGAGTGATTCTTGTAGTACCTCATCAGGAATAAATGTCTGAGGGCTAAATATGTAAAACACAGGTTGATTAAATATGAACTTACAGCTCATTTGATTGTGCTATGTGGTTTGAGGTTAGTTTAGGTTATCCAGTTAGTAGAGCAAGTTGTGGTTTTCTAAAATCTCTCCGAACCTTTTATGTTACAATAATAGAAAGATTTATCGCCTTTCCCATTTCCATTGTTACCTATTTTATTGTGGCGCTACACATCCATTTTCCTGCAGGTTCTTAAATACGTCATCGATTTCCAAAACGTCGTGGAAGAAGTTTCTTCTAAACCTGCTGGCACAAATGCGACAAAGGCTGAGGCTGGGGGTGACAGAGGTAGTGTTGGGGGTCTTCGAACTCTACCGCATTTCCTGCGTTTTTAAAGTTTCTTTCAAAACGAATAACGAAACCCTTGAAGAATCCCTTCGGTGTCTGTCTGTCTGTCCGATTTACAAAAACGCTTATAACTTTTAAGTCGTCGTAAGTTAAGGGATGAAATTTGGACTGAGAGTGTATCTAGAGAACCCAAAAGAAGAACATTTTTTTCGGAATTAGTCGGAAATTAAAGGTACTAACACTAACCCTCGAAAGAAATGTTATTAATTTTGATGGTCGAAATGGTTATTGTTGAAAGGAGGGCTGTCTGTCATCTGTCATTAGGCTTTAATTTTGGTAACTAGCGAACCACTTAGAATTAAGGATGTACTTCACTTGCCCAAAGAAAGTTACAAAAAAAAGTTTAAAAAAATTACATAGCAGAGAAAACATAAACACTAATACTAAATTCGAAAAACAAATATTTTTTGTCTTTCATATGGGTATCGTAGGAAAGATGATGGCACCTAGATCATAAAGTTGTCTAGTTCTATCTCTTAGAGGTTGTCCTTTGGGCTACTATCTAGTAACCTTGCCAGACTCTTTTTGCAAGGCAAGAGTATTTTTTTTTTATTTGCTTCTTTTATGATATCTTAGCTGCATAGCTCTGGTCGTTTAACGCCATGGCATTGCAGAAATTTCATCAGAGTCCGAGAATTGGGCATGAATATATTTAAACTTTTCTGTAACGAGAGGTTTGAACAAATGTTGAAACATCACACTTATTCCAAGTTTATGAATTACCTATGGGGTTAGAGGATACGTTAGGGAATACTTAATATTGGGTAAGGGAATAAGTTTGTAGATTTTTGCTTTGCCTTTTTATTAATTTTTTAAGTCAACAAAATCTTAACCCTATTTATACCGAGAAATTAATCAATTACGTATTCGACGTTAATGTTTACGGCCTCTTCCGACTTCTTGGCAAATTTATGTATACTATTGCGTCAATAATCGACTTTGTTATCGAAGAAGTTGTTAAGCCAATCCGTCGATAAAATCCGGAGAATACAACAGATGCTAAATGGGTCCATAAGGGTGCTGAGTAGATTTCCGCGTTGTAGTATCACAATGGGCCTAATCTGGCTGTGGGCCTCCGATGCCCCAGCCAGCCACTCTAACCTAACCTAACTTTACAGATGCTGAAAAATCTCGCATTAAGGTTCTTGAAGTAAGGTTTTGCTTGCGGTATTGTTGTGGTCATTGGAATTTTTGGCGAGCAGTTACCAGAGAAGCAATTTGAAGTTGTTTTTTTTTTTTGTTTCTCTCGATGACCTGGTGGTCATCAGTTATCACTGCTGGTGGGGTACCTATGCTCTCAGTTTTTTGACAAAGCCCTTCCGTTATAGGGCCCATAGACGTGACACGGTTTTGAACAAGGTGTTCAACATGAGAGTAATAGAGCCCATAGATGCAACACAATGTTGAACACGGTGTTCAACACGAGGGTAAGTGTCACGTGTATGGCCTGGTGTGCACACCGATTGTGGGCGGAGTTTCTGGTGTGCAGAAAATCAAAAGATCTTGATTTTCTTGACACGATGTTAACACAAGTGTTGACTGTGTGGGCAAGTGTGCACACTTTCGAGCGAGCAAGTAGCGAACGACCGTCAGCGGTCATTAGTGTTGTTTTTGTTGTTTACGCATTTTTATGCATTCATCTGGTAGCAGGATCTGCTCATATCCATGGTCCTTCCTCGCTGACGTCCGAGGATCAAATGATGTGTGCACACATGATGTGTTACGTTTGTGGCGAAAGGCGACACAACACCGTGTTCAACATTGTTGCGTCTATGGGCCCTATTAAAGACGATTCGTTTTATGATCGCCGGTTCTTTTTTCGGCCAGATAAACACTTGCTTTGTGGTTGTCCTCTTTCATAGGTGCTTTGAGACACTCTTCGTCAAATTTAGAACGTCTGCTCTGCACTATCTTCGTATACGTTGTAAATTTCCCGTCCTTCGTTGGCAGCTGCTTAGCCTCTATGAAAACCGAAAAAGAGCAGGTGAAGAAAATGTTGCTAGATATTCCTAGATATTCAATTTGTAATGCTCAAAAGTAGTAAAAAATTAAATTACTCAAAAAGACGATGACACAGCTTTGTAGAAATGCTTCTATCGCATAAATACTTTACGCCTTGTCAAACAGCAAAAAAAGTTGTTATGAAACAGAAGAATAAATAAAAACGCTACAAAATGAATGTTGAATTAAGAGTCCCATTTGAATCTAAAGTCTGCTTCATTGACTCACCTCTTCGATGTTTTCCATGAAACTTTTACCATCCCACATCACACAAAACAAAGATTCAATGTATTCTTACATTTATTTCATTTCCTATACACACTAAACTCCTTAATTCTACTTAATTTCATTTAAATGCAACAATCTTAAAGAAAAATACAATTAAAAAAACAAATTAATTTAAACTAAACATTAATTACAAAAAAAGAAGCGTACAGGTATGCACATCACTGCCTTGCAACTCTCTCTTTCGCCTTCCCTATCATCTCATCACAGTCATCAGTTACGTACATTTTACGTGTCCTCCTTTCACTTGGGCAGGATTTTAGCAGTCTTTTCAAGTTCAGCGATTTGCCCGTAGAACAATACATCGCTGATGAGTTTCTCGGCTATTATCCGTTGTGTACGCTCCATGGAACGCAGCTTAATGGATACATTTGAGCCGACATAGTCGAAGTCATCCTGCTCAGTGCCACTGCCGGCCGATTGTTGAAGATTTGAGTGCACCTGATTGCTTTGCTGTTTCCGCGAGAATGGCGGTGAGAATTTCGTGTCATACTCCTCGTTCTGTTGTAACAGACCGTGTGCCAAACCGAAACGACTCAAGTCGATGCCTCGCGCAGCAGCACTCACACGGAGGTCCTGCGCAAAGTCATCGTTCTCTATTCGATTGTCGTCCGTGGAGCTGTTGAAGGATCGATGCGACTCAGGTCGTCCAATTGGCGGGTGGTGGTGGTGATGATGGAGGAATTCGGAGACTTCTTGCTTGATTTCGACGTCATCGTTGACGTTATCAGCTGGTTGTTGCTGGCCACCAGCTGCAGGAGTTGTCTGCGAGTTAGGACTGGATCTTGCCTGCGTGGCAGGATCATCGTCTTTCTCGTCAATCTCAATGGTTTCTGAGGATTCGTTTTTCTGGTTATAGGGATTGCGGGTGTTGAGTAAATCTGAGTTTTGGACATTTGGAAAGCCAATTGTCATGGGCACACAGAGACCCTTTCGATCGTGTGACGGGGAGAATGGACCGCCTCCGCCGTTCCACGCCGCCAGGCTTTGGCTGTTTGACAGCAGCATAGGAAGACCGAGACCCATCTGGAAAGAGAATGAAAAATATGTTGAGAAGGGGTAGATATTTATAGAATGTTTGGCATTGGAAGGCTCCAGAAAATAGAAGAGAGATCTACAGAAACACGACTGATAACAAAAACCAATCGATTAGATTAGATAATTGAGAGTGATTTTCGGAGCGAGGTCACAGAAAATGCTTTCAGTTGGTAGTCATGAAGCAGTTCTAATCGGTCAAAGACTCGGGCGTGGAAGAAATGAACTGCCACAAGGTCTTTTGAAGCAAGTTAACTTCGTATCAGAATTTGAGAGCTCTTAAATGCGTTTCTAGCTTTTTGTTGGTGACACAGTCCTTGCGTTCACACTTCATTCTTTTCTTCTATCGGTTTTTATGATATTTCATTATTTTTTCTATTGTCGCACAATGGGCAGATCATATGAAAAACTAGAAACAATAAAAAAAAAATAGCTGAAAAAGATGATGTATTCCCATCAGTATCATGGCATCTTATGATCCTTTATTTGCATGTTTTCCTACTCAATTGAGTCAAATAATTAATTGAAGTCAAAGAACTATTCCGGGTGCGAAAATGAACTGCAAAACTGAAAACAAAGTGTTGACTTCAAAACCATGTAATTTTGTTCAAAATTGTAATAGATTTTTATGTGTCTCGGCAAGCAAGTGTCTCTAATTCTACTCTAATAACCTAAACTTTTAGGTTATTTCACCGCTCTGTGGGCGTATAAAACGATCAAGTTCGTGTTTTGTTTCAGTGGGCTGTAAAAAAAGGAAGACTCTGTCCCGGAGCACGAAAATCCTTTACAAATGGACATTCGACAATTAGTCATCAGACTTTTGACAGTAATTAAAGATAGACAAACTACAACGAAGTCATTGGAGAGCGATGCAATTTGAGGTGTCCACAGCGGTGGAAGACTTTCAAATGAAGCAACATCCGGGCAACAGGATGTCTGTCTCGACTAAACACCTGCAAAAAATCAAATTGATCAAATGTTTCGATGTAAAAGACCACGTAATCTCAACAGACCTCAAGAGAAATATCCAATTAGTCAGCATGATTGTTGTTAGATGTTGGGGATTTTCCACTTTGATTCTCAAAACACGTCAAAACCAATAGTGGAGATGAAACAGGTCATTAAAGAGTCTGCGACAAAGTTTGGATGGGTTTGTGTTTCCACGGCATTGGATCCAAACCGTGGGTAAGCTCTTCAGGATCTTTTGGACTCAACATTAAATCGATAGAATCCACTTAAGCAAGCTCATGAACTTGACGTCGCTATTTGAAGAAAATTCTAAACCACATAAATTGTTGTATCCTCAATAACTAGTTCTTCATTCTATGATTGCACTAGGTAAATCTTCAAAAGAATGCAAAAACTAACCTCAAACCATCAATCGATGTTTGCCCATTTCATTTCACGTGTTCAACTTATCTCACACTCGGAAATCCCAACCAAACTGTTGAGCCTCGATCTTTAGCCACAAAGATAAAGCCAAATCAAAATCCAGGAATCACTCCTCCCGCATTGTGACGATATCAAATTAATGTACATTCACCATTCTCTTTTATTCATAAAAATTTCATGACTAAAATATTTGTCTCTTCTTCTTACACCTCATCACATCACAAATATGTTATTGAAATTGTATTTTCTCGAATTCTGAATAAAATTACGAGAGAACTAAGTCTCTGACCAAGTGAATGTGACTCACCAACCACTTCCTGTTTAACTAGAAAGCTGGAATCTAAAATCGCAAAGAAAAGAAAAAACTATTTTTTTTTCTGTTGTTTGTTATGAGATTTAGTGACAAACAATTAAATAGCCACAATATACGTGACGTATTTTTATAAATAACAGCAGAAGAAAAAAAAAAACACGTTATGTTTTTATTGAATTGGTTGTTTGCCTTCAGAAGTGAAATTTTTAGGATTTTTTTGGCCAAAACAAAAATTAGGAATGACGTGGGATTCTAGACGATATTTTCGGGGAGTCTCTTTTGAATGAATATTAATGAAATTTTTTGAATATGCTGGTGATTAAGGTCAAGCTTTTGAGGAGAATTAGAACTGATGGAATGGTTTAACATTTTTCTGAATGGCAATGGATCGCATTTTAATTCTGAGTGGAAACAAATCACTTCTTTTTTTTTTAACTGGCAATTGGAAATCAACGAATTATTCTAAATGGCAGCAAATCACTTCTTAATTCTAATTGGCTGGGAATCATTCGAAAAATGGCAACGAATCATTAGAATCATGGCAACGAATGTCGTAAATCTTCTGCAGGATCATTCAGAGATATGAAGCTAACTTGTTAAGGGCAGATTTAAAGTAAACGATGTTATTTAATGAGTTAAATGCCCTTTACATGATAAGCTTAGTTTTCTATTGCGAACGTAGCAATAATTGAGGTGGCTGTAACACAACTGCATCCAGGATGGAGCCACTGGACAGCGAATTAATGGAATGTCGCGACAACACCTGCAAGGTTTAATTAGCTTCGCCTGCAGCAACATTCAACGTGTGAAGAGGACCTACAGTTTACAGCCGGTTCCGAACGGCGAATTGCGAAAGCTTTCCGTGACAGAAGTACTCCAGGAGGATTGTCAATCGTTCGCTGGAGGTGGAGTCGTGAAAAATGTTTGTGGTGTTATTTCGAACCCGGATACGCTCGCTTAACAGTCCGACGCACTAACGATTGACTGCAATTTCGATGGTGTCGAAGGATTCGGTTTTCTGTGAAAGTTATGCCAAAATTGAATATGACGCTTCGATTATTTTATGAAAACATTCTTCTTGAGACATTCTTGATTGAGCTTCATACTTAGGACAACGTCTGTTTATTTCGTCATCCACAAAAAGAACTTTTAATTGAAGCAAAGAACCTCAATGGGCATAACACAGTGCAGTTGCGCGAAAAAAGCTAGCCTCTGGCCCTCATCGGGCTGTTACGCTGCCTAATGTAAAGAACTTGAACAGACTCAAAAGAACGTAAAATGTCCATAAAGGAATTCGCTATCCCTCGAAAGGTTTTGTTAAAAGGATTTTGATTTCAGATCATATCTACTCCTAAAGAAAGGATAAGAGTGGCAGTTCTTGTTAGTTTCTTGTTCCGGATGACATCGAAATAGATTAAAACAAGAACTGTGGAATCACAAGATTGAACGTAAACACAATGGATAGGGTCATTATGAGGACTCCGAGAAGTAAGCGATTCCTTGCGTGATTACACAATATAAAAATATTGGCGCAAAGGATGCACAAGTATGCCAACCAAACAAACCTAAGTTGTTTTTTCTGATCAAGAAAGACCATTCGTAAGATTGATGGCTCGTGTTGAACCTTAAAAAGCACTTGACAAACACTTCGATACTCAATCTCTGTTATCTTGATTTACACTTAAGAAAAACAAGTTAATTAAAGAAGAGTTTCGGAGCTTTGGCTCAAGAGAATGCCATGTTCAAATAAAAACTGAGTTCAGGTTCTGATGATAGTTTTTCTGATGTTTAGTTTTACAATATCGTGAGTTGATTGTGGCCAAACGTGATTTATACAACCCTAGATTCGCGTAAAAGCTGAAAATATCCCAGCGGAAATTTAAAAAGAAAGAGTTAGACAACTCCCTGTTTTTACATTTCAAACTGCCAATTGAAATAGTGAACAAAACAATTTTCAACTCTCCGGTTAATACTCGAGTTGAGCACAACTCCGAAGTTGATCAACTCTCGATTTTCTGACAAAAAATCGATCTAAAAGTGTTACCTCGGTTAGTGAAACTTCTTGAGTTTATTCATATTTTTTGATGTTCTCCTTCTGCCGTCATTATACAGTTATATACAAAACTGTTACAGCACTTGATTGTATGTATTGCCGTTGTTTTTTTTATAATTTTTTGTTCATGTTGATTGATTTTTCTTTAAAATTGCCCCTGTCTCCTAAACGAGACGAGATAGACCAGCCGCTCACAGTCAAAAATGCTTGTTTTGACCCCTCTACAAAAGCCCATCATCGTTTTTTAGCGCCAAGCTGTCGTACTTGTTGCATCGGGTGGACTCAAAGAATTACGAATACTTTTGGGGTTCGCAAAAGTGACGATATTTACTCATAATTTTTTTCTCGCACGATCAAATAAGGAAGGCTTTTTGTCTTTGGTATTTCTTAAGGAGAAAAAGACAAGGAAAAAAAAAAAAAAATTAAGTTCCTACGTCCAAAATTAGTCAGTTTATTACATTTCCAAGACGAAATAATCAAATTATGAATATTTTTGCGGGGCACTGTAGTTGAACAAAAATTGTTATAAGAATAATCATATACAAATGTGTTCTTTAGATGAGTTGTGATTTCGTTATTGATATATCGACTGATGGACAGGGTTTTATGTAGAAGGTTTAAAAAGTAAAGACCCTACCTATTTCTAACGATTTTATAAAGTCAAAGACAATTCTATTGCACAAGAAAATACAGGAAATACCATAATTAAACAAAAACGTGTTTAGCAATAATTTGCTTTTGTTTCAATAATACTTTTTTTATAACATTGTCTGTATCTCTCAGGCATTCAATTTAATTCATTTTTATTTAAAAATTGAATCAACCATAATTTTTTGAATTTCCAAAAATACGTCCTAGTAAGTGCACCAATCTTGATTATTGCAACTGCCTTCATTTCTATTAGTTGCGTAAATCGAGTCTGTACTGAATAATTGGTAGTGTAAGAGCCCGTCGAGGGCCAGAGTCTAGCTTCGTCGCGTCTCAACTGCGTTGTCTTCGTTATAATTTAAAATATTTGGAGGGGACCTAATCCCTTTAATGCCGGTTCTGAACGACGTGCCTATTTTTCGTGATTTGCCGGCTGGAAAATTCTTTAAACCAGAGACGTTGAAGAGGTCTTGAAGAATGGAGAAGCTTTGCAGTCAACCCTAGCTCAGGCGTAGACCTTTCAATGGTTGTAAATCTGATATGTAATAGATTTTGTGTGATTTGTGATTAAATTAAATGAAATTTAATGAAAAAAACCTAAGTGGATTGTCTGCCAAGATTCAAATCCAAAAATGTTGTAGGAAATATTCAGGGACACTGCTTACTAAGTTATCACGCTCGCAATCCGGCTATGCTTTCCACGGATTTGTACAGAAACTGCAGTGGTTCATCAACTATCGAAACACTTGAGAACGTACCTTACACCTCTGCCTAGTGCTACACTTGGGCAGCCAGACACGGAGCAATCGGTAGTTAAACGAGTGATGACAGACCTAAAACCATACGAACTCTTTCGATATTCAAGTGCAAAAGAGATGAAGCGTCTATGAGGCAAAGAGAGCATCTTCTTAGATACTCTGACGTAAATATAACAACACTAACGACCAATAATTGTTGATCTGACTAAGCTGGATACTACCCCTGCCCAAGACGGGAAACAGAGCTTAATAATACGTCATAGAAATTTTCACATGTGTGTTCTGGATCGATGATTTGTTGATGAATCTTATTGCAGAGAGGTGAACGATACTCGTAAGAGTTAGCAACTTTCTTAGTCACCTAGAAAGACAAATAAATTTATGGAGACGCAGAAAAACAATTCACAACGAATTGAACCTGTTTACCTCGATCTAAATCAACAAACAAATAGAATACTCGTAGGCGATCAGAAGAACTGGTCATTAACTGCTGTTTACGTCAACCGACATCTCCATAGGCTTATCTAACGCCTCGACCTTGAACTTTACGCGCTAGAATTGACGGTAATTGACTTCAATTTCACACGCATGTGCACTAGAAGAGGGTGGCACAAACACAAAACATCAAAACAGGTTTAAAAAAAAGCACCGGCTTATCCGAACAGACACAAACAAGATACGTCATCCCAGACGGAAAAACCCCACTCACACTCATTTCTTAGGAGACGAACGCGAAATCACATCGGAAATTCCAATGTACTGCACTCAAACTTTTCCTCACAACTGTCCGTGGGCTATTTTTAGCCACAACACACACTGCACAGCACGGAATTCCAAGCGAATGCACGAGTAGTACGAGGTTTGAAAACAACACAAAACACAAGCACAACTCACCGCATTGAAGTACTTCAAATCACGGCTCTTCCGGCGCCCAACACCCAACGACAATGCTCCATCGCCGCCACCCTCGAGGAATTCAAACCGCTTGAACGCGTACCACTTCGATGGACCCGGCGTTATGCCCTCGTACAGCTTCATCAACAATTTATGCTTCTCGCGACGATACTGCGTGAGCAGCACGTTCATTTTTCGCTCCACCTCCGCTTTGCTGCAACCGAATTTCTCCGCAATGTCCGACCACGCGCGGAATCTGCACAATTTGTCTTTGTACTTCGGATAGGCCCGATTCCACAATTCCGGATGTATCCGATACTGTTCGATCAGCTCCAAGGCATCGTCCATAGACCACTCCATTCTCCTAGAATCGCGCACTGTTGTCGCCCGTCGCAGAACGCTGGCGTCTGTGTTTGTCTGCGCCACAAACTTGTAACTGTGTGTTAAACAGAGAAAGAGAGCGAGAGAGTTTGTGTTGTTTACCACAATAACCAGGAGGAAAATAAACAAATTTGTTTATTTCACAATATTGCGACGCATTTAATCGCGTTAACGCGCTCGCCCGTTTGTCGTGTGTAGCTGCCGTGTGTCGCCAATTCATCGGTCGCCCGCCACCGAACACACTCTCCTACCCGACGGACTCGCACTAAATTGTCACTGTCGAGAGACGTTGTCCCGTGGCCTCGTTCCATGTAAACGACCACGACGCCGCCGCGCACAAACAACTTTGATTTCAAACAAAACAAATACGATGCGTCACAGACGTTCTTCTCGCTCGCTCGCCCGCTCGTGTTCGTGTTCGTGTCACGTCGTCGTTTCCCGCAAACACTCGCAAAAGGTGGCAACAAACTTTCGGCAAACTGCGCAAAGCGAATCGATAAACTCAAAACCACCTTTCGCCGTACAAACGAACACACAAACACAAAATGAGATACTCTCTCAGCAAATTTCGAATTCAGCCACAGCTGAAAGGGAGACCAGCACTGCACTCTCTCACACTCGCACTTGTGGTTCTCGCACACCCTTCGCCCGGCGAATAATCGGATCGGACCCCAAATGTTTGTGCTGCTTCTTGCTGTTGTTTTTGTTGTCGACGACGACGAGCGGTCGCGAAGGTCATTCCATTTCTGTCCGACCACCCCCTTGCGCTGTGGTGCTGCGCTGCGTTGCCTTACGCGCTCGGGCGCCCGTGTGATTCTTTTTCGAACACCAAAGAACTGTGTCAAGCGCTCGGATGAGCAGCAAAAAAAAAAAAAAAAACACGCAAAAAGGAAGAAGAAGAACAAAAAGAAAAAAAACAATCGAGCCGAGAAAAGAAGCGCTCTAAGAACCCGTTGAGAGTCACCGTGAGATACTGATGCGCATACACCGACCCGACGAACGGGGCGAATGACAATGCGACGACGACGAAACAAAAAAAAGAAACACAAAAAATGTTTGATACACACCACGAGCAAAGTAAGAGCGAAAACAAACGTAAAGCGAAAACAAAGCGAAGCAAACGACACGGCGAAGATATTTTTCTGATTGTTTCGCGCTCCTCTCGTCGTTGTCCGCCCCTCGAGTTGTTTTGTTTTTTTTTTTTTTTTTTCAATTCTATTTCGTTTTTGCGTGTTTTTTGTTTTTGTCTTTAGATTCGTTCGGGTTCTTTTTTGTTGTTTTTTTCTTGACGCTATCTGTGAGATTCCACATTGACCCCTTCGTGTTGTTGTTTTGCTCGAAGACGGCGAAGAATGACTAAGACGACGAGTGGGCGAGTGAGAACGAGAGACAGCAAGAACGAGAGCGAGAGAGTGGGTGGGTTGGCTGGAAGGGGGTGAACGTTTGGAGCGAAATGTTTGTTGAAGAGTTTACGTTTGTTTACCACGAGCGGTGGGTTGGGGTTGTGGAGTATTTTTTCGGGGCGAATTTGTTTCGTCTGTGTGTGTGTGAGGGCGGGATGGATGGCAGGTGTATGGAGGATTTATGGAGGTGGCATGCAGAAAAGGGTTTCATGCAGTAATTGCTTCTTATTATTCTCAACTGTTTTCGGGTGGGGGTGGGGTGGAGTGGAGTGGAGGGAGACGCTTTTTGTGTTTTTAATTAAAATATAAATTAAATGCAACGTTCAAGGATCCTGCTGTGTTGCACTGGAAGGACTGACACTGACTGGGAGAGGAAATTCGTCTCCCACTCTGCGGTGCGTTTAATTGGAAGGGATTGCTTTGGATTGCTTGTGAAACAACCTTGAGGAATGAGTGTGGAGTTGTGAACAAGTGGAGATCCTTTATCGGAAGAGGACATCTGTGCAGGAGGAGTAACTTGTGTAAAGTCTTGTGTCAGTGACCCCGTGGGAGTTACTTTGCCATCTAGATCTTCTATTTCAGATGTGAAATCACATTTGGTGACGATACAAGGAAAAGGAGATTTTTAATTTTGAAATTTACAACCTTAGTCTGGGAATTGATTCAAAATTTCAAACAAATCTTGGATCTTTGCGATGTTGTGACCCTCTCGAGAAGAGACATTTTGCCAGCAAGGTGTTTTTGTATATTTAAAAAAACTGCAAATATTCACCACTAATTCAAACAGCAGCCTTCAGCTGGGACTGAAAACGAAATTCTTCCAAACGAGTTTAGAAGAATTTGGGTGAAGTTTGAAGAGCCTAGCAGCTTGGTGATAGGTCAGATTAGATTAGGTTGATGTGGCCGGCTGCAGCAAATAACCCACAGCCGCACATAGGCCAAATTAGACCCATTGTAATTAGAGTTGGGTCGTTCCGGGCGTGCATAGTTCCAGGAACGAGTTCCTCATTCGGAACCCGTTCCGTTCGTTCCGCAAACGGAAAGGAAGCAAAAACATGTCCATCATTCCGGACTCTAAACATGTCCATCGTTCCGACCTAAAAACATGCCCATCATTCCGGACTCTACACATTAGAGTTGGGTCGTTCCGAGCGTGCATAGTTCCAGGAACCAGTTCCTCATTCGGAACCCGTTCCTATGTGGCACTACTAAGAAATCTAACAGAGCAATCATTGAGCGCACGCAAAACAAAATACTTCGGACGATAGTCAACGCGGACTGGTACGTACCTAACAAAGAAATTCACAAGGATTTGAACATAGCGACAATCGAACAGGAGATAAGACAAATTAGCACTAAACATCGTATAAAACTAGAACTACACACAAACGATGAAGTACGGACCATACCAAACAACGAACAAACATCAAATAGACGGCTAAGAAGACTAAGACCAACAGATTTACCAAACAGATAACTACATATTAACGATATCAGACTCTAGACAAAGTTATATATATTATATATATGTATTGTATATTATATGAAAAAAAAAAAAAAAAAAAAAGTAAAAATAAAGACTAAGGTATTAATGTAAATTAAAAATATATAAATGACGAAAAACAAAAAATAAATAAAAATAATGTCAAATATACGCACATAAAAATTGTAAAATAGTCTATAAGCATGCATGTAAAAAATTAAACAAATAATCATAAAACAAAAACCTGGCGACAACAACGAGCGACAAGGGGCGCTCGGAGTGAATAAAACCCCCAACGCTTCGGGTGGATTAAAACCCACCTGTGCCATACTGAACATAAAACAACAACGAAGGACATTGGTCCTGACTTGATAAAGTACATTCCCTAAACATGTAATACATTTATGAAATGTCAAAAACTAAGACAGGAAATAAACAATTTGGGAAAATAAAAAAACGAAAACGAAACGAAAACGTGGCTTGGGTAACAGTCACCCACAAGTTTCCTTACCATACCTGGGAGAGGAAACATATGGGCAAGTCAAGAGTGCCATAACAATTTATAGGGTTGCTCCCATTATGGGAACTCCAAAGAGGGGATAGTCTGTAAGCTAGTGGAGTAGGTCAGTTTCTTAACTCTAAAGTGGTTATCTAAGAATAAATATCTAACACAAAAAAATGCAAATATAATCTTTTATTTAAAAATGCAAAACCAAAAGGAAACAAGAAAGAAAAACGCAGAATTCTTCTTCTGCAAATAAAATAATATTTACGTTCATTTAACATGTAAAACTTACTTTCCATTATACAAACTCACTCTTCTTAGTTCAAATCCGCAACTAATTTGATGCGAATTGAAAACGTTACAAAATATATGAAGTGCGAATGAGTTGCGTTTTCTATAATAGCAATTATTTACACTACTTTACCGACATTCGAGAATTTTCACATTTGCGTTTTCAATAATAGGAAAATAAGTGAATGTGAAAATTTTCCCGCCGCAGTCTATCCGCCGGATTCCATAATCGGCATGTATAACTTTTCCTTAAGTAGATAATATCCCTTTGATCGGATCAATCTTCCGAGTTTGCCCGTTAGAGGGTTAAATTTAAAATGCGATTTCAAATACGTTTAAGCGAATTCATGACGGAAAAAGAAAAGTAGAGATTGACCTAAAAACAATCGATTTTTTTTTCTTTTATAAAAGTAGAGATTGAGTTAAAAAAATGTAAGTTGTGGAAGGGTTACGTATGCACGCACCTTGTTTTGTGTTTTTGCAGTGTGGAGACCTCAATCGAAAAAATTGATCAATCGACTCAATCAAACCCAAAATTAGATCTTTAAAAAAAAAAAAGTGCGACGAGCAAAAAAAAAAATCAGTTGGTTGATAAAAAACAAAATTCTTTTCCGATTCACTGAAGACTCTTGCACCTTCTCAGCGTCACCCTGTAAGCTTTTGCTGCTCCCCATTGCAGCTCCATGCGCCACCTACCGTCCACCACACACAACCAGCGAGCGCTTTTCACTGGCAACAAAAAGCTTCCTGCCAGTATCCAAGAATGTCTCTACAAAGCGCACCAAAACGAAAACAAAGCAAAGACTCCCAAGCCCACGTGAAAAGTCTGCAAACACCCCGAGCGAGCGAGCAGACCAGCTCCACACACCACCCACCAAAACGAGACAACAAGCTCTCGCAAAAAAGAAAAATCACAAAAAGAATTCACCTGTCACACACGAGAAAAATCGATAAACAAACATGGCGCACTGTTTTTCCCCATAAAACTGCCACCGCTGCAATGTTCCTGTCCCACCAACAGCACAGCTCAGTGCACGGACGTGGCACCTGTTGGCTTGAATCTCTCCATGACATCCGCGACCAGTCTTAACGTCAGTGGCGGGAATTCCATTCCGATAAACGACGATTCGCCGTACGACAAAAGTTCGTTGTTATCAGTGTTTTGAAAACAAAAAACAAAAAAAAAAAAACGAATCGGAACACCAACACAAAAATCTTTTTTTTTTTTTTTTGTTTGGGAAAAGATTTCGAGGCTTTCGTCTCTCGCCTTCTCTCATTCGCTCTTTCGCTCTCTTCGGCATCCACTTGTTCGGTTGGCGTTAAAGTTTTGCGTGTATTTTGTTGTTGGATTTACTGGCCGGCCAACAGCGGCAGCAGTAGCAGCAGCGGTAGCACGACAGCGGCGAGTTTTGTATTTATTCGCCGCGTTTGTGCAGAAACACACACAACAATTCGCCAAATTCGCGGCGCTTTCATGTGTGCAGTTCTCTGCGTGTAGAGAGTGTCGTCGTTCGTTTTGTGTGCGTCAAACAAAAAGGAAAGCCCAAGCAAAAGTGAACAAAAAAAAGTCCCGAGTAAAGAAAAACGAAGGCGAAGAAAAACCTAAAACAATCAGATTTTTCCCTTCGCTCTCGTGTGTGCGTTCGCCTTCTCTCGTTCGCGATAGCATTTTGTATGTTTTTTGCGAATTGTCTTCGCGTCGTAAATTCCAAAATAGTGCGAGTAGATTTGAATAAAAACCAAAAAAAAAAAAAAACTTGTTACCCACAAAACGGAACCGTGTCCGCGAAGTGTGTGAGTGAGTGAATTCAGTGGCAGCAGCTTCTTCCATCGCCAGAAACTGCATCACAGAAGACAAAAAAAAAAAAACGAAAGAAACTCAACTCAACTAAACTCTGCAAGTAAGTGCTTGAAATTCCAACACTCCAGGCTCTGAGTGGGCGTGTTGGGCCTCGGTATCTCTCCCTAAAAACCGTCCACCACCCGAAAGTCCCGAAAATTCAGTACCCTGCGTCATTGGACACCGTTCTGCGGTGGGTTTTAGCGAAAATTTCATCAGCAACGGTAGGGATTTTGCAACAATATGGTGTTGCTTTGGTCGAGGAGGAGAAGGAGGAGGAGGAGAAAGAGTGTGGCGACGTCGACCGTCCTCCCTTGGTTGGTATAGACCGCCGAGGGTAGCTTTTGACATTTGCCACCGCTGGCTGTTGCTGTGGTGCAACTTGTAACGTCGGTGACGTCGTTGTTTGTGTGGCTGTCTCTCACCTCTCCGCCAAATCAATACGACCAGCAATTTAGTTTGACGAAAGAGGTTTTCCTTTCGTTTTAATTGCAAAACATAAGCGGCGGCCCCAACCGCCCCCACATCCCCAAAGCGCCTGTGTTTGTGCGCGGCGGTGGCGGACGTCAACAGCAGATGGTGGCAGCGGCGATGGTCGTGGAATGGGAATGACACAATCGCAATCGCAGAGTTAAATACACGACGCTTTTGTTCCGCTTCGACGTTGTGGCGGTGGAAAATCCATAAGCACCCTCGTTGAAGGTAACCCATTGACCGTTTTTCTTTTTTTTTTTTCGTGGAAAAGTCAATTGGAGCAGAGAGTTGTAGCAATGCATTTCAAGTGCAGCTGACATATGGAGCGGGGGATTTTTTTTTTCTTTCCATCTTCGTGATGACACCTGTCAAATGCGGCGCGGCAGTGGGAAATGCCAGCGCGCATTGGACGTCATTGTTTGCGGCGAAGCTATCGTGGAAATCAATTCGATGCATTTGGCTGTGTGTTGTGGGCGATAGGCGCGCTTTCGAGTGTTTGTGCTCTCGGCGGTGTCGTCAACAGACACTTGACGTGGTGGGAGTGATTAAAACAACAGAAAACAAAACAACGAAATGAAAAACAAACGGAAGTGGCGTGTAGTTCAATGTCCAGGAAGGACGGTCGCTGGACTGGTTGAGAATAATGAACCCCCCGGAGGGTCTGTAAATTGTGTAGTGGGATGAAATTTGAATGAAATTCTATGGGATCCATATGGTTTTTTGTTGGCCGGTACTAACGACAACGAGAATTGAATACAATTTTTGGAGTTATGGGGTTGGTAAGCCACGATTTTAGTGCATTTTCCACTGCATTGACAGATTTGTGGGCAAATCTTGGAGTAGAATAGGTGAAAACACCACGATCTCTTCCCATCAGCAAAGAAATTAAGTAACTTAAGTAACTTCTCTTACTGCAATGGATGCATTCAGTGAAAATGAAGAGCAAAATGATCACATTGAAACTTAAGTTACCTCTTTATGGCAAACATTTGAGCCTCTCTACACAATTTTTTCGAATAAATTTTAATACATTCGAAGCTAGGCAAAGGCTTGAGCATTGGCAGTTTTCAAAATGATGGGACTAAGAACCTTCGTATACTTTTACGTATACGAAGAAAGGTAGCGAAAGATCGAAGAGTGGCATCAGCCACCATTGAAGATGTACAGTCATCATCATCATCTTCTTTGCCCGCATGTTCCACTAAAGGGGTTGCAGGGATACCTCACCAAATTGAGCTTACACCCATTGAATAGATGTAATTTCGCCTATTGTAGAGCTCACTCAAAGACTAATAAGATTTAAATTGGGTCTGGGTCGTACAAAGGTTGTTAACTGCTTACTGCAAATCCCACTTTTCGATTCTCGATCATTGGTTAAGATAACTTTGCAACACTTTTATCACTGCTGATAAAAATGTCAAGATAAAGCCGTTAATTTAAAACACTTTATTCACTTGTGTTCGATCTTCTTAAGATTACAAAAGCGTTAGTTTCAACCTGTTAGCCATCACGTACTTGCTAGTAATTAAATCGATCTCGCCATTTATACATCAGCTCGCTATTATTGCTGCCTAATTGTTAGGATGCTAAGAATAGGATCAAAACAATCAATTCTGGAATAACCAGGAGGGCATCAAACACTCTAGGAAATTCATGAATCACAACCACAGCCCCAAACGAGCTAAAGAATCTGCAGTACTAAACAAAGGCGATCTGAGAGTACTGTGAGAAGCACTTACAGGGCACGGAGCATGAAACTATCACCTGTTTAAGATGGGTCTCTTCAGCACCGATATCTGCAGGCACTGTGGCCAGTCTAAGGGAAACCATGGAACACCTACTAGCCATCTGCCCAAGCCTCAATTAAGAATAATCAATTAAACGAACGTAACAGGGACTGACTTCGAGGATATCCCATCTAGGCACATTGCCGAACTTATGAAGGCAGCACTAAGGTCCTAGATCAAAGAATCAATTAGGTCGCAAGAGGCTTAGTGGCCATGCCTATTTCATAAATCAATCAAGGATCGAATGATCAGGTGAAGGAGAAGTGGTGTCGAGTAACCTTTATCCGTCCCTCGGGCCATTTTTGAGGTCGATTGCTTCGATTGCCTTTACTGCGACTCACCGATTAAAAAAAGAAAATTACCACAACTGCTAGTTACAAACAAAAACCTAGACCCTTAACCTAAGACCTAGACCCTTAACTTAAGACCTAGACCCTTAATTTCAAAATATTTGATTCTCAAATATTAGAAAATACAGTCGAAGCCCTCTAAGTCGAAAAGCCCTCTTACTCGAACTTTTTCGCCCTATTTTGGCGAAATCCTCTACGTCGAACGCCCTTTAAGTCGAAAAATTCCTCTAACTTGAACTAATTTTGATATCCCGTGAAAATTCGACTTAGAGGGCTTCGACTGTATTTGAGAATAATTTATAGTTTTAAAAACCGAAAAAACGCTTTAATCACGCACTAAAAATCGAAAAATAATCTTATCACTTTTTTTATGTGCAATGACTTAATTCAAAAGCGCGGATTTGGCATATTTCGAATTGAAAGTTCAAACAACCAAAATGTGTTAATCCGCCATTTTTGAGAGTCTGCCATATTGGATTCAAAATTACGTACTTTTATTCGTATTGTACTCAGAAAACCCTTTTATTTTATACCCATATAATGGTAGTTCATAAGAAATATAGTCCGCCATTTTTAGAAATCGGCCATATTGGATTCAGGATGACGTTGAACCGGGAAGTGGGTCAACTTTAACTCCCAAGATTTGTTGACAAATGTATGTGACATCGACAAGTTAAGAATGCGTATAAAAAAGAGTGCTTTTGACTCAAAAAGTAACAGCCGAGGTGTGGATGGCGGTTAAAAAGAGAATAAGTGTGGATGGGGAAGTATAGGATTCTTTCTTCTTCTTTTGAGGGCGCTACAGTCCGAGGTGGACCTGGGCCTCAGCCAACATGCCTTGCCACCTAGCGCGGTCTTGCGCTATGCGCCTCCAATTTCGTACACCCTCCTGATTTAGGTCCCTATCCAACAAGTCACGCCACCGAAGGAGAGCAGTTTTTTGCTTAAATTGCTTTGTTTTCTGTACCGACACTTGTTGCATTGAAGACAAGAATTTGTATGTCCCCGCATGTTACAAAAGCAATAAGAATAACCTAAGTTTCGTTTGTTAGTAATAAGTCATCCATTTCCTCCCTCTTCTAAAATCATTGACCCCATTCCGCATCTGTCAAGTTTGACTCATCTTCCTCTCGCTAATAATTTTATTTTCAAATAGCTACACTTTCTTCTTTTTTTTTAAAAAAAAAAACACAAAATCCAATCATTCTCCACCTCGCGGCATCATTTCTATTGACGTTACTCTCTGTGTTGACCTTCCCCTGGCCAAAGACAGGTACCAGTTCTTCAACACCCAGAAATATGAGACTTCACAATTGACAGTTGCGTGATGCTGAACATCACTTTAACAAATAAACACGGTCAAGAAAAGTAAATTGTTTACTGTGATATTGAATTGTTTGTTTAGATGTTTGTTCGTTTCTTTTTTCATTTTTTCTTCTTCGTTGCAATAACGAGTAGTTCCTTGAAGAGAAGAAATAGATTCGACGATGTTTTGTTTACTATTTGATTGGCTTCCTGATGAGGTTTTAAGACGATGACAGAAGGAATGTCCATGGGAGGAGGGACTTTGTGGATGAAAAACGTGCCAAAGTGTGCCGAAAATTAATTTAAAAACGTCGGTGGGAGAAGGAAATTACCATGGTCGGACGGAGCTAAATCATGTCAAGGCGACTTCGAGACGAAAGTTCTTTGAAGACAAAATTCAGTTTTGCAATTGTCCGGAAGCGCATCGTCGAGGATTTCCGGTGAACAAAGGGCTAAAAATAGGGTGGAGTTTAGCTTGTTTCTTTACTGGAAATCTTAAATCTGTGTATGAAGTTGGATGGGGATTTTCTTCACTTGCTTTTTGGCTAACTGAAGACTTTTTTAAGGCTTCGAAAGACTGTAATGCCGCGTTGGTTTTACCAAAGAACTTTTCTCAACAATAAAATGTCAAATAAAGGGTTTTCCAATAGGGACTTGACAACTTTGAATTTAATTTGTTAACGCGTCCTTTCAGGAATCATCGAACTATCGTTGTCAATTTACTCAGTAAACTCAACATTTAACTGGCATTGGAGGGCATTAGGCCAAAACCATAAATGACTTAAGCTTTATTTACAACAAATGTATCGGATTTTAAATCGAAATAAAGGTCATTATAACTAACTCAACATTTTCATCATGGTAAAGTACACGGACGAGCAATGTCCGTTAATGTAAATTAGAAAAATTTTTTACCGAAATTCGGAGAGCGTTAGCGTCGAAATTTAACAGCATTAATTATAATTTTCGGTTGTGACTCTCGCCCTAGTAAACAGGCAATAACAAATTTGGTGCAAACATTTGAGTCTACATATTCGTTGCGTGATGTTTGTTTGAACAAAAATTGTGATACATTTAAATAAATAATTTTACTATTTCAAACAATATAACAACTTGCATTCATCACACATTTTACAGAGTGATTCATGTTGCTGCATTTCGTTTCATAAAAGAGTTGCTGCGCCTTGATATTGTGAATCACAAGCACTAATTTGTGGTTGTAATTTGCACTTTAATGAACTAGACCACAACGATCACGGGCAGTTATCGGTAAAACATTATTACTCCATCTCAAGAGCTTGTACTAAAAAAAAAAAAAGATAAATAATCGGCGTAACAGCCCTCACAGGGCCAGAGCCTAGCTTCTTCGCGCCTCTGCTGTGTTGTGCGCGATATATTTTGACACATTTAGAGATGATCTACTCTTTAAAGCCAATTCCGAACGGCGAATTGCGAAAGCTTTCCATGACAGAGGTACTCCAGGATTATTGTCAGTCGTTCACTAGAGTTGGGACAGTGAAAAATATTTGTGGTCTTATTTTCCCGAGCCGGATTCGAACCCAGGTACTCTCGCTCAACAGTCCGACGCATAAACGATTAAGCTACGGCGCCCACAACTTGTACTAAATTTGGAAATATAGGGTTTTCCAATAAGGAATTGACAGCTTTGAATTTAATTTGTGAACGTACCCTTTCACTAATCATAGATCTGTCATTGTCAATTTATTCAGTAAACTCAACATTTTTATCATGGTAAAACACACGAATGAGCAACGTCTGCAAATTATAAAAACTTTCTGCCGAAATTCGGAGATGGTGATCGCAATTTTAAGAGCGTTAGCTCCAATTTTCGGTCGTAATTCTCGCCCTAGTAGACAGGCAATCACAAGTTTAGTACAAAAATTTGAGTCTGCACATTCGTTGTGTGATGTTGCCGTGTCAGTGAAACAACGGGTTGGTCGAAGTGTTGAAAATATCGCTGCCGTTCAGGCGTCTGAAGCAAACGATCCAAATCAGTCAATTCCACGGTGTTCTCAAGAATTGGGCATCGCTCAGATCACATTATGGCGCATTTTGCATAAGAATCTTGGTTTACATCCATGCAAGATCGAGCTAACTCAAGAATTGAAGCCGATGGACCATTTGAAGCGACGTACACTCTCCGATTAGGCTCTGGAGAAGATGCGTCAAGATGATGAATTTCATCGCAAGATCAACTTCAGTGAAGCTCATTTTTAGCTCGTTGGTTTGTAAACGCAAAAATGCGTTACTGGTCGGGTGAAAATCCACATGTGCTTTATGAATCACCACTTTATCCACAAAAAATAACTGTTTGGTGCGGTTTGCATGCCGTCGGCGTTTTTGGGCCATATTTTTTCGTCGACGATAACGATCGTCACGTTACTGTGAATGGCGAGCGTTATCGCGCCATGATTACCAAAGATTTTTGACCCGAATTGGAAGATATGGACTTGGACGACATGTGGTCGAATCGATTTATTGAAGAGTAAGTTTGATGTGGGCGCCGTGGCGTCGTTAGTGTGTCGGACTGTTAAGCGAGAGTACCCGATTCGAGTCGATTTTCTTTGTGGCTACGTTAAGTCATTGGTTTATGCCAAAAAGCCGACTATGATGACAAATCTCAGAGCCAAGATTGAACGCGAAATAGCGCCTGTTTCGGCCGAAATGTGTGGCCGAGTCATCGAAAATTGGGTCCAACAAATCGACCGCTGCAAACATGCCCACGGTGGCCTTATGAACGAAATCATAAATGTTTTGATTGTAAATGTTTTTGATTGTTCTGATTTTGATAAAGTGATTTGATTGTATTTATTCATAAATGTTTTAAATGTACTTCGAGTCGATAATATAGTTTTTAAAATATCTCAAATCGTCTGCGTTATAATTAAAAAAAAAGTTGTTAAGTCCTTATTGGGAAACCCTTTACGTATTAGAAGTTTATTAGTTGTGAATATTAAGGGGCCAATGTAATGGAGCATCCAAAACTACGTAGGTTGGTTTTGTTTGTCGAAGGTATAAGCTGATTTAATGGGCGCCGTGGCTTAATCGGTTTGTGCGTCGGACTGTCAAGCGAGAGTATCTCGGTTCGAATCCAGCTCGGGAAAAACAAACACTACAACAACTTTTGACGACAGAAGCTAGGCTCTAATCCTTCGTGGGCTGTTACGCCACTAATGATGAGGATGTCAGCTTAGAGTTCCCAATGTTCAACATTCAGTCTGCCTGTAATCCATCAGTCGAACGTGGTCCTTGGATAAGTTCACCGAAACTCAGATTTGTAAAATAAAACAACAGTCGTAAGTTGACCGTGATTGTTATTTCCGATGCATCGTTTTGAACACATTTCAGAGAAGACTCGATGAGAATGTGTCCACAGCCAGAGCCTTCATCAAATACCCCTCCAAATTGACATTTCGCTTTAAATAAATTGTGGTCATTTATCAACCGCCCAAAAGGCGTTAAAATTTTTACAAAATTATCCTTCACTCGTTCGTCGTTCGAACGACCGTGCGTAATAAAAACTCTTTCCACGAACAAAATTTTAACGATGTCTCTCAACATCCGCCTCCACTGAGTTGTGGAACACACCTTTTTCACCGCCCCTCTCCACAACGTCGCATCCAGATCGCAAACTCATTTATACATCCTCGCAAATCCTCGCCATAAAATTACTCCCGAAAGTGTGAATGCCTTCGCTTCTTTTTTTTTTTTTTTTTTTAACATGACAAATGGAATCCTCACCATTTCCTTTTTTTTTCGGTGGGTTCCTTCATCTGAATGTTTGTGTGTGTATGTGTTGAATGGGCGCCTACGCAAATTGACGTGCCGTCCCGACGCGTTGCCCTCCCTGCCCGAGAAAAAAGGATCTACGACGTATACACATCTCCTTCTCTGTATTCAGAGCACAAGACCGTATGTGGGAGGAAGCGAGGAGGACTGTTATTGTTTTTCCATATTCCGTTCTTTTTTTTTTTTCTTCTTCTTCGTTTTGTATCTTTTTTTGCAGCCCAATGTGGAAGGCTAAAAATAGAATTCCCGTTTCGTCGTAACTGCACACAACTCCCACATGCGGGTTGGTCGGGTGGGTGGGTGTCCTTATCGCACACGACCACGAAGAGAGAGAGGGATAAGGTCATGCGAGAGCTTTTCCAAAAAAATTAAGAAAAGTAACGAAAATGAGAATAAAACGAAGGAAGGAGCAGGTGACGTGAATGAGATGCGAGAAGGACACAATTAAGACGAACTCCTGTGATCCCTGCTCCGGGCCAGGCTCCTGAGCAGGTTCCCGTATTCTCATTAACGCTTCTGCTTTGTCATAGTCGTGAATTTATTTATTTCCCCCCATCCCTTTCCAGGACGAAGCAATTTTCTTAAGGATCCGACGACGGTCGATGTGCCCACGACTACCGAAAGAGGTCTCACTTTATTAACCCATTACGATGGGGACTCTGCTGGACAAGGGGTGGAGGTCGTAAGCTTTTTAATGGCGCACCCTCACTCCAGGGGCGAGTGTGTGTCTCTCTCTCTCTTCCCCATGCTTTGCAGACAGGAGCAGCAGTGTCAGTGGGAGGCTGTGGACAAATGGGTTTGGGCAATGGAAAAACTGTTTTGCGGTTGCAGTCGGATACGCCACAAAAGGATACAACGACGACAACGACAACGACGAGGACGACGAGGATACACTTGTTGCTTTTGCTCTCTGTAGTAAAGGTCGTAACATTTTGTGGCGAGAAATGGCAGCCGAGCAGGGGAAAAAAAAAAAGGACGAACAAAAATAATGGAGAGGAAAAGCAAAACGTGTGACAAATGGTATACGGATGTGTGCGGATGTCCTGTGGCTGGTGGCACTTTGAACTTCTCTCTCTCGTCGGCTAATTTAGTGACATCGAAAAGTTAATTTGCGGCTAGGATCAGTTGGGGGAGACTGACTCTTGTGAATGCGTGGGCCTAAAAATTCCTTAATCACGGCGACTTGTTGATGTGTGAGTCGGGGAGTGGACGGACCAAGGCTCTTATGCTATGAGTGAATTTTTACGAGTTCAGGGTGGCAGTTTATGAACTTCGGGTGATGAATTTAATTAAGCAGTTTGATGAGGTGCACAGGGGGTATGTGACTTCGGGAGGAATCCAAGGAATGTGGAAATTGATGGGGTTTTTTTAATTAAATTGATTTCGGGGTGTAGATTGATCTGGAACGACTTTGAAGGACATCGTTTTTTTGGGTTTGGTGGCCCTCCTATAGCTTTTTCGACCCCGTGCGCAGATCATTACCATCAATGCAGCTTCATAGAGATGAAACTGATTCAAATCGGTGTTGGAATTCGTAAAAAATCAACGACGAGGACGCCCATGTTTATGGAAACCATCTCTGCTCCGTCAGGAAAGTCAGAAATGTTCGTCTAGGATGTTCCTGGACATCGTTTTCTATCGTTTACACATTTAGTTCATGAGTACGACGAAGTAATGCTCCTTTTTTGACTACAAATGCTAATCAAACGATGATTTGTATCAATTTTTTGTTCGTTCATGGCCGTATACAGATCGGAAATAAGAACACCACCAGTAACAACCAGCAGAGGATCAGCAAGCACTCCAAAAATGCTTCTCTGGAGCATCACGTACCAATTATTATTATTATTATAACTTTATTGAGAATATAATAAACAGGGAGCATCAGGTTCCAAAAAAACCTCGACATCTTTTTTTCCTGATTATATGAAGCAGAACTGTTATTCAAACGTTATCATCAGACGATTCTCGTCTTAGACCCCTGTATTCGTCGACCTACTCGGGCTCAATCAATTGACCAAATTCCACTCCTCTCCATCTCCTTTCACGCTTCTTTGATCAAAGTTCCAAAAAGCATCGAGGATTTCTTTCAAAAGATGACGTCTGTCTTTTGCTTAAAAGGACTGCGAGAAAAACAAAAAAAAAATTCAAAACAAAACACTTCGAATGCTTCTCTTCGTCTCGTAAAAATATTCGACCTAATTTGTTCAAAAATAGCCGTGCTAATTCCACTTTTGAAACTTGCAAGAATTTGGCAGAATTAAGAAGCCGAAAAATTTGTTTTGTGGCCATTTTTAGACGATTTTCCGTGGAAGGAGGAATTATTATAGAATTACATTCTTTTTTTGGGTCAAAAAAATGGCGTAGGAATGGTGGAGGAATTGTTCCAATTTAGTTTTCACTGCATAAATTCGATATTGGTCGATGCAATTTAGTTGTTTGTTTGTTTATTTGCATAAATTTGGAAATTTATGGGGAGCCATACGTGAGGCTATTGAAACGAGTATTTGTGGGAAGTTGTGTTCATGAGCACACAATTTGTGGTTAATCTGCTTATAATTTGGTGTGTTTTTTCACTGAACATTCGGTGGTGATTGTGACGGTGGAAATTTGTGGTTAAATTTGAAGCAGAAAGCTATTGTTTTGCGTAAAAAAACGGGCAATGTAGTGGAGGGGTCTTTTAAAGTTGTGGAAATCGTTTAAAAGAGTGAGTGCGCTGTTATTTTGAATGTTTTCTTTTTGTTGAAGAAGACAGCTATCAGTGCACTAAGAACAAAGATGGTGGCCATAAACAGATTGCAGCTGTCTGGGGGCGTAAAATATTGCTGAACATTTAATGCAAGTTGTTTGGAATTCGATCCCATTCCAGTCGATTTCTAGTTTAAAATTCTGAAAAAAATGCAAATGTCAGTATTCATGGCTATTTTAATTAATGTCACATATGTATGTATTTGCCACACCGTTGTTTGCTTCTACAATGTTTGTTCACATTTTCTGATCTTTAGCAGTGATTTGTAGGTGCCTTTCAGTTGTTTCCTTAGAGTTTAAAATTTAGGAAGAGAATTGAATAATGAGAGAGAAAACAAAAAGGAACTTACAATTATGACTGCAAGGGTTATTTTTTTTTTTTTGCAGACAGTGCGACATCCATAATTTCACGGCTTGACATCCGATTTCGTGAAAAATGAAAACAAATGAATGAAAGGAATTGCAAAGTTGTTTGTGGAGAGGTTCAGCTTCTTCTTTAAAATCAGCTTAATTTAGTTACGTCAAAATCTTTTCAAAACAAATATTATTCTCAGTAGTATGGTTTTAATAACCAAACTGCTGTAATTATTGTGCAATATTTATTTTAAGATTAATAAAGTTTGAAGAACTCGCCGGCAAGATCGTGAGACCTACCAGCTATTTTTTATGTCCATAAATACATACGTCTATTTTTTTTTTTAAATTTTATAAGCAAATTAAGGCTGATTCCTGAAGGTCGAGAATGACCCTAAAGCCGAGGAGGCTACTCACAATTATATGTGAATGACAAAGTAGGGGTGTGCACTATTGGATAACCCTTAAGCGGGTTGGAACTGTTCGCAAAATAACGAGCTAAGAAACCATTTATAAGTTCCATTAATAGGAAGAAAGTGTTGAATTCAATTAAGACCGTCGTATGCTTTGAAAAAGCGAGCAGTGGGCAAGGTATGGAACAACTAAAGCACGTTAGTTCAATTTGTCTTCGAATTTTTGATGAAGGTTTTGAGAGCAAAATTCCCTTCACAAATATTAACTTCCAAGGTTGAGCTCATGTTTAAATTTTTACCAATTTGAGTGGCCTCTGCAATGTCTTCATTTCAACCTCGTAGAAAAGTTATGATCCGAAGGTATGAGAAAAAAACCATTCATTTTATCTAACTGATGGAACTGTTGCGAATTACAGAGGTTAAAATGGAACCCACTAAAACCAGCCTTTTAAGAGTCCTTGATAAACTTACTGGGTGAAAAATCATGTGTGGTTACAGCTAGTAAGTGCTACTCAAACTATCCCTGAATAATTTTAGTTAATAAACCAATACTTGGATGTTTGTACCATTTCTCTTGTCAGAGTTGGCTTCTAAATCGTTTAATTTGCGTGAAATTTGGAATGGAAATTACTTAAGGCGTTTCATGGGCTTACTCGGGGGAAAAAGGTCTATTGTTAACAGATTTTTTTTTTATATAAAAAACTAGCTGTACCCGGCGCGCCCTGCTACGCATAAAATAAATCAAATTTAAATAAAATCACATGGGGTTCCCTTTTTATAACTTCGGAGCTTCATATCTTTCCAACGGTACTTTTCACTGACAAAACCCAAAAGAAAGCTCAATCTCATTTTCAATATCATTCGACAGGATCAGCCGAACTCCTCCTGCAAAAAAATTGGTACCAACATCTTTTCGACAGAATTCTGAACAAAGTTGGCAAAGACTTCAATGCTCTATCTATTTCCATTAGAAGTCTTTGAAGGTTTAACAAACAAACAAACAAACATTGATTTTTATATACAGAGATAACATATTTTGTTCAAACTGTTTACTGTCTTAAAGATGTACATTTTAAAAAGAATCTCTGAAATTTTCAAAGAAAAACGTTCAAAACTTCGCCACTGTGACGCCATTTCCGGTGACCCCTCAGAAAAAAAAGTTCGTCCATGTTGGTAGTAAGAACTCATGACATGATCACCTGAAGTAAAAAAAAATTCGTGTGTTAATTAAGACTATAAATTAAAATTTGGACTAAGGAAAAAAAAGGGAAAATTTGACTATTTGCAGACCTTGAAAATTTTAGTAAAATTTGATAATTTTATTTTTAAATAGCTGAATCCTTCGTCCAAGACCTCGTGAATTCCATCTCGAAGACCTATGCAAAATTTCACTAACAAGGAAAGTGCCTGGGCTCTCATCACGTAACTTTTCAGACGATCATCGTCCAGACGATTGTCGTCAACGCTATCGTCAAAACTTTGCTTCACGTATCACTATCGCTATCGTCTCGTCTATCGTCACAGTTTGAGCGCTACTAAATGCTACATCCTAAAATAAAAACTGCTTGTCATCTTTCAATTTCCTTTTGTATTTTCAAGTCCAAGAACGAATTAAAAGTATAGCTAATTAGTGCTAAGGAGGTATAAGGCACTCCAGTTCATATAAAAATAACTTATAAGCTTGAATTAATTAAATTAGCATCTATTTATAAGCATTTCATTTTCTCCCGTCAACTGACGTATACTTGGACAAGGACTCAAACCAAAGTTCTCCATGGTTTGGAAAGAAAATATGGGTTAGATATATGATTGCAGGTCGAATGTGAGAAATAAAAAAGGCATTTCTTCTGTGAAAAAAAATATATAATGCAAAAAAAACATTAGCAAAACTATTTTTTCAGCATTAAATACAATATTTGATTTATTTAAGCCAAAAATTTTACAATGTTTTTCACAATTTGCTCTAGGACGATAGTGAATTAGGTATCGTCAGAAAAGCATCGTCGAGACGATAGCAAATGACAGTTCTCGGCTTACGTGAAGCAGAGAAAACGATATCGTTTTTTTATGCTTACGTGAAGCACAGCTATCGTTCAAACGATATCGTCAGACGATAGTCGTGTTACGTGATGAGAGCCCTGAACTTGGGGTCACAGATTTTTATTAAATTTGGCATAGTGATAGCATGCATATGGGACATTAATTTCCTAAAGTCAGAGAAGGCAACATTCCCCCTTTTCAGACAAAAACGCCCCAAAGTTTTCCCAATCGGTTCATATACTAAAATAGAAACGTCAAAATTCGAAGCGGCACTCTCCTTGTAAGATTGGTTGAGTAGTTTTCGAGAACAACCGACTTTGAAAAGACAGTTTCGACAAAAACGTGCTTATAAAAAAATGTGTTTGACTTTGAGCGCGCACTTTCCGAAGGCTAATTTTTGAAGGTGTCTTCTAAGCTTTTATTTAGATCGACCTCAAGGATAAATTTCTCGAGATGTAGAAAGTAAAAAGATCTTTTTAGAGCAGTGAAACCCATGTAACCCCAAAGCCCCTTCAATTTAAAAATGAATGGATCATCATAAAAAAGACAAAGGTTTTTAAACTCCTCCGTTCATTCGTCGATCTTTTTGCCTTATTTTGTTTTCAAAGCAGGACTTAAAATGGGAAAATATTCATGATTTTTCAAGGTTAATGAGTAGTTGGTAGCTTAACTGTCCAAATACTTGCAAATATTACTTGTTATCGATACTACTTGTTATCGAAAGGGTGACCAGCAGATGAAATTAACGTATGTTTGAAAGCCATAAGATTATAGAAAAAAGCCTTAACATTATAGAATATGATAGAAAAGACTTATTTCGCCGCCAATATACAAGCCCTTCTACTGCACCCCACAGTTGAAATGTACTATCCCAAGCGATTTGGTCGATAAGTTAAAAGCTCGTAATAAACAAATTTAACAAAACATCATCACCATATTTTTTTATGTGATAATTTATTTTCTTTATCAAAATTATTTCTGATTGATCTCTGATTCCTTCAACTAGAAAGCGAAGTGTTGCGAATTTTTTGTTTGTTACAAGTTTTATTATTTCAATTGTAGATGATTTGCTTACATGATTATCTTCTGAAAATATTTGCTTCGCCTAGTAACTTTGAAACTAAAAGCAAATTGAATAAATAAATTAGTTATTCAAAATTAGTCTTGTGTATGTCTTACAATGTTTCTGGATGTTCTGAAGTACAGTAAACTTTCGATAGTTCGAATTTCATGGGAGCAGGAAAAAACTTCGAATTACAGAGGTTTTCGAATTGCGGAGGTTCAAGACAAAAAAAATATTGCTCACTTTCGTCAAATACGCATTTGTACTATCGGTTGTTGGAGAACAACAAAGTAAACTTTACTTTATAGAGGTAAAGAAGCCATTACTTTTGAATTATAAAGGTTTCAATGTTGTTAGCAATTACTTTTGAATTACAAAGTTTTCAATGTCGTTTTGCACAAAAATTAACTCGAGTTAACGAAGGGACCAAATGGCATAGGTTTACTTCGATTTGCAGAGCTCATGGGACTGTAAGTATTCTTCGATTTACAGAGGTTTTCAAATTAGGAAGGTTCGAATTATGGAGAGTTTACTGTATTTGGCTTGTTTCACAATACTCTTCCACGTAGTCTTTACTCTCGATTCTTCTGACTTCTGCTTTTCGTGATTCCCAGCACAATTGCATTCATATTACCACAAAATTTCATTTCATTTTTATTGATTACAAACTTTTCATTCAGCTATATTTAGAAAATAATTTCGAAATACATGAATGAAAAACTAATAATCCATTTGGAATACAGAATCTTATTTCATTTGAAATTTAAATTCGTTTTTAATGCACTTGAACTTGGCTGATGCAGTTTTCTAAGCATTTGTATTTTTTTTTGTTCGCCTTTAGCCGTAATCTGCTCAAGTGGCAAATAAAGATGACGGAATATATTTGTTACAGTAATAAATATTTAATTTTTTTTTTCATTTCTGCAAAGTGTTTTCTTAGGACAACGAATTCAATGAGTGCGAATCTGATTGTTTTACAAAATTTTGTGAAAACTCGAAAACGAAACGGTGAACCAAAGTCACTGGGTGGGGCGAACGACCTTCACAAACATTTTCGATAAAATATTTCCTGTAGCTGTCAACCGAACCAAAAGAGAAGAGGAAACTAAATTTTAATGAATGTAAATTGGCCGAGCTCAAGAGACACATTTTTTGAACACATTTTTTTTTGCTCGGTGCTGTACAACTGAAGGTATGCGTTGCGTTAAAGATAGAGAGTACGATTCGTCGTATTAGAAAACTCACCAAGAACTTCAATGGTTCTTTCTCTCTACTCATCGTGCGTAAAATTGCTTTTCAGGAATATTGAACTAAACCCAAAGCACGTCCAGGTGCTCGTCCTGAACTCGCCACACTCATAAAAGGAGCCAGGCTATCGATGGCACCGTAAAATGTCTCAAACATCTCTACACAGCTTTCCCATAAAACCGAACACATTTCATCTCGAATTTACTTTGTAAGCTTAACCAACCCGAATGTCCCTCCGACGACATCCAATTAAAATCACGAAAAACAAAACCTGCCTCCCATTTCAGATCTCATCTCAAAATTCCATTGAATTTCTCTAATCTCCACCCATCTCTGTTTTCCTTTCAGGAGCACCGACCCGCCCAAGGGACCCGGGGACAAGATGCTCTAAAGGATCCAACGCGCAAGTGGATCCCGATTGAAGCCCCCCCCCCCCCCCAAATAAAATCGATACCCAGCCACATACCGATTCGCAGAACTGTACGACAAATCACTCACAACCCGGCTGAACAAAAAAAATCGATAACAAAACGAGACACACCACGAGCGACCGATAACACAAACGAAAATCAAATCGAAAAAAAAAACAAAAAACAATTCAAAACAAACAAAACGAAAATCGATCTAATTAACGCATATCGATGGTGAAAGCACCAACAATTCAGACGCCAACAACAACACATCCCCAATCGAATGCCACGGTATCAGCGGACGTGGCGCAGGAAGCGGATGTCAATGTTGCGGTGGTGGTGAGTAGGACGAGCAGCAGCAATTCGCTAATTGCCGATAACGCATCAGGTGGGGTGGCTAACAATGCCAACAATTCCAACAATGCCAACAATGTCGACAATACCGCCGCCGCCGCTGATAACGTCGGCAAAATCTTCAACAGCGGGTCACATTCCGAGGCGGAGGCGACGACGGCCGAGACGGATGAGTGCGCGAATAGCTCTAGCGCTTCCACTTCAGACGCAGGCGGCGGTGTTGAGAGCGTCAAAATAAACGGCAACGACACCGCCTCCAGTCCGACCAGCGAGCAGAGCACGCAGACCGACGACGACGACAACTCGTCGGTGTGCTCGTCGACGAACAGCATTCGATACTTTGCCATAGGCCAAGACGATAACGACAAAGATAACAATAACGACGTTAACAACGTTAACGCAGCCGGTGACGCGGAGTTTGTCGTCAACACGCGCGATGGGGAGGTTGATGACGACGCGAATGACGCGGTCGACGCAGCCGATGACGAAGAAGATGTCGTGGAGGACGACGACGAAGAGGAGACCTACTGCGTCGGCCACTTTTACGGCCAGGACGAGGACGAAGTGGTGCCTGACAAGCCGCCAGACGTCCTGGAAGACCCGCCGCAGGATCCAGTGTCCACCGCCCTGGAGACCGTGCTCGAGGAAGAGCCCGCTGAAGAGACCGTAGAAGAGCTCGCTGAAGAGACCGTTGCTGAGCCCGCTGAAGTCGCCGAAGTTCCAGACCACAAACCACTGGAGGTGGAACCAGTACCGCCCCCAACGACAGTCGTTCCACTCCCAAAGCCGTTCACGATGCCGCATCCGATTCCACAGATCATCGGCATCCCGGGGATGATGCCGCCGCCCCAGCAGCAGCCACTGCAACCACCACCGCCTGCAGCGCCCCAGCCCCACCAACAGCCAGCCGGCGGCGGCCTCTTGCAGCCACTCCATTTGGCCACTCTCGGCTCGCACGCAGCCGGCGCAGTGAACCAGCAGATTTCGCCCACCGCTGCAGTGACGCCGGGCGCCTCCACGCCCATCCATCACCACCACCACTGCGTGCACCACCCGCACGTTCACCTCCACTCGCCGGGCCACCAGCCGCCGTCCGCGGGCGCTGCTGGGACGTCTGGCTCGGCCCCAGGGGCGGCCGGCCACCCGCACACTCACATCTTCCCGCTGCAAGTGATTTCACTAGCGCAGCCACCCGGAACAGGAGCAGCGCCGGCGGGCGCCGCAACCGCGTGGTCGCTCGTCGAGGCGCCCATGTACGTCGACGCCAACGGCGAGTACCGGCCGTACTGCCCGGCCCACCCGCAGGGACCACCACCGCGCGAGCATCGCGTCCTCCTGCAGCTGGACGCCGGAGTCTCCCTGCCGCTGCAGATCGCCGGCAAGCGGAAAGTTTTTCGAGGTAAGTCGGGGCTCCTTTTTTATTATCCTTCGCAGTGACATGTGCGTCCTCTTTGCATTGATGGACTGAATTATCCTTTTTTCATTGATGTGGGATTTGGACGAGTGGATTGGGTGAGGACGTTTTGTTTGCGGCCGGAAGGACGCGTGTGCGAGTGTGGCGCATTTATGAGTGCGACCGAATGGGACGAATGGGAAAATAAACGCCGGGATTTGTGGGGGTGAAATCCTTTTGCCGGTTAACGATTCTGGTGTTTAGGCATTAAGTTGGCCGTTAAGAGGGTTGAAATGGAAGTGGTCGTGGTCGTTATGGGGGGCAAGTGTGATGAAGCCATTAAGCGGTTTCGGGGGCAGTTTTGGTGGCTGAATGGAGTTCTGGTTCGAAAGCTGAGGGATTTAGGCGTCGAATGGGGGTTACAGAATTCTGTGGGTCTCGGTCAACTCGGGGGGTGTTAATGGGTTCCTCTTTTTGGCAGCGGGAGGTCGATTTTGTGGATTGGCCATCACAGATTCTCGAGATCTTGATGATAATCACTGTCGTGCAATCGACGGTTGGGAAGTCAGTTTTTGTAAGCATTGAGTAACATTTTTTTGGGAAATCGCTTTGAAATGAAGGTACTAGATTCACACGCAGTACTTATAGAACTAAACACATCAGAACTTAAAGGCGTAAAACTTTTAGTAAACTCCCATTAGCCCGTTGAGAGACAGAGCCTTTTTTCTTACTTTAAAGTCACTTGTTAAATCTCCTTTGATTTGTAGTCACTGCATTAACGCATTTTACTCTAAGCTGGACTTACATTAAGTTTGTAGCAAACATTTTAAATTGCACAGTTTGAGGATGAAATTAATATGATCAAACAGGTTGTGGGCTTAAAGAAGAAGAAGAAAAGGGCAAGTTCGTTGCCGCTCTTATGGGTGGCACCTTTGGCACTGTGATAACCTGGCCCATCAGCGGTGTCATCATCGAGTCGATGGGCTGGGACTGGGCCTTCTACATGGTCGCGATATTTGTCGGCATAGTAACCGCAGCCTGGTTCGTGATTGTCGAGGACAGCCCATCGCAGCACAAAACGATAACACCGGAGGAACGCGAGCTCATCACAAAGTCTCTCGGCGACTCGGTCTCGACCAAGAAGAAGCTGCCTCCCTTCAAGCAGTTGGCGTCGTCACTCCCCTTCTGGTCACTGTTGCTGCTGCATTACGGCAGCATGTGGGGCCTGTTCTTCCTCATAACCGCCGCGCCGAAGTTCATGAGCGAGGTCCTTGGTTTCAATTTGTCGTCAGCCGGTTTCCTGTCGAGTCTACCACACTTGGCGCGACTCCTGTGTGCCTTTGGCTTCGGCGCCATTGCCGACTCCGTCCGACGTAGGGACTGGCTCTCTGTCACCAAGATCCGAAAGTACTTCTGCATTCCTTGTAAGTGTGCCCACCACTGCGGCGTCCACCTGGGAGTCTCTGACCTTTACTTTTATCTGTCTTCCGCAGCTCACATCATCCCCGGACTGTTTCTTGTTGTTTTGGCCTTCTTTGGCAGGGACCCATATATGTGCGTGGCCATCATGACGTTGTCGCTGGGTTTCAACGGCGCCGCAACGGTGACAAACTTGGCCAACTCGCAGGATCTTGCCCCCAACTACGCCGGCACTTTGTACGGCACCATCAACTTTGTGGGAACCACACCGGGAATCATCTCTCTTTCAGAAATAATTTCTAGGGATAAAAAATATTTAAAAGGTAAAAGGAACTTAATGTTCATGGTTTTGAAATTTGAAGCGGATTAGTCTAAAGTCGATTCTACGATACAACTTGAAGGTGCAGCTCTTACGTCACAAGGGCTTTGATACACAGCCAGTCTTGTTTTTTAACGTGGCAAATATGGCGAACCTGCTTAAGGCGTAATCTACAGTGATCGCAAAAAGTCAGTGCAGTCATCTTGTTAAGGTTTATCAACTTACTAAAATGTACCTACAAAAGCTGCTGTAAATTTTTCATATATCAAATTAAAGCCCTCAAATCAAATTTATCAAATTTATTTGTTATCCTCGTATTTACTTTTATCAATTTTTCTTCGGAAATAACAAACCTTTAAGCACAGAGTAAATCACAGGAAACTTGTAAAACAAAAACAAGTGGTGGTTCAGTCATTATGTGGGCTGGTATACCTTAATTCGGTGTTGAACAAAATGTGTTTACTCACTTTTAGCTTATTTTAAACACGTTTCCTATAAATTGAATTTATTACTTAATGTGCATGTTTTATGAATTGAATTGATGAATATAGTGCATTTCATAGTATGATTTGAGTGCTTTAATTTGATGTATAGTTTTTTTTTTTTTTAGTAGTAGTAGTAGTAGAACTTTATTTAATACAAATAAAATGCAATTCATAAGTTACAATAAAAAGTTACAATATAAGGATTCAAATGTAAATATACAGTTATATAACATCAAATTTATTTAAATTACGTTAAATATAGTAAAGATAGTATTGCAGGATTTGTATAATTATTTAAAGTGTATTTCATTATGTATTGAACAAATTGTAGGTACATTCTATAGCTGAGACAACTAGTGTCGAATGTATCTATGAGTTACATACTATATAGAAAGTTAGGTAAAAAGTGAAAGAGATATTGTTTAAAAAATAATTTAGAAAAAGGGTAAGGTGAAAAGAGGTGAGAAAAAGTTTATCATTTTTTATGCATAATATTGAAATTACTTTAGACCATAATCTTGATTAGATTTTTTAATTCGTCGAAATCAAAATTAAAAAGCCATTTTTTTACTTCTCGATAAAAAGAAAAATAATTGGGACTACAACGTATATACAGCGGTAGAGAGTTAAAAAGTCTAGGAGCAACTGTCGTGAAAAAAATTTAGGAAGTGACGAGTGTTATGCGGTGGAATCATTGCCTGGAATCTTTCAGTGCTACGAAGCCCATAAATAGTGGTATTACGATTTAATGAGTAGCCACTTCTTAGATAAAATATCTTAAGCACTTTATAAAAGTAGAGATGTTTAAGAGGAAGTATTCGTGAGTTATGGAAAAGTAAAAAACTATGTTCATATCGCTTTTTTCTCCAAATGATTCTTAAAATATGTTTTTGCACTACTAGCAAAGGTTGGATTTTATTGCTATATGTACCTCCCCAACAGACAAGTCCATATTGCAGTTTTGATTGCACTAGGCAGTAATATATTGTTTCCAAGAGTTTTCGCGAGCAGAATAATTTTAAATGAAACATTATACTGGCAGTTCTAAGCAAATACTGTCTAAGAAGGAAAGTATGCGCACTCCAATTCAATTTACTGTCGAACTCGATTCCCAGATATTTAAAGGTAGATACCCTTTCAATTGCAAAACATTTTGATGAGCAGCTCAAGTTAGAGCTGAATGTTGTTTCTGCACTGGTTTTTCCACAAGTATTGGAACTTACTAGCATACATTTGCAATTTGTACTATGGTAGGTTATGGCGGGGAAGGGTATTAGATTCGACGAAAGGTTGAATATCAAGATTTTGGTCTTATCGCTTATGACGAGTTTCTGACTGCTGAACCAATGTCTCAGCTTTTCTAGATCATGGTTTATATCTACAAATAAATCAAAAGTGGACGCACTGGAATACGAACAAGCTATGTCATCTGCGAACCCAGTTTGTAGCCCTTTCAGTTGTTGATTAAAGATTGAGTTTATATAAACTAGAAATAGGACAGGGCCCAAAACAGATCTCTGTGGGACACCTTTTCCAATGATCAGACTATTACTTATCCTACCATCTAGTTTAACCACTTGCTTTCTACTTTCAAGGTACGAGGCAAACCAATTGAGCATAAAATCTCTGAAGCCGGCTTTCTCCAATTTTGTTAATAATAACTTGTGATCGACAGTATCAAATGCCTTGGTTATATTGATAAATAAGGCAGCTGTATTTTTCCTGCAATTAAGGCTATCATAACTGTATGTACAAAATTTTAAAAGTGCATCCTCGGTTGATCTGCCAACTCTGAACCCATACTGATTAGGACTAAAGAAAGAGTAACGCTCCAAAAAACGCATGATTCTGCTTTTAATAGCCTTCTCAAAAATTTTTGAAAAGACAGAAAAAAGTGAGATAGGCCTGTAATTATTTAAATTTTTTCTATCACCTTTTTTAAAAATGGGTACTACCTCAGCAATTTTAAGGGAATCTGGAAAAATACCATAGTAAATACTTTTGTTGAAAATATGCGCCAACACATCAACAATGTAGAGACAAAATTTCTGGTTGCAAAGGCTTTCGTTGGCACATTTTAGTAAGGAGGTGAACAAGAGTTGTACTAGAATCTAATCTTTAGAGATTGTAATTCTATTGGATTCATCGAAAATAATTTGAGGCCTTTTTGGTAATAGTAACTGCGATTGACTGCGAAAAAAAAATAAGGAGTTCACAACTTTAAATTTACAAATTTAAATTTGTGAACGCACCCTTTCAGTAATCATCGAACTGACATTGTAATTTTACTCAGTACATTCAACATTTTCATTACACGAATGAGCAACGTCTGCAAATTATAAAAATTTTCTGCCGAAATTCGGAGACGGTGATCGCAATTTTAAGAGCGTTAGCTCCAATTTTCGGTCGTAATTCTCGCCCTAGTAGACAGGCAATCACAAGTTTAGTACAAAAATTTGAGTCTGCACATTCGTTGTGTGATGTTGCCGTGTCAGTGAAACAACGGGTTGGTCGAAGTGTTGAAAATATCGCTGCCGTTCAGGCATCCGTAGCAAACAATCCAAATCAGTCAATTTCATGGCGTTCCCAAGAATTGGTCATCGCCCAGACCACACAATGGCGTATTTTGCATAAGAATCTTAGTTTACCTACATCCATGCAAGATCAAGCTGGCTCGAGAATTGAAGCCGATGGGCCATTTGAAGCGACGCACGTTCTCCGATTTGGCTGTGGAGAAGATGCGCCAAGATGATGAATTTCATCGCAAGATCATCCTCAGTGACGAACCTCATTTCTGGTTCAATGGGCCAATGGAATATGCGTTATTGGTCAGGTGAAAATCCACATGTGCATGAATCACCACTTTATCCACAAAAAATAACTATTTGGTTCGGTTTGCATGCCGTCCGCGTTATTGGGCCATATTTTTTCGTTGACAATAACGATCGTCACGTTACTGTGAATGGCTAGCATTATCGTGCCATGATTACCCACGATTTTTGACCCGAATTAGAAGTTATGGACTTGGACGATGTGGATGAGGTTTCAACAGGATGATGCCACAAGCCACCCAGCACACGTTACAATCGATTAATTGAAGAGTAAGTTTGATGAGCGTGTTATCTCAAGAAAATGGGCCAGTCGATTGGCCACCTCGTTCGTGCGATTTAACCTTCTCTAGGCTATTTTCTTTGTGGCTACGTTAAGTCATTGGTTTATGCCAACAAGCCGACTACGATGGACGATCTCAGAGCCAAAATTGCACGCGAAATAGCGCCTGTTTCGGCCGAAATGTGTGGCCGAGTCATCGAAAATTTGGTCTAATGAATCGACCGCTGAAAACGTACCGGCGGTAGCCATATGAACGAAGTCGAGTTGTGTTCATAAATATTTTGATTGTACTTCAAGCCGATAAAAAAGTTGTTGAAATATCTCAAATGGTTTGCGTTTTATTTAAAAAAAAAAATTTGTTGGAAAACATTTTCGCAGTAAAATCGTATATCTACAAGTGGAATTTTAGTGACCCCTCGATGACTATAGCTTGCCCTCATTTACACCTTTGAAAAATCATTTAAATCAATTGCTGTGCGCTTCAAACTCATCTTAGGGGTACAAGTTTAAACTTAGCAAGGGACGAAGTGTATTCATCGCATTAAATTTTGGTCCTGATCACATTTTTTGACCTACATTGCAGTTTTAAGTGTCCTGATTCAATTATCATCGTCAAAGCAAACCCGAAACCTTTATAATTGGCTTTCTGAATGTCGAAATTCATTCTTCATACTGGATCCTTCATCCATTCTGCTTTCGGGGCTTCTCTAACAACTACCGCATTACGTTTTTTTGGCAGTTCTCCTGCAAGGAAAGTCAAGAAAATTGTCTTCACTTAAGAAGCTGTTCAAAATAGAATGAAAGTCGTCTGGCAGGTCAGGTCTGATTCCATTCTTTGGCAACATGATCCTAAACGTGCCGCCATTTTAAGTCAGAGCTGCTTGAAAATTGTGGTGCAAAAAAGCTAGGCTCTGGCTCTCAACGGGCTGTTACGCCGCCCAATACAATGCTTGAAAATTGTAATGAATTAAACGAATTCACTGAGAAACTTTAAGACAAATATGCAACGCGTAGTTGCTCGAAGATCCTGTATTGTTCATCATCCCGATCCCCATCTCTACTGCTTCTCTTAGAGGAAAATCAGCCTCCATACCCACAAGTCGCACTTAAGAAGTACGTCAGTGTCCTCAAAATTTGGGACACTCAACAGACTTTTCAAAAGTGGATTTGTAAAATTCTCGAATAGAATTCTGACAACCGACCGACTCACTTGCAGTATGAACTCGCGCCTACGTTCCTATCCCTCCGCCCACTTACACTTTCAGTCACTTGAACCGCCCAAACAACTCGATCCCTGTCCCTGTCCCAGTCAGTCGGATGCACTCAGAGAGATTTTCATGAACATCTCGTGCAACAAAACAAGGACACCCCATAGTCCACTTCGTAAAAAAAGCGGGCGTGGCCTTACAACAACACAAAAAACTCTCGCCAACACGAAAGGACACACGAAAAAAAAAAAGAAAGAAGTCGAAAAGTTTTCGATGGAATTTATTGCTGCCGCACACATGTGGCAGGACATGACATGGACACGGGACATGGACGAAGACAGGAACAGCGATGGAAATGAGCATGAGGGCGGGGATGAAAACAAGGATATGTGGAAGAGGATGAGGACGAGGACGAGGACATAAAAAGTGCATTTCACATTTCGCAGGAGATTTTACGACAACTTGAGCCATTTCACCCATTTCGCAGCCCATTTCGTCGTCGTTGTCGACGTTTGTGTACTCTCGGATCCATGTGCACGTTTCGTTTCGTTCATTCGCTTGCCAGGACGACACTGACGACGACGACTGGGAGTACTTAAAATGAGTGCAGTACTTGAGAGTATCCTTTTCTGCTTCTCTGTCGCTGCTGGTGCTCCTTCTGCTTTGGCTTCGGCTTCTGCTGGAGCGCCCCTCATTGTGGGCTATGCTCCTTCGGCTTTTTTTTTTTTTTTTTGGAGGATGTTTATGTTGTTACAATGACACTGGCAGGAGGTTGTTTGATGTGCTCGTCGTGGAGTTGTTGCAGTTTAATTATTCAAAATATTTAATACAGCGAAAGGTCAAGGATACGCAGAGCACGCGGCGGGGCTCCTTGTTCTCGCACTCGAGAGTGGAACTTCAAAGCGGGGGGGAATCACTAATTGATTATGTGGATGGGTTGATGATGATAGCGGGGGTGGGAGTGAAATTATTTCTTCTGTTTTATGGGGCGATGTGTGGAGAGTTCTTCAAGAGGTCAGTCACTTGGAGGTGAAGGAATCAGGTGATGCATTTTTTTTCAAAAAGGTCAAAAACGGTGGCTTTAAAATGTTCGACGGGGCTCTGACAGAGTTGAACAGAGGCAAGGGTGAGTTGGGCTGCCTTAAGACATGAAAGGAATGCTAGACGTGTGGTTCAATTTCCTCGAAAGGTTTGACTTCAATTACGAGACTTACAGGGTATTTTGAAATGAGCGAGGCTATTACACCACGACCCCGTTAGTGGATCACGCGATCAGGAAGATGATGTCGATGATGAGGCTCTTGCAAAAAAGAAATTGGAAGACTGTTGCTGCTAAAGAGGATTCTGATTCAAATCTGAGTTAATGCTCACCTTCATTCTGAGTCGAACACAAAAAACAGAATGGTCCTATGTCTTCTAGTTCAAAAGAAATAGACCAACCGAGTATGCATCCATTTTTACACGCCACTGAATGTAGGTCCAGTCCAGGTAGTGCATAAATCTTATCAAAATTTGTGTAGTTTCACTGTGGGTCTCAGTTGTGAATTTACAAGTTCTGTCCAAGCAAATGCAATTATTCGCTTCAATTAAATGATTTTATAAAATTGAAGGCACCAGCTGAATGACCTAGAAATGTTGTTATTGACAAAATATAAAACTAAAACTATTCTGTACGATTGAATTTCAATCCTAAGAGGTTTAGTTTTCCACCGTTAAAAGTTAAACGTCCTAAAGCATGATCGTTTCAACTGCCGCCTGAAAAAAAACGATTGGAACCCAGTGCAGTCTGTCGTAGCTTTTTTTACTTTGTCTGAAATTTACTGTCCGTTTCAAACCATGGCTCAAATTATTTCTTGTTTTTTCAGTTTCACCATTGACCTACTAAAATGATGGACAAAAAAATGTTCCTGCGATATTTATCAGCCGCCATTTCTAACCTTAAGTCAATTTTAATTTCGTCTTTATTCATTTTAAGATCTACTACAATTATTTCGTGGGTTCAACATCGTCCTAGATCAGTGCCACACAAACAGTGTGTTCTGTCTCTTATTCGCTCTAGAGTTCCAAAACCAGCTTCAAATTTCTCTAAATTCTAAAAACAATCTCAAAAACACTAAATGCTAATAGCCGACTATCAAAATCCCAACATAGTCCTCCCATTTCATCACCTTGCAGTAAATTTGATTGCACACGAAATGAACGCCCATCACCGCAACTCAGCAACAGACGACCACCAAATGCTCACCACTCAATCGACGCTGCCCAGGAGCAATTTTCTTCAAATTACCGCCCCCCTGTGGTGCTTTGCAGCTACCAAATCGCCACCAACTCACTCGCGCGTTCCAAAGGCGCCATTCACCACCGGAGCCGTCCCACGCGCTTCAGTCAAAGGCCCACGAACCATGAACTCAAATTACTCACGTGAGGATTGTGTCCTTTTCCTCACCTGTGAGGTGCGCTCACGCGTCGACCTCTGACGTCGCGCTCCATGTCTGTTTCGTTTTCGTGTTTATTAGTCCCGCGCGGCATTCTGCGCAGACCGAATGCAGGGATTTTAGCGGCCCACTTTCAACTCAACCCGTGCTGCTCGTTCCATTTGCTGCTTCTGCGGGATCAGGAAAAGGAAAGAAAAGCGCTTCGCGGACGAACAAAGCGAAGTCAGTCGTGCTTTGCGGAGAAAGTCGGAAGTTGATTCACTTTTCGTTTTCTTGTTGTGTTCCGCAGTTACTTAGAAATTTATTGCACCACCACGCTTCGCAGTGGCTGGGCGCTCTTCGGCGATTTATTGAGTTGAGAGGAGATGGCGCTACGTTTAACATATGCTGGTGTGCCCACAGCAGCAGCGGCAGCATAAATCGCTCGGCACAGCGCTTGGTTCGGAGGAGTGACGCTGTCGAGAGGAGCGCACACAAATTGGGCGGCTGTGATCTAAGTTACAAGGTTGGAAGGCGTCCAAGAAACGTCTGTGCTGTGTGGAGCGGTGGCATACGCACGCAGCAAGCCGGCGCTCTAAAGTTCGGGACGTTTGGAAACTGCATGTAAGCTTCGTGTGTAACTGGCGTAGTTAACGGTTTTACTCATGTAAATGGCCAGGCAGAAGTGAATTGTCTGCAGAGCGACATGTTTATTAACAGCGCCTGCCAAACTTTTATGAGGCGGTTTTTGGCTGGCGTTCGGTGGAATGTGTCAGAAGCAATCGGCGTGGCGGGCGGTGATGGAGGACGGTGGTTTTTGAGGAAACAACAGAATGGGAAGGGACACAGACTGAGGAAGGATATGAGTTACAATCAGAATGTCGATGGGGTTTTACTTTTAGCGTGGGTTGGGACGTACTGAGAGCATAAAGGTCCTGAAAGCGTGTCTGCCGTCATTGTAGGCTCTACACCTGTTGCAAATAACTCACTGATCTTGTGGGTGAGATTTTATTGTATTCACGCCAGACCTGAAACCACTTGCTTACGGATGTCGTTTAGGAAAGTGACTTAGAATGGTGGCACAACTAACACGACTTAATTTTTTTTTATTACAACTTACTTTTGTTGGTTGAGAACAATGATGCAAATATGAATAAACAAAATAGGACTGAACTTCGTAAGGCGTTGGTGAGAAATCTTTATGGCCGCCCTTTGCTTTTGATAGTTTCAGAATCCTGTAAAGGCAGAGCATCATTTGCCCATTTGCTTCGCTTAAAGCAAGGCTGCTCCAAAGATCTTGTCTTTGTTCCCCAGTGCTTTTCTAAAGGGTTTTCCAATAAGGACTTGACAATTTTTTTTTAAATAAAACCCAAACGATTTGAGATATTTCAACAACTTTTTTATCGGCTTGAAGTAAAGGGTGTCCCAACAAGAACGCAAGATTTAAATTTTAAATAAAACGCAGATATTTAAAAAAATCGTGAATTCTCTATTATATCGTAAAGTAGACAGGATGAGGTTATGTGTAGAACACCACATCGGCCAGATGGCCGCCGCGGCTTTGCTGGCACATACGCGATCTTTTAATGAAATTTTCAATAAAATGTGCCTCGTCACTAAAGATGATTTTATCGGCAAAATCAGCATTTTCATGTTGTCTCTCCAATACCCAATTAACGAACTCCCTTCACTGTGCATGGTCAGCTGGCTTCAGTTCCTGAGTCAATTGAACTTTGTATGCATGAAGATGCAAATCTTTTGTCAAAATTCGCTGCATAGTGGATTTGGAAACACCAATTTGCTGAGCTCGGTGTCGAATTGAGGTGGATGGAGTTTGAGCGACATCATCACGTACTGCTGCGATATTTTCGGTCGATCGACCTGGTCGAAGGCGCGTTGTTGTCTTTACATCAGTTACAGACCCAGTTTCAGGTAATTTTTCCATTAATCGCTTTACAGTTGACTCTTTTGGAGCATTATTGTAACCCCAAATTGATCGCAATTTGCGAACTGTAGCCGCAAAACTTTTACCATTTTGGTAAAACAATTTCACAATGAGAATGCGTTATTCACTCGTGTAGCGCTCCATTTTTATTATATACCTTCTTCATTATACCTTCTACTAACAAACAAAAATAATTGTTCAAATGTCAAACAATGACACTTCGAATGACGCCAAATTTAAATCTTGCGTTCTTGTTGGGACACCCTTTACAATCAAAATATTTATGAACACAACTCGACTTCGTTCATATGGCCACCGCAGGTGCGTTTGCTGCAATCGATTCATTGAACCCAATTTTCGCTGACTCAGCAGCACATTTCGGCCAAAACGGCCGCTTAAATGTTGGCTCTGAGCTCTTTCAACGTCGTCGGCTTGTTGGCATAAACCAATAACTTAACGTAGCCCCAAAGAAAATAGTCTAGAGGCACAAACGAGGCGGCCAATCGACTGGCCCATTTCTTGAGACAACACGCTCATCAATAAATCGTTTGTAACGTGTGCTGGGTGGCTTGTGGCACCATCCTGTTGAAACCACATCCCCATCGTCCAAGTCCATAACTTCTAATTCGGGTCAAAAATCGTGGGTAATCATGGCACGATAATGCTAGCCATTCACAGTAACGTGACGATCGTTATTGTCAACGAAAAAATATGGCCCAATAACGCGGACGGCATGCAAACCGAACCAAATAGTTATTTTTTGTGGATAAAGTGGTGATTCATGCACATGTGGATTTTCACCTGACCAATAACGCATATTCCATTGGCCCATTGAACCAGAAATGAGGTTTGTCACTGAGGATGATCTTGCGATGAAATTCATCATCTTGGCGCATTTTCTCCAGAGCTCAATCGGAGAACGTACGTCGCTTCAAATGGTCCATCGGCTTCAATTCTTGAGTCAGCTTGATCTTGCATGGATGTAAACCAAGATTCTCATGCAAAGTACGCCATAAGGTGGTCTGAGCGATACCCAATTTTCGAGAACGCAGTGGAATTGACTGATTTGGATCATTTGCTACGGACGCCTGAATGACAGTGATATTTTTGTCACCAACCCGTTTTCCCACTGACACGTCAATATCACACAACGAATATGTAGATTCAAAGTTTTGTACTAAACTTGTGATTGCCTGTCTACTAGGGCGAGAATTACGACCGAAAATTGGAGCTAACGCTCTTAAAATTGCGATCACCGTCTCCGAATTTCGGCAGAAAGTTTTTATAATTTGCAGACGTTGCTCATTCGTGTGTTTTACCATGATAAAAATTTTGAGTTTACTGAATAAATTGACAATGGCAGATCTATGATTAGTGAAAGGGTACGTTCACAAATTAAATTCAAAGCTGTCAATTCCTTATTGGAAAACCCTATATTTCCAAATTTAGTACAAGTTGTGGGCGCCGTAGCTTAATCGTTTGTGCGTCGGACTGTTGAGCGAGAGTACCTGGGTTCGAATCCGGCTCGGGAAAATAAGACCACAAATATTTTTCACTGTCCCAACTCTAGTGAACGACTGACAATAATCCTGGAGTACCTCTGTCATGGAAAGCTTTCGCAATTCGCCGTTCGGAATTGGCTTTAAAGAGTAGATCATCTCTACATGTGTCAAAATATATCGCGCACAACACAGCGGAGGCACGAAGAAGCTAGGCTCTGGCCCTGTGAGGGCTGTTCTTCTTTTTTTTTAGTACAAGCTCATGGGATGGAGTCAGCTCCATCTCAGATCACAGCCCGTGATCGTTGTGGTCTAATTCATTAAAGTGCAAATTACAACCACAAATTAGTGCTTGTGATTCACAATAACAAGGCGCAGCAAATCTTTTATGAAACGAAATGCAGCAACATGAATCACTCTGTAAAATGTGTGATGAACGCAAGTTGTTATATTGTTTGAAATAGTAAAGTTATTTATTCTTATTCTTTCTCCAAACAAATGGTTGTATTTATTAATTTCAAGAGCTAACGAGATAGGTGACAGGTTCCCATTACGTCGACCAAGTTTCGAGGTAGTCAACGCTTAAGAAATGTTTGCTTTCTTCTCCAGCCACTCCTTTTTCGAAACTAACGCTCACACTAAGGCTTGAAATTTGAACACATCCCCCGATTTCAAGGATTGAAAAAAAATCTCAGTACAAGTGAGTCTCATTACCCAAACCTCATACCTCCAACTTAGTCAAAGGCGACTACGCGACGATATAATCGGACTAGCAAAGATTTGCGTTTGAAATCTCTACAGCCCATTCGAGTTCTCCTGACTAAGTCCGATTCCCGAGAGGCCATCAGTTTGAATGGCGTTTTACTCGCCCTCAGCCCTGCTGCCCATTAAAACCACTTCGAAAAAAAAACCATGTCCATCTCCGCAACTGAATTTAACACACCCGCTCATCGTTTTTCCGCTTTCGACTGCTCCAGCAGGACGCGCTTCCAGAATCCGCTTAAAGCCCCGCATCCATTTCTCGTAACCACTTCTCCACTAACCCAGATCCAATTTGTTTTCATTTTTTTTTCGTTTTTTTTATCTGCCTCCCACGGAGCTCATTCGCCCACGTGAACTTTGCCTGGTTTTTGTTTTTTTTTTGGTCCAAATGGAAACCCTTACCACCCACCACTTTCGGTGTGTGTGTGTGTGCGTCTGTAATGACCCAAGTAACAAATTCAGTGGCCTTTACAGTTAAAAAGGCTCTTCATCTTTTGAATAACTGAAAAGGTTGCCAGACGCCGACGACAAGCGGACGTCGGAAGCTGAGACGACGACGACGACGTGGCGCACACACACAAATCCATCGTCGTCGTTATTTAGGCAAAAAAATGGTCTCTGGCATGGATGAGTGTGCGTGTGCTTGTGTTTTTTAAGGATACCGACGAGTGAAATATTTAATTTCATTCCATTTTCAGCCTCCACCCGGTGATGTGAGGCACAGCAACAGATCGCTTTGCTGTGTATTTGGCAGCACTCGTTGACGTCGTTGTCTGTTGGTGCGGTGCTTTCGCTTTTATGCGAGCGATTTATCAAAGCGGCGGCGATTCATTAAAAATTCATCGGATTTTCGTTGAGAGGCCGACGAGGGTATGGAATTAGGGTAATGGGCTGGAATTTGAAGTAGGCTGCATGTGGTGGCTGCGAAGGGAGCGACGTGTTGCTTCGATGCGGTGAAAGGACGACAGAGGGTTTGTGAAAAGTGGAAGAAAGCTTATGATGACTTGGATTGGTTTGAAACTTGGGTGATGATGCCGAGTTTATGGTTGTGTGAAAGGGATGGCGCTGGGATCTTTTTCGAATTTCTGATGATTTTGGAAGACGATTCTGGAAGATTTTCGAGGTTTAGGGCATTTTTGCTTTTCTTACCACGGTTTCTCTGCGCGTTTTTATTGGATAAGTTTCTGTTTTTAAGGCTTACGGCCATGGTTGAAAATTTTAGATGCTCCCATGCGGAAAAAACAGTGCGACTACTGGGTGCACCTTCAGAACTTGAGCTCCATGAAAAAATGCGTCTGAGTAGAAACCGACGTGAACAGTCACTTTACATTTGTAGAACGGTCGAACATACACATGTGATAACGGATTCAAAGCGCAAGCTCTTCAGGGGAAGTCTTCAAAAACGAAAAACAAAAATAGCGAGTTCTATGCAAGCAGCGCAAGACCAAAGTTTGGGTCTGGCGATTATCTTCTGGAAACTCATTGATCTAGCACAAAGCTTAAATAAATTTTTGATCGCTTACCAGCGAGTGAAAGTCCCAAGCATTGTCACAGGCTTCGTGGTTGGTTTTCTCAGATTAAGAAGTTGTAGGAATAACAGTTAGAAGTGCTTCTTAAACGAATAAAAAATGCATGTAAATAAGTTTTGAATCTATGGAAACTCTAGTTGAGCTAAAGATACCGACTCATAATTCAAACAAATTATCGTATTTAGAACTCTAAAAAGATGTTGCTGTCAGTTTTTAAATGGAGTCTCATCTGTGGTCGATTTAACGAACTCAGAAGCAGCTAAGTCGACATCTAAACCTCCGTGACAAATGAAAAAAAAAATGGAAAAAGAAGAAAGTTCCATTTTTAAAAACTTATTAAAGCCTCTAAGCCGCTAATAAAATGGAACACCAGCCGACAAAAAGGACTCACTCTCTCCCTTTTATTGTTGAATTGAGTCCTCTGCGTTGTCGCCGCACCCCAACCTCCTTTTCTGTCTTCTTATGCTCAAAAGAAATCCAACTCTACCCCGCCTAATTCCCAAAGCCAACCTGATTACGTTGTAACAAAACCCCTTTATCTGGTTACCAAGCATCTCGTTGCAAACATCGGATGGGTCGGAAGGGGCGTTGTAACATTCGCACAGATATCATCATCATCGTCATCATCCACAGCGTTGTTGTACTCATCCAGCCACAAAACTGCGCCGATGGAAAAAAAAGCCTCCTCCTTCAAAAGGCCGACCTCCACTAGCAGAGAACTTCACAAACAGAGAGAACTCAACCACTCCGTTGCGCAGCGCGCTAATAATGCCAAAGTATTTCTAAATCCCTTGCGGATACGATTGAGATTCATAATTTCAAAATGCAACTGTTGCCTTTTGTTGTTGTTGTTGCTGTTTTCTGTGCCATGTCTGCTGCGTGCAGCCATCACTACTAGAGAAGTACCTGAAACCCAGGCAAGCATTCTGGTGTTGAAAAACCGCAGGAAAATTGGGGGAAATCCGAAAAATCATCGACGGGGAAACAGAAAAACCACTCGGCGTCTCGTTGGGTGCTTTAGCGTCGTGCCTCTCGAATACCACCACTTGGCATTCCACACGATTTTGCAATTTTTTTTTTTCTCCTCCTTTTTCTCTCTTTTTTAATCGTTTTTCTTTGGGGTTTTTGTTTGCTGCGCTGTTTCGTGAATTTGACATGTCTATTGGTGGTAGGGTGCGTCGGGCGGTATTTGGTCGTTAAGAGGGAGACACAGGATGTCTGGTATGAAATTTTCTCAAAAAATTACATATACGCCCAAGATACAAAAAATTGCGATTTCAAACAAACCAAAGCTAAACGACTTTCTTGTTCATCAACAAACATCGGGAAAGGGACCTCGAATTTATGAGAATCAAAAAGTACGAACATTGACTGGGAAAGAAAATTTCAATCATTCGTTGAATGGTCCTTCTGTCAGTAAAGTATGAAGTATTTGGTATCATTGGAAAGGTCTTTTGATTGCCTTTCCAAAAATGGTAACATTTCAATATCGTACTATGGAAGTTTTAGCCAAAAATTTAAAGAAAGGCTACAATACCAGAAGAGTGGCTGTATCCCAAGCAAACTTTGGTCGATTTCATACATGTTTGCCTTAAATGAAAGGTATTAAGAAGCCCAATCAAAGGAGGTATTACTTTTTGACGTAAGGTTATGGAAAATGCGTATTCAGTGCTTCTGCGTGCAGAGAAAAGGCTATTAGCGGTGGTCTAAAATTGGGCATTAGAGCATCGTTCAATACAAAATTTGTATTTTGAATTTTGAACTAGGACAATTCGAAATACAAAATACAAAATGAAGAGCAATTCTTCCAACGTGTGCACCTTTCTCGCAAATAGACGCTTTTGGACCTAGTTTTTGAGCCTTGCAAGAAACTGAGTGTCAGATACCTCACTACTATGCCACTCACAGACTCAAAATGAAGGAGAATCAAACTCAGAATCTATTGAATGTATTTTTTTTGGCAATATGAAGAAAATGCTACTAAAAAAGTCCGCTTCGATGATGCTCATCATTCAGCTCAGCTCTATTATGGGTCCCACATCACATTAAAGACAAGAGTGTCATCTCTCTGAGTCTTTATCTGGAATTTTTTCACACAAATCACAAGACAATTCACAGTTCTTTGTCTTATGAGCAGACAGGGGCTTACAACTGATGTAAAAACGCCTCAGAAGTCAGTTCTTGTCCGCACAAAGCTGAAAAAAGTCTTCAACGGCTTTCATAGGCTAATGGCAATACACTTCGCCTATGTGACAGGGCTCCTGAGAGCCGTTCTTCCAAAAAGATTTCCCCTTTTCAAAAAAAGAACCATTTTTTTAAGAATCAGACTTCAGTTTAACTTCCTAAGCAATTATTCACCTTCAATGTCCAGCCAAATGAAATTTTTTAAGCTCTTGGGCTTCCAACCTCTCTTAGGGTACATCACCATCTCCAATGACTTTCCTGTAGTCTCCCAACACGCATTTTAACTTTTTTCTCCTCTTTCCTTTTCTATTCGAAAATTGACGACTGCATTTGAACGGCACTCATTCATCCATCGGCCAACCGCAGATACGCGAAATAAATTTCAACAAAAAGTCAAAAAAAAATCATTTCGCTTCTGTAACATTGTTACGGTATTTACGCGCTCAATTGAATCTCAATGGAAGTGCATTGTATTTGTGTATCTATGTATCTGAGTATCTGCACAGCGGCAGCGTTGACGTGCGAACGTAAAAAAAAAGACCAAACAACTGCAACAACAAAAAATGGATATTCATGAAGAAGAAAAAAAAAGTACAAAAAATAGAAAAAAAAAAAAAAACACAATAAAATTCAATTAAACGAAAATATTTGCTGTGAGTGAGTTGTTTACATATTTCGCAGATACAAATTTAATGGATTGCAAGTACACACGCCGCTGCAGAGGCGCTTGACGCACGGGCAGTTAGTGTAATGGTTGCCGGAAGAGCAACGATGGCGATGACGATGACGTCCACTTGACGCGAGGAAATATAATTTGGTGGATGGGATCGGATTGATGTGGGTGGCTGCGAAGTAGGTCGACGTCGAAAGGATGGACTGGACAACATGGCTATATGTTCACCGTGGGAGGTAACGCGATTGACTTGGACACGTTTTCAATGTCTGTCATTTTTTTTCGACATGATTTTCAGTTAAAAAATTAAAGTTGTTCAATCATCGTCCACTGGTGGTGACAAGTCGAGATTCGATTGCCTTTCATGACTTACTGGGCGGACTACTTTCATTCACGGTGCCTCAGTAGAGTGTTCAGTCTCCTGTTGAACTTCAACATCGCGGCTAGCTTTCATGCTAGGCAACAATTCACAGCTCAAGTTCACTTTTTCTTGATCCTTTAACACCTCTCCTTACCTGATACAAGTCGTGTGTGGTTTTACGTTCGACTTTGTCTATACAGTGGAATTTATTTTCTAGGCGAATCCTTAAAGCTCAGCAACCGGTTCACAGTGGTTGAATGAGGCGGTGGAAAAAAATCTGTAAAATGAGAACCTGTGGACCGATTTAGATGAAATTTAGAAAATAGCATGTGTGCTTCGAGTTCTTTAAGGGGATTTCATATACGCAGCTTAGGTATTTACGGAGTAATCGTAGGTCGAATAATTAAAAAAAGGAAGTGTGTTGGTTTTGGCTTAGAACATACAGTATCGGACAAAATCTAAGCACCCCCCCTAAGCAACCTGAGGTGTTCGCTTGTAGCGGGTGACCAAGAGAAGTTACGAAGTTGAAATTTTTTTCCCTCAAATAGGCATCTAAATTGGACGATTGCAAAGTGGAAGACGGTTCTTTTTTCTGATGAATCCAAATATAATAAAATATATTCAGATGGGATCACAAGAATAAGGAGACCGGTGGGGAAAAGATTGGATCCACGATACTGCATTCAGACAATAAAATTTGGAGGAGGAAATGTGCTCGTGTGGGGTTGTTTTTCTAGTTGGGGAATAGGGCCAATTTACAGAATAAATGGTATTATGGATCGTTTCAAATACGTGGACATCTTAAAAACAATTATGCTGCCCTATGCCGAAGAGGAGATGCCACTGATCTGGAGGTTCCAACAGGACAACGATCCCAAACACACCAGCAAAGTTGTCAAAGCATGGTTCGATAGTAAGAAAATTGAAGTTTTGGATTGGCCTGCGCAGTTTCCTGACCTCAACCCAATTGAAAACTTGTGGGAGATTGTGGACAGACTCTCCCCTTTACTATGGAACATCGCGGTGAATGAGCTGCTTTCTATCCTTGAAAGGGAGGGCTGTACTGTTGTCGCCTACGCAGACGATGTTGCAATAACCATCTCCGGAAAATACCCTACGATGTTGCAATAACCATCTCCGGAAAATACCCTAATACGCTCAGTGAACTGATTCAGAATGCCTTCTCCAAGTTGAAAGCATGGGCCTTAGAATCCGGCCTCGGGGTAAACCCCCAAAAAACTGAGCTCATACTCTTCACTAGGAAGTACAAAATCCCTCGCTTCGACCTTCCCCGACTCTTCGGGACTAGCCTCTCCCTAACGGATAAGGCTAAGTACTTAGGTCTCATCATTGATCACAAGCTAAGCTGGAAACCCAACATCCTTGAACGGGTCAAAAAGGCCACAGCAGTTCTCTACTGCTGTAAGAGAGCAATCGGATGTAAATGGGGTCTAAAGCCTCGTATTGCCCATTGGTTATATACCTCCGTTGTACGACCCATACTACTGTACGGAGTCGTAGTATGGTGGAATGCCCTGGAAAAGGGTGTTAACCTCAAACTTCTCAGCCGTGTGCAGAGATCTGCCTGCATCTGTATCAGTGGCGCAATCAGAACCACACCCACAGCTGCCCTAGAAATCATCTTTCACCTGCCACCCCTAGATATCTTCGGCAAGCAGGTCGCAGCCTGTGCAGCAGTAAGGATCAGAGCCGCTCAATCGTGGCCTTCTAGATGCATGGGTCACTCTACCATTCTTGAGTCTATAGATCTCCCCTTCAGGGAGTTAGACTATACTCGCCCCAGAACTCTTTTCAAAAGAAGTTTCTCCTTCAGCCTGCCCTCCAGATCTGACTGGAGTGAAGGCATACCTATAAGTAATGAATCTCTGGTGATCTACACCGACGGATCAAAAACTGAATCCGGAGTCGGTGCAGGAGTCTTCTCCGAAGACTTGGAAATCCAGTTTTCATTTCGTCTTCCCAACCATTGCAGCGTATTTCAAGCAGAGGTAATGGCGATCAAGGAAGCCTTGTCGTGGCTAAAGTACAACGTGGTATCGCATACCTCTATCACGATATGTACGGATAGTCAAGCTGCGATAAAGTCCCTGAAGTCTGTCACTTTTAATTCAAAAACAGCTCTTAACTGCCGCAAATCTCTTGACGAGATGGCAGAGCAGTTTAACATTCACCTCATGTGGGTGTCGGGACACTGTGACATCTCGGGGAACTGCCTGGCCGATGATCTTGCCAAGCGCGGAACCAGTGAAGCCATCCAACCGGATAAGGTCGGTCTCTGCGCACCTCTTGCTACCGCGCTCCTCCACATCAAATCCAAGACCATTGCGGCAACCAATCTTAGGTGGTCGAATGGTACTACTTGTCGCGTCACCAGGGAAATCTGGCCTAGGCTAGATCCTGAACGCTCGCTTAGTCTCCTAAGACTCAGCAGAATTCAGGTTAGGAACCTGATCAGTGTCATAACTGGGCACTCCACTTTTGGCAAACATGCCACCCGACTAGGCCTCCCGGCCAACGACTTCTGCAGAAGCTGTAGAGACGAAGAGGAGGAAGAAACCTCGCTCCACCTTTTAGGAACCTGCAGCGCCCTCGCGAACCGTAGAAAGAAGCATCTCGGTCACTACTTTCTAAATAACCTCGGTGAACTTGCTGACACCAGCATAAGGCGTATCCTCAGCTCCAACTGGTTTCTGGAGTAGTGGGCAGTTTTGCATCCGCTCCATGTGGTATCACAATGGGCCTCATCTGGCCTAAGTGCTTGGCTGCCTTGCGTAGCTCACCACACAACCTACCTACCTACCTACCTACCTTGTGGACAGACGAATTAACCGGCAACAGTTAACATAATTTGGACCAGCTGTATAAAGCAATAGAGGATGCATGGAAGGATGTGCCTATGAATTTAATAGATAATCTTATTGCCTCTATTCCAAAAAGGTGTGTGGCGGTAATTAAGGTGAAAAGATTTGCAATATACAATTTATCCTTTTTTTACTTTTATCTAATGTTTTTTGTGTTCAAATCTGGGGGGTGCTTTAGTTTTGTCGCGGTGGTTTTTCGACATTTTTTTTAATGAATTTTTATAATTTTTTTGTAAGGAAAAGGTATAGTGTTTATAGGTTTATTTTGCTTAGTAAAGTTAAGAAAATGAGGGAAAAAAATTTCAACTTAGTAACTTCTCTTGGTCACCCGCTACAAGCGAAAACCTCAGGTTGCTTAGGTTTTGTCCGATACTGTATGTGTTTTATTACTAAATCTAGTTCTAGGACTTAGTTTTAATACTAAAATACATATATAAGTTAATTATAAACGAAATTACGAAATATACGCAAATATTTAAAAATAATAGTGCTTGTGCTTCATCGCGTATAGGTAAGCTTTCTTTTGTTTTAGATTCTGGCCTTAAAAGTTATTTAGGGGTCCGAATAATAACAGCTTCATTTGTTGCTAAACGCGAAATTTAATCTTATGTACTGTCACCAGCATGCAATACCACGGTTATAGATTTGTAGCCAGTGTAGCAGTCTCCTGGGCATAAGCTCCCTTTGTTTTCCTCGATTCTACATTTTTTTAATTGGCGCAGCAGTCTTCGAATTGTTCGCATGGTCGTCTTTTTTTATTTGCTTCTAACGCGTAGGTTGATACTTCATTTCTATCTTTCTCAAAAATTACTGAAAACTTCACTATATTTAGTTAAAAACTTTTTCTTTATATACCGAACTGCCTTGTATCGTTTGTAAAAATGAGACAAGAACCTTCTCTTCACCTCTTTCACTATTCCATTATTTTGACATGGTGTCAAGTCTCTATAATTTTCTAACAAAAAATTTTTGAAAAATTATTGCAAATACTTCCATTTAGGAAATAACCACAAAGAACTTTATATTTAATTTCAAAAATAGCCATCGTGAAAGTATGAATCGAACGAATTAATAAAAGAAACAAGGAAACGAATAAAAAAAAAACCGGTCAAGTGTGAGTTTAACCCACGCACCGAGGGTTTCGTTCTTTCGTCAACAGATTAGAAGTAAGGACATAATTTAAGTTAAAGCAACTAACTACGGCTACCTGCCGTTTTCGAATAAAGCTAAACAAAAGAAAAGTCGTTCTCATTTGCTGATCGTGCCAACCGTGTAAAAATTGATTTAGTGAACTTAAAGGAAATGGTCTCAAGCTACTCCATTGATTCATGAAAGTTAGCTTACCAAGCAGCTCAGCAATTCGAATCATAACGTATTCGGCAATAAAAAATAGCCACTTAATCGTCTAGAACACTAATGTGGTACAGTCACAAACATCCAAGAAATTAACAAATCAAGTACTCGTGTTTGAAATTCAAAAAAAAATTCAAATTTTGCACTAGGAATTTATAAATTTTTCCTTAGAATTTTTTATGTTCACTTTTATTCAGAGACAAAACATAAAATCTTTCCAACAGCATATTTATATAAATCGCAACCAATAGAAAAGAGCAAATCAGGAAATGGTCTGAACACACATACACCTACAAATAACTGATTCTCTTCCAAAAAATTACAACAACAAAGCTATTACGATCAATCATTTCTTTGCTTCGCTTTGTTCTTTTAAGAGAACTGAGAGAGAAGAAAACTGTCATACAAAATATTCGAGAAACCCTCTTCGGAGAAGAAAAAAAAATAAAAAGCAAAAAAAGCCAAATCGGACAAGTCGAGGATTGAACCCGGGACCCTCAGACCAGAGCGCGAGCGCTATAACCACTTCACCAACGCCGCTTCGAAATTCTATTGTCTTTCTTGGTATAGGAAACGCATAGAAAACTTTGTGTGTGTGAGATAATCACTAGTTGCCCTTTTTTAGCAAAATGCTCACATAACTTAAATCGTTAATATTTCTAAATATTGTGTGAAAATAAAATTTTTTTTGTATAACATTTTTTGATTCTATTGATGCGATCTACAAAATGGAGTTTTCGGATCTTAAAAATTCGTATGTCATTGTTTTTTGGTTTTTGGCCAATAACTCCAAAACTGTTTGAGCCAAGATGCTCGAACTAAATTTAAACTAAAGATTACGTCGAGACCTACATTCTAGATTTTATTCAGATTTTTAGACCCGCGGGTGTGGAAGTGCGATGGGGGGGGGGGGGGGGGGACGCTTTTTTTTCGCACTTAAAGCTTAATATCTCGAAAACCGAGCCTCGGAACAAAAACCTCGAAATGAAAACTGTATTTTATTTTACGAGACCTATCCAACGATACCTAACTCAATCAATTCCGTTAAGAAAAAAAATTAAAAAAATTAGTTATTAATTAATTTTAGTACAAATAAAAAATCATAAGAGATTTCTGGATATATTTGCAATATTGCGATGAGTTGCCCCATAACTCCAATTTTTTTCAGATTTTTTGGCCCATTATTTTAGAAAATAAGGTATGGGACATGGTACACCAGTCGGTTTTTTGAAGTTTGCGGGCTTATAACTTCTTACCAATAAGACTAAGATGCTAATTGTAGTACAACTTTTTGATCTTGCTATAATTCGCTTTCTAACGATACCCATATCAAGTATCTAAGAAAAAAAAACTATTTTTTGATTTTAGTATTAGTACTAACTTTTTCGTTAATAAGTGACTTTCTTCAAACTTTTTTTCGGAACTTTCTTTGGGCAAGTGAAGCACATCTTCTGTGTAAATTTCATTTCTTAGTTCCATGTGGTTCACCAGGTACCTAAGATAAGGCTTAGTGACAGACAGACAGACATTTTTGTAATCTCCGCCCCGCCCCCTTTCCAATGACACCCATATTGACCACAAAAGTTAATAAAATTTTTTTCAAAGGTTAGTTTCAGTACTAACTTTTTCTTTAATATACGACTAATTCCGGAAAAAATTCCTGATTTTTTTTTGGGTTGCCAAGATACATACCCATTCCAAATTTCATCCCTTAACTACAGAGGATTCAGAAGTTATTAGCAAATATGTAAAGGCGACAGACAGACAGACAAAATAGAGACGGACACATAAGTGAATCTATAAGGGTTTCGTTATTCCTTTGGAACGAAACCCTAAAAACACGAACAAGTAACAAAAAATTACAATGTACATATTTATTACGATCAAAATGAAGAAAAACGAAAAAGTATATGAAACATATGAAGTGTATAAGAAACACAAAAGTCGAATCATTCTTCGTTCTTAAGCACAAGAAAGTGGAGTAACTTCGGGTATTGTGGAATATGCGGCTAATGTAGAATACTGCCTTATTTTCTAAGCCGCAGAAGGTCTGGCTCCTGTCTTTATTTTCCCAAAAAGTAAATAGCATAAAAGTTACGCTCTTCTCCTTATTCATATTACCATGCGGTGTGTCTGAGTCATTCAAAGTTCTTATTTAGACTCTTTTTTGTGCATTTTTGTATGAGTTTTTTTCCGAGGAGAAATGTGCAGTTTCTTTAATTGTGCAAGTGCAGTTGTAGTCGAACACGTGTCAAGTTTAATTGTTTCACTTTAAATTATTGAGTTTTTTGTTATATTTTGTGTTATGGATCGTAGTTTGCAATAGTTTCCAAATCGGGTAATGTGGAATACCTTGAGGAGGGTAATGTGGAATACTATTTCACATTACCCGCTTATTATTTCTTCGGTTTTTTAATTTCAAACTGCTTGGAAAGATGATAAAAAAGGTGAAATAGGGCGATGGGATGGAGATGGAGCGTCGGTTTTGGTTGTCTGACCAGGAGTCACATTCATTCTCTTCAATTTCAAGTAGCAGAAAAAAGAATGCACCCCCTTATCCATTTTAAATGAGAATGAGCTGGAAAGTATTGGTTACACAGATTTCTTATTTGCCATAAAAACACGTCAAAAATTCGTGCTTCAATTGTAACGTCATTCGACAGAGTCAGAGGATTGACAAAGGAAAATGCAGAATCTTTTTTCAAACTCCTGCACTTAGGCCAATACGGACATTATGATGCACATTATATATGTATGTTATAACTAAAATAAAGAAATACCGTTATTTATTTTTCTTATTTGAGTCGATAATTTTGATTTGGATGTAGTATTTCACATTACCCTCCAATTTTAGAAATCTCGATTTTCGAGGTGGTATCACTAAAAAATAAATAAAAATCTTAAAAATAATCCTAACGGTCTGAGTTTGTTGCTAACGTTAGCCAATATGTCAATATTCAAAATGTAATTAAAATTTCCCATTTAATGCATGGTATTTGGTTGAAACATGTAAAAATAAAATGAGTATTCCACAATACCCGAAATTACTCTGACTTGCGGTTGCCCCAATACAATTGTTGGTTGATTCAAGCTTTTTTGAACCAAGAACTGCGATTGATTTGCGAATTATACAAAAAGCGAAAATATGCGAAAATAAATGAAAATGCGAGACGATGTTCTCGTTTAGAAGTGATTCCAAAGTGATTTTATATCAAAGGCAGAAGAAATTGCAACCGCGTGTGGGTAGCGGTGCATGAAATAAAAATATACAATATTTCCAATGTTGGTATGGCAAATTGCGTGATTATAAAAATATGCTCATATGACATCAAAAAAAAAAAAATCTTACATTTGGTAAATAGACGATAAATAGAGTTTCAGAGCAAAATAATTGTTACGTGTTACTGGTATTTTTCAATTGGTGATTATACAATTCTGAACGACAATATTTCACGCCAAACAGCTTTGCAAAATATTTTTACACAATTTATTTCGGTTAAAATTGTACTAGAATTTCAGACATCGCTACCTTTAAACGCTTGGTTCTCTTAAAGTGATTAAAAGTGACTGTGAAGTTAGTTTTTGCACTATCGAAAGAGAATACTTCAAGCTTTCAGAAAATGTAGGTCTCCCGTTAAAGCCTCTTGGAGCACTTTTTTTATGAACCACAAAAGCCTAGTTTGTGCGATTCGCAAGGAATATAAAAAAGATGTGAATACACATTGGAAGGTAAAAATGTACCCTTTAAAATGACTTTTTTCTGTATTCATCATATGTGAAAAAATATTAGGTTGTCAAATATCTCCCTTCCGCTTTTTTGTCTTTTAAATGTTCCGGCTATGTACAAAGCGCTACAGAGCTCGTATCTGGCAATACATCATTTGAAAGGTCTTGACATAACCTACAAAACGATGCTATGCACGATTAGTTTGGATACCAGCTCTGTAGCTCTTTGTACATAGCCGGAAAATTCAAAAGACAAAAAGGCGGAAGGGAGATATTTGACAACCTAATATTTAGCGCCAAAAATGCTTAAAAAAATGCAGACTTTTCCATACATTTTAAAATCTCAAATTTGAGCTAACGGTACAATCGAAAGCAACATCAAACCTTCACAAAATTTTGGCTTTCTAGGTTTTCATATATGTATGTAGAACCAAAAAAATCATCTCGGTTTTCCAAAGAAAAACAAAACATTTTATGATTTTTTTTTCCACTAGCGCACCACTGTGCGGCTTAACATGGCCTGAACTTTCATGACACCTCTAACATTTTATGGTTCATTTAATTTTTCGTTCCACTTCAAATGAAATAAAAACGAAGTCAAATTTGTCAACTGAGGATTTGTTAATTGAAACATGCTCCGGAGTCGTTCCTACCTTGCAAGCCGACGAAACATGACCTTAGTTGCCCATTTCGTCTATCAGTGCTCTCTTTGCACTCAACAATTTCAATAAATCTTCCTGAAAAGGACTGAAAAGGACTGAAAAGGACGCCCAACATATTAAATTCACTTCATTTGAAGATGTTTTTGAACAAACTTTGTTGTCCTGGTAACACTTTCAAAGCCACCCAATAGGCCACTCCTTTAACAATTTTGACGCCCAATTTTCACGTCTCTGCAAACCCCAACTCACCACCCTCGAAATGACCCTCATCTAGCACACGTCCCAATTCCATCACCCGTCCGTTATTAATTACAACTCAATTCAAGAGCAAATTTGCAAGTCAATTAGACTGCCGGACAAATATTTGTCAAGTTTCCTTCCTCACCGTGTGTCTGTGTTTGTGTGTGTGGAGTATGACAGGGACGAGGCGCACACGTGTCGACAACTCGGGGAAGGACACACCCGCCTCCCATCCGCTTCTCCCAAAAAAACACATGGGAAAACTTTTCCAATAAACTGTTATTTCAAAAATCCTCAACTCAGCATCATTGGCATGACAATAACATCCCTCTCGTCCTTACGAATCTTTAATGAGGATTATCCAGTGCATCAACCACAGAGACGACAACAACAACAACAACAAGGATGTCAATCCGGGTGTGAAATTGTGTGGCACTATCAACAGCGTCACGCCGGCGATGACACTCTCGACAGGGAACCCTTTCTGACACACACACACACATGTCGTCGTCGAGTTTGACGCACGACCACCCTCCCGCCCGGGATGTGGAGCCACAAATCAAACCGCAATTCGGGACCTTTAAGTCCTTTTTAATTTTCCTGACAGCCCAACAACAGGTTGGTGCGGTGGCGGGCGGGATACCAACAGAAGCGGTGTCTGTTCTACTCATGTGCGTGTGTGTGTGGTGCGGGTGAGCGCATCAATTTTAAATTAGGTTCCAGGATTTCATAATTCATGGGCACGGTGTGTGGTGCTGCGTGTGCACCCCCCACCTGCTCATCCACGGCGGTCGCTCCGGGAATGTGCCTGCGACGACGGTCTAAAAATAACTACGACAAGAGGGGTGGTGTGAGGAGAGAGCTATAAATAGCTGATCAGTGGGAGCGTGATGATGCATGAGCGCTTGACATTTGAAGGAGCACGCGTCGGTGACGACGCGTTTTATTAGGGGGGCGGGAGTTTTACTCTAACGGGTGCAATATCCGTGACAGATGGCGGAGTGGGCATGGTAGGCGGAAGAATGTGGGTGAAGGTTGAAGAAGAGGTGTCCCGGTGATGGGCGATTGGTGGCTGATGAAGAATGACGGTGGGGGATTGGGAATTATGACTTTTGGTCTTAGAAATGAGGTGTTCCGGAAGGTGTAACATAGCGAAATTTTATTCATTCATTTTTTCATACAGAGCCGCACGGTTGTGTGCACTAGTTCATTTGTGGTTGTGTGTTGACGACAATTATCTGGCCCTAGACGACAATTGTGTTCGCCCAACCGTTGGCGAATAGTTTCGATTTTCACGTGTTCTTTGGGTTCGATGTTTGCCGTGTAAATCGCCATGCAAATCCTCATTCTTGCTGTGAACATTCTCTTTCTTTCTTGTAAACAATAATAAGGGCAACCATATGTGCTTTTTTCTCCGACGTGTTTGAACTAAAAAATCAACATGAAATGAAAGATGTTCGTCGTCCAGGTCCAGTGCCAAATTGAGAGAAAGTCAGAGCATGCAATACAAGTTGCGAGAGGAATTTTTTTGTTTTTTTTTGCAAAAAAAAAAAAGTCGACTTGGAAGGAATTGAAAATAGACCAAGAGTCGAAAAAATGTATTCGAGTTAGATGGCTTTTCAACTTGGACTTAGAGGCTGGATTTTGTATGGAAAATTGAAGGGAATGCCAAAATATGGCAAAAAAATCGAGTTAGAGGGATTTTAAATTTAGAGGGCGTTCGACTTAGAGAGCTTCGACTGTATTTGCCTTTTTTCTTCAAAATTTAACCATATCCTAAAATTTTCTCCATATTTTGTATCAACACTTTTGCTGAGCTCATCTTCAAAATTGCATTATATTTATATTTTTATATTTTGTAAAGTGAAGTATTTTCTATGTCCGATTCACGAAAGGACAAATACGTAATCGAATATTTTGTAAATTATTCAACCTTTCCAAAACAGAAAAAAATTCTAAAATCGAAACATCGGAACCTGTTTTATGAGTCTTTGAATGCTCGAAACATGGGGGAAACACTTTCTTTTGCCTCTGACTGTAATTTTATTGCAATTTAATTTATTTCTTTTGCTTACCTTGCACAAGTAAGACTTATTGCGTTTTGTAGAGCAGCAAAGGCGATTAGAAATACAAAACAAAGTTCCAAAAAATTATTGGGAGTACAACTTGAAAGACGCATATTTTTTTGTAAAAAAAAGACCATTTATTTGAATATGAAAATGAAAATACAAGTCATTCAAAGTCTTGCCCATCGCTAGCCACAACTTTTTCCCATCTGTCTGGCAATTTGTGGATTCCGTTCCAAGAGAACTGCGCCGGCTTGGCGGCCAAGAATGAATCGAGCCAATTTTTGATACCGTCAACTGAAGTGAAGCGTATTCCAGCCAGGGTATTCTGCATGGACCTGAACAAATGGTAGTCGGAAGGGGCCAGGTCTGGGCTATACGGCGGGTGGGGTATCGATTCCCATCCAACATTTTCTACGTATTTTTTAACCCGTTGAGTGCGATGTGGCCGAGCATTGTCATCATGGGAAATTATCGATTCGTGTCTAGTCGCATATTCTGGCCGTTTTTCTTTGATTGCGCGGCTCAAACAAATCAGCTGAGTTCGATAGCTTGGAAATTGCTTGCTGGGTAACTCCCAATGATTTCGCAAGTTTGACATGAATCTTCTTCCAGTAGTGCCTCCAATTCTGCATCTTCAAACTTTTTCACTTGGCCAGGACGTTCCTTGTCTTCAACGTCAAAATCACCACTTTTAAAGCGTGCAAACCCTTCCTGACACATTCTGACACTTACAGAATAGTCAGGGTAAGCTTCAATGAGTAAACGTTGCGCATCTGTTGCACTTTTCTTCAAATGAAAGTAGTGAATTAAAACTTCCCGCAAATGTTGTTTTGAAGGCACAAAATTCGACATTTTAACCGCAAAACAAAACTTGTGTAAATCAACTTGTGTATACTTTGACAGATGGAATTAACTAGATTTTTCGACGCTCTTTAACATACAATAGCTGTCACTGTCAAAAAAAATAGCGCGTGTGAATATAAATGAAGTTAGTAACAATGCGCGTCTTTCAAGTTGTACTCCCAATACAAAAATTGTCTTTGAGTAGAAGACTCTAAATACATAAAAAAAAAAAAAACAAAATGAGAAAGTGCCAAACGGACTTGTGAGGAAATTAGTGCTGGCCTAGGAAATATTTAAATATAGTTTTTTTTAAAACCTGTGCTAGCTCTTACTTGCTTAATGCGTGCTGGCTAGAAGTTCTAGAGACTGCTTAATGTAATCTTCAATTTCACGTTAAACAAATTATGCAAAAAAATCTACTAAAGTAAATCGTCTTTCAAAAAGACTGTTGCGACACAAAACTAACGCATGGAAATTGTATTTTACATTGTCGATGACTCAAAATTCAAAAGCATGATGTTTTAATATAAACAAATTACAAAACAGTGTTTTCTCTTTAATTTAAATCTTGCGTCAATCTGCTGACATCTTTATGATCCTTTGCAATTTATTTTTTTGGCATCTCTGCTTTGAATCGTTTTAGTTGATGTCCAATGTTCTTTGCTTTTAAACCTTTTCCAAACCTTATGGAAAATCAATTTAAATCTCAAACTAAATTTGTTTTCTTTTATTTTTTTCAGGTAAGTCATATTTGAACGCATCCCGAACCTATTCACAGTGAGTAAATTAATGGTTACAAATACCATGAATCATATTTTTTTTATTTGCATTCTGAAATATGAGAAGCAAGCAGAACAAAACTATTTTTCTAAAACGGAAATAAGTGTTACTATTCGCAAGTTAAGAAAAAAATTCACGAATACCCTAGCGTTTGTGAAAATTTAAATTTAAATTACAAGTCGAATTGTTTTAAAGAAAATTGAAAATTACTATTACTGCAAGGCAAATTCCTAAGGTTGTAGCTGTCCCATTTAAAAACTGGTTAGTCCGGTTTAGTTTTCTTTAAAACTAGAAGACTTAAAACCATTCAGTTTTTTATGTTCGATTTAAAATTAATATAAAGCTAAGATTTAGCACTGCAATTCATAATTTTGGAAAGAAAATTGACAAAAACTTTTTTTTTCTATTTTCTGTTTTATGAAGTCTTGAGTTTGTATGCTAAAACTATGGGCGTGATGAATTTAACTTATATGTGTGTTTAAAGAAAAGGTTTGTGGCTAAAAATTCGTATAGCACTTTATTGTAGGTGTTGCTATTGTTTCTTAATGAATTTTTTTTTTCATGTTCATTGATTTGGTTTTAAATTGTCCGTACCTCATATACGGGATGAGATAGACCACCATCCCATAGTAAGTTAGTTTTTAGGTTAGGTTAAGTTTTCCCCGCTTGTTTTAAGCCAATAAATGTTGCTGTTGCCCCAGTAAAACTAAAGAATGCTCGTTTTTGACCGCTCTATAAAAAAAAAACCATTGTCAATTTTAGCGCTAAAGTAAAATTTTAATATTCTGGTACACTTACGCCAAAGCTAGGGGCATTGTGCTGCCAACCATCTTTTGGGATGATGGATGTGGGCAATGAATTTGACTGATGGGATCTTACACCGACAAAGTTTTGCGCCAAGTTATCGTTCTAGCCCTGCACAATAAACGGAATTTTTTTCTAAACGTGCAAAAGTGGATAGATGCGGGTCTAGATGAAGTTTTGTTGATTTTTAGTACATTCATTTATTCATACACACATACCTTATGATTAAAAAAAAACCGAAATTTTCATTTTAAAATTCCCGCGCTTGTCCAATCGGTAAAATTTTATTCTCTCAACGTTCGCAACACTTTTATACATACTCTGTCAAATTTTGACGTAAATCGTATGATTAGTTTTTGTTTGACGTCTATACAAATAAGTTGAAAAATTTTCGTGTGGCGATTTTTATAATGGATGAAAATTTAGAACAACGTGCGTGCATCAAATTTTGTGTTGCAAATGGATTTAAGTGTTCCGAAACGTTGAAAATGTTAGAAAAGGCCTTTGGTGAATCGTGTCTAGGAAAAACACAGGCATATGAGTGGTATAAACGGTTCAAAGGTGGTCGTACAAGCTTGGATCATGATGAGATCCCTGGCCGCCCAACAACATCTGTTACTGAAGAAAACATTGAATCGGCGAAGCAAATCGTGTTGCAAAATCGTTCTGCACCGATAAGAGAGATTGCTGTGTTGTTGGGCATCTCTTATGGATCAACCGAACACATTTTAACTGATGTTTTGTGTTTAAAACGCGTTGCTGCTCGGCTGGTGCCAAAAAATCTGAATTTCATTCAAAAACAGCGTCGTTTTTGGCTAAAAACTCAAACAATATCATCAACCAAGCACCGTACTCTCCAGATATGGCCCCGTGTGACTTTTTCCTCTTCCCCAGACTCAAATTGCCATTGCGGGGAACGCGTTTTCAGACCATAGAGGCCATAAAAGAGAATTCGCTGCGTGAACTAAAGGCCATACCTTCGGCGGCCTATAAAACTTGTATGAAAAATTGGATCAATAGAATACTTTGAAGGTGATAATAAAGAAAATTATTAAAAATTGAAATTTTGCGTTTTTTAATAAAATTCCGGTCCTTTTTTGATCATAAGGTATTTTAGGAATGAAATAAAGCAACAAGTGACACTAAAATCATTCAAATCGGTCAAAAGGGAGGTGTTTTATTTACAAAAAAGCCATAAGATCGCCGTCCATTTTTCTACGGTATTGTATATATTTCTCTTTGAATTTGCAAAAGTGTGTGAATGTATGTAGTTTAGATCGAATTCTTAAGCAAAAGCTAAGAAGAGTTTTTGGCATTTTTAAAATGGTTTGACGTACTCAAATTAAAAACAAAGCAAACATGTGGCAAACTTTTGCTAAACAGTGTAATAAATGGAAAAAAAATAGAATTGCATCGGCCGGGAATCGAACCCGGGCCGCCCGCGTGGCAGGCGAGCATTCTACCACTGAACCACCGATGCTTGTTGGATGCTTAGCTACTCTTGGCCAGCGCTTGGATTTCGTGACGCGCCAGCCGTCGACGCGCGTGGGGAGTCGAGTTCCGCATTCACATACCCAGAAATGCTGTCGATGCCGTCTATGACATCATCGAAGCGTCTTCACGTTCGCCATTTACCGCAAACGAATGTTTTACCTAGAAATGAAGTGAATAGATTTTCGTCTGCCTTGTGAACCGGAACTGGTCCGGATGCCCGGCGTCCCGACGACACTGACCCTAATTTCCTACCCAGACACGGTCCCTACCCTGAGCCCTCAGTTTTATTTCGCCCGCGGTGACGGCGTACGCTTCTGCAGTGCGCGCATAATTGGCCAGTCTCGGAATCCGCAATCGACGCCTGCATCGTGCATTCGAAAGGTTAATTAATTGCGGCATCCACTTAGACAGTCAGAGTGTGTCGCCAATTAATTGGAGTAGATGTGGGAGGTGGGAAAGGTAAAAGATACAAAGAATACTTTTTGTCGGTTGTGCTGAAATCGGGAAAAAAAGAGAACGAGACGACAGAGGCAGAAATTGTCGAAGTATGCCGTGCGGCGAAAGACAGACTCCCCGTCCTGGGGGTGAACCAATTTGTAGGTTTGTCACGGATGTGGCAGGAGAAAGTGTTTCAGGCGCGTAGAGGCCGCCTCAAGGGAGACGGGACTTTGAGGACGTCGCTCGGTGGTGTGGTGTGTGGGGTAATCGTTACGCGCACGCAGTGCGACCACCTCTTGTTGAATGGGGTCACCAGCTACTTCATATGCGACTTGGAGTAGACGGCGGCGGAGTTCGCGATGGAATTTCTAGACGAGGTTCATGACTCTGGACGTCTCTCGTGCAAATGGGAATTTTTGTTTCAAGCAAAGTGGAAGGCTTGTGTCGTTTTTGTCTTATCTACTATGGATTTTGTGTCCAGATCGTTTATGATGATATTTCTCGGCAGTCCTTTGATTGAAGCCTTAGAATAAGCTTGCTGTGAATTTTGGTTAACCCTCCTCATCGCAACTAAATGAAGAAAAATAGTCCTGTATGTGAGAAGCTTGACTTTGGCCCTTAATGGGCCACCCAATTATAATTTTTGCTAGTCCCGGAAGTCCATTGCCGAGCTTCTTTAAAGAAAAAGCTTCCAGAAAAGGCCGAGGTGTCTTTAGGCCCGGTGCACATAAGCGATTTTTTTACGTTGCCTCAGCGTTTGAACGACAATACGTGCAAATCAATTGAGCCCATCGCCCGCTTGTGTGCACCGGTCAATTGATTTGTGAGTATCGTAAGCGGTCCCGCTGCGTCAGAAAATAGCTTGTCAGCCTTAGGATTCAGCCATTGTCCCCAATGATCACTCAGAATTTATGGAGGACACATGCCCACTTAGAACAAGGCTTTAGACTGTTTTAGAAGACAAAATTAAATCATCATCATCATCATCTTCTTTGCCCGCATGTTCCACTAAAGGGGTTGCGGGGGCAGTGCACGCAAAAGAGATCTGGACTTTTTATTTTCGAAAGACGCCACTGCGTAGATTCACAACAACCGAGCGGTCAAAGTTGCGTCGCCTTTTCTGGAAGGAAAACCTTCCTCCTAAAGTTGAAGTTTAATTCAAAATCAGACACAAATGTGAGTCTGAAGCGCGGCCTTGAAGGGGCATTCATTTAGCGTAGGTTAGGTTAGGTTAGAGTGGCTGGCTGGGGCAACAGAGGCCCAACCACACTTAAGCCAGACTAGGCCCATTGTGATGCCACAATGCGGAGATCCATTCTGCACCCTAATGGAACCAGTTGGAGCTTCTTACAAAGTTACGGATCTGATTGATGCTGATTTTACTCAGATCGCTCAGACTGTTAAGGAAGTGCTTACCTAGGTGAGTTCTTCTACGAAGCGCGAAGGCCTCGCATGAGCATAAGAAATGGAAGATGGTTTCCTCCTCCTCTTCATCCTGGCAACTTCTGCAAAAGTCATTGGCAGGGACTCCAAGTCTGCTGGCATATCTGCCGATGGTGCAGTGTCCCGTAATGACGCCTATAATGACCCTAATCGCCGGTCTGTCCATCCGAAGGAGGCAGGTAGTGCGTTTAGCATTCGGGCCAAATCTGTTTGGTGTGCAACCACATTGAGCCTTCTTGCCACCTGTGATTGGTGATTTTAAGGCTGTGAAGTTTTATGTTTAATTTGGTTGTAGCTAGTGGCATGGCCAGTAATTCTCTTCGGGATTGTAATGGAATTGTGATCGCATGCCTGGTCATTTAGCGTTAGTCTTTTGGAAAACTAAAGAGCTGGTTGCATCATATTTAGACGACAGTTTGAGGGCAGGCAGTTCTTATTCAGAGTCTGACTATTGAACCAAAACTGCATTTTTGACTGTCTTTCGATTTTTAAATTAACTTAAAACTTCAATTAAATCTGAGTCTTGAATTTTATCTAGTTTTCGAACTGAATCTGATTTTTAAAATAAGTCTGAGTCTTTAACTGATCCTTGAGCTTGGATCTTCAAGCTGGAGTTGAAAGTGTAGCTGAAATTGAAGCTGAGGCTCTTACTGAGACTGACACTGAGGCTAGAGAGCTTGATCTGGACTTGGAACCAAAAGCAGAATTCAAGTTATCATCATTAGTGGCGTAACAGCCCACGAGGGGCCAGAGCCTAGCTTTTCGTGCCTCCACTGTGTTGTGCGCGTTCTAATTTTGACACATGTGGAGGGGGGGACCTACAGTTTATTGCCGGTTCCGAACGGCGAATTGCGAAAGCTTTCCGTGACAGAAGTACTCCAGGAGGATTGTCAGTCGTTCGCTGGAGGTAGGGCCGTGAAAAATATTTGTGGTTTTTTTTTCCCCGAGCTGGATTCGAACCCGGGTACTCTGGCTTTCCGACGCACTACCCTACTAAGCCACGGTGCCTTGAATTCAAGTTATAACTGGGGCTTATGTTGAAGCTGATTTTTTAGGCGAAGCTTGTTCTCAACCATGATTTCATACACAAACATTTAGCTTTCTTAGACTTTAAACAGACGCGGTACCTATAAGGCCAAGCCTAAGAATGCCTGGTCAGAGTCTAAGGACTTTGGTGTCATTAAGAGACCGAAAGTAGGAGATAAGTCATCCGTCTATCTCTGGAGAAGATTATTCGTTTAAGGATCCGTCTAAACCGACTCTTAACCCAAATCTACGTTTGTATTGCGACCTCTGGCACACTTACGAACCACGAAAGAGCCTTAGGAACAGCCCTTATGGATCAACAAAGTTTACTTTTTGTTTTGTAGCGAGGAGTAATTTTGAAGAAGAATAATAATGGACTTCCAAAAGACGTTGAAATATCCTAAGCCGTTTAAATTTTTCATTTTTTTCATTAGTTCAACTATTTGCATCACCAAAATGCAAAAAACAGTCTTAAATTGTGGCTGCCAACGTTTTTCAAATATTTTGAAAACGAATTAAAAAAACTTGTCATAGAATCTTAACTGGGAGTATCAATTGACTTTTCTCTACCGCGAAGAAGAATTAGGGCGATTTAAAATTTCTACCTACACGTACTTTATCCGCTCTTAAAAAAATGAATCCAGTTTAAAGTCGAACACAATATTCAAAATGGTTTTCAAGTCTAAACCGAGGCAATAAAAAACCAAACTTAGGACCAGCGGTAATGCCTTCATGCATTGGGCGGCGTAACAGCCCGTCGAGGGCCAGAGTTTACCTTTTTTCGTGCGCCTCCACTGTGTTGTGAGCGTTATAATTTCGTACATGTGGAGGAGACTTACTGTTTAATGTCGGTTCCGAATTGCGAAAGCTTTTCATGGCAGAGGTACTCCAGAAGAATTGTCAGTCGTTCGCTAGAGATGGGGCAGTGAAAAATGTTTGTGGTGTTATTTCCGCCGTAATGCCTTCACAAGGCTTAAGTTGCATTCTCTTCTTACGTGAGCACTACAAGAAAAAAAAAAAAAACGTGTAAAGTTTTAAGCGATTATAATGCTTAGGCTTACTTTTGACTCAAATTTTGTTGACAGAACCACAGTAGCTTCGGAAACTGTGTGGATCAATCCTTTATGTAATTTTTTTTGATGATTTCCAAGTCTCCGAAGCATTGGAGTGCGTCGCCTATCTCTAAATCTAGAATCACGCGCCACTGCCTTTTCGTAGACGTTTCAAGATGCCGCCTGCACAAATATTTCGTATTTTCTAACACGCCAAGATTCATGTTTTTTTCAAGACACCCCTTGTCACAAGGCAGCGACTCTTTTAAGACAGTTCTTTTTTTAAGATGCTTCCACTTTAAAGGCGCACATCCTTCAACCATCAGTCTATGATTGACTGAATCTTCTCCCTTCCGATGACTGCCATGTCAGCGTTTTAGCTTCTCATTTAATTTCAAGTGTTTTTTTTTTTTTCGAAAGTCCATTGAAATTGAAACGACTTCAGACGCATGTGCCCCAAAGCAACCACTCAGATACCGCCGCTCTTCCGCTTTTCATCATCCTCCGCTCATTCATCTCGCTTCATGCGGAAGCGGCTTCCTTTGTCCTAAGGTCAACAAAAAAACACTCCTGCATGACCGACGGACCTCATTCACCATCCTCTGCCAAAGTCCTCGAAACTCAATCCCCCCGGGGGTCAAGATCCACAAACGTCGTCCTCCTTTCACGTCTGACTGCCACTCGTCCATGTGTTCGTGCAGCAGCAGCCACCCCCAGAGAATCCCGCCACTCAAGAATGCAGAGCCAGCCCTCGAGCCTCTTTCGCTTTGCTCTGCTCTGTGCTGTGCTGAGCCGTGCCCCGCCAAGCGCACGGCCTGCTTTGCATAACACCTGCTCCGGTGCATTACACCGGCAATCAATCCGCCGAACCATTCTCACACCATCGGCAGCGGTCTTCCGCCCGCCCCCCTTCTGAATCCATTGTGAGTGAGTGATTGTTGTTGACTTTTACACGAGCAGAGTTATGAGCGTCATTACGCAATCAATTTCTGAAGCGGCGACTGCAGCCCAGCAGCCCCCTCTGCCAGTGGATTCGAGAATTTGCATACAAAAGATACCCGAGGAGATCTTTGTGTGGATTTCGCCGCCGCTGACGCCGCTGCCGCCCGTCACACTCGCATTCGTCGAGTCAATGACTGCTGCTGGTGCTGCGGCGGATTCGCTCGTGTTATCCAGTGATCTACTTTCGAAAGCGGCTTGCGGCGTGGCGGTGCGGGGGCGGTCGGTCGGGATGACTTTCGTTGTATCAACACAGCCGCCCGGGGGCGCTCTGGCGGAGTTGATGTTTTGTTTCTGTTTTTTTTTTACTTTCTATGCATTCGAGAAAATGCCGTTGAAGGGAAGACGAATGGCATGGCGGAGCTCCGGTGGCGGACAGTGTGGTATGCAAATTGTAGCGGTGGCGGTGGCGTTGGCGTTGGCGCTGGCCCGCGGAAGCGATGCCTTATCGGGTCTGGAGTAGAGCGAAATGAAGAAAACGTGGTAATTTATCGGCGGGGCCCTTTTGTCTGCGGTGCCACTTGGACTCCAGTTACGGGATGATGTTATGAGAGTGTTGCGTTGCGTTGCGTTGAGAGAAGGAGAGTCACAGAAGAGCGACCAGCTAAATTGGTCATCATTTAGTTCTGAGCTGAAGAACTAGTCGGCGGCTTCATCAAGCTGCGTGGTAGAGCGGCAGATAGTTTGAAGAAAGAAGGATGAAGAAATGTTTTTAAAAATTGTAGATTTAAAGAATAGAAACTACTTTCCGAATAAATCTCTCTTTAGTAAGCGAACTTCTGCGACTTTGGGTCGGACATTTTCTAGGCCTTAAAGAATCGATTTCGAGTCTGGGATTCTTGACCCAAGTGCCGATTTTGACACAATTGTGACCATCCTTAAATTACATTTTTTTAAGGATAATCAAGATAAAGATAAAAAATATAAAACAAAATCCTTCGCTCAGGTCAGCTCAGCCCTTAAGACGGTTAGAAACTAACATTAACTTTTGTAATTTTTTAGGTCAAAAACGTTTTTGAAATTCAATTGCACTTGTAAATTTAGCACTAGGTAATCTGTATTGATCCTCCCTTGATCGGGAACCTTCTGAAGGTTTCTTTTCCTTTTTCTGAAATTAATTCTAAGAATTTATGGGTTATGCATTCAATTTTGTTGAATGCATTCAGGTCCCACCTTCCAATCATACTGCGCAAGCTTTCGATGACAGAAGTACCCCAGAAGGATTGTAAGTCGTTCGCTGGAGTTGGAGCACAGTTTGACGTGACGACAAGCCACGGCACCCACGATTCAAATGTTAAGTACCTTAAAGAGGTTGCATTACAAGATTCACAGAAAAGGTATGGGAAAATTATTCTTTTAAGGAATGCTACCGTATTTGGAGTTGCAATAAGAAGCTCTAGGTTAGCAAAGGTCGATCAAGAGTTCTGTTTCTTCCTGTCTGTTCTAGAGTTTCTACTTTTTTAAAGCTCGTCTTGAAACAAATGATGTTGATTACCTTCACCACCTCTTTGGCCCCTTCGAAAACTTCAAAAGCAGTTTAAATTAATTTTAATTCCAAGGTACTAAGGAGTAGTCACATCAAGTTGCATCTGAGGCATCATTTAAGTCGCTTAGAGTATTTTTTTTTTAGTTTTATAAATTTTTGAGGAACTCTTTAAAGTACCTAAATGTGATTTTTTTTGAGAACCAGCTTATTTCTCCTAAATTTGGAGACATCACCACAACCCTTAGGCGTTTTTGTTTTTTTTTGTTTTTTGACTGGAAAAGTTTTCTAAGACTCTTAAAAGCTACGTGAATGTGGATACTTTAATTCAGAATTGTCTTATGAAACGATCTTTATGTTTTTTTTCCATCGTCGTGCTGGGTAGCTGTTTTGCCTTTAAAAAAGCCTTTTTCCATCCCCTTTATGTTTTTTTTTTTTCGAAGCAACATTTAAGATTGTGCAAACGTCATTTGAAATCTAAAAAGTAGCAAAAATCCATCTGCAACGTATTCGTTTTCTCTCAGACCGTCTTCAATTTTTCCGACTTTGCTTACAATTAGAGAAAAAAGTAAGAGACTGTTTCATTAGCTGTTTTAAGAACTTCCATAAAGATCTACCAAGCCAAAGCGTTCGACGATATTCTTCATAATCCTAGTTTATGTTTTGAATTTTAACCGATCAAATTGTCAAATTATTAAAGTTTAAATTGTAAGCATTTTTGAGTCATTGAACTATTTCGGCGGCTGAAAAACACTTTCGGGTTCCAAAAGAAGCAACTCAACTACCGCTGGATTGAATGTGAATAGTTTGCTGTCGTTTTTGTGAGATTTTAAGCCGTCCGGAGCGTAGCGTCGTTGCTTTGTGAATTTTTCGAAAGAAATCATATAAATATATTTGGTTATCACCAGCTGAAACTAAAGGCTTTCTCGGACCTTTTCGTGGTCCAAATATTTCATAAACTCGAAAATCGGCCTGAGGAATTTGTGAGTTGTGTCTTCATTCTCTAAAAAAAAGCTAGTTTCCCACTTATCAGAGCCTTTTTTTTAGCACAGTTTGCGATCGTCTGCAAGCCGTTAGCTCAACAGAGTCCCACCCCAACGACCCTGACGAGTCTCTTACTAATCGTCGACCGTCACTAATCATCGGTTATTTGTTTAATTCCCCCGGCGACGATTATTTCCCCCCGGAATCGGGCTCTGTTACTTTTTGATACCGCGCCAATCGAAAAATTTACACAAAATTAACCCAAATAAAAACTTCAGTCCATCAAGTGATTGCCAGAAATCTGAAAACCTCGCTAATCGACTGCGCCTTTTTATCCCGCGAAAGGTCACACAATGGCGGCGTCATTCGATTGAATTGATTTTAATTTTTGATACGAACCGCTTGGCGGCGAAACGTCGAACAATCGAAAAAAAAAAAAGATCAAATGCGAGCGCAAGCATTTGATTTATGCAGGCGCGTTCGCTTTTGGACTTTTGCGCGAGATCAGGCGATCGGGCGATCCTCGGGGCCAGAGATACATGCCGCAGCGTGCAGTTCACTGTCCCAGATGCATAAATTCAGCGGCGTTTCTTTGTTTTTTCTTTTTTGGAAAATTATTAAAAAAAAAAGGCCGATTGGCAGGCAGTACGCTTGGGCGGTCCACCGTCTGGGCTGCGAGAGTGGCAATTAATTTACGCGATCGGATCGGAGCCGCCGAAATCGAGCGGACGGTGGAAAGCAAACGCAATTAGGAAGCGATCGCGTCGAGGTGGCCAGAAAAGCGTACATCGGACATGTGGTGATCTGGTTTTTGTCGTTGTCGGCTGTGGTAGTTTCGGTGCATTTGATTGCGCAGTTGGAGTTTTTTGGGTTGTTTACGAGCAACAATGTTGCAAGATTTACGACGATAAGTGGAAGACTTGGACTTGTGGGCTGATTGGGGGAGTGCATGTGCCGCAGAGGCGGTGCATATGTCGCGATGTCCTTTTGTGAACTTTTAGATGGCGTTTACCAACTGTACTCTGTGGCGAACGTTCTCTTTTCCGGTGTCGTGAAATATCATGTGTGGCAGATTAGCGTCGTCTTTGTGGCTCTATTTTTGCGCTGGGGTTTAGAGAGAGTGTTTTTAGCTGAGAAAAGAGGACACTAAAGTCGTTTTGCATTCTTTTGATGGCAAGAGCAATGGATTTCAGCGTCTCTAGGAAAACGATGCCTAAGAATGATGCAGCGTAAAGACTAATTTGAACTCGGAGTGTACATTGACTTGTGTGACTTCTCCATTTAAAAATCGATTAGAGATTTGACTAAAGCTGCGAATACAAGGAGAGGCTTTAGTGGTCAACTGATCGCATACATTCGAGACACAAACCAGAATCATGAAAAATGTGGTGGATAAACTTGAATTGGTCCTTAGTGACCACTCTAATGCATCACCAGTGTTTGTTTCTTGACTTGTTCCTCATTTCAAAGGGTGATAGAAAGACGGGAGATAAATCACTTTTGAAGATCGCTTTAAGATGGTTCCCCGCAACTCGAATTAAGTTTTAGCCAGCGCCAAGTCAGGCCTTTTGATTTCGTTGACCTCGAACACAGAGGAGGTTAAGGCGTTTGGAAGTATAAAATATGCTTCGTTAGAAATCTAAAATGCAGTGCACTGATCTTGTCATCTCAAAATCGATGTTTGTTGATTTTTCAAACCCCTTCAACTCCCGAGTGACTTGTAACTCCCGATTTTCTAATCAAAGTCGTATGCTTACTTACTTGCTTAGGTGGCGCTACAGTCCGGGGTGGACCTGGGCCTCAACCAACATGCCTCTCCAACTGGCCCGATTGTTTGCCAGCTGTTTCCAGAACATAAAAACTTCATCACATCAAAAATGGTTTCTGTTGATCTATTTTTCCTAAAACCAATCAGCGAAATAAAAAAGTGTGGTGTTTTAAGTTCAAGCTGTGTTGAGGCGTCGAAAATTCCTTAAAGACCATGAAAGTTACTGTTGGCTTATCGAAATTCAGTTGAAGATCGGTGGAAAATTCGCCAAGGCTCAGTAAGCTTAGATCCGTCGAGAACCAGTCAAAGAAGCGCCAAACATCCATTGAAGATCCGCTGAAGATCAGTCGAAAATCCATCAATGATCGGCGCAAGACCAATAGAGCATCCGCCTAGGATCAGTCAAAGATCCACCGAGGATCGGCCAAAGATCTGCGGAGAATTAGTCGAAGGATTAGTTGTAGACCCCCCGACGATCAGTCGAAGATGCATCGACGATCCATCGAAGATATGTCGAAGATCCACTAAGGATCAGGCGAAACTCCGCTGACCAACGGCCCAAGATCAGTGGAAGATCCACCAAGGATCTGTGAATTATTAAATTTTTGGCAGATCTTATGATTTTGGAAAAAAATGAAACTATTGCCGTCTCAAAAAGAATAAAAATGGCTAGGCGGCTATAGACAGATTTTTTCAAAGAAAGCAAAAGGATTCAAAGGAAATATCTTTAGATACCGAATTGCGGAACTGGTGTTCAAATATGTTGACAACGTTCGAAAAAGTTTGCAAAACGAGATTAGAGATGAAACAAGACCTTCACAATCATTTAGCCAAACCAACTAAACAACCGCCAAACCCAGATTATTATTAAAAAAATGTTTTTTTTTTTTCTTTTATCAATTTTTATTGTATTCTTAACTTTTGTTACATATTTCTTTACATTTTTTTGAGAAAAACTTTATCATAATCTTGAGGGATTCAGCTCCAATACAGCTCTCAGTCCACCCAACTAAAAATTCGATCATCATATAGACTTCCGTCACTTGGGTCGTCGCTTTGCAGTATCTGCCACTCCTCTTCATCATCGACTTCACGGGATGGTGCGACGTGGAGGAAGTTGTTTGGCCAACTGGTCATCCAAATTTGCATGTCATCGTAGGTGACACTAATTCGTTGATACGCCTCGCACATGCGATCCATTTGAGCCTCTTCACCTATCAGCATCACTCGGCCACTCTTGAATTTCATGATGAGCCCGAACTCATCAACCACGCGCTCCACATCCGACCTTTTCCTTTTGCCTAGTGGAAAGGAGAGCTCGATGGGAAGACAATCCTCCAGCAGCTTCTTGGCCTCAAAGACTGCTTCGACGGAGCCGCGTATCTTCGCTTCCGATGGACTGGTGCATACCACAAATGCTCTGGTGCCTTGTAGGATATTCGGTCTTGACTGGGCGATGTCACGTAGTTCCTGTGACAGGTGCAAGGACACCCGAAAGGGGTTATTCCACCGTGGGCCGAAGTTCTTTATTATTAATTGCTCCACAGCGACTTTCACAAGATCTGTGGCGCCTTCGGTTGCTATGATGCTGATGTTCATCTGTGGACCCAAAAAGGATATCTCGACGTCGATGGCGAAGGTGGTCTTGATGCTCTCGATGAACTCGTTCATGTTCGCTGTCAGGCCACTCGGGAGCATGCTGAACTGGAGGACGATAGGCTCTGCTGATCGAACCAAGCCTCGGGCCCGCTTCAATGTTTTTACCTCACCTGTGACTGTGAGGAGACTCCCAGTGAGTGTAGCCTCAGTTTCCTCCAAAACACGCTTAAGGTGCGTCTGGTTGGCAGGGGTGAGCATTTGCAGCGTAAGCTGATCACGTTGAGACCAAGATGAGGATGACATGTTAATTTGGTTTATCAGAAAAACTCAAAATTCAAGAGAAGATTCGAAACTAAAATGAGGGTCAGATGCGGGAGCGCAGTTATTTATACGACAGTTTCTCAAGGACCTTAATGACTTGACCCAAATGATTGACTGGAGAAATGATCTCAGGGTAATTAAGGAGGCTGTAGACCATTCTTTTGCAAATGATCTCTTAGCTTCTGTTTTTTGATAAAATAAAATTCTGAATCATTACCATTATTTGACACCCCTACCAATAAAGTCATTTGACATTAAAAACGTTGGGAATAATTTCATTTCTAGCGAAAGAGACTTAATTACTGCATTACAACTTTATGATCCACAATTTTGTATCTTCGTGTACCGACGGTGTATTCAACAACGAGTCTCTGGTTTATTATCAATTACTACGCTAAAGTTAGTCTGTCATTCATTAATTAGAAAAATGGAAAACTAATTTTCTCCAAAAACTTATCTGCAACGCCTGCAGTTGGTAGCTTGTTCCGATTGAAATCTATTTTCAAAGTTCGTACATCGTAGCAACGTCGCATTTATTTTCCAAATCATTTTGTAATATTTCCCAACAAAATTTAAGAAATAAATCGATTCCTTGACGTTTTTGTCAAATTCTCGAGCTGAAAATGCTAAATTTCTGTTTTTTAAGCGCATGACAGCTGTCAGTGTCAACGCAGCTTCGAAGCCACAACAATTTTCAAGCTACGCAACTTCAAAACGAAGCAAACCAGAACGACGCTAAGCGAGTCTTTGTTAAATATCTATGGAGTTGGGTCTTAACAGCATATGTCCAAAATTTTCGTTTTGGGATAATTGCATTTGAAGGAAGAAAAATTCATCCAAATCCAAGTAAAGTGTGGTTGAGAATATGGAATATCCTTGGAACTAGTTTACTTAGAGTTGTGCTGTTAGGACAGAAAGAAAATAGATTTTTTTTTAATAGCTCTGCATACTTAACTCATTTTCGAAAAAAATTTTAACTATGACCAGACTTACCTACTTAGGTGGTCTTACAGTCCGGGGTGGACCTGGGCCTGAACCAACATGCTTCTCCAATTGGCCCGGTTGTTTGCCAGCTGTTTCCAGTTGCGCACGCCAAGTTGGTTGAGGTCCTTTCCACTTGGGTGCGCCACCTGAGATGGGGTCTTTCTCTGCCATGACTCCCCATGGTGGTAGATTCGAAGACTCTCTGGGCCGGAGCATTGGTGTCCATCCGCTCTACATGGCCCAGCCATTTAAGCCGCTGGATTTTGGCTCTTCTGACCAGGTTTATGTCGCTGTACAGCCCGTACATTTCGTGGTTGAATCTCCACTTCCACTTCTCCACTTGCCATATACGCAGACAGGTCCGAAGATCACGCGAAGGTTCTTTCTCTCGAAACAACCAAGCAGGTCCTCATCCTTTTTTTGATAATGTCCAAGCCTCTGCGCCATAGAGGAGGACTGGGGCGATCAGGGTTTTATATAATGTTAGCTTGGTTGTCCGAGAGAGGGCTTTACTACTCAATTGCCTTCTCAGACCAAAGAAACAGCGAGTGGCAAGAGTCACTCTTCGCTTTATCTCCAAGGTGGTGTCGTTTCCTGAGTTAACCGCGGAACCGTTTTGTAACCACAGCTCTGAATATAAATTAGGATTTAGAACCATCGTGCGGTGTTGAGGAATGAAATCAAATCTTCAATATTCATCCGGGAAACCTCGCCGAGAGATTCAGGGAAGGGTTTGCCTAGAGTCCGTAACCTTGCTCTGGCAAGCGCCGGACAGAAGCGGAGGAAGTGTGTCAGAGATTCTGGTTCTGCCGTGTTTTGCAGCTATGGCAGTGCGTGCGATAAGGGATCGCTAGTCTGGCTGCATGATCCCCTATCGGCCAATGATCCGTACTAATCGCTATAATTTTAGAAATGTCTTCTGCGAGTCTTATTAAGAAGGTCGTTGGTTCGTGCTAAGTTGTACTCTGGCCAAGTCTTCCTAGCCACTGCGCAGTTGGTCAACTGAGACCATCTGAGGTTAGCCATTTCCAAGAAGTGAGTTGAAATTCGTGCCTTAACTAGCTTTTGTGGAACGTGTACTTTCTCCTTTTTTGGCCGCTTGCTCGTTACCATAGACGTTGGTATGTCGTGGGACCCATAAAATGGCAACTTTGAACTTTTTTGAATGCTTTCACATCGATTGATTTTGATTTTCGATCCTGTTTCGGTCGGTCTTAAGAGCTTAGCTTTCAGTTGTCTTTTATCCCTTAAAAAACTTCTTCGCTCAGAAAAACCATGAAAGTTGAATTTTCATTAAACTTCAGGATGGGACTTAAGAAAAAAAATCTTCGAAAGAAGAAACATCCTCCGGCCTCTGTATGCGAATCACCCTGCACTCACCGACCTGCAGTCCTTCTCCACTCCGCTTTATTTGTCCCTTCCTCCACCCCTGTGTGTGTGTTCGACTGTGTCTGCACACATTCCACGTAACACGAGCCTCAAAAGAGACATCTCACAAATTACAATCCTCAGGTTGCTCATCAAGGCAACGGAGGAGGTCACGGGTTTCCACCTCCGCCCGGTGGGCTGTCGGACAGCATTTTTTTTGTTGTTCCTTTTCTCTCGGTTTCTTTTTCTTTGGTTGTCTTTTCTCTTCCTTTTTTTTTTTTTTGTGTGTTCTGGTTGCAGTTGTCATGGCCGCCTTTTTGGTCGAGAGCCAAACAGTGGGTGGGTGGGAGAAAAAGGAAAACGTCTACATCCTCCTCAGACAGCCGGCGTGTGTAATTTTCCCACGGAGAGCGGGGAAACTGTCGTCTCCAAGAACATCTTTTGACTTCACCGCGGGACGACGGCACGGGTAGAGAACACGGACACAGACACGGATGTGGATGCGGATGCGGACGCGGATACGGAACGTGCGATGAGACGACGTCTACCTGCCAAGCAGGTGGATTAATCTTCTTTCTTTTTTTTTCACTCCTCACTCGACAGTCCTCACCTGTTCTCTTCTCGCGTGTGTCTCAATTTTGCTGGAGAACGAGTCTCGACGGAGCGACAAGGTGAGAGGCTGCGACGACAGATCCCCCGCGCTGAAAGATGCGAAATGGAATACGTGGCTTCGCCATCGACTTCGTGTGTACTCAATTTTTGGTTTTCTTTCATTTTTTTTCATTTTAAAGAAATTCTTCTTCGCAACGATGATGACGACGAGAGCGGACGCCCTTTGACGGTTGGAAAATTTGATGCGTCGTCGGGGGAGGTGATGAGGGAGGCTTTTAAGTTGATTGCCTTAGGTCGAGTTAAGGCGAAGATACTTTGGCGATAAGTGAAATGGCAGCGGCAACGACGGGAAAAAGCAAAATTAATTTGCCTGACAATGGGCGTAAGTGGGTGGGTGGGAGCAGGCGAGAGGAGTGAGAATTTCGATTTTTTTTTTCTGCTTTTTGCCGACGCGTGCTGTTTTTGCTGTGATAATCTTGAGCGCTTTCTACAGATTACGATGGAGTTTGGCCAATTAGAGGTTTCGGAGAAAAAAGAGCCAGTGGCGTCAGTTGGGATGAGCCTCAGGAGGACTTTTTAGGGGCACTAAGCTGAGTTTGAATAATGGAATCACTTTTTATGGGATTTTTAAAGCAAATTTGACAATCAGGAAAAGTCACTTGTAGATCTTCAGTCAGCGGTTTTAACTTCTTGACAAAAATATGGCCAAGGACTGATGCTCAGATAGTAAAGAAGGCAGAGTTCGATCACCTACAAGACCTCTTTGTATGCGAAATTATTTCGAAAGAAAATCTCAGCCTTTTGAATTCAGTTCTTAAATTTCCAACGCTGGTAATTGGCATCCAAATTTGGCGTACGACGTCGGGAAATTGGCGCCCTTCTACGAAATTTAGCGCCCTACGTCGGAATTGGGCACCCAACATCTGAACTTAACGTTTAACTCTAGAATTCAATGCACAACATCTGGATTTGGCGCCTAAGACCGGAATTCAGGGTAAAATGCAAGAACTTGACGCTCAACGTTAAATTCGATGTCCAATGCTAAGTTTTGGCACACAACACTGAGCTTAGCACCCAAATCTGAATACGGTAGCCACTGCTGAATTAAGTTTTTTATTTAGTTTTGAAACACAACTTAAAAACTTGGCGCCCAACACCAGAGCATTTTGGCGTCCAACATAAAAACTTAGCTGCTAACGCTGAAATTTAGCGATGATCAAGAACTTGGCTTTCAAAGCCGAAACTTCGCGACGATCATAAACTTCTACTTAACTTAAGTCCCATCTGTCGCCGAGACTTAGCGACGATCCAAAACTTGTCTTCTTCTTAAATAAAATCCCATCCATCGCCGAAACTTAGCGACGATCAAAAACTTGTCTCCTGATTAACTTAAGTCCCATCTGTCGCCGAGACTTAGCGACGATCAAGAACTTGGCTTCTAATGCTTAGCTTAACTTGAATCCCATCCAGAGCCCAACATGACAACTTGGCGCCCTACGAAGGAACTCGGATCAGACTTGTTACCAAGTCGCAATCAATCTTAAATAAACCTTTAGGATGTGCTTAGGACTGGTGACAGGTCGGCAAGTATTCAAGCCACTCAACGAACCTTAATCCTGATCTAGAAGACGGTCTATGAGACGCCTCAAGGTTGAATCGAAGACAAAAATTGAAAAACCCGACAGCAATTCATTTTCGAAGCAAAACATCTACCAAATCGATTCCAAAATCGCCACCTCAAGCCTCCAACTCATTTTCTCTTTTCGATTAACGCTTCAGCTGCAGCTGTGTCCCTCGCATTCCTCTCCACACATCAACGCCTCATCGAAAGTGCATCGCTGTAGAAAGTGTTAAAAATCCTAGGTATTTCCAAGTTCAAGCGACAGTGACTCTGCCGCGACCGCCGCTGGCACTCGAATCGCGCTCCAACGATTCCAAACAGAATCGCATTCCAAGCCTTAATTGCCACGGCATCGCTCCTCCATGCCACGAAAGCCTCAGCTCCAACCGCTGGCCCGTTGGCACTCCTCCTTCCTGCCTCTTTCGTGATTCATACCGCCGGCAACATGCCGTTTAAATGTTGATGCAACACGCCATTTCGGTGAAGAATCGAATTGACAAGCGACTGTCGGCGCACCACGCCAAATGCGAATTCGATCTGCGGAGCACCTCTGAATGCCGCAGAGTCCGGGCGCGGGCCACATTCCTCAGTAAACACTCGGATTGGGCGTTCCGCTGCCGCCGTCTGTCGTTCCGTCAAGTGTCGACGTGAAGTGGCAGAGAAATTCCGTTTCCAGCGAACGATGAGCGACGAGATGAGCTCATCGCCGCGATGACCTCCGGTGCATCGTTGCACAAATTGACCGACTAATTTGCGAGTTTAATTTGGTTCCGGCGATGGATGAGATGGCGCTCGAGCGGTGGGAGGCAACGGACCACACGCGCACTCAGCCAAAGGGGCATCTGGAATTCGTTTCGGGAGTGGGCGGTAGCTGACGGGCGAAGGAGAAGCTTTTGAAGTGGAAAACTGGGACACGCCGTAGGACCTCGACGTCCACTTATCGAAGCTGGGAACTGGGTGTGGGCGAACCATTCAGGAGGTGATCTCATTCTCCAGCTCCGATTATGTTTTTGCCCGAAGCACTGCGGAATTCGGGACTGATGAAGTTGTAGAGAACTTTTCGAAGGGTTTTTGTAAAGTTCAACCGGAGAGAGGGGGTCGCTTTGTTGCCGATGAGTGCTTTTCTCTGGCGGTGACTGTGTTCTGCTTCGATGCGTTTCTTCGTGTCCCCTCGAAGTTGGGACAGTTTGTTGAAGGAGTCCTGTTGAAATGAGTTCCTTTGTCAATTTGAATTCGATGCGACTGAGAGGCAGAGATGAGGGACAATGGATGTCAGAGCACAGTAGCGGCCGCAGAAAGGGACATTTTCACAACGAATTTTTAATTGCAATAATTTTTACCGTGATTCATGATTCGTGATCGTGATTCACTCCACTAAGTCAGTGAAATAAGACTGGAAAAACAGAGAACAAGTGGCGAAGCGGGGGAGAATAAGCAAGCGATCTAAGGACTTCGATTTAGTGACACAGGAGGACGCGTTTTCTAAGTTTCTACCAAAAGTTCGTCAAATTTTGCTCAATCTTCGACCATGGGCTTCAAACGTTGTCGAATCGTGGCTTGAATGTCCCCAAAACTCTCGATTTCCAGTTCTAGCCAACTGAGACACTTTCTTTTGAAGACATATTCTTCTGAAAATGGCGGAAGCATACCCTGCACTTTTACAATGTTCTCCCGAACCATCCCATCACCCATAATTACATCACAATTCAGTCGTAATCTCATCATCGATGGCACCCTTGACTGCAACCCACTTTAAAGCCTCTCCCGCATCCGTCCTACCCCATCCAATCTACAGCGAACGGATTGAGTGAACACTGTCACCCGCTCGCTGACACCATCCCGAATTGAATTGATAACAAAACTGCGTATCGACGCGCTAATCTATGCCTGGGAATTATGCTGCCCCTGAGCGAGCTTGGCGATGCTACGATGCTCCAATGCTGTGGGGCTACGAGTCTGCGTTCGTTTGCGTTCGAAAATGAAGATAACCCCGTGCCATCCGGATTGAGATACTTTTTTTTTCACATTTCACTGTAATTCGTAATAATTCCTAATAATTGAACTCATAATTTTGATAACGTGGCAGTTATCACCGGTTGAGTGGGGCTAACAAAATTGGATTGTTGTTGTTGTGGTTTTTCTAGACCACTGAATTGCGTCGTAAGTTTTTGGACGCAGTCGAGTGCATTAGCCTAGGGAAGAATTTGACAATCCAAAAATGCATGACAAAAACTTTCTAGCAAGCGTGGTTGGCATAATCGCGGGTCACAATAGCCGTGACCAAACCACCTTTTCAGGATAGGATTCCTGGGTGACAATATATACAGGGGCTGTGGGGAAGAGTAGGAGAGGGAAAACACCCAACCCTACCTTTGTCACTGTCCCAGTCTTTGTTACCTACGGTTCGAAACACTTGGAAGACATATCTTCCAGGATCTTTGTGATATAAGCTCTGTTCGTTTAAAGAATGTTTTCAGGTTCGTGATTAATACCAAATGGACGGATCGGGCCACAAATGGATAGGACCTATAAAGGGACTGAAATGCTCCCTACTGGGCAACACAAGGGGTCCACAAGGACCTAAGTGAGATAGGGTGAAACCCCGTCTACCCACTAACCTAACCTAACCTAAGTTAAAATTCTTATAATATTTCCTACAATTTCTTCTAGGACCAAATCAAATTCGTCGTCGTCAAAAACTCATCAACGATAGCAAATAACAGTTTTCGGATTACTTGAACCGTTTCGATAACGTTTTTTTTATGTTTACGTATAGCAGAGGTATCGTTCAAACAACATTGTCAGACGATTGTCGTCTTACGTGCATGCTTAAAGAAAGTTCAATGTTTTCGGCTTCATTTATGAGCATAAGTCAAACCCAAACGAAAAAAAAAATCAAAGTAAACTTCACCGTTGAGCCTAGACTCTTGGTCTTAAACAAATAAATGTTTTAGCTTCAAAACATTGCGACTGTAAAATTTTACGATGTCAAACATAATTTCGTGACAGTGTTAAATAAAATCCAAGCAATGACCAACAAACTTCATGCAGTGACATTCATGTTTTTTTTTTCATCTGGTAACTGCTTGTCTAATCAATTCGTCATCGTCGTATAATCCATCAACAAGCAGAGTTTTTATGAAGCTACAGCAAAACCAAAGGGGGAAACATCTTTCAGATCTAGTTCAGTGAAACAGAGAAAACCAGTAAAATTTATTGATGTTTTGAAAATTTGTTACATTTAGGCCAAAGCTAGGCCAATGGTGCTGTCAACTAATTATTGGCACTTTGGAAGGCTTTTAAAGGCTTTTGAAGGCGAAGAATTCGAAAAAAAACTTTGATGGGATTTTTGAAAACTAATCTGCTTAGTCGTTTTCTCACTTTAAAGTGAGCAAACCGACTTGAATAAGTTTAAAAATGTAAAGGAGATGTAACGAATAGTGATTTGACCAAATATCGGATACTGGATATTCTGTATATTCGTTGGAAGATCCGTTTATCTTCGGCTATCCTGACGACTATGCCGTCAAGAGCAGAATATGTTTACCGCGATGTATTCACACCTCACGTGAATAGAAACAAGCTATTTCTCTACCTAGTCTTGCCGTATGTTGCGTTGCAAAAAATTAAAAAGGTATAAAAAATACCATGTGCATTCAAAATTGTTTCGTGCCGCCATAGCTCAAAGACCACATCATTTTAAGGCATGTGTTAAAGCAAAAGCCTTCATTTCAAGTGAACCCATTCCAGAAATAAAAGAACCCAAGCAACAAATAAATAAAACAAATTTGAATGCAATATGTGTACTGGCTTTTTAGGGTTTCGCTCCAAAGGAATAACGAAACCCTTATGGAATCACTTCGGTGTCTGTCTGTCTGTCTGTCTGTCTGTCTGTCGCCTTTTACATATTTGACTATAACTTATAAGTCCTTTACAGTTAAGGGATGAAATTTGGACTGAAGATGTATCTAGGCGATCCAAAAAAAAATCATTTATTTTTTAGAAATTAGTCGTAGATTAAAGAAAACGTTAGTACTAATACTAACGCCCGAAAAAACTTTTATTAACTTTGACGGTCGATGACACCCATCATTGGAAAGGGGGCGGTGTCTTGATTATCTGTCTGTCATTAGGCTTTAATCTTGGTAATTGGGGAACCACTAAGAAATAGAAAAATGAAACTTCACCAAAAGATGTATTTCACTTGTCCAAAGAAAGTTCAGGTAAAAAAAATTTAAAAAAATTTCATATTAGCAAAAAGCTTAGTACCAATATTAAATTTGAAAAAACACATTTCTTTTACTAGTTCCTTGATTTGGGTATCGTTGGAAAGAGGATGATAGTTAGATCAAAAAGTTGTACTTTGGTAATCATCTCACTCTTATTGGTAAGAAGTTATTAGCCAACAAATTGCCGAAAACTGACTTGTGTACCGTGTCCCCCACCTTACTTTCTAGAATCTTTGACCTAAAAATCTGAAAAAAATTGGAGTTATGGGGCAACTCATCGCAATACCCCAAAATTATCGTGTATGATTTTTTGCTCATACTAAAATAAATTAATTACTAACTTTTTTTGAAAAAAATTTCACGGGAATATATTAAGTGAGGTACCATCGGATAGGTCTTGTAAAATGAAATAGAGTTTTCATTTTGAACTTTTCATTTGGAAGTTAAGTTTTCAAGATATTAAGCTTCAAAGTCGTAAAAACCCACCTCTCATTTCCACACCCGTTAGTCTGAAAGTCTGAAAAAAAAAAAATCTGGAATGTAGGTTTTAATGTAATCTTTGTGTTAAAATTGGTTTGAGCACTCTGGCTTTAATAGTTTTCGAGATATTGGCCAAAAACCAAAAAACACCAACATTCGAATTTTGAAGATCCGAAAACGCCATTTTGTAGATCTCGGCGAAAGAACAATAAAGTATTCTGTAAAAAAAATATTTTCATACAATTTTTCGAGATATTAACGATTTAAATCGAATCAGTTTGCAAAAAACAATGAACTGACGGCAGTCTCAGTGTCGCTTGCGGTATTTCATCCCCTAAATGCATCAAAGCAATTTTCACACGGCTGGCGCGATCAGCAAATGGGAAAGGATTTTCTTTTGTTCAGTTTCGTTCGAAATGAAAAGAAGAATTTTAGTGAATAAACAGTGAATTGGGTTTAATTTGATTTGACTATTTTAGTTTGTTAATTTCTTAGACTTATATTAAGTTTAAGCTACTAATCTGTTTGCGAACGAAACCCTCGGCGGGTGAGTAAAACTCACACTTGACAGGTTTTTTTAAAGTTTTTATATTTGTAACATAACTTATAGCAGCACCTAATTTGAGCATTGAGAATTCATATCCTTTCGAAATTGGTGAAAATCTGAACTGCTTTGTAACAAATTCTCTACACCCTAGATACAATGTTCGATAATCCAAGAGTTTTTGGATTATATATTTGATCCGACGAAAATTAACAAGGTAAAGTTGGGCGAAGAAGCAAAAATGCGAAACGACGAAAAATGAAAATGTATGTTTATTGCTTGACTTCCAAAATACGAATGAATGTTACATTATTGCAATTATTGTGGGTGGGCAGCGGTACAGAGATAAGATATGATGTTGGTACTACAAATGGCATGATCAAAACTGCATACAATTGCATATTCATACATTTATGGTTTTTTTTTTGTTTTAATAATTACGATATTAGATTATGAATTCATAGTTAAGATGTTGTTGATTTTAAACAACAGTAGTGGTGAAAACTATTGCTACAGGCTTGATATTAAATGTTTTTGCTTGAACTATTTTAAACATGCACCCACGTTGAACGCCTTACGTTCAAGATGACCTTTGTTCACAATCCATGGGAAGCTTGCGAATTTTTGTGATGGCTCTTTTCACATATCCACTCGTTGTCTTCACGCAAACTACTCGAACGAGCCCATCTGCTCCTGGAAAGACTTCAGCCACTCTGCCTAGTGACCATCGCAGTGGTGGTAGATTTTCGTCCTTTAAGATCACCATGTTTCCAACAGTTATATTAGCTTTCTCTCGGTCCCATTTGCAGCGTTGTTGAAGAGACGTCAAATATTCTTTAGACCAGCGTTTCCAAAAGCTCTGCATCATGTGTCTGACCATTTGCCATCTCGATAGTTTGCTTATGTTTACGTATTCAGTTTCAGGATCTAAGGTTGTAGTTAGAGGACCTCCAATTAAAAAATGACCTGGGGTTAAAACGTCGAGATCAGAAGGATCATCTGAAATTGGACTTAAAGGGCGAGAATTAATAATAGCTTCAACTTGGCAGACTAATGTATGCAATTCTTCATAGGACAAAGTTGCATAACCGATAACACGACGTATGAAGTTTTTAGCTATCTTTATTGATATACTCCCACAGTCCACCATAATGGGGCGAGCGAGGTGGTATAAACTTCCACTCTATACCATCGCTTGGAACAAGTCTGGAACAAGTGGTAAATCAAGTCAATGTGCTGCTGCGAGTGAAATAATGCCTTTAGCTCATTTAGTTCCTTGTTTGCACCAACAAAATTGGTAGCATTGTCTGAGTAAACCGTTTGCCGTGTCTGGCGATAAATCTTTTAAAGGCAGCCAAAAACGCTGAAGACGATAGATCAGCTGCTACCTCCATGTGCACGGCCTTTACTGCGAAACATACGAAAAGGCATATGTAAACTTTGTTGGGTGCTCGGCCACGAATTCCAGAGCGGATGTAGAAAGGTCCACAATAATCTACACCCGTTGTGGTAAATGGTCGCGATGATTTTACCCGTTCTGGTGGTAGATTTCCTTGAAGTTGTTGCATCATTCTCGGACGAGCCCTAAAGCAACGAATACATTTGTTGATTACCTTCCTCACAGTATGCTTACCTCCAATTGGCCAGAATTTTGCTCTCAAGGCAACCAAAAGTGCTTGAGCTCCAGCGTGCATGTGTTGAAGATGAAAATGGTAGATAATTGTAAATGTAAATAAGTGATTTTTTGGGAGGATGGTGGGATGTTTGCTTGCGAAAGGCAAAGACGAGTTTTGAAGACGACCCAGAACTCTCATAACACCAAACTCATCCAAGAAGGGCGCAAGTGACTTCACACTGCTTGTTCTATCCACCTCTTGTTTATTAGAAAGTCGTTTATATTCATCCGAAAGCTCACGAACTTGCATCAGTCTTAATATATATTTCAATCCATGATCTAGTTCTGGGGTATTTAATGGACCCCTTCTGCGATTCGCCTCATTTGAGGACGCATTGATGATTTTAGAATACAGCTTTTTTAGGATTGATTCACGTCCAGAGATCCCGACAGAAAATTCAGAAGCAAATTTTAGAAATGACCTAAAGATTAAAGACTAAATTTTTATGTTGTATTTTACCTATCCAATTTTTGCCGAATATTGATACACTATCCAGCAACCGGCCGGATAGAAAAAAAGTGGACGGATAGCCGGATAATAGATACTAATCGAATATCCATTACATCTCTAGTAGGCAGTACATAAAAAATATCATTTTGGTTGGCTCTCTCTGTCATTTTTTTTTATTTATTTGCCCTTTCAGTGTCCATAGACGCCAGAAGTTCATGATATTAAAAACACCATCAGGCGGTGTCTGAACGCCAAGAAACTCATTTTATAACTTTCTTCTTTGAACATGCGCACTGATTTCAAAAATCAAGTCAAAACGAGCATTGAACAGCCACATTTTCGATTTAGAAAATGCAGTTTCACTATATTATAAGCCCCACACGAAAACAAATGTCCATTAAGCACGTGACCAGACTTTAGCATTTTTGATTGTTGTAAAACATCAGAGTTTGCTCCGCACAGATCTGAATTCCATCAAAAATTACCACAATCTTTTCCTTAGATAATTTCAAAGAACTTCCTATTGTGACCTTTCAAAAGGTTAATCAAAACACCCTCCTCTTCCAATAAATCATCGTTAGTAAGACAAAAGATCATCCGCCTTTTCAAACGAACAACGACCTTGCTCACACCCAAGCTTTCGTCGTCGTGCCCTTTCACGTCTCAAATTCAATTTCTCTGATGAAAGTGTTTTCCCACTCCTTTGAGGACTTCTTCCAAAGAAAAACCTTCAAATAAATCTATCTCACACTTCCTTTTCCAAATTAATTGGATCGCGTATCTTTCCCTCCACTCGGAGCTCGTGGGGTGGATCGACCCGTTCGCCTGATGAAACAGATCCAACGACGAAATTTCATCTCGAGAACTGCGGAAAATCCATCACTCGTGATGCGGGCGTTATGCATTTTTCTCTTCGTCGTTTTTTGTTTTTGTTGTTGTTGTTGGCGTGTGCATTTCGCTGCCATCTGTGGGGAAAACGCGACATGCGATGACGTGACGTGTTTTGAAACATCCGTCAATTGGATGTGGATCTGTTCTCGTTGGATGAATGACACGATTTTCGTTGTCGTCGTTGTCGTTTTTTTTTGCCATCTCCGGGATCTCCGCAGATTTAATTACAAAACACGAAAGCGCTTCCTTGATGTGCGCGGTCGCCCTTTTCTTGGTAGTCAATGTCTGTGTGGGGGGGTTGGGAGGATTGACTGATACACCTTTGCCCACCGCCTTCTTCCGCACTGTCGGCCAAGTGCCGTTACGTAATTTCATTATTTCCCTTTTAAGCAATTTTCCCGGGGAGTCACAAAAGGTTCCTCGCTCTCACGTAATTAAGTGACAGCGCCTAAGATGCTGATGACTACAACAACGACAACGACAACGACAACGCCAACGACGACAACGACAACGACGACGACCTCTTGGATCTTCCACCACCACCACAACCACCGGTGGGTGGTGGAGAGGCGAAGACCTTTTCTTTCTTCAACCACTTCCATGTGTGTATGTGTGTGTCGCAGAATTTCACACTTGACACTATCGCATCTCTCAAAGTCTCAAAGTCGACTGTGTGAGCTCGTGTGGGCCTCCTTCCTTCTCTGCGGGGAGCCGGCTGCGGCTGTGGAAAGGAGACCTAAGTGCACTGCCCTATGACACAATATCCATCCATCTATCGAGTGTGTGTATCTCTGGAGAGAGAGAAAGATTCAACCGACGACGACAACGAGAAAAAGATACACATGCGGATGATGGAGGCAAAAGTATCTTTTTACTGTTTCCACGGTTGCATTCATCTGTTTTTGGTTTCATCGTCGTGATCTAGTTTCACGGCTGGAAGTCGGGCTTAAAGAGTGAGAGAGAGAGAGAGAGGGGGGAGGGGAGAAGAAAAAAACAAGAAACGAATAAAATCCAACGGTACACTAAGATGGATGTGGTATGCAATAAAGTGTTGAGCAAATCTTCGGATGATCTTCCGCGAGTAAAGTTGCACGTCGTTTTGTTAAGAGACGAGTGAAGTTGGTTGCAATCGAATGATAAACGAGGTGATGAAGTCGGGTATTTTTGACTCAAGGGCCTAGATGAGGATCAATTTTGAAACCAAAACTGCGATAGGAATATCCACAAAACGGGAGGAGACTGGGATATATACCTATTTTGGCTTCAAAGGCGATCTTCACATTATTTTTCCATGCTAATAGCACCGAGAAGACTTTAAGAAGGGCCAAAAATTTTAAAATGTTTTGAAAAAGTAGTAGTAGTAGCTTCAACAACAAGACGCATCGAGTTTTCTGTAAAAAGAAAAACTTCCTGACCAGAAAGAGTCACAGACGACAGTTGTGAACTCTCAAAAAGCCTTAAAAATATCAAAGCTCAGAGAATTATATTTTTTTGAGCCCAGCGACATTTTTCACTCAAAAAAAATCCTCAGAACTAGTAGTTCGCGCTCCTTTTGTCCAGTGGCGCTCCTTTTGTCCAGTGGCGCTCCTTTTGTCCAGTGGCGCTCCTTTTGTCGATCGATCTTTAGGCCAAAATGGCAGACTGCAGCCAGTTTTCAATTCCATTAAACTCTCCCTACTCCCAGAAAAACACCGAACCGACATACAGTGCCCCGCAAAAGTATTCGTAATTTGATAAATTCTAAGTCTGGAAACAATTTTTAAGTCTGTTCATCAGATGCTTGTACTCCCAGAAAGCATTGAAAGCAAGTGAAATAAAAATTTGTCTATCTTCTCCCAGAAAGCATTAATAGAACTGAAAGTTGCAGACCAAGGACGATTTCTAAATCCATCACCGTTTTCCCACTTTCACAAAGCACTAGTACAGCTGTAACTGACAGGCTAACGACGAGTTCAGAGTCCGTTGACCATTTTGCACTCCAAAAAAAATTATCGGAACATCCTGAAATCTCATCCTGCGAACGATTTGTGAATCCATTGAACTCTCTTTTCTTTGAAAACCTTAAGCCCGAACACGAAACAAACTAAATTGCAGAGTTCAGGTAGTTTTCAAGTTGATTTAGTTTTTTCTTTTTCCAAAATGTTCTGAAACTTAAAAACCTGCGTGAAATCTAAAGTTACACGTGATTTTTTTTTCATTTCGCGACCTTCTTCACTCGAAAAAACCTTAGTAGGCCCTCAAATTTTCAAGGTACTCATGGGTTTTAAGTCACCACTGATCCTTTCCTTTTCCTATAAATCATTAAAGTCACCTCAGATCCTCCGACTGGGGATGGTTTTAAGGCTATCGAACATTTTTCCACTCCGAACGTATAAAATCGCAGATTTAGGGTGATTTATGAAACTATTGACCTCTTCCTTCTCCAAAAACCTGTCGAAAAGTTATAAAGCTGAAGACTACAAACAACTTACAGGTTCATAAACCTTTTTCTATTTCTAACAAACGCCATCGTGTCTCATAACCTCTGACCATCCGATCATTTAAAAAATGCATATAACTTCGAGGTAGTCAGGCACTTTGTCTACCTGAGCTCCGCGGTTAATACAGGAAACGACACCACCTTGGAGATCAAGCGAAGAGTGACTCTTGCCACTCGCTGTTTCTTTGGACTGAGAAAGCAATTGAATAGTAAAGCCCTTTCTCGGACAACCAAGCTAACATTATATAAAACCCTGATCGCCCCAGTCCTCCTCTATGGCGCAGAGGCTTGGACATTATCAAAAAAGGATGAGGACCTGCTTGGTTGTTTCGAGAGAAAGAACCTTCGCGTGATCTTCGGACCTGTCTGCGTAGCAAGTGGAGAAGGGCATTCAACCACGAAATGTACGGGCTGTACAGCGACATAAACCTGGTCAGAAGAGCCAAAATCCAGCGGCTTACATGGCTGGGCCATGTAGAGCGGATGAACATCAATGCTCTGGCCCGGAGAGTCTTCGAATCTACCATCATGGGGAGTCGTGGCAGAGAAAGCCCCCATCTCAGGTGCCACACCCAAGTGGAAAGGCACCTCAACCAACTTGGTGTGCGAAACTGGAAACAGCTGGCAAACAACCGGGCCAGTTGGAGGGGCATGTTGGTTCAGGCCCAGGTCCACCCCAGACTGTAAAACCACGTACGTAAGTCTGGTCATAAGTAATTTTTTTTCGATCATAGCCAAAGGCCCTGGTAGCTAGCGCTATGTTTATCTAATTATTGTTAGTATAATTTATTATATTTTCAATAAAGTTATAATAATAATAATAAAATTTTTTTTCGAAAATGAGTTAAGTATGCAGAAATAATTAAAAAAATCTATTTTCTTTCTGTCCTAACAGCACAACTCTAAGTAAACTAGTACCAAAGATACTCCATATTCTCAACTACACTTTACTTGGATTTGGATGAATTTTTCTTCCTTCAAATGCAATTATCCCAAAACGAAAATTTTGGACATATGCTGTTAAGACCCAACTCCAGAGATATTTAACAAAGACTCGCTTAGCGTCGTTCTGGTTTGCTTCGTTTTGAAGTTGCGTAGTTTGTCGTGGCTTCGAAGCTGCGTTGACACTGACAGGTGTCATGCGCTAAAAAACATTTTAAGCGCGCACGACATTTTAGCATTTTCAGCTCGAGAATTTGAAAAAAAACGTCAAGGAATGGATTTATTTCTTAAATTTTGTTGGGAAATATTACAAAATGACTTGGAAAATAAATGCAACGTTGCTACGATGTACGAACTTTGAAAATAGATTTCAATCGGAACAAGCTACCAACTGCAGGCGTTGCAGATAAGTTTTTGGAGAAAATTAGTTTTCCATTTTTCTAATTAATGAATGACAGACTAACTTTAGCGTAGTAATTGATAATAAACCAGAGACTCGTTGTTGAATTCACCGTCGGTACACTAAGATACAAAATTGTGGATCATAAAGTTGTAACGCAGTAATTAACTCTCTTTCGCTAGAAATGAAATTAGTCCCAACGTTTTTCATGGTCAAATGACTTTATTGGTAGGGGTGTCAAATAATGGTAATGATTCCGATTTTATCAAAAAACAGAAGCTAAGAGATCATTTGCAAAAGAATGGTCTGCAGCCTCCTTAATTACCCTGAGATCATTTCTTCAGACAATCATTTGGGTCAAGTCATTAAGGTCCTTAAAAAACTGTCGTATAAATACCTGCGCTCCCGCATCTGACCATCATTTTAGTTTCGAATCTTCTCTTGAATTTTGAGTTTTTCTGATAAACCAAATTAACATGTCATCCTCATCTTGGTCTCATCGTGATCAGCTTACGCTGCAAATGCTCACCCCTGCCAACCAGACGCACCTTGAGCGTGTTTTGGAGGAAACTCAGGCCACACTCACTGGGAGTCTCCTCACAGTCACAGGCGAGGTCAAAACATTGAAGCGGGCCCGAGGCTTGGTTCGATCAGCAGAGCCTATCGTCCTCCAGTTCAGCATGCTCCCGAGTGGCCTGACAGCGAACATGAACGAGTTCATCGAGAGCATCAAGACCACCTTCGCCATCGACGTCGAGATATCCTTTTTGGGTCCACAGATGAACATCAGCATCATAGCAACCGAAGGCGCCACAGATCTTGTGAAAGTCGCTGTGGAGCAATTAATAATAAAGAACTTCGGCCCACGGTGGAATAACCCCTTTCGGGTGTCCTTGCACCTGTCCCAGGAGCTACGTGACATCGCCCAGTCAAGACCGAATATCCTACAAGGCACCAGAGCATTTGTGGTATGCACCAGTCCATCGGAAGCGAAGATACGCGGCTCCGTCGAAGCAGTCTTTGAGGCCAAGAAGCTGCTGGAGGATTGTCTTCCCATCGAGCTCTCCTTTCCACTAGGCAAAAGGAAAAGGTCGGATGTGGAGCGCGTGGTTGATGAGTTCGGGCTCATCATGAAATTCAAGAGTGGCCGAGTGATGCTGATAGGTGAAGAGGCTCAAATGGATCGCATGTGCGAGGCGTATCAACGAATTAGTGTCACCTACGATGACATGCAAATTTGGATGACCAGTTGGCCAAACAACTTCCTCCACGTCGCACCATCCCGTGAAGTCGATGATGAAGAGGAGTGGCAGATACTGCAAAGCGACGACCCAAGTGACGGAAGTCTATATGATGATCGAATTTTTAGTTGGGTGGACTGAGAGCTGTATTGGAGCTGAATCCCTCAATATTATGATAAAGTTTTTCTCAAAAAAATGTAAAGAAATATGTAAATGTGTAACAAAAGTTAAGAATACAATAAAAATTGATAAAAGAAAAAAAAAAAGAACATTTTTTTAATAATAATCTGGGTTTTGCGGTTGTATAGTTGGTTGGGTTTGATGATTGTGAAGGTCTTGTGTCATTTCTAATCTCGTTTTCGAACGTTGTCGACATATTTAAACATCAGTTCCGCAATTCGGTATCTAAAGATATTTCCTATGAATCCTTTTGCTTTCTTTGAAAAAATCTGTCTATAGCCGCCTAGCCATTTTTATTCTTTTTGAGACGGCAATAGTTTCATTTTTTTCCAAAATTATAAAATCTGCCAAAAATTTGATAATTCACAAATCCTTGGTGGATCTTCTGCTACTGATCTTGGGCGGTTGGTCAGCGGAGTTTCGCCTGATCCTTAGTGGATCTTCGACAAATCTTCGATGGATCGTCGATGCATCTTCGACTGATCGTCGGGGGGTCTACAACTAATCCTTCGACTAATTCTCCGCAGATCTTTGGCCGATCCTCGGTGGATCTTTGACTGATCCTAGGCGGATGCTCTATTGGTCTTGCGCCGATCATTGATGGATTTTCGACTGATCTTCAGCGGATCTTCAATGGATGTTTGGCGCTTCTTTGACTGGTCCTCGACGGATCTAAGCTTACTGAGCCTTGGCGAATTTCCCACCGATCTTCAACTAAATTTCGATTGGCCAACAGTAACTTTCATGGTCTTTAAGGAATTTTCGATGCCTCAACTCAGCTTGCACACAAAATACCACACTTTTTTTATTTCGCTGATTGGTTTTAGGAAAAATTGATAAACAGAACTCATTTTTGATGCGATGAAGTTTTTATGTTCTGGAAACAGCTGGCAAACAACCGGGCCAGTTGGAGAGGCATGTTGGTTGAGGCCCAGGTCCACCCCGGACTGTAGCACCACCTAAGTATTGTAACAAAACAGGTTACAAAACAGCACTTAGTGCTTATTGGGTTCTCCTAGAACCACCACCTCATACACACACCAACGCAAAACTACTGACGCAAAAAAAAAAGAGTTTGATGATCTCAGTCTAGACTGTAAGTCCTCTGATTGGGTGCTGCAAAACTTAGTTTGAGATCAGGAGATTGTAGGTAAAATGTCATTTTCTCGGACGTGGCCAAGCAAAATGGAATGAAAATATTCGAAAAGGCTTCGGCCGCAAAGACTGACTATTTGATAGGGTTTATGGTACATACAATCTAAGATTTCAATTTACTCTTCCTATCGTTTTTATCTTATCTTAATTAAATCTCCTAAACGCCACTTAGTGCTAATTGGGCTCTCCTAGAACCACCACTTCACACACACACACACACATAAGGCATTCAAATTGGTAGGTTTCAAGTTTTTTGACGTCGTTTCTGACGGAACCACGGGCTGATTTGGGTTTTCAGTTCTGGAACATAAAAAAAGGAGCGCACGATCATTGGTAGAACGACGAGCCTCATTCAAGTTTCTTGGAACTCGTCTTGACCCAGCAAAGACAGTTCGGGGTACATCGAGGTTCAAAAGACTTGTGGGGGTGCTCTGTAATCACGCCTTACTTTCTCGTGTCGGTGGCATAAAGAAATCCAAAAAAAAAAAATGATTTTTAACCAGGCTGCAGCTTTTAACTGAGATCTACGATGAGTAGTACTGTCTTAGTTTTCGAAAAAGTCTTAAAAATGAATAAATAAAAAGCCCATACAGTGCCAGAGCCTAGCCTCCACTGTATTGTGCGCGATATATTTTTGACACATGTGGAGGGCACCTATTGTTTAATACCGACTCCGAACGGCGAATTGCAAAAGCTTTCCATGACAGAGGCTACTCCAGGAGGATCGTCAGTCGTTCCCTAGAGATGGGGCCGTGAAAATTGTTTGTGGTGTTCTTTCCCCGGGCTGGATTCAAGCCCAGATACTCTCGCTTAACAGTCCGACGCACTAACGATTAAGCCACGGCACCCATGCGACCCAAGTTAAGAGCAATTAAGTCACAGAAAGGCCTTAACAAAACTTGGCTATTTAGGTTAAAAACACAAACATGTAGGCTAAAATTTGGTGGCAATTTTTTTTTTCAATTTCAACAAAGAGTCTTCTGATGACGCTAAAATTCAATACTGAAAGTGATTTTAATGAAAAACATTCGGTCGTCCAAATACGTGTTCAACCACAGAGTAGAGCGTCTTCGACCGACTGACTAACTTACGTTCTTTTCTTCTTTGTCAACGCTTTCCAGAACTAGAACCTTTCTGTTCTGACGTTTTTTGTTGATCTGCTGTTATTGATCTTATCCTCCTTCTTACACCAACGATTGAGCAATAGCCAAGGTTTTACTTTTAAAAAATTTTACTTTTAAACAATTCCTGAAGAACCACTTTTTTCGACCTTTTTCGCCAGATTTCTCTATCGTACGCAAACTTTTGTTAAGCACTGTAGTTTTGTATGAAGCCGGTGTTTCATCGCTTCCCACTAAATTAGTTTTTTGTAAAAAAAAAAACTTTCTGATGGTCTAGTGCGTTCAGCTTAGTGGGCACCATATACTAGGTGTTTTTTTTAGAGGTATAGAGCTTTAAGCTGGCAACACTCTTTTAACTGGCTGTCAAGTGATTTATTTTTTGTTTGACTTGGCTTTTCAACATGTGTACACTGACGCTTAAACAACGCTTCCAAATTGTGCAAATTTATTTTGAAAATCATGGTTCTGTTCCCAATTTTCATCAGCAAAAAATAAAGGGTGATTTTTTAAAAGCTGTAGGAAAGTTTTTCAAAAAAAAAAAACACATCAAATTCAGAAAAATGCATGAAATCTTTATTTGAATCGATAGCACGGTCCATATAATTTAATGTTTGAAGATTATTTCATGCAAATGTTGACCTTGACTGCGCCTCAAATGGTCCATCCGCTTAGTCCAATTTTGGCATACTCTTTCCAACATTTTGGCCGGTATCTCACGAACAAATGCTTCAATGTTGTCTTCCAATGCGTCAATTGAAGCAGGCTTGTCTGTATAGACATGAGCTTTAACATAGCCCCACAAAAAATAGTCTAAAGGCGTTAAATCGCACGATCTAGGCGGCCAATTGACCGGTCCCGAACGTGAAATAAAATGTGGTAGTAGTAGTAGTAGTAGTAGTAGTTCACCGAACTCGCCTCTCAATAAGTCCATTGTTGCGCGTGCTGTGTGGCATGTGGCACCGTCTTGTTGAAACCACATGTCATGCAAGTCAAGCTCTTGCATTTTGGGCAAAAAAAAGTTGGATATCATCTCACGGTAGCGCTCACCATTCACAGTTACGTTATGATTCGCATCATCTTTGAAGAAGTACGGTCCAATGATGCCACCAGCCAATAAACCGCACCAAACTGTGACTTTTTCTGGATGCGTTGGTAGCTCTTGCAATGCTTCTGGCTGATATTCACTCCAAAATCGACAATTCTGCTTATTTACGTACCCATTGAGCCAAAAATGAGCTTCGTCCATAAAATGGAAGAAGCGCGCGATGAACTTTCTTAACAGAGCACACATTTCGATAATAAAATTCAATAATTTGCAAGCGTTGTTCGTTTGTAAGACGATCCATGGTTAAATTATAGACCAAACTGAAGATATTTGACAGTGAAACAAAACACGAAACGTTCGTCAGCTGTTTAAACCAGTGTTGCCAAAAAGATGATAGCTAAGAAATCACCCTTTACAATTCGTTAGGTTGTAGTTCAAAGCTTATTTAATGGACTCTACGCTGGGTCCTATATTTCACTTACCCCGTTCCTTAAAGTAAATGAAAAAAAAAAAAATATGCAAACAGCAAAATGAATGCTTAAAAAATCGACAAAATATAAAAAAAAACTCTTAAAATCTTCGACCCTTAATCTCTAACCAAAGTTTTCAAAAAAAAAAAAAAAAAAAAACAATCCTCCTCGCAAACGCCCTGTGCCGTCGCCTTTCGCCCGGCCATGTACCTGTATGTGAGGCTCATCCCACCGCTAATCCTCCGCATGTACATATCTTTCTCTCTCCTCGTTCATTTTGTCACTAGTCCTCGTTTTTTCTTCTCCCAGTGCCTTGGATCTCCTCCTCCTCCGCGTTTTAATTCACGACTCCCGCTCCATCGAATTTGGCGCTGCTTCGCCTTGTTGGCCTGTTTTCCTTTAATTTTTTTTGCCTTTATGAGGTTTTTTTTTTTTGTTTGGATCTGCCAACAGGTTGCTCATCATTCAGCTCCGTGGTTGGATGGGGGAAGTGGAAGGGACGATGATTGAGATAAATAAACTCGATTACTGTTCAAGAAAGGACAAAAGGGATTATGCGATGTTGGGAGAAGACGTTTACGTTTTACGAACGGGATTATGAACTTTCTCATTAAATGTTTGCGTGAGTTAAGTTTTCTGCTGAATTCGCTGAATAGAGGAAGATACACACACAGACAATCAATGTGTATGTGTGTTTTGCAATTAAAAAAGTTTTGTATCCTTTTTGCTACTTCACGTCCTTGTTGTCGGATGGCTTATGATGATGGGGGGCGGGGAGAGTTGTTACAGTGTCAGACAATACAACAAATCTTGTGTCGTTGTGTTTACTTGGGAAGGAGGGAGTCGTGCAAACTTTGAAATGTCACTGAAAGGGAATCGGGCTGTGGTTAAAGGCTGGCGAGAATCTCACAAAGTCACTGGTGGTGCATGCAGGCGGGGGTTTGTCGGAGAGAGAGAGAGAGATGGTGGTGCCATCTGTGGGATGGAAGGCAGTAGGAGGAATGTGGGAAAATTGAACTCGAGGTTTCATCGGTGCACTGTTCAAAAGAGACCTTTAGTTCTTTGAAGCTGAGCTCTGTAGCGCTTTGTACATAGTCGGAAAATTTAAAAGACAAAAAGGCGGAAGGAAGATATTTGACAACCTAATATAAGGAGTTAATGGCACATGAGTCTTTAAGGCCCTAGTGCTAATAAAGATGGTTAAATTAGTTGTTTTGAGAAGACCATGGAAGTCAAAACGAGATTGTAACCTAGAAAGTGCAAGTAAATAGAGCACGGATTCTATGAAAGATCGATGGTTAAACGTCTTCGTCACACCTAACCTAGACCACGGCTTCTAGACGGAAATGTGGATCTCAGAGGCTTTTAAGTCTAGGCCAACAATTGAGAGAGAGAGATTCTAAAAGGAGCTTTTTTTTTTAAAAAAAAAGAATATAAATGTCTCATTTTGTAGGAAAAGATTAATTTTACAGTTCCCTTCATAATTTCACCACTCGACTCCGTCTGCCATCCTCCTTTACGCTGTAACTGTCACATAACTCTCCACCCAGAAACCTTTAAAGCTAAGTCATTGCGGTAAGAAAAAGATTTTGAAAAAAATCCGAATAGGAGAAAAATAAGAAAAAATGGGGGGCTCCATCCGTCAACGAATTTCACCGTGTATCTGTCACACAATTCCCCAGTGATACTTCCCACTCGACAAACAGAGGCCTTTCCGGCTAAACGTACATACGTACTTAGACATGAAAACTGATAGGAACTCTCTAAAAAAAATTAAATAAGAGCCTCATTTTGTTGCAAATAAAAAAAATCTCACCACGTGGCTCCATCCGTCATCGAGTTTTACCGTGTATCTGTCACACAACTCACCACTGATGAAGTTCACTCCGCACACTGAGGCCTTTAAGATTGAGCCTACGTACTAAGAAGTAGATTCTGGTATAAATTCTTTGAGACATAACAGCAAAATAAAAAAAAATCTCACCACGCAGCTCCATCCGTCATCGAGTTTAACCGTTCATCTGTCACACAATTCGTCATTGATGCTTCTCACTCAGAGGCCTTTAAAGCTAAGCCTCCGTGCTAATAGAGATTATGATAGGAATTTTTCGAGAAAGTTTACAGAAGAGTCTCACTCACAAAATTGAAAAGAAAATATCTCACCAAACTACTTCATCCGTCAGCTAACTTCACCGTCTATCTGTCAAGCTTTAGGTTCCATGTGGAGACACTTAAATATTAGAGGAATTTAAGGCCTAGTACCTACGCACTAAAAGAGTTTTTGAGAAAATTCAAATAAGAGCCTCAGTTTATAGCAAAACTAGAAAATCTCACCATACGGCTCCATCCGTCATCGAGTTTCACCGTGCATTTGTCACACAACTCCTCATTGATGCTTGTCACTCCCCCTCAGAGACCTTAGCTAAGTCTATGTACTGTCAGAGAGACAGTTATAAGAATTCCTTAAGAATATTAACAAAAAAGCCTCACTTTGTAGCAAAATTGAAAAATAAATCTCACCACACCTAACTTCACCGTCTATCTGTCACATATCTCTCCACTAAGGCTTTGCATTCTTCACTTACAATTAGAGGAATTTATGGCTAAGCTTACTTAAAGATTTTTTGAGAGAGTGAAAATAAAAGCCTCACTTTGTAAAAAAATAAAAAAAAAATCTCACCACGCGGCTCCATCCGTCATCGAGTTTCACCGTGTATCTGTCAAAAAACTCTCCCCTGCTGCAAGCACGGACACATTCCAACACCAAAATGATTGAGTATCTCAATAACTTCATCCATAATCCGAATTACTTCACAATGCCCGCTGGGAGATTGCCTCACCTTCGTCCTCCTCCTCGTCCAGAGGAAGATAAAAGGCGCTCCCCGGCAGTCGATGGATGCCACTCAATTAGTCTTGGAGCCGTCAAAAAGCCACGATTTCTTGCACACAAGTTGCTAATTAACCTCATTCCGAAGTAATGGCGATGGAAGAGGCGTCTGCGGTGGCAGCGGCTCTCAAAGGTCGCGTGTATTTTTCGCGAATTTTCGCCAAAAAGATTCCCAGAGACTTCGTCGTCATCTTGCGCCATCGTCCATCGTTTTGATGGACACTGAAGATGCATCCAAGTTGTTCGGAGTCGCCTCAAGGAACTTGTGCAACGGAGACAACGTTTTGTGTGTCTAACCATGCCAAGGTTTCAGACCTCTCAAATGACACACAAACACACGCTGAGACGCCATTGCCGTTGCCCACTTACGCATTAAGGAGTCAGAAGCTTGAGGGCGGTGGAAAATCGATGCAAGTCGCCACTTAGCTCGAACCAGGGCACGGGGAGGCAGCGGGCTGAATGCGAAATCTGCCCGACTGGGGGTGGGTGTATGTGGAGGAGACTCTTGAGCCGAGCTCCTTGAGACACGACGACGATGACTGCGGCAGAATATGCGTCGCAATCGGCTGCGTCTGGTCAGTGTCAGTGCTGCACCCTCGGCGGTGGGTGGCGAGACTTGGCCTGGCGGCTGGATCCGGCTGCGGTGAGTGTGCGCATGCGTCATGGCGGCCGCAGCTGGACGTGGACGACGGTGAACAAAATCGACGAGGATTTGTGGGCCGCCTGTTGAGGATCCGCGTGGGCATTGACGGACTGATTATGGGAGTGAAATTCGATGTGGTGGATAGGCGTCCAGTTGGAGCAAGAGTGGAGCGGATTTTGAGCATCTTCGAGATTCTCGAAGGGTGGAAGCTCCTTGGGTGTCATCACAGTTAGGAGATGTTGTTGAAGTGTCTTTTCTGTTTTGAAATGCTCATGGGTAGCTTTACTGCTTAGAGACACTATTTGGGGGGCATCACAGTCTGGAGACTTTTTTTGGGCGGCTTTTAAGATGGGAACGATCCACAGTGTGCCTGTGATAAGCTTCAAGTTGAATGAATCGTGACAACGAGTGAAACGGCTGACGGCAATGTGGAACGCGTAACAAATTCCTGTGAACTGTACTGTGGGCTATGTCCAGAGCCCCTCAAACACATACCCAGGTCACTAGAACTCTAAAAAACGGCGCTACATTTTTTGTCCATCTGTCTCCGAGGACACATCCCCTCAAACCCACCAAAAAAAATCAAAAATCTCGACTCTTTCCCCAGATTCACCCGCCTCCATCCGCCATCCACGCCGTGTCAAGTGACCAAATGTCCTTGTGAAAGTCAACTTCGTGGCTCTTAACCCTACAACGGTCTCTCCTACCTCACGTGCCTCCAAGGCACAAGGGACTCTATAAATTGTCTACTTGTCTCTCGGCAGCCATGTCGCCTGGTCACCCAGAGAACTTCGACGTTGACGATGACGAGAACGAGAACGAGGACGCAGACCGGTGTCAAGGACAAAGCAACATCCATTCGTCGCAGGACGAAATAAAATTTTCTGCTCCCTCATCGCCGGCGGACGTTTTTCTAGGCGGGACAATTACACCAGCCGACGACGTACGGCGGGCGACGTTTGGTCTCGTTTCGGAGCCGCATGGGAAACGGGCGCAGCCTTCGCAGCTCCGGTGTAATTTTTTTTTTTTTTAATTGCGGAGCGCGCCAGTCTCGCGAAGTTCGTTCCCACGGCGAACGGCAAGAGTTTTTGTTGCGTTTTTTTTTTTTTTTTTTGGAGTTGGCAATGGAACTCGTTCTTGTCGCAGGGGAGACGAGGCTGGGGATGAATCTGTGAGTGAGAACGGAGGAAGTGGAGGAATTCAGATGCCAAAGGGGCGAGATGTCCACGAGAGTGATGGATAATTGAAGAGCGATTAAATTTGTTAGTTTTTTGAGTTGGAGTGGTGTCGAATGAGTCAAGGGTCATGGACGACAGTAGTGAATGGCGGGTGACGATGGAAAACGTGTTATAGTTTGTTGACCGAGTTTAGGACGTGAACGCTTGAAGCCTACTGAAATTCAGAGTTGAAGAGAAGTTCATTTCTGGACTGTTAACGAACAACGAACGCGATGAAGCTAGGCTCTGGCCCTGTATGGGCTGTTACGCCGACTATTTATTTCTTTTTAATTTATTTTAACGAACTACAAACCTCAGTTCAAGTGATAACTTAGACCCGATGGACCTAACTCCCAGTGGAAGACTTCACAGACATTTTTTACAAGTCCAAAGTCGGTTTTCCCATCTTCCCATAAGTCGTCTTTTAAAGTCGCTTAGCCATTACAGCTTCTGAGCCATTTCAGTTTCTTAGCCACTTCAGCCACTTCAAAGTCGATTTCGGAATCGGCTTTAAGAAAAGCTTTCACAATTCGCCGTTCAGAACCGGCAATAAACAGTAGGTGACCTCCACATGTGTCGAAATTATAACGCGCACAACACAATGGAGGCACGAAGAAATTAGGCTCTGACCCTATATGGGCTGTTACGCCGGTTATTTATTTTTATTTTTGGTTTATTATTCTATAATAAAACTTTGTAATCGTAACAGAAAAAAAATTAACACCCCTCAAAATTTTTTTTAAGAAAACTTGAAAGCTAGTTTCTTCAGGTTCACCGTCTTCTCGAAAGTCGTCTTAATAGGGCGCTTTGTCATCGGATGTAAGGTTGACTCAAATTAACGACGAAATTTACAGAATCAGCTTCAAAACTGAGTCTTAATTCCGCTTTAAGGTCAATTCCAAGATCGGTTTTAAAGGGTGCTTGAAAGTCAGCTTTAGAATCGGCTCTGAAGTAATGCGGTCCCAGAGTGAATGGTGTCAAGGAGACGAGGTCAAGATGTGGTTTTAGTGGGCGAAAGTCTTACAGTACTTGGAACAGAACGGGCCTGTTGCACCTGCCTATTAGGCTTCCACATCGTTCTCAAGGCAAAACAAAAAAAAAAGAACAACAAAGAGAATCGGCTCCAAACGGAACCAAAGTTAACTTCAAAATTGACTCGATAATCAGTTCAAAGTCGGTTCTAGCAGCAGTTTTAGAATTTGGCTTAGATCGTCGATAAAATCGATAAAGTCGGCTTCAAAATTGACTCAAAAATTGACTCTGGAATCGTCTTCTACGAGAGTTCAAAAATCGTCTTTAGAAGCTATTCCATTGGTTTCAAAGTCGACTTAAACCGAAGATTAAATCAATAAGATCGGCTTCAAGTTCACCTTCAGGGTCCACCTCAAAGACAGTTCTTAAGTCGTAATTAGGATCGCCTTCAAAAGCAGCTTCAAATTGACTACAAAGTCGACTTTAAAGCTTTTTCCCGAATAGAAGTTTTAAAGCCGGCTTTAACATCGCCTTCAAAAGCAGCTTCAAATTGGCTATAAAGTCGATTTTAAAGCTTGTTCCCTTGGAGTTAAAATTGACTCGAAAGTTTACTTCAAAATCAGTCCCAGAATCGGCTTTAAATTTGATTCCTAAGCCGGTTCTTGAAATGCCGTCAAAATTAAATTCAAAGTCGGTTTTAGAATTGACTAAAATTTCTTCGAAGTAAATTTTACGATAGGCTTCAAAACTGAGTCCAAAGTCAGGTTCACTGTCTCCTCGAAAGTCGTCTTCGCTTTGTGTAAAGTCGACTCAAATTAACGACAAAATTTACAGAATCAGCTTCAAAACTGAGTCCAAAGTCGGCTTTAAAGTCAATTCCAAGATAATTTCTAAAGGGTGCTTGAAAGTCAGCTTTAGAATAGGAAGCTGAATTCAGAATTGACTCGAAAATCAGTTCCAAGTTGGTTCTAGGAGCAGCATCAGAATTCGGCTTTAACCGTTGATGAAATCGGTAAAGTCGGCTCAAGTAATAATTGACTTCAAAGTTGACTTCAAAGTTCACTCTGGAGTCGACTTCTAAGGGAGTTCCAAAGTCGTCTTTAAAAGCTACTCCATCGGTTTTCGAGTTGACTTAAACTAACGATGAAATGGACAGGGTCGGCATCAAGTTAGCCTCTAGGGTCCAATTTAAAGACAGTTCTAAGGTCGGCTTTAAAATCGCCTTCAAAAGAATCTTAAAAACTAATCTAAAGCCGGCTTTAAGATTGCCTTCAAAAGAATCTTAAAGTCGGCTTTAAGATTGCCTTGAAAGGAAACTTTAGAGTCGGCTTCAAAATTGAGTGGAAAGTTGGCTTTAAGGTCTGTTCCCGAATCGGCTTTAAAATTATCTCGAATGTGAGCTTCAAAGTCAATCACAGAGTCGGCTTTAAATTAGATGCAAAGTCGACTCCAGTATTGTCGTCAAAATTGACTTCAAAGACGGTTTTAGAATTGGCTTAAAATTTTGTTCCAAATTCGGCTTCAAATAAGTTTTACGATAGGCTTCGAAATTGACCCCAAAGTTAGGTTGAAAGTCTCTTCTTTAAGGTCCGCTTCATGTTCGGCAGTAAAGTCGGCCTTAAATTGGCTCCATGACTGAAGCCGCTTCATAGTCGGTTGTAAAGTCGGCCTTAAATTGGATCAATGATCATCTTCAAAGCCGACTGAAGCCTCAAACTACCGTCTAGCTTTGCTTTTAGAACCCCCAGAGTCTTTTTTGTATTGGAAAACAGAAATTTGGACTGCATTTAACCTGTCCACTGCGTTTGCAGAGCTTCTGTAGGCTTCTTCACCAAGTTTACAGCACCAGGCCACAGCGTCACCCATTTATTTGGTTAAACGCTAAACGATGACTCTGTGCCATGATTTGTTGTCAGGAGAAGTCTAAAAATGGATGAGCCAACTACGGTCTTAGGTTTTGGATTTCTACGCCTCCCTTTTAAGAGACTGTTAGTTTTAATAAGACTGTTGCACACGTGTTTTCCATGATGACCAAGGACGTCTGATAGCAGTTGTAGCTGCTTTGGATTAAACTCCTCACATCTTTATGATTCTTAGCCTTCTAGACAAAGAGGGCTCTATTTAATTTTACAGACATCGACTTAAAAGACGTTATGGAGCTCGAATTTGTGGCTTCTAAGAGACTATAAAACGCATTCTTTGTCTATAATCCGATTTTGACTCAACCATTTGTCGAGAAAGCTAGTCTATGGCCCTCAATGGGTCCTAACGCTAGCCAATTAGTATTATTTGTCGGCCCTGGATCCTTCGGCTGCATCACTACGTGCCGTTGTTGTCCACAATTCCAGGGTCAAGGCGACACGAGTTTTGCGTCCAAACTTTTGCTTCACAACAACGCCCTCACGCATCGCACATCCCACATCCGACTCACAAAAAAGAGCGTCTCTTGCACGCGTGAGCTCGCGCGCCTTCGCCGCGTCAATCTCTGCCTCATTTGCACTCCACCAATTAATTCCTCACTAAACAATCGACGCGTTGCACTCTGCGCCCAGCTGCACGCTTTCATTGTTCGTCGACGACGAGCGATGGTGACTAACGCCAGCTGAGATAATCGCATGCCACGCCGCGATAAACGCGAACAATTCCGGCGCATTCTTGAAGCCCACTCGTGATTCTTGCGACTTAGGAAAATCTTTTTCGCGTGACTCACCATCACACACAAAGCTCGAAGCTGCAGAGATCTCGGCCTTAATCCATTAATCGAGAGCAATTTTCTTCCTCCTCAATTCCACCCTCCACACACACACACACACACATGCTCGGAAAACTGAGATACAAAGAAATCTGCGCCGGCGAGCGCGTCCACATCGCACGCTTATCATCGACCGATTAATTTCACACACCCGTGCGTCTCGTTGTTGTTGTAGATTTGTATGCGTATCTGCGGACAGCTGCCTAATAATTCACCGAGTGAGTCCTTTGCCGCTCGTAAGCTGTTTATCACCACTTCAGATACGTGTGTGTGTTGGGGGAAGGCGGACGAGAGTTAAGCAGCCGTAGACCGAAGGGCGACAGAAACGCGATTTCCGTGAGTAATCGACCGCACCTCGGAGCGGAACACAGATGTGCGAGGGAATTTGCGATGACAAACGAGCGATTGCTGGACGCGGATTGTAGGAGTGGGAGGAGGCGTGAGATGGATGCAGGACGAGGAGGACTAGGAATGCGCTGATTCCGGGTATTTCGGAGAAGAAGCTAATGGCGAAGGTTGGAAAACGAAACTGGAGGACGGGGCTAGAGGATGAAGCTGGTGGTGGTCGGTAGCGCACGAGGACGAGAAGGTTAGGAGTCGCACAGGAGGCGTGTGGTTTTTGATTTTCAGTCAAATATTTAAAGAACCGTCGCTATGATCTGGAAACAAGCTTCAAAATTTTCATTTTTCAACAAGTTTGACGCTTCATGACGTTTATGAACAAAGCTGGAGGACTGGATGTCCGCTTCAGTGGACATAGTCACCTTAGTCCAAGTTAAGTGAGTGGATTCGAAGCCAGCAGCAATAATGGCAGTGAAGAAAATTACGTTCCACTTTTTCTTTGTCGCCCTAAATAGAGCTTCAAAGTATTCTCAAAGTAATTCTGCTCAGCTAGTTTGGCAAATCCAACGACTTGATCAAAAGCGCCCTTAGCCAAAGGTCACAAGGTCCATTAGAACTGAGATGCAGGACAGTTTGTGGCACGATAATTGTGTCTTCATTTGACGTTGAGACACTTGTCGAAAACAATCGTACGGCACTTTCAAAGCTTGGCTTATGAACAGGCCTACGTATCTGTGGAATGGGAATTTAAGCATTATGATTGAAGACGCTCAAAGCTTGCCTCATTTTTCCTAAGGAAGCACAACAGTCCAAGCATCATGAAGAAGGCGTGTGATCGGTGATCGGCATTCACTCGGTCGTTGAGCGTTCATCTGTGACTTTGGAACTGAACAAATGCACCGTAATCTGAGACTCGGAGGTCCACAAGAAGGCTAAGACTTGAAGCGCCGACTCGTTGCGAAAGCCGGACGGCCTGAGAATTATTTCTCTAGAGATGCGTTTAGGCCTCAGCTTGGAACTGACTCTTAAGCCTAGAGATGAATTTGATTCCTAAGTCGGTTCTTGAAACGCCGCCGAAATTAACTTCAAAGTCGGTTTTAGAACCGACTAAAATTTCTTCCAAATTAATTTTACGATAGGCTTCGAAATTGACTTCAAAGTCAGGTTGAAAGTCGCCTCTTTAAAGTCCGCTTTATGGTCGTCAGTAAAGTCGGCCTTAAATCGGCTCCATAATTGAAGCCGCTTCATGGTCTGCAGTAAAGTCGGCCTTAAATTAGATCCATGATCGTCTTCAAAGCCGACTGAAGCCACAAACTACCGTCTAGATTTGCTTTTAAAACCCTCAGACACTTTTTTGTATTGGAAAACTCAAAATTGGATTCCATTTAACCTCTCCACAGCGTTTTCAGAGCTTGGAACTGACTCTTAAATCTCGAGCTGCTTATCATCTCAACTTCTATCCAGGCTAAGCTTTAAATGAAAGGCAATTTTCTCGAGCTCTGGAGGTGCATCAATGGTTTGTTTGTGCTACCAGCGGGTAGCCCTTTTTCCGCGCTTTCGGAACCCCTGCACTCCTCAGCCACTCTCCCCACGGGACTGCCGTTGGGTGTTACTTCGCGGGGCTGGTTAGCAATTAAACTCTGTTAACTGGCTCTTGGCCTCTTCTTAGGGCTTAGAGCTGATCTCTATCCACTCGTCGTCCGATTTAGTCATTTGGTAAACTAGATTTTCCAGGTTTGGCATGTTGACCCTCTCTTCTCTGAACTGTACGCAATGGAAGAGTGCGTGTTCTGCGTCCTCCTCTTCATCCAGGCATTCCGGGCACAGGGGTGAGCTATCGTGCCCAAATCTGTGGAGGTATTTCCGCTAGCCGCCTTGACCAGACAAGAGCTGCGTGAGCTGGAAGTTACAGCTCCATCCATGCCGATGTAGCGATCAATCTGTAGATCCACCTACCTTTGGTGGATGCATCCCACCTGGCTTGCAACGATGTCAGTGATACATCCCGCTCTTCTTTCTTGACCCTCCTTATGCTTATGCCGTTTTTGCGCCGGATAAAGTACACCCTCTGATTCTCATGTGCAAATTCTTGCTTCGATCGAGAAATTTGTTGCGGCCACAGGTTAAAGTTGAAAGACAGTTCCTAGATCCTAGAGAAGCTCCGCATCGTGAAACACTCGTTGGCCTAAGAAAAGGGAGGCCACTAAATCAGTTCTCCTAATTTTCTGTTGCGAAAGCTAAGTGGTAAGCGAAAAGCTAGGCTTTGGTCCACAATGGGCTGCTTCATCACTCAATGTATGTAGGTATGTAACTTTCTGCGGCTGGATTAGGACTCAGTAAAGCGTTCTCTAACTTTTTTTTACGTTTTTGGTGCTTATTACCACCTTAACTCAAGTTACACGGGTCGGCAGTGACTTTAGCTTGGACTTAGATCAGAAAACTCTGGTTGAAGGCTGCTAAGTTTGTTGTATATTTTAATGATTCGATTGAGAAAGGCTTTGACAAGACTCATATTCGGCTTATTCCGAAAAAGTAGAGGCATAGATTTGAAGTCACTGATAGGTTATTAGTACAACTTTGCTTCCGCCGTTTTTTTTTCGAAATTCGAGGCTTTATTGTAATAAACTGATTATACATTTATGATTCCTTTGGCGTTTGATTCGTTTTGCGTTTGATTCGATGACGTTTGACACGAGTCTTGATCAATTCCTCCAATTCTGCATCTTCGAAAACCTTCTCTCTTTCACCGCCATGCCGGTCTTCGACGACAAAATCACCGTTCTTGATGCGGAGAAACCACTCTCGGCCCGTTCTTTCACTAAAAGCGGCCTCGCTATAGGCATTTGAGGCATGATGAGCCTCAGTTTCAGATTTTTTCAACGAAAATTAAAACCTCCCGCAAATGATGAGAACTTGGCTCGTAAGCTGACATGTTTAAACGAGAATAACTTTATGATTCAGACACAAATCGACCAATATTTCGATGGCGTTATGTCTAGAACTACCTAAGCTTATTGTATGACATCTTTGATCTATTTATTTCGATTACCACTTACCGGTACAGCCATCTATTGCAAAACGGCGGAAACAAAGTTGTACACCTAATCATTTTGAAGAAAATGGCTTAAACTTACGGTTACAGAATAGGTTTCTGGCTTTCAAAACTGGTATTGTACTTTATTTTAAGTGTTGTCGTTGTTTTTTTAATAATTTTTTTAACATGACAATTAACTCTTTTTTTTTAAATTGTCCCTATCTACTAAACGAGGCGAGGTAGACCCCCTTCCTTTAGTAAACAATTCCTTGCTTTCGACCCCTCTGCAAAGACCCATCATCAATTTTTGACGCCAAAGTTATCGTATTGTCATCGACTTTTTTTCATATGAAAATGTGTATCAAAATATTTAGATTTTCTTTATAAAATATTTTTTGGTCGAACCCATCGAGATCCCAACTTGAAATTTGGAGTGAAAATGGCTGAAATATTGTTTTCCCACATATAAAAAAAATTAGGAAAATTAAAATACGATTTTCTGAGATACTCAAGCATATGCGCCAAAAAGGACTTTTTGAACTATCCTTCGTCCTTGCAAAGAAAAATTTTTTTGAATAACCCAAAAGTTAAAATTTTTCTGAATTCAATAATACATAATTTACAAAATTCTGATAAGCAAATCCAAAGTTATGATTTTTTGAAATTTAAAAGAAATCTTGAATTTTGACTTCTTACCAATTTTTGAATCTTCGTTACTCGCAAACTATCGAGTTGAGCAAAAATGTTTTCTCCCATTATTTGAACCACCTCAATAAGTAAGTTCACCAATTTTGAGCCAAATCGGAAGGCGGTCGTTCAGAGCTCCCCATGGATTGTCATGGAATGACTCTTTTGTTATCTTGCCTTGGATTTGGCATAGGAAATGTTCGAAATTGTTCACTTACCTATTCTTCAACTGATCTCAAAGAGTTTGAAACGTTTTTCTGTTATTTGAGGCTTGAAAAAATAACTTCAGGCAATAGTTTTAGGTTTTAAAAGCTGGCCTAAGTAAGCTAAAGACGGACGATTCATTGCATATCTATGGAGTGGCCAAGATAGGCTTTGAAGCGTCTCGAAAATAACCGCACCACTTCATTGCTCCTGAATCCTGACCTTTTTTGTTATTTTTAAAAACTATCGCAGCAATAAGCTTGTGTTTTAAGTTGTTTTTTAGCCTATCCCTGCATCGCAGACGTGTCCAGTTGGTTGTCAATGAAGACTCAATTATTGAGTTCCTGTGTGTTAAGAAGAAGTTCCAGTGGAGTTATTTAGGCGTAGATCTTAGTAAAGCAAAATTTAATGTGCCGACACTCTAGCTAAGGCCTTGTGGTCATCCTTTTTAAAGATATGAAGCCACGTCCGAGTAATTTAGCCTCTTTCGAAGTTTATAGACAATGTTTGATTTAATGTTAAACTTCATCGAATGAATTTAAGTGTCCAGACTTTGTTTACAAAACTATACTATCGTCCAGAGTAAATTTTCAACGGCCAAGAAACTGCTTTAAACCCTTTTACGACACTGATTTCTCTCCCTCCATTGTTCTTCATCTTCGTCTTAAGCAGAATTCATGGACCAAAGGTCCCTTCTATCCTTAAAATCCATCCACTGAACCATTCCTTTCATCAGTCGTGACCACAACCACCTTCCCTACCCAAATCTACGACGCACTCAACCCAAACAACCCTCGTCACGCTCTCACAACCCACCCCACACTTCATCCGCATATTTAGCCTTCCCCCCACCAACTCTCGTTGGGTAAACTTTTCGAAGCCAAATTGAAAACTGTTTATTCAGGGTCATAATTTACTTCATCAGATACACTCCGTTATATCTCTCTGAATGCCCCCATAGATTCACGTCCCGTCGCAATATTTTCCCCTCCACAGAACCTAATTTCCCTGCAGAGGGAACAAGAACAACTTCAAAGTAATGTATCTGGTGAATAAAAATAAATTTCTGAGGATCCCCTCTGGTCCTTTGGAGACATTGAAGAAAAAAAAAAAAACCGAAAATCTGTGGCACGCAGCCAACTCGATAGGCAGATTCCCGTTTTACGGACGAACGAGATGCATCGAAAGGATGCGATGTCCCATCACTCGCAGGACGATCCCTGTCGGTGTGTCTCTGTCCGTCCCGTCTTATCCCGCTCCACCACGAGAGAGGAGACATATTTTCATCGTTGTCATCGACGGGAGGGAGTGGAGTGGAGGGAACAAAAGATTCCAAGATGCTAGCACGGAGACGGAGGAATCTTTTTTTTTGGTGGGGCCAGTTACATGGAGACCCATTCAGATGGATTTTTTGGCCGCCAAGGAGGAATGACATTCCGTTTATGGGTCTTTGTGAGACGACAACGAAGACGTTGATGGGGAGATGAGTCAGTGACATTTCTGGGGTGCGTTGGTCGGCTGATGTGTGAATTCAGGAGGGATGCGTGTCAGTGAACCGATAGAGGGAGTGGTGGGAGTGGTTAAGACGAGACATAGCTCGAAAGGAGGCTTTTTGTAAATTTTGAGGGCATTGGTCGGCTTTTTCAGCTCCATAGACTTAGAAAAGGTAATACGTGTGAAAAGTTTTTAGGTTTTAGTTTTAGTGGGACACCAGCCCCATTTATTGGCTTAAAGCAAGCCGGGAAAACCTAACCTAACTTAACATCTAACGGAGACGGCGGTTGAGGCTGCGGAGACGGAGTCTTCGGGTGGATGGATTCACGCTGAAGTCGAAAGCGGGAGCGGAGTTACACTTGCGCAACATCCGGGTTCATTAGAGCCGTAGGAGCTATGATGGGAAGGGAGGTAGGAAAAGCGAAGGCTACGTGTGCTTCGTGGGTTGGATTAATGTGGATGGAGTTGCGAATGGTTGAGCAATCGATGCCGGCAATAATTCTGCGGTCTTCAAGAGTTCTTAAATTACGGAGTTGGAGGCGGTCGTGGTAGGGGGGAAAGTATTTGAGGGTTGTAGCAGGAGAGACTACGAAGCGAAGCGGAGGAAGCGGCGTTGGATATTTTCTATCCTGGCAATATACGTGATCTGGTATGGACACTAAACTTCGGAGGCATATTCAAGTATTGGGCGGCCGAAAGTAGTGAGAAGTACCTGTGTGACGTATGGGTCGGAGAATTCTTTAGACCTCTGGGCTGTTACGCCGACTATTTGCGTTTTTTTTTTTATGTTTGAAGCTGCCGAAGGACAAAACAACTTTTTTCAAGTTATTCCCGGGCACCTATGGTTAAAAGGAATAATTTTAATCTTAGGTGAAATTTCCGAAAACCCAAAAGTATAGATTTTGACGTGAGTCATCTTTACTTACTTACTTATTTAGGTGGCGCTGCAGTCCGGGGTGAACCTGGGCCTCTTCAACTGGCCCGGTTTTTCGACAGTTGTTTCCACTTTAGTTGGTCGGGGAGATAGGTCACCTTTGATATAGTCAAATAAACGAATAAGCCTTAAGTTGCCGCTGCATCTAAAACACATTTAGCTTGGGAATGCCACATTTTTTTGGTGGCCTTGCATGAACACAGTTTCCTGGTCAACTCGCAAATGTTTCCCAAAAAAAAGACCCAAAACTGAATTCTCTTCACGGTCATCTACCCGGAAGTCCAGTGACTAAATGTCCTCTCACCGCAAACTTAACAACAGTCATAAATAATTGAAGACGTCTCGTCCCGAACCCTAGCGGTACACGCTCTAATTCTTTTTTTTTTCCGCCGACCACCAACCCCACGACGATGACAACAACATTGTCGTGACACGACACACATTTGATGAGGGTTGCTCTCGCCCTCGAAGCGCCAACAAAAAACAACAACAACAACAAAATTTCCAATCAATTTTAGATGAGCACTTAAAATTCAAATGGCTGCCCGTTTATGTCGAACACGAATGTGGTCAGGTTACAATCCGAAGATCAAATTGAGACGTTTACATGCGAGTGAATTAATTAAAGTGGAAATGGAGGGGGGGGAAGCGATGGTGACTTGAAGTGTGCTCAGAGGATATTTTGAAGGAGGAGGAGGCCGTGAGTGGTTTTAACAGACCACGCTATGACGTGGAGACGGTTGCCAATTGCCAATAAGATGGATGCGCGAAGAACTGTCTAGGGATGTCTAAGCAGGGGGAGAATTTTATGTAAATTTTGAAGGGACGGCGAATTCTTTGGCAGGATTTAGGGAAAATTTTGCGATTTAATGAATTTCAAGTGTCTAATGACTCTTTCAGTGGTGTCCGGGGTTGTTGGGATCGTGAGCATCATGGAAGACTGCAGTCGCCGGAAAGTTAATTTGAGGTTTTTGATGGCCGAGATGGTTGTGTGAATTGTTTGGTACTTAAAATGGATTTTTTTGTTGTTTAAATTCAAAGCAAAACGAAATTGAATTCCTTTGCCCTTTGCTTAGGTGTCAAATGCAAGCCGCAGCAATTGGCAAGCGTCAATGTTTTAAAATTCTTTGACGATCGTTTGAAGATCATCGAGTATTAAGTTTGAGCTGATCTTGAGCTTTTATCGTCTTCTTCTTGGTGCTTTGTGAATCACATAAAAAGTCCCTTGATAAGACACTAAAAACAAAACTAAGGTTCGTAACTGTTAGACTTTGAGACGTCATTGCCGCGCGGCGGCCATTGTTATTCCAATGAATTCATAAAGGTGAAGAGTTTGTTGGCTTAAACGGGCTAATCTAAGGAACAACTGAACGGATTTTCATGCAGTTTTCACCAGTAGTATTGTGGGGAGGGCTACATTTTTTGTACATGTTGATATAACAAGTTAACGGTAGAATTCGATTTGTGAAAAAAGTCGAGAAGTAGCAAGCTTCTACGGCAGGCGCTGTCTAAACAGGTATAGATACAAAAAAGTAATTTATGAGCGAATTAATCGTCTCAAAAAGTTCCAAAAAAAGAAGTCAGCGACAGCATATGTCTATCTTTTAAGGCAGATCCATAATAACCATTTTTTTGGTCGATTTTTTCAAGATCAACCCCCTGATCGTGATAATTTTGTCTGTCAAAGAGTTTTCTCTGGAAGTAAACAAAGCTTACGTTAAAAATGAACTTAGGGTCTAAATTCTGTCAAAACACGTTCAATTTAAGGCTCATTTTAGAGCTATATATTTAATGCTTATTCATTTGAAGGAAATTGGAAACAACTATTACGCAAAGCAAGTGCCTTTGTGCTTAAGGTTAAAGTAGTTGGCCCGTTTCAGTTTTCTTCAACACCAGAAGACATAAGACCATGCGGTTTTTTGTGTTCGACTCAGAATTAATATAAGCATTAAGGACAAGATCCTAATTTAGCACTGCGACTCAGAGTTTTGAAAGAATAAATGACAAAAAATGAAGTGAGAATATAGTCACTTTTTTTTCTATTATTTTTTTATTAAAACTTTGAGTTTGTATGCGAATTTTTCATAAACTGTTGACGCGAATAATCTAGCTTAGATGTTTAATTATAGAACAAGTTTCTGGCTTTCAGAATTGATATAGTACTTTATTGTAGGTGTTGCCATTGTTTTTTAATGAAATTTTTTTTACATGTTGTGTGATTTGATTTTAAATTGCCTCTACCTCACAAACGGGGTAAGATAGACTCATAGCAAAAAATGGTCGTTATTGGCCCATCTATAAAAAACGATTGTGAAATTTTGGCGTTATCTTACTCTCCCCGCACATTAAAATAGATATTTTTTCTAAACGTGCAAAAATGAATACATTGGGATCAAGATGAACTATTGTGAATTTTTGCCGTTCTATAGATGCGATCAAAATCGTTTATACCTCATTTTTTGGTGATGGAGTAAGAAAAAAAAATAACACCTTTCATTTAAAAAAACATAAGATCACCGATTATTTATCCAATTTTTCACGGTACGGTTCTCTAATTAATTTTCAGGCTCGAACCTTGGGCTCAATCGAGTTCAACGGAGGCACATCTTTTCAGTTTAGTCTTGAAACTAAACTTTTGCTCTAATTACTCAAATTAGGCTCATATCTACTTTATTTTTGGTCTCGAAATTTCGTCTGATTTTCTCCAGTGGTTTTAAATTGCCCCTACCTTCCTTTTGGGAGTGAGATAGATCCCCCGCCTATGGCAAATATGTAAAGGCGACAGACAGACAGACGGACACCGAAGTGATTCTATAAGATCACACAAAATCATTCAAATCGGTCAAAAGGGGGTTTTTTTATTTACAAAAAAACCGTAAAATCGCCAATTATACGTCCATTTTTGCACGGTACTGTAGTTTCCTAATTCAATTTCAGGCCCAAGCTTTGGGCTCAATTGAGCTCAACGGAGGCGCATCTTTTTCACTTTAGTCTTAGAATCAAACTTTTTTTCTAACTATGCCAATTAGGCTTATTCAGGAAGCTCATCATCTCATCTTTATTTTTGGTACCGAAATTTCGTACGATTTTCTTCAGTGATTTTAAATTGCTCCTACCTCCTAAACGGGATAGATAGACCTCCCGCCCATAGCAAATAGGCTCGTTTTTGGACTTCTATAAAAAACCATCACACATTTTTTGGCTCCACAGCTATCTTACTCTCCCCGCACATCAAAATAAATATTTTTTCTAAACGTGCAAAAATGGATACGTTCATTTGGAAGATATGCCTCTTCTTCTTTATTATCAGGGCTAAATTTTGTGCAATTTTGTGCAATTTTGTTCAAATTAAGACTCATTGAAGGACATACCTTTTCCACTTTATTTTTAAGTTCAAATTTGGTCCAATTTTGCACAATTAGGCTTGGTAGAGAGACGTACTCTTCCCTTATTTCATTTTATGTCTAAAATTTGTCCGATCTTATTCAAATCAAATTCATTTCCCATTTACTTTGCTTGCCCTTCTCCAGCCGTGGCCGGGGCTTATCTTTCATTGACTTTAACAAAAAATTACTTAGCTAACTACCCAATGTTCAGTCGTCTTCATTTTCGAAGTGCAAAATAGAATTTGGATCAAAGTTTGGGCTCCAACGATCAAAATTGTCATCAAACCACAACTTTTGGTTATTTCCAGTGTCTCTGTGGGCTACAAAATTGCTGAAACTCAATTTTTCGATCGTTTTTGCCCGAACTACAGAAAGTCTCAGCCTAAACTCTCTAAAACTGATCATCTTTTTCGTGCCTTCACTGTGCCTTCACTCATCCGCAGTACTACGGCAACTCTTTGCACTCCACACTCAGCGCAACACTCAAACTGTGGGTCGTTCCTCGATCCACAAGACTCCGATCTTCGAGTGCGATTTCTCAGACCGATCTTCAAGTCCGATCGACTCGACTTTGTGTCTCACTCAACTGGAACTCCCCACTGGAACTTTTGGAACCATCGGAATTCGGAGTGAGCTTCCCTCCCCGTTAACCTGGAACCATCGTGCGAACAAAGAAACCACCACGTCGTCATCGTCGTTGTCGCCTCCGTCCGCAGCGAGGACGTGTACCGCGATCACGCTCGTTGTCTGAGTTAATTGGAAAGTGTAACTGAATCTCGGGGAGCAATTGCAGCAGTTGCCAACTGCCGAGGTCGCCGCTGTATCTGCGCGATCGACGAAATGGAATGCGCCACTCGACTTGTCAAGTGTGTGTGTGTATATGTGTGTGTTTGTGATCTCGGCTTAGAATTTATCCACTGCGACTCAAGAAACTGGGTTGAAGTTTTGAGCAAAAATTCAAATTGAAAAAAGTATCTAACACCGACGAACGTCGTCTCTCACACACACGCCTTTTGGCATCGACCACTTAATTCCAGCGAGCGAACTGCCTGCGCTGTCATTGAACCCGCTGGACTCCAAGGCATTCTCATTCGATGGTTATGTGTGGCGTTGCGTTGCGTTGCAGTGCAGTGCAGAGAAGCGAGAGATACAAAGATACAAAGATACACGGCCGGTGTACGGGTGATGATGTTCGATGTAACTTTCTCCTTTGTGATGGCGGCGACGACGGCAACGGGGACTGCGAAGCGGAATAATGGAGCGCAGACAGAGAAGGCGACTAATGAAATTGGTTGGCCAAGGAGCGAGCGCGGTTGGAGTGGGGATGATGGAATGCTCGCATTTCAATTTGCATCGACCCTTGGTGGGTGGACGGGATGGAGGGAGTAATTGAAACATTAAATCAACGTGATGGACATGCAGCGACGTGGGGACACATGTGTCCTATTCGTGGACGGTGGAGGGATGGTGCCAAGGACATTGATGGATACCCGTCCTAGAGGGTGTGGGAGGGTCCCGTCATGGGTCTGGATCGTCGACTCACGGTTGCACAAGCTGGGGGCGAAGGACTCGCTGATGGGGAATGATTCGTATGGAATTCCTCAGTTAATGGAACGTTTCCTGGTTTCACTTGGCTTGGTGGGATCGTCGTTTAAGACTGAGAGCTTTTTGTCTTGTACGCGTCTCTGGTGTCTTTTCTGGCTCAAAAAAAAATCACCTGTGGCTAAAACGAGAACCTTGGCGTTCTAATTTTAGAAGTTGGGTCTTTAAAAACCGTTCTTTTTACGTTCCATTACCGCGTTCCTCTGTCGCATTTTATTTTCGCGTTTATTTGAAGCGCCATTGGATGCGTTTCTCTGTCTCTTTTATTTTATTGTAACATGTCTCTATAATAGGATTTATCTGGCCTAAGTGTGGTTGTCGGCCGCTGTTGCCCCAACCAGCCACTCCTACCAAACGGTCCTCTATTGCTCTCCATTCATCGGGTTATTCTGTCACTTTATTCTTCAATCGAGCGTATTTGTTGAGCTTCCTTTTAGTATTCTAAAACAAAGGCGTCTCCCGAAGTACAAAGTATAAGACCTTTATAGTCCCAGTCCTTCTATATGGCGCAGAAGCATGGACGATATCAAATGCGGGCGAAGAGATTCTTGGTGGCTTTCAGAGAAAAGTCCTTTGGATTATTTTTGAGAGGGAGTTAGGAGGAGAAGACTAAACGACGGAATCTACGAGCTGTACCACGACATCGATCTAGCCGAACGAATTCGAGTGTCCCAACTAAGGTGGAAAGGTCATGTGGAGCGTATGGGTACTACCGAGTGGCTTGTAAAGTCTTCGAGTTCAACCATGATGGATAACGCGGCAGTGGAAGACCTAGCCTTCGATGGCGTGACCGGTTGGATAGAGACATAAATTAGCTGGGTGTACGAAATTGTAAGCGCCTAGCCGAAGACCTGAAGGCCCAGGTTCACCTTGAACTGTAGCGCCAGTAAAAGAAAAAAGAAGATTCTGTTTCAATTAACAAGTTCCTTGGGTCTCACGCTTTTTTATTACGTTTCACTATTGCATTTCATCTTAGTTTATCGCTTTTCATTGTTGAGTTCATCTATCGTGTTCCTCTATTTCATTTTGTTTCACGTTTCTCTGTCAGACTTTATAGAACAGACACAAGATTGAGCACAGACAATCCAATACAGGCACCCAATTTGACAGTAATTCTCGAATTCAGCTGAAATGCAGGAAGAATTTTAACAGTAATTAAGGAAGCATCGAACACTAGCTCATCATTTTTACACACATTTATTTGATTTGTTGTTCAAAGCGCTCACACGTACTCCCAGACACAAAATGTCATAAAAAACGCTGTCAAATAAAATCAAAGGGCAAGAGAAGCGGAAGTTGGATATCTGTATTCCTCTGTCATATTTTACTGTTTCAATTTAATGTCTCGTTGCTGTTTCAGTTTTAGTGGGGCTACAGCCCCATTTATTCGCTTAAGCAGGCTACAAGCTTAATCTAACTTATAACTTATAACAGAAAAACTTAACCTAACTTAAACATTAGAGGCAAAGCAGGGTAGTTTTAGCGATTGGGATTGGGTAGGCGAAGGAGACGAGAGAGAGTAGCGGGAGTGAGGCTAAGGTCAAAGGTAACCACGCTATTGCATCTACGAAGCATACGCGTAATGGGCTCATTTGCGTCGTAAGAGGTGTGGTGGGATGGAAGGTAAAAAAGACGAGGGGTGCGAGTGCCACGTGGGTTAGTGTTGAAATGAATGTACATTAGGATGTTGGGGAAGTGAGTGAGGCCTTTTAGGAGACGGAGAATAAAAAGAACGTCGGCGCGGAAAATCTGCGAGATTCGAGTGAGGTTAGATTGAGGAGATTAAGCCGGTCTTTATAGGGAGGGAGTATTAGGGGGTTTTGCCAGCGGAGATTCGTGGGCAAAACGTAGAATGCCACTGTTCTGTGACTTTTATCTGTCGCATATCTTTGTCGTGATCTTTTTCCGCATTACGCTGCTGTGTTTCATTTACGCATTCCTCTGACATTTTCCCATTCCTCTGTTTCCTTCACTTTCATCACATTTTTTTTTATCGTGTTTCTATTGCTTTCGTTCCTATTTTCGTCACATTCTTGTCTCTGCCAGCCTCTATTGCATTTCGCATTCCGTGCTGTTCCTGTCTCCGCTGCCTTCCTGCGAATGAAAAAATATTAAATAACGTCGTCGTGTGCTTATATCTGTTTTGTTCCACGCTCTACGTCATTGGAGATTTGATTTCCTTTCCTTAGAGACGACAAAATTCATAGAATCCGTCTTCTTAGAGACGATGAAACTCATAGATTCCAGTATTCTATGAATTTCGTCATCTCCAAGGAACGGAAATCAGATCTCTAATGACGTAGAGCATGAACAAAAAAGAAATGAAATGAAATGAATGTCTCTGTTCCGTTCCGTCGCCATGTTAAATTTTGGTGTTTCATTAAAGTGTCATATTCCTTTTGCATTTTTTCCCATATTTTACTATCGTGCTCCACGTATTTCATCGCTTTCTTTCATTCTCACAATTCCTTGATCTATGGATCGTTTTAGGGTGCTTGCTTGACCTAAACATAATCCTTAGTTTAATGATATTTAAAAAAGACAAAGAAAGTTCTTTGGTGTGGCTTGATTGGCATTTGAAGTTGTTGAATACTTTTTAGGGACGACAAAAAACTCATTTCGTCTTTGTTTTGTTTTCTTGATCAGCACAGGAATCGAATTTCGTGTTTCTTTCTAGCTTAGACTTCAAAATCTCACCTGCAATTTGTAAGAAAAATTTGTGATTTCATGTCGCCTTCATTTTTTGCTGCCCATGAAATGTTTTCCACCTTTTTTCGATGACATCTCCACCTTGCCATGCCATGAGCTCTCTTCCATGCGTTCCTTCCCATGCATTCCTAATTCATGTATTCTTTTTCATCTATTTTATTTGTTCTCTGCTGTGCGTTTTATTCCGGCCATTCCGCTCCGTTACTTCTGTTGTTCCTCGTTGTTCAACCCGCTCCATTCTTCATCCATTCTGCTCAATTTGCTCTGTTCCGAGCATTCTTCTTCCTCCCATGACTTCTATCTCATTCTTTCTGTTCAGCGTGTACTGTTCCATGGATTCTGTTCCATTCGTTCGGCTCGATTCATTCTTTTCTGTCTGTTCTGTTCCGTCTTATGTTCAGCGTGTTCTATTCCATGGATTCTGTTCCATTCGTTCGGCTCCATTCATTCATTCATTTCCATCTTTTCTGTCGCATTCATTCTTTTCGGTGCGTTTTGTTCCGTCCATTCTGTTCCATCTGCTCTGTTCACTCTGTTCTATTTCACGCGTTTCGTCCTTATTCCCATTCCGTTCTTCATCCGTTCAAAGTGCAAAATGCCTCCTGAGGCGTCTATTTTCCCAATTGGCTCAAATTATTTCGTCAACCCGCAGAAAGCCACGTCGTCAGCCTTCGGAGGTCGCTTCAACTCGACGATGAGGCTCGGCCTCCTTACCAACGTCGCCGTCAGACACCAAATTACCACCGACAGGCACTGTCTCGCAATAAATCCCGTCCCCCCCCTCCGCACGGTTAATGGATCTAAAATAGTACACCGGCTGATTGCATTTTACAGCGGCCAATTTACTGCCTGGCTGCGCACTGCATCGGAGCTGCATCGAAGCTGCATTGAAGTTGCATCGAAGTTGCATCTGCGGTGCATTCCAAAAGCCGTCCCCGTGTCCGTGTGTCCTGAAAAATTGAATCTCACCAAACCAGCGACCACCCTGCTCGAGCGAGCTCTTAATCCCTTCGCGCGAGAGGGTCTGAGCCGACCCACCAAACGAGATTGGAAAAAGGGGAGTGAGAGGAGTGAGAATAATAACAATTATTACTCGCCCCAAGTACGAGGCAGTCGCGCTGTTGCAAGTGCTCATCTCGCATTCCCAGAGACACAGACACACACCGAGACCCAGATGCAGGCCTTCGGATCGTGTAAGACCCCCGTCTCTGCGCCCCGGTGAAGCAACAAGTCAGAGAGGCAGGTTGTGTGGTGCGGTGCGGTGGAGAATCGTACTTCATTTTTACGTTACATGGCAACGCGGGGGGAGGTCTGAGATGTAACATACAATTATCGTCGTAGATACTCTCTCTCTGGCTGTGTGTATCTTTGCATCTTTCGTGGCATGGCAGAGACGAAGGAGAAGAAGTGCATCTCGCATGCAACCGAAACAAAGTACACTCACACACATGGACGAAGAGTACCATCGGATTGGACGTGTAATGCGCTCCTTTATTGTTGCTGTCCCATTATTTTCTTTGATGTCGTGCTGCTCCTTTTTTTTTTTCTACTTCTGCTTTGTTGTTGTGTTGTGTCGTGTGTTGCCATTTTTGCCTTTTTGTCGTGGACTTTTGTTCGTTGGGGTCTTTTGCAGATAAACTACTTTGCGGTGTAAGGGGGTGGCGATGGTGGTTTCGTGGTGTTCTTTGATTCTTCCTCCAACTGCAGCAGCAGCAGCAGCAACTCGTCGGTCTCCAGAGTGGATTACGTTTCATGATGTTTGTCTCTGTGTGTGTGTATTTGTGTGCATTTTCTCATTCCACACACACACACAGATTCCACACCACAGATCGATATTTCGAGTGTGGGGCAGGTTGGGGGGAACGTGTTGGTGGCCTGGACAACTTTGTGTGCCGAGTGAAAGAGCGAATGAGGACAGAAGAAGAAAACGAAGAAGAAGAAGAAGAAGAAGAAAATGTGTGTACGAAAACTTCGTCGCATTCCATTCGGGAAAAGTCAATAGATGGAGTGTGTCTCCCCTCTCTTCTTTGGAGGAATTCGGTTGCGATGACACTGACATAAGGCGGAAGAGGAAGAGGAAAAGCAAAAAAAAAAAGGGAGCTGGGGATTATTTTTCTCTCTGTGTGTGTGTGTGAATGTTTCGTAATTGAATGTATCTTTATCAATAAAACGAAAGATACACATGTCAATTTGTTGTTGTTGGTGGATGGGAAATGCACGACGAATGTGAAAAAAGGTTCTTCCCTTCTTTTCTACTTTTTGCGAAACTTTGACAAATAGCTGAAGGGGCAGGTTTGGGAGGGAGGTGCTCTCTTTTCTTTTTGTTTTTTTCTTCCTATTCGATGCCACTTGACGACATGTGTAGAAGTAAAATAGCGCTTTGAATGGATTTTCGCTAAACAGGTACTCGGGGGGCCACTTGAGGGAGAGTAGAGTGATGCGGGGTAGTGCTGGGGATTGGAGCTAAAGGACTTGAGGAGCTTTTTGGGAGTTTTTAGGGCACATGTTGAGGATTTTCGCTCAATTGAAAGTTGTTACTGTCGATTTTCGACAACAAGTGGCATTTTGACAGTTTAGGTGAAGGTGTACGTACGAGGAGTGGACGCAAGAGATTGTTTTTACTTTAGACATTCGAATCAACGATGGTCTTAGACCATGAAATTGTTCAGGTTTGTCTCTTTGGTACGAAAACTTGTCAGTCGCTTTAAACAGAAATTTTGAAAAAACTTTTCCACACGAAACTTAGACGGTTTTGTTCAACCTAACCTGAATTTCGTCAGTCTGTGACCTCTCAATGACTTAAAGGGTCTTTTTTATAACGACAACTAACCTGCGTTCTGTTCAAAAATGCTTCAAAAAAGGTTTAATAACTCAGTCTGTCTGGATTGAGAGGAGAAAACGACGACAAAAACTTAGCCACAACAAAGAAATATGACGCTTCAATTAAAAGAATCATCAAATGTGCGTCTCCTGAGTCCAGAACTATGCAAACATTCAATTATCGGTTCAGAGACTAAGTCAGTGTGCCTGGGACTACAAAATATAAAAACAATTTAAACCCAGGCTCCAAATTTTCATAGTCCTGAGACTCTACAACAAAAAGGAAGCGATGGGCCGCGTTGAAATATGCATGTTAAGGAAATTTAAGAAAGTGAGAAGCACTTGTTCAATTTGCGTCTGCTCGGATTAGCTTCAGACTCAGGATTTGATTATTTCTTCAAAACACTGGGCAAATTATCAGATCCTATGAATAGACCTTTTTTTCAACTTTCATCTCAGTAGTATCCTCAGGTTTTTAGTCAACATCTAATATCTTTTAAGGTTCTTTTTTTTTTTTAAATAATGCCAACTCTCTTTTAAGTACAGGATGATCAAAGCAATAGGTTCTGCTATCGTGAAATGTTTCTCGGAGCTGGCTGATCCATTAGAAACATAGGACTGTCAAAAGGTCTCTCGCAAGAGCGGTGGGTGTAATCACGGATCACAATAGTCTCAAAGACCACTTATTTAAGATAGGACTACTCGGTGACAATATTTGCAGGAGCTGTGCTGATGAGGAGGAGCGGGAAGATACTCAACACTTCCTCTGTCACTGCCCCAACCTTTATCACTTGAGGTACAGAACACTAGGAAGACACTTCTTCCAAGACCTTAACGAGATCAACTCACTACCTCTTTTCAGATATTTGAGCCGGACCAAATGGACCGAGGACACACAGAAATAGGACACCGCGAGTGAGGAGGGAGACACCTTACCCCCCCAATGGGTAACACAAGGGGTCCACAAAGACCTAAGTGAAGCGGAACTTCACTCCGCCAGCCCACCAACCTATCCTAACCTAACATAGGACTGTTCTTCAAGTCCGATATAGAGACAGAGATCAGAAAATGCTCGATTGTGTTTGTCTGTAGCCTAATTTTTCACTGCACAATCATTGACATGTTTTTTTTTTCATCATCATCATCATTTTCTTTGCCCGCATGTTCCACTAAAGGGGTTGCGGGGGCAGTGCACGCAAAAAAGATCTCCAGGCATCCCGGCGGCATTCGCCGCCGACTCTAACTCCTCGACGGGTATGCCCAAGCATAACCAGGCGAGCTTTTGGACTTGATCCAACCATCTCATCCTAGAGCGGTCGCCTACCTGACGGAGTCGCATTCAAGGCACGCCTCGGAAGTCGTACTGCAGGGGACATTCGTGCCACGTGGCCATACCATCGAAGTATGGATCTTTCCGTTCTGAGAAGAAGCTGCTCAACGTTAAGCTCTCCCCGTACTGTCGTGTTTCTCACCCTATCTCGGCGAGTAACTCCTACAACAGCACGCAGAAATCTCATCTCGGTAGCTTGTATTCGCGATCTTATTCTTTCGGTCATTACCCAAATCTCATGACCATAGGTGAGAGTTGGAACAAATACCGAATTGAATACCGATAACTTGGCTTTCACCCCCAGCTCGGCCTTCCTGATGACAGACCTTCCAAGCTGTTTCAAAATTGACCCAGCTTGGCGAATCCTACAGGAAAGCTCAGTATTGCTCCTCCCCTCACTCATGAAAAATACCCCGAGATACTTAAACTTCTCCACCTGTTTCAATGGAACTCCGCTGACCTGCAGAGTGCATTGCACAGGCGTTCTAGAAATGACCATCACCTCGGATTTGTCCACGTTAACCTTCATCCCAGCATCAGTACAGACGGCCACATACCTATCTAGCGCACGCTGGAGTTTCGTCTGTGAGGATGTGAGGATAACTAAGTCATCAGCAAAAACCAGGTGACTTACCCTCAGCTCCCCCCGTGTCAAACATTCTTTACCACGGCTGCGTTGTAACATCCAATCCATGTATATAATGAAAAGGAGAGGTGACAAGACGCACCCTTGGTGAAGTCCAACGCCCACAGTAAAAGGTGTTGATTTACTGCCGTTAATCCGAACACAGCTGCTACAGTTTGTGTATAGGGACTGAATGGCCCTCAACAGAGACCCATTAATCCCATACTCCTGCAGAACACTCCAGAGTTTTCATCGAGGAACTCGGTCATACGCCTTTTCCAGGTCAACAAAGCAACTGTGGACCGGTTTGGCATATTCCCACGCCTTCTCGAGTACCATTCTTAGAGTGAAAAGCTGGTCGGTAGTACTTCTGTCGGGTCGAAAGCCGCACTATTCGTCAACTAACCTGGATTCGACCATAGCTCTAGAACCAACACCTTCGCATAGACTTTACCGGGGAGACTTAAGAGAGATATGCCCCTATAATTCGAGCAGTCTCTCTTATCCCCCTTTTTAAAAAGAGGGAGAATCACCCCAGTTTGCCAATCTCCCTGCGTCTCGCCACATTCCCAGGCCACCTTAATGACACGAGAGAGCCATAGAACTTCCTCTCTACCCATCACCTTCAGCATTTCTGGCCGGATTTCATCCACACCGGCGGATTTGCCGACTTTAAGCGACTCAATCGCCAAAGTGACTTCCTCCTTTTTTAGGGTTTCGTTCCAAAGGAATAACGAAACCCTTATAGATTCACTTATGTGTCCGTCTCTATTTTGTCTGTCTGTCTGTCGCCTTTACATATTTGCTAATAACTTCTGAATCCTCTGTAGTTAAGGGATGAAATTTGGAATGGGTATGTATCTTGGCAACCCAAAAATAAATCAGGAATTTTTTCCGGAATTAGTCGTATATTAAAGAAAAAGTTAGTACTGAAACTAACCTTTGAAAAAAATTTTATTAACTTTTGTGGTCAATATGGGTGTCATTGGAAAGGGGGCGGGGCAGAGATTACAAAAATGTCTGTCTGTCTGTCACTAAGCCTTATCTTAGGTACCTGGTGAACCACATGGAACTAAGAAATGAAATTTACACAGAAGATGTGCTTCACTTGCCCAAAGAAAGTTCCGAAAAAAAGTTTGAAGAAAGTCACTTATTAACGAAAAAGTTAGTACTAATACTAAAATCAAAAAATAGTTTTTTTTTCTTAGATACTTGATATGGGTATCGTTAAAAAGAGAATTATAGCAAGATCAAAAAGTTGTACTACAATTAGCATCTTAGTCTTATTGGTAAGAAGTTATAAGCCCGCAAACTTCAAAAAACCGACTGGTGTACCATGTCCCATACCTTATTTTCTAAAATAATGGGCCAAAAAATCTGAAAAAAATTGGAGTTATGGGGCAACTCATCGCAATATTGCAAATATATCCAGAAATCTGTTATGATTTTTTATTTGTACTAAAATTAATTAATAACTAATTTTTTTAATTTTTTTTCTTAACGGAATTGATTGAGTTAGGTATCGTTGGATAGGTCTCGTAAAATAAAATACAGTTTTCATTTTGAGGTTTTTGTTCCGAGGCTCGGTTTTCGAGATATTAAGCTTTAAGTGCGAAAAAAAAGCGTCCCCCCCCCTCGCATTTCCACACCCGCGGGTCTAAAAATCTGAATAAAATCTAGAATGTAGGTCTCGACGTAATCTTTAGTTTAAATTTAGTTCGAGCATCTTAACTCAAACAGTTTTCGAGTTATTGGCCAAAAACCAAAAAACAATGACATACGAATTTTTAAGATCCGAAAACTCCATTTTGTAGATCGCATCAATAGAATCAAAAAATGTTATACAAAAAAAATTTTATTTTCACACAATATTTAGAAATATTAACGATTTAAGTTATGTGAGCATTTTGCTAAAAAAGGGCAACTAGTGATTATCTCACACACACAAAGTTTTCTACGCGTTTCCTATACCAAGAAAGACAATAGAATTTCGAAGCGGCGTTGGTGGAGTGGTTATAGCGCTCGCGCTCTGGTCTGAGGGTCCCGGGTTGAATCCTCGACTTGTCCGATTTGGCTTTTTTTGCTTTTTATTTTTTTTCTTCTCCGAAGAGGGTTTCTCGAATATTTTGTATGACAGTTTTCTTCTCTCTCAGTTCTCTTAAAAGAACAAAGCGAAGCAAAGAAATGATTGATCGTAATAGCTTTGTTGTTGTAATTTTTTTGAAGAAAATAAGAGAATCAGTTATTTGTAGGTGTATGTGTGTTCAGACCATTTCCTGATTTGCTCTTTTCTATTGGTTGCGATTTATATAAATATGCTGTTGGAAAGATTTTATGTTTTGTCTCTGAATAAAAGTGAACATAAAAAATTCTAAGGAAAAAAAAAACAAAATAAATCCTAGTGCAAAATTTGAATTTTTTTTTGAATTTCAAACACGAGTACTTGATTTGTTAATTTCTTGGATGTTTGTGACTACATTTGTACCACATTAGTGTTCTAGACGATTAAGTGGCTATTTTTTATTGCCGAATACGTTATGATTCGAATTGCTGAGCTGCTTGGTAAGCTAACTTTCATGAACTGCTGATTAATTGCTTCAATGGAGTAGCTTGAGACCGTTTCCTTTAAGTTCACTAAATCAATTTTTACACGGTTGGCACGATCAGCAAATGAGAACGACTTTTCTTTTGTTTAGCTTTATTCGAAAACGGCAGGTAGCCGTAGTTAGTTGCTTTAACTTAAATTATGTCCTTACTTCTAATCTGTTGACGAAAGAACGAAACCCTCGGTGCGTGAGTTAAACTCACACTTGACCACACTTTTTTCGTATTTTTTTTTTATTCGTTTCCTTGTTTCTTTTATTAATTCGTTCGATTCATACTTTCACGATGGCTATTTTTGAAATTAAATATGAAGTTCTTTGTGGTTATTTCCTAAATGGAAGTATTTGCAATAATTTTTCAAAAATTTTTTGTTAGAAAATTATAGAGACTTGACACCATGTCAAAATAATGGAATAGTGAAAGAGGTGAAGAAAAGGTTCTTGTCTCATTTTTACGAACGATACAAGGCAGTTCGGTATATAAAGAAAAAGTTTTTAACTAAATATAGTGAAGTTTTCAGTAATTTTTGAGAAAGATAGAAATGAAGTATCAACCTACGCGTTAGAAGCAAATAAAAGAAGACGACCAAGCGAACAATTTGAAGACTGCTGCGCCAATTAAAAAAATGTAGAATCGAGGAAAACAAAGGGAGCTTATGCCCAGGAGACTGTCAAAATCGTTTAAAGATAAAAAAAATAGATCAATCATGCAAATTACGAAAGAAGTTATGTTTTAAGCTGCCTACGAAACGAAAAATCGTACGTAGCGGAAATAATCTAGCGTCTTTTTAAAAAAGCCTAATAGAGATACCAGATCTTAGCAAAAACTGTCAATAATTCGAAAACCTCTGTAACTAACTAGAAGCATGTCCCATGAAAAAACCTCTGTACATCGAAGAAAACCTTTGACAATTTGTCCCTTATGTTGCTTCGAAATTACTATTGTGCAAAACAAAATGGAAACCTCTCTAATTCGAAAATGATGGCATTTTTTAACTCCACAAATCGAAATCATGATAATTTGTTTTTCTTCAACAGCTGTTAGTTGAAATTTGTAATTGACGAAAATCTGAATTTTCTGAAACCTCCACAATTCGAAAACCGATGGAATTTGAAGCTTTTATTTAGTCCGATCAAATTCGAATTATTTAGAGTTCACTGTATTTGGTAAAACAAAACATGTGTATTGTTTTTTTTTCTGTTTTATTAAGTTAACACACATCCGTCTTCTTCAAAACAAATTTGCGTCAAACTTTTGACTGAGATTTTGCCCTGAAAGGTGCTCCTAAACTTTTCCGACCAGTCACAAGTCCTCATCATTAGTGGCGCAACAGCCCACGAAGGGCCATAGCCTAGATTTTCGCTTTTCCTAGCTTTTCCTAGCCTCCACGCGATATAATTTGACACATGTGGAGGGGACCTACAGTTAATTGAAGGTTCCAAACGGTGAACTGCGAAAGCTTTCCGTGACAGAGGTGCTTCAGGAGGATTTTCAATCGTTCGCTTGAGGTGGAGCCGTGAAAATTGTGGTGTTTTCTTCCCCGAGCGGGATTCGAACCCGGGTACTTTTGCTTAACAGTCCGACGCACTAACTAACTAAGCCACGATGCCCACCCAGTTACTAGCATTTGTTCTTTATTCCGTTTCTAGTTTATTAGTTTTTAGCACACCATTGAACTGAATTTAAAAAAAAATGGGGAGTGTCACTAAGCCACTTGCACTGCGACCTTAAACATTTATTGTTTTCCCCTCCTAGTTAGGATTTAGGTATCTACTGTCTTCTAGCACACCAAACCTTATGATCAAAAAAGAATCGGAATTTTATTAAAAAACGCAAAATTTCAATTTTTAATAATTTTCTTTATTATCACCTTCAAAACACAATGGGCCAACTAGTGGCCTAAGTGAGCCTGTGTTACAGCGCAGGCAGTCACTTTTACCTATCACCTTCAAAGTATTCTCTTGATCCAATTTTCCATACAAGTTTTATAGGCCGCCGAAGGTATGGCCTTTAGTTCACGCAGCGAATTCTCTTTTATGGCCTCTATGGTCTGAAAATGCGTTCCCCGCAATGGCAATTTAAGTCTGGGGAAGAGGAAAAAGTCACACGGGGCCATATCTGGAGAGTACGGTGCTTGGTTGATGATATTGGTTGAGTTTTTGGCCAAAAACTGAGACACAACCAACGCTGTTTTTGAATGAAATTCAGGTTTTTTGGCACCAGCCGAGCAGCGACGCGTTTTAAACCCAAAACATCAGTTAAAATGTGTTCGGTTGATCTATAAGAGATGCCCAACAACACAGCAATCTCTCTTATCGGTGCAGAACGATTTTGCAACACGATTTGCTTCGCCGATTCAATGTTTTCTTCAGTAACAGATGTTGTTGGGCGGCCAGGAATCTCATCATGATCCAAGCTTGTACGACCACCTTTGAACCGTTTATACCACTCATATGCCTGTGTTTTTCCTAGGCACGATTCACCAAAGGCCTTTTCTAACATTTTCAACGTTTCGGAACACTTAAATCCATTTGCAACACAAAATTTGATGCACGCACGTTGTTCTAAATTTTCATCCATTATAAAAATCGCCACATGAAAATTTTTCAACTTATTTGTATAGACGTCAAACAAAAACTAATCATACGATATCCGTCAAAATTTGACAGAGTATGTATAAAAGTGTTGCCAACGTTGAGAGAATAAAATTTTACCGATTGGACAAGCGCGGGAATTTTAAAATGAAAATTTCGGTTCTTTTTTGATCATAAGGTACATACTTTTAATAAGTTTCTTATCAATAATTATTTTTTCTTTTCATTTCAGGTAAGAAAATTGAGAAGTCTCCGACAGTTTCACTCAGCAATCTTCGTAAGTACACATCCCTCTTCATCATTTTATGTTTTCTTGCAACAAAATGATTGGCAACATGTATTTTTGTGTAATTAAATTTTTTGTTAGTGATTTTTCTGTCCATTTTAAATACCAACAGACGGAATGCCGTTGATGCAAGTTTCAATGGAACACCTCTGCCGACACGGCAAAGGCTCTTTTAATTATTTTTCTTTTTTTTTTTTAAAGAAAGCTTACGCAATAGACATGCTGATGTTGCCTCTGTGGCAATTAGGTTGAGGAATATTTTATTTAACTTTCACTGATCGCTAAAAATTTGAATTGTTTTCAATAACTTTGAGAGATTTCATGCTCGTCTGTGTGTATGACGGTCAGCAAAAGACAACCTTTATTCTTCTTACATTCAATTTTAGACCTTTTGCAAGTTAAAAACTTTAAAAAAAACATCCTTTTGTCGAGAATTTACAGACAACAAGCAGGAGAGTAAAAATGACACTTAAAAAAGGTGAACTTATAAAAGCAACCCTGGGGCAGTCCTGCAAAGCAAAACTTATGAACCAAATGCAGGGCTGCCGCAAAGTTGCTTTTATGAACTCACCCAATATCTCTGTCGTGTATAAACTTTGAAAAAAAAGAAACTAAGCTGTCCCAATTTTTGAACAACTGATTTATTTAATTTAAATGAAACTGAAGAAGAAACAAAATGGAGAAATGCAAGACGTGGTGCTCTGTTCTATCACCGAAGTTGGCCTCACTCCGGGCTGCATTCATTAATACGCAACAATTTTCAAATAACCTTCGATATTTCGAGCCCAATACCGATCTTGACGTCTCCACCTTCTGAATCGACGATCAAGTGGAAAACTCAAAGCGATGTGATTCAAATGACTGACTAACTTGCACCTCATTGTCGTCGTTGTTGTCGTTCTCGTCGTCGTCGAGTAATCTCAAAGTTATTCAGCGTGACATTTTCCTCTGCATTTGATTAGTAAGCGTCTCCCGGAAAACCAATTAGACGCTTGCATGTTTACAAAGTTGCATTCTCCTTCTCTCTCTTTCTCACCATCAAAACCAAAATTCTTCTTATTCCCAAAGGGAAATCCTCGAAAACTTCCTCGAAAAACGATCAAAGAAATTGCCACGGTGTGCCTACGACTGCACCCAATTTGATTTGTGAACTTCGAGCATTGTCGTGTATCTCCACTCCGTCCGCCCCAGCCACTGCCGCTGCTAACAGATACATTCCACTTGTCGACTGGAAGGCATTCTTCTTCTTGTTGTTGGTGTGTGTTGTGTTTTTTTTTTTTTTTGGGGAACTTGGAATTAGAGGAATTTTATGGGCATTCCCCTGTGTCATTCCAAATCTCTTCATGTGTGTGTGATTTCTTGTTTGCCAATGCGCAAACACACACGCACTCAGCTCTCACACACTGTTGCAGAATTGGAGTAGATACGCCCGCGTAGGGTACATCCGCTTCAAGTGCCTCGGCTGCGTTTTCACTCAAAATGCCGTGTGAGTTGTTTCACTCAAATCACACCCAGATACAAATTTGAGTGGGAAAGTGATGTGTGTGTTTGTGAACTGCGCGGATTCTGCGATACTCGTTCGTTGACAGAAAAGCACTCGAGAAATCGGTGAGAGGATTGAGATACATTTTTTTGTTGTTGTTGCTGGTGTGGTGTCTGGAGAGCAGAGTGAGTGGAAATGTATCTGGGGTGTGAAAATATCAGTGGAAATTGTTTTTGTTTTCTGTGTCGTGTTCTTCGGATTCGGTGAAGAGAGTAGATTGCGACGTGGGACAAGAGTTGCCGTAGGTCATGGAAGTTTTTCTGGTATTGTGTAAAGTGCAAAAAAAGATGCTTCTGATTAGATATTTGCTGGGCAACATTTTTGTCTCCTTTGACTTTAGGAAGAAAGATTATAGTTGTTTTTTTAAAAAATTAGATTTATTTAGAGGTTAAAAAGGCTAAGCTCGTGTATTCCAATGTAAATGGAAAATTATGATTTGAAAAAGAGATGATATCACCTCAAAGGAAAAATGATTACAGCCTTACCGGCAAGATTGATTTAACCCGATGAAGAAAATGAAAAAGTCGGTACCTATGGGGGGTAGAAAACGACACCACTCTGAAGTAATGCGAAAGCGGTCCCAGAGTGGATGGTGTCAAGGAGAAGACGTCAAGATGTGGTTTTAGTGGGTTAAAGTCCCACACTACTTGAAACAGAACGGGCATTTTCCTCCTGACTATTAGGCTTAAAGTCCCACATTATTTGAAACAGAACGGGCCTGTCCCTCCTGCCTATTAGGTTCCCTAATCGTCCTCAAGGCAAAAAAAAAAAGTGGAATGGAATTTTATGTGCTTCTTAGGTCGCCGGACAACTTCTGGATCTATGTGAGCCTTTAAAATGCCTAGAAAGCAAGAATGTTCCCACCTGCAGCAAATCACACTAATTTACGTATCTTTTTTCCTAAAAGAAAGGTCGAAATGATACGATTGCGTTGCTAATGTGTTTCTAATGTCAAAAGATAATCGTTGCATTGCCATAAAATAATTACAAACAATTATTTTACCCAATAATCGACAATTAGTGAATTATAAACAAATGTTTTTACACAATAAGTGACTTAAGAAGGCAGAAGATCGTTTTAGAGACCTAGGAAATTGATGTCAAAGTCTTAAAAAGCGTGTTTTCAGCGTTTAAGTCTTGTTTTGTCTACCAAGTGATCTTCTGAGGCTTAAAAACATTCTAAAATTATATTTAGACCTTATTGAATGACCACTCAGTGAAGTTTTTCAGTTTCGTGATTTGGTCTGAACTTTGTAGTTCTTTCTTAAATTTAATTCAAAGTCTGAAAGAAGCTGTGTTCAACTTACAAGTCTGTGTTTTGTCGCCAAATACTTTTTTGAAGCTTTAAATCTTTTTCAGATGCGTTCATTGGAGTATTGTTGTAACCGCTTAAAGCCTCAAAATTGTTCAAAGCAAGGAACAAATTCAATTTGAGGGATGACAATTAAAGTATTTATCACACGGAAGTTTTTTTTTTGACGAATGGAGACTTGAAATCACTCAATTTTTAGCTGGCGTCTTACTTAATGACTTTTTAGTCCATGCAATGAGATTATTAGGCTTAAAATTATTTAACACGTTGAATGCCACACTGATTGTACATCGCTTGCACAAAACAATAAATTTTTGTAATCACTCGTGACGCATTCAAAAAAACTATTATTGTGTGTGCATTCATTTCTTCAAACCATTTTACTAACGGTAGTAATATTTAAGAAGTTCAAGCCTTTAATTCATTTCATAAGCCTTAAAATTGTGATAATCTTGGCTTCGCATGTCACCGTTGGCCCCCATGGCATTCAACGTGTTAAGAGTCAACAATCTAAAGAGAGAAAAAAAAAGAAGAATTTTATTATAAGTCGTGGTGTTCAATTCAGTAACGTCGTTTTGGTCATCAATTGAATTTAAAAGGTTCAAAATCGTTTAAAACTTTTCGAAAAATAAGTTAGGTTCCTATTTAAACTGTGTTTAAGTGTCAAAGAGGCTTAAAACTCCTAAAGAAACTGAACAAAATAATTGTATAGCTTTGTTGTTATTCATTTCAAGCCGTTGAAAAAGTTTTTTGAGCAACAGGTGACTGGACGAGGCATATTATTATTATTTTTTTAACTTTATTGAAAATATAATAAATTATACTAAATATAGTTAGATAAACATAGCGCTAGCTACCAGGGCCTTTGGCTGGGGACGAGGCATAAAATACCCCAGAATATTGGAAACACACGCAACACTCGAATACGGAATACTCTTCCAAACTAAATTTTTTGATCTGAATGTAACATGCAGACATTTAAAATCTAAGCGTACCGGTACCTTCTTTTCATGTCTCCCTTGGTACCTTCGGCCCGTGGTGTATCTCAAACAGGACACTTAAGGGTAGCCCCAATCCATTTAGTACGCGCCAATTATAAAAAAAAAAAACATGAATTGAAGGCTTAAAATTTACACTGTTGAATTCACTGAGTGACCTTTTAGTGTTCAAAATCGTTGAAAATAGGCAAACAAATTAAGTCTGTTGTCTTGAAATGGTGGTGCCTATGTACAGGCTACAAAAGAATGTACGTTTGGGATCCGAAGTTCGTGGTATTCATGTAGTTCATGCTGTTAAAGAAGTCTTTTTATTAAACAGTGATTTGATGTCGTTAGAAAATATTAAAGACTCCAAAAATGATGAATCAGGGGTTTAAGAATTACGTCATTCAATCGGTTAACTAACTTTTCCACCATAAAATTCGTCAAAAAAAAAAAGAAACTAACATGATCCGAAGTCTAAAATCTGCGTCGTTAATGCAAGTTATCTGGCTGAAGACGTTTTTGTCCATCCTGTCATTATGTCACATTCAAAATCGTTCAAAATTTGTAAAAAAAATGTACTTAAGACAGATATATGTGTGTGTGTCTTAATTTGTTTACCAAACAAAATCCACATTTGGATTCGGCTGGACCTGCTCGTGGATGTGGTTGGTATTTTGTCAAAAATATCTAACCAACCTCTTAGAATCGTTTCTATTTCAAATTCAGAAAGTTTTTGAGGCAATTTCGTAACGGATTTTCTGGCAAAAGTAAACGATCTTAACAGAGTAATTTCGATAACTCAACTGTTTTAACTGTTTTTCTATCAGAATTGTGAAACTATTGTGAACATATTGTTAATGATTGAATTTCTTGTTATTCTGTATAGATAAAGTTTTTTGTGAACTCTAGACATCGTTCCTTTGCCGTACTCTAAAAAAAACAAAAATTCACTTTCTCGAAAAATCGCGAATAAACCCGAAAATTCGACCAAATCGCCGCCACAACGGCAACTCAGTCACAAGTTGGGGTAACATACAATCCACATCGTCTCACTCAATTCCACACAAAGGAGCACAAAGCACAACATTCCGAATTTCCTTCACCGGCCCGGCCCGGTCACTACCACTACCACCAGCATCACTAAAAGAGAGAGAGTATCTCAGTATCTGAGTATCTGAGTGGGAAATAGTCCGATTCTAACATTCAAACTGAATGGTTAATCGACAATTTGTATGCGCGGTTCTCATTTCGTTTTGTGTTTTCCATTTATTTGTTTTGTTTTTTTGATTTCAATTCTTCTTGTGTGTTTTGTTTTTTGTTTCCGTTTTTCGTATATTCCAAAATTCTTGCTCACAAATCAAAAAGAAATTTTCCAACACACCGTCTATCTCCATCGGATAGATCGGTCTTCGTGTCTGTTAACCGTATCTGAAAAGTGAAAAAAAAAAAAAAAAGAAAATTCCCGTTCCAATTTTTCTTTCGAAGAAGAAAATTTTCTTTCCCTCTATAAAATCTCCGGTATCTCTCTCTCTTTGAGTGCAACTTTTTGTTGTTGTTTCCTTGTCAAACAAAAACATTAAGAAAAAAAGAAAAAGAGAAAAGTAAATTCTGTGTGTGTTTGTGTCCTGCCATCGAAAGTCGATTTAGTGCGCGTTTACACGTCGTGGATATCCTTCGAAGAACCCACAAAAAATTTGAGAAGAAAAATTAAGTACGAGTCAAGTGAAAGAAAAAAAAAAAAAGTGCAAGAAAATTCCTCCTCTTACAAGAAAAAAAAGTATCTTTTGTATCTTTTAATTTTTTTTTTCTGTTTTCTGTTTCTGTTCTTGTTTTTTTTTTTTTTTTTTTTTTTGTTTTTTTGCTGAACAACGACAACAGAGCGTGTTGGAAAACGTTTCCATCAACGGGGCAGATATATCCCAGCAATCTAAAAAGTGTATCTTCTTCTTCTCTATCTCTTCCCCTCTTCTTCGGTCGAATGGTGGAATAAAATACAACAAAAAAAAAAAGTAATGAAAGAAGTGATGATGATCATGATGATTATGATGATGTGGTGGAAATAAATAAATACAACCAACCAGTAGAAGAAGTAGTAAGCGAGGCAGACGAGGAGAAGAAATCAAATCTCTATCGGTTTTTGTTGTTGTTTCTGTTTTTTTTGTTATTTCATGTTGTCGTATCTTTCGTTTTTGTTTTTTATCCATTTTGTTCCTTATCTCTTCTTTTTGTTTTTAATTCTAAATCTCCAAATCGATTATCAAAATTTCCCAATCGACGAGCAACGACGAAATTTGGTCTTTTCCAAGATACGTTCTATATTTCTTTTCTCATTTCTTTTTTTATTTTTACTTTCCGTATTCACATTTTTTATTTGTTCTTTAAAATAAGAGGAGAAGGAATAATCAAGAAGAAGAGAAAAAGAAGCTCAAAAGTGAAGTGGTTCATAAAATCTCTTAGAATTGAAAATTTTTGTCTGAAATTGAAAAAGAAAAAAAAAAATAAAGTTGCATATGTGAAAAAGAAGAAATTACAATTTCTATTGTGAATAAAAAAACGGAGGAGAAACAGTGTTTTTTGGATTTGTTTTGAGGAGTCGCAGAGTCAAAGGATCGATTTGGAAAAAGATTCGCTTGTGGATACATCTCTTGATTCTTCGAGAGGAGATTTCATTTTAACCGGATTGCATTGCATTTATGTGAGTATTTTTAAAAAGTTTCGTTTAACTTTTTTGTTTGGTTGGAAAGAAGTTTATTCAAGGTACGAGGATGTTAAAGATTGTAGGTGATCCTCTCCGGAATTATTTCGAAGTCGGGTAAATGGGTTTGTGGTGATTTGAGTTGTCTTTGCACTTTGGTGACAGAGAAGAGATTTTCGAATTTCAAAAAAAGTAGCTATTTTTCTTCGAGGAAATTTCGGTTTTGTCAGATTTTCAAGTTAATTGCAGGATTTGCAAACAAAAAGAAGTTAAGGCACATGAGATTTTTCAATTGTAGTGTTCTGACGATTGAAGTGTTATTTGCTGCTCAAAAGCAAGTGCAACAATAACTTTGTAAATTTATGACGAAATAAAGAAATTCAATTAAATTAAAAGCAAGTTCTCTGATCTTGACTTGCTTCTGAAAGTTTTTTATTGGTTTTTGTCTTAAAACTGCCGTATTTTGTAAGATCTTAACATTAATCTTTAAAGGAACCGCAAAACAGTTTTAGAAGACCTTTTTGTTTTTTTTAAAGAGACTGTCGATCTTTAGAAAACTCCGCTAGAGAGTTTGACAAATGTATTTGCTTTCTGTTCTCAAAAAGTAGAAATCACAAGTCAATGAATTGAATGCGAATACCTTTGAGACCTTTTATCAAGAACTTACCACAATTCAAAGATTTTGGTGATTGTCTCTGAGGAAGCTTCATGTTTTAGAATATCGTGAGTATATTTTTAAAAGAAATCCTGGGAGTTCGTTGAGGCAAGGAATATTCCAAGTCTCCTGAATGATTTTGGCTTTTTTTCAGAAGATCTCGGAGTTCGCTGAGGCAAGGAATTTTGAAACTCTCCTGACCGAGTTCGGCTGTTTTCCAGATCTCTGAATTCGTTGAAACAAGGAATATTGGAACTCTCCTGACCGAGTTCGGCTGTTTTCCAGATCTCGGAGTTCGCTGAGGCAAGGAATTTTGAAACTCTCCTGACCGAGTTCGGCTGTTTTCCAGATCTCGGAATTCGTTGAGGCAAGGAATATTGGAACTCTCCTGACCGATTTCGGCTGTTTTCCAGATCTCTCAATTCGTTGAGGCAAGAAATATTTAGATTTTCGCTATTTTCAAAAGATCTAGGACGCTGTTTATCACACAACTGACATATTGGGGAAGATTTTGACGGGTTTTCGAAGGAATGCTGGATTTTGGAAGAATTAGTTTGGGGCAACGAATTTTGTCAAAAGCATTTACGTCCTTGTACCCAAAAAGTTGATCATTTCTTGTTCGTCCCCAGAACTTGAAAATTCCAAATTCTCTGATTGAATTTAACTCCTTGCTGAAAGTTTTTAAATCTATAAAGAACTTACCACATTCTTAAAGATTTTTGTCTTTGTCTTCCAAGAAATTCCTGAAATTAGGTGTAGGAAAAAATAATCATTTGGTTCAAAGTCCGGACTCACAATAGGCTTAATCTGGCCTAAGTGCGGCTGTGGGTTATTTTCTGCAGCTAGACACATCAACTTAAGTTCGGACTTGGTATATGGTGGATGCATAAGAACCTCCAAACCGAATTCCATGCGCACTACCAGGCGAACGATTTTGCTGGTGGAAAGTTTGCTTCAAGAGAGGTGTGCGAAAATCGGTTGGTATAGTTTTTTGATTATAAGGATCAGGATTTCTACGAGCAAGGTATATTGAATGGCAGTAAGTTATCGAACAAAATGGCGCAGATTTGACCTAAATCGATGCATTCTATATATACTACATAAAGCCGTCGATTTTACAAGAAAATAATGGAATACTTTTTACAAAACATAATATTTTGATAGCGAACTATTGACAATCCTCCTGGAGTACTTCTGTCATGAAAATCTTTCGCAATGCGCCGTTCGTATTCCTCTCCACATGTGTCAAAATTATAAGGCGCACAACACAGTGCAGGCGCAAAAAGCTAGGCTCAGGGTCTCAATGGGCTGTAACGCCACCCCAATACAAATATTTTGAACTTTCCTAAAACAAATCGACAGAATGCGCAAGATAGTGTTGAAGCCCCGGAATTTTCCTGTCGTATTGTTTGTTCACTGTTCCTAGAGCCTGATAGTTTTCAACTCTATTGGACAAGATTGGTCATTTTTTAAAATTTGTTAAATATTTTGTGTCACGAAATTACTGGATTTGTTTGAACATTGCTTAATATTTCAAGAGCTTGTTCGATTTAAAAAAAAAATGTTTTTGATACGTTGAATCATCGAATTCATTAGTAAATTTTGAATTGAAACACATAAAGGACTTTAATTTCATACAGCGCCGTTCTAATTTTGAATTCTTCATCATTATTGGTTGCGTAACAGCCCACGAAGGGCCATAGCCTAGCTTTTCGCGCCTCCACTGAAATGAAAGTGAAAATTGTCTGTGGTGTTCTTTCACCGGGCTGGATTCGAACCCGGGTACAGTCCGACGCACTAACTAACTAATTTTGAGCTCTTGGCATGCTGTTTTCAATAAAACAAAATTCAGATGATCCCCCATGATCTTAAAAAGTCTTGATCAACCTTGCTTTTGTGTTGTAAATTGCTTTTTAATCCCTAATCCAAAAAAATCTCTTTTGAATCTAGTAGTAGTAGTAATTACATTTATTTTCATTGATTAACACATTTACATGTTTTTGAATCTGAAATAAAATGATTTCTAAATATTTTCTTATGTCAAATTGCGTTGAAATGTTTTGAGCTTCTGAACACGATTTCATTATCGTTTCGGCAAGATTTGATCTGTTTTTCTTTTTCTCAAATTGTTTTGAGAATTTTAAACATCGAGATATTGTTTCGAAATCGAAAATGTACAATCTTAGAGGATCGCGTATCCTAACAGGCCTGTGACTGCTTTCATAGAGATTTTCGAGCACGGTTTTATGATCTCTGGTAAAAAAAAACTGGCTAAGAAGTTCAGGTTCAGTGCTATCGTTGGCAATGCGGGTGTTTGGCGTAGAAAAAAAAAATCTTTTGAGATTTCAACCGCCTCCAATGTCAATATTCGCCGTCTTTTCAAAGGACCCACTCCGTTTAAAAGGGATGTCTCTAAATGTGGATTGATTCCTTGCATCATCCATTCATTCATATTTGACTTCATAGTGAGTTTATGGCTATTTTCTTTAGTCTGAATAAATGAAGAATGAGCAAATTTGTTACTTGAATAGAAATCTTGAAATTTTCATGCAAATTTCGGACATCCCACAGTTTTTGAGAGGAAAAAAATTTTTTTGTCACATGGCACGAATATCCGCAGCAGTACGTCTTCCGAGGCGCGCCCTGTATGCGACTCCAACGGGTAGGCGACCGCTTGGTAGACCCAGGATGAGATGGTTGGATCAAGTATAAAAGCTTGCCTGGTTGCGCTTGGGCATACCCCCCGAGGAGTTAGAGTCGGCGGCAGAAGATCGGATTGCCTGGAGGTCCTTAATGCGTGCACTGCCCTCGCAATCCTGTTAGTTGAACATGCGGGCATAGAAAATGATGATGATGATGAAATGGAGACAAAACGTCATCTCTGGGTGTATGTGAATCATTTAAGTTAATCTAATTCCTGTTTCTAAATCAGAGCACGAGTCATAAAGTATTTCCACCGCAGCCAGTTCATCCGGTTTTAGGTTAGGTAACTTTCCTCAATCATATTTGTAAACATCTTCGAAAAGCCAAAGCCAATTGTGTTGTTTAAAATCTGAGATTGAAGGATTCCGAAAGATTTTCTGTGTCAAATGATTCTCGGCTGCCTTGAAAATGGCACGAAATAGCATTAAAGAGATTTCTGAATACGATTCTCATGATCTTCGCTGAAATTCAGTATAATTTTCACTTCACAATTTCTGAGAAAAATCCCACTCATCCCTTAGTAATTGTGCCAAATCGGGTGCAGATTGTTGCAAAGATTTAAATCACTGCACGTTCATCACGATAAATAATTTAGGTCTCGAAAAACACGTAAGTGCTTCATGACCAGTTTTTGAAAAACCCCTTTCCCAAGACACAGCCGAAACCCTTTCACCACGTCGATTCACCTGAATCAGCCTTTTGTGACACCTCGTAACTTATTCACAGACACGGCCCACCAGGAGAGACTCGATTGTAGTTTAAACTCGACTAAAAAAAAAAAACAAAAAACTGTCGACACAATTAGCTGCCGTTTCGTCACAAAATCGCTTGACTGAATCCGTTCGCCTTGAAAGTCGTCGCTCCCAAGCTTATTTTCGTCTCAAGCGTTATGCCGACGCACACTTGTCACCGATCCTTATCTTGAATTGGATCGTCTCTGGACTTTCCCCCCATCTCATCAGACCTATGTATGTATTGTTGCGAAGGTCGGGAGAGTCATCACGCACCCAAGAACTGATCACGAGAATCTATCAGACGTCGGCGGGCGTATGATGTCACTCGGATAGGCGTGACTTTCGCTTGAATTCTTTTGCTCACTGATGGTGATCGATGCGGAATTTGTATTTTTGGGGAAAGAATTCCCACAGAACTTTCTTTGGGCGTCTGGATTTATTCGCAGCGCACTCCTTGCGCTTAAGGATTTCAGCAATTCAAGTGAAATGAATTTTCGTATAAACAGAAGTCAAAAAAACAACAGCAGTTCGACTTCTGTTCGCAAATAAAAAAATCTCCTCTCGACATAAATTGAGTTTCGTGTAATGGCTGACGCGAATTCATTTGAAGTTGAAAACTGAAAATAGAGAAGAGACGAAAAAAAGAAAAAAATATGCATCTGTGTGCTTTTTGTTTGTTTGGTGTTTCGAGAGATATTAAACGTGATGTTTTTTTTTGTTTTTTGAATGCGGGAGTGATGGACTTGCTAGGTGATTCTATTTTTTTGGGGGCTCTTTCTATTTGACAAGATTGGTTATTTTTTAAAATTTGTTAAATATTTTGTGTCACGAAATTACTGGATTTGTTTGAACTTTGCTTAATATTTCAAGAGCTTGTTTCATTTAAAAAAAAATTGTTTTTGATACGTTGAGACATCGAATTCATTAGTAAATTTTGAATTGAAACACATAAAGGACTTTAATTTCATACAGCGCCGTTCTAATTTTGAGTTCTTCATCATTATTGGTTGCGTAACAGCCCACGAAGGGCTACAGCCTAGCTTTTCGCGCCTCCACTGAAATGAAAGTGAAAATTGTTTGTGGTGGTCTTTCCCCGGGCTGGATTCGAACCCGGGTACAGTCCGACGCACTAACTAACTAATTTTGAGTTCTTGGCATGCTGTTTTCAATAAAAAAAAATTCAGATGATCCCCCATGATCTTAAAAAGTCTTGATTAACCTTGCTTTTGTGTTGTAAATCGATTTCTAATCCCAAATCAAAAAAATTTTCTTTTGAATCTAGTAGTAGTAGTAATTACATTTATTTTCATTGATTAACACTTTTACATGTTTTTGAATCTGAAATAAAATGATTTCTAAATATTTTCTTATGTCAAATTGCGTTGAAATGTTTTGAGCTTCTGAACACGGTTTCATTATCGTTCCGGCAAGACTTGATCTGTTTTTCTTTTCCTCAAATTGTTTTGAGAATTTTAAACATCGAGATATTGTTTCGAAATCGAAAATGTACAATCTTAGAGGATCGCATATCCTAACACGCCTGTGACTGCTTTCATAGAGATTTTCGAGCATGGTTTTATGATCTCTGGTAAAAAAACACTCGATCGGGTTAGCTAAGAAGTTCAGGTTCAGTGCTATCGTTGGCAATGGGGGTGTTTGGCGTAGAAAAAAAAATCTTTTGAGATTTCAACCGCCTCCAATGTCAATATTGGCCGTCTTTTCAAAGGACCCACTCCATTGAAAAGGGATGTCTCTAAATAAGGATTGATTCCTTGCATCATCCATTCATTCATATATGACTTCATGGTGAGTTTACGGCTATTTTCTTTTTTTATTGTATGGGGCGGCGTAACAGCCCGTTGAGAGCCAGAGCTTAGCTTTTTCGCGCCTCCACTTTGTTGTGCGCATTATAATTTTGTTACATGTGGAAGGGGATTTTGCGCTCGGTCGGGTACTTACTCTGTGCAATTCGTAGGATCGTCTGCAAATGTGTTTGAAGTTTTTTTTTGGTGAAAATTTTGCGAAGCATGTGTTTTGGGTAATTTTGTGCGGCGTGTGCCTTTAAAGATCTGACGAATGTTTGTGATTCGAAAATTAAATTCGAAAGAAAATGTTTGAGTCATGTTCGAGGTCTAACTAAGTTTTCACAAGTATGTTTGTCAAGGGCGGTGTTTCGATTTTTTGCGAATTTCATGCAATCAATGGAAAGGTCACATTAGGGATATGGAGACTTGCAAAAAGTAATTCATTTAGCTGGCCACAGTGTCTTTTAGTTTCAAATTTAAATGATTCTCAAAAATTATTGGCTTGTTTGTTGACCTTAGTTCGTAGCCGGCATTAAACAGTAGGTCCCCTTCACATGTATCAAAATTGTAAAGCGCACAACACAGTGGACACGCGAAAAGGTAGGTTCAGGCCCTCGTCAGACTGTTACGTTATGTAATGCAATGTCGATCTTAGTTGATTTGCAAAAAACATTGAATTTAGCTCTTGTTCTTCAAATCGCAGCTACACCAATTCTTTTGCTCCCAATTATCGGTCAGTAAGATGTGAAGTAGTTGAAAGGTCAAAGCTTGAATGTAAAGACCAAGTTTTGGACGATGTAAGACAGCATGGTCGTTAAATCAGCAAACAGAGCACGCGAGATCAATTAAAAGGCAGTTTTAGATCAGAAATGAATACTCTCCATGGTTCCTGGCAGTTTTAGATCATATGTAAATATGTGTACCCTTCAAGGCAGCGATGCAGACCGCGCTTACGTTGGAAGGATGGCGTAGACCAGGACATCCGACGCTTGGGGTGCCCAACTGGATGGCGTCGGCAAGCGATCGGGGTAGGTGGAAGTGCTTGTTTGAGGAAGACCGGATCGGACACCGGTTGTTGTGCCGATGATGATGGGATACCCTTTATGGTTCCTGACCTAAAAAGGACTAGAATTTCAAAAGGTTGCATTCACAGGATCACACCTTCAGTCCCTGCAGTCCACAGACAGAAAGATAAAAGCCTAACCCGAAGCTGTAGAGCAAATTCACGGAGTTTTCTAAAATTCCATAAAGAGCTGCTTTTTTCATTTAGTGGAAACTCACGATGAGGAACTTCTGTCTAGCAGCAGCTACATTTGCTTCCTATTTAAAGTGATTTGAATGAATCGAAGGTGTTTTGAAGCCTCTGAAAACTTCGTTTCACGATTTTTTTACGTCCGCCATCTAAAAACTGTGTTCAAATCCCAAAAGACAAACTTATTCCTTCGCTTTTTTGTAGCCACAACATTTCTACAACTTTTTCTGCAGCAGCGGTATAAATACATAGAGTGCCACAAGGCTGCATAGAGAGTCCGCTACTTTTTTGTAATCAAAAATGCGCAAAGTTGATGTCTGCTTATAGGCATCTGCTTTTGGCTCACATCTACGACAATATCAACTGAGATCACAAATTTTAACTGAATTTTCATGTTCTCAGCTTTTGAATTCAGGTCATTTGAAGAAGTCTGGGTCTTCGTTTGTGCCTTCTAGGGGCTGCAAACTCAACTTAAGTGCATCTACTTTTGACTCCCATCTACGGTAAAATCAATTGGGAACAAGTTAAGGTCCTCTTGTTCCACGCATTTTAGCTGAATTCGATGGCTTCGGCTTAGAATTTAGGTCCTTTCAGTCGTTTGTCTGAGTCTTCGTTGATGTCTTCCAGGGATCCGATAGCTGCAATCACAACCTCGTTAAGTGTTCCTATTTTTGACTCACATCCACGACAAATTCAACTGAGATCACGGATTTTAACTGAATTTTTATGTTCTCGGCTTTTGAAATCAGAACATTTGTCGAAGTCAGGGTCTCCGTTTGTACCTTCTAGGGGTCTGATGGCTGCAAAATCAACTGAAGTGCATCTACTTTTGATTCACATCTACGACACAATCAATTGGAAACAAGTTGTCCCACGGATTTTAACTGAATTCGATGGCTTCGGTTTGGAATTTAAGGCCTTTGTATCGTTTGTCTGAGTCTTCGTTGGTGTCTTCCAGGGGTCTGATAGCTGAAAACTCAGCCTCGTTTGATTGCTTCTGATCGAAAAATTGTTATTTCGTCAATGAAATCATTCTGATCTCAGACTGCGTTAGATTTTTCTGTTAATTTCAAGTCGATCAAACTCATTTCAACGTTTGCAGCACACGAAATTGCCTCAGACCATGGCTTGGCTTGGCCATTCTAAGGCTTAAAAACATTCAATCAAAAACTCGTAAGGAAAATTGACAGGTGCAAGAGCTTCATGACCTGAAAACATTAGCCCATCAGTCCTTGAAGCTCTTCACACTGTCTAGTGTCTGTCTGGCGCTTTCAAACTAGAGTGGACTTAAGCGGCTCTTTCAAGAGCTTAGTAATTTGTTTCAAAAACCCCGAGAAAAATTTTACTCAATAGCCGCATACTTAACCATTCTTTTTCTAGTCTGTCATGAAGTATCCGTGAAATTCTTTGACTTGTTTATTTTTTCCTTTGAACACAGCCCCGTGAAATTCCGTGGCATGCTTCAACTTCCCTCCACCTACTCACTCACCCAAAAGATTGAATGACTTTTGACATTTTCCGCTCCAAAATTCACCTCTTTAATCTCCCATTCCGATGCAAACTTCAAAACTTGTGACCATCATCAACTGGGAAATCTAAAAATACTCAAAATAAATTCCTCATCTCACTTTTTTTTTATGTGCAACGCGGTATTTCGCATTTAAACAACAAATTTAACAACCAAAGGTAATAAAATGTCACCTACACCTTAAGCCCATCCTAAAAATGTGAACTACGACCCTTCCAAGGACCTTGAATAAACTTCTTTCTAAACAAATTTAAAACATAATATTTTTTCTGCTTTCCAAAAACGATATCTGCTGGATTTTTATTTTGTTCTTTTGTTGCGATAAATAAACAAATAAATGGGAATAGATTAATTTTTTTTTGTGTGTTTAGTCTTCGGAGGCATGCGAAAGAAAAAAAAAAAAAGAGATACAAATCGAAGTGAAGATACACGATTTGAGGCAATTCAAATGCAAATGGGCGCTGGCCACTCCGCCATGGCGCGGAGATGAAATGGGAGAGATTGCTTTTGAGATTTCTTTCAGCTTTAACTTCTAACGGTGACGTTATGTCATGGCATTTTTTTTTTTTTTTTGATAATAAATTCATGGTTTTTGTTATTGTTTTACATATTTTTTTTTTGTTTTCCGTGATGTTTGTCGGATACACTTGAGCTATTTATGGAATTCATTCAGGTGCTCTAGTGGAGCCAGACGGACGGATTGCGGATGAATTGACGTAGGGATGCGATGAGATGGGGCTGGTGGAACGGTGTACGTCATGGTTTGCGGTTTGGGGGCTTAGGAGGCTTTTGGAAACGTGACGAAATGATAAGAAAGACTGCTGGTAGTGGCGAGGAGCTTTATTACCCGGCAGTGATAGTTAAAATGTGTGGTTTTTGTTTCCCTGAATCTCATAAATCCGTTTTTCGAGCTTTTCAACCAGTCGTAGAGAATTCGTCAAGGACTCTTTACATCACATCGAGTCTCTGTATTGCTTAAGTCGTAAAAACTAAATTTTCATGAGTTTGGAGCTCTTTGTTTTAAATGCGGGGCTGTAAGGAGGCATACTCAGGAAAAAATTGTCAAAACTCAAACCCAAGGCTGCTTGAAGCGTAACAGAACGTGAATCTGCTTCTCTGGTCGTGTGTTGCATAAGTCAGGACTGCCATTAGGCTAAAGGACATTCTTTAGCTGACTTTTCAGTCCTTACAGTTCTCACTTGACTTTTTGTGAGCTTCATACCACCTCTCCAACATTTTTCGTTCACAACTATCCGAATTTGTTAGAAAAAATCGACAATCAATGTCCGAATTTCGCGCACTTTGTCTAATTTGGCTCACTCTACACACAAAATCCAGCTACCAATTTCGCTTCGAAAAAAATCCGACCACGTTAATGGAATATGCGACCACAGAAGATGATGATGAAAAAAATCGTCCTTAACTACGAAAGATTCAAAAGTTGCTACTTGCCGCGTCGCCAGAGAAATCTGGCCTAAGCTAGGTCATGAACGCTCATTTAGTCTCCTAAGACTCAATAGAATTCAAGTTAGCAACCTAATCAGTGTCATAACTGGGCACTCTACTTTTGGCAAACATGCGACTCGACTGGTCCTCCCGGCCAACGACTTCTGCAGGAGCTGCAGAGACGAAGAAGAGGAAGAAACCTCGCTCCACCTTTTAGGGACCTGTAGCGCTTTCGCGAACCGTAGAAAGAGGCATCTTGGTCACTACTTTCTGAATAATCTCGGCGAACTATCTGACACCAGCATGAGGCGTATCCTCAGCTATATCCATAGCTCTAACTGGTTTCTGGAATAGTGGGATATTTTGCATCCGCTCCATGTGGTATCACAATGGGCCTCATCTGGCCTAAGTGCTTGGCTGCCTTGCGCAGGCCACCACACAACCTACCGACATACCTAACCCTCGCGCAAAGCGACTGATGAGTGTATGTCGAAATACTTACCTACCTACCTGCGCAAATTTCGAATTTGTGAGATTTTTGAACAGAAAAAAGTAGTGGCCATTGTATGGAACCTTGTGGTATACCGTATTTTAAGCCTTCTGCTGCAGAAAACGTCGAAGAAAGAAAGAAACACAAAGAATGAAGGAAAAAAGTGTGGTCTTCGAGATTTAGAGACATTTTTAGACATTGGAACTTACTAGTCGACGTTCATAGAGGGCAACTCAGAAGCCCTTTCGATCCTGTAACACTGAAAACCTGTAACAGTGAGTTGAAAATCACCTCATGGAAGTTGGAGAGGACTTTAGTGTCTTAAGTCTTCATATATTTACATTAAAATATAAGGCAAACCTAAACGATGACCAGAGAGCAAAGATCGTTTTTCCAATATTCTTAATTCAGCAGCTGTCAAGGCTACGAATGACATTCCGCTGTCAGATTGTTCAGTAAGGCTTGCCATTTCTTCACGCATCGTTTCGCACCGTTGAATGTGCAAAATTCGTTGAAAAAGTATTGCCAAAGTTCTAGTTTAGTTGTAAATATGAATTTCCACGAGTTTTTTTATAAAAAAAAAATTAGTGGCCTCTGCGTGGAACCTTGAAGCATCCCATGTAGTTTCCTTACTCGAGTTTCCTACCTTGAATAGGAAAGTTCTTTTTTGAGGTTTGAGGAGAGTTTGCAAGGATGATGTAAGGACCACTTCAGGAAATTTTGAGACGGCTTAGGACGGATCTAGAAAAGTTCTGTAGTACAAGACAAAATAATCTGCGTAACAGGCCATAGAGAGCTAGAGCCTAGCTTTTTTCGCCTCTCCACTGTGTTGTTCGCGATATGATTTGACACATGTGGAAGGGACGGAACTTTCCAGAGCTGTGGTAGCAAAACGGCACTTAGTGCTAATTAAGGTTCTCTAAGAACCACCACCTTACAAAGAAATACGTAAGGGACCGGTTCCGAACGGTGGATAGCGAAAGCTTTCAATAGACCTTAGAAACTTTTCATAGAACAGCAACTGTTACATAAAAAAATTGCATAGAAATGACCCGTTTCGAATCAGTTGCAAAAGAAATGTACTCTAAAAATTAAATTCCTTGTCTGAGTCTCACATGGGGCCACATCATTTCTCGATACGAGTTTTGTTGTCTCCGTTTGACAGCTTGTCTTAAAAATCCAACACGCCACCATTCCACGCCACCCGCCCATCAACCTGCCGCTCGCATTCGCCTCTGCCAGAGTCTATTTAAAGACTCCGCCGCGTCTGTTCGGATGGATTGCTTACACATTTGACCCGACGACGTCACTCTTGACTAGGAGACACATCTGAGACTCTTTGTCGCGTCGCAAAAAAAAAAAAGGGGGGAGGTCTGCGTTCTCATAATTGCTGCACTGCCGGCCCTCTCCACCGCCGTCATCTGTCACCCTGTCGCCATTTCTTCCAATTAACTCATTAAAAATTCAAGTAAAAGCCCTTAGCTAAGCCCATTTAACGCAGCACTGCTGCCGGGATGCGTCTCGGATGGGTTCACATCTTTCAACATTTTTTTCTTTTTTTTTTTGTATCTCGTGTGTCAATCTTTTCTCCACTCTGTCTGCACTCTCGGTGATTTTCGCATCCATCTCGACATCCATTCCCGCGATGCGTTTTAATGCGTTTTCCAGCTACGACGTTGAGATGATCTAAATCCAGCATCGTGTCTGCCTTCTGCCTGTGTATCTTTTGTCTGTCTGTCTTCTCGGTTCCCTCTCTGCATTTCATTTCAATCAAAGAAAACATAAATTTATGTTCGTTGCCTTGAGATTTTGCACACACAGCCAACACAACGCGTCGTCTCATCTGCGGGTTTTTTCTGAGAAACGCGAACCGAAAAGGAGACCAGAACAAAGCGAAAGAAAAAAAAAAAAACGCTGATTTTGATTCTACGATTCTCCAATTCTTCAATTCTTCAATTCTCTGATTCCCCTGATTCTCCTAAGGTTGCGTTTTTTTTTTTTTCCGGCGCGCTTTGTTCTTAATTTTGCTGTTTTCGAGTGTCTAACGAACGTACCCACCACTCCACAGAGCGTGTAGCAAACTTAATGAGGTCTTGAGGGCAATGACACAACCTGCCACCTACCTTAATCGCTTGCCCGCCCGCCAGTCCCGTCAGCCCCCTTACTGGCAGGGAATTACTATCACTCCATTTGCATTTACACCCAACAACATTTTCTGCAAAGAGACACCGAATTCGATACTCGACAGAGAAAACACCAACAAACGAGCAGAAAAAGAAAAAATGTGAACCCGTCGTAGATACAGATACTCATTTGTATCTAATGGATTAATTAACATTCGGATTCGAGTGTGGTGTGTGTGTTGGTCGGGGTGGTGGGGTGGTTTCTGGTGGGTATCTATTTGGATCAGAAGTCGTTTTCTAATTAAACATTTTTTTTTTTTTTTTTGCTTTCTGCGCTGTGTATCTGTGACTGAGCAAAAAAGATACAAAGCCAAACCCTGAACACATTTTCGAAGCCATTCCAGGCGGTCGAAGTGGATTAGAAGAAGTGAAAGTGGACGGTCTCGTCTCGGTGTGTGTGAATATTTTTGGAATGACGAATGACACTTTTGTGGAACTTAATCTTTTTTTTGGTTTTTTTTGAGTCTGAGTCTCAGCACGCGAGGACCATGAGTTCTTTTTTTTTTGGTTTCTCGTCTGGTCTTGGTCTCCGTCTCCATTTTCGTCTGAAAGGAAATTAAAACAAACACATCTCCGAAACGGGGCCAGACGCTTAGAAACTCGTTCATTCGTTTTTTTCGTGGTTCTCGTTTTTGGGGGCGACTGCCTTTTCAAGACGATCTCTCGATGACAGGCACGAGTTTCGAATCCAAGTCTCAGCTCTTGAGGAGTCATCAACCTCTCTTCTCTGTTTTAGTTCGTTTTCGTGGAAATTAGTTGGATTTTAAAGCTCTTTTCGGGCTGAATCCCTTATCTTCGTCAGTCTTTTTCTTGGATTTCAAAGCTCTTTTCGGGCTGAATCCTTTATCTTCACCAGTCTTTTTCTTTATCGGCTATTAACGCGTCGTGCATTTCCTAAATCCGATGAAGATGCAGTGAACTTCCCACGAAATTCACGGGAGGTCACACATGACAGAGATTTGGCTTTCGGATGTGGCTTCTAAAAACTGAAAAGCGTGTGAATTGGTTTGACATCCGTGAAGTTGGCAGAGGTCGATGCCAACAATTTCTTTTTGCAAAATCATGTGTGAGTTTCAAGCGGGTGAGTCGTATCTTCACGCTTCGTGATGTTGAATGGAATTTTTAGGAAATCGGTGGGGGAGTCATTTAGTGGGCGGATGGGGTCGTGAACTTTGCTTTGAAGGGAAGATTGAAGTCTTTAAACTCGTTGCTGAGATTTTTGGTCTCTGCAAGCCATTGAATAGTCGACATCTTGGTACTCGTTCATTTTTTGAACATCCGGTTATATATTTGTGGTGCTTCTTTGCGATTATTGAGGTTATTGTCTCTGGTGGGATTCTTTAGAAAGTTTCCATACATTTTCCATGTTTTGTCAGCAGATAACTGAGATGCTTACACACGATTAAAAAAAAAAAAACAGTCGGCGTAACAGCCCTTCTTCGCGGCCTTCGACTTTTTCCATAAAAACATTCAAAAATCGTCTTAAGTTTTTTTTCGCTTTTAGTAAAAGTTTTTGTGAGATTTTCCAAACACGACTCATGAAAAACTATGTCAACATCAGCGTTCGTGCAAATTTTAATTTGATGTAGAACTTTTTTTTTAGTACGCGGCTCGATTTCTGAAGTGACGAGATGAACCCTAAATAAAGGGATGCGCTTTTCTCTTCCTTTTGTTTATCTTGATTCTATTCAGTGCTTAAGCATTCAGCCATCTCGTTATTATCATGAAGCTGAACATATTATCAGGAGGTACGAAACTTAGTTCTTCTAAATCTTGGAGCAAGTGCTTATTATACGAGGTCTGTTCAAAAAATAAGGTTCGAGAAGATGTGAATGACGACGCTCGCCCTGGACGCCCCATCACATCAACAACCGATGAAAATGTTGAGAAAGTGAAGAAAATTGCTATGGAGAATCGTCGAATCACTATGAGAGAAGTTGCTGATGATGTCGGCATATCGGTTGGCTTATGTCATGCAATTTTTTCGTAAATTTTGGGGATGTAGCGAGTTACGCATCTGTACAGCGGCCTATAACATGTCGAGCAAAGACCTTAATCGTGATTAGATAACTAGCGTGTGGCAATGAAGTTCGTTCCAAAATTGCTGAATTTTGACCAAAAAACTGTTGCTTGTTTATAATTTTTTGGCAAAAAACAACACCGTAACCGTGCCTTAGCCACCGTATTCACTAGATTTGGCACCCTGCGACTTTTTCCTGTTCCCAAGATTGAAGAGACCTATAAAAGGACAGCGTTTTTCGACGATTGAGGAGATACAAATCGAATCGCTGAGAGAGCTCAAGGGCATTCCAAAAAGAGGATATCAGAACTGCTTTGAGGACTGGAAAAGCACTTAAAGGTTTCAGAAAGAGTTTGAAGTTTAATGAAGACTTTTTTTCACGCTGTGTCTCGATCAATAGATATCTGTAAAGTCTCAAAAAGCAGATCTTTTTTATAAGCCAAGTACGGAAACGTATGCTTTGCTGATGAATAACACCTTCGACTCAAAGGCTTAAGAGTTGTACACTTCACTGAAATGAGACTCAAATATTAGGTTGTCAAATATCTCCCTTCCGCCTTTTTGTCTTTTGAATTTTCCGGCTATGTACAAAGCGCTATAGAGCTCGTATCCAAACTAATCATGCATAGCGTCGTTTTGTAGGTTATGTCAAGACCTTTCAAATGATGTATTGCCAGATACGAGCTCTGTAGCGCTTTGTACATAGCCGCAAAATTCAAAAGACAAAAAGGCGGAAGGGAGATATTTGACAACCTAATATGTTGTTGATATTTGACAACCTAATATGTTGCCTAATCGCCCTTAACTGGCCGACTACTTCTGTAGGTGCACTGTAGTTTTTGCTTCTGTGAGCTAATAGAAAACCCCTCGCAGCCAAGATCTCTACTGCACATATTTCCCCTTGGTCTAGACGCTAAAAGGGTTCGTACCACAAATCATTTTTCCGTCTTAGGCAGTCCAGGAGATGGCAAAGCCTCTTTGAATCTTAAAAAAAATACTGATCAATCAATTATTCGGCAAAAAAAATGACAAATGTGCGTGTAAGCCTGCATTTCAAGCAGACTTGAGTGAACTGACCACAGACAACACACCTGTTGTTGATAAGGTCTGTCCTAGGGCATCTTTTCGATTTTGTTGTCTTTTATAGAAAACTCGATTTCTCTTTCTCATGATCACAATGAATTTTGTTATAAGTCACTTGTCTGAACTTATCACGCGATTTTAAATCTTTGAACCAGCAACGCAATCAATATTCAGCCTTGTGGCATCCCATGAAAGACCGAAAGCTGCACCTACAAAGAAGACTGCGCCTAGTGGAAGAGTCGAAATGAACCTGTTTCTTAAATAAGCCTCGGTGCACACAAGCGATTTTTTGATGGGGCGGGTCTGCTTAGGGCGCCGTGGCTTAATCGTTACTGCGTCGGACTGTTAAGCGAGAGTTCTGGCCCTTCGTGGGCTGTTACGCCACTAATGATGGTCCGCTTAAGTATCATTTGATACTCACAAATCAATTGAACGACGCACACAAGTGGGAAATGACGCTGAATTGATTTGTAGGTAAAGTAAGACGCTCAAGCGGTGACACTGCGTTAAAAAGTCGTTTGTCTGCACCGGGGCTAAGGCTCATAGTCGTCTTCAATGGTCTCGCAGTTAATGTAGACAAATGACGAGTATTGTATTAGGCGGCGTAACAGCCCGTTGAGAGCCAGAGCCTAGCTTTTTTTTCGCACCTCCACTGTGTTGTGCGCGTTATAATTTTGACACATTTGAAGGGGACCTACTGTTTAATGCCGGTTCCGAACGGCGAATTGCGAAAGCTTTTCATGACAGAAGTACTCCAGGAAGGTTGTCAGTCGTTCGCTGGAGGTGGGGCCGTGAAAAATGTTTGTGGTGTTATTTCCCCGAGCCGGATTTGAACCTAGGTACTCTCGCTTAACAGTCCGACGCACTAACGATTAAGCCACGGCGCCCACCAAATGACGAGTAGGACCGCGATTTTTGCTCTTGGAGAATAAATTTAGAGACAAATCTTAGCCAACTTTTGAACTTGAGACTGTTGGTTATCAAATGAACAGCCGAAGAAGCTCACAGATTCTTAAGGAGAATAAATTTAGGTACAAATCTAAGCCAACTTTTGAACTTGAGACTGTTGGTTATTAACTGACCAGCCAAAGAAGCTCGCGGATTCTTAAGGATCGCGGCTAAAGACCTGAAAGGCTGGCGATTAGTACGCAATCTGATCTTTTCATGTTTCATGCGACGTGAACCTTTTTCTTTCTAAACCAGCGATCTCCATGAAAGGTTTGACTGTGCTTAAAACTTTCCGGGACAACTTTGCCTTTCTGTGAATTCTTAAAGCCTCCTCCCCGTCAATTATAATACAAATAACAATAATTAATGCGAGCGTGACAGCCGATTGATGGCCAGAGCCTAGGTTTTTCACGTCCTCGTCGAAGAGCAAAATTACAACCGGATCCAAGAAAATTTCCACTCAAAAACTGCTTCCTGCTGTCTCTTCACCTTCCACTATCGAAATGATCGTACCACCATGCTCCTCTTCCACTCCTTCTCCATCAAACTCTGCCAAGGTGATTTCCCAAGACAATCCACCGGAACCATTACGTCGTACCACATGACCTCAGAAGTTGCGATAAGATACGACAACGAGGCAACTCTCGTAACACTGCGCGACCAAATAAATGTGTTATCTCTCCCTCTCTGGTGTTTGTTTGAGTGTGTGCTGAGCACAGAAAATTCCAATATCTTATCGTTCTCTATCGTTCTCGTATCTGATGGATGCACATTGTATCGCAAAACAGAAAAAAAAAAAAAAAAAAAACGACAACAACCGAGAACCTACCCCACGAATCTGGTTTCTCCCCGGTGCACGAACCGTGATTGCATCCGTAAGTTTCTTCGTGTTCTTCCCTCTCTCACTCTTTCTCTCGTCGTCTTTCGTCTGTCCGTCCGTTCGTCGGTTCTGTTCGACCTCCTGGAAGACGAAGAAATGGCCGTGTCACTTAACTCGACTTTCCGGTTTGAATAAAAATACTTGCCAAAGTCCAGTTTCCAGTTTTCCTGTTTTAGTACCCGATTCTCCTCCTCCTCCCCCATCAATCTTTACTCCTCTCCTCTCATCTTCATGAGTTTTTAGTGCCTCCGTTTTACGGCACATCTTTAGCACGAAAGGAGGAGGAATAGACGAAGAAGAACTTTAAAAACTGTCTCTGGTCGAGAGTGTGTGTGTGTATGGGTGGGGTGGGCAGGGGGTGGGATGCATCTCTCTCTCTCCCTCTCTGTGGAATGCAATAAGACGACGACGAAGATCACAGAAGAGAAGGATGCTGCTGCTGCTGTTTTGTTGTATCTTTTCCTTCAAAGATGAAGCAGTTAAATTGGAATACACGACGACGACGACGACGATGGCGAGGAGTGGAGTAATAAATGTGTCTGGTTGGGTGGGGTTTGGGGGGGTGAGACGAAGAGTGCGAGAGCGAGACGAGAATTTATGACCAGGGTCCGAGCGGACGACGACGACGACGAGTGATTTTGATTTGACGCGAAGAGTCATGGGGTTTCAACTCTGAACTTTTTCGAATGCTGTTTTTTTTTTTTTCTACTCTCCAGCTCCGCTCTCTCTCTCTCTCTCATTCTTTGTTGCTGTTTTTTTGTGTATCTGTGAAATTTTTTTTATCTCTTAATTGATTTGGCATTGAGGGGGTCTTTGAATTGCAGTAGCAGCACCAGCAGAAGCAGATTTGCAATCGAAATTCATCGGCGAGAGGGTAAAGGAATAAAATTGATGGAAGTGGCGTGGGGGTGGTGGACGGTTTTACGTGCGGGTGTGTGGTCGGGTGGAAATTTTTGGGATATTTCGTTTTGTGATGGAGATGTGGGACTTCTTTTTTTATGGTTCCACGCGTTTAATGGCCACTGAGTGTCTGGAATTTCATGCGTTTCGATGAGTTGCTGGAAAATTCTTAACGAGATTCATGAAAAGGGTCGTAATCATTGCGGATTAATGTGGTATTTGAAGTGCATAGCTGTCGTTGGTATCTGTCGAAGTTGTAGGTGATGGGAGGAGCAGCCATCAGTTGGTGTCTAGGAATACCTTGAAATGATCCGTCAGATTTGGGTTTCGTACTGGTTTTTGCACTTTTTCACACCATTGATTTTTGACTAAATCCTTGGTGTAAAGAACTTAGTATTTTCCAGTAGCCAATGTAGACAAAGGCTGCTTTGTTTGGATTCAAAGAACCTAATAATGCCTCTTTTCTTTAAGCTGACGCTTTAGAACTGCCCTTTTTTTTAAATTGACGCTAAATCCCAATAAATACTATGTGCTCTGCTCTCGTTCTTTGAATCCAATTTTCCAATCGCTTCGGACCCAAGGCGTTCAGATTAATGAAACTCGATGCCACCTTCAATGAAACAAAACACGACTGAAATGCCTTCAAGCTCAAAAACGCTTGCTGAGGCTTTTATCTTAATGCTGAGGACTTATTATTTGATGTGTATGATGTGCAGCGTAATAGCCTGTTGAGGGCTTTTCGATGCCCGAAAGGCATATTATCGGTCGCTTCAGATTTCTTTGCAAATTTATCACGCATTTCGATGAGCATTTTAACTAATTTGCTTGTAGAATTCTTTCTTTACAAAATTTTCATGCATCCATAGGCATTTTAGCCAATTTGCCTGTAGAATTCTTTCTGTCGCAAATCGTCGGTATAAAGCAATGGATCCAGCACGCAGCCCTGTGGGATTACACCTGCTCTTCTTTTGCTGCTTGCCTCTTCAGACCAAAAACAAATTCGTGAACATTCGTGTTGTAGTAAAACGGTAAAAGGGTCACACAAATTTGGTTTTTTTAATTTCTTATTGCTGTTCAAAAAATGTTTAAACACAATTAATCTGCCCATACAGGGTCAGAGTATAGCTTTTTTGCGCCTCCACTGTGTTATTGCATTGGGCGGCGTAACAGCCCGTTGAGAGCCAGAGCCTAGCTTTTTCGCGCCTCCACTGTGTTATGCGCATGATAATTTAACACATATAAAGGGGTCCTACGTTTTAACGCAGGGATGCGAAGGCTTTCCATGACAGAAGTACTCCAGGAGGATTGTCAATCGTTCGCTGGAAGTGTGGCCGTGTTTGTGATGCTCTTTTCTCGGGCTAGATTTGAACTCGGGTACTCTCTCTTAAAAGTTCGACGCATTAACCATTTTTGCCACAAAAAATGGTTTACATTATGACATTATGGCGCCGCAAATCATTTAACTACACGACCAATCGTGTTGTTTCAGGTTTCGTTTTGAAAAAAAAAACCAACCAATGGGACTTCATCAAATCCCCGGTGTGTCCATTTCAGCGGCGATATTTACCCGCCAAACAAAAAAAAAAAAAATTCTCATTATTTGCACTTCCCCTCGCCACGACTCACACGACAACACGACAACTTAGGAAAAGTCATTAACTCTCTATTAAATGGTTGGCAACCATTTTACTAAGCCTGTTGGCCAATTCTGGACGCTTCTGGTCGATCGCCTACTTCAAGCGGTCCAGTTGTTTGCAGTAGATGGTAGAATTAAGCATCTGGCCGTATTGGAGCAGCTCATAGTGGATGATTCCCTTCCAATCCCACCAAACACACAGCAAAACCTTCCTGGCTGTCAATCCCGGCTTGGCCACTGTTTGGGACGATTCACCGGCCTTCGACCACGACCCTTTTCGCTTGATATTGTCGTATGTGATCCATTTTTCATCGCCAATCACCATCCGCTTCAAAAATGGGTCGAGTTCGTTCTGTTTCCGCAGCATATCGCAGGCGTTGATTCGGTCCAGAAGGTTTTTTTGCGTCAAATCATGCGACACCCAAACATCAAGCTTTTTTTTTGTATCCAGCCTTCTGCAGATGGTTTAAAATGGTTTGGTGACTAACTCCCATCTCCTGGGCGATGTCACGAGATGCCACATGCCGGTCTAACTCGATGTTTTCCATGATTCGATCGGTATTCGTCGTCACAGGTTTTCCGCCGGCTGGCTTATCCATGGTGTCGTTTTCACCAGCTCTGAATCTCGAAACCATTCTTCCGCGGTTCGAAGTGATAGAGTCCCATCTCCCAAAACACCATTAATCTTGCGGAACGTTTCTCTAGCGGATTTGCCTTTAACGAAGGAAAACTTAAAAAAAAACGTGAATTTCGACGTTAGTGAACTCGAAATCCACGTTTACACATCTATAACTGTTGAACGCAATATCCAAATGCATAACATCGTTTTGTAGGTTATGTCATGCCTTTCAAATGATGTATACTATTGCCAGATACGAGCTCTGTAGCGCTTTGTACATAGCCGTAAAATTCAAAAGACAAAAAGGCGGAAGGGAGATATTTGACAACCTAATATTTTTGTCACGGTAAGCTTTCGCAATTCACCGTTTGGAGCCGGCAATAAACTGTGTGTCCCCTCCAATTGTGTCAAAATTATAACGCGTACAATACAGTGGAGGTGCGAAAAGCTAGGCTCTGGTTTTTTGTGGGCTGTTACGCCATTAATGATGATGAAAATCTCATGTCTGACTTGTCTGACTTCTCTCTAAGCCTCTGACCAAAGTTTTATTCCAAGAATTTTGAAATTTACGCCCCTAATATCAAACATTCACTTAGATTTTTGACTTTTTGGACGGAAAAAGCGTTGCTGTGTCAGAAAATGTCAATTCCTCGACTTGGTACTAAGCCACTGATCAAAGTCTGTTTGATGTAGCCCAACTACAGATTTTAAAAGCCATAGAAGATCCTGTTCAAAACCAAATGAGGAAACCAACAATCAGAGACATGGGGTTTTGCTTTCACCAAAAGACAATCGGCTCCATATTTAAGTCTAGTTAGTTACACAAGACTTTTTTTTAATTAATTTCTTTATTTCGTCATAAATTTATAAACTGATTGTCACACAATTTAAATTTATTTAGAGATTTGATATTTTTTAATGTACATACCTTATGATCAAAAAGAACCAAAATTTTCATTTTAAAATTCCCGCGCTTGTCCAATCGGTAAAATTTTATTCTCTCAACGTTGGCAACACTTTTATACATACTCTGTCAAATTTTGACGGATATCGTATGATTAGTTTTTGTTTGACATCTATACAAATAAGTTGAAAAATTTTCGTGTGGCGATTTTTATAATGGATGAAAATTTAGAACAACGTGCGTGCATCAAATTTTGTGTTGCAAATGGATTTAAGTGTTCCGAAACGTTGAAAATGTTAGAAAAGGCCTTTGGTGAATCGTGTCTAGGAAAAACACAGGCATATGAGTGGTATAAACGGTTCAAAGGTGGTCGTACAAGCTTGGATCATGATGAGATCCCTGGCCGCCCAACAACATCTGTTACTGAAGAAAACATTGAATCGGCGAAGCAAATCGTGTTGCAAAATCGTTCGAGATTGCTGTGTTGTTGGGCATCTCTTATGGATCAACCGAACACATTTTAACTGATGTTTTGGGTTTAAAACGCGTCGCTGCTCGGCTGGTGCCAAAAAACCTGAATTTCATTCAAAAACAGCGTCGTTTTTGGCCAAAAACTCAAACAATATCATCAACCAAGCACCGTACTCTCCAGATATGGCCCCGTGTGACTTTTTCCTCTTCCCCAGACTCAAATTGCCATTGCGGGGAACGCGTTTTCAGACCATAGAGGCCATAAAAGAGAATTCGCTGCGTGAACTAAAGGCCATACCTTCGGCGGCCTATAAAACTTGTATGGATAATTGGATCAAGCGTTGGCATGCATGTATTGCCGCAGGAGGAGAATACTTTGAAGGTGATAATAAAGAAAATTATTAAAAATTGAAATTTTGCGTTTTTTAATAAAATTCCGGTTCTTTTTTGATCATAAGGTGTCTTTCACCCGAAGCATTATCGTACATCTTTAAAAGAAAACGTTTTCAAGAGATTTAGGAGGAAACAACGACAAAACCTTCGATATAACGAGTCACAAGACTTTTATTTTAAAGAAATATTAAACAAATATTAATATAACCAAAGAATGTATTAAACAGCTGAAATTAAGGAACTTAAACTTGAATTTAGAATCCTAAAACTGATTTCTTACGAATTTTTTGACTATTTGGACTAAAAATTGGATATTGGGTCAGAAATATCAATGACTTTACTTTCAATCGAAATACTGATGCCTTAGTGAAACCTTTAGCGGCATTTCATACATAACCTAGATCATTGTTAGTTCTGAGACTTTGAAATTTGTACAAGCTCTATAGTTTTGGCACTCAAAAATGTGTGAAATTTGTACAATTTCGATAAATTTTTGAAATTAATTGGCTGCTTGTCTATAAAATCAATTCTAGCACCGCAAATAAGAGTTCCATGGTCGTCTTCGGCACCATCATCCACATTCCCATCAAACTCATCGACAAAATCCATGTTCTTGGCCTCAAAACTCCAACCCACGAATGTCCTGCGTTCTCCTCCAACTCCCAGACATTATGGCGCCACAAATCACTTAACTACACGACCAATCGTGTTGTTTCAGGTGTCGTTTTGAAAAAAGAAAAACCCAACCAACGTGACTTCATCAAATCCCCGGTGTGTCCATTTCAGCGGCGATATTTACCCGCCAAACAAAAAAAAAAAAAAAAAATTCTCATTATTTGCACTTCCCTCCGCCACGACTCACACGACAACACGACGACTTAGGAAAAGTCATTAACTCTCAGCCGACACATCATCAACTTTTCACTTCGGCCGCACGAATGTGGAGTGGGTCCCCAAGAAACGCCCCCTCCCTATGGGGCCATAAAAAGAAAAAAACAACACACAAAAACCCCCGAATCTGTCTGCCACATGGAAAACTTTTGGCGACTCTGTAATCCATCCAAAAAAAAAAAAAAAAAAATTCATTATCGACTGTCATCGAACAAAAAAAAAAAAAAAAAGAAGTTAACCGCCACGTCACAAGCCGGCCGTTGGGAAAAAAAGAACTCAGGGTGGGTGTTGGTGACCGCATTTGTTTAAATGACGGCGCAACTTCATCAAAAATTGCTCACTCCTCTTGCTCGTTCCATCACACGCAATGTTCGTTCAACACACACACACACATAAATCCGGGTGAGTGACCGGTATCCGAAAAAAAAAAGTTCTTATCTAGATACACACTCGTGGTCGGGGCGTAATTTACCGGGGAAATGATTATACCGCGGCTGCCGCCGTCGTTTCGGCACACACGCATATTTTTTGAGTTTTTTTTTTTTTGTTTTTGCTGTGTATCTGAATATCTGAGTATCGAAGTATCTCCATCTATCGATTGTGAATGCGGGTCAATCAATGGTCGTCGTCGGATGTAATTAGTGTCATGGTGCGTTTGGTTTTGGGTTTCGGGTCTGTTGACGCATTTCGCACGCCACCAGTATCTTTCGATGTCGGTGTCGGTGTCGGTTCCTGATGGCTGTCGAATATGATTTTAATCGGGTTTCCAATTGAGGCTCATTAACGAGCTGACAGAGAGACTGAGAGCGGGAGAGTTTAATCGCATTTCATTACGGCCAGTCACGTTTTAACCGCAAAAGATACGGATTTTGAAGTTATATGTCCCTAAACAGGATGAATGAGCAGATAATTATCGGGGATGATGTGGAAAATCCATCGGTAAGTGGCGCTGGCAAGGGAGGATGTCCGGTTTATTTTTGGCTTGACACCTGAACTCATTTTTTTTTTTTTTTTGTTGAGAGCCGCCACGTGTAGTCGTAGATGGCGTTGTAATGGCTCCGCATTTGGGCGACACGTTTCATTTCGTGTGTGTATTCAAATCACGTTGAGTCACCTTGAACTTTCGGGGGCAGAATTCGAATGAATTGGACGTAGTTTGACACAATTTACGATGGCTCGTGGATTTATTGAGTGTGCTCGAGTAATGTCGAAACATTGTTTAAAAAACGAGAGCTAAATTTTCGTTTTAAGTCGCAAAGTTTTCCTAAAACTCTCTGAGTCACCACAAATATATCTGATGAGTCACAGATATCGACGTTGGCCTAAAGATTTGCTGGCTGTGCAAAAATCGGAGCATTTTCTTGTGCCAAAAGCGCTCGATTGAACGTAATTCGATCCGTATTTGGGGGTGTTTGTGGAATGTTGGTGATCCCTGACGTCGGCTACGTCGACTACTACGAGGGAGTTCCTTGTCCATCTCCAATTTCAGTGGTCATATTTTTTAGTCATCAGCTTTATTTTACTTCTGACCGGTTTTTGACTTCTGTTTTGCTCTGATTAAAGAAAAATGTATGTTTTTTTGCTGTTGGTGGCGAAAAATAAGACCTCAAAATACGCTGACCTCGACAATCGCACTAAAGATTGAGAGTTGTTAACTTGTCTGGATTCAGTTAAAACTCTGACGCCATCTAGTTGTGCATTTCGTTATGTCGGCTAAAAATTTTGCTTTGGTGAACAATTTAGACAGTTGGGGTTATTTTTTGAGGACTAAAACATTCAACACATTTGAACTAAAAAGTGAAGTTTCTACAAAAGAAAAAAACTTTAAAAGTTTATGAAAATGCTTCATTTTGGAACCCACAAATTGGAAACATGTTTTTGTACTCAAAAATACATGATGTAGAGTTTTCAAGAAGCGTTTGCTGATGAGTTTCACTGAAATGTAACATTTGGAGGTTATATTGAAAAAAAAATAGAAATCCAACTGAATTTTTACTTTCTAGACCAAACTGAGTATCCATGTGTCAAAAATATCAACTCTTCGATTTACCACAAGGCTTCCGACCAGCGTCCATTCAAATACACTCATCCCTCGTTTTGCGCAGTCTCGTTTTACACGGTTTCACCCGACTTTCAAATATCTATTCAAATTCGATTTGCGCGACTTTCCTTTGCGCGAAATAAGGTTTTTTTTTAAAAGAATCGTGGGTAACTACGCCTTTTCTGTTAAAAATACACCTATGTACGCTCATACTTCATTTTGCACGGTTTCGGTTTGCACGACATTTTTTTACTCCCCTAACCCTCGCTCAAAGCGAGAGATGAGTGTGTGTCGAAATACTTAAATTTAGGACATTAAAACCAAACACTTTTATACTTTTTACACAAAAAATATGTCATGACTTCTGCGCAACGTTTTTTCTATCAGAGTTTCATAATGAAGTCTTAAATTTAGGACCATGGACTAAAAGTCAGACTGATTTTCGACCTTTTGTACCAAAAACACGTCGTTGAGTTCCCAAGCAGATTTTCGACTTTTCGTACCAAGAACACGTCGTTAAGTTGAAGCAGATTTTCGGCCTTTGGTACCAAAAACACGTCGTTAAGTTCCCAAGCAGATTTTCGGCTTTTCGTACCAAAAACACGTCGTTGAGTTCCCAAGCAGATTTTCGACTTTTCGTACCAAGAACACGTCGTTAAGTTGAAGCAGATTTTCGGCCTTTGGTACCAAAAACACGTCGTTAAGTTCCCAAGCAGATTTTCGGCTTTTCGTACCAAAAACACGTCGTTAAGTCCTCAGCAGTTTTCGAGCAATCATTCCGTTAGATATTTATGAAAAAATTCAAATTAAGAACCATGTCATTAAAAGTCTAACTGATTTTTGACATTTTGGTCTGCAGATGCGTCGTTGGACCAAAAATTTCGACCCGGAAAAGAGCCGTTGGATCGTTGATGTTTGTGTAAATATGCTTGCAGCGCTGATTTTAAGGCCTTTTCGACAAAAAAGTTCAACTGCGCTTGTTCAAAAAAATTAGCGGTTCTTTGGCAAAAAGTCCGATTGACTTTGGAATTTTTTCTCAGAGACCGATGTTTTGACCTCTCACGATTATTTTTGTCGATACTTTACCGAAAAATTACAGAAGACCCCAAAATTTAGGCCTCTAGAGAATTCTGGTTGATCTTCGAGTTTTTGGACAATAAAACAATAGAACCTGTTAGTTCAGGCACCGACAAAAATGAAATTTAGAAGATCGTATAAAAATGAAATTTAGGGCATTAAGATCAAAAATTTCAACTGATTTTCGACTTTTTTGGTCCAAAAAGTTTTCGTTGAGTAGAAAATTGGACATGAAATGAAGTTCCTCGGCTACAATTGGTCCAAATCCAAAAAAAAATGGGAAGACGGAGTCTCTCTGGTGACGTGTGCTTGGGTGGCATTAATTTGGGCAGTTTGAGGCGATTTCGTGGAAGACTAAGTGAGGCTGTGAAGCGCAGTGGAATTTTTAAATTCTTCATCAAACTTCAACTTTTTGGACAAAAGGAATGTCGTTACCTAATAAATTCTTGACTTTCCAAAGACTTTTTTGGCAACAAACTTTGTAAAAACATTCAATCTTGAAAGAAGGCCGCTAAAATCCTGACTTAATTTGGTTCTTCCAGAAAAGGACGCACCCTTGGGATTGAAGTTTTGAAATTCTTCATCAAACTTCAACTTTTTGGACAATTGGAATGTCGGTACCTCATAAATTCTTAACATTTTTGGCAACATTCCCTCAAAATCTTTGTAAAAGCATTCAATCTTGAAAGAAGGCCACTAAAATCCTGACTTAATTTGGTTCTTCCAGAAAAGGACGCACCTTTGGGATTGAAAATTTTGAAATTCTCTCAAATTTTCAGTTCACACATTGCCCAAGAGCATCGTGACACACCAAGTTAGTGTTAAGAAGCCTAACGACCGCTCAAAAAATCCAACAGGAAATACCAAGGCCGAAGGATCACCGCCAACGTGACCGACCGTTCCTTTAATCTGCCTTTTAAATTTCCACTCCCTTGTGCTCGTAATTCCCCGAAATTCGATTAAAAAACCTCCGAATTTAGCAAATTTACAGCCGTCTGGGACATTCAACATCCCTAATCGCCTGACAGGTACTGTCGGGCTTCCCAGAAAGGCTCACACTACCCTAATTCCGCTGCCCAATCGGCCACCGCACCACGTCCGACAGAAAGAAAAAAAAATCCCAACTGTGCCCATGACTCACCTCAAGGTGAAGCCGACAAAAAGAAACCAAAAAGAAAACTTCAAATTGAAATGCAAATATCCGCACGAACGTGCGCTTCGAACGAAAGAAATGAACTCTCGTCCACAGCGTCGTTGACGACGACGACGACGTCGACCACACGAAACCGAAGAGTGGATGACAAAAACACGGGGAATTTCCGATGCCCGAATTGAGCAATTCAACATTCCTTTAGTTTTTCCTCCGCTCTCACTCTTTTTGACGTCCCGTTGCGTTGAAGGTAAAGAAAGGCAAAAGGTCTTCCGCCGCCGTGAGCGAAGCGCCCGGGGTCTGGGCGTACGTGGCTGCTTTCGCATGCGGCGAATGGAATTCCAGCGAAAAAGGTCAACGTCATCGGAAAGAAAGATAGAGAGAAAGACAGAGAGAGGGTGCAGATTCTTTTCGACAGCAAACTCGAATTGGGCCGATTGTCTTTTGGGCGTATCTGCGACCTGATCGAGGTGGAGATGGTGTATCTATGAAGTGGATTTCCGGCATTTATGCGAAATCGTGAGAGAATTCGATGAGAAGAGGGCCTCACACGTGGCAACGGCCTGAGGAGTGTCCTGGATTTGGCCGCAGTGTGATCTTAAGGCGGGATCTCTCGGGTGACGTGTGCCTGGAGTCGGTGGGTGGGATGGATTTGGGCAATTTGAGGATTCAGAGGGCCCTATTTAAGCGATTTCGTGGAAGTCTAGGAGATTTTGTGAAGCGCAATTGAATTATCTTTCTTTTGCGAACCTTCACTCACAACTGACGATGATGTACTTCAATTGTCAGACTGGATGACTAAAAGGCGCGTTCTTGGTGATAACTTCATGTCTATGACCGTGGAGTTTTTAGAAGTGTTGGCTGTGGAATTTTACCGAAAAGTGCACAAGGAAAGACTTAATTTAAATTTTTGTAAGATCCTATCAAAGGATCGACCGAATTTCGACTTTTTGGGGAAGAATAAACATCGTTGGGTCAAAAGTGTGAACACCTCATCTTTTTTCTAAGCCGTCGACTAAATTATGTTCCAAAAATGCACTGCAATACTAAAATTTAGGACACTACGACCGAAAATTCAGCTCTTACTTAAACTTTTTCGCCAAAAATATGTCATGGCTTCAGAGTAATCAAAGATTTACGAAAAAAGATTTACAATTTAGGACCAATAGGACCAAAAAAAAAATTATCTTTTCGTACCAAAAATCTGTTATTGGATCGAAAATGTCTACTTGTCGACTTTACGCACAGCTTTTTAACAAATATTTATTAGAAAATTGTAACAGGAAGTATAGCTCACTTTTTTTTTGGATATTTTGGACCGAAAACAAGTTGTTTGATCTGTTGGACTAAAAATTTGTATTTTCACGAATGTTCTAGGCAATATTTGATCCAAAAATCAATGCAAATTCTGGAATTGAATAATGAAATGAATGAATTCTGGTTTTCGGACAAAAGAACACATCGCTAGGTCGACAATTTTAGCTCATCGACTTTTCACAAAACTTCTGAGCATTGTAGGTTTATCCAAAAACTAAAATTTAGGATTTTGCTAATAAAAAGCCAACAGTCCTTCCACATTTTGGACCAAAAATACATTTTTTGATCGAAACCTCGCGATCTAAAAACTGAAACTTAAAAAAAAATATATAGTCGGCGTAACAGCCCATACAGGGTCAGAGCGTAGCTTCTTCGCGCTTGAAATTACTAAAACTACGTTACTAAAAATCCCAGAGATTTTGCACTTTTTTGAACTGAAAATGCATTGATCGAAATTTTCTATCCTTCAATGAATAATACTGACCTTAATACCCCACGAATTGTCCACTTTTTCAATCAAAACCTCAATGTTTGATCGAAATTTTCAACACTTCAATCAAAAAACTAAACTATGGTACCAAAAAACCCTTTTTTTTAACTAAAATTGCATTGGTTGAAATTTTCTACCCTTCAATTAATAGTACCGAATGTAAAACCCCACAGATTATCGACTTTTTGAGCCAAAAATAAATTTTTTGATTGAAATTATCTAATTTTGGAACTCTTGGTCTTCTGAAAAACCATTTTTGCGTCAAGAATTTAACAGAAAGCTAAAATTTATAATTCAAACTTTAGATCCAAATTTTGTTTCTTCGACAAAACGTGTCCGAAGTTCGAAAATTTGGTTTTAAGCAATTACATGACAAAACTAGGATGTGAAGAAACTTTCAGGCCTCAATTCGACATAAACTTGCTATGCTTGTAGTGTATGCCAGTAGGTTTGAAGGCTTTTTTTCAAGTTCTACTGTCGTCATATAAGGCCCTTAAAAAGGTCCACTGTGATGTCGACCACGTGGGGATGTTTCCTCATTCACAGGACGTATATTTTCGACGTTTCTGATTTTTCGAAGACCGTAAAGGGGCGTTATTAGCTTTTAAGAACGATTTTCCATGATCCACAACAACGCGACGTATTGCAGGCATCTTCTCGACTACAAACCGGCTTCCAATCTTCGTCCGAAAGCGTCTCGCTGAAAATTCTGAACACCTACGAAGTGACGCAAGCCCGTAAATTCCACAACAAACTTTACGACTTCCCACTGCAATTCCTCATCGCACCATGCCCTCCAACGACTTCAAAAACAAAAAAAAACAAATTTCGTATTCAACTCGAAAAAGATTTTGCCAATCAAATTGTATCTCACACTCTTTTCCACTCTCCCGCTCCTCATTGCCGACGTCGACGAAGACATATGCTCGACCCGTCAAGGCCTCCCCTCGACCAAAACGTGCGCACAGACACCTGAAGCTCGACGATGCGACGGCGACAACAACGGCGGCGGTCGTGATTTCAATAAAAGTCCAATAAATTTTCGAGCTGCTCGTCGCGTTTTTGAACTGCGCTTGGCTTTCGTCCCCCCGTCCTCAACCGCTCACCGTCATCGTCCTCCTTCCACCGGGTGGTCAGGTACGCGGAATGCAGAACAAATAGTTTCAAGTGCAACTTCTTGATGCCCCGACACATGCACGCAGGCACAGTCGCAGATAAAAAAAAAAACAAAAAAACGCGCCCGTAGCTCGCCATTAGTTTGAAAATTTCAGAGCGGAAACTTCTTTTTTGAGCAAAGCGATCGTTTTGTTGGGTCATTTTTTTTTTTTGTATTGTTGTTTGTGTATTTTGTGGTTGGCATGCATAACGGGGCAATTTGTTATTCAAACAGTTTCCCAACGGTCGTTGGTATCTTGCGCTTGAGCACTCGCGGAGAACTTTTTTTTTTTTGGCGGAGGAATCTCTTCGAGTTGTGGACGCGTCTTGATGCATGTCATCGGAGAGATTGCCGGGGATTTCGAAAGATTCCACGGTATTTGACCGTAGCACTTGTGGTGGTGGTCGGTAAGGTGGGCGTCTGTTTGACTGACGGATGACAGAAGTTTTCTTTTGAGATCTTAGCGGGTCAGTGAACAGGAAACGAGCAGTGGTGAACTTTGGAGAACAATTGACTAGTCTTTTTGCGGATTTTCATATGTAGACGTCTTTGTCAGGGACAGAGTCTTAGATTTTCTTTCCCCGAATGCTGCCATTCGACAGTTTTTTGGAACTTTGATGCACGGCGCGGCAAAATTTCTTTCAACTCAGTCGTGGAGCAGTTTTTTGACCACAAACGAAGTTACGATAATTCAGTGTCTTTTTGAAAATTAAAAATGTTTGACAAAAAAACGAAAATTCCCAAAATTGCTGATCACCTTGGTGGATCAGGTTTTTAAAGATGAAATAAACTCTTTAGGCTAAATTTTGAAGTTTACGAGTAATGTCCACCTAAATGTCTTATGGGAAACCACGTTCTGCATTTTTTGATAAAAATAACTACTTTGATGTCACTTGTAAATAGCTCAATTAAGCTGAGAAGTCTTTTCCTTAAGCTCTGTCATAAACGACCCTTTCATCAATTGTCCTCTTCTAAGAAACCGTAAGAATTATTTTGACAGAGTTAAAGTTTTTTAACTGTTTTAACTCTGAAATCCATTTCCATTCTTCTGAAATTTGTTTATTTAGTTCATTTGTGTTGTGTATGAACTAACACTGTTCCTCAGACGCCATGAAATTGCTTTCCCCTGGACTTGAACGATCAAAATTTATCTGAAAACTCTGACCAAAGTGATTTTTTAGTTCTCTTTGCTTTGAATGATGCATTTTCCTTATTTCTAGTTTTTTTTTTGATTTTATTCTTAGTTTTTTTGATTTTGCTTGATGGATAAACTCCTATCAAAATCCATGCTGGTGACCTAATAACCGCTCCGTCTACAAAGCAGACACATGATCGTTATTTAGATCTCCACGATCAGCGATCGCTTTTGTCCGACGTTACGACAAAACCGCCAAATTTAGTCGCCCTTTCCTTTGAAATTCGATTTTTTGTTGACATTTTCTCACAATTTGATGCTTTTTTCTCGGCTACACGATCAGCGACGATCAGCTGGCAAATGATCGTGTTGGACAAACAGGCAAATGATCTTGTTTGCCCATAGACCCACGCAAACAATCAATTTTATGCTAAATTTGTCTTGTTTTGATCATTTTTCAATTTCAATTCAATTTGTCTTGCAATTAGAGTCCTTTTTCTCAAATTTCTAGCCCGTTCTCTGCCTAACCACTCCTCCACGATCACTAAAATCGCCGGTAAAGGATTGTTTTTGATCGATAGTGGGATCCAACGATCAAACTTAGCACTCGATTTGGTGAAATGTCTTTAATGTCGTTTTTTAGTTGCCTTTTGAATCCCTTTCTTGACTTGTCACAGTCCTTCACAAGGTTCACCAGATCACCACGATCTTTAAATTTTTGCCTGAAGATGCGACACGATGATCAAACTTATTGAGAAAACTTTCAAATTGATTTTCTTTCCAGAATTCGTTGTCCTTTAATCCTCTTTTTCCATTTTCCTAACCAGTCTATTCCCAACTCCCTCCCCCTCGATCATCACGATCGCCGACAAAAGATCATGTCTTATCCGATAAAGCCGGCAGCACTCTTTGCCTGGTCACACATACTTCAAATTCACTGAACAAACTGAATACAAATTCAGTCAGCATAGCAGAAGACATGGAGACTGATCCGCCGCCCTGTTGTTGGCTCCTGTTCACATCTGTCCACAGTTGGCTGACATCTGTTTGGAGATGAGCGCAATTTGTCGGCTCACCGGCGGCTTTAGGAGATCAAAAAGAATAACCGCGTGGCATTGGATAGTGTTGAAGTTAAACTCTTTGAACGAAGTTTTTTCGAAGCCGGTGTTGATATTGTCTTTGACATTTGAAGGTGCGATCAAAGCGATCCTCAGTCTTCGTTTCCGGCTTACGATCTTAATTTGAAGTTTATAATCTTCGAATTCAAAGCCTGCTACTTTAATGTACTGGACACAATCTCAAAATTTCATTGGTTTGAGTTCAAAGATCGCTTCAAACCCGATCAGTGATCGCATTCGGCTAAGTGCTTTAATCCGGGATCGTTAATTAATTAATTAATCAATCCTTAAGCAAAAAGTTGACTTACTTGGCTGGTTATGACAACATTAAGACTCATGTGAAGCGAGTGAATGGAAAAAGAAGATTGCCATTTAATTCTCATTGGACTCCAAGCGGTCAACTCAAAAAGCTTTATTCGAGAGTGCCTCTTGAGACGTTTTTTCAAGTCGAAAACTGAACTTAACCTTTTACTCAAAAATTAAGAGGTACAATTTGACGAGAAGGAGGTGAACATTCACTTTTACTTCTGACGCCAAGCGGTCAAATCAAGAAGCTTCACTCGAGAGTGTCTCTGGAGGCGTTATTTCAAGTTAAAAATTTAACTTACCCTTTAACTTAAAATTTAAGTCAAACGCGAGGTAAAATTTGAGGAGAAAGAGGTAAACATTCACTTTTACTTCTGACTCCAAGCGGTGAAATCAAGAAGCTTCACTTGAGAGCGTCTCTGGAGGGGTTTTTTCAAGTTAAAAATTGAACTTACCATTTTACACAAAATTTAAGTCAAACGCGAGGTAAAATTTGAGGAGAAAGAGGTGAACATTCGCTTTTACTTCTGACTCCAAGCGGTGAAATCAAGAAGCTTCACTTGAGAGCGTCTCTGGAGGCGTTTTTTCAAGTTAAAAATTGAACTTACCCTTTAACTCAAAATTTAAGTCAAACGCGAGGTAAAATTTGAGGAGAAAGAGGTGAACATTCACTTTTACTTCTGACTCCAAGCGGTGAAATCAAGAAGCTTCGCTTGAAACTGACTCAGGAGCTTTTTTTTTTTAATTCGACTTTTTATTAAGTCCGCTTGTTGATTGAAATTTAACCCAAATCCCCAAAATGAGAACTTTGGTTCATATTTCACATCAGCCCCAAGCGGCTAACGGAAGAAGCTTTCCCTAAAAATGATGCAAATGCTGAGCGACGCATTGGAAAATTCAAATTCGAACAATTTCGATGAACATCTCTCCATTTCGTAGTCCCTTTGCTGACATTTCATGTTCCTCACCCCGAAACCACCAAAATGGAGGGTAAAACCTAACCCACCCCCGCCAACGAACCCTTAATCTCATCACACCCAGACAAAATCCAATTCAAATGACACACATCCTCGACTAATTGCGCATTCCCGCCACTGAACCCATCAAACATCAAATCCCATCACCATCTCAAGAGCTCGCATGTGTGTATCTGTGTGTGACTATCTCTTAACAGCCTTTTACATCTTTTCAATTAAGATTAAGAACAAGATGTCCTTCGGCAGCACCACTCGCGTCGTTGTCAGAGAGCTGTCAACACCAATAAAGCGGTCCTTAGCCTGTCTGGGTGAGTGTGTGCGTGCCTCTCAACAACGTCGTTCGCACCCAGAATTTTGTTTACCCTCCTTCCAATCGACGACACATACGGGTGAGAGCCTGCGAATAATCATCCCCTCCATCAAAAGACCATATCTCTCAGATACGTCGTTTCATTACAAAGAATCCACTCGAAAAGGTCACCCACTCGATGGCGGTCAATTAAATGCCCAAAGTCTCGTCACTCGTTCAATTTCGATTCACGACGCCAATTAAAACGAAATTCGCGAATTTGTTTTTCTTGCAGACCCAGACAGACGTGGCAGACACTGACCCGGCCTCCAAATGCGAACTGTCAAACTCGGCATCAAAAAAAAAACAAAATGAAATGAAACCATTCACCGCCCCTAACGACAGACACTCGATTGTGAGGGAGAGTGGAATTTGAAATTCATATAAACGTCAAACTGTCAGTTACCTGTCATAATTTTTTTTATTATTGAGAATAGACAACAACAACGATGAAGGCTGCTGACGTTGAGCAAATCACGCAGATGACACGCCGTCGTCATCATCATCACGCTTTTGTTATGCGCCATCAAAGGCGGCATCTTGACACGCAGCATAGATCCGTTTGTGTGAGGTTTAGACGCGTCATAGAAACACAGTTGTGTTGGTATTCTCAGTGTGCCATCATCGAGGCCTGCATCGGTAGGCTCACAATTGCCAATTACCAGGCTTCATTTGGTCCTCTTGCCGACCGACCACGGAGACCCCTTTATAGATTTTTTTTATTGCTTCTCATTTGTGTTTTATGCGAAACAATGTCTTTGGATGTCATAAATGAAAAAAAATGTAATGGCGATGGATGAGTTTCGTGGAAATGTTGGATTTTTTTTATTTTTTTTGGCTCGGTGTCATTTAGGGAGAAAAATTTGCATGGGATACCATCAGCGCCAGCAGATGGGGTTAATTACCATGGTGCAAGTGCACGTGTTGGAATTTTTTTTTTTGCGTTTGTACTTCACACACATTTGACGATGTGTCACACTTTCCCGTAATTGATGGCAGTTGGAGGGGTCTGGACGGGTTCATTCTGTGAATTGGGGGGAGTGTTCTTTTTTTTTTTTTTTTAATGGGGGGAGAAAATCAAAAGCCGTTAAATTTCATTCGACGGTATCGCGCTTCATCTTAATTACTGAACATGTGATGAGCAATGCCGGTCCCTGGTTGGATGGAGGTTGCAGATGGCCGGGTTCATTCTATCAGAAGAGTGCGTTCAGAGAAGAATTAAATTCTTTTTTGTAAAATTCAACAGAATTGTAGTTTTTGGTTGTTTTAATTGGAGAGTGCGTTTTACCTTTGGCAACTCGCGGTGCTTGGTGTTGGGTGGATCTCCAAGAAAGGAGGTTCTGGGCGTTAAGGATATACGGGTTTTACACAACTGAAGTTAAAAGTGATTTGTTTGTTGCTCAACGTACCGTCAACGTACCAATTTGGATGCTCTGATGAGTTTGGCTGTCAATCAGTGCCCAGATGTTCTATTTATTACGTTAAGTTTAACACGTAAATTTTGATACCGCATTGTGGTATTACAATGGGCCTTCTCTGGCCTAAGTATGGTTTTTGATGCTACAGCCAGCCACTTTAACCTAACCTAACCTTGACACGCAAACATTTTCGTCTTTAAGCTGTAAAATTCATTACAGAGAAACTTCTCTTTACGGACACCCCTCTGTAAGTTGCACCTATCTTAACTGGCAATTTCTGTGGCACCAGCATGAAGAAAGGTATACCTTTCAACTCCTTCACAACGGACATCCTCTATACCGGACAATTTTAATGGTCTTGAAAGTGTCCGCTATAGAGAAGTTTCACTATATATTGAATTGGACATTTTGCAGATTTTTGTGATTCAGATGCCAGACACTTTCCGTCTAATTTAAAAGTTTGATGAGTCGTTCAGTGTTCAGCTGTCAAAAACATTGCTTTCAATTTGACACTTTAGTAACCTTCAGACGGTGTTCAGATGTCAAACATTCTTTCCGTCGAATTTGACGTTTTTAATAAATTTGGTCACTTTTCTTTAACAAATATTGAGTGTGTTGCAAATGTTGCAAAAGTTCAGTCGCTGTCAAAAAGTCCACAGAAAAAAACAACACTCGTCATTTACCCCCGACAGTCTAACGACATCGCATAAATCATCTTTCAAAATTGTTTGTGAAAGGTCATCCGCCCCGCTTAACCTGATAGCTGTTTTGTCAAACTTGACAGCCTAATTTTGCAACGTCAGTGAATATATCTCTTCATCCGCGTGTAAATCACCCGCGCCAAATGACCACCTTCAGCAAACCAAACACGTTTTCTGTGTTTACAAATTACCTAAAACTCAATTTGCGTGGCAAAAATTTTCGTTTTTATCTTTTTTTTGACACAACTTTGACGTTTGAATAAAAAAAAAAACTGTAAAAACCAACATCGCAGTGAATAATACAAACAACGTGAACCTCGATGACAGGGTGTCTCGTTTATCTCTGCGATTGGAAACTTGTGTTTGTTGTTTATCATTGTTGTTTTTTTTTTTTTTTTGACTAATTGCAAACCATTCTCTCTTTCGAGCATGTGCTGTGTGTGCAATTTTTTATGCATACAAATTTGAAAAGAGGAAACAAAAAATAAAAGAGTGGTTGTGTACACACCGCCTTAATGACACGGTAAAAGCGAAAAACGCAGCAATTATCTGTCAAAATAATAAAAACAGTAATCAATCAAAATGTCATTAGTTTCGGTGCGGCATGGTGTTGGTGGCGCTGGTGCTGGGCATCGGCCATTGAATGTTGCTGTGTGAAAATGACAGGTCACAAGTGTAACATGATGAACTGTAATTAGTTGAAAGTAAATATTTTTACAAAAAAAAAAAAGAGAAACACGGTCGGCGCAGGGAGTGAGAAGTCCATAACAATGGACCGAGAGAGGGATTGGATGGTCAATTTTTTGGTTTTTTTTTGCTTCGGTAATGTTGATGTGGTGATGAAATTTTGAAGTGGAAATTGGTCGGAAGCAGGGAAAGTGGTTAATGACGGGTGATGACTTTCGAGCGAGAGGGCTACGAGTCGTTGGGGATTGCGTTTGGATGCGGTCAGTGAACTCAAAAAGAGAAACAGTCGTTGGCATGACGTGATGATGGGGGCCATGTAGAGAGTCTTTTGGAATGTCAAATTGCAGCTTTTTGTGTCGGAATTTGTGTTTTTTTTTTTGGAAGAATTCAAACTCGCTCATGTCCATAATTTCTTAATTTAATAAATTTTTCTAAAACATGTTTTTTAGATAAAAGAAAATTCGTTGTTTCTTTCTTGGGATGGATAGATTTAATTTTTTTTTTACAAAATACGGCGAATGAGGTTCAAAAATCCTTATTCATGTATTTGAAGAAATTTTTTGACACCTTTAAAAGACTACGAATGTTCGTGTACTCACTGGTTGAGCTCTGTGCGGTTCCATTTACATCACAGAAGCCTTAAATCTGCAAATCAGGGCCAAAACTTGTTAGAATATCACTAAGCCGGCTCTGAGGCTCAAGATTAAGTCGAAAACTCGAAGCTTCCTTTCGAAAATCATGACTTTTTGGAATCATACTGCACTTATGGGGATCTGTTATCATAATGGCCCTCTCTAAAGAGATTTTAAATATTTTTTTTCCAAATTACGGCCGAATGAGGTTCAAAAATCCTTATTCATGTATTTGAAGAAATTTTTTGACATTACGAATTTTCGTGTACTCACTGGTCGACTCCATTTACACCACAGAAGCCTTAAATCTGCAAATCAGGGCCAAAACTTATTAGAATATCACTAAGCCGGCTCTGAGGCTCAAGATTAAGTCGGAAACTCGAAGCTTCCTTTCGAAAATCATGACTTTTTGGAATCATACTGCACTTATGGGGATCTGTTATCATAATGGCCCTCTCTAAAGAGATTTTAAATATTTTTTTTCCAAATTACGGCCGAATGAGGTTCAAAAATCCTTATTCATGTATTTGAAGAAATTTTTTGACATTACGAATTTTCGTGTACTCACTGGTCGACTCCATTTACACCACAGAAGCCTTAAATCTGCAAATTTGGACCAAAAAATGTAAGAATATCACTAAGCCAGCTTTGAGGCTCAAGATTAAGTCGAAAATTCGAAGCTTTCTTTTGAAAATCATGACTTTTTGGAATCATACGACACTTATGGGGATCTGTTATCATAATGGGCCTCATCTGGCTTAGCTGCCTTGCGCAGCCCACCACACAACCTGCCTATGGAGCTCTGTTCTCTCTATTTCTTCGGAAGACCTCTTTTTTTGGTCAAATTCGAGATTTTGCAGATCAAATTCGATGGATGAAAGAATTGGAGATCGAAACCTTTCTTTTGAGACAAATTCCATAAAACCCAACTTGATTCTTGACTTCCAAAGCCTATATCCAGACGAGCTAGCTAAGAATTGAAGCTAAAAAGAGGACACTATTCGCCTTCACCCATCTCATGGGCGGCTAACTTCTCTTAAATTAATTTACGGTCGGTATGGTTATTGTAGGCCTTTTCTGCGACTTCAAAAATAGTGGAAAAGTCGTTTTGTGTCTTAGAACCCCTGTCACAGTCCACCGATATCCCGATTTGAATCAAATTCGTCATAAAACTCGATCAACCTTCATTAGAGCACCATCCTCAAGCCTAGAAGCATCGTGGTACAGCTCTTTCATCAGTTTACTCATTCTTTGCAACCTTCCCCGACTTAGGTTCGTGTCTACCATAGGCACAAACCCCATTTCGACACTAGATGACTCTGCACAGAACATCAAACAATTCGCCTTTCTCTAGCTTTACCTCCAAACCCCCTCCATAACTCAAAATTATCATACAAAACCACTCCTCCCTTAAGTCTTTCTCAATCAAAAGCCACAGCCGTCAATTGAGGCCACCGAACGCCGTCGAACGAAAAAAAAAAAAAAATCCATAAAAAAAAGTGTTGAAATCCAATAGTTGAAAGTTTTCCTCAATTATTAGCAAAATGAAAGAAGAAAAAAGAAAAAAATCATTATGTGGGCGTGACACTACCTCCCTCCCGCCTTACACCACCACCAGAGTGAGTGTGATTGCATAAAATTTGTGATTGCACCTCGCCAAAGATCCGTTGATGTGAAGATTTTCCAATTTTTTGCAATTTTTTCTTTCCAATTGTTACGCCCTCCGTCAACCGTCGAAGCTCCTTTCGTCTCCAACTCACCGTTTCGTTGTATCTAACCCCATCACAGCGTATCTGACGAATTCAATTGGAAAATTCGCAATCAATCGTGACCCGAAGAAGCGGCTGTGCAGAAAAAAAAACAAAAAAAAAACATTCAAAAGCCCGCATGTGTGTGTTCAGCACTCCGTACCGCCCGCATGGATACGTAAAATCGATTTCACAATGGCCAATTAAAAATAATACGGTAAATTTTTTTTATCGATAACTGCTTTCAAATGCAGCAGTGCATTATTCGCTGCAGGCGATTCGCACGCATTTCGATCGGCAGCAGCGTGCGTGCGTGGTTTGTATGCATGCGCGTAGCTGCCGAAGCGGAAAATCTCTCCGCCCGTCGGATAGTTTTCCCTGGGCGGCCTCTGCTCGGGTGATCGGCTTAGGGGCATTCAAATATCAATAGCGAACGTTTTGGGTGGCTGTACACAGAATATACAGAGCCCGTGCAGTTTTCTGCAATCCACAAGATACAGATACATTCCGCTCACTCGCGTTCGCTCGATGTAGGCCGAAAGAAATTCAATCCGAGAGATGGTTGAGACGGCTTCGTTTTGTTGTCGAGTGAGAGAGATGGAGCGAGCTAAGTAAGTGGACGTAACTGTATAATCAGTCATAATAATGTTATAAATAATGTTCAACCGTTATGTTTTTTTTCTTTTGCGTTGTTCAAATTGTTTTTCTCGTCGTCGTCGTCGTAGGATTTTCTTCTCCCGACTCGACTCTGGAGGCGAATTTTCTTCACTCTCTCTCTCTTTCCTTCTTTCTCTGTATTTACTTTTTGTGTTTTTGATTCTGATGGCGCAAGCCTCGGGGGAGAATTAATGGACATCTCGTCACGTACGGCTGACGTTAGATGACGGATTTGACAAAACGCGTTCTAGATACACGCAGAAGTCGTTCATCTGTGGAGGATAATTGTTTACGCCAGTTGGTGGTGGGTTGGGAAGATGGAAGATGGATGGTGGAGTGGGAGGATTGGTGTTGTTTTTCTTTTTCTCAAGTGTGTCAAGTGTCAGTGGGGATTTTCTGGTCTTCATATGAACTGCTAGGAGATTATTACGCCCAGGAAGTGGTGGGTTTCGGCATCGAAGACGTCCGGGATCATTTGATTTGCTTGCGATGCGTGAAATTTGATACTTGGCTTCGGTTCTATGAACAGAGAAGTGAAGTGTTTGGTTTTTTATCAAACAAGCCACTGATCGTGCGACGATTGCGATCTTTTGCTTCGATTTTGATCTCAACAAATTGATCTATTCACTTTTTTATAAGAGGCAACGATTCTAGTTCTGATCTTTGATATTTTCCTGATCCTCGACGTCAGTGATCATCAATTTTCTATACCAACGTTGCTTTCGATTTTATATGGTTTTGCTTTTAATTCTCGATCGTGTTCCTGCTAATTTCTAATCTTTGCCATAAACGGACTTTTTTACCCATTACAGTTTTTCATCACCGATCAACAATCTTTTTGATTTTTTTTTCTGCATCGATTCTGTAGATCCTGACCCTGATCATCGATTTTTCTGATCTTAGATCTTTCTATTTACCCCAAGGCGTATTAGATCTTAGGTTTAGGTAGGTTAGGTTAGGTTAGGTTTTTCGTACCTTTCCAGACTCGTTGATCTTTTCGATCGCCGATGTTTCTAGTCCTCTATCCTCCTGGTCTTCGGTCTTTCTGATACTTGATCTTTCTGTTCCTCGATCCTAGATCTTCCTTTTTTCGGTCTCACTGATTACCGAACTTTTTTCTTTTTGGCTTTATGTCATTGACACTTTTTTGGTTCATATTTATCCTTATTCTCTTTAATCACCGATCGATCCTGATCGATCCTGATCGATCCACCATCCATTTTCTTGATCTTCAATTTGCCTGATCATCGATTTTTTGATCTTCTATTTTAAACCTTTTCGACCTTGACCGTTCATCTTTCTCCGATCAACCGATCACCGATCTTTCTCGTCATTTATCCTCCGAGCCTTCGATTTTTCTGATACTCGTACTTCGACCCTTCCTGGTACTTGTCCTTCGACCCTTCCTGATCCTCAAAGCTTCCTAATACTCAATTGTTTCTAATCCTCGACCCCTTTTGATCCTCGATCTTTTGATCCTGATCACTCGACCTTGATTATCCTAGTGCTTGATAGATCTCCTAACTTCTAGATTCGAAATCTCCTTGATTTCCGTTCTCACTGATTACCGCTCTTTTTCATAATTAGACTTTTTGTTAAAGATATTTTTTATCGTAGACATTTTTTATCGTCGATCTTCTCTTTTTTTGATCTTTTTCATCGTCGATTCTCCTAATCTTTGATTTTCCAGATCTTTAATTTTCCTTACCTTCAATTTTCTTGATCTTCAATTTTTCTGATCTACGATTTTCTTCAAATTCGTCCTTTATTTTTTCTCCGAAGGCCTTTTAGATCATAGGGTTTTTGTCGTCATCGATCGCAGAACATAAATCAAAGCACATTTTGAAAGAGATCACTTGGAGATTCACATCTGTCAAGTGTGATCAATTGCTCTGAATTTAAAGTTTTAAAAATATTCAGTTGTATTCAAAAGACAAGACTTAATAAATCAAAAAGAAGACCGTGGTCGTTGATCTTTCTGATCCTCGATCTCTCTGATTCTTAATGTCGACGTTCAAAAGCTTATTCCAATGATTTCATTTCTTCGTTTTTTTTTTCTTGCTCGAAGGTCTTGTAAATCTTCAGACAATCTCCTGAATTTTTTAGAGATCTTACAAAAAAAGAAGTTTCGGATCGTTGGTCTCTGAAGATCAATTCAAAGCCCTTCTTACAAAAAAAAGAAGTTTCGGATCGTTGGTCTCTGAAGATCAATTCAAAGCCCTTCTTACAAAAAAAAGAAGTTTCGGATCGTTGGTCTCTGAAGATCAATTCAAAGCCCTTCTTACAAAAAAAAGAAGTTTCGGATCGTTGGTCTCTGAAGATCAATTCAAAGCCCTTCTTACAAAAAAAAGAAGTTTCGGATCGTTGGTCTCTGAAGATCAATTCAAAGCCCTTCTTACAAAAAAAGAAGTTGGTCTCTGAAGATCAATTCAAAGCCCTTCTTACAAAAAAAGAAGTTTCGGATCGTTGGTCTCTGAAGATCAATTCAAAGCCCTTCTTACAAAAAAAGAAGTTGGTCTCTGAAGATCAATTCAAAGCCCTTCTTACAAAAAAAAAAGAAGTTTCGGATCGTTGGTCTCTGAAGATCAATTCAAAGCCCTTCTTACAAAAAAAGAAGTTTCGGATCGTTGGTCTCTGAAGATCAATTCAAAGCCCTTCTTACAAAAAAAGAAGTTGGTCTCTGAAGATCAATTCAAAGCCCTTCTTACAAAAAAAGAAGTTTCGGATCGTTGGTCTCTGAAGATCAATTCAAAGCCCTTCTTACAAGAAAAGAAGTTTCGGATCGTTGGTCTCTGAAGATCAATTCAAAGCCCTTCTTACAAAAAAAGAAGTTTCGGATCGTTGGTCTCTGAAGATCAATTCAAAGCCCTTCTTACAAAAAAAGAAGTTTCGGATCGTTGGTCTCTGAAGATCAATTCAAAGCCCTTCTTACAAAAAAAGAAGTTTCGGATCGTTGGTCTCTGAAGATCAATTCAAAGCCCTTCTTACAAAAAAAGAAGTTTCGGATCGTTGGTCTCTGAAGATCAATTCAAAGCCCTTCTTACAAAAAAAGAAGTTTCGGATCGTTGGTCTCTGAAGATCAATTCAAAGCCCTTCTTACAAAAAAAGAAGTTTCGGATCGTTGGTCGCTGAAGATCAATTCAAAGCCCTTCTTACAAGAAAAGAAGTTTCGGATCGTTGGTCTCTGAAGATCAATTCAAAGCCCTTCTTACAAAAAAAGAAGTTTCGGATCGTTGGTCTCTGAAGATCAATTCAAAGCCCTTCTTACAAGAAAAGAAGTTTCGGATCGTTGGTCTCTGAAGATCAATTCAAAGCCCTTCTTACAAAAAAAGAAGTTTCGGATCGTTGGTCTCTGAAGATCAATTCAAAGCCCTTCTTACAAAAAAAAGAAGTTTCGGATCGTTGGTCTCTGAAGATCAATTCAAAGCCCTTCTTACAAGAAAAGAAGTTTCGGATCGTTGGTCTCTGAAGATCAATTCAAAGCCCTTCTTACAAAAAAAGAAGTTTCGGATCGTTGGTCTCTGAAGATCAATTCAAAGCCCTTCTTACAAAAAAAAGAAGTTTCGGATCGTTGGTCTCTGAAGATCAATTCAAAGCCCTTCTTACAAAAAAAGAAGTTTCGGATCGTTGGTCTCTGAAGATCAATTCAAAGCCCTTCTTACAAAAAAAAGAAGTTTCGGATCGTTGGTCTCTGAAGATCAATTCAAAGCCCTTCTTACAAAAAAAAGAAGTTTCGGATCGTTGGTCTCTGAAGATCAATTCAAAGCCCTTCTTACAAAAAAAGAAGTTTCGGATCGTTGGTCTCTGAAGATCAATTCAAAGCCCTTCTTACAAAAAAAGAAGTTGGTCTCTGAAGATCAATTCAAAGCCCTTCTTACAAAAAAAAAGAAGTTTCGGATCGTTGGTCTCTGAAGATCAATTCAAAGCCCTTCTTACAAAAAAAGAAGTTTCGGATCGTTGGTCTCTGAAGATCAATTCAAAGCCCTTCTTACAAAAAAAGAAGTTGGTCTCTGAAGATCAATTCAAAGCCCTTCTTACAAAAAAAGAAGTTTCGGATCGTTGGTCTCTGAAGATCAATTCAAAGCCCTTCCATTCTATTTTTATGTGTAATACAAACGTATTCTTTGATCTTACCGTTTTCTTCGACGATAGTTCTCCTAAATCCCAACTTTGACGCGATCGTAGTATTGGAACTTACAAACGAAGCTTCAATCTTCAAACAAAGGTTCAGTCTTCAGAGGGTTCCAGCGAAATCATTCACATTTCCAAAAATAAGTTCGCTTGTTCTTGCACCCAAAAGGGTTGAAAATTACTTTCTACATCACTGGACTTAACTTACATATTTTTTTTTTTATAATTGGCGCGAGCTAAAGGGATTGGAACTACCCTTAAGTATTCTGTTGAAGACGACAGCACGGGCAGAAGATATCGAGGGAGAGATGGAACGGAGGTACCGGTGCGTGTTGCTTTTAAATGTCGTCATGTTATACTCAGATGGGAAAACTGAGTTTGGAAGAGTATTCCATATTCGTGTGCTGCGGCTAAAGAATGAGTCTCTAAACTTTACCGTACGATGAGTAAATATTGAAAGCTCGATCACCATCAACGTTCATCAAGTTACGCTCCTAAGAGTCTACGATAAACTTTCATTCTTCGTGGCAGTTCATTAGCAAGGCTAATAGTTTCTTTCCAGGCCGATCTTCAACAAAATTTTCGGCTCTGAAATGAGAGCTCGGCCTTAAAGTTTATGAAGACAGATTTGAATTTAATTACTGTAAGATCAAAAATTGACAAAAAGGACAGTAATAATGACGTTTTCGGCGAAAGTGTTTTATTACAAGAACTGTGTCTAACATTGTACATGCGAAATTTATTTGATAAACTTAGCAAATGAAAAATACAGTATTTTGGATTTTCGAAGATTCGTGTGAGTGTATTAGTGACCGAATCAGTAGAGTGTTTTTATTCATTTTTGGTTCTAATAATTAATAGACTTTTATGACTCTTTCTATGGTCCCATCTTCAAACCGAGGAACTAACGAACCTTACCAGCGCTTGTTTTAGGCTGTCGATTCTCTGATCTTGGTAATGGGGGCTTGATGGCTCAGATCAATTTCTCTTTGAAGTTTTAGTTCTTAAAAAATTGGATCGAAGAAATGATTTAGATTAGTCCGATCCTTTCGCTAAACATAAGCTTCAAAAGGTTTTAATTTGTTTTTCTTTTAGAAAGATCGATCCACTGATCTTGATCAAGCATTGCAAAGTTGGGACTGAAAGTCTATGGGTCCACTAGTATAAAAAAATAAAATGAAAAACAGAAAGAAAAGTTAAGGAATGAATCATTGCTTTTCTGGACATCTAGGGCAATAAATGGTCATCTATTCTTACCAGACTTTAATCTGATGGGTAATTTGTGGGAATATTTTGATAAGCATGTCCTTTAACGGCAGTTTATAAGGAAAATATCATCGACGACGATTTTAGTGGATGAATCGCACGAAACTCTTGTCGAATCGATTTAAAAAATCAATAGAATCAACGCAAAGTTATTTCAAAGCTATTTTGTATACCTACAGCGTGAAGAAGCTAAGCTCTGGCCCTGTATGGGCTGTTACGTCGACTATTTATTTTATTTATTTATTTTGTATACAAAATTATAAAGCTCAAATCGCAACGGCGCGTTCGGCCGGTCTGACTTTGACATTTGAAGTAGAATACACGTAGAAGCATTGTACAAATCGAAATAGCGCGGTCGGACGTTGCAACTTCGCAGATCGTAATATCGTAAGCCTGACCGACTGGGTCTACTTTCTACTCGCTTGTGCGTTTGACAGATGTGTGTAATTTCTTTTATTTATAGACGAAATTTGAATGCGGAAAGGCGATTATTTGAGTAAATAAGAATTGCTTTTGATTTCAGTTTCAAAATCAAATTTTTTTCTTACAAAATTTGTTTGAAAAATTTCGACGATAAGCTGATTTAGGGAAAACTAACGAGCTAACTAACAAGCTTCATTTCGATTTGAAAAATTGAGTGAGGCGCGCGTTGACATTCTTTTTTGTAAAGTCGATAAAACGCGTACCAACGCCTGTCAAAGTCCGACCGACCGAACGCGCAATTGCGATTTGGGCTTAACAGTCTTATTGTTAGCTTTGAGTTTTTGATATTTTTATTAGGGTGTACACTTTTTTTTGACTCTAGAAAAATTTACTTATTTTGGTTATCTTTCTGTTTAAGTCTTATTGTTGAATCTACTGTTATAATTCTTCTTATAACTTTTAGAAAATAAACAAAAATTTTCAAAACTAAAAAAAAGTTCAAAAATCGGACGACCAGAACTTTTTTAGAAGAATTTGAATGCGCAAAACATGTGGGCTAATGCTGCTTGCGGTTTGGCCAAAACTAAATAAGACGTCTGTCTGTCTCCCATTTTAAAGCCTTCGACTACCTTTTCAAATATTTAAAATTTGCTCGTTTACTTCACATGTTCCTTTGCCGTTTTTGAAGACAAGTTGCGAATAAAATAAGTTGAGCTTAAGTGTACTTTTAATCTTGAAAGTGGGTTATAACTTTCAAAGTAATGAGAACCGTTAGAAGTTCCTTTTTTTTTCACAACATGTTAGAAGTACGTGTCTTTAAGAACTTTAAGGTCTTATTTCTGTCAGAATTGTAGTCCTTCACCTTAAATTAGTTAGCCCACTGCTTCACGACCCAGTCATTCGGTTATAATTAACAGTAATTCCTGTGTAGATGTCACGATAGTCTTACAAATTATCCCTAATCCACGGCCAAGCATCTTTCACCGGCACTAGGTTGATTACCACATGGTCTATCCCTTCCACAAGTAGGTCACCACTCTCACACATCTCTCCCCTTAATTACTCCGGCCATCTTTTGCCCCACGGCTTCTCGAATTATCTCTCATTCCGACTAATTACTTTGTAGATGATGCAAATTGCTTTCATTTGCGCTGTGCGATTGCACTTCGCGGCATCTTATCGCTTCAGTTCTGCACTCCGCACGGCTTAGCCGGGTCCAGCTTTAGAAAATCGCAGCTAATGTGTCACCAGAGCAGATATCTCCATGGCTGGCGTTCTAAATTCTGCAGCAAACAATAACAAAGAGAATTTCATTTCCATTCTTTTGGTGATAATAAAATTATGGTGACAGTCGAATGTGTTGGGGTCGTAACGATGCGATTGTAAGTGCGCGCATGTACCATGTCACTTCGAGATAATTCGACGCCGCCGCTGTTGGTTGTCGTTTACGTCCCGCGTCGTCGACGTTCACAATAATAACAAATGATTAATACACGACACAATGGCGGGCGGATAGTATGGCGGCTGCTGACGCCGTTCGATGATTGCACAAAGATACGCAAAAAAAAAAAAAGATTGGAGTGTGGTCTCTATGGTACCGTGGCTTCGCTTGTTTGTGTCGCGATGTTTTTGTGTTTTTTCATGAATGAATGGCAAACGAGGTAACGTGATATATGGGGTCGTGTGTAAGCTGCTTGACATGGGTTAGTTTTCAATCAAAACAGCGCGAAGTCGAACGAAATAAAAAAAGTGCGCAGTTGGCGGTTCTCAGGATGTTGTCGTCGTCGTTGTAGTTGTCGTCGTTTCGGTGGAAGTAATGAGATTTAGAGGTGATGTGAAGATGTGCTTTCAAGTGACCAATTCAATCTCGCTGACAGGCGGTTTGAGAATTGAGATAAAATGAGTGCGGGAGATGAGTTGGGGAGACCCGCGCTTTGTTTGTCGGGTTCAAGTGGAATTTAAAGGACTTGGGTGGTTTCCTTTTTCAAACTTCATTATTATTCTTACATAGAAAACATTTTGCGGTCGTTTTTGAGTCCTAGATGTAACTGATATGGCAGTGGCGCCCAACGTTTTACTATGAAAGCTCTTCTACCTGCCATTTTTTTGTTTGTGATTTTGAAAAAAATTAGACGGTTTCAAAATTAGACGATTTTGAAGCTGCAATCTAAGACATCTAACACCTTTAGCCTTTGGTAAGCTAACACAAGATGTCAGACTTAGGCTGAGATGTACCGTAAGATCGTCGAGGGTTCTTTTATATCTTTCATTAAATATAAGAACATGTTCCAAATTAGCCCTATATTGACCGTCACCACAATTTTCCAGTCAGACCTATTTAAACAGACAAAAGGGCGCTCAGTGCTAGCTGTTGGTGTTTATGACACCCTTGAAGCCCTTTAAGTAATGCTTAGTAAAATTTCTATAGGCCAAAAGTCGGAATTTTATACAGGTATTTTATACAGGTCCGATGTTAGAGCCAAGAAAATCGCTCCTAATGCTTTAAACATTATAAACCTTCAAAAGTTGCCTCATATCATTCTTAGATTAAGACAAAATCATTGTACATGCGTCGTTAATTGAAATACAACATGATTCTGGAGCTTAAGACGCGCAAAGAAATAATATGGCGCCCATTGCCTTAACTATGACTACTTCTGCGCCTTGTAGACATTCAAATGGTTCTTTGTATTATTTCCAATTTAAGAAGAAATCGTTCTACATGCGTCGCAAGTTTGTTTGTACCATGGTTTTTGAGTTAAAATCGTAAAAGAAATAAAATGGCGCCCAATGGTTTGATTGTGACTTGTTCTATGCAATTCAGACTTTCGAATGTTCGGAATAATCCTAATTTAATAAAAAAGCATCCTACATGCGCCGCAAATTGCTATGTACCAGGCCTAGAGTTCAAGTCGTATAGACAAAGTACAATGGCATCCAATGCTTTGGTCGCGGCTATTTTGGGGTGTTGCAGTCCTTCAAATACTATGAAAAGAGGTAAAAAATCTGCAAATTCTACTTGAACAAGGCGAAAAATCGTCCGATACCTTATTTCAATATCATCTTAGCCCGGATGGCGCCCAACCTTTGTTCATACAAGACTGAGTCTTGATCAGGTTAAGAAAACATCAACCCACAAGCATTGAAGGGCTGCCCCCGTGGCAAATCCACAAAGTCAAACGACGATTTCTGCTATCGTCTTACGACTTACGTCTTACGTCTGTTCACAAGCAGTTCGCTGGCCACGACATCTGTCGTCATATTCTCGTGAACTGCTGACACACGAGTCGACCCGCAAAGAAAAAAAAAAAAAAAAATAAAAAATAAACAAACACCATTTTGTCTTTTTTTTTCGAAGGACTTACCTCACTCCCAACTCCTAGTGCTTCGCGACGGAATTCATTTACGTAGCGCAATTTGTAAATTTTTGCGAGCTTGTCAGAAAGGGTGGTGGCGTCAAAGTGACAGTTTCGTGTGACCATCAGTCGGGTGTGTGTGTCGTTTATTGCTTCCTGCGGTGTCTTCCCTCCCTTTTTCTTTGTTTTTCTTCTTGCATTTAGTTGCACCGAGAGAGAGAAAACAAAATAAAAAAACTTCCCCACACAACGACGTAGCCGTAGTCGTCAGAGCACAGAAGAAGAAGACTTTGAAGTGTTTCCACTTCCACTGAAGCGAACAGACAGACGCTAGCGAGACGCGTTAGAGTTGCGCTAATTTTTTTAAATTGCTTAATAGACACACTAAATGGGGTGTGGACGTGAAGAATTGATTTTTCATGCGAAAGGCGATAAAACGTAGACACGCTCTCGTTCGCCAGAGCGCGACACAAGTGACTTTTTGTGTCTGGACAAACATGAAAATGGTGTGTCGTTGTTGGGGTTTTTTTTTGTCGTTGATTTGACACATCAGCCGGGCGTTTCATTGATTGGTGAATCATTGGCCTTTTTTTTTTGGGGGGGTGCAGGATGGATGAGTGCGTTCTGCGGGGTTTGAGTGGGGTAATCAGATGACGTTGGATGGTGGCGATGTTGTGGTTGGGGTTTCTCGATGGAGCAACTCACTCGCGATTTTTGCGGTCGTCGAGTCAATTTTCTTCGTTTGGGTTTCTGAATAACTTTGACAGAATTTGCATCTGTAATGCGTTTTGTCTGAATGGGGTTTGAAATCATGATAAAATACGTTGTGCCATTTTGTAGCCAAAAAAACAGTCAAAGTTGAATAAATCTGTTGACATTTTGACAGAAACTCATTATCTCGGTTCAGTATTTCAAGCAAAACAACTTCAAAAAAAAAAAAACATTTCTTTGAGTGATTTTGATTACCACCATCGCTGTAGCCTTTTGTACGCCAAATGAAGCCTTGCAAAAATCTTTTCCAAGATCCGAAGAGGACGGAAGCAGTTTAAAGGGGTCAGTTTTAAGTTCATGTGGGACTTAAAGGCTCTTTTGATAACGAGAGCTAGGTGCAGGGCGCCAAAAAAAACGAGCATAGAATGAAAAGTTGGCCTTCTTTCGATTCCTGCTGTTCCTAATTAAACTTCGAAAACTTGCTAATGAAACAAGATCGTTGCGCTTTGAGCTATTGTGAAAGGGGGTCAAATTTTATCGCTTCGTGGGCCAAGTTTTAAGCATTTTGCCTTGATCTGATGGCTAGAACGCCGATAAGAGCAGTTTAAAGATTATCCCTCAAAACTCTTGACAGCAGCAGCGTTTTACGACAGCTCTGCTGCATTTTTAACACCCAAATTTCCTAAAAACTCCAGAAAATTCATTTTTGGGTGGTCTGGACCTAGGGGTCGAACTGGTTTCGACTGCTTTTTGTCTCAATAAAACGAAACACCGCTCTTGCACTAAAAATTCTGTTCTATTTGTAAAAATATCGTGAGATTCGTTGTTGTGTCGAAAAATGTAAAATTTTTAACCGTTCAGCTTTTAAATCTTCTTCTTGTTTTTCTTTACCAGCATGTTCCACTGAAGGGGTTACGGCCCGCATGTTCCACTAAAGGGGTTGCAGCTCTTAAATTGCATCCCAAAAGTGTTTTCCACATTTTTCTGTATTTCCTTCGATTTTGTAATGCAATTCGAGCTTTGATGATCAAAGCTTCAAGCATCAAAGCCTCATAAACCACCAATCAGTCTTCGTCTTAGGTCAAAAAAGTCCGTCCAGTGACGTCTTGCTACTGAATCCAGTCGACAGCATTTAGAGGAAACCCAAAAAGCCCTTTAACCAAGCCTTTGCTTTTGAATTCAGTGGTCAGCTTTCATTTAAGGTCTGAACAGTCTGTCCGTGAAGTTACCTCCTCTGAATTCAGTGACCAGGCTCAGTTTTGAGGTCCAAAAAGTCAGATACCCGAATGCTTGCTTTTGAATCCAGTCGACAACTTTTAGAGGCAACCCAAAAAGTTTTTTAACCAAGCCTTTGCTTTTGAATTCAGTGGCCAGCTTTCATTTAAGGTCTAAAAAGTCTGTCTGTGAAGGGACCTCCTCTGAATTCAGTGACCAGTTTTGAGGTCCAAAAAGCCAGATACTCAAGTACTTACCTTTAAACCCAGTTGACAGACCTAGTTTAAAGTCCTGAAAATCCATCGTCTAAGCCCCTGCTTCTTAACCTAGACACCAGCCCTCCTTTGAGGGCCTAAAAGTCTGTCCCAGACAATGAAAATGTTGTAGGACGTGGTCTGTCCATGTGTGGTATTTCAATTTAAATGTTTTTTATTAGAAATGTCACAAAGTAGACTCGATGCAACCATTTTTCTCTCATTATCACGTTCAAGTGAAGTAAAAAAGCCATGGCCCCAATTGTCAACTTTGTGGCATCCCACTTCATTTGGTCGTTTCTGTAAAAACTCGCACTTTTTCCATCGCTTTTTTCTGTGAACACGTTTTCATTTTTAGAATTTCAACCAAGCCATGGAAAAATTCGTAAAACCGAACTGTCCTCTAAGCCCCTTAATTCAGAGAGCAAAAGTTTTTGAAGCCCAAAAAGTCAGTTTTCCAAGTGCTTACTTTTGAACCAAATTGCCAGACCTCGTTTACGTTCCAAAAAATCTGCTTTCGAAGTCCCTGTTTCTGAATTCAGAGACTTGCTTTTATTTAAAGCCCAAAGAGTCCACCTTCTCAAGACATTGACCTACAGAATCCCGTCGAAATGCTTCAGAATCTAAGATCTGTCACAGCGCCTATCAAAATCGCCCTGCTTCCCTCTCTATCTGTCACTTTCGAGCTCGTTATCGACGCTTTTCAACGTCAGTTTCAGTTTCCAAGCGCTCTCCTTCAAAACGTCATCAAACCACCTGTCAAATCTGACACCTGTCAATCTGGTTCCTGATTCAACTTTTAGCAACTTTGTTGTCTCAAAGAAAATCCTCGAATGCAAAAATTTCCCGCCTCTCGTCAGTTTTAGTTTCTAAACGCTCTCCCCCGAAACGTCACTAAAACCACCTGTCAATCTGGTTCCTGATTCAACGTCACTCTTAGCAACTTTGTTGTCTCAAAAAAAAATCCCCGAATGCAAAAATTCCCCGCCTCTCTAGACTTTACGTAAATAACCAGCGCGACAAGAATCCGGTCGACAAAAACACACAAAAACACACAAAAACATCTACACATTCATCGCCTGCCCTGAAACCAGATCATTACGTGCCCCTTGTGTCGCGTCTCATCTGCCAGTAGTCAACAAACAGAGCTACACGGTCACAGCAAAAAAAAAAAAAAAAAAAAAAAAAAACGAGAACGTCGCCGCGTATTTCATTCACAATTATCACATCCGATTCATGAATTAAAAATACGCGCGACAAGAGAACGCGCTGCATCCCGCCGGCCGCTCGGTCGCTATCTCTCGTCGACGAGAGAGAGAGAGAGAGAGAGATCCGCACGCCGGCCGCGTCTCTAATCCAATGGAACGGCCGACGCCACCACATACACCGCAATGTTGACAAATCTAATTTAGCACCGCCGCGTAAGCCGCGTATCCGCGCTGTCACCGTCATCGGGCAAATATTTGCCTCGAATCTGTCGCAGTCGCGCATCGCGTGAAATGTATCTCTCTCTGAATGAACTTCAGAAAAAAAAGATGTCGTGAATTCTTTTTTTTTTTTTTTATCTAAATCCCCTTGGCATGAGAAAAAGAAACGCAGCACAGGAAGACGACGGTCGACGTCGGACGATTGACGGGGGCCGTGTGCTGTTTGCGAAAGATAAGCGCGAGCCCGAGCGGGGGTCTTATCAGCGCGCGCGCTACTGACTCCCTCTCTCTCTCGATAGAGGCGGAGAAGCGGATGTTGCGTGTAACAGAGCCGATGCGTGTGCGTGCTTAATTGCGGGGGTATGATGTAACATCTCGATGAGAGATTTTTGGGTCCCTGCCTGGACCGGACCCCCGCTCTCTGCTTATCGCACGGGGTCACTCAGAGGGGCAGCAGAAAAAAAGAACGTCCAGCTTAGTTCCCGTCTAATTGAGTGCGTCGAACGTGTGTGTCTGTATGTTGGAGGGTAATCCGGGGGGAGAGACGATTAATTCTCTGCCTTATCGTCGACGATGCTCTGGGACGTGACTAAGGCGGCAGTTTGGACCGCTCCTCGGACATTTGAGTGTCACAATTTTTTTGTTGTTTTGTTTTTGAAGCCGAGCAGAGGGTGTCTCAAAAAAGAAGACATCAACGGGGGGTGGGAAAAGGTCGTCAAAAATTGATTAAGTCTCAAAGAATGCCAAAGACGGGATGGAGGGGGGGATTAATCACCAACGGATGGCCGATTTAATTTGGATTTTCTCTGGCAGTTCAAGGGGACCAAGTGTTGTCAAGTGTTTGTGTTATCTACACTCTCGAGAGGTGTTGTTGGTTTGTTCACAATCGAAGACGAATGAAAAAGGACTTTGTTCTTTGGAAATGTGATGAGGAAATCCTTTAAGTCGTTCGATGAGAAAAGTTTCTTATCTTTTCGATAGCGGGAGGAAAGACGCTGAATTTGTTTTCGATGAATCGCAATAATATTCTTGCTGTGGATGTACCATCGTTCCTCTTAAAAGTGGTCAATTTAGTACTTAAAGTCGAGAAGAGGGTGTTGACTGTCCTAGACGATGGAAAAAGTCGTAGTAGGTGGTCTGTCGATATTCAATTAACTTGCTTTTGTTTAGAAATGTCACAAAGTAGACTCGAAGCAATCCTTTTTCTCTCATTAACACGTTCAAGCGAAGTAAAAAAATCATGGTCCCGATTTCCAACTTTGTGGCATTCCACTTCAGTTGATATTTTCTGCAAAAAGTCGAACTTTTTTTTCATTTTTTTTTTCTTTTTCTGCTAACACGTCTTCATTCTTAAAATGTCGACCAAGCCATGGAAAACTTCATTAAACGGAACTAAACAAATCATGGTCCTAGCTTACAGCCTTGTGGGATCTCGTTGTGGAATATAAGCTCTTTTTCTATCTTTTTTCATTGTGAACATGGGTTTAGGCTTAGATTTTCACTCTAAGCACGAAATACCCGTAAAAATAAACTGAACAAATTATGGTCCCAACTGACAGCCTTGTGGAACATCGTTTTAATAAAAGTCCAACGTTGCGTCTTCGTCTGCATGTCATAATCTTTCTTAAAACATTTTTTTGCGAATAAAGAATTCACTATTCTTTTTACCGGAAACGGCCATTTTGGAATGGTTCTTTTCCTATATTTTCTGCTCTGAACATCGAAGGGTAACATACTCAAATAATCGTCTTTCTAAAACCGATCTTGTCAGTTACTTATTCTTAATTTTTAGAACTTATTTCTTCTTCTCTCTCTTCTTTCTTTCTTATTTCACTTATAATAAAAGTGTTCTGCATTAGACACTGAAAAACAAGGCAGGGACTCATTGCAGAGTCTTGTGTTAGCCCACCCTAAGTCGTTAGCGATCCAATGAATGCGATTCTTCGTTGTAAATCTCTTTTTTTCACTCATTTGTGACAATTTTAGTCCCTTTCCAATCTAAAATGGGGTTTTGTTGAGCAATTTTTTATTTCAGTGATGCCAAGTTTCGAATCCAGCAGATATCGTAAAAGCATTTGTTTTTAAAGAAGAACAACTTTCTTAGGAATCAAATTTATTTATTACAGATACAAAAAAAAACGAATTAAAAAAAAAAAAAAAACTGCCGTAATCTACTCGCCACGTAACGCAACGTAAACCCCCCAAAAAACAATCAACTGAAACTCAACAAAACGACCCTCAAAAAGCGATGAAATTTGCAAAGTGATACCAAAATATTGCTCAATCCAATGAAGGAGAACTAAACAATTGTCTCCCTCGCTCTTAAAATAAAAAATCAAAATTCGCGCGCGAAAAAACTAAAGAAAAAGAAAAACAACTCATAAAAGAAACTTTCAAAAAACCAAGAAGCGTAGAAATTTTTCATTTTATTTTAACCTCTTTTTGGTTTTTCGGACAAAAGCATGGTACGCACGAATGTTTCCAGTACAGTACCGGAACAAAAACATAACCACACGAATCTTAATAATGCGGTAACACACAATAATAACAACAGCGGTAGCAATAATAACAATAACAACAGTTCGAGTAGTAAACATAATTTTCAAAGCGGCAACAAGGCAATCACTCAAGTAGGGATGGTTATAGGCGTGCAACAACAACAACAGCAGCAACAACAACAACAACATTATCCACGACATCATCAGCAATCGTCACCAGATGCTTCGTCATCCCTACCGGCGTCACCGCCGCTCATTCAACAAACGCCAACGCCACCTCAGGGCGCTACTTTAGTACCGCCCTGTGCCGTGCATCACCCTCAGCAACATCAGCAACACCAGCAGCAACAATTGGCCGTTATGCAAATGCAAATGCAACTGCAGGGTGGCGTAGCAATGAATCACCATCAGTTGCACCATGCCCCGCCACCGCCACCGCATCACCACGCCATTCACCCGCACCATCATCCGCCGCCACCGCAACCGCAACAGCAGCAGGCGGCCGGTCAACAGCAACAGCAACAACAACAGCAGCAGCAGCAACAGCAATCGCAGCAGCAGCCCCACGAGAATGGTCACGGTCCTAATGGTGGCGCTGGTGGCGGTGTTGTGAATGGGAACGTGAATGGCGGCGCAATGAACGGTGTTGTGGCTACTACGGCACCGCCTCCGCCGAATGCCGGACCACCACAGCCACCGGCTCCTACGCCAGTGTACATTCAGTATCCGGGAGAGTTCTATCCGACCGCCGAGTACTACATACCGCATCACCACGATAATCGGTGCCCGACCCATCACCAGCCGATGTGTACTATGCCTTCAGAATTTGGTAAGAGAAATAATTTTTTTTGTTGTTGTTTGGTTGTACAATTTATTGAAAACGAAAATGTGAAAAAAATTTGTACACCAATTAATTGGCAGCACTACTGTGTATTGAGTGCTGCCATTGACAGATGTCACTGTTTCGCAGTTAGTTTCTGGTTAATAAGGAACAAGCTTAAATTGTATTCCTTTTATTTTAACTGTTTATGTCGCAAATAATTTCTTTTTTACCCTTGAGGGTTAATAGCAACGGGGAAAAATGGACTTAGCTGAGTTCAAAGAAGCCCTATTTTCTGTGAATATCTCTTTGTAGCACTTTTTTGACAGTTCGTGATAAAATTCTTTTTACTTGACAAGCATCATCTTCTTTGCCCGCATGTTCCATTAAAGGGTTTGCGGGGGCAGTGCAAGCAGGAGAGATCTGCAGGCAACCCGATCCTCCGCCGCCGACTCTAACTCCTCGGGGTGTATGCCCAAGCGTAACCAGGCGAGCTTTTGGACTTGATCCAACCATCTCATCCTGGGTCTACCGAGCGGTCGCCTACCCGTCGCCTACTTGACAAGCTTTTCAGTTCATGATCAGTCCATGAACCGCGGTGTGTGTGAACCATTCCTTTATCTCTGGAATGTCGGAGTCATGATTTTATTTTAGTGGGGCAACTGTCCCATTTATTTGCTTAAGTAAGTGAACCAAGAAACTTAACCCAACTTATAAACTAGCATGAATATTAACCCATTAAAGGTTAAGGCATAGCCTTGATTCCATCGAACTTCCTTAAAACTCAAAAGATGTATCAGGGCTCAGCAAATGTCACTTTTATTTTGACACCTCATTTTAGCAGTATCGAGGCTCATCAAATTTAATTTTTATTTTGACACCTCATTTTGGCAGTATCAGGGCTCAGCAAGTGTCATTTTCATTTTGACACCTCATTTTGACAGTATCCGAGGTCAGCAAATGTCATTTTTATTTGACACTTAATTTTGACAGCTTGTGTCTAAACAATATCGTGGAATTAACAAACTGAACTAAAACATTCCCAGTCTGTTCTCTTTTCACTGCCTTGAAAAACGTCAGATTTGACAAATGTCACGTTTATTTTGACAGCTTCTAACTCACGACGTGTTCTTATTAAGCTTTTCCAGTCCCTAAGCATCTTAAAGCGGTATGGAAAGAATATTATTCAGTTTTGTTTTCTTCAGTCAATGCGAAGTGTCACTGTTTGACAGCTTCTTAATTTTGACAGCTGCCCGATTTTGGCAGCTCCTTAAGACAGCTGCTTAGTTTTTATTAAGTTTTTCTTTAGTTCCTAAACATATTAAAGCGGTGAGGAAAAAAAAGTTGTTCAGTTTGTCTTCAGCAGCCAGTGCAAAGTGTCAAAATGTTTGACAGATGCCTAATGACAGTTGCCTAATTTTGTCAGCTCCTGAAGACAGCTGCTTAATTTTAGCAGCTCCTTAATTTGGACAGTTCTCATCTGTCACTCTTCAACTATCTGTCAATTACACACAATTTTCACCTCGAGCGACGACATCTCCAACATTTTCAAAAGACTAGTCCCTATTTCACCCACACGACTGACATGTGTAAACGTTGCCAAAACTGACGCAGTACTATTAACGCCCTTTTGCAGCTTCAGCCAAATTTAGCTCACGACACATTTTTGCACTCCAAAATGACCATGGGACAAGTGGCGCATCTCAAACTGTCGATGCAACTGTCGCCTACGAGGTGCCAGCCCCGAAAACTGCGACACAACTTGCCCAGAAAATTAAAAACATTTCGGTCTCTGTGTGTGTTCTCAACAAGAATCGTTCCTCGTTATTTTTTGTTTTTTTTTTGTGCTCGCCGTCTGGTCTTCGCCTTCATCGTGTGTGCATCGACGCCTGAGGCGGGGCGGGTTATAGCGAAACAGTAAACAGAACACGCTCTCTCCTCGCCAATTTCTCCTTGAATCGCCACTCTTGTGCATGTCTGCGGTTCGTCTTCTTGTTTGCAAACAAAATAAACTCATTTCCCCGGCCATTCTTTTATCGTTAATTGCATTTCCATCCCCCCGAAGTGGGCAAAAAGAAACCTCTCGAAACAATAAATCGATACATGCGCGCGGCATTGGCACAAACACACACACACACACACTCGCGTCTCAACTCGTTCGATAATAAACACATTTAATTAATCTTTTAATTACCATCAATTAGCATTTAATTATGTGACCACATCGCTCTGCCTGTCAGTGGGACTGAACTGTTCCCATTTTTCCTTCAGTGCCACTGAAAGAGGGGATTTTGGGTTTTTTTTTTTTTTTTTTGGTGCGTTTCACGCTCGAGTTGTAATCGAATTAACACGGGTTGAGTTGATGTGCGTTAATTGGACGACAAGCGACAGACAACGGTCGCACAAGTGCGTTAAGCGACAGACAACGGAAGGCTCACTATGAAACTTGAGACTTGAAACTTCGTTTTTTTCGTTTTTTGTTTTTCATTAAATTTCCCCTTCCCTGACTAATCGTGTTTTTAGGGGGAACACAGCCCTCTGGTTGTGAAGCGTAATTAATGACGCCATTCAGAGATTAGGACAAACTGACACCTACTCGGGGGGATTATGACAACCCTTTGGGCGAGTGCATGCGGAGCATGGCTTCCCTTGCTCGGCAGAGGGCGGTTATTTGAATTTGTGATTAGTTTTTAGTTCACAGTTTTTTTTTTTTGGTTGGGAGGTGGGGCCAGTAAGCTGGGATTTCGTTTTCTAATTCGGTTTTTCAATTTGTTCGAAGGGTCGTCGGATGACAAAAGGGATCGACGTTATTTAGTTTCTTTTGATTTGTATCGGGTGTCAATTTGATAGATTGATGGGATGGGGTGTGTTCTGCTATGAAAATTGGGGGGTCTTACGAAAGTAGATTGAAAACTTGGGTGGGTTTCCAGTCTGCGGATGGTTTTTTTGTCGGTCTCTGAGCGGATTTAACATTAAAAAATGCATGGAGTTCGATTTCAATAATCAGTTTTTGAATTTTTTTTCGAAGTTTTGATCATTTTTTTAGTGCCCTACGACTATTTCGGACACTAGACAAAGGTTAGAAGCTAAAATTTCCATTTCTTTTGAGTACCCTAAGCTCGCTTTTGAGGTTTATCGACTTTTACAAAAGCAAGTGTTAAAGTTTTCGAATGCCTGAAGACGGTTTCTAAGCACGTTTTGAAAATTCGGTACACTTAGGCCCAAGCTAGGCCCATTGTGCTGCCAACCATCTTTTGGGACTGTCGTTTTGAAAACTGAGCCATCATATTCCGAAACTTTTTAGCGTTTTGTGTTCGTTTTTGAATGTTCCCACAAGCTGAACATTAAAATTTCAAACTTTTGAAAGCCCAGTGACGGTTTGCTAGTCCTAATTACGGTTAGAAACGTAAGTTTGGGAGTCTTTTTGATAGCTGAGCAACTATATTTTGGAACTTTTTAGGGTTCTGTGTTCGTTTTTGAATGCTCCCACAAGCTGAACATTGAAATTTCAACATTGTGCTGCCACCCATCTTTTGGGACTGTTTCTATGTCTATTTGAAAACTGAGCAACTATATTTTGGAACTTTTTAGAGTTCTGTGTTCGTTTTTGAGTGCTCCCACAAGCTGAACATTAAAATTTCAAAATTTTGAAAGCCCAATGACGGTTTTCTAGTCCTAATTACGGTTAGAAACGTAAGTTTGGGAGTCTTTTCGAAAGCTGAGCAACTATATTTTGGAACTTTTTAGGGTTCTGTGTTTGTTTTTGAATGCTCCCACAAGCTGAACATTGAAATTTCAACATTGTGCTGCCACCCATCTTTTGGGACTGTTTCTATGTCTATTTGAAAACTGAGCAACTATATTTTGGAACTTTTTAGAGTTCTGTGTTCGTTTTTGAGTGCTCCCACAAGCTGAACATTAAAATTTCAAAATTTTGAAAGCCCAATGACGGTTTTCTAGTCCTAATTACGGTTAGAAACATAAGTTTGGGAGTCTTTTCGAAAGCTGAGCAACTATATTTTGGAACTTTTTAGTGTTCTTTGTTCGTTTTTGAATGTTCCCACAAGCTGAATATCAAAATTTCAATACTTTTTGAAAGCCCAATGTTGGTTTCTTAGTCCTTATAAAGGTTAGAAACATGAGTTTGGGAGTCTTAAGACAGTTTCTAAGTTTTTACGGACGCTGAGGGCTTCAATTCCGACAGTTTTCAATATTTCAAAACCAGCTTAGAGCTCTGCCACAGGCTGTGCAACAAATTTTCAATACTTTTGAGTGCATTGAAATAAATTTTAAGTCTGTTTGCAGGCTAAGCAGTCCTTTACGTATCGATGATCAAAATTTAAACAAAGTTTGGAGTATTTTCAAATGTTGAAAACACAAGTTTTAAAACTTGTCTGTGTTTTATGATAAACTTAGGCTTTTGTCAAAGGCTAGATACAGGCTTACATAACTTTTGAATTTGTCGACATTGCTTTTAAATCTCTTTGGCTGTAGAGCGTCAGGATTTGAGGGCTTTCCATGATAAGCTTAGGCTTTTATCAAAGGCTTGATGTATGATTGCATAACTTTTGAATTCATCGCCATTGTTTTTGAATCTTTTGGAGGGCTGAGCGCCTGGATTCCTACGTTTTCCAGATTCATGGGATTGATTCTGAGTCAATGCTTAAAGCTGAACATCTAAATTTCAACATTTACAGACACCTAAGTCTGTTTTTGAAATTCATCGAGGGTTAGAAATGTTAATTTTGAACTTCTTGAGTGTTCTGGAACTGATAACAAACGTTGTCGAAGGTTCTTACCATAAATTTCAATCCTTTTACAAACTTTAAAACTGCTTCTGAGTCTGACCGAGCGTTGTGTACTCAAATTTCAACCATTCTTGCGTTCCCTAACACATTTTTTAACAATTTCGATATCTGAATACGACGTTCATCGTACGAAACGTACGAAATTCTACACTTTCGGGCTATTTGAGACTTTTTTTGAGTCTTTTCAGGGAGAAAATTCAACTGCTGACCCTATTTTCAATAATTTGAAGTGTCTTAGGACTGCCTTCAAACCTTTTTTAAACGTTGGGCTTCTTGATTTCAATACAAGTCCGGCGTTAACTGGTTTGACTTCATAGAAACACAAACCGTTCAAAAAACAAACCCACTGCAACTGCTGCATCTGTCTTCTTGCAAAACAAATAAATTCCTCAAAAAAACACCCACCCCAACAGCCAACCGTGTGGCACCCCACCCCAAATTTCCATTTCATGGTGTATCCCCAAACGTCATGTCTTTCTCCGAATACTAAGGACCTCCCAGAACATCTATCATCCAGGATCATCTCATCCAATCCCATCCTGGCGAGCCTTGAAATCATCCACCCCACTCTTCGCCCACAAACCGAACGAAAAACAACATCAAAAGCGACTCCCCAAGGACAGAAGTAGATTTCCATACGGACTCTCTCTACATAAACACGAACGAAAATTTGTTTATTCGATTACTCCGCCGGGTCGCCTCAAAATGAAACGCCGCCAAGGCAGCTGACGTCCGTATCGATTTTTGCCGCTTTCTCCTCCTCCGTGTAATTGTTTCAACAGATCACGAGTCGCTCTTGTCGCTCCCGACAAAATTTGATATCGCACTCCGTGATGACACATTAGTTCAACAACCGGATGCAGCGTGTGCATCTGGAACGCCCCCCAAGCCCGGTCGAGCGTCGACTGCATCACAAAGTCAACGTCAACGTCAACGTCGAGCGTTGGGTCTTTCCCTCATCTCAGTCCGGCCGGAGGGAGGCAGCTTCGTTGTCGTGTTCCATTTTCCTCGAAGCCCTCGGAGCGCGCATAATTAAATTATTTAAAGCAGAACAAATAAAAACAAAATTCAATTATTTATGTCCTCTCTCTCTCTGTCGGAGGAGTAGCGGGCGAGGGCGGAACATCGATGGAGAAGGGCTGGAGTTTAATTTAATTGCTCTGAGGGGCGCGCTGAGTGCTGAGTGCGGGACACCTCGCTTCGAGCGAGGAGAGGGGGAGGCCCACAACAAAGTGGAACATGATTATGGCCGTGTTTTTGGCCTTTGATCATTGATTCCACCCGCCGCCCGTCGTCGTCAGTGCTGAAGGAGGAAGTGTAGACTCCCATGCGGGTGCCGCCACCGCCCGCCGTCGTCGACATCGTTGCACTGACAGACCCGAGCCATCTGCTGCAGCACCCGACGACGAACAAACACACAGACTTTAGCTCGTCGATTAAGACCGACCGACGACCAGTGTAAAAAGGGAAAGACGACGCTCAGTGACCTTTTGACAATTTGACTGATGGCATTTGGAATGAAGATAAATAAAAGCTCCGTCTCCCAGCCACCCTCCTAAGATAAATGAATGAGATATCTGTTGGATGTGCGGCGCGGCTAAACGATGAAATGAGATATGGAGCGCGTTCAGCGAGTAATGAGAATGGAAATGAAAATAAAATTTATTTTTAACGACGACTGTGACTGTGGAGGGAGGGAGGTTGGCGGCGTGAAATTCTAGACTTTTCCCGTATGAATAATGCAGATGAATGTATCCATGTATCTCTGGGGATTATGGGTGGGGACTGGGCGGGGGATAATCTGTCATAACGTTACACTGTTGCTGATTGTTTCGCCATTTTGAGGGGGGATGGGTATGGTGCCTTTGGGTGGGTTAAGTCGGGGATTACGCTGACAAATGGACAATTCAATGAATTTTGTATGCGACTTGTTTGTGACGGGGATTTTCGGGGTGGTTGCGTTATCATGAACGTAGTTTTCAGGCCCGTTTTTGGAATGGTGAGCCTTGATTTGTGTGCTTTCCCAAGCGTCTGGAGCGAGTCTAATTCCCCAGAAGTCATTAAAGAATTTCCAAAATGTTTAAAATTACGAGTTTTGAGCGAGTCCTTATCCAGTCCTTGATGTTGAATGAACAGTCTTTAAAACTGACAAATATATAAAACTTCTGGCTAAGTGTAAAATCCTACCAGCCAAATTCGTTGCCCACATTCATCTAATTGTGGGAACCCAAAAGATGGGTGGCAGCACAATAGGCCTAGTTTTGGCTTAAGTGAACTAAAATTTCAAAATGTGTTACAAAACTTCAAAGAACGTAAAAGAAAGCTTAAAACGCTTTCTTTTAAAGGGTTTTTTCAATAGGGACTTGACAACTTTGAATTTAATTTGTGAACGCACCCTTTCACTAATCATCGAACTGTCATTGTCAATTTATTCAGTAAACTCAACATTTTCATCATGGCAAAGTACACGATCGAGCAAACGTCTGCAAATTGTAAACATTTTTGACCGAAATTCGGAGTCGGTGCCTGCAACTTAAAGAGCGTTAACTCCAATTTTCGGTCGTAATTCTCGGCCTAGGAGACAGGCAATCACAAGTTTTGTACATAAATTTGAGTCTACATATTCGTTGTGTGATGTTGCCGTGTCAGTGAGACAACGGGCTGCTCGAAGTGTCGAAAATATCGCTGTCGTTTAGGCGTCCGTAGCAAACGACCCAAATCAGTCAATTGCACGGCGTTTTCAAGAATTTGGCATCGCTCAGAACACATTATGGCGTATTTTGCATAAGAATCTTTGTTGGCACCCATGCAATATCAAGCTGATTGAAGAATTGAAGCCGATGGACCATTTGAAGCGACGTACGTTCTCCGATTGGTCTTTGGAGAAGGTCCGCCAAGATGATGAATTTGATGATCATCTTCAGTGAAGAACCTCATTTTAGGGTCAATAAGCAAAATCTGTGTTACTGGTCGGGTGAAAATCCACATGTACTTCATAAATCACCACTTCATCCACAAAAAAAATAACTGTTGGGTGCGGTTTGCATGCCGACGGCGGTATTGGACCATATTTTTTCATCGATGAAAACAATCGTCACGTTACTATGAGTGGCCAGCGTTATCGCGCCAAGATTACCGATTGTTTTGGCTCGAATTGGAGGATATGGACTTGAACGACATGTGGTTTCAACAGGATGGTGCCACAAGCCACACGTTACAATCGATTTATTGAAGAGTAAGTTTGATGAGCGTGCTATCTCAAGAAATGGGACAGTCGATTGGCCACCTTGTTCGTGCAATTTAGCGCCTCTAGATTATTTTCTTTGGGGCTACGTTAAGTCATTGGTTTATGTCAACAAGCCGAAGACGGAAGAACTCAGAGCCAACATTAAAAGCGAAAAATAGCAGCCTTTTCGGCCGAAATGTGTGACCGTGTCATCGAAAATTGTGTCCAACGAATTGACCACTGCAAACGTGCTTACGTGTCCATATGAACGAAGTCGAGTTAAATTCATAAATGTTTCGAATTTTCAAGGCGATAACAAAGTTGTTGAAATATCTCAAATGGTTTGCGTTAAAAAAAAAATAAATGTCAAGTCCTTATTGCAAAAACCCTTTATTTATTTATTAATTCGAAGCTAGCTGAAAATTAAAAAATTGACAGCCAGAAAAATGTAGCTAGAGCAAGCAAATATTTAATTTTGTTTTATTTTTAAAAGAAGTCCTGGTCTCATTTTAATTTAGAAGAAGATCAGTTTTACCGTTTTCCATCGAGCCAATTTACGATCTGACTGATGATTGATCTCATAATTTAAAGGTTCTAAAGTCTCGAAAAGTTGATTGCATTACGTCAAGTAGTTTCAACTTTCTTCTGATCAAGCGCTATCTTGTTGTTTCTTATTCGCCTTGCACACATCTCTTAAGCTGATCTTAATTTTTTGACGATCACTCCAAGAAGTCAGTTTCATTGATCTTGAAAATGACAGAGAACGTTAAAAAGTCGTAAAGATGATTGAAAAGAAAAAAAATTTAGTGGTCGAAAGAATGAAAGAAAGAAACAAATTGTACACTCCGATGTTTTTTAATAGCTGCGTGCTTCATCGAAGTACAAGTGTCTGGCTTCTTAGACTTTCAGGAGGAAGCCCCTGCATCTTCCTAAAGATGTAATTATATTCATCAGTGTAGTGTACAGTCGCTTTTAAATATGCGAAATTCTCCTTCTTTTCGTAAAAAATGTAGTTGGGAAGCTTTGTTAATAGCTTTAGATTCGAATCTCGGTTTATCAGAGATCCCACTGAAATTCATGAGAATCAAAAAGTAGGCCGAATAGTAGAAAATATTGTTTTTAACATGTTTTCATGTACTGTATCGATTGAAGCTGCTGAAATGAAGTAGAATAGATTGTTTAATTAGTTAAAAACAATTACAATTGAAAATTTGAGACGGGGTTGTTAGTCTGGCGTGAGTTGAAAGCGCTGGAGGTGCTTCCAAAAATACTGTGTGAACAAATCGTATATGAGTTTCAGGACGTTTTTAGTTTGATGTGAAATTTTTAAACGAAATTAAGGAATTAGCAAAGAAAATTTTTTAAAATGATTTAAAAGTACAATAAGAACATACCCCTTTTAACTGGACAGAGAAGATGGCTTGCAGTTCGAAGGCGACAAGGAGATGACTGAAAAAGCTTTATGACGTTGATCCCAAAGAAAAGCCTTATCTGTCACCAGCGATTAATTTGATTCAAATCAATTTTTCGACTAAAAAAACAACTCTCAAAAAACTCCACTTTCAAGCGACTTTTTCAGGGGGCCTTCATGTAACCGCACCGCACTGATCCTTTGAAAAATTACCACCTCCAAAGCTGCGGGTCAAAATACCACAAAAATGAAATCCCCTTCACAGATTAGCACCACTCCTTCAGCAAAAATCTTCTACCACCCAGCGGTGACTTTGACATCTCTGAGTGCCCTCGCAGGACAAAAATCAAAAACCTGTGAGGGGATTACCGCACTCACCCAGAAAAGCCCTTTCGCCTTCAAAATTAAAAAAAGAAGAAGAGAATTTAAGACAAATCCTCTCTCTGCCACTGAAGACCGGGCTCTGTGGCGCTCCTTCTTTTTTTTTTCTGTGCTCCCGTCAAATCTGCTAGTGGAACAAAGGCCAATTTACCGCCCGCTCTCCGCCGAATGCCGCCGCACTCTTCTTTGTTGCGAAGGGCAATCACATGACTCTCGCTCCGCTCGAAGATGTGTACCCAACGGAAAACCCACAACCCCCGAGAACACGTCCTCGTGTGTCTACGAGAGCTGCTCCTTCGGTCGGTCCTCCTCCTCCGCCACCTCCTTGTCGTCCTTCTTTGCTCTCGTGCACAGTGAATCTCCATTTTATTGTTATTTTCTTGTTTCTTTTTTTTTTTTGTTTTTTAATTGAACGCCGTCTCGATCGAGGTCACCACTGGAATGGGCCCCTTCTCGGGGTTCATTGTAGAGTGCCAGCAAAGGCAAAATGGAAAAAAAAAAAAGAAAACACGCCACAGCAACAGTAGCGCCATAAAGCGTCTCTGCAAATGAAGGCACCATCACTGAGCGGCAGCAAAGACCAACCCAAGCCTTCTTAAGGACTGTGGAGGGAACCAGTCCACAGCAACATGTAACCAGAGATGGAAAAATGTGCCCCCACACACAACTGCGATACAGATACAGATACGGATACAGAGTGACTGAGAGAGAAGTCCCTTTCCAGTGCAGCATCCAACAACAACGACTACGACGACGAGTGTGGTTTTTCATGTTTCATGCTTCGAACTGTCATTGAACCCTCGTTGTTGAGCAATAAACAATCTCAACTGGCTCTTGAAGAACCTTGAAGATGTTTACTCTTTTTCTTTGGTTTTGTTTTTTCGCATTGTGTTCGGGTTCGCTCGCTCTCTGTCGTGGTGGGGCTTGTGGTTCGTGGGGCTGCCGCCAGGGGGACGTCGGAAGAAATTGCGTATGGCGCCTTTATTTCAATTGGGATTAATTTATGGGCTCTCTCAGTTTTTTTTTTTTTTCTTTCGTTCTTTCTGTCTTTCCGTTTTCTTGTGGAGTACTTTTCCATCGCTGAAAGGACATCGTTGGCGTGAATTTTATCGGTTTCCAGGATAATCGTCATTAGTTTTTGTTTTTTTTTTTTTGGGTTGGTGTCTGCTTTTTTTTTGTGTTGGCAAACAAAAGGAAAGCTCTTCGTGTCGAATGTGACATAATTTGATGTGGGCGCCACATGGAGAGGTGATCGAAGGTGAGAGAAATGGATTTTGACAGTTCGAGGGAGGGCGATGCGGGTAAGGAGCCGCGTTGGAGGACACGTAATCTGTTGAGATGTGTGGAACTGTTGGGGCGAGAGGTTTTTAACTAAACTTGATAACTATGTATCAAGTCAAAAATCTGATAAACTGATTGCCGAAATGTGGTTTTCACGTTGGTTCAGACAGCCTTAAGCTTAATTTGAAGTCTTAAGTTCACGAAATGCTTAAAATCGTTCTTTTGAAAGAAGAACCGCGCTAAAACGCATAATAGGAGGCTGTGGTGGCACCTTTTTAGAATTTTCCACAACAAAAAAAAGACATGAAATACATCTTTCTGATTTCGATATCTTTTTAAAGGCTTAAGTTCGACAGGAAAATGATCACTTAACTGAAAAAAGTCTTTCATTTATTTGTAAAAAAAAAGCCTCAGTTTGAGGAGTGCTTGGTTCCTGAATTTAAAGTGACGGTAAGTCCTGTGTCAAACTAACAAAAAGCCTTTAATTTATTTATAAAAAAAGGCGCTTAGGTTTGAAGTTTGGTTTGAGGAGTTAGCTCTTGAATTTAAAGAAACATTTAAGTTCGGTTTTTAAGTTACAAAAGACTTTCAAACTGTTTAAAAGACATCGGGCTCTAAAAATCTCGTCATTTAATGGAAGATGGTCCTTTGCTTTGGTTCTAAGACTGGACAAAAATTGTTCTAAGCTAACAAAGAGCCTTTGACTTATAAATAAGCCTTCTTCCAGCTTAGAGACAGCTCGCAGAAAGGCTTCAATTGACTTCTAAGCCGGCGAGAGGGTTTCTGTTGACTTCTAAACTTTTAAAGGAATTTTATCTCGAAGAATTTCGCATAAAATTTGTTTTCTAAAATAATGAACTTACTTCGGTTTAAGGCCAAGTCTTTTTGCTAGCTAAAAGACAGATCTCAAAATAACTTCAGTGGTATCTTAAGCTAAGAACGAGGCTTCAGTTTCAGTAAGGTTGGTCTTTAAACTGCTTAGAAGTCTTATTCAGTTTCATTAAGCCAGAATCAGCTTCAATTTAAGCATAATCCGTTTATTAAATTTAGTAAAAGACTTCAATTGCGTTTGAAGTCGCCATAATATTCACCTCAATCACGCAACTCGCATACGACTCTCGTATTTGGCTTATACGAAGAGTCATATTCGAACGGCATAACACGACACTCGTATGCGTTGCTTTCAGACGGCTCCTGTCAAAATTCAAGTCATTTGGGAATTTTCTTCTCGTTTAGAACAAAAAATTCAAAAAAAGGAAAAGATTTTTCAACTGCTCCAATCGTTGAAAAAGATATTACTCAAATTGCAAAAAGGTCAGAAAGCAGTACTGCTATTATTTTGACCGCAACTGTATATATGTGTATAGTTAAGAAGCCTTATTGATAGCGCTAGACTCGAATAGCAGCTTATCAGTGATATAAAACTCGGAAATCAAAAAATAGGCGGCTGAAAAGCTGAAAAGGTTTTTCTCAACATTTTTTCGTAGAATTGAAAGTCTCAGTTGATTTCCAAACGGGGAAGGGCCTTATTATGCGTCGATACTAAAAAGGAGACTACAAGTAGAGAAGAAACAGTCTCTGTGCGTTCTCTGAAGAGACCAAGAAAGGAGCCATAATTTTCTTCTTCAACTTACGAAAAGATTCAGAAAAATTCAGAAAACGTTTTTCTTTTGAGAAAAAGTCTCCAGTTTGGAACCAATTTGCAAAAAAAAAGCTTCAATTGGTTTCTAAGCCACTGATGGCTTTTTATGAAGATGGTTTAGCTTGAAGGGTTTAGCTTGAAGTCTCTGAACCAAAGCAAAAGTGTTTTTTGGTCTTAATGTCGGTAAAAGCTTCAGTGAAAATTTGACACCTACACGAACTAAACAAGAGACATTCACAAAATTGTAGACAAAATGGTTTCTGATTTCATGCTTTTTAGTTGCCTGCGAAACCGTTGGCCAGGCTTTGGCTGATGTTTAACCTGCGATTGGCGTTTCTTTATTTAGTATATGATGCGATTGGGAAAACTTTGAAGGGCGTTTTTCTAGGAAAAGGGGGAGTGTTGCGTTCTCTGACTTTGGGAAATTAATGTCCCATAGGGGAGCTATCACTATGCCAAATATCATCAAAATCAGTGACCTCAAGTTTAACAGAGGCTTCAGTTAGTTTCAAAGTTGACAAAGATGTTGTCTCTTAGCAAGGATTTGGTTTTCTTATAGTCGAAGAAACTTCAGCTAACTCTTAGCTAGCTAGAAGCTTCATTTTGACCACAAGTTGAACCTTATACTAGCCAAACATGTTTAGATAATATTTTCAGTAACAAAAACTCTTTGGTGTGTAAAGAAAGTTGAATGTTAGTAGGCAAGAAGGCCTTAGTTGGCTTCTAAGCCATTAAACGGGCTTTCATTGTTTAGCTTAACTCACAAACCTCTTCAATCCTTCTAAATCGGATCCACAACTGTCTAGGAGACTTCAGTTGACTGCTGAACTGATAAATGATCTTTGTTTTGAGGAGAAATTGATCTCCAAACTGCAGAAGACGCTTCAATTATTGTTTAAGACAGCCAAGGCGCTACAGTTGTGTTCTTAATTAACGTAGGTGCTTAAGTTTGGTGAGAAATAGATTGTGAAACTGGCGAAAAGGCTTTAATATGCCCACTAAAACTTCTTTAATTGAGAAGTCTAGAGGCTTTGGATATAAGTTAAGCAACTCACATCAGTTGAAGGTTCTTAAATCTTTCAAATCCCGAGCCTTCATTCACACATGATGCATGATTGATACCAAAAAAAAAAAACTCTCAAATTTATACCGACAGCGTGTTTTCATCTGACACAATTTATTTTGACTTGCTGTCAAATAAAAATATCAAGCCTAGCACTTGTCAAAAAAAAGCACAGAGTTATCTCTTGGAAGGAGCTGGTTAAAAGTTCAGTCAGTTAGATTTTGAAGTAATTCTTCACAACTTCCATCATTACGCAGCCCTGTGCAATGTTAAAGTTTGTATTCACCGACTTTGTGCTGCCAACTTCGGTATGGGAAGATTTTAAAAATACGAAAAATACGACAAACGAAAAAAGTACAGAAAATTCTCAATAAGAACTTACAAATCAGGTAAGTTCGATGCATTCTTACTTATTTAATTGTTTGTAATATGTACGATGAGTTAACCCTACACTGCGCAGTGTAGCAGATCTTATACAACTCAATTCTTACTTCTTTCATAAACTATGGATCACAATTTTACATTTTTAAGCTTTCTAGATGATCTGCTTTATATATTTTGAAGGGAATAGTCTTGCCAATTTACATAGACTAAGGGGTTTTTTAAAATTATTGTTCTGGTATTTGCAGCCATAAATTATATCAAAAAATATTTTACTTCAGCAAAGCAAATATTTTACTTTAGTCGCGGAGTGTAGAGCTAAAACAACAAAAACAAAACAACATCGTAAGCCTGCCTATAGCGCAAGCAGTCACTAATACCTAATTGTTAAAACAATATAACGAAAACAAAATAAAGTCAACTTAACCAAAAATCAGACATCTTGTTATACGTGCGTGTCATTTTAATAAAAAAAAAAGTGTCACTAGTCACAGATGTTGTTTGTAATCTTGTCATCAATTTAAATTGCAAATTTCTCAGGTCAAGAGCTAACTTAAACCTAAATTCTGAACCTCTCAACATATGTCGTCTCTAAATGGAGTCCCGCAGAGTGCCGTAACGTTACAAGTGTATTTTACTGTCAACAATTGCCGCTACGCATGTCAAACTTCAAGACCGTAAATTACACACCATGACAAACTGCAAACGTTTCATGTTGCGTTCAAAGACTTTTTTTTTGCGCAAAAAGGGAGATGCAAAAGCAAAAAAAAAAGAGAACAAATCTTATTTTGAAGTCAGACAGTGGACACAAACTTGTGACGATTAATTCCTCCATTAGTTGAGAACTTTAATAAATGAATTACGATGGAAAAAAACAAGTCGGTAAGGCAGATCTTTTATGGTTGCAGTGCGAGGGAATGTAGGCAGAGGCAAAAAATGCCTTCTAATCAATTCTACAATGTCTGTCGGAATTGATTTCACGTCCTTGTGTGATTTGGTCGAAGTTTGCATCTGTTAAAAAGCCTTAGATGCTTTCCCAAACTGCGCCTTTCCATCTTTCGACTAAGAATTTCGGACATTCCTAGCTTTTCAGCTCCTTAAGACACAACAAAGTAGAGAGAGCGAAGGAGGTAAAATAAAGAATTTAATAAGAAAAGTTAATGCAACATGACAAATCAACAAAAACAATGAAAATAAGAGCAGAATGAATCGAAACAAACAACGAATCGAAAACAAAAACAGCGAATAAGAAAAAAAGAACGAATTAGAAAAAGAATGAAAATAAATGTTGGCAAATTCAAGAAAATAAGGAAAATAGAATGAAAAAGAAAGAAAAAATCATAAAAAAGAAAACACGATGAAATTTCTAAATTCACATCTTCGTTAACTCAGACATGGAGCTCCACAAGGTTGTGGTTGACGGCCTGGACTAGTTCTTCAGATAAGCGGCAAAATGACGCCAGCAAATGCCCAAATACAATACGAGCAGGGTCAGTTGTTCAAATTTCTCCGCATTCATGTGAGATTTAGGAGCCATTTCTACCAAAGGGGGAAACTTCTTCTATTCACATCCACTCAAACGCAACGAAGCAAGTCTCTCTCATTCAAAAGGCAGCCCCCCCCCAAAAAAAAAAACGAATAGAGCCACTGCATCACCCAAAGTCCACGGGGACACATAAAAACTTACTTCCGAGACCTGATTCTGTTTTCCATTTCCTTACACAACGCACTAAAGCCCCTTCAATCTCTGCAGCGAGGCCATAACCAGAGAAAGAGAGGCAACCAATCAAACGATGTGAAGCATCTGCCCCAGTGGACGTTGGCGTCCCAAATCCACTTCATTCAAATTGATCACTCCACCGCCCTAAGTGGTTTCCCATAAAAAAGGACCTCCTCTCTCTCTCTTTCTCTGAGCCATAACCAATTTATTTACCCACAAAACCGCAAGAACAAAAATCACCACACCACCCCAAGCCTCATTCATCGGGTGCAGGGATGTGAATAAATCTCACCCCTCCTCACCCCTCTCAGTTACAGCAAAAGGACTGCCATAATCTATTTGTGCCAACGACCAATAACAAATGAAAATATCCCGTATCCCCTTATATCCCGGCGACCACAAAAGCACTTCGGGCCACCCGGCCGTGTCCTATCTCAGGGTTGTTGAACTTGGGGTAGTCCAACCCAATCCACTCCTTCCCGATTCATCCGTCGAATGATGAATGTATCTCATTCCAGGAGGCAAACAAAAATCAGACGAAGCCCCGAATGCATTGTACGCGATTTGCGACGAGTAGTCCTACCCCGGCAGTGCTGCCAAATCGTCGCTGCCTATGACGGAGATGTGTGTGATAGCGAGCGGGGATATGGGTCTTAATAAATTCACACACACACACATAGACACGAAGTTGGAGGCAGTGAGTTGAGCAGCGAAGCGAGTATCCTCTATTCACTCGAGTGATGGATGATAAATTGTGGGAAATTGAAAGCGGACATTCAGCGATGGCTCCGCCACTCGGATCGACAGCGCGCAGGCAGTGTTCTGATTCCGATTCTGGATCCCTTCCTTTCATCGAGTCGGTGAAAAAAACGAGGACACAATGTACGAGAAGGATTCCTGCCTCGAGGTCGTCGCCTTCAAGTCGTCGCTGGTGTCGTCCCGCATTTGAATAAAAAAAAAAAAATAGAAAACTGCCGACAGGCGCGGGTGACGTGTGTGGGTGGGTGAGGGTGTCGAGTATGTGGGTCAGCTGTCGGCGTTCATTTGCGGGTGATTTTTCACGGTTCGCTCCATCGCCATCCGTTCTGTGATCGAAAAGGGAGGAAATTTCATCGATGAAACGTCACATGTCAGGTGTGTGTGTGTGCCTCTCTTTCACTCCTAATTGATGGCCACCCATGGCTCAAACGGCCGCCGTTGGCCTCCAAGGAGAGGGACGACAACTCACGACGAGATCCTTTGTAAAGTTGAAGTTCCAATTAGCGACGAGGACGACGTAATGAGTGCAGGAGAGAGAACAAAAAAGAAAAACTTTTCTGAGAGTGCCGTGGCAAGTTTTGCAACTCAATCGATGATTTCATTAGAGCCGCGGACGTTGAAAAGTTTTCACCGCAGCAACACGCTGGTGGACGGTACCGGGGAAACGCCTGGCGGGGCTTTTTGAATAATTCAAGGTCCCAGTGTGAGGTTGCTGGTGCATTGAAGTGAGTCTGAGGCTAGAGAGGACCGCGAATATTCAACGCAAAGGACAGAGGTGTTGGGAAAGGGCACGGAATGCCGGTGAAGTTTGAGTTTTTCGGTTTTTTTCTCGAATCCTGAGGGAAAAGGGCGTCGAGTTGGGCGCTTGAAGGCTGTGGCGCGGTGAAGCGCCCTTAGAAATGCTCAATGGCGAGTGGAGACTGTGGAGTAGAGCGTAGATGGTCGTGAATTTTGGACTTTTGAAAATTTTAAAGAGAGACATTTGCAGACTGTCAGTATTTTTTGGAGAAATTTGTAACATAAACTTTGCCTGGTGCATGGGATGTCCGTTGGCATCAAATTCATGAATCGCTTTTAACATTTTTCAGAGCTACAGAAAGTTGCAATCGACTAAATCAGTTGTGTCGGAGTAATAAACTGGTGTACAACTTTGTTTCCGCCGTTTTTTCCGAATTTCAGGGCTTGTAATAAACTGGTTATGCGTTCATGATTCGTTTTGTGTTTGATTCGTTTTGCGTTTGACACGAGTATTGATCAAATAAAGCCTCTAACTCTGCATTTTCGAAAATCTTCTCTCTTTCACCGCCATGCCGGTCTTCGACGTCAAAATCACCGTTCTTGAACCGTTGAAACCACTCTCGGCACTAAAAGCGTCCTCACCAGGGTCCATTTGAGAGCATTCAATGAGCCACAGTCGCAGATTTCTTCTTATTAAATCAGAAAACTAGAACCTCCCGCAAATGATGAGAATTTGGCTCGTAAGCTGACATGTTTAAACGAGAATAACTTTATTATGCAGACACAAATCGATATTTCGATGGCGTTATGTTTACAAATACCTATCTATTTATTTCGACTACCACTTACCGCTACAGCCATCTATTGCAATACGGCCGAAGCAAAGTTGAACACCTAATAATGAACACTCTTTTGTGATTTAACTTAAAACAAAGATTACTTACATGAAGACATGATGGATTGAATCCTTATATGAAGCCCTTTTAACTTGTTTTCTCAATCAGTTTGATTGATATTCTTGTAATCAATTCAATTGCATAGAATCTTTTAAATAACAGATAGCTGCTGTCCTTTCACAAACTGCTGTCCCGTTTCACCATCTGTTTGAAACCTTAAAACAACCGCTTTGGAGCTCTCGCAATTATCATTCAATCAAAAATATGGAATTCCATCAAGGTGTCTCTTTTCAGTGGTAAAAATTTAAGAAAATTGTTAATTTTTAAATTTTATATAAAGAAAAGTAGAGGCCAAAGTGCCCATCCTTGCGGCATCCCATTCAATGGCCTAAAAAAAACAACACCAATGATTAGAAAACTCCAATACCAAGCGGGCTAGTCTAGTAAAAATGGGGAAAACATTGTATTTTTCACGATGTCCTTAAAACTACTAGCGGCAACAGTAAATAAAAAATAAAAATAATCTGCATAACAGCCCGTACAGGACCAGAGCACAGCTTGTTCGTGGCAACAGTGGCAACTCTTATTTAGTCCCGAAAATTCATCAAATCGATGTTAATTATTAGAAAACGCCAGTATTCAAAGTACCTTTCGTTGTAGTTGCAAGAAAACGTTAGTTTTTAGCTTTTCTCTAAAACCAGTATTGGTCAAAGTACACACCCCTATGCATCCTCATCAAAAAAACCTTGAAATCAACGTCAATCCTTACAAAACACCAACGCGTTGATTTCTTCCCGACTTAAAAATGCAAAAAAAAAACCGTCCGATTTCAACATGTCTGTGAAGCCAGTAGCGGGTCACAGTGCCCACCTTATGGAACCCCATTGCAAATCATTTAAAACAATGTGAATCACTGGAAAACCTCAGTATTTTGAGTCCTTCTCATCGTTAGTATGCAAGACTACGTCGATTTTCAAGTTTTCTTCGAAACCAGTATGTGCCAAACTGTTCACCCTTATGGAAAACCATCGCAAGTCCATAAAATCGATGTCAATCATCCAAATTCTCTCGTTATTAGTACGCAAGATTACGTAATTTTTTAAGTTTTCTCCGAAACCAGTATGGGCCACAGTGTCCCCCCTTATGGAACCCCATCGAAAGTCCTTCGAATCTATGTCAATCATTCGAAAACGCCGACGTCAAGATTTTCGTTCGTTGTTAGTATGCAAGAGTCCGTTTATTTTTAAGTTTTCTACAAAGCCAATAGGGCCTAAGTGGTCATCCATATGGAACCCCATCGAAAGCTCCTCAAATCGATGAGTATAATTAGAGAACGCCGAAATCAAGAGTTCCTCTCGTTATTAGTCAATTTAAGAGTTTTCTCCGAAACCAGTATGGGCCACAGTATCCACCCTTATGGAACCTCATCGCAAGTCCATAAAATCGATGTCAATCATTCAAATTCTCCCCTTGTTAGTATGCAACGTTAATTTTTAAGTTTTCTACAAAACCAGTAGGGCCTAAGTGGTCATCCATATGGAACCCCATCGAAAGCTCCTCAAATCGATGAGTATAATTATAAAACGACGATATCATGAGTTCCTCTCATTGTTAGTCCAATTTAGAGTTTTCTCCCAAACCAGTATGGGCCACAGTAGTCACCCTTATGGAACCCCATCGCAAGTCCATAAAATTGGTGTCAATCATTCGAATTCTCCCGTTATTAGTACGCAAAATTACGTAATTTTTCAAGTTTACTCCGAAACCAGTACGGGCAACAGTAGTCACCCTTATGGAACTCAATCGTCCATATAATCGATGTCAATTATTCAAAAACGCCGACATCGTGAGCAAAATGCAAAAAAATGATAGTTTTTGTTTGTCTCTGAAACCATCAGGGGCCCGAGTGCACATCCTTATGGAACTCCATCGAAAATTCTGTGCATCAGTGTCAGGGATTTGAGTTAAACGAGTCCCCAAGAAACACCGTCAATCGTTTCAAACCTTTATTCCAAGAATAAAACTTGTCTGTCTCTGCCCAACAAAAACCCCAAAAAAAAAAATTAAATCGCTGATGAATCACATCAAACAGCCACACGTTTGTCCCAAATTACCCCCAAAGAACCTGATTCGCTTTGATATCGCCAACTTTCAGATACACACCGCCGCGTATTCACCATGCCATGCGAATTCATCTGAATTTACTCATCTTCAAGCAAATAAACCGCCGAGGTTAACAAACTACACGCCCAGCAGCACGCACATCGCCCGCACGTCAGCGCGTCAGCCCAAAGATCATGGTCAACGTTCTAAAAAAGACTCCACTGCTGATGCCGTCGTCGCCGCAACAGCAGCAGCATGTTGCTAATCTACGCCGGGATCTATTTTTACAAAAGCAGTCGGTCCAACTTAAGAAAAAAAAAAACGTTGGTTTCCTCTGCGTTTCTGGGTTGATCGCGGAAATCGTGTGCTGCGTGCGTGCCCCGGAGGACAGATTAACAAAATTTTGAGTTTCTTTTATTTTTCAAATTAACTTTCAACAAAGTTATGTGTTGTTCTCTTTGTTTACAAATACACAGACGCGTGTGTGTGGACAAAAAATAAATCGTTTGAAATTTCTTCGCCAGCGGGGCAAACCAGCCCTCGAGGCAGAAGCTCGTGGACCACGTGTTGACTGCGAGAGGCACATGTGGTCGGCTCGGTCGGTTCGTAGAGTCGAACGAAGAAATCGAGCAGTGATATGGATTTTGGCAAAAGATAAAATGAATTTCATTCTGGCGGAAATAAATCTCGACGAGGCGTGCGGTGTGTATTTTTAGAGAATGACCGAGAAGTGGTCGTTTTTTTGGGCACCGAGTTGGTGTGTTTTTTGAGGCGAATTTTCGTAGGTGGTGACCTTAAGAAATTCCTACTGATCCAGTGATCTCAATTTCGGGTTCAACACGCACTCGTGTTAAGACGTCGAGGGCGAATGGGACGGATGGAATACGCGATCGAATTGAAGATTAAGTCAGGATGTCCGGTTTTGTGGTTTGAAATCGAACAGAGTTTCTGAATCAAAGGCTGGCTCGACCAAGCTTAAATTGAATGCTTTACAGATCGGTTTAAAAAAAATGATCAGATCAGTTTCAGAAATCAAAAATTTTTCTTGGACATTGGAAAATGTTGCTTTGACTGTCTCAATGTGTTTTTAAAGGAAATCAGTGATCGAGTGATCGAGAGTCCTCTAAGAATATAAAAGTTTTTTTTTAGTAATTGCCAAGATGGTTTAAAAGTTTTTCGCTTTTCTTGGAAGGATCATTTAAGCAGAAAACCTTCTTCGACCTTTACCAATCTTGCGTAGATAACTAAAAAGACATTCGAGGTGAATGTGATCTTCTGTTGTGTGAAGATAATTAAAGGGATTTTTTTCATTTCATTTGAGATCGACAAATTATTTTGATCAGCAAAAGGATTCCTCTGTTCTTGTTTTCCTTTTTTTATTTCTATTTACTAGATTTCAACATCTACTACGTCGACAAAGACGAAAATTTCTTCCCAAAAATTTCGCTTCTTGTGTCAAACGTTCTTTGGATATGTCGCTTAGTTTTTTAGATTTTCTCTTTAACGATTTTTTTTTGGATTTTTATACTCTTTTGCTGGCTTGTTTTTTTTTTTGGTTTACTAGGCATCTCTTTTTTTAACAGTAAATTTTTATTGGGCAAAGCCGCCTAACAGGACAACAATCAGTAGTTTCATTTAATTTGTATACAAAGCAAATATGATCTTAAAAGTCATTCTGTAGCCATTTTCTGTTTGCGTGGATCATCGAAAATATTTTCTCATCTGTTTGCGAGGATCACCGAACACAGTTTTCTATTTTTTTTTTTCTTTCCTCTTCGAAAATATTATGTAGAAGCCTTTCTGATCGTTGTAAGTGAAGCCTTTCTGATCGTACAGTGAAATCAAAGTGGAGTTTGTCTGTTCTGCTTGCATGCTAAATAAGATGCATCGCAACGGTCGGTAAAGAAAACTTGTGTCTTCAATTTGAGAAGATCATCGAAAATCTTAGTCGTTGTGAGTTTTTGGGTTTATCAGTTCTACTTTGGAGTAGTATTTGAAAGTCATTTTTTTTTCTTTTTTCGAGTATGACCTAAAACAGAATGCTACAGAAGGTGAAACATATTGGAGGGTGTATCATGGCTGCCTTGCCGGTGCACGGTGTTGAGCCTATCGTGAAAATAGAGTAACGAATAAATGCAAAATAATTTTGGAGGACCATATGAACTCTTGGCAGACGACACTTTGTCATTTCCATGGATATTTATGCATGATAATCACACTTCCCTGTTGGTAAAGCATTGCCTTAGTGATCGCTAAATCAATCTTCTGTCATTGCCTGAGACCTTAATTCGATAGAAAATCTATAGAATGATGTAGAGCTGCACGTTGGATTAAGAAGACAATCTGACAGTCTATTTAACATAGCTTTGTGTAGCAATCGAGGAAGGATAGAACATCATCCCTATTCGTCAAGAAGGAGAGAGAGAGAGAAAAATAATTTTCATTTGTTCAAAATTTTCAGTTTCCATGCGAATTTCTCAAAAACTTTTAACATTAAAAACAAAGGTTTGACTGTAAAATTAAAGACCAAGTTTCTGGCTTTCAAAACTGCTATAGTACTTCATGTATTGCCGTTGTTTTTTTTTATAATTTTTTGTTCATGTTGTCATTTTTCTTTAAAATTACCCCTACATCCTAAACGAGACGAGATAGAACAACCCCTCATAGTCAAAAATGCCTGTTTATAACCCCTCTGCAAAAGCCCATCAAAGTTTCTTGGCGCAAAAGCTTTCGTACTTGTGGTATCGGTTGGCCTCAAAAAATTACGAATACTTTTGCGGTTCGCAAACGTGACGATATTTGCTCATTATTTTTTCTGGCACGATGAAATTAGTAAAGCTTATTGTCTTTAGTATTTCTTAAGAAGGAAAAGACAAGGAAAAAAATAAAAAAAAATTAAATTCCTACACCTAAAATTAGTCAGTTTACCTTATGATCAAAAAAGAACCGAAATTGTCATTTTAAAATTCCCGCGCTTGTCCAATCGGTAAAATTTTATTCTCTCAACGTTGGCAACACTTTTATACATACTCTGTCAAATTTTGACGTATATCGTGTGATTAGTTTTTGTTTGACGTCTATACAAATAAGTTGAAAAATTTTCGTGTGGCGATTTTTTATAATGGATGAAAATTTAGAACAACGTGCGTGCATCAAATTTTGTGTTGCAAATGGATTTAAGTGTTCCGAAACGTTGAAAATGTTAGAAAAGGCCTTTGGTGAATCGTGTCTAAGAAAAACACAGGCATATGAGTGGTATAAACGGTTCAAAGGTGGTCGTACAAGCTTGGTTCATGATGAGATCCCTGGCCGCCCAACAACATCTGTTACTGAAGAAAACATTGAATCGGCGAAGCAAATCGTGTTGCAAAATCGTTCTGCACCGATAAGAGAGATTGCTGTGTTGTTGGGCATCTCTTATGGATCAACCGAATACATTTTAACTGATGTTTTGGGTTTAAAACGCGTCGCTGCTCGGCTGGTGCCAAAAAACCTGAATTTCATTCAAAAACAGCGTCGTTTTTGGCCAAAAACTCAACCAATATCATCAACCAAGCACCGTACTCTCCAGATATGGCCCCGTGTGACTTTTTCCTCTTCCCTAGACTCAAATTGCCATTGCGGGGAACGCGTTTTCAGACCATAGAGGCCATAAAAGAGAATTCGCTGCGTGAACTAAAGGCCATACCTTCGGCGGCCTATAAAACTTGTATGGAAAATTGGATCAAGCGTTGGCATGCATGTATTGCCGCAGGAGGAGAATACTTTGAACGTGATAATAAAGAAAATTATTAAAAATTGAAATTTTGCGTTTTTTTAATAAAATTCCGGTTCTTTTTTGATCATAAGGTATTACATTTTTAAGGCGAAATAATCAAATTACGAATATTTTTGCGGGGCACTGTATGTTGAGATTGTTACCTTTTTCGAAGATTCGTTTAACGTAAGCACCGGTTTCCTGCTTGGTCTATAACTTTTTAGCTCTTGCTCTAATGCTCGCCTACGAACGGTACTCGGATAAATTCTACGGTTAAAATAATTTACAATCTCAGTTGAGCTGATCAACGTTTTTTTTTTTTTAATTAAAGAAGTTATTTGTCTATCAGTTCGAGACGATGTTTTTCGACGACGCATCGTCCGCATCTTTTATTCCCGTCTCTCTGTAGCTAGCCGCGAAATGATGGATTTATTTATTTTATATTGTTTTGATAGGCAAATCTGCGACATTCCGTTATTAAAATCATTAATAATTTTTAGTTTCAAAGACTGAGGATACTGTTTCCTAGGCATTCTTAAAAAGGATTTAGAGTGTCGGTATACCAAAGCAAATTGAAGATAAATTGAAGCAGTAACTTTTGTTTGGCAGCAGCTTTTGTTGTGCACTAGATGGTATTAGAAGAATAACGTTAACGATTTTTTTTGTTTTCTTGAGTAACATAAAATGTTGCTTATATTCACTGTAATACTTTTTATGAAGCATTGAATGAAGAGCAAAAAAGCGGAAGGGAGATATTTGTCAACCTTATAAAGGGTAATTTTTTAGCTATTATCTTTTTGGCAACACTGATTTAAACAGCTTATGCACGTTTCGTGTTTTGTTTCACTGTCAAACATCTTCAGTTTGGTCTATAATTTAACCATGAATCGTCTTACAAACGAACAACGCTTGCAAATTATTGAATTTTATTATCAAAATGCGTGCTCTGTTAAGAAAGTCCAGAAAGTTAAGAAAGTGTTTAGCGACGAAGCTCATTTTTGGCTCAATGGGTACGTAAATAAGCAGAATTGTCGATTTTGGAGTGAATATCAGCCAGAAGCATTGCAAGAGCTACCAATGTATCCAGAAAAAGTCACAGTTTGGTGCGGTTTATGGGCTGGTGGCATCATTGGACCGTACTTCTTCAAAGATGATGCGAATCGTAACGTAACTGTGAATGGCGAGCGCTACCGTGAGATGATATCCAACTTTTTTTTTGCCCAAAATGCAATAGCTTGACTTGCATGACATGTGGTTTCAACAAGACGGTGCCACATGCCACACAGCACGCGCAACAATGGACTTATTGAGAGGCGAGTTCGGTGAACATTTTATTTCACGTTCGGGACCGATCAATTGGCCGCCTAGATCGTGCGATTTAACGCCTTTAGACTATTTTTGTGGGGCTATGTTAAAGCTCATGTCTATACAGACAAGCCTGCTTCAATTGACGCATTTGAAGACAACATTGAAGCATTTATTCGTGAGATACCGGCCGAAATGTTGGAAAGAGTATGCCAAAATTGGACCATTTGAGGCGCAGTCAGGGTCAACATTTGCATGAAATAATCTTCAAACATTAAATTATATGGACCGTGCTATCGATTCAAATAAAGATTTCATGCATTTTTCTGAATTTGATGTGTTTTTTTTTTTTGAAAAACTTTCCTATTGCTTTTAAAAAATCATCCTTTATTTTGCACAGGAAATTTCTACGACCGTTTCGTCTTTTTTTTCTTCAAAAGTTAATATTTACAAGGCACTTATTCTAATACAAAGGTTTTGAAGTATTTGCTTTATGTGCTATGATTTGAACCAAGTAAAAAATCAGCCTACCTTGTTATAAAACGGTTGCTTACATTTGGCACAATATTACACACCAAAAATACGATTAGAACGTGTCAGTTCACCTCAAAAAGACAAAAGAAGACCACAGGAATCTAAAATTCCAAGAAACGTGAAGAAGAAATCGAATTAGAAGAATCAATCTGCCGATAATCGGCTTTACTTGAAATAAAAAGCTTTGCCATTTGTAACAACATTCATTTTGAAGTGCAAATTTTCAGTTTTTTATTAACTTTTTTTTTCTTTTCTCTTTGCAGGTAAGAAATCAGAGATGTATCCTCAGCCATTTATCTACTGTAAGTGTTCAGAAAAGCATGATTTTTAGCATTAGACAAACTCACCGGTGAGTAAAATTCCTTTCGGGCTTTACTTATTTACTTACTCAGGTGGCACTATAGTCCAGGGTGGACCTGGACCTCAATCAACGTGCCTCTTCAACTGGCCCAGTTGCCTGCCAGTTGTTTTCAGTTTTGCACGCTGAGATGGTTGAGGTCCCTTTCCAGTTGTGTGCGTCACCTGAGATGGGATCTTCCTCTGGTTCCGCCGGCTCCCAAGGTGGTAAATTCGAAGACTCTCCGTGCGCCACCTGAGGTGTGGTCTTCCTCGGCTCCGGTTCCTCAAGGTGGTAAATTCGAAGTTCCTTCATGCGCCACCAGAGGTGGGGTGTTCCTCTGCACCGGTTCCTCAAGGTGGCAAATTCGAAGACTCTCCGGGCCGGAGCATTGGTGTCCATCCGCCCAACACAGCTCAGCCCTCGGACTTAAAAAAAGACAAAAACCTGGGCCTTAGAGAAACACCCTGAGGGCAGTAAGTGATTTTTTGGGGTGAAGGCATCTGATAAATTTGAAGTGAGTGCACGTGCCTTTTCACGTCTTGAGTCATTTACATACATTGGGCGGCGTAACAGTCCGTTGAGGGCCAGAGCCTAGCTCCACTGTGTTGTGCACGTTATAATTTGACACATTTGGAGGGGACCCTAATGTTTTTAATGCCGGTTCCGAATAGCAAGTCTTTATTCAGACGTACCAATAAACTGCTCAGAGAGGGTTTCTGCAGCTCCTTCGAAGATCGCCACCCAGATCAAAACACTTTTGGAACAAGGTCTTCTTCAGCCGTGAGTTGCTTCACAAAAATTCCTCCCAAACGTCCTTCAAGTCTGCTTACCAACCGGGGATCTTTTTTTTCTGTATTCTTGATGCATTTTCACGGCCTTGAAGACGCACAAAGCGATCTATGGACTGCGTCCTCTGTTCCCCTTGCGTTTACGCGTCATCCATTTTTATCGAAGGCCACGTACCAGAATTCCCCAGACGCCATAAACCGTCGTCGTCCCTCCGTCCGGAATGAGGACGTCTCGATTGCAGAAAAAAAAAAAAAAAAAAAAACCGACCATGTGCCGATTTCTTTACTTCGCCATCACCAACCCCCCTCCACCCATCGGATCAATTGGAATTTTTCCGATGTAATTTCAATAAATTGCAATCGTACAACAACAACAACAACAACGACATCGACGAACGTTCACTCACCTCAAGCCCCCAAATGGTCTTGCAACAGTCTGTGGCGCTGGCGATCATAAAACAGAAAAAAAAAAACGAAACACTTCAGCAGAAAACGTGTTTTTCCCCAGCGCGGCCCAGAAGTGCACTTAACTACGTGTAATCCCCGAGCATAAGGCAATTTATTTTTATTTAAAAAAGAAAAGATCATAAAAAAAAAAAAAAGAAACAGGCACCGGGACGGAGCGCTGAGTGAGGCCAGGGAAAAATGCATAACACGATACGATCACGTTGCTTTGCTGCAGCGGTGATGGCGGCGGCGGCGGCTGCTGCGCTGCTAAAGCTGGTGCAGTGATTCTCCTCTCTCTGGCAAGGTCATCAGCAGTCGGAGGCATTACACTCGTTCTTGTTGTTGTTGTTGTTGGTTTGCTGAAATTGGACACACGGTGAAGGCGGAGCTGTGTCCAGAAGAAGATGCTGCCGATGTTGTCTGACATCTTTACCATGGTCACCCTGTTTGAGTTAAAGGGTGAAGGCAGGGGCTGGTGAATTTGTTTGTCAAGAGATATTTTGTAATACTTTGTGTTGTTGAGGTGTTTTATTACTTTGTGCCAGAATGCAATGTTGTGTTGTTGTTGAGATGAGATGAGGATGGGATGCCCCTTGGGTTTGAAATGTCATGATGGGCTGATGTCAGTCAAAACGAAGTGAGTGATTTTGACAGATTTCGAAAGAGGGAATGAGGTTTTGTGCTGCAGGATATAATTTTAGTTGATGAGAGCTTTCAAACGGAGTGCTGAATGGGTGGAAACGGGATCGATAATCGTGAAAAGATGGCAGCGCTTGTTCTTTGACTTAAATCGATTGCATTGAAAATTTCTTTAAACTTGTTTTAAATTTGACATTTTTCCGCAAATTTCTACAATTTCTGGTCATCGTACTCATTTTATGAAAAAATGGCGAGAGATTGGACTTCAGAGGCAGATGGTAAACATTTTTTTTCCTTTTAATGGATTCTATTGAAGTTTTTGGGTTAAATTTAAGCATTTTGACTGAGCCTTCAACTTTTTTCGAACATATGCATGCAAAAAACGAGTGAAAGAATGGCAATTGAATACTCGAAATACATTGGCAACCCTTTAAATTTGGTAAAGATCCAGTGTTAAAACTTTTTGGTACAAGAAATTGTTGAAAGTCTCAATAAATTTCAAAAACTTGCTGAAAACTGTGAATGGGATCGTAAAAATGGCTTTCAGATATCTAAACTAGTAAAACAGCCGACAGAAAACAATAGTCTGCTTCAAAAATATATAGTAATTAAAAAAGACTGCCTAAAATGACTGACAAACATAAAAGGCATTCCGAAAACAGCTGTCAAATGTCAAAAACAGTTGAACGAGGTCTTCTGACACGTATTCTTCAGTTTCGTAATGTAAAACAGCAGTCAAAAGGCAAAAACTTCGTTTTACATTACGAAAACAGCTGTCAAATGGCAAAAACCTCGTTTTACATTACGAAAACAACTGTCAAATGCCAAACACCTCGTTTTACATTACGAAAACAACTGTTACATTACGAAAATAGCTGTCAAATGGCAAAATCCTCGTCTTATATTACGAAAACAACTGTCAAATGGCAAAATCCTCGTCTTACATTACGAAAACAGCTGTCAAATGGCAAAAACCTCGTTTTACATTACGAAAACAGCTGTCAAATGTCAAAAACTTGTTTTACATTACGAAAACAGCTGTCAAATGGCAAAGTCCCCGTCTTACATTACGAAAACATGAATTCAAAAATTTTGATTATAACTGTTGTTTTTCAACGTAGACAGTGACTGCCGTGCAAGTAACGAGGACTGGGTGATTGAGTCGCAGTTGCAAACTTATTTCTAGGCAATTTGTGACTTTCTTTCACTTTCTTTAAACAAAAAAGAAAGAGAGATGCAAATTTTAATCAAAATTTAAAAATGTTTGAAACATTCACAGCAAAACGTTGAGAGGTCAGCAATCGAGTCAAAGTGGCAACTCTTCAAATTTAGCTCAAATTTATTCTGTTGCACTTTTTGGTGCAAAATATTTCTTTGAACTGTTTTTTTTTTTTGAGGCTACTAAACCTGCTTTTTTGATATTTAAAGCCTGTTTCAGAAAACAGAAAAGAGAGATTAATGTAAATTCGCCTGACAAACTGTCTGACTAAAAGAATCAAAACCAGTTTAAAAAAACAGGATAAAAGATGAATGCTAAAGTTGTCTGTCGAACCTTCTAACTAAAAGTGTCAGCTTTTTTTCCAAAAATCTCTTGAAGTTTTGCTAAGATTGCAGAATTATTGAGTTCTTTTCGCAGTAACATGAACGTGGAAATAGAAAAAGCTGAAAAAAATTCATTAATTTCATCGCAAGTCTCATTTTGACGGCATACCTCAGGGTTGAGTACTTACACCGTCATTGTTCACTCACTTGCCAAGCACTTTATGTCCCTTTGTGAAGTTAAGCGCCTATTAAATGACCTTAAACAAGAAAAAAATAAAGTTACGAACTTTTCCAAACGACCAACTCGTCAAACCCGATCGAGTTGCCTGATTAACCCCAAACACCCTCCACTTACAGCCCCTCTCACCCCTTTTACCACACGATAAAACATTCAATTAACCACTGAGATCCCTTATCTAAGCTCCACATCATCTGTCAAATTTGTAAAACAATTTCAACTTCACATTTGACGTTCATCGTCGTCGTCGTCTTGGTCGTCTCTCAGCCAAACCAAATTAAGACCACAGAAACTCCTTAGTCCATAAAACCTCGTAATGCCTCCGTTGAGACCTCCGCAAACTTCCCTCCCTTCCAACCCGCTCCATCAAAACAACAACGTGTACAATTTAATTACAAAATCCCAAACCGCGGCTTGCCTTGGAAAACTTATCCCTTTAGGGCTTCATAAAAACCAAAAACCAAAAACAAAAATACAAAAAAAAAGGAACCTATCGTAAAATCCCGTTTCATTACCATTTCGACCTCCAGACAGTAGTGCGGTGGCATAAACCAAATCATTGGCGCATCCAGCGCCCGCAGAGCTTTTCGTTTTGTCGTTTTTACTGCCGCCCCGGAACCGAGTTTTATTTTGTAATTAACAATCTTTCTCTCTTTCTCTCTCTCGCTACTGCCAATTTTCGTTCGTTTAACTCAACGCCCGAGAGTCGCATTCGCGTTGCGACGTCAAGACTCAGAGAAGAGTCGTAAATCATGTGTCTTGTTAAGGGGGCGCCGACAGGACACGGGGGCGCACGCATTTCGGCGAAAAAAGATTGAGCGAAAAAAAAAAATTGCTTTAATGACTCAGGCTCAGTTCTTTTAACGACCTTGGATAGAGAGGGCGGTAAAGTTTTCTTTGTCCTGAGCTGCTTGAGTTATGAGATTGATACTCGCCGAATATTGAATCAAGCTGTCAGAGGCGGCGGGCACCTGAGCTGAATGCACTTATGATGGCAGTTTGTTTTTGGATGAAAGGGTGCGGCGAATTGGTCGCAAATCACTCGCATGCTGCTGTCATGTGAGTGACAATCGCGTCATTGGGGAATTTTGCTGAGGCGGTGACATCTGCGTCAGAGAAGGTGATTCAGGGGACAATCGCAATGGTCTCATTAAAATATCCCAAGAGGCATTAAATCTGTCTTAAGATACTGAAAATCGAAGGCATTTGTAGCAAATTTTTAGAGATTCTTTAGCCGGAAAGTGAAACCAAATTAGCTAAGAAATTTCTGGAGATTTTGCAACATAATGTGCTGTAGATTTAAATCACAGGGCTGCCTCGTTTAAAAATGTGTCTTCTTCAAACGTCCAATAAATATAAGAAAAAAACTCTAAAGACTGTTGAAAACTGTTAAAGGTCTACCAAAAATGGCTTGCAAATGTCAAAACCTTATTTCAAAATGCCGATCAATGTCAATAGTCCTCTTGAACAGAACAATAACTATTATGCTTAAAATTGCTTACAAAAAAAAATGCATTACAAAAATGTTTCTTATATGCTACCGTTATTTAAAAAAATACCGACAAATGTAAATCGTCTGCTCAAACTAAGCAACAACTGTCAAAAGTTTTGTTAAAATGGCCAACAAACATGAAAGCCATTACTAAAATGGCTGTCAAATGTCAAACATCTTTTCAAGCTGACAAATAGATGTCAAAAGCTTGCGGAAAAGGAGTGATAAATGTCAAAAGCGTCTTCAAAACAATCTTTCGAATTTTTATCTCAAATAATTTTCGCTCTAAGTTGCAAACTTCGTCGAAAAATGTCCAGCCTTAATGAACCCTCCAAGAATTCTCACTCGGTGTTAAAAATGAACGTTCTTGGCAGCACTGAATTCAACTCTTTGCTCAAAAATAACAAGTTTTCGTAAAAATAGCTTAAGAAGGTGAAAAATTAATTTCAAAGGCCATCCACACACCATTTCTATCAAACAACACAAGAGTGACACTCGTGACAGCATTAACTCCTTCAAAATGGCCGCATCTCCTGACTGTCAAACTGTCACCGCTAAGCTACTGTAAAATGAATTCTCTCAGTGCAACTCATTCCATTTCTCATTCTGCATTCGATGGAATTTTTTGTTCACAATCCAACGCTCACAAAACCACCCCGTTCCATTTTGCACACGACCACCTTCGAGAACTCCATCTCCCTGAATCAAAATGCTAATTAAAACCTCCCCACGATGCATATTAGGCCAATAAATTGAGGATTTTACAATTTGCAAACTCGAAAAAACAAAAAAAAAAACCGCGCCACAAGTCCTGGCACCCGACAACGTTCGTCGCCCGTCAGACGTCAGCCGCCAGCCGCTAGCCGCCAGCCATTCGCCCCAAACGACGACGTGCTGCATTAATTCCCGAGACTCTCGGGGAAAACACCTCGCACTTTTTTTTGTAGTGGAAACCCCGATACTCCGTCCGTTATTTATTTCACCTGTTTCTTTGAATCTCATTACTCGATGCATGGGCACGGGCACGGGTGAGGGTACGGACCGCGCATGTTCGCGAAACGAGCGGGCCAACCTCTCGCCTCCATTTGTTTTCCTTAAGAGGAGTTTTTTTTTTTCGCCTGTTTTTGTTTTCTTTTCTTTCTCGAGTTCTCTGGGTGTGTTCCACATTTTCGCTCGTTTTAAGTTTTTTTTTTTCCTGGGAGTTGAATGCAGCCATGGTGCACAACGGTGGTGAGGAAAGCGTACGGTCTTTGGGTTGGGCGGTCAACTTCTCTGACATTCTCACCCTCCAGCGGTGAGTTAGATAAGAGTCGAGAGCCTGGGAGAAAACTTTTTTTTTTTTTCTTGAGTGTGTTTCGAAGCTAAACGAGATCGGGAGGCGGGGACCATTTTTGGCTTCGATTTTGCGAATAAGACTCGAAGGCGGCGGCGTAAAAGGCATGCGTGCGATGTGTGGGGACTGGGTCTTTAACGCTGCAGGTGCATGATGGTGGATTTATTTTGACAGGAGGCGTGAGTGTGGCAGCACTTTCGGTGTTTGGAGATTGTCAGTGACAGTTGAATGGGCCTTCGATTAGGAAACGTTCACATTGATTCGGCGTTTGAGGCTATTTAATTGAAAGCGAAAGGCTGGCGAATTGCACTGTTGTTGGTCCCCACAGGGTGGTAGGTGGAGTGGAGCGGTTTTTCGCCTAGGCGGTGCTTCAAACGACTGTGAAAAAAGTGGGAATCCCTCTAGGAGTTTTTTTTACTTCTTCCGGGATCTTTTTCCTTTTTGTTGAAGAAGCAATAGTTTCATCGACTTCGTAACTTGTCTGCTTATCATTTAGAGGAATTCACAGACTTCTTTCATTTTTCAAGAGAAAATACATTTTCCATGTCGCATCTGAGCTGAAGCCTATCAAATCATGTTTTCGTGGATGATCTTGTTGAACGATCTGAAAACTAAACTCCGGCTTTTTGCGTGAGCTCTAAGTAGGGGCAGTTACAATGGGCCCACTTGCGTCCGCAGTGACACTTTCCCACCTCTCCCCACTCACTCTAACTGTAACTAGTACCAGCTCATTCGAAAAGTGTTGAATCGAAGATGTGGACAGAATTTTAAGAAGAAAACCGCCTAGTGCTCTAGACCAGATCGTACTGATGATCACTGATCAAACTTTTCGGATAGAGTTTGAACTTGTGGTTGTTTTTACTGATAAAGAAGTTCTTAACTTCATAATCTGATTTCATTGGTAACAAAAAAGGCTCGAACTAAACAACAGGTGGATGATCATGCAAAACGATCGTGGTGATCACTGATCGAGCATGATGCGTTCAAGAAGTCGATCAGAATTCTCAGTTTTCACTGAATTTCGACCAAGAAATGGCTTTGCAGGAAGTTCCAAGTTTTAGTATACATTTACAAGGGCCACTAGAAAGGCTACCTCAAACTGCGTTTGCCTTTGCAAAACTTAACTTAATTTTGACCGGAAAATGGTCTTGTCTAAGACAGAGAGATAATTATGCTCTGCTGATAGATTCCTCTGATCCAGTGCCTTGCAATTGAAGTTTGCTTAGAACTGCGCTTAATTTCAAACGATAAAAGGCCTAACCTATAAGGCAAACAAGCGATCGTATTCAGTGGTTACCGTTGCGTCCATTAATCGAGCATTTTAGTACTTTTGACCAATTCTCAGCCTCAAAGACTTCGTTTATCTCTCATCGGAACTCACTTTTCAACTGCGAAGCGACCCTCTCACAAAGCGTTCGCATTAAGACGTGCAGATGAGCGTGATGAGTGTTTTCGGAGCGATCTCAGAGCGGCCTGTAGTTTATCGTCAGATAAATATTTCGTCTATCACGAATCTAAGTTAATTCCGCCTAAGCCTTAACAAAAGTGAGAATATGCGTCTGCTCATAAATTGATGTCGATCACTGATCGTGCCTTTTGCTATTTAACACCAAAAGTTCTTGCCCACCATCAATTCGGACTTAAGTTCGAACAAATTTGACACAAATCCAATGGAAAATTTTTGAAAATCGATTAGAGATCAACCGGAATGATTGCTTTGCATGTGTAGATCACTGATCTTCGACTTTTTCACTTTCAGGACGACTTGATCACTGATCTTCGACTTTTTCACTTTCAGCACAACTTGGTTCGATGATCCAAAAACTCTCTTTCTTAGTCCGACTCAACTTTCATCAAAACTTATCTTTTCCTTACTCCTTAGCAAAGTGATCGTGCTATGTTAGGTCTTACAATCACTTCCTCAAACTTATAGCGATCTTTTACCATTCACAACCTTCACAGATAGCAAATCTTTGTTTCGATTATCTAATAGATGAACTCTTTAGTCCCACCAGAGCCAATCTCCGTCACGTTTCGCTGCCCGAGTTCATGTGAAGCCATGGTCTCCGCAGAAATGTGTTCCGCCCAGAAGCTCAAACTAATTTGAATACGATCACTTTGAATGGAAATTCCCTCGCCCATCAGACCTAAAACAGCAATCCAAACCCTGATTAGATAATCAGACACACATTCAGCACTCTCATTAAAACCAGTAGCCGCTTGCTGCATAAATCAACTTCAAAATTCCAATCACCAACCCACTCGCACTCCAAAAAAAAAAAAAGATCGTGTGGAACCTGTTGCGGCAACTGGGCAGCACTTAAACGCCGCTGCCCCAACTGGGCGACACCTAACAGTCTCTCGACGGCGTGCCTTATTCAGTTTCTCCACATGACTCATGCGTCGCTGCATGAATCATGCAAATCGGCTGCGCTCCTCCCAGTGCTGCCAGAGCAGTTAATTTATTTACTTCGAGGGTAAACAATAAACACATTCCACACACACACGCGCGTACATTAAATTCCTTTGCTCAGTTTTCTTTTTCTGAATTTTATTTCTGTATCGGCGATGCGATGACGCCAGAATGAGAGACAGATACGCGCCGAGATAAAACCTTCGGCATTAGTATTCAGCGGCAGTGCTCCCCAACAGCAGCAGATGACAATCGGCCGACAACGACGGACAACCTCCTTTCATGTCCCCGACTGAGGTGTTCTGTCCAATCACGTTTATTGGTAGCAAATTTTAATTTCATTTTCATTGCCAAAAGAACTTTTTTTTTGGAGAAGTAAAACAGAAAAACCCGTCGGCGACAAAATTTATCGTAACGTAACACTTACGTTCCACAGACTGGCAAACACATGCACATCACTAGTGCAGAGTTACCGTTCGTTTGCCCACTTACGATGCACAAATATTTGGGTCAGTAGCCATTGAGGTATTCACATAGAACCACAACGATGGCGGTGATTGCCTCGCATGCATGCGCGCATACCCATGAAGGCTTACCTCGCCGTCGCTCGTACCGCGCCCTCTGTTGGAGTGCACTGCCTGAACCTGAGAGTATGGAGTTTGGTTTCGTGGAAAAAAAAAAAAAAAGAAACGACACATGGCTGCTGCTTCGGTGGCGACGGTAACGACGACATCAACGACGCACTTATGCCGTGCGGTGCTGAAACGCGTTCGTGGTACGCGCTGGCGAGTGGTGAAAGAATTTGGAGCGAGAGACAGGCACGCATTCCACGCACAACGGACAGTGGCGGCGGAAAGGTCTCCCGGTGGGTGCGTTAAGACGCGTCGCGACTGGTGGGATAAAGTCACCGTGAGTTCTGAAGAACAGTGGAACTTCGCCAAACCGCCGAGACCACGACCGGCGGCGAAGTACAAGATTTGGTTGTTAAGTCTACTGAAACGCTTAAATAGATTTTCCAGCATAGACAAGGCTTGGAGCGAGCTTTGTTTAGGACGAGTTTTCAACGTTTTCTTTCATTTCTTAAGTTCCAAGACATTAAAAAAAGTTCCGAGACATCCTTAGGCATGAAAAATATTCCAAAACATCAAGAATACAAAAATGTATTTCAGCCGGGCTCAATAATTTAGATTAAAAACCGGCTTTTAATTCTCTTCATCAAATAGGTGCCTTTAAATTCAATCCTTAGTTTCAATTGTAACCGGGCTTCGAAATTGATGAAGTTAGGTTTTAGTTCATTGTATCAAGCAAGCTAATTGAATTTTGCAACTTTAAAACCAGGCTTGAAAGTTAAGCACCATGGCTAATACTGGCTGGTCATGCTCTTAGACACAATTTTTTTTTATAAGACACGGCCTAAGTTGAGCTAAAGAATATGTTTATTTTAAAGCCGGGTTTTGTCATAATGGGTCTAGTCTGGCCTAAATGTGGGCCTGTGGGCTTTTGTTGCCCCAACCAGTCACTTCTACCTAAACCTGGCTTAGGAATAGTGTTACTTGTACTAAATCCAAACTTAGTTTTATGAGATATCATAAAGAAAATCAAGAAAAATTAACTGAATCGAATCTATAACTCACGACTTCCTTAAATTTAAAGCCTAGCTTGAAACTGAAGTCGGCTTATGTGCTCAATTCAAATTTCTGGTTCCTCCCTGATGATTGTTCTAGCCGAGGCGAATTTGTATCATTTTTGATTCCATATCATTTTAAGCCGAGCTTAGAAAATCTTCATAGTCTCAAACCAAGTCTATTCTCTTACGTCCCAGACAGACTTGAAATTTAGTCCAAATGTTCTTACGTTCCGGACAGACTTGAAATTTAGTCCAAATGTTCGTTGCATAGTAGCCGAAAGCTATCCTGAAGCCTGGCTCTAATACCTGATAACGCGAGGTTCTATATAGAATCTGTTCTTAAAGTCTGAAAAATTTTATTTTGTGTTGAGCCTGCATTCTATCTACTGCGGGACTTGGTCGTACGGTTGATTTATATTTCAACATCAAAATTCTTTTGTATCCCAAACCTTACTTAGCAGTGATAAAGTTTAAGCCGAGATTCTAGTAAAAGTGTCCGTTTCTTTTGAATTCTAATTCGATTGTCAAAAATGCCAATCGGATTGAAAATCTGACGCCTAACTGCTGGATTGTTGGCTATTCTGTTAATTCATGGCAATCTTTATTCTGAAAGGTCTAAGTCAAGCTTAGAAAAGGATCTTAAACAACACTGAGACTTGAAGTATGTGTGGGTGTGTGTGTGAAGTGGTTGTTCTAGGAGAACCCAATTAGCATTAAGTGCCGTTTTGTAACCACAGCTCTGAAAAGTTGAATATAAATTACAATTTAGAACCATCGTGCGACGTTGAGGAAAGAAATCGAATCTTTAAGATTCATCCGGCATACCTCGCCGAGAGATTTAGGGAAGGGTTTGCCTAGAGTCCGTAACCTTGGTCTGGCAAACGCCGGACAGAAGCAGAGGAAGTGTGTCAGAGATTCTGGTTCTGCCGTGTTATTGCAGCTACGGCAGTGCATGCGACTCCCTTGAAGTATGAGGTTAAACCTTTTAAAACTTCTGGTGAGCTGGTTGAATAGCTTTAATTTGACGGATAGAATTGACCTCTGATGGGTTTAAGATGTTGGCTAGAGTCTTACCTACAATGTCTGTTGATGCACCTAATTGTCGAGAAACAGGACATCTACAAAAACATGTCAAATTGTAAGAATTGTTTCATAATTGGAGCATTTCTCTGGAGCTTCACGAGTAGAGTAGGGCGAGACTAGTTGGGCCATTTTTCACTTAAAGTCTCATAAATACCAACTTAATCATAACACAACTATGAACTATAAATGAACATCTGGATTCTTTATGCAATTGTGAAAAATTGCAAATACGTAACCACAGAGGAATAATATTGTCTCAAATGTGATAAGTCCAAGTGGCCCACCTTGCCCCAGTTGCGAGGTGAACACTTCTTATGAGCCCAATCTCGCCATTCTGTTTTTTGTGTTCGACTCAGAATGAACGTGAGCGTTAAGGGCAAGGTTCTAATTTAGCACAGCGACTTACAGTTTTGAAGAAAAATATTATCTACCCTTTTTTTTTTTATTGTTGTTTATCAAAATTTTGAGTTTGTCTGCGAAATTTTCACAAACTATGGCCATGAACAATCTAACTTTAATGTTCAATTAAAGAACAAGTTTCCGCCTTTCTGAGTTAGTACAGTACTTTATTGTAGGTACTGACATTGTTTTTTAATGAATTTTTTTTCCATGTTGTTTGATTTGATCATAGATTGTCCCTACGTCCTAAACGGGATGAGATAGATCACCCGCCCATAGCAAAAAATTCTCGTTTTTGGATGCTCTATGAAAAACCATTATCAATTTAAGATAGCGTCAAAGCTATCTTACTCTACTAGCAAATCAAAATAGGTTTTTTTTTTTCTAAACGTGCAAAAATGGATACATTGGGGTCAAGATGAACTTTTGTGAATTTTCACCGTTCTATAGATGCGATCAAAATTGTTTGTACTTCATTTCATTGATAAAGTAAGAAAAAAAAATAACTCAAAAATCATTCAAATCGGTCAAATGAGAGGTTTTTTTATTTACAAAAAAACCATACAACCGACGAGTATGTATCCATTTTTGCAGGCCACTGTAACTGTAATCTCTTGGAAGATATAAAAAGTTTTTTTTTTTCAAAAGTTTGTGTAATCTAAAAAACGCTTTTTGCTACTTTTATCATAAAGGATGATAAAAGTAGCAAAAAGCGTTTTTTTTTGCAGGATCAGTGGCATCATAACGTTCAATTTTGCAGTGTCCGGCTACCTAAGCTAGTATAATGTTTCTGTGAAAGTAGAAGCTATTCAAGTTTGGAGAGATGGACATTTATTTGTAGCATTGATGAATTCATTAAGTAAACCGTTTTTGTCCGTTAGGATTGACTGCGCTTTGTTGTGCGACAAAAATGGGTCTATGAATTGCACCTTCCAACTTCCAATCCTATCAAAAATATTCGAATAACTTCTCCTCAAAAGACTTCTACCCATTTTGTATAAATCAAACGCTGTACCAAACCACCAGTTCGGTTTTAGACGACAGCACTCAACCATCGAGCAAGTACATAGAGTGACAAACAAAATATCGGCGGGACTAGACGAAAAAAAATTCTGCGTTGCAGTATACCTTGACGTGGCTAAGGCTTTTGACTCGGTTTAGCACAAGGGACTATTGGTCAAACTTAATAAAGTGGTTCCTCAGGACTTTTTTGTATTTTTAAAAAGCTATTTGGAAAACAGATGCTTCTACGTAAGAGTAAATGACAAGTGTTCAAACATGAACCCAATATAAGCTGGAGTACCTCAGGGAAGCATACCTGGACCAGTTCTGTACCTCATCTTCACTGCTGACATCCCCATCCTAGACAGTGAAACGCCCATGATTGCTACTTTAGCGGACGATACTGTCTTGTTTAATACCGGAGACGGTCTTTCAGCTGCGACCTACCAACTACAACAAATACTGGACAAAGCGAGTGATTCGTTCACAAAATGGAACGTAAAATTTAACGAAAAACGATACAAGTCATTTACACAACTAAAACGAAATATGTACCGCTACCACTACTAACATAGAAACAGATGTAAGTATTTATTGGGATATAAAAAAAAATGCAGCTAAATCGCCGATGTAACTTTCCGCATGGAAGTTTAGCTTGGTGGACAGTAAAAATTTTTACATTAAAGTGCAATTCTATTACAGCATAGGCGCACCAATGATATTATTTTTGCGAGCCATCGGTACAAATTGATTCTGCCTGCTCTAATGCCAGCAATTAAAACCTTTAGAACTGACTCTTACCAAAAGCTTGCAATCTTAAGCTCAGATAAAAATTGTTTTGTTTGTCTCTTATTTTTTAGTTAGATCTGATCTGTAGTCGGTTTTCATTTCTTTTTTTTTTTTTACAATTTAAACAAATAAAGGGTGATTTTTTAGGTATTATCTTTTTGGCAACATTGGTTTAAACAGCTGACGCACGTTTCGTGTTCTGTTTCACTGTCAAACATCTTCAGTTTGGTCTATAATTTAACCATGAATCGTCTTACAAACGAACAACGCTTGCAAATTATTGAATTTTACTATCAAAATGCGTGCTCTGTTAAGAAAGTTCAGAAAGTTAAGAAAGTGTTCAGCGACGAAGCTAATTTTTGGCTTAATGGGTACGTAAATAAGCAGAATTGTCGATTTTGGAGCGAATATCAGCCAGAAGCATTGCAAGAGCTACCAATGCATCCAGAAAAAGTTACAGTTTGGTGCGGCTTATGGGCTGGTGGCATCATTGGACCGTACTTCTTCAAAGACGATGCGAATCGTAACGTAACTGTGAATGGTGAGCGCTACCGTGAGATGATATCCAACTTTTTTTTGCCCAAAATGCAAGAGCTTGACTTGTATGACATGTGGTTTCAACAAGACGGTGCCACATGCCACACAGCACGCTCAACAATGGACTTATTGAGAGGCCAGTTCGGTGAATATTTTATTTCACGTTCGGGACCGGTCAATTGGCCGCCTAGATCGTGCGATTTAACGCCTTTAGACTATTTTTCATGTCTATACAGACAAGCCCGCTTCAATTGACGCATTGGAAGACAACATTGAAGCATTTATTCGTGAGATACCGGCCGAAATGTTGGAAAGAGTATGCCAAAATTGGACTAAGCGTATGGACCATTTGAGGCGCAGTCAAGGTCAACATTTGCATGAAATAATCTTCAAACATTAAATTATATGGACCGTACCATCGATTCAAATAAAGATTTCATGCATTTTTCTGAATTTTATGTGTTTTTTTTTTTTTGAAAAACGTTCCTATAGCTTTTAAAAAATCACCCTTTATAATCAGGCTTAAAAAATACTTAAAATTAAAAATATTCGAGTGATCTTCGAGTTTTAACTATCAAAGTCATCTAAGTGCAACCTTTCATTTGGTGGGAAAATTTACTCGACTTTTATGCAAAAGTTCAACTCGATCTACAACGACTTGTTGCAGATGCCAACAAAAGACACAAGAAAGATATGTCATCCACCTGACAACCTGTTCACTCTAAGGAAGTCGCTTGTTCGAATGAAAGACCAACTCTTTGACGTTACTTTGAGAACACGTTCACGTCAAGCTACAAGTCTAGCTTCACATTTTCCCACCAGACGTTTCACTTCATTCCTCAAGGCACCCTCTGTACCCATCCCTCGACCGTCGCTGTTAATTGTGCCACACCACATGACAACGAGCCCATTTCCATCTCAAAGAATCCATGTCATGACTCCCTCGTTCCTCTACCTCCTCGTGTCATCTCGTCTCTCGAATTTGCATTTTGCCCTCCGTCCGCTTGTTCGTCAGTTCCCAACCACCACTTGCGAATCGCTCTCTAATCTTTCAAAAAAATTTGCATTTTTAACAAATAAACACATTTTCCATTTGCTATGCGCGGGCACACGATCTTAACGGGACCCTTCACGGTCTACAACAACACACAGACACATGCTCATCGCTTGAGACGATGACAACGAAGACATGACGTGCCAAGTGGACTGCAACAAAGTTGCTGATAATCGAACGAAGCAAACGAAACACTAACAACCTGTCAATATTTGCCAACAGGTGCACAAACACAGCGGTGACATTTACAGAAACCACTCAACACCCGGGTGCGAGCTGTCACGTGTGACATTTGCCAATGAAATTTATGTCCCACAAACGCACCAGACGGGTGTGCTTTAAATAAATGTGCGTTTTCTGTCAGACGTTTATGGGGATTTGACAAAAACAAAAAAAAAAAATGAGTGGCGACATCTGACAGACGACAGGTGTGCGGTATGTCACGTCTCTTTTTGGCGTCAAAACACGCGTCATTCTGGGCGATGGCCGGGTAAGGAACTCATAAAGAACAAAAAGCGAATGTGTTTCAAGTTGCATTTTGACAATCATCTGACTTACACACACGAACGAGGGCAAGCGCCACCACTCGTTGACAGATGACTTTTTTTTTTTATGTGTCCTCATGAAATCGTGGGAAAGGAATTGTCGCATCTTCTCGCGTGCTGTGACCTTTTCCAGCGAGCAAATCGCGCTGACGTCTGCGAAGGGAAAACGAAAACGAAACTGTCGTGTATTTGTGTGTGTGTGAAGCTTAAAGTGACAATTAACTACCGTCGCGCGGAGGCTCTGCGCTGTCAAATTCGTCGTTTTGTAATTATTCGCTTAGGTTACACTTTTTTGTTGTTGTTGCACGAAAACGAAACTGTCGTGTATTTGTGTGTGTGTGAAGCTTAAAGTGACAATTAACTACCGTCGCGCGGAGGCTCTGCGCTGTCAAATTCGTCGTTTTGTAATTATTCGCTTAGGTTACACTTTTTTGTTGTTGTTGCAGAGTCGACGGCAGCTCAACGTAAACATTCTCTTTCGCTTGTTGTTTGTTTTTGCTGTTGATGCTTCTTTTTTTTTTTGACGGCGATACACGACGCGAAAAAGTGTTTCCGGTGTCAATGACACTGGCTGTTGGTTGTAGTTGGTTCACCGAGGGGACAGTGACAGCGACGATGAACTTTTCACAAATCCGCCAGCCATTTTGGATGCCGGTAAAGGAAATGTCACTTCTGACGTCAGACGTTCTGTCAGAGTGTTTCCTTGTCGAAATTTTTACACGATTCGTTGAGAGTTTCTGCAAAAAAGTTTTAGTAATTTTGCTGTTAAAACGTTCACACTGCTTAGGAGTTTGACTGTCAAACAAAAAAGTTAATTTTGACAGTCGTGAAATTAAAATGTGTGGATTTTTATTGAATTCGACGACCATTTTGACAGTCAGCTGGAAATTGTCAATCTTGAGATCACAATATTTTAGCTAAAATGTGCCGTTTTCTATTCAATTCGTCAGCCATTTTGAGAGTCATCCAGAAATCCAGTCATCCAATCAACGTAAACTTTGACGTAAGTCGGTTGTAGTTTAAATGAGCGTTTTATGAAATTCGCCGGTTGCTTTGACAGTCGGCTAGAAAAATGTCTATGTCAAAATGTCAATATTTGACAGTTGCTGGTTGTTATGTCAGATCGTATCATTTTCCCTGAAATTCGTTAACTTTTCAGTAAAACAGAATTAATGTCGACGATGTCTGCACCGACCAAAGCCCTTTTTGGCCAAAACTTTCGTAAAAACTGCCATCATGAAAACTGTCACCGATTGACATTTCCTATTCATTTCCCCTTATTGCCTGTTTCCCTCCTCCTCTCTTCACTGCTGACACATCATTCTGTTCGCCCTTCGATGTTTCCACGCCAAACAATTCCTGACAACATTCGACGTACCGTTCTGACATTGACGCATCGGTAATGCAGACTTCATTGACTTTGACAGAACGCCATCGCTGTCATCTGTCGCGGTGCTTGTCCTCGAATATGCGTGACATCTCAATTCGAATCTCACAAGCGTCACCGTTCTCGTTTCGATCTCCACGCCCGTTATCGATGACAAATTTATCGAATGAACGAAATTAACCGACAGCCGACAGTTTTCGCTTCGATTTCGATTACACGGTTTCTCTTGAGCATCGATAACATCGACAAGCCGCGTGTGTATGTTTTGTTTGTTTTTGTTGTCATGCTGACGGTGGCTTTCTCGACGGTCGTGTGTGCGTGTCTGGTTTCATTTCATCGTCGAACTCTCGCAACCCGAACAGCACAGTGCAATGACACGCAACGCACCAGAGATGTTTGTGTGTGTGTGTGTGTGTGTGTGTGTTCGTGTGCGTGTTGCTATCGCGGTCGTCGGCATTTATCTCGACGCACCGGAGGGGCTCCTGAGAAAGTCACCAGAAGATGTGAAATCGAACGCCCAGAGTTGTGTGTAAACAGTGCAACCACCTCGAGACGACGACGACGCTTGGTGCTCTGGCAGGGATGGTGCGTGATGATGCTTCAGATGGAGTACCGTCGTGGTGACGGTGGTTTGTTTTTTTTTTTTTTTTTCATTTTTGGTGTCCACAGCCTCTCCACACAAACAGGTTGTTGTCTCTTCGGCGTCGTGATGTTTGTTCTCTGTCTTGCTCACGCACACGAACAGACGAGGACTTACGACGTGTTAATCATTTTTAACTGTCACCTTAATGGGCTTTCGAAAATGGTCGGGTACTTTGGCAGTGACATTTTCCTCGAGGAGGGCGGGTTGCTGAGGGGTTGCAACTGCGTACGGCGCAGTGGACGTTCGTTTGGGATACGTGCCAGGCGCCGATGTGATATTTTGCTGATGATGGCGATTTTAATGCCAAAAAATTGTGTGTGTGTGTGTGTGTATTTAAAGTGTCACTGGGGAACGGGCGGGCTGGGTTTTGATGGAGGAGGAGACCAAACTGCAGTGACAGCGACTGCAGGGGTTGCTTTTGTTGGTGACATTTTCGCCTCAACTGGGTTGTGAGTGTCAAAAGTTTGCAGAAGACCGTTTCTTATCTTTCCGATGAAGTTTGTCGGAGGACAGACGTTTTTGGGATTTTTCTGTGAACTGCAGGCTCTGTTCACTGTGAGGAGATTAAAAACGTTGACTTCACATTTGTGTCGAAAAAAAATTACGAAATTGCCTTTTTACTTATGTCCAAAACGCAGAGACTCGGTGAATGTCAAAGTTTGATGTCAATGACAATGACAGCTCTCTAACTGTCAGAGATGTCAAAGACAAACTTATCAGAAAACACTAATCTAGGAAAATGATAAACTTTTTATGCTCTTCAGTCACTTAAAGAATACTAAGTTCAAAGTGCTTTGGTCAAAGCCTTGAAATCGTTCGTCGCCGGTGGTTGGAGTTCTACCTTTTCAGAAGGCTCAAACCAGCTCCAATGACGTTTCTTCAATTTTGACATCGTTGACATGTAGTTGCAGAAAATTTATTAATTTTTTTAGCTCAAATTTACTGCTATAAATTGAAATGCTTGCATAAAATAAAATTTAAAATAAATCACAAAAAAGTAATTTTCATGCCTGAACGCACCAATGACGTTTCTTCAATTTTGATAACGTATTCGATTTTTTGTAATGGCAGAAAATTTATTAATTTTTTTAGCTCAAATTTACTGCTATTAATCTAATGGCTTGCATAAAATACAATTTTGAAAAAATCACAAAAAAGTAATTTTCATGCCTGAACGCACCCACTATTCAGAAATGAATTCACTTGAAGTCAAAACCATTTGATCCTATTGCGAAAAATTTTCTTTTTCTACATCTTGCCTGGTCTTGTAATTTTCTTAAACTTCTAAATTATGCAAAAACTTTGAAGAAAGAGAAAAACTTCAGAGCGTCTTTCATTCGAAATCCCACCTAAGTCCTTGAACACATCCGCCTCAGTCGTTTACCACTCATCGCCAACTCACACGTCATTGCAGCCCTTTGACGTCGTTATCTTGTAACTTGTTTACTCCCTTGTGCGTCTTCTAACGTGTCTAACTCCCTCGTCTCAGCCTACGCTTCCCACGCGTGTGCTAAAAATACCTTCGACCTGTCTCTACCTCCCAAGCGTATCATTCACAGTCCCCTTTCCTCGATTCAGAGACACTCGAGACAAAGCAGAAAAGAATACCGCTGTACTTGGAATCGAATTGCATGCGTCACTAATGACAACTGTCTCGCCCCGGCTCGGGATAATCACATTTATGCGGGAGCCGGACGCGCCCTACGCACCGCCGGCCAAACGACAACGACGACAGCAAACGAGTCCTTAATTAGACACCGACGAGCTTAGAGATAATCCGTACACCACCTCGTCGTGCCGCCCCGGCGAAATTAATTACAAGTGGCGTGAGCATAAATGTAATCGTTTGCCCTCCCACACACGAAGCCCCGGTGCTTAGCGAAAGAGATTTTCCGCTTCGTGTGGCAATTCGCACTTTCTTCACACCTACCGAACACACCCGTGAGAGCTCCTTTTTGAGCCTTATTTGATTACTGCTACATCAATGGCTTCCTCACGTCGTCGCTGTCGGTGGCATAAGTTAATCGAATCTGTCAGCAGGACTAACCGACGGGGGGGTTCCTGGGGAAGGGGTTGTGTTCGTAGACACCTTCCGCACTAATTTGCATGCGTGAGTGGCGACACTCGCGGCTTAGACACGAAAAGAAAAAAAAAATTGCGAGAATTTGTGCCGCCTTTGTGATGCGCCGCGGATCTCTCATTTCGCTTGATTGCAGTGCGACGTCAAAGACCAGGACGCCCTCTGTGCGGAGGGCGTGTGTGTGTTTAATTAGTTAAATTAGCGGCTAATTAGAAGTAAGTCGTGCGGTTGTGGGGCTTCGCTAACGAAGAACACACGAACACAGCCCGGCGAATTGGGAAAATGTCAAAAATGTTCCCGGGAATAACTTCAAAAGGAATTCGAGTCGTTGTGCGGGATAAAGTCAGCGCGGTGAGCATCTCAAGAATTCTAGCGATGCAGGGAAGAGAGACAGTGGATTTCTTTCCCTCTTTGAGGAGATAGCACGACGTGTCCGGGGGACATTTTTGAGCGCGTGTGTGTGCAGCGCTTGTCTTTTGACCCAGGAGAATGTGGGAAATTTATGGGATGGGAAGCGATTTTTCGAACATTGCCCGTCAGATAATGGCTGTCGTTGTTAGCGGATGTTAGGGAGAGAGCGTGTGTGGTTGACATTTGGTCAACGAACATGAGAACGGGAACAGATGTGCGTTGGATGTGAGTGAAAAATCCTCTGTCAATCTGACAGTTGAGTTTTTATGTGGAGTGGAACAGTGGCGGTTTCCAGAGTGAATGAAGCTTGTTGAGGTTATGAATGGATGTTTTGCGTGCCAAGCGTCGGTTTGGAACAGAATTCGCAATAGTTGTCGACCCGTCCTTTATACATTGGCAACCTTCGGCTACATAAACAAATGGCATGCCCTTAGTTATCTAAAAACTATAAGCTTGAGGATTCAACCTTCAAAAAACCTCAATTTTTTCTGTAATTTGATATTTGATACATGTGAGACAAACTTAAGTTTCTAAGCTCGTATTTTCAAATTGGCGCCCAACGTGATCTTTGTGGTAACCAGGTTTCTAAGGCATATCTTTTTTCAAATTTTCTTCTTATGTCGTAGAAAATTCATCAACATTCATTGCATTTCGATGACGAACTAGTGCTCTACTGGGATGTACAAAACTGGCGCCCGATGTGCAATTGCAACTCTATGATTTAAGCCCAAACTCGAAAATGTTCCTGCTAAGTCCTTTATTTAAGTAATTATCTATGGAACAGACTATACAGGACCAGAGCCTACCTTTTTTTGCGCCTCCGCTGTGTTGTGCGCATTTTGACACGGAAAAAGGGGCCTGCTCTTTAATGCCAGTCCCGACCGTCGAATAGCGAAAGGTTTTCATGACAGAGGTACTCCAGGGTGATTGTCAGCCGTTGGCTGGAGGTTGGCACGTGAAATTTGTTTGTGGTGTTCTCTCCACGGGCTGGATTCGAGCCCGGGTGCTCTCGCTTAATAGTCCATTGCACTAACCATTTAAGCCACGGGTCCTTTATTTGCATAAAGAAACTAAACAAAAATTCGAAATCCTTCAACATTTTCTCATATATTTTCCTCCAATTAAGCAAACAACAATGGCGCCCAACGTGCAATAGCCACCCTATGCTTTGAGTCTGAGCTCAAAAACTAACTTTGCTTTAAAACAAAAATAAAATAAAATAAACAAAGAATTCTTTAACATTTTCCCATATGTCTCCGTCCAACTAGGCAAACAAAAATGGGGCCCAGTATGCAATTTCAACCCTGAGTCTGAACTAAAAATTCTTACTGTTTTGTTCTTTGTTTATATTACGTAGAACATTAAACAAAGAATCGTTTAACATTTTCTCATCTGTTTTCATCCAATTAAACAATCAAAACTGGCGCCCAACACAAGTTGTATGGCTTTCCATAAGTGTTACATGAATTGCTTCTTTCGGACATAGAGAAATCTTTTAGGCTTTTCTTAGTTTTTATCTAATCTACATCTGGCGGCCTCGTTGGGGCTGGAAGTTTACCTTCGTCGAAATCGAAATCAAAACGTAATTGAACATTCAATTGCAAAAGGGGTGTTGAACCTTTTTTGCCAAATACAAAAATTCAACACCCTAAACGACTAATTCAAATTACCATTCGTCCTTCTCAGCTCAACAGATCGTTGTAATTTCCCATCAAAATTCAAAACTCTAACTACCCTCCAAAACCGTTAGCGACACATTTAAGCTGCCAATACAATCGACTCACCCGCCTCTTAAGCACTTCATTAAAGTCCCAAATGTATAAAAAAAAAAACCCAAAATGACTCATTTCAATTGAAAGTTTCACTTCGTAAAAAAGAAACGGGAAAACGTTAAAACGTTAAGAACGCTAAAAAAAAGCCCCTAATGACCACCTAAACTGGTGATGGCGGCGTGGCGTCAAGAAACCGCTGCAAACGACAAGAAAAAAAACTCTCCCCAAATTAGTTCCCAATTCACAAATTGCTCCTATTACCGACTTCCGGCGGCCATTAAACTACGATAATCGACTTTTTTTTTTCTTGGCTTAACATCCCGCTCCCGTTCTAGACAAACTTTGCAATAATTTTGCGGAGGCAGGAGAAATAAAAAAAAAGAAAACACAAAACGCCGCCCTCACCAAAAACAAAAAAAAAAAACAGAACCGGCAACAAACACTTTTCAAAAATTTATGACTCGCAACCGAATAACCGTCGAACGGGTTCACTGATTTTTATTGTCTCCCAGTTCGTTTTATTGCCCACTGACGGCTGCCGGCTGTCGGCTGTTGGCTGTCATTTTTGTTTTTTTGCCCCTGACAGTTGGCCGTATGTAATTAAATGTCATGTGATGCGACGAAGAAGTTTGACACCGGCCAGCACCGGCGACATACGTGACGAATGACAGTGTTTCAGTTCCACGGCGTTCCGGTGCTTGATTTGATCCCATTCGCGCGAGGTAATCAAGGTCACACCGAAAAAAAAAAAGTGACAAGCGTACTTCAGAGGTCAGCAACACTCTTTACTTTTTTGACGTCCGGAGCGAAGTTAAGCAGCGTATCCGTGGCTTGCCTTTTATGGGGCGTTAATTAAATGTCTTTGGCTTCGTGTTCCCCGTTTTGATGTGTGTGCTTGTTCTGGGGGTTATTGAAATTTTTGCACCATTCCCGGGCGTACGTGTAATTTGTCAAAGAGTAGCACAACGCGCATCAGCTGAATGTAAATCCCGCCCGATTTGGGTCAAGGCGTCTCATGTGTATGTGTGTGTGTAGAACGAATGCGCGGAAAGATGATCATTAATCAACGACGACACGAAGAACACGCCGCGCGAGAGGCGGGGATGAGGTTTCACAATTAAGTCGCTGAAAAATTACAGCGCGCTGCTATGACCGTGGCTGTAATTTATTTTGAGCAGAAAAAAAAAAAACCCTTCTCTTCGCGTCGAAATGACATAATGAATGGGTTAGCGTTTCGCGTTTGGCATTTGTGTCTAAGGGATGTGCACACGGCGAGAGACCACAGTGCTGCCAAATTGCTTTTAATTGACAAACCAGTCGGGTGTGGAGGAATCATTGAACTCTTTTGTGCTGAGCTCTGAGCTGAGCACACACACACACTCACGCTTAAATTGGTAAACAGAGATTATGCCGGCGCTTCTCGCCTTTATTTTTTGTGAATTTTTTAATGGAAAGCCCACGGCGGTGGTGATAAAATGTTGGCATGTTTACCTGTAATTAAGGGTAATTGTGGAACCAGTGTTTGATTTGGCGTGTTGTGGTCGGTTGGCTGAGTGGAGTGTGTTGTGGCTGGGATTTACTTTGTTGTTGATTGTCTTTTTTTTTTTTTGGTTTTTTCGGTAACATCTGGATGAACATTGGTGTTGAAAGAGATACCTGTGGTGCAGGGAGGAGGCGGGGAATACCTCGAATCAGCACTTTCTATGTGACATTGTCGTTACGGTAGAGTTGAGGCTTATGTGGGAAATCGCGCCCGGTGCTATCGCCACCAAGTGTGATTAGAGAAATTAATGTGACTTTGTGAGCTTCTTTTATGTTCCAGAGATGTGCAGAAAATTGTCACATAAGTCGTTAACGTTTAGTAGGTGCTCAAAAAACAGCCTTAAAGTACTTAAAAGGTGTTAAAAAAATCGCTTTACAGCATAACGTTCTTACATAATCGTCTTCTTCATGTTGCCATTCCTACAGCTCTCCAAATATAATTATTTCCATTTATTTATTCCAATTTTTTTATCACAACTTACAACTTTTTCTAGTTTATCAATTCTTGAACATATTTTTTTGTGTTCTAGAATTCTTCGAAATGTGGCGCCCAGCGTTGGTTTGAGTTGATCATTTTTGGGGTTTAGTCGTCTTAATCGTCTTTTTTCTCATACATAGTGCTCTTCTTCTCCTAAAAGTGCCCCACTAAATTTTTTTCCAATCAAAATTTTAAGCTGGCGCCCAACGCAATTCTGAGCACGACCATGTCTCCCAAAAATTCCTTTTCAACATTCTTTTTATAGCCTTTTGTGGTATAAAACTCATCGAAACTCTATTCATTTGCCTGAGGAGCTAGAATCATGGTGGGATATGCAAAAATGGCGCTCAACATGTACATTCAACTTCATGCTTTGAGGCCGAACTAAGAGTTTGTTCCGTTTTCCATTGTTCAGAGATTTTTGATAAGAAATCAAATCAGGAAGCTCTCAACATTTTCTCATCCGCTTTCATCCAATTACGCAGACGAAATTGGCACCCAACATAAGTTGTTTGACTTTTCATAAGCGTCAAATAAACTGCAGTCTTTATATACGAAAAAAATTCTTTGAGCTTAGTCCGATTGTGGGTGATTTTTATTTGTTCGCAAAATTGGCGCCCAACGTGAATTCCATAGTTCAGTCTTTCGAAAATTTTTTTATACACAAAAAATCCTGTGAGATTTCTCATATTTAGTCTGATTGTGGGTGATTTTTATGTGTCCGCAAAATTGGCGCCCAACGTGAATTCCATAGACTGAGTTCTGTCTTTTGAAAATTTCTTTATACAAAACAAGTTCCTTGAGATTTTTATAGTTTAGTCCGATTGTGGAAGTCTTTTATATGACCGCAAAATTGGCGCCCAGCGTGAATTCCATAGACTGAGTTCCGTCTCTCGAGAATTTTATTTCTTTCGTAAAATTTGGAGCTTTGTCACAATTTTTCTTTGTTGCCAGCATAGATTTGGTCACTGTCCGCTTAACGGCGTGTATGTCCGCCGGTTTGGCAGAACTCAAAATGGCTTACAAAATCATTTGCAGAGATTGAAACGGTGCAAGTGAAATTCAATTGTCGATAAGGAACAACTTTCCGCCTAGAAAACCATGATCGAACCTCGTTCTCTCGAAACAATTTTAAAGATTTTCCCATCAAAATTTCTCCACACACCTTCAGTTCGTCAGCTTCATGGTCACCAGCCGCAATTTAGTGCCACCCGCTCTTCCACTCTGCCACCACACGACCATTAATAATTTAAAAATCTCCAAGCACCACCGAGAATTATATCTAAAACAAACACCCAACGTCCGTCGTCATCCCGAAACACAACAAAGAGCCCAAAGAAATCCCCTAAAACGATGATGGAGGGGCGACGTCGGTTCTGCCGGAACGGAAGAACACATGGCTCCCGAATGTCGCCAGCATTTTTGTGTACGTCCGCCTCGCTGAGCATCAAGTGAGAGAGATGGAAAAAAAGAAACAAGGATGGAAAATCGCAGTGTGCTTGGCCAATGTCTACGCTAGATACACACACAAACACGGCACGCAGAAAAGTTCCGAATAATTTCCAGAAGATTAACAGTAAACAGCGACGTCCATTGAATTCAATAATTCGATTGGTAGAATCACTCGTCGACGTCGCCAGTCAGTGGTGTGCAGAGAGACGCATCCAGCCACCGCCAGCGGCCAAAGGAGCCACATTCGGGCCCTCTACTGAAGCACGTGGAAATGGCTCGGGAGAAAAGCTGCTTCCCTGCAGCCCTGTGGCACATCTGGCGAAGTGCTGTGCCATCGACTTTGCGAAAATCCAATTACGACCTCTCCCGCCCGGCGCGGAGCAAACGCCTGGATCTGAGTTATGGCGCACAGCGTGCCACATTTTCGCAGTGCAAAATTTGTGTGGCATGTCGCTTTGAAGTGGAAAGTCTGGAGTCTGGACGGGTGGAGAGACCCAGTTGGGAAGGGTAAATGTACTCTCCGCTCGTGTGGCGAGGAGCAGAAGCTCCCTCCACAGCAGATGGCGGTGCGCAAAAGGGCACGTGCAGCTTCTGGCACGTTTTACAGATTTTCTCCGTTAACACCTCGGGGCTGTGGTTCCGCAGGGTAAAGGCTTGGTTGGTATTCGATTTTTTTTAAAAGGATTCCACCTTTGGTGTGGAGGTGGGAGAAAATTGCGCTTAAAAAGCGTATATTGCGCTGTTAGATTTTCCTTTGAGAGTCTGTTCTTAATGGAGGCGTGTGTTTGGTTGTAGGAGACCCTCGGCATAGACGACCCACCTGGTTAAATAGTGTATGGTTCCTCTCCTGGGTTCGTGTCCGTGATTTTAGTGTCAAATTCTTCAACTTTACGACAGATGACGTTGTCCGGTCCAAAGCCTTTTGTTGTATTCCAGAAAAAATCGACTGTTCACTTCAGAAGCGAAAAGATTTGGAGATTCGTGATTCCTTTTTTTTTCTCAGTCGGGTGCAGAGGTCGGCGTAGGAGGAGCACTTCACACCACACCCTCTGCTGCACTAGAAATACTGTTTCAAATCCTCCCAGTAGACATCGACAGCAGACAGGCAGCATGCACGGCGGTAAGACTGGAATCAATCAATATGTGAACCAACCTTAGGACTGGAGACTTCACAGTATTAAATAAACTGAATTCCCTGCTCTCTTTCACCGACTACACCCTTCCCCAGCTCCTCTTCGACAAAATGTTCACTTCCAGCATTCCCCAGCGAGCAGACTGGATGGAAAGCCCTACGGCGCTTGAGGATCCACTAAAGTTCATCTCGGACGGATCCAAAACTGTCGGGAGTCGGGAATAGGTGCGGAGACCTAAGCCTAAATATTTCCCTATGCCTCCCTAATTATTGTAGCGTCTTTTTAGGCGGAAGCTATGGCGATCAAGGAAGCTCTGTCTTGGCCAAAAAACACAATGTGGTATCCAAGAGGGATATCATCATTTGTTCAGACAGTCAAGCAGCATTTAAATCCCTAGACTCGGTCACTTTTACTTCTAAGACCGCCCTAAAGTGCCGCCAATCTCTGGATGAGATGGCGTCGTATAGAGACATTCAGGGCAATTGCCAAGCTGACGCACTCGCCAGGCATGCGACCACAATTCAATTACAATCCTGAAGAGAATTACCGGCCATGCCACTAGCTACAACCAAATTAAACTTAAAACTTCACAGCCTTAAAATCACCAATCACAGGTGGCAAGAAGGCTCAATGTGGTTGCACAACAAACAGATTTGGCCCGAATGCTAAACGCACTACCTGCCTCCTTCGGTTAGACAGACCGGCGATTAGGGTCATTATAGGCGTCATTACGGGATACTGCACCATCGGCAGACATGCCAGCAGACTTGGAGTCCCTGCCAATGACTTTTGCAGATGTTGCCAGGATGAAGAGGAGGAGGAAACCATCTTCCATCTCTTGTGTTCATGCGAGGCCTTCGCGATTCATAGAAGAACTCACCAAGGCAAGCACTTCCTTGACAGTCTGAGCGATCTGAGTAAAATCAGCATCAATCAGATCCGCAATTTCGTAAAAAGCTCTAATTGGTTTCATTAGGGTGCAGAATGGATCTCCGCACAATGGGCCTAGTCTGTCCTAAGTGTGGTTGGGCCTCTGTTGCCCCAGCCAACCACTCTAACCTAACATAACCTTCCTTTTTTTAACGAAAAATCTTGAATTAAGTCAGCCAGCAGATCAAACGAAGCTTCTAAGCCAAAAAAAAAAAAAACCTCCCCTATCAATAAACCCGTCTACTCGCAGACCACCCTGTACTTAAAAAACGTCTATTGTTTTTTTAAGACGCATTCTGTTTTCTTTGTTTTATAAGTAGGTACCTCCTATTATTTAAGTCGCATTGGGTTTTACTTTTAAAACATTCCTTATTCTGTTTTCTTTGAGGATGACGTTAAACCCGCCGATTATAGTCCTCTTCTTAAATTTTTTTAAGGAAATCTTCTACAAAAGATTTGAATGTTTCCCTTCACTTCTTTACTAATTTTTTTTTCCTTAAATTAGGAGTGATTTTTTTTAGGTTGTGGTCCACGCTAAGACATATCATTTGCACCATAAACCAATGGATGTCGCTAGTGTCAGTATTAATTTTTTGTCACCTTTTTTCTGTGCGGCGCGACAGTCCGGGGTGGACCAGGGCCTCCTTTAGCAACCTCCTTCATCCAGCACGATCCCGTGTCAGGGATCATCACCTCAAATCTCAAAAATCCATCTGTTTCCAACATATTTCTTTCTCTCTTATCAAATTTTCCTTGAATCAGCGCAATGTCTTTCTCCTTTCCACATCCTTACTCCAAAAAAGCCATCTTCTCCACACACACCTCCCCCATTGACCCCTAACTTTTTCTCCATACCTCCATCGACTTAATCAACTCTCAAAAGTCATTCATTGCAAACTTCTAATCCCATGAACCCTCAAAAGTTTGTCCATAAAATCCCTCTCCACCAGAGTGTGAACGAACATGACCACCCCTAACAATTTCTCTTTCACTGAATTCTACCATCAAAAATGTTTTTTTTTTTATTAAAAACTTTTTTCACTAATTTTCTTTCATTTTTTTTTTCTATTTCAAGGTCCAACAACGGTACAAATGGTTTCACAGAATCGCCCGCCCCACATGCCGGTACCGGTGCAAGTGCCCCAAGGTCAGGTCATGCAACAGTACCTAAACGAGAGCGGTACCTTGACCCATGTTGTCCTGTCACCAACTCAGTATCAGCAGCTGCACACCGGCCAAGGAGGCGTTCAGCATATCCATGCGCCATTTGTAAGTATTAAACAAATTTGTAATAAAATTAATATTTACATAGAAAAGGAAAACATGAGACTGATAAGAAATAGCAACGTCGTGGTATCTTTCACAACGGTAATGCACCTGCGGTTGATGTGCCTGCACCTGTTGGCGTGATGCGGGCACATTAACGACGCCGTGGTTCTGTGTCGGGGTCGCGCTTATCGCATGCAGTCGTTTGTTTTTGACATTTGTAGTTCTTGGAAACGGTACTAAAGTGGGTTGTTTACGGAGTGGAGAAATATGGAATGGCGGCGGTGATTCCCAATGGTCCGATTGGGGAGAGAAAACGACATCAACATCTCCTGGGGGCTGTCTGCGTGCATGTGCGGGCACGATGAGTTATGAGGACGTGATATGAGATAGGTGGAGTACATTTTGACGGGAAAGTGACAGTCGAGCGGGTTCGTTTGGGGTTTTTTTAGGCTTACAAATTAAGAGCTACATCAAAACTGGGTCGCTAAGAGGGCCGAAGCATCATGATGTGCACCCCTGAATTTGAATTCAAAGGGGTTTTCAATTGAAGTAGGTCAAGCAGCGAAGGTCGTCCGTCTACTTCGAAATGGATTTTATAGCGATTTCAGAGAGAAAAGGGTCTTTAGTTTTGTTTTTTTCAAAATTTAAATAATAACAAGCATTTTTTTAGGAGTTTCATATGTGAGTCTGTTATACGTCAGTTTGACAAGTCAGTGACGTTTCTAAATTTTCACGTAGTAACTTTAAATCACAAATGAGCCAATACAGATACCCAACTTCTACTTCTCTTGCCCCTTGATTTTATTTGACAACGTTTTTTATAACATTTTGCGTCTATGAATACGTGTGGGAGCTTTGAACAACAAATCAAACAAATGTGCGTGAAAATGATGAGCAAGTGTTCGGTGCTTCCTGAATTACTCTCAAAATGCTTCCTGTATTTCAGCTACATTCGTGAGTTACTGTCAAATTCATCGATGGACGAGGGAAAATAGCCGCTGTACAGTTGGGTTTCTATATTAGGTTGTCTGTGCTTTAAATGCAACACCAGCTTCGTTGACTTTCCTCTCTAAAAGACTACTATTGAATTTAAAATTGCCTGAAGACTTTCTCATGCCTCATGCCAGTTTAAAAAGTTTGAAACGAAGTTTTCAAATTCCGCCATAGTAAATTTGGGCAAAGGATTTTTCTCCTGTCAACTGTCATATTTTATTCTATCAGCTTTCATATTACTAATTTGTCAACTGTCATCTTTGAATCTAAAAACTATCATTCTTTGATCTCTCAACTGTCAATATTTGGCCTCGAGGTGTCTTTGAGTTTGACAAGTCAGTGACGTGTCTAAATTTTCACTTAGTAACTCGAAATGTAACACCACCTCGATCAAATGTCATCTTTGAGCAGAATTTAAGTCAGGCTGGAGTTTTTGTGGAAGACGTTTAATAACGGTTGTAAAAAGAGTCTTTAATGCCAGAACAGTTTGAAAAGTCAACGACTTTTTCAATTTTCGCCATAGTGCTTTTGAGCGATATGATTTTTTTCTATCAACTGTCATGTTGTAGTCTGTCAACTGTCATTTTTTAAACTGTCAACTGTCATCTTTCAATATATTATCCTTCTATCTGTCAACTGATAATATTTGGACTCGACTGAAGGTGTCTTTGAATTTCACAGCTCAGTGACGTTTTTGATTTCGTACGTGGCAAATCAAAATGAAGACCATTTCTGTCAACTGTCATTCTTAAACAGACTACTATTGAATTTAGATCAGGAAGGAATGTTCCTGCCTGATTTTTTTGTGAGACGATTAAGAAAGAAAGTTTTTTTTATAAGACGGTTAACCGGTTAAAACGTTAACTTTTTTTTAAAAATATGAATTTCTTATACCATGGCAGTTTTATTAGTCTGCGACTGAACTTTTAGGCGAAATTCTATTCCATTGTCAGCTGTCATCTTTTAATCTGTCAACTGTCATCTTTTAATCTGTCAACTGTCAAATTTTGAGTTATCTGGAAAATGTTAAGAGACTAAGAGATGTAAGTTGAGTGAGCCTTACAAAATTTTTGATTTTTTCACATGCAAGACGCAACAGAGCTACAGACAGTAACAGACAGCTTAATCTTTAAAAAGACGCCTTCGTTGATGCAGTTTTAATTGGCGGATTAAAACTAAACATTCGTCGTTATTGTTGGCAATAAAAAACACTTGTTTGCGCATAATGCTTTTTTCGAATAATCGGTGACGTTTATTACATCTTCTTAAATATCGTCGTAGGCAAGCGGGAAAATCATTCGACCAGGGTTCAAAAACCTTATATACTTCAATGTTCGAAATATGTGCACAGGGTGCGCGTAAATTTAAATTATTGGTGCAAGTAGCATAATTCATTCAAAACCGCCTACAATATTTACCCAGATTATATTAACAGCCCATCGAGGGCCACCCAGATCAAAGGCTAAACATTTTAACAACCGCTTGGGCTAAGTTCAGAACTTTCGTTCAAAATTTTGTGACAGTTGGGTCTAGCTGGGAAACCTTGAAGTTACTTTGTTAACTTTAAAATTATTTCGTTGTTGCCTGCTCACTCTTAGGTCGTGAGTCCATTTCTAATATTCGGTTAAAGGTTTTCTAGTCAGAAATGAGTGTCACAAATTTTTCAACGAACTTCTGTGTTTGTTTAAGCTTGTAATTCAGATTTAAGGTGTCCTCAAAATATTTGCTCGATATTTTAAACGTCAAATCAAAGTAAGTGACATTTTCCTCACGTTGTCTTCTAGACTTGACGTGGAATATCGCCCTAAAAGTTCACACAACTCACTGCTCTTGTTGCCAAAAAAAGGGAAATAAAATAAAATCCCATTCAATCCCTTAACCGCCGCAAAGTTCTTCGCATGAAAAATCCCCTAGTTGTACCACAGACCTGCGGTTCAACCCAACCGGTGTTACAAAACAAAAGTTCTTCACAACCAACTGCCCTGCCCGCACCAAAACACAGAAAAAAAAAGGAACACCAGACCGACATAAATACTGCAAATTATAATCAAATGGAAAATTATGAAAATGCCACGGCATCCCAAGCCCTCGCATAAAACAAACAACGTGCACAGAGTCTCCCCAGAATCTCCGTACACCGTGCAATAAATTTAAGGCAGAAAAAAAGCGAGTCTTACCACACCCACCCACAGAACTTTTCAAAAAAAAAAAAAAAAGAACAATTCGTGTGTGTCCTTCCATAAATCGGCGCGATTAAAACAGAGCAGAGCATCGTCCACACGTAATCCGGAAGAATGTAATTAAATTTTAATACACCGCACCGCCGTCACCCTGTAAACAGAGAGAAAAAGAAAATTCCTGGTCCAGTGGATCCGCACCAATTAGAAGTGAAACTTTAAGTGGATTTTCCTCAGAGATTCAATTTCTTTTTTTTCTTTAATTTTTGTAGTTTTCCCGCGTGGCGCTCCTGTGGGAGGGGGCGCGCTTATTTCTTCGTCGAAAAATAATTTCCAACGGAAACTAGCGAAAAGGAAATTGGTACTTAACCAAGAAACGAATGAATACGAAGAAAAATAGTTTTCACAGGGTGGGAGGAGAATGTGGGGGCGCCCCTCGACTCAGGCGCCTTCACCGTTATTACGCGCGATTGTCATTAAATGGAAGAAATATTACGAGAAATTGAAAATTGCTTATTTATTGTGCTCCAGGAATTGCCTGCGGAGGATGTGTCCTTGTGTGTGTCCCCCAAATGGAGTTTCGATGACTTTTCCCAGGGGTGGCTGAGGGTGGCAAAAAAAAAAAAGTTTTTTTTTCCATTTTTTTTTTTGTCCCTCCGTGTATTGAACTTTATTTTGATTCGATTTTAATGCACTTTTTTTTTTCTCTTTCTTTCTTTTTTCGCCTTATTTGCCATAAGTGCATTCTCCTTGTCCCAATTTTGGCGTCCTGCGCCTCGGAGCCATTTTGACTTAACCAACAACAAGAGGTGAAGGCAAAGGAAACAGGGTCAGGGATTGAAGTTTTCCTTGTCCTCGTTGACGGGTTGCTGTGTCACCAGAGAGAGAAAGAGAGAATCAGATTCGATCCATTGTGCCGTGTAGGGCGCCTAATTTGTTTGCCCAGTCGAATTGGGACACGCTTTGTAGGCACATCGGCAGCGGCGTAATGAAGTGCGAAGTGCTTTCAATTGATTAAATATAAAAATAAATTAGCCGGGGAATGTGTCAACTTGAAGTTTGCTCTTTTGTTGGCTGCACCTCATCCCCGTTTTGGGGGCTGGTCTTGGCAGCTTGGGCTGTCAGTTGGTATTTGACTGCAAAGTGTCGGCTCACAATTAACCCAGAGAGATAAAGTAACGTCAGACACAACGTGACGTAAGACACAATTAAAGAGCAGATGTGTGTGAAAATGGGAGTTATGTGGGGATGTGTTCAATGATTCTGTCCGACGGCAATTGATGGGAGGCTGCTGTTGGTGAATTCTGCCTCATGGCTGATTGTTAATCACATGGAAGTCGTTAAGTGAATTTTTCAATCGCATTGAGTCACTGGGCGCTGTTTGGCGGAGATGAAGTCATGCGTTTGGGCGACTTTCATCGTGGGGATGACGTTTTTGAAGGCACGTCTAGTTTTAGTTGAGACATCGGAAGCTCTGAATTTGAATGCAAGTAAATCGAAGCCCATTTTTCTCACTCTTTTTCAACCTTTTAAGATTCAAGAGTGCATTTTTGTTAAGCGTGCAGAACCCAAAAGATTGTTGGCAGCACAAAGCGCCTAGCTTTAACCTAAGCATACCAAAATGTGTTTAATAAAAGTACAGTTATCTGAGTTAGACTTAAAAAAACTGAAATGCTGCCTTCCAGTTAAAATGTTTGCCATTTGATTGCATCGAAACTCAACTGATGTCCAAAACCCATCCAAAAATTCGAATCCAAGTTCAGACCCAGCCTAATTGTCGGATCGTAGGTCAAACTTTACAGTGAACTTAACCCTAACGGACAACTCTAGTAACCAAACAAATTTCTCGGAACCTTTGCTGTTCCATAACTGGAAACCACGCAAAAATCGGTCCAGCAGCTCTTGAGATTATCGCGTTCAACCAAACAAACAAACAAACCCTTCAACTTTATAATGTTAGTATAGTATTGGGCTCGCAATCCTAGCTTGAGCATTGAACTTCAATCTACGTTCAAAATCCTGTCCGAACGTAAACTGAACTCAACGTAAATCCACACTTTGAAGTGTCCTTAACGTGTGAACAGGTCGCAGTAGACTCGAAGTTTTGGTTTCAATTCACAAACTGTTGCTCTTCTTGACCAAAATCGTCTTTCTAATCTTTTCTCAATGAAACAAACCACGACAAGAGATCTATCTCAACCTCGACTCGACTTCCTTCACCAGAGTTGCATAAATCCGATCCACAGCAACCCGGAAACTCCCATTTCGAAAGTGCTGCCAAAGACAAAGGAAAAGCGCTCTCACACTGTCAACGCGGCATCGTCGTCTTCACACACTCACAGCAGCCCCTTTGCGGAGAACAATGCAAGGGAAACCAACAAAAAAAAAAACCAAAAAAAAACAACATAAACGAAACGTCAACGGAGCTCACACAAATCAAAATCGTGAGTAAAATTTCAAGTCTAACGAACCATCGCCAGGCACTCTGAAAGAAGCAGCGGCGGCTCCAGCGATCTCCACCGCAACTCCACCACCACCGCCACCGCCACATGCCCGCAATGCAATCATCCGGCACTGGTGCATGGCGACTGCCCTCCACCACCGCTGCGGTACAGCAGCGAAGCCACTCGACTTGGCTTAAGAGCGACTTGAGAGCGACCGTGCTGGCAGAATTCGCAATGGGATCGGTGTGCTCGAGAAAAAGTAGACCTCGACTCGGGAACACACACAAACACGACCATCCATCCACTCAACTGAATTTAGCTTCAGCTTCAACTTCGACTTCGGCTTCAAGAGTTGGAAGTGGAAAAACCGCTTTTCTGCAGAGGGCGACCGACCGTTTGTGGAATGCAGCCAACTGTGCAGAATTTAATCATTTGCAGTTAAATAAACGTTATTGTCGTGCCTGTTCGTTGTCGTCATCACGTCATTTGTAAGTTTGCAACATCGGACGGGGGGCGAGGGTGACTCGGGACGGGCCTAAAGAGACTGGCCAAGGAGATGGAGGTTAACGAGTTGCCAACAGACTTGCGATTGTGTGTGAATTTTTTTGTCTTTCCCTTCTGCGGTGGTTCTTGGAACGCGGCAAAGTCGTTGGATTGAGACGAGATTTATGTGGAAGAGAGGTTCTAGTTAGAGATCCGACAAGCAGTGATCACTGACTTTGGAAATCTGTAATCAAAATTAGGTTTGAAATTTGTGTACACAGTGAAGACGGCCGTTTTTAGGCCCGTTCATTGGGGAAAATACTCCATCGGCGATTCAGTTTGTGATTGGGAGAGAAAAAAGGGTTCATAGAATATCACAGGAACTGAAATTCAAAGGATGGGACGTACCCATTCATTCACGGACGTATCATAGCATTGCATTTTGTGGGACGTACCCTCAAATGAAATAATTTTAAAGATTTTAACACTGAAATAAAACTTGAAGTCTTAGAACTTAGCTCAGAGACTTAATTATGCCTTTCGACTGCAGATGTGAATCGGGCTGGCTTTTAGAAGCATGCAATATTGCCATACTTTCTATAAATTATGCCCTTACTAATTGAAGACCTTTATACAGCAGATGTAAGTCGATCTGGCTTTTATAAGCTTGCTATTTTTCCAAACTTTCGAAGATTTTTGTGGATTTTCATCGCAGCCTTTTTTAAAACCTTCATTCAATCAATCGAAGCTTTATTTTCGCTATAATATGTGCTTCGAGATAGATTTTATACAACTCATGGTTGTACCGTCTCCGAAATTGCTCTTTCTCACGTATCGGGCCAAAAATTCTCCGTAAATCTTTCCTCTCGAATGTGGCTAAAAGGCCAGAGTGCCTTTGGCTAAGCACCCTCCATACGAGGACTGTTCAAAGAGTAAGGTGAATTTTTAAATTTCGCAGGCTACATATATTCGATTATCGATTTTTTTTTTATTTTGTTATGTTGGTACACTCGTCTTGAACATATGTTTACAATTTCAGCTACAGAGCATATTTATATTGTTTGTGAGAGGCATAAAAGTTAGACGTGTTTTGCGTGTTCGGTGATTTCTTGCTGTCGAAAAAAAATGGATCAAAGAATTTGCATTCAATTTTGTGTGAAAAACCTCGTACCTCATATGCGAGGACTGATAATACTCACATACTCACATAAATAAATGTCTTGTATAGCAGCAACTTGGTAAGATTTTTGAATTTGAAAAGCCTGTAGTGGATTCTGTTGGCAATAAATAGCCAACATTCCATATGAAAATGGGTCAAATCGCAGCTCTGAAGCCCCCAATTGACCCTGCCAATTCGATGATAACGTGATTTTATAATTTGGTGCTAGAAAGATCGATTTTGGCATAGCGGGCCATCATGCATGAACCAGAGATCGTCCAAATCCATGTCATCAACTTCAGTATATGCAAGAGTTCTCAAGGATCTCAACATACACAAATTCGCTGGCCCTGATGGTATCTCTCCTGTACTTCTGAAGAGGTGTTCCTCTTCGCTGACAAAACAAAACCATTGCGTAAGCTTTTCTACCTATCCTAGTCTTCTGGACTCTTTCCGAGCAGGTAGAAAACAGTATTTGTCCCTAAAAAGGGCGAACCTTCATCAGCCTCCTCGTACCGACCCATAGACCCATTCTTTTCAAGGTCATGGAAACGCTGATAAATCGTCAGCTTAAGAAATATTAGGTTGTCAAATATCTCCCTTCCGCCTTTTTGTCTTTTGAATTTTCCATTTTGTTTCGTTTTGTTTTGTAGGTTATGTCAAGACCTTTCAAATGATGTATTGCCAGATACGAGCTCTGTAGCGCTTTGTACATAGCCGGAAAATTCAAAAGACAAAAAGGCGGAAGGGAGATATTTGACAACCTAAAATCTTGAATCACAGAAGCTCCTTAATGACAGCAGCAGTATGGCTTCGGTGAACCGAAAAGTGGAAGCATGCTTTGCACAACTCAGGTGAAAGCAAAATCGTTGCACTTGATATTTCTAAAGCATTTGACAGAGTTTGGCATCAAGCTCTTTTGTCGAAAATGCTTGATTTCGGTATCGATGAATCTCTTCTTCTATGGATTAGAAATTTCTATTCGGGCCGAGTTGTTTTGGACGGTTCCCAATCTGATATCCACCACATTAACGCTGGTGTTCCGCAAGGTTCTGTTCTGTCTCCGACACTCTTTCTCATTTTCCTAAATGATCTCTTGTCTGCTACTTCTAATCCAATCCATTCCTTCGCTGATGACAGTACTCTTTGCTTCTCATGTTCGTTTCAAGACTCACGACCTAGCTCTTCGGCCGTAGAATCGAAACGGCAGCGTATGTTGAGCACATTAAATTCCGACCTTGACAGCATAATCAAATGGGGTAGAACCAATAGAGTGGAATTTAATGCCTCCAAAGCCCACTGTCACTTAAGCGAACACCCGACAATCAACCGTTATCCATGACATGGCACTTGTATTAAAGAAACCAAAAGACTTCCCGTCCTCGTCATATGCGTCAATTCAAAATTTAGTTAAAATTATCATAAATTTGAGGTTGACAAAAATTCTGCAAAATGTCTAGGTTTCCTACAATGACGCAAAAAATATGTCACCCCTTCTGATCTGGCTTCCTTTTATAAGGCCTATATCCGCCCCAAACTCGAGTACAACTCTCATATCTTGTTTGGTGCATCTAAGACCTCCTTGCACCTGCTGGATAGAATACAAAAGCGAGCGATTAAACTGATAGGAGACAATGATATTGCGAAGTCGATAGACTCGTTTGAACATCGTCGAAATGGAAACATGTCTGTCTTTGTTTTATCGCTATGTCAACAGACAGTGCTCGAATAAGTTAGCCAACTGCATTGCGCAATACTCGCCACGCTGGGAATGCTCCTCAGTACGCCCTCAAGCCTACTTTCAGACGTACGGTAAAGTTTAGAGATTCATTCATCACACGAATATGGAATACTCTTCCAAACTCAATTTTCCCATCTGAAATTAACATGCAGACATTTAAAACCAACGCGCACCGGTACCTTCTTTCCATCTATCCCTCGGTGTCTTAAACAGGATACTTAACGGTAGCCCCAACCCCTTTAGCACGCGCCAATTATATATATAAAAAAAAAAAGCATAAACTTTATCGATTGCCCAATGGACTTGAATTCCATTAAGAAAGTACGGAAAAGGAGCCCTTGATAGGTGTTTAGATCCCAAACAATTGAACTGACAAAGAATTCTTAAGACTTTTTTCTAGATTTTACACAAACTTTGGTAAAAGGTATTAGGTCTGTTCTGATGTTAAGTTGGAATGAGACTATGAATATAAAGGGCGATTTTTTAAAAGCTATAGGGAAGTTTTTCAAAAAAAAAAAAACACATAAAATTCAGAAAAATGCATAAAATCTTTATTTGAATCGATGGTACGGTCCATATAATTTAATGTTTGAAGATTATTTCATGCAAATGTTGACCTTGACTGCGCCTCAAATGGTCCATCCATTTTAGTCCAATTATTAGTCCAATTTTGTCATACCCTTTCCAATATTTCGGCCGGTATCTCACGAATAAATGCTTCAATGTTGTCTTGAAGCGGGCTTGTTTGTATAGATATAGCCCCACAAAAAATAGTCTAAAGGCGTTAAATCGCACGATCTAGGCGGCCAATTGACCGGTCCCGAACGTGAAATAAAATGTTCACCGAACTGGCCTCTCAATAAGTCCATTGTTGCGCGTGTTGTGTGGCATGTGGCACCGTCTTGTTGAAACCATATGTCATGCAAGTCAAGCTCTTGCATTTTGGGCAAAAAAAAGTTGGATATCATCTCACGGTAGCGCTCACCATTCACAGTTACGATTCGCATCATCTTTGAAGAACTACGGTCCAATGATGCCACCAGCCCATAAACCGCACCAAACTGTAACTTTTTCGGGATGCATTGGTAGCTCTTGCAATGCTTCTGGCTGATATTCACTCCAAAATCGACAATTCTGCTTATTTACGTACCCATTAAGCCAAAAATTAGCTTCGTCGCTGAACACTTTCTTAACTTTCTGAACTTTCTTAACAGAGCACGCATTTTGATAATAAAATTCAATAATTTGCAAGCGTTGTTCGTTTGTAAGACGATTCATGGTAAAATTATAGACCAAACTGAAGATTTTTGACAGTGAAACAAAACACGAAACGTGCGTTAGCTGTTTAAACCAGTGTTGCCAAAAAGATAATAGCTAAAAAATCACCCTTTATAATAATTAATTTGACCGAAATACTACGGAAACACACTTGTACATGCCGCAGACTTAAAAGCCGCCTCCCTAATATCTTATTCAAGCCTTGCCTTCTCTTCATTAATTTGTCCCTTTCTCGTCTTTTAATTATATTTTTCTGTATGGTAATCATTTGTTGCATTATTTCCGCGATTAAACGCCATGCGAAAAAGTCTATCGAAAATTTCCCACCGCCCCAAAACCATCAACCATCCGTTCCACCACTCCCCTCTCAACCGATTTAAATCTAGAACGTGGGCAATTCATTAAAGTTCACTCCAAGCCAAGTAATTAACTTAAATTTCCCTCATTTTCTTTTTCTTCTCATTTTTCTTTTTTTTTTTAATATCTCAGAAACAGATTTTCCGTCAAACAACTCTGGCACGCCATTTCACGAATGAATGAAAATCTATTTAACCACTCCATAAACATATTTTTAGAAAAAAAAAAAAAAAGATTTTTAGAAAAGAAAAAATTAAATAATAAATATAATATTTTTCAATTGTAATTTGCGTGTGCAATCAATTAATTTATCGTGACGGTGCACAAAACAAACACACCCCGAAGCTCTGTCGGGTAATTGTTCGAACATTAATTCAAATGCATGCTGCATGCATAAAGCCTGCGGGTTCTGGCCCCGTGCACCGTTTCAGGGAATGTCGTTCATAATTCTAATAATAAAAAAAAAAGAAGGAGAGGAAAAAAAAAAGAAAAGAATTGCAATGAAACATTTTCCCCGAGCACAGAGTGCACACAACCAATCGGAAATGAATAATTAAAATGCACACAGCAAATGGAAAATTGTTAATAACTAAAGCAAACAGTAAGCGGGCATGAGAGTTAATTGAATCGACACCATCCATCGACATGAAGTTATTTGCACGAGATTGTTGAGTTTTTTTTTTTTTTTTTTTAACAATTTTATGGGAGGAGTGTGCAGCCGGAAGTGAACTGATTTCGATTGATATCGAGGAATGGTTATTTTTTGTTTTATCACAAGTGAGGGACTCCTCGGGCAAAATTGATTAAAAACATTCGATGCATGTCGAACTAACACCTTTCAGATGGAAAAATATTGAAGTTGATTGGTAAAACCGCGATGAGAGATCGGGCGTGTCGAAAATTGGAGCCCACCAGAGCCTTGACTGAAAAAGTCGACAAGATGTCCTCAAAAACCTTCAAGTATGAGACCGAAAACTCTTCGGTGAGCAAACGCTCTTTTCAAAACCTTCAAGTATGAGACCGAAAACTCTTCGGTGAGCAAACGCTCTTTTCAAAACCTTCAAGTATGAGACCAAAAACTCAAGTATGAGACCGAAAACTGTTCGGTGAGCAAACGCTCTTTTTAAAACCTTCAAGTATGAGACCGAAAACTCTTCGATGAGCAAACGCTCTTTTTAAAACCTTCAAGTATGAGACCAAAAACTCAAGTATGAGACCGAAAACTGTTCGGTGAGCAAACGCTCTTTTCAAAACCTTCAAGTATGAGACCGAAAACTCTTCGATGAGCAAACGCTCTTTTTAAAACCTTCAAGTATGAGACCAAAAACTCAAGTATGAGACCGAAAACTGTTCGGTGAGCAAACGCTCTTTTTAAAACCTTCAAGTATGAGACCGAAAACTGTTCGGTGAGCAAACGCTCTTTTTAAAACCTTCAAGTATGAGACCAAAAACTCAAGTATGAGACCGAAAACTCTTCGGTGAGCAAACGCTCTTTTCAAAACCTTCAAGTATGAGACCGAAAACTCTTCGATGAGCAAACGCTCTTTTTAAAACCTTCAAGTATGAGACCAAAAACTCAAGTATGAGACCGAAAACTGTTCGGTGAGCAAACGCTCTTTTTAAAACCTTCAACTATGAGACCGAAAACTGTTCGGTGAGCAAACGCTCTTTTTAAAACCTTCAAGTATGAGACCGAAAACTCTTCGATGAGCAAACGCTCTTTTTAAAACCTTCAAGTATGAGACCAAAAACTCAAGTATGAGACCGAAAACTGTTCGGTGAGCAAACGCTCTTTTTAAAACCTTCAAGTATGAGACCGAAAACTCTTCGATGAGCAAACGCTCTTTTTAAAACCTTCAAGTATGAGACCAAAAACTCAAGTATGAGACCGAAAACTCTTCGGTGAGCAAACGCTCTTTTCAAAACCTTCAAGTATGAGACCGAAAACTCTTCGGTGAGCAAACGCTCTTTTTAAAACCTTCAAGTATGAGACCGAAAACTGTTCGGTGAGCAAACGCTCTTTTTAAAACCTTCAAGTATGAGACCGAAAACTCTTCGATGAGCAAACGCTCTTTTTAAAACCTTCAAGTATGAGACCGAAAACTCAAGTATGAGACCGAAAATTCTTCGGTGAGCTACCGCTCTTTTCAAGGCTGCTAAATTTAACAACATTTCATAACGATGCTGATCTGAACACCACCTATGTATATTGCATCTAACAGTGAAGGTCTTAGTAATGAACTTTTTACGGACAGCTGTCGAAATAAGTTTTAAAAATGCATTGATTTATTTAAAAGAAAACCTTTTTGAGTGTAAATAAAAAAAATGTTTTCTCCCAACTGTAATCAAATTAAAGAAACCATTTTTGCGGCTGATTGTAACACCTAGTCTGACAGTCGAGGCCACAGTAATGAACTTTTCATCGACAGATTTGTAATTGATTTTCAAAAATGCTGCATGCTCTTAACAAATGCGTAGTTTTGCGTGTGTAAATAAAAAATCACATTCACTTAACTCTAATTGAACTAAAAATAAACAAATTTTCGTCTCAGAGTAGCCCCTAGGCTGACAGTCGAGAGCGCATTAATGAACATTTCATAAACTTTTTCGACGGATCTTTGCTTATGTTTACTTCTCTGTCTTTGATGTGTCAAATCATACTCCTACTCCCAAATATCACAAAATGCCTTCTGGCAAATGATCTCCGCCATCAACACCCCTTCAAACTCGGCTCACATCATTCATCAAAAGCACTTTGCCTGCCTAAGGACGCAGTGCCAACTTCTTTGCCATGAACCTATAACCTAAAAAAAAAAACAAAAACATCAACTTCCCTGCCTCCGAGGACACATTAAATTGAGTCTCTTTCAATTAAACTCTGCACGTTCGTTCCCTGTAATCAGCGGTCTACTGCGCGACTACTTAACCATCTGTCAGTTCTCAATTGCGATTGGAACGGGGTGTTTCGTCTCTTTCACCGCCCGCCCTCTGTCTCTCACTCGCTCTGTTTATCCCCATCCATCCGCGTTTTCTTTTTGCAAAATTGTTGCATGCCTCAAAACCGACAGCAATAACAACAACCGCGTACAGCACTCCACTTCAACACCACAAAACGATCTCTCTCCCTCTCTCTCTTTTTTTCTCGGTAGAATTGGAAAAAAATTACACGAAAGGTGGTTTCAATCACGAGTAAAGCGTCTAATTACCAGACCTCCGGGAATTGTTTCGATGTCGTAACCATAACCGAACCAATTGCGATTGCACCACTCTCTTTTCATCTCCCTCCATCATCACCTCCTCCATTCCTTTACACAAAAGGAACACGAATTAAAGATAATATTTTTCATTTTTAACAACATAATTTAATTTCGAACAAAAGTAAAAATTGTGTTTTGAATGCGTCCATTGGCGTGATGATAGCTAACGATGAATTTAAATTTATTCCTCATCACATTGTTGTCTTTTATTTTTTTTTTTTTTTGGGCTGAAATTTCGTTTTTTTTTTTTACGGAAATTATTAATTAATGTTGGGTTTTCTAGGAAAGGAGAAGGATATATAATTAAGTAGCAGCTCTTTTTTTGAAATTGCGGAAGAGGGAGAAAGAAGAGATTTTTATTGCGAACAGAAAACTTGTTCGTGACCAACCGGCACAAGATGGCGTATGCGTAATTTTTTTTTTTTTTTTTGTTCGCGTTTGGGGTTTTCTTTTTTATTGCATTTTGGACGGACGGTGGTTTTTATTATATTTTTTTTTTCTGCAGAAATAGACGATAAATTGTGTTTACTTTGTTGAGATTATTTTAATTTTTCTTTTTTTTTTTTTTTTTTTTTTTCGTGGCTCACGGTCAGTTGCACACAGTGCGCAGTTGGAGTGGGATGTGTATTCGTTTGTTTGGCCGTGAAAATATTTTGGGTCGATGCAGAAGGTCAGGAGGAGTCGTATTTTGAGAGTTCTTTTGGGTGATTAGTGGCGATCTTAATCATCGTTAGTCTCGTGGAGGTTTTTCGCCGGATTCGATTGGGAAGATGTTGAGTTCGTCCGTTGATTCGATTGGGAAGATGTTGAGTTCCGACAACAAATTTTTGTGTTTTTAACTGCTGTCATTTTTGAACTTACTGCTTACTGTAACTGTAAATGTTGTCATTTTAAAACAAATTACTACGTACTTCATTTTTTTAACATTTAGAAGTATTTGAAAACCATCATTTTGTGCAAAATATTGTCCGTTCGGCTTGGGGGCTTGAGAAAACGACACCACCCTGAAGTATTGCGAAAGCGGTCCCAGAGTGGACGGTGTCAAGCAGAAGAGGTCAAAATGTGGTTTTAGTGGGTAAAAGTCACACTCACACTATTTGGAGCCGAACGGGCCTATTCCACGTGCTTATTAGGTTTCCACATCGTCCTCAAGGCAAAAAAAACGGCTTGCGCGGCTTATCTGCGTAAGACTTTGGCAGAGAGAGGGTTTTTAAATATTTTTTTCTTTATTAGAGAAAATAAGGCCATAGTTTGTGTCAAAAAACAGACTTTGAAATTTGAGAAAGAAAGTACATTTAAATAACTGGGTTGTATTTCAAAAATAGACGCAAATTCAATCAACTGAGACACATTCCTAGCTTTTCTCGTTTCCCGCCTCCACTGTATTGTGCGAAAAGTTAGACTCTGGCTCTCAACGGGCTGTTACGTCACCCAATGTATGTATGAGACACATTCCAGGAACGGATTCTTAACTGATCGAGACCGGAAACTTTGCAGACACCCTCGCAATCGATGAATTTTAAAGCCATTTGCCTTTAATTTCTAATGAATTTTAACGCCTCTTGACATCAACTGCAAAAGGCACTCAGCGGCTCTATTTTAAAGTGAACTTTCTGTTCAAGGTTCTTTGAAAATAAACCGAGACATTCAACACCAGTGACATTTCTACGGCACTCAATAGTCTCTTCGATTTTCCAGGAAATTCACTCCAAAAGCATTTTCAAAGGCTGGCTTTTCCAAATAGCTTCTGTTTGGAGGTCTTATAAAATAAGGTTTAAAGGATCGATAGCAGAAAATTTTCATTCATGCCAATGAATTTTCACTACCGCTTAATTTTTCAGAGAATTTACATTCATGTACTCTTCCGGGGCTAGAATTGCTGCACTCAAATTATCTTTAACGCATAAATTCTCAAAATTTTAGAGGAGAAAAAAATTCATTTGATTTTTCGGTGAACCGACATTTTTTTTTTTTTTTTTCATTTGGTATTTTTGGTTTCTTTTGAGGTTTTTCAATTTCACATCTGCGTGCATTGCCCCAAGCTGTACAGCGACATCGATCTATGTATGGGGCGGCGTAACAGCCCGTTGAGAGCCAGAGCCTAGCTTTTTCGCGCCTCCACTGTGTTGTGCGCGTTATAATTTTGACACATGTGGAGGGGACCTACTGTTTAATGCCGGTTCCGAACGGCGAATTGCGAAAGCTTTTCATGACAGAAGTACTCCAGGAAGGTTGTCAGGCGTTCGCTGGAGGTGGGGCCGTGAAAAATGTTTGTGGTGTTTTTTTTTTCCCTGAGCTGGATTCGAACCCGGGTACTCTTGCTCAACAGTCCGACGCACTAACCGATCGAGCCAACGGCGCCCACATCGGCGCGACATCGATCTAGTTAAACGAATTCGAGTGTCCCAACTGAGATGGCTAGGTCGTGTGGAGCGTATGGACGCTAACGCTCCTGCTCGTAAAGTCTTCAAGTCCAACCCTGATGGACAACGCGGGAGAGGAAGACCTCGCCTCCGGTGGCGTGACTAGTTGGATAGGGACCTAAATCAGCTGGCCGTGCGAAACTGGAGGCGTCTGGCCCAAGACCGCGCTAGATGACGAGGCATGTTGGCTGAGGCTCAGGTCCACCCCGGACTGTAGCGCCCGCAAAAGAAGAAGAAGTGCATTGCCCCCGCACCTTTTTTTTTTTTTTTGCCTTGAGGACGATGTTGCCTATCTCTGCTTTCAACCTGGTCCCCTGCACTCGAAGAAGGTATGGTAGATGTCGTCTTCTTCGGAGTCTTTGTACTGGCAGGTAGTACTCTTTTTCTTGACCATCTTGTGGAGGTATCTGTTGAAAGCCCCATGTCCAGATAGCAGTTGGGTGACGTAGAAGTTGACAACACCATGTCTCCGCTCTGTTCAAGCAGCAACATCTCTGATCACCCGCGCTGACCATCTGCCTTTAGTTTCGACGTCCCACCTGGCTTGCCAACGTTGCCTCTTTCGCACCTTCGCAGCCAACACTGCCGTTGTGATCCCCGTTTTTTTGTTAAACGCGCCAGCCCAGATCTAGCATCCGTATAATAAGATGGAATGGGTGATAGCCATGAGGAGCTTCCGCCTGACATGGTCCGATATTCGCCATTCTCGCCCCTTTAGTCGTTGCCAACTTTTATCGTAGGCGGATTTTTAATTGGAATACAGTCGCTTTCTCTTCCGAGTGGTCCCAAAAAATTCATCCGCAATACTTGCTACGCTAGGAATGCTTATCAGTACGCCCTCAAGCCTGCTTTCGGACGTGCGGTAAAGTTTAGAGACTCATTCTTTTGCCGCACCACACGAATATGGAATACTCTTCCAAACTCAATTTTCCCATCTGAAATTAACATGCAGACATTTAAAAACAACGCGCACCGGTACCTTCTGTACATCTCTCCCTCGGTTCCTTCGAACCGTGCTGTGTCTTAAACAGGATACTTAAGGGTAGCCCCAATCCCTCCAGTGGTTTCACCACAGACGGTTGATCCTTTAGAAGCATCAAGAGTTGATACCTGGTCCTTAAACAGACGATTCTTTGTTGATATCGTCCAGTTGATCAAATCAATCAACTTCCAGAGAATTCACTGTCATGGACTCTCAAAGGCTCTTCCAGGTGCCAGCTTTCACAGTAAGCACTTGGAAGGTGAAGGTTTTTCATATGCAGCACAATTAGCTTGACAATGAAAACTTTTCTTCCATGCCTAAGCCTGTAAATTTTTCAGATTTAATGTATTGAAATTCAAAAAGATTTTCAGTGGCTGGTTCGTAGGGGTTTTGAAGGCTTACAGGTTTTCTAAAAGTAATTTCGACTCCAAAAAACCTAGGTCTAAGACTTTTTACTAAAAAAAACATCAGAAGTTATCTCTTCGCTGTAATCTAAAACTTGACGGCTTTGGTAAAAGACCATTCCTTTTGAACTGCGTTGCAACGTTAAAAATCTGTGAACCGAAAACAGGCGGTTCTTTGTTGACAAATTTCACCAAGGGAGCATTACTGATGCTGTAAGTAGCCTTCATTGCACTTTTATTGCTATTTTTGAAGACGAGTCTTCTATGTCTTTTGCTCGAGCCGTTTGCCTCAGTGAAGACATGAAATCTGGGCACGCTCACAACATCCTAGCAGCACTCTGATAGCACTTTGATAGCTCGATTATGCCAAACTACTCCAATGTCGCTTTAACGCCATCATTAACCGTCCTTAACGCCGTTTGAAGTTACGAAGCCAGACTGAGTGAGCTAACACCACCTTTCAAAAAATTCAGAGAATCTCTTTTCTAAAAGACATTCTTCGATGACTTGGAACCATGAACCACGCCGATTCCATGACATCTTAACCTCCTGCTCACTATTCCCACCACTGTTGCTCCTTTACTGTTCAACAAAATTTTTCGATGGCTCAGACACATTCCCAGCCACCACTGTTGCTCTTTCCGGACAGATGTCTCCCATCGATTTGAAACCAAATCGATTTCCACTTCACCCATCGTGGCTCCACGAACACACCCACCATCGAAAACATTTCAGACCATTACTCATCCATTACCGTCCGAAATAATCTTGATTAATTAATATTCAAGATTTAGGACAGATGTAATTATTTTCGAGTCGAACTCCCACAACTCAATGGACTCCGTTGATTGGCGATTGTGTGTGACGACGATGGCGTCGTGGCGTTCTGTCGGTCGCCGCTCCACGGCGCCAAAATGATCAGATCCATCCGCCATCTCGTGCCTGAAAGAAAAAAAAAAAATATCTGTTTTTCGTTTTCGTCGTGAATATTCGAATTCGATTTTGCCACGGCTTCTTCGACTTCTTGAGTTGTTATCGATTTTGAATTTTATGAGGGTCAAGATGTTTTCGTTTTTGTTTTCCATTTTTTTTTTTTTTTTTGCAAATGGATTCCGAAGGCTACTTCGCTGGAGATGAGGGAAAATTTCTCGTTGTTTGAAGATCTGTCAGGGTGCGCGGTGCATTTCATTGGAATTAAATTTAAATTTCATTAAATGGCGCCTGAGTGTGGGATCTCGATTTTTTTTTTTTCTCCGTTTTAAAATTGCAAATTTGCTGAAAATTGGTTTAAAATAAACAAAGGAGATGCGCATAAATGTACGATGGGTTTTTTTTTTTGGATTTTTTTTTTTTTCGTTCGTCCACATCTGCTTTCGAGGCTGTGGTTGCGTCTGGTGTGCGAGTGGCGTCTGCGGGGTCGTTTGTAATTTTATTTTGGCACTCGGAGACAACAAAGAGGACGAATTTGTTAAAAAAAAAAAAGTGTTGGGACTGTCTCGTGGAGTGAGAATCTGACTCATGAGTTTTCAACTTGGGTGGCGGTTTCTCCGATGAGAAATTGCATAAAATTTGTGCATTTGGTAAATAAAACATCAATAGTTCCCACTTTTCTGTCTGCTTTTAAAGACTCCTGCAACTCCTGACTGAATGCAACTTCAGCTGCCCTACAGCTAAATCGTTGGGTTAATCAGGCTCCCAATTTACTTACTTGGAGAACATTTGAAAATCTGACGTATGTATATGTCATTGTTCGTATAAAAATGAATACTTTGATTTACCTGTTTTCACAATTTTGCTATCAATACCAAAAGTTTAACTTCGTCTAGCTCCCAATTCAAGGCTCAAGCACGTTCAAACCTGTCATTTTTCGTTTAATAGGTAAAACCTTAAATTTTGTCTTACTTATTTCAAAGTAAGCTAGAACTTAGTCTTCTACAGCCTGTTAAGGAGATCATTGTTTATTATTTACGAAAAAAAAAATCTCTTTTTGAAGACAATTTGCATTCCAAACCTCTACTCTCTTTCCAGCGCCATCTTTTGAGTGTCCCATCCGCATATGGTGCATGTCTGTGCTAAAAAAAAAATTATCTTTAACTGACTATAATCTATCCCCAGACGTCCCTAACCAAAATTTTAATTCCTTTCTCGTCCTTTCAACCTTCCCCTCGTCTCTCCAACCCCACCCGTCATCCGAAAATTCACGAAAAAAGAAAAATGAACGCAAAATTCTCATTGCGTCCACTCGCGTAGCAAATTAAAGATCGAATTTGCATATTTTATTTGCTCTTCTCTCCCCATCCTCTCTCCATTTGGGACAAACGCCGAACGCCACCATTACCGCCGCCGCCTACGAAAAATGCGATTACGAAACCGAAGCCAAGCACACACAAAAGCAACCCCTACACACACACCCTCGAGAGGGGAGTCCTTTAGGGGATTGAAAGAGGACACAAAACGAAAAATGAACCGTTTGAAGTCATGCAGAAATGTGTGTTCGACCTAAGTCTTACCACCCAATCATCCACCCGGCACATTGAGGCAGGCAACTATGGCGGTTAGGGTGGTGTCTTGGAGACGCGTCACGCTGTGTGTAATCTCGGACGCGCTGATACATGCTGTCTGTGGTCGTCGTCGTCGTTGTGTAGGCTGCTACCACCGCTTCATCCCTCCACCGCCTCCCACACTCTCCCTCTCTTGGGTGAACTTTGCCCTTGTTGCTTGAACGGTGTTGGGCGTTGGAGAGTTTAGAAATTTGGAGGCGTTTACTGGAAGATTAATGAATGTCTTTAATCGCCTGGGGGTATTTCATCGTTAATTTTGTTTAAATGTCTTCTTCGTTCAGAGTTGTAGGTGGGGGTGTGGGACGGAGAGAGAGAAGAAGATGAATTTGATAAGGTCCACAGGGCTCTTGAGCAGTGCTGGAGAGATGAGATTTTTAAGGTTAAGTGAGTAATGAAGCGGAGGGATGTTACACACTTCGTTGCCGAGGGGTGGGAATTGAATTTATCGAAGGGAAAAACACAGAAATGGTCGATGATGATGACGAGGCGCGGGCGGGGATTTGTTTGATTTAAGCCCGAAGGAATATTGAAGAGAAGATTGAATTCTAGAAGGGAGCCTGTTTTCTGCTAATCAGCGAGTCTTCAGTTGTGGGACAGAATTGGTCTTAGACATCTGCTCGTTGAACACTTGAGAAGGGCACAGGTAATGGAAATCAATTTCAAAAATCGAAAATAGAATGACTGAATGGAGGTGCTTTATGAAAACAGAAATCAGATCAAATTACTGGTGGCATTGTCGCCAGAAAAAAAACAGATCATGACTTACAGGACACTAGAAATGTGACCTCGTGTTTACAGGGCAGGTTTGTGGGCCACACAGCACTTATTTTAAATAAATAAGTTTTCAATATTTCCTAACGTTAATTCAGAGTTAAGAGAGATATCACGCTGACTTTGTGTCAATATTTCAAGTGGAAAATAGCTGCCAGTGTCAAAATAGCCTATAATTTAATGAGGAACCACTAGATGGCTCACCCTTTATAGCCTTGTAGTACTCAATCTTAATATGACTCCCCTTTATTCACAAGTTACATAAAGTCAACACATCCTCCATTTGTTTTTCAAATTTAATGATCATACAGTGCTCCACAAATGTTTGCGTACGATAAAGAAATTTGGCGAAAAAGGGCGGTTATTCCAAAACCATATGTGACAATTTGTTTTGAAAGGCATATTTGAAAAGAGCTTTATTCAAAGCTTCAAAATTTACCAAAATTAATTCAATACTCTTATCCATTCAAAAGTTATAACAAAAACAACAACCAATATTGCCAAAACCAATCCACAAAAGTTTGCGTACGGCGAGTAGATTTTTACAATTAGGACCATTTAAATAACTGTAACTAATTAAGGAAGCATGTAAATACATTGCCTTTGTATACCCGTTGTTAGTAAGTGGCGAAATGTCGAAAAGACCATAAATAGGGTAACAAAAGACCATAAATATGGAAAAAACGGGAACTTTGTTGGACTGAATGGCTACTAACTTGTACTAGGGGGGGCGAATGTCCTTGGGGGTGGTATCAAAATAAACTTCAAAAAGCCAGTCAACAACCCAACTAAAGAAAGGCCGCTTCAGGTTTGCTGGAAGTTCTAAACAAACAAAAAACTTTTCAAATATGCCTTTCAAAACAAATTGTCACATATGGTTTGGGAATAACCGCCCTTTTTCGCCAAATTTCTTTATCGTACGCAAACTTTTGTGGAGCACTGTATGACCACCGCGGTCACATTTGCAGTGGTCAATTCGTTGAACCCAATTTTCAATGCCGAAATGGCCACTATTTCGCGTTCAATGTTGGTTCTGAGCTCTTCCAAAGTCGTCAGTTTGTCGGCATAAACCAATGACTTAACGTAGCCCCAAAGAAAATAGTCTAGAGGCGTTAAATCGCACGAACGAGGCGGTCAATCGATTGGCCATTTTCTTGAGATAACACGCTCATTAAACTTACTCTTCAATAAATCGATTGTAACGTGTGCTGTGTGGCTTGTGGCACCATCCTGTTGAAACCAAATGTCGTCCAAGTCCATATCTTCAAATTCGGGCCAAAAACGATCGATAATCATGGCGTGATAACGCTGGCCATTCACAGTAACGTGACGATTGTTTTCATCGATGAAAAAATATGGCCCAATACCGCCGCCGGCATGGAAACCGCACCCAACAGTTATTTTTTGTGGATGAAGTGATGATTCATGGAGCATATGTGGATTTTCAAGTGACAAAATTTTGCTTGTTGACGAACCCATTCGTTGTTCGTCACTGAAGATGATCTTACGATGAAATTCATCATTTTGGCACATCTTCTCCAGAGCCTAATCGGAGAACGTACGTCGCTTCAAATGGTCCATCGGCTTCAAATCTTGAGTCAGCTTGATCTTGCATGGATGTAAACCAAGATTCTTATGCAAAGTGCGCCATAAGGTGGTCTGAGCGATGCCAAATTCTTGAAAACGCCGTGCAATTGACTGATTTGGGTCGTTTGCTACGGACGCCTGAACGGCAGCGATATTTTCGACACTTCCCCCAACCCGTTGTCTCTCTGACACTTCAACATCACACAACGAATATGTTGACTCAAATTGTTGCACTAAACTTGCCTGTCTACTAGGCCGAGTATTACGACCGAAAATTGGAGTTAACGCTATTAAAGTTGCAGGCACCGACTCCGAATTTCGTTAAAAAAAATTTTGCAGACGTTGTTCATTCATGTAGTTTTCCATGATAAAAATGTTGCGTTTACTGAATAAATTGACAACGATAGTTCGATGATTAGTGAAAGGGTGCGTTCATAAATTAAACTCAAAGTTGTCAAGTCCCTATTGAAAAATCCTCAATTTCGCTCAATCTTATGTGACTCCTCATTCACAAGCTGCAAAGTCAGAACGACCTTCATTTGCTTTCTTTTAAATTTGACGATGTGATCCTTTTCTTCTGTTGTAAACGGATTGTGCCCTCCGCAGTCGGACATCACAATTTTGACACTCGTTATCGTGAGATTTCTTTCTGTCTTGTGACTTATGAAGCATCACAGAAGTAGAATTTGATTACCACGCAGATATCAAAACTAATCTGCTTTGCATTTTGTATTCCTCCAAGTAACCGTCCCCAAAGGAGAAACCATCAACAAGTTCCACTTCACTCCAGTATCAATTCATAAATCTAAACAAATCAAACTCTCCTAAATCAAGCATCATGGGACACCATGACACAAATCACAGAGCAAACGACACTTTAAGTGATCATCACCTTCTCGTTGATCCCCAGACACAAACATTGTCGTCCTGCATACTCCATCAAAAGCCCCTAAACGATTTTAACTCTATCCCATTAAAAACTAAAACAAACCCACGTCAGATTATTCCGCTCATAAAAATTAAAATTTCAAACTACCTCCCCGACTATTTGTCACGGACAGCCCTCGGCTGGGCAGACGGACGAGTTCTTCTTTCGTCGTCCATTTAATTTATCTCCGAGGTTAAGAGCAAGAGCTGGATACCCGAACACATCCCAGACAAGGTTATAATTAAACACCCAGTCTACGGACATCGCCATGCTGTTGGGTGGTCGGTCAGTATCAAGAAACGAGTGGGGAAAAAAAGAGGAAAACTAAAGCAAACAAACAGGCCACAAAGCTGTGTAATAAATAGTTTTGTGCCACGTTCCTGTTTCACCTTCCTCGGTGGCTTCCTTCGGCTTAGCAGCCAACGGCCGTGAGTGTCTCTCTCTCTCTCTCTCGCTCTGTGGTATCCATTGCATGTGCATCATGGGAGGTGATGGTGCTGAAGGTGGGACTGGGCTGGACAAATGTTTGCAGTTCCATTGGACAAATGTACGAGCGGCGGATGTGTTCCACAAGCACATTTGTGTGAAATCAGTGGTGATGACTAATTGTGGCCGAAGGACGAGGTTGTTACCGTGGGCAGGAAGTGGGTGCGTTTTTCAAGGATAACTGCACAGCAGAACGGTGATGGGCGTCAATGGGTGGATTAGTTTGGGTGTTTAGCACGTGGGCACGGAAAAAAAGGAAAGCAATTGAGGTAGATTTGTTTGAAGGATTCAAAGGAGAAGTCTTTTCTGATGGAAAACTTGGATAGGAAAGCTTGGAAATCACAAATGACGATGAATCAGAAAATTCTAGAAGTTTCACTTTGAATTAAGTGGCGGTTAAAGGATTTTTTTTTTAGGAATCCTTTGATTCTATGTATGACTCGACAGTATTCTTAGAAATGCTTGTAGGTTCAGCATTTGGCTAGAGTGTATTGACTTCTGGAACGCTATTCGGAGGCATAATAAAATTGCTTTTGTAACGAGGCTTGGAAACCTTTTAGAAGAGTGCAGCGAGACTTATACCCGTGTTCTGACATAATTTTTTGATGCCTTATGAGTCACAAGAGAGAGTGGGCACGTATGTTTTCATATTCTTTAGTATAATTTCTATATATCTACTTATATACGTATAATATCTACTTATAAGGCTTGCTAATCGAATTCATTCTTGTAGTCTGACATGAAATACTACATAAGTGGCAAGCGAGAATCAAAACCTCACGGTTTGTGATCATCACGAGAACTGTCAAAATTGTGATGTCCGACTGCGGAGGGCACAATCCGTTAACAACAGAAGAAAAGGATCACATCGTCAAATTTAGAAGAAAGCAAATGGAGGTCGTTCTGACTTTGCAGCTTGTGAATGAGGAGTCACATAAGATTGAGCGAAATTGAGGATTTTTCAATAGGGACTTGACAACTTTGAGTTTAATTTATGAACGCACCCTTTCACTAATCATCGAACTATCGTTGTTAATTTATTCAGTAAACGCAACATTTTTATCATGGAAAACTACATGAATGAATAACGTCTGCAAAATATAAACATTTTTTACCGAAATTCGGAGTCGGTGCCTGCAACTTTAAGAGCGTTAACTTCAATTTTCGGTCGTAATTCTCGGCCTAGGAGACAGGCAACCACAAGTTTAGTGCAAAAATTTGAGTCTGCATATTCGTTGTATGATGTTGAAGTGTCAGAGAGAGAGAGACAACGAGTTGGTCGTAGTGTCGAAAATATCGCTGCCGTTCAGGCGTCCGTAGCAAACGACCCAAATCAGTCAATTGCACGGCGTTTTCAAGAATTTGGCATCGCTCAGACCACCTTATGGCGTACTTTGCGTAAGAATCTTGGTTTACATCCATGCAATATCAAGCTGACTGAAGAATTGAAGCCGATGGGCCATTTGAAACGACGTACGTTCTCCGATTCGGCTTTGGAGAAGATGCGCCAAGATGATGAATTTCATCGCAAAATCATCTCGAGTGACGAACCTCATTTTTGGCTTAGTGGGTTCGTCAACAAGCAAAATCTGCGTTATTGGTCGGGTGAAAATCCACATGTGGTTCATGAATCACCACTTCATCCACAAAAAATAACTGTTTGGTGTGGTTTCCATGCCGGCGGGATTATTGGGCCATATTTTTTGGTGGACGATAATGATCGTCACGTTACTGTGAATGGCGTTTGTAAGGCCGCGTGCAAAACTTCTGGCACCCACATTTTTGTAATCGTTGCAGTTTAATTTTTCATTTAATGCTACTTTCAAGTGGATAAAAAACTCAGATTTCGGAAAAATTGACCATTACAACCATTGGCCCCGACAGATCGCTGTCAGACTTGCGGTTTTAATATCGTCTGTCGAAGACCTTCACGTTGGTATATGCCATTTTTGGTTAATTTGCTGTGGGCTCTTAAACTATATGGACTTGGACGCAATGTGGTTTCAACAGGATGGTGCCACAAGCCACACAGCACACATTACAATCGATTTATTGAAGAGTAAATTTGATGAGCGTGCTATCTCAAGAAATGGGCCAATCGATTGGCCACCTCGTTCGTGCGATTTAACCTTTTTTAGACTATTTTCTTTGTGGCTACGTTAAGTCATTGGTTTATGCCAACAAGCCGACGACATTGGAAGAGCTCAGAGCCAACATTGAACGCGAAACAGCTGCCGTTTCGGCCGAAATATGTGATCGAGACATCGAAAATTGGGTCCAACGTTTTATTTTCGTGGAATGTGTGAAAGAAATTTAAAAACATTGATTCCGATTTAATTGTAAAAACCTCCACCTCAGTCTTAAAATTTGATTCTATTCTTCAGTGATTTTAGTCTAAACTTACAATTCAACTACAAAGCCGGGGCCAGAGTTCGAAACCCTATTGGCAAGCTCTCAACATGAGGATCGTCATTAAAAATTGAATCGGTGCCTTTAGGTTAGGTTAGTGGGTAAGCGGGGCTTAACCCTGCCTCACTTAGGTCCTTGTGGACCCCTTGTGTTGCCCAGTAGGGGGGATTTCGGTCCCTTTGCAGGTCCTATCCATTTGTGGCCCGATCCGTCCATTTGATCTTACTCAGGAAGCTGAAAATATTCTTTAAAGGAACAGAGTTAATATAAGGCTGTCAAATATCTCCCTTCCGCTTTTTTGCTCTTCATTCAATGCTTCATAAAAAGTGTTACAGTGATCGGATTTAGTTCAAATATGCACCGTTTTATTCGATAATCTGTTTCCATCTAGACGGCAACTTCATAATACCCTCCTCGAAGAAGCCCCCCTCCTTATTTGCGAAGAACTCTGACAGCCACTTTTCACAAGTCTCTTTTGAGTTCAACTTAACACCACCAAAGGCGTTCGCCATGGACAGGAACAGGTGGTAATAAACTTGGCGCTATGTCCGGGCTATATGGTGGATGCGATAAAACCTCTCATCCGAGCTCCCGTAGCTTCTGACGAGTCATCAACGAAGTGTGTGGTCTGGCGTTATCCGCGTCTGACACTAAACCCTTCCTGTTGGTCAGCTCTGGACGCTTCTGGTCGATCGCCTGCTTTAAGCGGTCCAGTTGTTCGCAGTAGATATTAGAATTAAGCGTCTGGCCATATGGGAGCAGCTCATAGTGGATGATTACCTTCCAATCCCACCAAACACACAGCAAAACCTTCCTGGCCGTCATTCCCGGCTTGGCCACTGTCTGGGACGATTCACCGGCCTTCGACCACGACCCTTTTCGCTTGATATTGTCCTATGTGATCCATTTTTCATCGCCAATCACCATCCGCTTCAAAAATGGGTCGAGTTCGTTCTGTTTCAGCAGCATATCGCAGGCGTTGATTCGGTCCAGAAGGTTTTTTTGCGTCAAATCATGCGGCATCCAAACATCAAGCTTTTTTTTTTGTATCCAGCCTTCTGCAGATGGTTTAAAGTGGTTTGATGACTAACTCCCATCTCCTGGGCGATGTCACGAGATGCCACATGCCGGTCTAACTCGATGTTTTCCATAATTCGATCGATATTCGTCGTCACAGGTCTTCCGCCGGCTGGCTTATCCATAGTGTCGTTTTCACCGGCTCTGAATCCTCGAAACCATTCCTCCTCGAAGTGATAGAGTACCATCCTCCAAAACACCATTAATCTCGCGGAACTTTCTCTAGCAGATTTGCCTTTAACGAAGGAAAACTTAAAAAAAACGTGAATTTCGGCGTTAGTGAACTCCATGTTTACACGTCTATAACTGTTGAACGCAATATCCAAATGCATAACATCGTTTTGTAGGTTATGTCAAGACCTTTCAAATGATGTATAGTATTTCCAGATACGAGCTCTGTAGCGCTTTGTACATAGCCGGAAAATTCAAAAGAAGAAAGGAGATATTTGACAACCTTAGATCCTGGAAGATATGTCTCCCAAGTGTTTCGAACCGTAGGTGGCAAAGACTGGCGCAGTGACAGAGGTAGTGTTGGGTGTCTTCCCTCTCCTCCTCATCTCCACAGCCCCTGCCTATATTATCACCCAGGAATCCTATCCTGAAAAGGTGGTCTTTTAAGCTTTTGTGACCCGTGATTACGCCAACCACGCTTGCTGGAAACTTTTTGTCATGCAAGAGTAGCACTTTCATTTTGCATCGGTCCCTTTAACTGCTGCCAGCGAGTCCAACAGCGCTCATTTAAATTTGGTATTATTCCACAAATAATGGCGTAAATGTTGCTACAAAGTAAACTCAGATTTACTTTTATATCGGACCCTGTGTCAATTTTATTTGAATCTATTGTTAGCGTTTCGTTCCAAAGGAATCAATGAACTTCTTATTGAATCACTTTGGTGTCTTTCTGTCTTTCTGTCCGATTAGCTTAAATTTTTTTCTAATTTTATGCCTTAAATGTTCATAAAACTTACCAACAACTCACCGTTCGAAACTAAAAGACCATAAACAACCTCTTTGGACAAACATAAAAACTTGAAGTGCTACTCTGCAAACACCTTTTCTATGGCTTCCACATTCCAATGGCAGACCACACCTTCCCGGAAGTCATCACACTTCATGTCGATGTTACTTCGTCTCCAAAGAATGCGCATCACGCACGTTCTGTCATCTTATTCACTCCGATGATGTATAATCCTTTGACTAATGTTCCCTTCCACATCCACGTGGATAAAAAGAACAAAACTTTTATTATCTCTTCTCTGATGAATAAATGTGTGGCATACTTTTTGCTTTTTGTTTTTTGTTTTTTTGTGTTGGAAAAATAAAATAGAACAAAGATGACACACAATACGAAGCCACAATTCTCTTTCATGACATCGTGCTGGCAAACAACACCACACCCCACCCATCAAAACTGTTCCAATTCGCCATTAATATGCAAATTTTTAAAAAAAAAAAAGAACATATTTTCTTTTTCTCTTCAGACAAGAAAAGCTAGTGTGTTCCCATTCGATTTGCCGCGACCAAAAAATTGCGCAATAAATTTGAGTGTCCATAATGATTGCTATAAAACAAAAAAAAAAAAAAAGAACAGCATTTAATGTTTCCCGCTATCCTAATTCTTGTTCTATTACAATCATAATAACTATTATTCCTGACATATGTCAAAAAAACACACACACACATACACATAAATGAAAGCCCCAAAAGAGGCCAGGACAAAAGAAAATTTATGCAAAAATGGACCAGACTCTCCTTCTCGTGCTGTTGCTGTCGCCATGGTGGTTTGTTGTATCATGACAATGAACAAATAAACTCGACAGACAAAAAACCTACACGCTAAAGCAGCCAACAGCCAGCAGCCAGCAGCACTGCTTCATAATAACAACAACAAAAGTCGTTTCCTTCAAAATATGAAGAGAATAAAACATAACCACAAAAGAAAAAAAAAAAAAACAAAATTGGAGAATTGTACTAAAATGCGAGACATGCTCATTATTCACGCTTGGAGAGCCTTGAATTCATTTTCTTTTTTTCGTCCCCCTTTTTTTTTTTTTTGCTTTTCTTGGCCGGAATTTGGATAGGAAAACCGTAAAAAATTTACAAAAACAAAATGAGTAGTAGTAACAATTAACAATGGAGAGTTGGTCATGCTTCTAATGGGTCGTGGTGGTGAGGGAGAGTGAGGCGAAGAGAATGCGCTAACAATCCGTTTATGGGGCGGTCTTGTGCTTTATGACTTTGACAAACGATGTAGAAATGTCAAAATCAGCTGATTTCAAGTGGAAGTGCGACGAGTGGGAGCTTGTAATTGTTGTATGAGATGATGAAGGAGGAGGTGGACACGATTGGTTGGGTGGTGACAGTCGAGTTTTCGGTGGGTAGTTGACAGCTTAATGTCTGAGCAGGAGGGATTGAATGAGATTTTGTTACTCAGCTGTAATGCGTCTGACTGTGGGGATACGAATTCTTGTCGCTGACAGGCAAACGGGAGACATGAGCTCATGTTGCTTAGTTATCACTCCAAAGTGAAAGTTCATCTGCCACTTAAAGGAATCAAAAGTTCAGTGGATGAGAGCGATCACTCTGTCTCCATTCATGATAAATTTTAAGGAAACTAAAGAAAGTCGGCAGCTAGAAAACTCTTCTATTCCGAAGAGCAAGGCAAATATTGATATTAAAAAAGAAAGAATCTCATTGAAGAAGCTGAAAATTGCTTAAATTCGAGTAAATATCGTCAGATCAATTGGCGCCCAACAGGTTTTTCGATTAGCTTTTACTATTACACTCATCCCTCGCTTTGCGCGGGGGTTAGGGGAATGAAAATTTTCGTGCAAACCGAAACCGCGCAAAACGATTTATGAGCGTACATGGATGTAGTTTTAACGGAAAACCATGGTGAGCCAAGATTCTTACAAGAAAAACCGTTATTTCGCACAAATCGAATTTGGGTAGATATTTGAAAATCGTGCAGAGGTGAAACCGTGTAAAACGAGACCGCGCAAGACGAGGAATGAGTGTATTTTGTTTCCCAACATTCAAAAAAAAATTTCATAAAACGAAATAAAACTATTAAGCCCTGTAAGGCCTCAATTTCTGAGCAATATTCTTTGGAAGGAAAGTGTACAAAAGTGATTTAAAAAAACTCGTTGGGCGCCAATTGATTTTGGACTGACGATATTCACTTGAATCTTAATAATTTCAACTACTTCGATGACTTAAAATTTATTTTAAATATAAAATATATGAAATAATATAGGTAAGAGTCCATGGAGGGCTAGAGCCTAGCTTTTTCGCACATACGCTGTATTGTGCGCGGTATATTTTAACAAATGTGAAGGGAAACTACGCCTTACTGCCAGTTCCGAACGGTTAACTACGATAACACACGGTTTATTGCCAGTTCAGAACAACGAATTGCGAAAGCTTTCCGTGATGGAAGTATTCCAGCCATTTACTATGGGTGGGGTCGTGAAAATCGTTTGCGTTTTTTTTCGAACTGCATTCGAACCCGGCCTCAATTTATAAGCGGTGAGCTTTAAAAGGCGAAAGTACAAGAGACATTTGAAAAACTCGTTGGGCGCCAATTAATCTCAAGCTGACAATATTCACTCGAATCTAAAAAATTCCGACTACTTCGATGAATTAAAACTAATTTTGGTTTTGGACAAAAATAAAAATAACAAGAATGAAGTACGATTATAGGAAGGAATGTGAGGAGAAGGACTTTCGTGCAAAAATTATAGGAAACAACTTAACGCAAATTAAAAGTCACTAAAAAAATTATTCTGACTAGGGATGACTTCAGAAACGTCGCATTGGGCGAGGCCATATATCGTACAAAGTTTTTTTTTTTATAAATCCATATTGAGCTGCAATGAAAATGGCCCCGGGACGCAAATATTTCCGTCTATTTCGAAAAATTTCAATTTTTTAATTTTTTTTCCAAAAATCAGGTGTTCATTTTTGCTTCGTTCGAATTCTCAAAACTCAATTTGAAAACCTCAGAGAGCTTTGAGCTTAGTTGCTCAGATTCGCTTAAAAAAATCATCAACCCTGCAACGCAACAGGTTTTTCGAGTTATTTCAGACACAATTTTTTTTTTCCGCATGTATAAGAGTTTTTTTGAAGCTCTTGCGAGAGTCATTAGGGTAAACTTAAGAAGACTTTAACATTTTCCATGACAGAAAAGCTGTCAGCTCCCATCTTCTCCCTCCTTCCAATTTAAACACAAAAAATAAGTTTTAGGAGTTAGTAAATAGTTGAAAACCAACATTTCCAGCAAAACTTACAATTTGCAGTCCCATTATTTTGTAACCATTCACCGAAACGTGCTCAAACAATCAGAAACAGTTTTTGAAATCAAAAAAATTTACCGGTAATTCATTTTTGCTGACAGCTCGTTTTTGTTTCATATCTCTGCGTGGCCGATAACTGGAAAAAATAATGAAGAACTTTAAAATATTTATTACGGTAAAGCTTCTCTCTTCGGACACCCCTCTATAAAGAACACTTCTCTTAACGGACAATTGTGCTGATCCCCGGCATGAAGAAAAGTATACATTTCAACCCCTTCGCATCGAACCCCCTTTATATCAGACAATTTTAAGTACACCGAGTTTGTCCGCTGTAGAGAAGTTTCGCTGCACAACCAAATCACAACGTCACGCTAATTTAAGCTTTAATCCCAACCCCAAAGGTGACCAACCCATTCCCACGTCAAACTCTCCAAAAAACAGCTGACGTCTCTCCATCTCGAACAGCTTTTTTTTTTGTTTTGTTTCCATTCCTTCATTCCACTCGTTCTTATCTAGCACCTGAAAAAAATAAAAACAAAAAACCCACCCAAAAGCAGATAACGCTTAATTGGCTGTTTGCTAGAGCTCCAGAACACTCTAGTAAGCTATCAACTGCCACTTGGAAGCCAGTATAGATTACGTGGCCAAGCCGGCAGTTGTTTTTAGGAATTATCTGTGCCTTTACTGTCAACAAAAAAAAAAATAAACGACGATGCCAAACGAAGAAGAGAATCAATCAAATCCACCAGAGCATAAAATTATCGTCAAAGTAGGAAATAATTTTGATTTTTCTTAAAGCAAACAAATCTTCCACGTCACTCATTTGCATTTTGTATTTTTTGTTCATTACAGCTAACAGCGAATGGCACATCACATTTCTTTTCCCCCCTACCAACTGGTTTTCCACCCGGACCGGGTGGCGGTCCAACACATTTCCATGCGATGCCCGGTGGACATTTACCGCCGCAACAGATGTCACATTCTCCACATTCCCCATCGCCGCCAAATAACAACTATCTCAAAGACGAACGAACGCAACGTCAACACATGAAATTGTTGCGTAAATTGGATCAAAAGCGTGAAATGAGTGAGTAGTTTTTCTGATTTTAAAGATTTCTTATGGCAGACTTGGAGGAGGAGGTATGGATAATTAGAATCGGTTGTTTCTGTCAATCTTTTGGACGTATGCGCGTTGCATGCACGTCGCAAGTCATTTGGGAATCTGTTTGATGGGAATTGGTTTTTTTCTTGAGTCGATGGTAATAAACATGTTGCCAACTTGTTGGAGTTTTGAACGTGTGGCTCGATAGTGATAGCGAAAAATAAATTGACTTTTATCGAGAGTCATTGGTGGTGTCACAACGGCCAGAGATTTGAAATTTTTTGGGCACTCTAGGACTCTGCCCTAGGATTTTTTGTGTAGATCTTATAAAGATTGTCTTGGTTGACATTTTGTTCATTTAACAAATCTTTTGATTAATAATAAACTCTCTTTTGGCAGATAAGATTCTCTTCAAAAAAAAAACTAAGTTGCTTAGGTGGCTCAGCTTTATGCGAGTCCAACTGAAAAGTTCAATCAGATTTGGATCTCCCACATGGGAAATAGGAAACGGTTCCCCTGATGAATTCTCTTGAATCGTTTACGAACCCCTCCGAAAGAATCAAAAGCAAATTAATAATCATACTCAAAAATTTCTCATTCAGGAAAATAAAAAAGAGTCAGCATATAGATTTTCTGAAGACGACCTTTTACAAGCCACTTGTAAGATTCAATTTATTTCGAGTGTACAAAAAAAGACGTAGGTTTGGCAGATTAAGTACGAAAACCAATCGAATGTGTACGCCAAATGGAGATTTGAATGGATTGGAATGTATTATCAGACTTTTTATGGGCAAAAATCCATCATACAGTAAAAACTGCTATCAACTGTCGCCAGCAAAGCGTTTGTTGTCCAGACAATTTTGAATTTGAATGTGCAATGAAAGACTATCCAGTGCCAAGAGCATGCAAGACCATCGTATAAATTTTACAGTGGTAAGATTGCCGATCTAGATGGACAAACAAAAGTCATGTTTTAAAGTAATTATGTTAAACTTTACAGGTTCTTATTGACCGTCAGAATTGTAACAAGTTGTTTTCAAAAAAAAAAAAAATATGTAAAGGCGACAGACAGACGGACACCGAAGTGATTCTTTAAAGGTTTCGTTGTTTCTTTGGATCGAAACCCTAAAATGAAGAATGATGAATAACGTGGTACACTCATCCCTCATTTTATGCGGTTTATAAAGAAAATTGCAAAAAAGCTTAGACGGAAGCGTCTACTTGGGGGTTGTGTACATACCTTCAACGAATCAATGAAATAGATTGAGCGTCCAAACCTGCCGAAGAGTTGGTTGAAAACCTTGGAACTCTCGAAGCGAACCACGCACCTCCTTTTGCACATAGGCAAAATAGTAAACTTCTTCAAAACTAGAAATCATATAACCGCTCGGTTTTGGTTCGATTCAGCAACAAGAAAACTAGTTTAGCAGTCCATCGTACAATTTTCAAAAAAAATTGATCTAATTTGTTTTTCTTACTTAATAAAAAAATTGTAGTTTGTATGTGAATTTTTCAAAAACAATGGACATGAGTAATTTATCTTAAATGTACGGTTACAGAACTGGTTTCTGGCTTACAAAACTGGTATAGTACTTTATTGTAAGTGTTGTCGTTGTATTTTAATAATTTTTTTTATAATGTCAACTAATTCTTTTTTTTAAATTGTCCCTGTCTCGTAAACGGGGCGAGGTAGATCACCCTCCCATAGTAAAATGAATTCTTTCTTTTGACCCCTCTACAAAAGCCCATCGTCAGTTTTTGACGCCAATGTTATCGTACTGTCCCCTAAATTTTTTTCATATGAAAATGTGTATCAAAATATTTAGATTTTCTTTAAAAAAAAAATTGTTTTGTCGAACCCACAGTCCACAGATTATTCCACAGTTTTCAAATCAATTTGATTTCCAAACAGTCACTGAACTTGAGGTTGCTGAGACCATTCGCTCTCTAAAGTCCAATGCCATTGGTGTTGATGGGGTTCCCGTTTGTTTTATTAAAATGGTACTTTACTGGATTCTTCCCCCTCTTACCCACATAATAAATTTTTCAATCTACTCCTGTACATTTCCAAATAGCTGGAAAAAAGCAATTGTAACTCCCGTACCAAAAAAGCCGTCCCCCTCATCAACAGCTGATTTTTGCCCAATAAGTATTCTGCCCTGCTTGTCAAAGGTTTTGGAGAAAATAATGGCAAAACAAATTCAGAAATACCTTGATGATAACGCTTTGCTGTATCCTTTGCAGCCGGGATTTCGAGCGCATCACAGTTGCTCAACTGCAATGGTTAAGGTTATTGATGACATAAGGGTCCAGTTTGACTTGGACAATATTACTATACTATGTTTGCTTGATTTCTCCAAGGCCTTTGATACGGTGAGTCACGACATTTTATGTCAAAAACTTAAGCTCTATTTCGGTTTTAGCGATTATTCAGTCTGTTTAGTGAGAAATTACTTGTGCAACAGGAGCCAAAAGGTCAAGTTCGGGGAAAGCTATTCACTATATTCTAATGTACTGGCTGGGGTACCTCAAGGGTCAATCCTTGGTCCTATATTATTTTGCATGTTTATAAATGATTTGCCCTCTGAATGTAAAAATGTCTCACTCCATCTCTATGCGGATGATGTTCAGGTGTACCTATCTAGGCCTATTGGCTTAGTTGAAGATCTGATGTGCAGGCTCAATGAAGATCTATTGCGAATATACAATTGGTCGATGAGCAATGGTCTCAGTCTTAATCCAGCTAAATTTCAATGTATACTGATCTCAAAAAAACATTACGACACAAAATTGCTGCCTCCAGTCTATCTCGCAGATGTTCCCCTTCCGTTTGTCGATAAGGTTGTAAGTCTGGGGATTAAGATAAATCGTTCTCTGTCAGCCACTGACCAAGTAAACCACATTATCGGGCGTGTCTCCGAAAGCTCTGGCTATCCGCACATTTTACCCCCTCTAGTACTAAACTAAGGCTTATAAAATCCTTGCTCCTGCCAGTGATTGATAGTATTGCAGTAATCTACTGCAATCTCGATTCCCAGTCGCAGCATAAGATGCTCGTTGCATTTAACGATACGATTCGGTACATTTATGGGCTTCGCAGATTCGATCACATATCACATTACCACTATCTTGTTCTTGGATGTACACTAATGGACTTGTTGAAAGTCAGATGTTGAATGTTCATGCATAAAACTATCTATAGCCAACTTCCTCATTATCTTTTTGTTAAACTTCAATTTGTGCAGTTATCCCGAACACACAATCTTATCACTCCCGCTTCGAAGTATTTGAACTCTTCTCGTCTATTTTACGTCTATGTCGCCAGGCTTTGGAACTCCCTTCCTGTACGGGTAAAGCAGCTAACTAGTGCAAATAAATTTAAAAAAGAAATTTTAAAACTCTTCGGATAATGTTTATTATTTTATGTGAATCTTAAATTCAAATCCCTTATCCCATCCTTGTTCCTTTCCTATCTTGATTTCCCCCTATCTCCTAATTTCCCTGAAATTTGTATTAGATTAAGATTAAGAACTGCCTATTGTTAAACTTTTACATGTACTATAAAAGACACTGTAGTCTTATTTGTGCGCCGAATAAAATTGAATTGAATTGAATTGAATTGAATTGAACCCATCGAGATCCCAACTTGAAATTTGGAGTGAAGATGGGTGAAATATTGTTTCCCAACATATAAAACAAATTAAAATACTCGTTTTTTAAGATATTCAAGGATACGTGTCAAAAAGGACATTTCGAACTATCCTTCATCCTTGCAAATAAAACTTGTGTGGGTTGCTTAAAAGTGCAAGTTTTTCTCAATTTAATAAGACATAATTTACAAAATTCTGATAAGTAGAACCAAAGTTATGATTTTTTAAAATTTAAAAGAAATCTCGAATTTTGACTTTTTACCAATTTTTGAACCTCGTTACTCGCAAACTATATCGAACTGAGCAAAAATTGTTTGTCCCATTACTTGAACCACTGTAATTAGTAACTCCACTAATTTTGAGCCAAATCGGCTCCCCATATAGGCTGGGCGATTTGTCATGTGTAAGCAGTGCCCCGTGTAAATGCCAACCAGACGGCTACAATTTACTCTTAATAGCCTCAGAATGTGTTCCGTCCTTCTCCGGTTGTATTTTAGCAATTCGAATCAAATCACATAACTTTGATTGGTACATTTTGTCCGGCTAAATTGGCGAATCTAACGACCACTGTAAGACAGTTGTAATCGGTTAGAAGCCGTCCACTGGAGCCAACATGTGATGGGATAGGTTTGTTAAATGTGATGTCCCCATCATCCTCAACATTTCTAATCACGCAGTATTCTGTGTCTGTGGGAAGAAAAGCATCCTAAATACCAACAAAAGTGAAATACAAGCTTCTTATCATGTAGATAAAGGCCAAAGCTATGTCTCCTTTGAGGATGCTTAGATTATGTCCTGATGTTTTGCTCACTGATCTATTTAATTGGACAATTAACCTCTGGAAAGCCACACCTAACCTAACCATTACTTTGTTGTGGTTGAACCTTACTTTCTTGGTTGTTTAACTCCGCTTCTTGTCTTTTGGCGCATTTTGGCGATCGATTATTTGCATCCTCCTCTAGTCTTCTCCAGAAACAGGAACAGTGAAGTTAATCCACTTTATCACATTTGAAATCCTCATTTGTTTCCAGATTCCGCGATGTCGACTCCAGCACACTCACCATCACCGCGAAAGAATGACCTCAATGGTCATCATCATCGACGAACATCCCGAAACGGAGCTTCATCTGTTGGTACATCAGAAGATGGCGAAGAATCATCCAGTGTGCCAGAGGATGAGGAAGATACCCAAACAATTGTCGAGCAATTATCGGCCATTCAAAAACCAGAGGTAAGTCCAACTCCATAGCTTATTTCGAAGCACCTGTAACTCCTCTCGTCGCAGGTAATTGACATCACATCTCGATCGGCAAAAATCATGTGGGAGGCCCCGGCCATCACAGACAACTTAATTAATACCCGAGACCTCCGCTACAACGTCCTGCTGAGTGATCGTGCCAAGGAGTGCAAGTACAAGAGCCTGTACACGGGTGAGTCCTACGACTGCATCGTCCAGGACTTACAGCCAGGCCAGGAGTATGTAGTGCGAATGCAGGTGAGTCTAGCAAAAGCTCTCCACATGGCGAACGTCTAAGGAATGAAACTATTTGCAGGTCCACTATGAGCAGCTGCAGGGATCCTTCTCGGAACCGACTGAATTCACGACCCCACCGTGTGAACCCGACCAACCGATGCCACCCAAGCTGATTGCTCGCACAAGGAACAGCCTCCAGTTGCGCTGGCAAGCGCCCTACGCCAACGGAGCCAACATCCAACAGTACATCCTCGAGTACGATGAGGGTAAGGGCAGTCACTTCGTGGAAGCCGCAAAGACCAAGAGCAAGCAGTACATTGTGACGAAACTCCAGCCCTCGACGATGTACAGCTTCCGTTTGTCGGCGGTGAACGAGTGCGGCCCATCGCTGTACTCGGTAGTTATTGCGTACAGCACTTCGGGCAATCCTCCGCCAGCTCCGAAACCACCCACCTTGCACTCGGCGACACCGAACTCCCTGCGTCTGGCCTGGGAGCGGCGCACGCAGGACGGTGAGTTCGTCCTGCAAATGCTGAACCGAGAGTCCGGCCACGGATACTTGAACATGTACAACGGACCCGACACGACTTACGAGTGCTCTGACCTGCGTCGCTCAACGTCGTATCAATTCCGGCTGAGGTCGGATAACGAAGCTGGTTCCTCGCCGTGGTCGTCGGAGGTGGCCTACAAGACGCATCCCGAGCGGCCAGGGCGCCCCGCCAAGCCACAGGTGAAGGGCAAAATACACGGCAACTACTTCAAAGCGAAGTGGGATCCGCCCCACGACCGAGGCGGGGCTGACATTTCGAGGTACTTCCTGGAGATCAGCTCCGGACCGAAGTTCGATCGCGTGTACGCCGGCCGCGAGCCCGAGACCGTCTGCGATCGCCTCAGCCCCGGCACAACGTACCAAATTCGAGCAGCCTGCGAGGGTCCCGGTGGCATGAGCGGCTACTCAGACGTGTGCACTGTGACGACGGAGGCTATTGTACCTGGAACTCCAGAGCCGCCTCGTTGTGATACCGCGCCCGGTCCGTATGCGGCAGTGCTGCGTTTCGACAAGCCAGACTACAATGGAGGCGCACCAGTTTTGGAATACGAAGTGCAATTGAACGGCAGTACCCTGATCTACCGCGGCAAGGAGTCCTATTGCATTGCCAAGGATCTGACACCTGGCGAGGAGTACGAGGCGTGCGTCCGGGCGATAAACCGCATCGGCGCCGGACTATGGTCGAACCCGATGCGATTTAAGGCAGCCGCAGCACCGCCATACGCGCCCGACGCACCCGCCGTCGTAGTGCGTTCACCCACACACCTGACTGTCTCGTGGAAGGAGCCGCTGTGCAACGGCGCCGCCATCAGCGAGTACCGCCTGGAGAGCTCAACCGCCGCCAGCGAGACAAACGATAGCTTTAACATGTGTTACCGTGGTGTGAACACCACCGCCGACATTCGCAACCTTTTGCCCTACACACTCTACTACTTCCGTGTGAACGCGTCCAACGTGGCCGGCAGCAGTCAATGGTCACCGGTAGTGTCGACCAAGACTCCGGCTGCCATTCCCACAGCGCCTCAGATCAAGAGCTACGAGTTCACAGCTGACGAGGTCTCTCTGGTGTGGACGCAGCCCGAGTGCAACGGCTCCGAGATCGTTTCCTACACCATCGAGTACGCCGAGCGGTCAATATCAACGGCCGACAACTCCACGGAGTACACCATCACCGATCTGACGCCCGAGACGAACTACAAGTTCCGCGTCCAGGCCATAAACGGCATCGGAGCGGGACCATTCTCGAGCTACTTGAAACTGACGACTCTGCCACCGCCACCCGAGCCGCCACAGCTCGAGTGCACCGGTGTGGGACACAACTTCATCAAGCTTAAGTGGGGCGACGGCAAGAATCTAGACTTTACCAAGTACTACGTCGAGATGTACGTGCATCGAGCAAGAGACTTCCAACAGGTGTACAGCGGGACAAACGCCATGTGCAAGGTGAACAAGCTACAGGAGCAGACCGCCTACGTGTTCAGGATATGCGCGGGCAACGATCGCGCCGGCGTGGGCGAATACTCAAAGGAGTACACTTTCCAGACGACAGCCATGCTCCCGGGCCCCATCAAAGCCCCACGCATCGCCATGGACAGCGGCTGCATGTTCGGCATGACCCCGTGCGTCGACAGCAAAGGCACACCGATCGCCTCGGCCATTCTGCCCGGCAATCAGAGCCCCTTCGGCAGTCTGCTCACCCTGGAGTGGCAGAACAGCAAGAATTCCTTCAGTGATCCCGTAGAGTATGCACTTCAATATTGCGTGGGCAAAGATGGCGATTACAAACAGGTGAGTGATGGTGATGGAGAGAGAGAATTATCGCAGAGTTAAATGCAACTTATTTTCATTTCAGATTTATCGAGGACCAGATACCAAATTCACAATCGAAAATCTCGTACCTGGCGCCATCTACATGTTCCGTGTGTGTCCTATTCGTGTGCCCCCAGCCAAGGGCAACGAACTACCTGGCCAATTTACAAATCCCTTCCGCTATCAGGTGCCATTCATCGACAGCATCGATGATAATATCTTTGCCAGCTCGGCGGCCCTAGCAGCAGCAGCAGCAGCAGCCAGTGGTTCCGCCTTCGCCGCACACCATGCACACCATCTACACCATCACCATCACGCGCATACGCACTCGCATGCGCACTCGCACATTCACCACAGTCGCCATGTGCAGGCAGCTACAATGGTGGTCGGCGGCAATGGCAGTACAAATCACCTCCATCATCGTTCCGTAACGGCATCGACAATCGGCTCGAATGGCTCTAATGGACTCGATGCTGGTAACGCCTTTGGCCTAATACCCCTTAGTGCCAATGACTTAGCCAATTTTGATGCTAATTGTGATGAGCTACTGCTCAAGGGAGCTCTACACCATCATCATCATCATGCTATGAATCACAGTGCTGCCAATAACAATGGCGGTGGCGGTGGTGGTGGCGGTGTCCTTGCCGAAATGGCCAATAACGGTGCTATTCGTCGTCTTACAGGTAAACTGAGTGCGCTCTACACGAATCGAAAACGCTTCACCGATCAGGAGAAAGCTGTCATATTTATGGTTTCATTTTTATTCTTTGCGTTCGTATTTGCCGCTCTAGTGAAAATGCTTATGAGATAAAAAGAAAAACAAAACTAAAATTTAAACAAATAGAAAATCACAGAAAATAATACAAAACAACACGGGGTAAAAAAAAAAAAGCAAAACAAAAGTCTAGACTTAATTTAAGAAGAAGAGAGGGAAAATCAAACGAGTTTATAAGCAGTGAGATTTCGTCGTCCTTAATTCTTTTTTTTTTTTTCTTTTTCTTTTGTGTTTTGTATCCACACACACCACACGTTTTGTGGTCCTCCTCAAGTGGTGATGGTATTTGTTTTATCTTTTCTCCCTCCACATAATACATATATCCACGTGTATCCTTTTATATTTTCTCGCTCTTGCTCGCTAGCTTGGCTTTATATACGAATAAAATTTTTGTTTTTTCTCCCCAACTTCCATTAGAATATTTAACTGAAATTTTTGAAAAAAAAAAAAAAAAAACAAAAATACATATATAAAATGTGTGTGTTCAACACGAATAGAGAATAAAGGAATTTATGTAATGTGCATTATTAAGGGGTTTGAGGTATAACTTACATACACACTTATCTACATACATACATATATAAATATATGATAAAGAATTTCTTTTTTTTTTTTATTCTTAAGTTTCCTTCTTGTTTTCCTCTTTGCTCAAAAAAAAAAAACAAAAAAATCATTAGTGTATATCTTCCTTGTCTTCATCTCTCTCCTCCTCCTCGTCCTTCTTATCATATGTATGATTTATTTGATTATAGTTAAAATTTTATATAAAAACAAAAATCAAAATATTTCTTTTTTTTTTGTTTTTTTCAAAGTCGAAGTCGTGAGAGAAAAATAAAATTGCTTAGGAAAAATTTATACTAATTAAACTAAAGTAAAATTAAAAAATAAAAAAAAAAAAAACATGATGTTAAAGAGAACTGTCCTAAATGTTAAATAGTAATTATTATAAAACAAAAACAAAAATTGATTCAATTATATAAATATATATAAATAAAACGACAAATAAAAATTAAATTTAATAAAAAAAAAATGAATACATATATATATATTATATTATATACAATTTGTCGTCGTCTCAATTCACTCTGAATTGTGTATTTACTGTTAAATGTGCTACAAGTGAAAGTTAAACATAAAAAAAAAGTTAAAAAAAAAAAAAGAAAAACAAATCTAATTGAATGTATAATGTACACTTTGTTTTTTTTTCTTTTTTGCCCTAGACGAAAAAGTTGTACCCATGACAATGTTAGTTATATAGATTTTTTTTTTTTTTATTTTGTTTAAACTACTAACTTCTGCGCATCAAGACAAGATATAAAAACGCAGCAAAAGGATTGTGGTTAGCTTATTTATTTAGAGGTCTTTTTTTTTTATTGAATTTAATTCAACATGACGTGGGAGGGGGGGGGGGGGGAGATATGATTATTCTGTCATTGTTGAATCGTTTTTTTAACGCCTGCTTTCAAATACTTCATAGACTTGCATGCTGACAACGGTTGAATTTGAATTGTGAGAAGGATGTTAGCAGATTGTAAATATTTATTTTTCAATTCAACTTAACTTTTTCAAAAATTGTTTTATTTGTTCATAAATTCATTCATTTACAATGGTTTATCTACAAAGCAGACTGCTTATCTGCAGGTGGTTGTGCAAACATTTCATGATTATTGAAGTGATTTTGAACAGTTTTTAAGTTTCGGTAATTCCAGTTAACTCTTTTTTTAAAGATACATTTAGTAAGATAAATATTTACTCTACTTTACACAATGTAATCGCATTAAATGGTTTTTTAACTCTTTTTTTTAAAGATTATGAGTCATATCACAATGGGCCTAGTCGGGCCTAAGTGTGGTTGGGCCTCTATTGCCTCAGCCAGCCACTCTAACCTAACTATGTGGCTGAAATCCTTTGTGTTCGAGATTTCTGAAGCTTTTTATAGCCACAATCTATTCGAAGCGACATATCCAGTTCCTAGTTCATACACGATGTCTCTTATAAACTTATTACACTCAGTATGGTCCTTTTATGTCCCATTGCATTTTTACCCCATTTAATTCCCATGGGGTACAGAAAGATGAACAAAATGCTTTACAAAATTTCATGTAAAAATGTAACATCCACGGACCACACGGACACCGAAGTGATTCTATAAGGTTTTCGCTATGCCTTTGGAACGAAAACCTAAAAAAGACCAACTCGCATTTCTTACTCCTGGGTTGTATTATTGTATTAGGCGGCGTAACAGCCCGTTGAGAGCCAGAGCCTAGCTTTTTCGCACCTCCACTGTGTTGTGCGCGTTATAATTTTGACACATGTGGAGGGGACCTACTGTTTAATGCCGGTTCCGAACGGCGAATTGCGAAAGCTTTTCATGACAGAAATACTCCAGGAGGGTTGTCAGTCGTTCGCTGGAGGTGGAGCCGTGAAAAATGTTTGTGGTGTTATTTCCCTGAGCCGGATTCGAATCCAGGTACTCTCGCTTAACAGTCCGACGCACTAACGATTAAGCCACGGCACCCACTTCTACTCCTGGGTTACGAGACGATAATTTCCAGCCGTCGGCCAGCACGTAAATCAAAAATCCGAGCTCTTTAATCGTTGAAATGAAAGAGTGCAACGTGATCTATTCAAATTATGGACCGTAAAAATGTATTTGAAATATCAAATGTCCTCACATGCTGTATTAATGGTTTGAATTATTTAAAATGCTTCTAATAGTTCCACTTTCGAGCATAACAAACGAATAAATGATTCAACTGAAATCATAAAAAAATACAATCCGACAACAAATGAGTTAGAAAATCTTTAAGTCATAGCCAGAAATAATGACTTTATTTCTGATCTGGTCATAACGATTTGGCATTGGCTTTCGACACACAAAATACGAAATATCCGTAAATGAGTTGGTAGCATTTTTTTGTTTCCGAACGTGCATTGTGGACATTGCTATAGAGATACAAAATACGGAATTTCGATTTTTGAATGGTTTTTCGATTCTATAGCAATACAAAATAACCCCACAGCAAAACATTTTTTTAGAACTTAAATTTTGTCGACAAACTAACAACCTTTCGATTGTTTATCACCTTCCAATAGTTAACACATTTGTTCCGCCGATAAGTCGCATGAAAAAAAGAAAACACTTAACTGGATGATTGTGAAAAGTACTCGCTGAACAATTTATTACTTCGTACCCAATTGGATTTTTTTTTAGATTTCTGCTGAGCGCTCGCCCCAACTATGACATAGCCCTGAAAACATTTTGGCATTTTTGGTCGTTAACTAGTTCTTGTGGAGAATTTAAACTGAGTAGTGTTCAAACTCGCTGTAGGAATTAGCTGTGCTCATTTTTCTTTGAAATGAGAATGGCAAATAGAAAATCATGTGTAGAGTCACAAATTCGATTTCTGTGGAAGAAAAAGTAACACATTTTTTTCCCTACCATGCTTTTATCAACAAACTAACAATCTTTCAATAGTCATAACATCTTTGAATGGTTCATACATTATTTTGTGAATAAGAACATTATATTTCAGTTGTTTAAGAAATTGTTAAATGTTCAAGCTTATATTGTATGATATGGTTTAATTTGTAACTCACAAAAAAGAACACACCGTACACGATTTTTAAAAAGAGTACACTCCCGAACAGTTTACTTGATTTCCACTTTTGTCTAAAGCAGCCCATAGGTCTTAGGTCTTAGGTAAAAGTGACTGCCTGGCTAACTTAGGCCACTTGTTGGCCCATTGTGCTGTCACACCTCCGGATTGTTTTCAATTTCCCCGGACTCGCTGCCTATAGATTTCCTGCAAATACACCAAACCAAAGTATTAGCAGGCATGTCATACTACCTGTTTGAAGCCAACGTTGGTAGTCTTGTATCCCCCGGGCTATACCCAGTGGGATCTGTTTATGAAGCCGCTGATGCGCCTTACATCCATGCTAGCGAGCCAAGCAGCAAAGCAAGCAAAGCAGCCCATACACGATTCAATTCGATTGTAAACTGAGTTGGCCACACACAGCATCAATTAAATTGGAAACCTGCAAATTTAAAAATAATTTTTCACTTTAACACTGAACAAAACTCGTTTACAAACAATTTCACAATGAATATCTACCGTAATTTCTTAAATTTGACAACTTGTCGATGAACTTGCCCACACACGATTCAATTGAGTTGAAAAATTTGTCGACAGTCAACTTCGAAAAATCAAAACCTTTTGATTTTTCGCCAACCGTCAAATCGATCAATTGACGAAGCCACACACGTTTACAAATAATTTCACAATGAATATCTACCGTAATTTCTTAAATTTTACAACTTGTCGATGAACTTGCCCACACACGATTCAATTGAGTTGAAAAATTTGTCGACAGTCAACTTCGAAAAATCAAAACCTTTTGATTTTTCGCCAACCGTCAAATCGATCAATTGACGAAGCCACACACGTTTACAAATAATTTCACAATGAATATCTACCGTAATTTCTTAAATTTTACAACTTGTCGATGAACTTGCCCACACACGATTCAATTGAGTTGAAAAATGTGTCGACAGTCAACTTCGAAAAATCAAAACCTTTTGATTTTTCGCCAACCTTCAAATCGATCAATTGACGAAGCCACACACGGGCTGATTTCACTGAGATTTGACTGAGTTGACGATTGAATTAAATCGTGTATGGGCAGCTTAACCCTTATCCGCTTCCTCATGTGTCGAAATTATATCGCGCACAGCACAATGGAGGTGCGAACAAGCAATGCTCTGGTCCAGTATGGGCTGTTACATAGATTATTATTTTCCGCTTCAGGGTCAAAAAGAACCTTCCGAGGAACGGATGAGGGGTTAATATTCAAATTGGGGTCACATTTAAAGCACAGATTAAGATTAGTAATCAAATTAAGTTAGCGTTTAAAGTACAAACAAAGTGTTATAATTGTTATCACACATAATCCACAAACAATAAAGTGTTCCACACCAAACTGCATCAACATTGAAACACAGACAACCCAATATTGGCCCATTTGTGGTTGAAACTCAACTGCAAAACCCGTCTGATGAATGGCAAAGGTTTTTTTTCATGACCAAAATATCATTTTCAACAATCTTGAAATGTTTTGGTTCTTTACATAAATTGCGTATTTAGTAAAAAGTAAACACTTAACACGATGATTGAATAGGAAGGCTGGACTAAAGAATTGGTCACACCGAAACTTGTGGTTTAAGATTCAAATTTAATCGGCATGCAAATTTAAAACAAAGTTGTTGTCACACATAACCCACAAAATACTCAGCTGCATTTTTTTTATAATCTTCCAAATAAAATCTATCCACTCTGCTGCAAAAGAAACATCCTAAAAAGAACTGTTCCAAATGAAATCTGTCTTACAACCTTAAACGAAACATTGTAGAAGACCGCTTTCATATAAAATTAGTCAAATCACTATTTTAGAGGGCATGTCCTCCGAAAAAAAAATACCGAACCTTAGAAACATCCTTGAAGACTTCTGCAACTCAAATTGATTCGCCGTTTTTCGTTCTCTTCCATGACATGTTTAAATCCAAAACCAGACCCCAACACTGCATACTCATAAAAGCCAAAAAACAACCAATTACACTGCTAAAAGAAAAACCTATAAGTCACTCACAAATTAAAAGTAAACGTCTATGTAAAACAAATGCACGCACCATTCCTTGAATTTTATTTTTTCTATTTTCACAAGACAAGAAACTTGTCTTTTTTTTATTTATTTTATTTATATTAACATTCTAATACATTGTGCAATATTTTCGATTATTCACTTTTTTTTTTTTTTTTATTATTGCTTCTTGTAGTACCTGAGACAAACAAATAAAAACAAAACAAAAATAATTGCTTTCTCTTCTAAGGTCAATTGTGTGAAGTGAGTGTGAGATATCAAAGATAATTTCACTTGACTTTTAATTTTTTTTTTGTACATTTGACTGAAGAAGAAAAGAAAATATCTTTCAAGTATTAAAACAAGTACATTCCACTGAAGAGGAAAGAAGAAAACAAAAACAAAATGCAACGAATTTTCTTAAAAAAAAAAAACTACTCAAACTTGGCTACAAAATAAAACTCAAAAAGTATTTAATAAAACTCAAAACCACAATCCCATTGCTAAACAGTTTTTCTTTGAGGTTATCTGTATTTTTTTTTTTAACTTTAATTGCAATATTGAAACAACAGGGGAAAATTATGCAATATTACATATTGATGAAATAATTTTTTGTGTATACATATTAAATAAAAAAAAAGGAAAAAAAAAACTATATATATAAATAAATGTACGTATAAAGAAAATGTTTTATAATTCATTTTGTGTTATCCATAATGTCTTCTTTTTTTTTTTTACAAAACTTTTTTTTATTTCCTGAACTAGAATATATAGTATATTTAATATACGAAAGAAAGAAAAACTCTATATGCATATAAATCAATTAAAAGAAGAATAAAGAAACCCACACACACACACTAAACAAACAAAAAACAAATCAATTAAATCTTAATAAAAGAAAAAATAAAATAAAATGCTTTAATACGATTTTTTTTTTATAAAAACAAAGAAAAACATATAAATCTAGTAAATAATAAGAAAGTACACAAAAAAAAAAAACAGAGCAAAGTATTATTCTCTATCTTTAAACAAAAAAAAAAAAAAACAAAATGCTTAAAAATAAAACAAAAAACTGCAAAAATAACATCTTTATAAAAAAATAAAAAATCACATATAAATAGTTTTGTTTCCATATACGTTCTCCTCTTTTACTCTCATCGTAAATAAAAAAAAAAAAAAAACGAAACTGAACCTTTTTTATAATAAACTACTACCTAAACTACATATATAAACATTTAAAAGAAAAAAAAAATAAATTATCATTCCACAAATAAAAAAAAAAAAATATTCATTATAAATAATATAAAAGAAAAAAAAAATGAAGAATGAAAAAAATCTATTCCGAATTTCTTATATAAATATACGAGTATATATATATATATATATATTTTTATTTTATTTTGTATATGTTCTCTCTCCTTTTTTTTGTACTCTTTTTTTTGTACTATTTTATTTATATTTTATATCTGTAAAAAAAAATGCATGAAAAAAACTAAAAAAAAAAAAACTGTAAAAACGAAAAGCAGAATCGTTTTATGACGAGAAATATGTTAACATTTTTTTTCAAAATAATTTGCTTTGTTTATTATTTTATTTTGCAAATGAATTTATATGAAAAAAACTGATGAAAAAAAAAAAAGAAAACAAAATCAAATCAAATATTTGCCTGCTGTCTATTTTTATTGAAAAAAAAAATAAATAATAATTTATAAATATATGAATCCCTATCATTATAAATGTTACGTTATCCTTTTTGTAAATAATTATTAAGAATGAAAAATAAATGCAAAAAAAAAAAATGAAAGATGAAAAATACATGAAAAAAAAATCTTAGAAAAAAAAAATAAACAAAACAAAAAAAATCATATATATATTTTTAATAATCATTTATATACAATTAAAAACAAAACAAACAAAAAAAAAATTATATATGGACAAGATATATATTATTATTACTATATGAAAACAAAACAAATTTATATATATTATTAAATGAGAAATAAATAAATGTTATATACATATTAAAAATAAATAAAAGGAAAGTATATATTAAAAACAAAATTGCAAGGTGTTTATTTTTCTTTGATATTTCAGATTTTAAAGACTTTACCACCATGTCGTTGCCTTTTTATTGTGCTGTTCAATTTAATTTGAAACTCTTCGCATTCACCCTTATTCCGATAGTCGTTTTTTCGTAAACGCCGACTGTCGTTTAAGTGTCGTGTCGTTTTTTTATTGATATTCCGTAACTCAAACGTCGGCGTATTTCTCTCTCTTACATTCCACAATACGATCCACCAAAAGAGCTGACATTTGAGGAATCAAATTGCTCGAAATTTGAATTTTTTTTTTTGAAAATTTTAAAAATGAATAGTGTAGCAAGTTATTTTTTTTTAGCAGCAGTGACGACGAAAAACATGAAAGACAAAAAAAGATTTGATTCTTCAAAGGAGATGGATTCGATATAAAACGAATCCTTTTGAAAGAATGTTTTATGTTTAATTGAATTAGTTCTAACAATGTTTTCTTTAAAGATATTCAAAATGTTCTTTCGTCTTGATAAAGAAGCTTTTAAATATTTTTTAAATTTAGTGGAAAATAGTTTTCCGCAAGAACGTTCTGTTGCGATTCCTGTTGTTTCAAAAATAGCTGCTACCTTAATTCAGCTACTTGCTCCCATCCAAACTTCCTATCAAATCCTCTTTTGAAATTTTTCAAGACGTGCTCAATCTCGTCCAAGAGCTCGATCAGCCGTCGCATTTGGTTTTGGGTTGTTATTTTTACCCTAAGCCAAGAGTATGAAATTATTGAAAACAAAATATAACTATAAAAGCTTACATTTTTCTTTGTCGTGAACACTTTTCTCGACGACAGATTTGGGCGTTTTGACGGACGTTTTTAATATAGAAACGACTATCGGAATACAAAAAAAAATATATGAACACGTTCCACAAGAGAGAATCGACATATTGTCGTTTATTTGGCGTTGAACGCCGTACGTACTACGAAAATCACACCGTCGTTTTTTTATTGGCGTTGTACGACTATCGGAATAAGGGTGAATGGGAGAATTTTTTTATTTGTTTTATTTTTTACTTACTTTGATTTAATTTCATTTGGTGATCGCACCTTTAAGAGTGTTAACTTCAATTTTCGGTTGAAATCGGCCTAGTCGGCCTAGTAGATAGGCAGTAGACAGGCTAGCCAAATTCCGAGCGAGGATCTCTCGGACGAAACGAAACCAACCCAATGCTGTGAGGAAATTTAATGTCGCACGACTACAATCGCAGGAGGTCGCCAGTGAATTCTCCGATCGTGTCTCCCTTTAGCTCTCTAAAAGATCTGTGCCACCGACTTCAAGTGTAGAAGATCAATGGCTGCACTGCCAGGAGGCCATTAGAAAAGCCGCAACTGATGTGCTAGGTTTCATCCCGCCCCCAAAAAGAAACCCATGGTTTGATGATGAATGTCGGCGAGGACACGCAGCGAAGCAAGATGCCTACAAAGCGGCGCTGCAAAGAAAGACGAGAGCCGCTCGCGAGCTCTACGAGCAGAAAAGAAGGGAGAAACACCGGCTTCTCCGTAAGAAAAAGAAAGGGCACGAGAAGCACGCGATTGAAGAAATCGAGAGGTGCTACTGCAGGAAGGACGTTCGAAACTTTTATCAACAGATAAAAAAAACGAGTGAGACTCGTAAGAACAGAACAGAAGCCTGCAAGGATAAGGATGGGAATCTAGTAGTGCTGAGAATATGGAAGGATCACTTCTGCAGATTGTATAACGGCGATGATGACCAAAATCCCGCTGTCAGGCAGAGTCCTCTATCCTATACAGGCGATGATAGACACGAATTCCGCCCCCCTGACCTCAGTGAAGTATCGGCCGTGATAACCAAGCTTAAATCCAATAAAGCCGCTGGTGCCGATGGACTGCCTGCTGAACTCTTCAAAGCAGGTGGATGATGAGCTGGTAAGGTGCATACACCAACTCATCTCTAAGATTTGGTCGGATGAAAGTATGCCCGATGAATGGAATCTCAGCATCGTTTGCCCGATCCTACACTACAGAGGTATAAGTCTCCTGAACATCGCGTACAAGATCTTCTCCGCCGTTCTGTGTAACCGCCTGAAACCTTTTGTTAACAGCTTGATTGGTCAATATCAGTGCGGGTTCAGGCCAACGAAATCTACCATTGACCAGATATTTACACTGCGGCAGATCTTGGAGAAGACCCAGGAGTTCCAAGTCGATACACACCACCTATTTATCGACTTTAAGGCCGCGTATGATAGTATTTATAGAGACGAGCTATATAGCGCATTGTCTAGTCTCGGCATCCCTGCAAAACTCGTCCGTCTTTGCAGATTAACGATGGAGAATGCCCGTTGCTCTGTCAAGGTCGGTAAAAACCTCACCGAGACCTTTGATGTCAAGAAAGGTTTTAGACAAGGCGATGCACTGTCATGCGACTTCTTTAACATCATTCTCGAAAAGATCGTGCGTAACTCGGACGTCAACACTAGAGGCACGATCTTCCACAAGTCAGTACAACTACTCGCATATGCCGATGATATTGACATCATCGGAAGGACACAACGGGCTGTCAGTGGGGCTTTTGCGAGCATCGAGAAAGAAGCGGCTAAGATGGGTCTTGCGGTGAATGAAGGTAAGACGAAATATATGCTGTCTACAAAGAGAGCCCAACAAGACCGATGTCTTGAGCAAAACGTCACAATAGACAGATATAAATTCGAAGTGGTGAAAGAATTCGTCTACCTAGGATCGGAGGTAAATTCCGCAAACGATACAAGCGCGGAGATAAAACGAAGGACAACCCTGGCCAATCGCTGTGTCTTTGGACTTAGACGGCAGCTGCAAAACAAAGGCCTATCTCGAAGTACCAAGTTATCTATTTATAAGACCTTGATAGTCCCAGTCCTTCTGTACGGCGCAGAAACATGGACAATATCAACTGTGGACGAAGAGATCCTTGGTCGCTTCGAGAGGAAAGTCCTTCGGATTATTTTTGGTCCCGTTTGCACAGAGGGAGTTTGGAGGAGAAGGCTAAACGATGAAATCTACGAGCTGTACAGCGACATCGATCTAGTTAAACGAATTCGAATGTCCCGACTGAGATGGCTAGGTCATGTGGAGCGTATGGACACTAACGCTCCGGCTCGTAAAGTCTTCGAGTCCAACCCTGATGGTCAACGCGGTAGAGGAAGATCTCGCCTCCGGTGGCGCGACCAGTTGGATAGGGACCTAAATCAGCTGGGCGTGCGAAACTGGAGGCGCCTAGCCCAAGACCGCGCTAGATGGCGGGGCATGTTGGCAGAGGCCCAGGTCCACCCCGGACTGTAGCTGTAGTTGGCTGAGGCCCAGGTCCACCCCGGACTGTAGCGCCCACAAAAGAAGAAGAATAAGTAGACAGGCAGCCAAGTTTAGTGCAAAAGTTTGAGTCTACCAGGTATACCGGTATGAAGTGAGCGTCAAGATACAAATGTCTCGATAGGGAACATTTGTTGTGAACGAGCCCTTATTTTTTTTTTTTGTTTTCATTTGAAGAAAATTGCTGCGGAGTCGCATCGAATGCTTGTCGAGGCATATGGTGATCATGCTCTATCAGAAGCAACATGCAAAAGATGGTTTCAACAGTTCAGAAATAATGATTTTGATGTGAGAAATGAAGAACGTGGAAGATAACCAAAAAAGTTTGAAGACGCCGAATTGCAAACGATATTGGATGGAGATGACACTTTGAGTCAAAAGCAAATGGCAGCAATGTTAAATGTTGCACAACAAACAATTTCTGACCGTTTAAAAGCTATGGGAAAGATCCAAAAGTGTGGAAAATGGGTGCCACATGAATTGAATGAAAGACAGATGGAAAACCGAAAAAACACTTGTGAAATTTTACTTCAAAGACACAAAAGAAAATCGGTTTTGAATCGGATTGTTACTGGCGATGAAAAATGGATTTATTTTAAGAATCCTAAACGGAAAAAATCATGGGTTAATCTGGGACAACCATCAACATCGACTGCAAAACCAGATCGATTCGGCAAGAAGACAATGCTGTGTGTTTGGTTTGGGACCAGAAAGGTGTGGTGTACCACGAGCTTCTAAAACCTGGTGAAACCGTTAATACTGATCGCTACCGACAACAAATGATCAATTTGAACCATCGAGAAACGACCAGAATGGGCCAGAAGACACGGCAGGTAATTTTGCTCCATGACAATGCACCTGCACACAAAGCAAAACCGGGTCAGGATACAATCAAAACACTTGGCTGGGAGCAGCTACCCCACCCGCCGTATTCACCAGACTTGGCTCCATCCGACTAGCATTTGTTTTCATCGATGGGACACGCATTGGCTGAGCAGCACTTTGATTCCTACGAGGAGGTCGGGAATTGGGTGTCTGATTGGTTTGCTTTAAAAGACGAACAATTTTATTGACGTGGTATTCACAAATTGCCAGAAAGGTGGTCAAAATGTGTAGAAAACAATGGCCAATACTTTGAATAAAATGTTTTTACTTTCCCATTAATAATTAGTGTTTTATTTTCAAAAAAAAAACGCTCATTTCATACCGGTATAGCTGGTACATACGCGTAGTGTGATGTTCCCATGTCAGTGAGACAACGGGTTGGTCGAAGTGTTAAAAATATGGCTGCCGTTCAGAAGTCCGTAGCAAACGATCCACATCAGTCAATTTCACGGCGTTCTCAAAAATTGCGCATCGCTCAGACAACATTATGGTGAATTTTGCATAAGAATTTTGGTTTACAGCCACGCAAGATCAAGCTGTGTCAAGAGTTGAAGCCGATGGACCACGACGTACGTTCTCCGATTGGGCTCTGGAGAAGATGCGCCAAGATGATGAATTTCATCGCAAGATCATCTCTAGTCAAGAAGCTCATTTTTGGCTCAATGGGTTAGCCAATAAGCGAAATCTGTGTGCCGTGTGCTTCATGATTCACCACTTCATCCACAAAAAATAAATGTTTGGTGCGTTTCGAGATGTTTGCAAGTCGAAGGGACAAATCGATTTACCACACTCCGGAGGAAATGATCTCATCGGAAAGCTTTTTTTTTTGTGGCCGCATTATCTATCAGAAATTTGTTTCAATAGGTGGAATAGTCTAGACGCCATTAAATAGTCTTTTGGCACCAAGAAGACGTCGATCACCGACGCACAATGTGGCAGAATGCCCTAAAAATTGGAATTAAATCAGCCGATAAAGATTGGAACTAGAAATTTGACATAGTTATTCCTAAGACCGATATATTGTATTAGGCGGCGTAACAGCCCGTTGAGAGCCAGAGCCTAGCTTTTTTCGCACCTCCACTGTGTTGTGCGCGTTATAATTTTGACACATTTGGAGGGGACCTACTGTTTAATGCCGGTTCCGAACGGCGAATTGCGAAAGCTTTTCATGACAGAAGTACTCCAGGAAGGTTGTCAGTCGTTCGCTGGAGATGGGGCCGTGAAAAATGTTTGTGGTGTTATTTCCCCGAGCCGGATTCGAACCTAGGTACTCTCGCTTAACAGTCCGACGCACTAACGATTAAGCCACGGCGCCCACCGTCGGTCCTAAGACCGATATATAAACATTTTTTACAATTTGCCCGAGACACGCCCTCTCTAACGCCCCCTTTTTGGAAAAATGCATGTTTCGAGTCAAAAACCTATTGAAATCATAATTGTTAGGATTCTCTTTCGAAGGAAAAAAAATCAAATACTAAGATTTTTTTGGAACTAGTCATAAATTAACAAAAAAGTTAGTACCAACAGTAGTTTCTTAAACAAGAAAATCCATTAGGATCCATCGAGTGATATTAGGTTGTCAAATTTCTCCCTTCCGCCTTTTTGTCTTTTGAATTTTACGGCTATGTACAAAGCGCTACAGAGCTCGTATCTGGCAATAGATCATTTGAAAGGTCTTGACATAACCTACAAAACGATGCTATGCATGATTAGTTTGGATACGAGCTCGTAGCGCTTTGTACATAGCCGGAAAATTCAAAAGACGAAAAGGCGGAAGGGAGATATTTGACAACCTAATATATTGTTGGATAGGTCTTAAGAATTAAAATAGAGGTTTCAATATCAACTTTTTGTTTAAGAGTTTCATTTTCAAGATATTAAGTTTCAAAGTTGGAAAAAGCCAAATTTTTGATTGAACTTGACTTAGAAAGTCTCAAATAAAAAACAGAGGGGTGCGTCGGCGCACAATTTTTTCATGGATCTTACAGTTAACATATTGTAGTATCTGAATAACAAAAAAACCATGCGGCACAATGCGGAAAAGTTTACTTTTGTTGCAATTGAACATAAAGAACTTAAAATTATTTTTCCTTCTTTATACAATTTTTAAAACAGCTCTTAACTGCCGCAAATCTCTTGACGAGATGGCAGAGCAGTTTACCATTCACCTCATGTGGGTGCCGGGACACTGTGACATCTCGGGGAACTGCCTGGCCGATGATCTTGCCAAACGCGGAACCAGTGAAGCCATCCAACCGGATAAGGTCGGTCTCTGCGCACCTCTTGCTACCGCGCTCCTCCACATCAAATCCAAGACCATTGCGGCAACCAATCTTAGGTGGTCGAATGGTACTACTTGTCGCGTCACCAGGGAAATCTGGCCTAGGCTAGATCCTGAACGCTCACTTAGTCTCCTAAGACTCAGCAGAATTCAGGTTAGGAACCTGATCAGTGTCATAACTGGACACTCCACTTTTGGCAAACATGCCACCTGACTAGGCCTCCCGGCCAACGACTTCTGCAGAGACGAAGAAGAGGAAGAAACCTCGCTCCACCTTTTAGGAACCTGCAGCGCCCTCGCGAACCGTAGAAAGAGGCATCTTGGCTACTACTTTCTAAACAACCTCGGTGTACTTGCTGACACCAGCATAAGCCGTATCCTCCGCTATATTAACAGCTCCAATTGGTTTCCAGAGTAGCGGGATGCTTTTGCATCGGCTCCTTGTGGTATCACAATGGGCCTCATCTGGCCTAAGTGCTTGGCTGCCCTGCGTAGCCCACCACACGACCTACCTACCTACCTACCTACATTTTTTAAAGGGCTTGTAAATTTATTGCTTTTTTAACTACGAATCAAACCAAAAACCGTAAGTAAAAAAGTAAAAGTAAAAACTTGAAGCTTTCGATTCCACTTAAATGGAAGGAACTTGCACTTTTGGAACCAAAGTTACGGCTCTTCAAGAACACATGACTTTTTAATCGTTTCGCATTAAAAGTCAAACTAAAGTGTTGATTTCAATTAGTTGTTAAATAACAACAAGGCATACAATATTAACATTTTTTTTTTTGCGCTTGATCAATTGGAAATCAATCAATTAACTTGCTTATCCCATATCTTGAATTTAGATTTTTGAATTAATTCCGGTTGTCCCATATAAGCTGCCCCACTGTGCGACGCTTACACTTACAACTATAACGATTGAAATTAATGTAGTCCCATGATGTCGTGAGCATATGAAGAACAATATAATACAACGGAAAATTAAAATTATTAGCTTCACTACCCTTCAGAGACCTTTGGAGAAACCCAGTAAGACTCAGTAAGAAACCAGTGTCATCGATGAGATGCAGGTGCGGCAGCTTGAATGGTGTTTAAGTCTTTCCCAAAAGATCGTTGAGACAATAAATCCTTTTTTCTTATCTCATTTACTAAATTTTTTAAAACAATCTTGATGAATCGCATTCGGCAGTCTGGAAAAAATGCAGAAAACAGCTTTCGATGCCAAAAAAAGAGGTTAATACAGAACGAAAATACGAAAAAATAGTTTATATTAATATAATCAAATCGATTTTTAATAATAAAGTATATAAAGACAGTTAGGTTTACTTATAAATTTTTTTCATTTTTGATTTTTTTTTACAAAAGAAGCAGAGGTTAAAACTATTCATTAGGTTCGTCGAATAATAATAATTAACATTCATTTGCGAAACAAAAAGAATTTCCTTACAAATATTTTTTTTTTTATTTATAACGTTTTATCAGAACAATATCAACATGTGTTTGTCTCGGCAATGTTACAAACGGACTTGTAACAAAAAAAAATGTTTACACTGATAACAGACTCAGAATGCAATCGCCCGACGATCTCACACAGAAAAAAAACAAAATAATAACAAATTTGAAAAAAAAACGTTTATATAAACACTTGACGACGCGCACTCGAACGGAACTATACACTACATCATACGAACACCCACTCCGACAACGACAGAGCAGCCCGATCCTCTCAGAGACCCGTGTGGCTGGTCTGTAATTGTTCTATTGATATCGACAGCTGTTCAAGTCTCTGCACCAGCTGCAGCATGTTCTCCTGTGCCTTGGCGGCATTCAAATCGGTTCCACTGTCAAGCGAATCCTCCTCGGCAGCTGCCAATTCGAAATGCAACTTAGCCAAGCTCTCTTGCTGTTCACGAATCTTGGTCATCTGGTCCATCGTACAACCAGAACCTAGAAAACAAATGAAGATAATGAAGATGGTCACACAGATTAGGAATTCTCTAGTACTCACCAAACGCCTTTAACTTCCCCGAATGGAAGTCATCGAGAAGACCTAACAAAGCGCGCTCCATGTGTTTCACGTCCGGAACTTCTGAGACAAAAGAATGATGCTTAATTGGCCGATCATCAAATTTGTCGCTATTGTTTAGGGCCGGAGCTATAACAACGCTACTATCGCAGGCGTCGTTCTCACCGATTTCTGAATTCAGAGTGTCAACACGTTCAGAGTGTTTGTGCGTTTCGTTTTCAAAAGTTCGTTAGTTAAGTGTTCGTTTGTGTTCGTTTTGTGGTGTATTGTGGGTGGTGCGAGAGTGACATCAAATATTTTTGTGTTGTGTTGTTGATGGTGTGCGACAGCAGCGTCGGATGATGGGACATCAAATCGAATTACAAAATAATAATAAAAAAAAAATAAAATAAAACAAAAATCAAAACATACAAAGGGGGAGGAAAACAAAAAAAAACAGAAACAGAAACTCAAAACGAATTAGGTAATCGAAATGAATATGAATATGAATACGAATACAGCCACCGCGCGCGGTGTGGATGAAATTAACACCGAGGCAACACGAGGCAAGGTTGTCCGTCCCCGTGTCTAGATCCAAGGCGTGGTGTACACACAGTGATTGCGGATGGGTTGGCTGTTGTGTAGAGCACAATGGAGGAATTTAGTTAAGGTTTAACATATGAGTGAGCGAATGCTTTATGATAACTGTATTGCGGTACAAAGTTGCAGGCACAAAACAGTCACCAGCACACTAAACTGTTCGTACACAGCCATCATAAAACCAGTCAGCCGCTCAATCCAATTAGACCAACGGTAACCACTGAATAGTGCTCAAACCATACGACGGATGAATATAAAACGGAACTGGCATTCCACTTTCTTAGGTAACCATATGTTCCAACGACGACGACGAGGAAATGTCATGAACTTGTAGCTAGAGGTTGGAGCTGGGTGGCTGTCTGAATGGTAATGGTGATGATGTCGTGAGTACGTTAATAAAAGAACAGAAATGGGTGTGCGCGACGCGCGAAAGGTGGTTCTATCTTCGTGTTATTGAAAAATCTAATTCAAAAATGAGGACAGGGTAAGAGATTAGTTGATGGGTAGTCAGGGTAGTAAGGTGGTTGGGTTGCTGGGTGGTTACTCAGTGGAGGAGTTGACGCATTTTTGTTGAGTGATTCAAATTTCAGGGAGGGTTCTTGTTACTGGGGGAGGCAGTTGGAAGGAAATTCCTTTAAAGGTGGCGTGAATAACTTGTTGGTTGGTTAGTTTTCAAATGGTGGATGAACAGTTTGCATATAAAAGTCTTGGGAGGTTCATTATCTGCGAAAACTCTTACGTGGAATATTATGTTTAATAATAATTATAATTGGAAGGCGATATAGCCCGTTGAGGGTCTGTCATTTTTAAGCAGCAAGAAAGAAAGATTGACTCTAGAAGACAGAAAAGTTTGATTCAAAGTCGAGATCAGAAAAGTGGCATGTGAAAGAGCAAATCTGTCGTAGCAGATCTTTTTTCTACTTTACACTGCTTAAACATCCTTCAGCTGCTTTTAGTTTCTTCTTAAGAACCTGAGAATATGAGATATATGAAATGGCAGGTGAAGAATAACTAGGCCATTAATGCCGAGGGTTTGACAATAAGTCTTTGGAACGAATGCATTCAAGGCCAAGAATAGTCAAACGATTACCGGTGATTTGACAACAAGGCTTTGAAACGACAGCGTTAAAGGTCAAGAATAGTCAGATGATTGATGCCGACTCAAAGAAGAAGGACAACCGGACACAAGACACAAAAAATGCAGAAGAATCATAAATAAAACATCCTCGAATAAACGATTCGAAGCCATCTAACCATCTCAAAGGCTCTAACAATCTTTGGATCAAAAAGTTCTCAAGGTGTTGAAGGTTTCTTTTGGCTCGACACTTTTTATTATTTATCTATCATCATCATCTACATCTTCTTGACCGCGTGTTCCACTAACAGGGTCGCAGGGGCAATACACACAGAAGTGTTAATTTTTAAACAAAAAACCTTATTACTAAGTTTTCTCTTTGCTCATGGCGTAATTACAGCTCGCATTGATTGTCCACTTTTACTTTTTATATTTTTTATGTTTACACGACAATGCAATATGGCCACCTGCATCAATGTCTACACAGACGGTTCGAAACAAGCCGACGGAGTAGGCGCGGGAGTTTTTGATGCGACTCACAATCAGCAGGCAAGATACAAACTTCCAGACAACTGCAACAAATTTCGGGCTAAGTTGTAAGCCATTCAAAGAACGACGAAGATTGTCGAGGGCTAATATTTCTCCCGGAGTCACGGATGTTAATATCTTTGTGGATAGTCAAGCAGCGCTTAAGTCACTTGCTTGTGGGACGGTCAAATCTAAGACGGTCTACAACAGATATAACGCACTGCAGCAGCTCTCTAGCCGGTACTCGATTACCCTATGCTGGGTACCGGGACATCAAGGAATAGTGCGAAATGAAACTGCGAGGGAGAGTAAATCGAATTCATTGGAGTTTACACACATCGCGACCCCAATCAAACACTTTGTCAGGAAATTTAACGCCTAACTCTACAAAGAGGCGGATGCCAGGCGGAACTGTGGCACATCCTGTCGATCACCAAGATCTTTTGGTCGGAATACAACTAGAGGAAGGCGGAACACATTCTGAGGCTACCAAGAGTGAATTGTAGCATCCTGGTTGGCATTTACACGGCGCGCTGCTTTAGAGTTAGGGTTAGGGTTAGGGGGAGAGGGGATGGGAAAGTGTCACCTGTGTCATTTCGGCCGCGAGTGGGCCTATTGTGACTGCCCCCACTTATGGCTCACGCAAAAAGCCCGAGTTGGTGATGAATCTTAGGGCGCTGCTTACTGAGCTATCACGCATGTAAGCTTGGTTTGACCTCAACGGACACCTGTAGATATTGCAGGGACCCGTCGGCTAGTGAAATATTGGAGCATGTGTTATGCATGTGTCCTGCGCTAGCAAAGACAAGATTTACTACACTGGGTAGCTACTTCATTAAGTCGCTGACTGAGGCAGCTAGCCTTAACAACTCATTTAGTAAAATTCGCAATTGCATCGAAAACCTTCTGCCTTAACCAGGGGTAGAAGGATGCTATAATACTTTATTTATTTATTCTTTATTTCATCAAGCAGACTTATCTTTTAGACTTATAAATACTTAAATACATACTACAAATTCAGTTATAAAAGCCTAGATAGGTATAACAAAATTTTTCTTTTAAATAGATCTCTAGAGCAAAATTCAAAAAAATCTAAATCGTTACAAGCTAAGTTAGCCTCACGAATGCATCTGGATACAGGCTCATTTCGAGCATAATTAGTTCTATGAAATTTAGTTCGAAAAATAATACGATTTCGTGGGTTGGTAAGGGGAACATGAAAATCTAAAAGATATAAGAGATGTGGACAATCGATTCGAGAGACAATAATATCTCGAATAAACATTAAAGAAGAGTACCTTCGGCGCAGATACAACGGACAAATGTTAAATAAAAGACATCTCGTCTTGTAGGCTGGTATTTCTATACTCCAATTCAGTTTAGCAAAAATAAATCTGGTAAATCTTCGCTGGACTCTCTCGATTCTTTCAATAGCATTGTTATAGTATGGACTCCAAATGATACAACAATATTCTAAAGACGATCGGACTAATGAAAAATACAAGGCCTTTAAGGCAAATGTATCTAAAAACTTCTTAGTATTTCGTTTCAAAAAACCTAACATTGAATTGGCTTTGGCTACAATAAAATCTATGTGAGCATTAAACTCTAATCTGTGATCAAATATAACGCCAAGATCCTTTATTTGTAAAACTTTATTAAGTTGAAAATCGTTCAAATTATACTGAAACGGTATATAATATCTTGATCTATAACAAGAAAAGATTACATATTTCGAAATATTTAGGTCAAGTGCATTTAAGCGACACCATCGGGACAAACGCGAGAGATCATCCTGCAAAAGTACGCAATCAGCCGTAGATACAATCCTTTTATAGATCTTCAAATCATCGGCAAAAAGGAGGCAATGTGAGGAATGAAATATTGATGGTAAATCATTAATAAATAATAGAAATAATAACGGCCCCAGATGACTACCTTGTGGAACGCCTGATGGAACAGTAAAACTATAGGAAGTACAACTATTAATTTTAACTTTTTGTCTACGGTTAATTAAATAGGAAACAATCCATTTGAGTAATGAATTGTGGAAACCTAAATAAGATAGTTTTCTACTTAAAATATTATGATTTACCTTGTCAAAGGCTTTGGCAAAGTCAGTGTATATAATATCAGTTTGGCAGTGACGGTGGCAACACTATGGACCATCACTGGTCTATGTGATTGGCGTTTCGTCGCCACCTATACATAACATAACATATGTTTACACGCCATTTCCTTGTCTGTGGCCTAGAAATTTATTTTATGTTTCAAAACACAGCCCAAGCTACGAGATTAACGACCCGATAACTAGCGCTTGCTTAAATTACAGCGATGTTCGCAAAAATATTGATTTTCTGCACTATCTTCGATGAAATTGAGCCTCAGTTAACGTTCCTCTTCGTCTAGTGTTGCATTTGGCTTCTTATTTAACACACAACTGACTCAAATCGCTTTGCAATTGTGCACGAAACCACAACGAAGATAGTGTGATTTTTTTAGGCCAACATTTTTGATTCGAAATTGACCACGTGACCAAAATATTGGTGTACATGCGCTCTACAGAACCCAGCAAAATAATACATAGGGCGACCATCATTCCCTTCATTAAGTTTTGATAGCTATGGACAGAACTTGGACGACATTTTTTTACGTCAATGAGGACTTTACATCACACACAATTTTCACGGCTTTAGGTCCAGCGAACGACTGACAATCCGCCTGGAGTACTTCAGTCATAAAAAGCTTTCGCAATTGGCCGTTCGCAACCGGCAATAAACCTACAGGTCCCCTTCAAATGTGACTAATTAGAACGCACACAACACAGTGGAGGCGGGAAGGGCTAGGGTCTAGCGTTCAACGGGCTGTAACGCCACGTAATTATTAATAATTATTCAAGAGAAAAGAGATCCCATCTCCAGGCAATGAATTCGTTCCACCTCCCAGCAATGAAGAAATCGGCACAGCTGTCAAAAAGCTGAAGAACCACAAGACCACAGGCTCGGATGGGCTACCATCAGAGCTCTTCAAAGCTGGAGGCGATGGTCTGGTAGAGAGCATGCACCAGATCATTTGTAGAATTTGTGATTACGAATGCAGGCCCGACGACTGAAATACCAGCTTTATTTGCTCCATTCACAAAAAAGACGATCCTACATCCTGCAAGATCTACCGAGGCATATCCCTGCTCAATGTTGCCTGCAAGATCCTGTCCAGTCTACTGTGTGAACGTCTGAGGCCGTTTTCCACCGCGCTAATCGACACGTACCAGTGCGGCTTGCAGTGCCGTCTTCCGGATTGGAAGCAGCATGCCTGATACCGCCAACGTTTGAAGGCGGCTTTAAGTTAAGCATAAGGATTGACTGCCTGATAAGTAAGTAAGATAAATTGTGAACTGGAGCGTTCACATAATTAAACGGAATGCTGCTTCTTCCTATCCGGTTTTAGTTGGTTTTAAATGAACTGAGGAACTGGCACTCGACAGGCTGTAACGCCACCATTATTATTTCTATTTAAAAGGTGGACAAAAGTTGTTGACTCTATTAGCGCACTGCCTTTCATCTCTTTATAAGGCAACATTACAGACATCCAACGGAAATGATCTGCGGTGAACTTTAGACTTCCAAAGATAAGACCAATCTTTAGCTCCGAATTTCCGACTTTAGACAGCACACAGAAAAAGAAAGAGGTCTTTTATTTACTGAGTAACGTGCAGTTTTATTTCTTAACTTTTTCTGACAACTCCGAGTTACCTCCTTATCAGATGGACAGTCGATGATTCACGTAAAATGTATGAAATACGTCACGAGCAGTTTGCATTTCAATGGACATATGGCTGGGCAAAGTGTGTTGCTTGAAGACCAAAAAAATGCTGGCAGTTCCGACTCAACGTGTGCCAGGGAGACAAGATACAGGACACAGGAGGGAGAACTCAAAAAATCAACAAAAAAAACTTATTTACTAAACAAAAAAAAGTGTACACACATAAAAGAAAGTAAAAAACAAAAACTACTGTAGACGACCCAGCCAGAAACAATTTGCGCAGACAAAAAGACAGAAGTTCATTAGTTCGATGGAATTAAATTCAATACATTACCTTTCAGGAGTTTTCTGGGACGTGATTTAAATTCAAATCTAGATTCATCCTGTGCCTTTTGACGTCGTTCGTTGACGTAGGTCACTTTGGCCGAAGAAGTATTTTTATCCGAGGTAGTCCGCTCAATAGAACAGGACGCCGAGTTGCGACTTCGTGTGGTATCACCACTGGAAGTGCTCTTAATCTAAAAAAGAAAAACGTATACAAAAAACCAAAATCAAAATCAAAATCAATAACAGAAGAAGAAAAGCAGAAACAGCCTTGACTGGTGTGTGATTCAAAGTGCTTACATTGACTTTTGGAATTGTGACTGGAGATGCTGGTGTCGGGGCGGACTTTGGTGCACTCTGTGGAGCTGTAGTCACTTGGCTGTTGGGTTCTTCTTCTGTCTCGATGTCGTTGGGGACAAGTTTTTGGCGTTCGACAACCTCATCGTTGGGTTCCATAATGTTGTGTTTATGAAGAGTTGTGTACAAGTGAGTGGCAGAGAAGAAGTTTTATACACGAAAATGGGTGAATTTTTGTTTTTTTTTTTGCTTTTACTGGCTTGAGATCAGACACTGTTGAGGAACATTTTATTTTTTTATTTTTCTAATTAAGTGTTACATGTAAAAAAAAGAAAGAGATTAGTTTTTTTTCCTTTTTTTTGAGCAAAATATAATCACAAAGAACCGAGCTATCGGATATAGCAAATGTAAATTGACAAATGTCAAAGTCGAGTTTCTGATTAGAGAAGGGAGGGCCATTCACAGTTTGAGGTGGTGTGTTGTAGTATCTGACATGAAACCTCTGACGATTTTAATGCAAGTAGTTTATGGCAGAAATCGACTAAATGTGTTTTATTAATGATTTCTTGTTTATGTTTTGGTCGTTCTATCTTTTAAAGGAGACAATTGTACGTAAAACTATACACGGAATCTGTTTCAATACAAAGACCAATAGCCTGTAGCTTGCAAAAATGTCTATCCGGAGATAAACAAATGTTTTACTGCGAGACAAAATGGCAGCTTGAGCATGGAAGAAGAGTTTAGCTGAAGCAGTTCGAGGTAGAAAATCTGCTTCTATTTTGTGCAGGAAAATGTAAAACGCTACAAAAACCTCTATGTTATGCTCGTGAGCCACAGTTTCTTTCGTCTGAAAGTAAAGCATTAAGTCTACCATCTACATGAATCACAAATGAGCAAATATTCTGTGATGTGATTGACTCTCCGCTTTAAATATCAGTCAGAAGCATACCGAATTCCTTCTATGCAAACCTTGGGAACCGTGTCGGATGGTTAGGTTCTTAAAATCAAATTCAGAATTGTCGCATTAACATCTCGCATTAGATAAGACGCTTCCCTCTGCATAAGTAGATGGCAAAGGGTACACAGGGCAATTCAGTATTGCCTGGGAGTGGACCTTGCTCTCAAGCAGCAGTTTCATGCAGTTATAGGGTCCGAGAGCCTTTAATGACGAACGAAACCAGAGATTAGGTTCCTTAAATCAAATTCAGAATTGTTGCATCAATATTTTGTGTTAAACAAGAGACTTATCTCTGCATAAGTAGATGGCGAGTGAAATTAGCTGTCAGCCAGCACGTCTGCCAGTCTGATGCAGTCACTGGGTAAGCTCCGCGTGCCGTTCACGACGAACGAAGCCATTTACAACCAACAACGTCACTCCCATCACCCCAAGCCAAATTCAAACAAACACTTTTCTGCATTGGAACACTTGCAGGCAACTTTAATAACATACATCTAGGTTGTATTTAACATATTATGCGTAATTCTTTATGCCTACTTCTTCTTGGGGGCTGCCATTTCGTAGACCATCTGTCCAATGCCCAACAGGCCCAATCCGCAGAGACCCACAGTTATTCCGAAGAGAATCTTATCAGCTGGGCCACCTTTCAGGTACACCGGAACATTGTTGGGCACCTACAAAAAAAATTTTTTTTCTTCATTAACCACAATTAAATTGAATATCACGGATTTACCTGGAATTTCTTCATGTTTGCAGCTAATTTATCTGGAACAGCCATCTTTAAGGAATAATTTATTTTTCTGCAAAATTCAGTAGTTAAGTAATGAGTTAATTTTCGGTTTTTTTCTTTAGCACATTTTACATAATCAATAGTAAAACTTACTTGTATCAGCGCACGATCACAAGAGCTACAAATTGATAGTTCTTAAAATATCCACTGACACTTGGTGAGAGAGAAGAAATAGAAAGAAATATCTTGCGCATGGTTCGTGTTCGGAGAAGATCTGTTAAGTTGTGCATTGTGTGGTGAAGGTATCAAGCAGTTAATGGCGTTCTATTGGTTGAAATTGACTTCTTGCAAGGAAAAGAGGTTGCTAGGAAGTGACTAAGGTCCGAAATAAGAAGCTATATTTTGCCTTAAACTTGAAGTCTGATTCAATTTAGCGTAATCGGTGGTAAGAATCTTAAATTCTCATTCAATGTAGCGTAATTACTGGCACAAAACTATTTTTTCTACTAGTTTGGACTGTACAGGACAAATTTTAGGAGCTCTAGGTGATGATTAGGCTCCATTTAAACATTTTCATGGACGTTTATGTGTTAATTAAGGACCATTTAGGCTTCAGCTTCATCATGGTCCAGTTTCCATAAGCTAGGAGCTCCCTTTTGCTGCGGTTTTTGTTCTTTTTTCAAAGTTTTCTCTCCAGCTCTTTCCTTTTTTTTTTTTTTTCTTGTCATCCGCTTCGCTTTTACTTCGTGCTCGTATCTGGTTAAAACCATATTGTTATGGTTAAAACCATATCTCAGTTGACAATATTGTACCAACGCCACTGAGAAGCCTATTTCCTTGTCCCCTCTTTCCCTGAGAGCATAAGGACTTAAAATGTGAAATTGTGAGCAATAGAAACCTAGTTTGCAAGCAATTAACCTTTTCCCAGAAAAATTAAAGAACTTTTCTTCCATAATTGAAGCATAAGTTCATTGCATAGAAGTCTAGCAGAGTGTTTCTTCCAAAATTGAAGCATAAGTTCATTGCACAGAAGTCTAGCCGCATGTTTGTGTGTCTGATAGCCTTGAATCCTTCACTAAAGCACTCTACACTTAGGCGAATCGAATTTCCGCCGACGCTCCCTAATATGGCACCCAAAATTAATTTCGGTAGCTACAACTCAACATACCCAATTGGCAACAACCCGCCATCCGTCATTTGTTAACGAAAAAAAAAACGAAAAAATCATAGAAACGTCAAGACAAAACAAACGAATCAAATAGAAAATGCAACAGCAAATTTCGAAGAACATCGAAACCAAAACGGACTGCGCAATAATAAATTTCGAAGTGTCAAAAATACGTGCACCACAAAAATTCGTTAGTCCGCAGAGAATTTTTCACTTGCAGAAAATTTTCCTTTTAAACATAAATTTACAGTTCCCCAAATAAAACTAAAATAGTGTAACAAAATTCCCTCCAGACTCCGGTTTTATAAATTGTCGTAACAAAAAAAAAAAAGCTAATGCTACTCCCCATGCAATTGTGCTGAAAGTCCTTCAGAGAGAACTCTGCACAGAACTTTGCATCAGGACACAAGTACAATTTTTCACACACTTCAGCCTCGAGTTGGTTTTTTTTTTTTCTTTTTTTTTTCTTCTTCTGTCTTGCGGAGTGTGTAAATTTGGCGAGATTTGTTGATCTTTAACACAGCATCATCGACAATGGAGACGGTTGCGTTAACCGAAACCGAGTCCCGGTATTTCGGGGACTTGTTCCTCTGCTGTGACATCGAGAAGACGGGCAAAATTCCTATGCTGAAGGCAACCGAGCTCTACCGATCAGCGAATCTCTCCAATGACGTTATACGAGAGGTGAGATGGAAAACAAAAAAAAAAGAAGAATTTTTATTGTGTGGCTACGCTGCGGATGTGGCAGAGCTCATGATTGTTTGCCATGTTATCGCAGAGTTCGCTAATATGTCTTTATTTACCATGTCGCTGTGGTTTTGTTTTTTGTCTTTAGATAACATCTTTATCGGGAATTCCGCAAACAGCACTTCACATCTCTAGACCACAGTTCTACTCGTGTCTGAAGCTCATCGCCGCCTACCAGGCCTCCATGCCGCTGCGCACAGAATTGATATCGTCGTCGGTGAATTTACCTTTGCCAAAGTTCAATTGGAAACTGGAATCATCATCGCCGACCACTTCAACGATGTCGGCGAGAGTGGATGCGTTGCAGACAAATGGTCTGATCGGCAGCGGCAGCCAGAAAGGTGTTGCGGTACCGCGACGGGGATCGTGGTTTGACACCACCAGCGCTCAACTGGTGGATCCTACGAACTCGGACGTTCCCAGCACTGATTCTGAGGTGGAGCACAATGAGTCCAGCAGTGGAAGGGAACCGGTAAGTGGGATGGGTCAGTGAGTCATTTTGTATTTTAGTTTCTTGGACTGATAGAAAAGGCTTCAAAGTTTCGAATTACATGTGTGTGTTTGTATAGCTTTGTTATCTGAGCGAAGCGGTATATTCATTCCAGAGATTTCGCTGATCAGGAGAAGTAAGCCACAATGTAAACAAAGTTATCGTGCTACTGTCAAATAGTTAGGAGCCTAGCAAGGTCACGTCAGTGGTGTTTTGGCATTTAGCAAACAGAAACTTTTTTTGTTGGGTTCGGGCCACACCTCATTTTGCATAAGAACTTAAAGAACTTGGGAAATGAAATTCCGTGGATTGATTTATTTTGGTAGTGTAGTCGAAGTTATGTAATTTGTTTAGGTACACGTCATGATCGAGTGAATAAAGCTCATCAGTGATAGTGGCGACTTTGAGCGTCGAATTTGTTTTCTTTACCCCTGAATCGATTTCAACATTTTAGGCAGAATAATTTATTGAAAATTGTTGATCATAGCCGCCTTAGACTACGGAGCCTTTCAATCCATCGTAATAGGTGCTATTTCTGTACTCGCAGTTGGTCATACACTCCAGTTATTGTGGCCCTTTGGTCGGAGAACGAAGAGTACCTAAGGCGCTAAGGTCCTCTTTGCTTGCTTGTTATGCCTGTCTAATTAGCAAATGCAAATGCTATCTTTACATTTCGAATGCTCCTAATTTGCTTTTTGCTTTGCTTTTTCTTGCTTTCCTTTTGCTGTTCAATTTCTACGTCTTATAGGACTAATTTCATACTTAGCAGGTAATCAAGCCTTTAAGGGTCTTTGTACGGGCTAAAGCTGCTTTCCAACAGTTACTGTCCCAAGCACACTTTTTCCAATTAGAAAGACCACGTTGTCTTACGTCCGATTATTTGGTCTTTATACTGAATGTTGGGTCTCCTTCTGAAAGCAGAAACGTTCCTGTACAAGATCCTTTAACCTGAAGCGTTTCTGTCCATGCATTCCATTTTGCCGGGTTCGATGTTGCCGACTGATTGTAGTTGATGGATTTTTGCCTTCCGTACTGAATTCACATCTTTCTACTTACTTACTTACTTAATAGGCATTTAACCCTTGGAGGGTCTGTGCCTGAGTTAAAGCCGCCTTCCAATGTTGACGGTCCCGGGCATGCTGCTTCCAGTCCGGAAGACCAAGCTGTCTTGCATCCGTGATCACTTGATCTCTGTACCGGAGGTTCGGTCTCCCTCTTCTCTTCGAACCAGGAGGCTCGAATTCGAAGACAATTTTAGCTGGAGCGTTTGTGTCCATGCGCTCGATGTGACCGAGCCACTGGAGTCGACGGATTTTTGCCTTCTGGACTATATCCACATCTTTCTACAGCTCATCAAGTTCGCGGTAATGTCTTCGCCTTCCGACTGAACCGAATATCCGCCATAGAATTTTTCTTTCGAAGGAGCCAAGTATCAGCTCTGCAGTCCTGTTTATCGTTCAACTTTCGGCTCCATACAGTAGGACTGGCAGGATAAGGGTCTTATAGAGCATGATCTTAGTTCTTCGAATCAAGAGTTTTGACTTTAGCTGTTTGGACAAACCGAAGTAGCAATGGTAGCCGAGGGTGATTGTACGACGAATATCCACTACGATATCATTCGTCGAGTTTATGTTCGCCCCGAGGTATACGAACTCTTTAACTGCCTCGAAGTTGTAGCTGTCGACGGCCACATTTTGACCTAGACGTTGGGCGACAGATTCCTTCTTCGCCGGCAGCATATATTATCCTCTTTTATCTAGAAACCAGCTCGTTTAGCCTGGTCCGTAATCGGGATGAAAGCTCCACAATGGCTCGCTGGGAACGAGTGGAAAATCTGCGTAACCCAGCAGCTTATGGAAGATAGTGCCTTCTGTGTTAAAGTTGGCCTGCCGCACTATTTGCTTCAGCTCGAGATTGAATAAATCACATGAAGACTGGATCGCTATAGTTCTTTGTTCGTCTTTAACTTCTTGACAGGAGAACTGTTGCTGTTCATACGGCTTGAACAACTGAATCAGTTTGAGCTGAAAAACTGAATGAGTTTGAAGAAGGAAACCGTTTTTACCTGCTTCGATAGAAGCGAAAAAAGTATGTGCGTGACAGTCCGTGGAAAGCCAGAGCCTAGAAATCCATGGATTTATTGACTTGTCCTGGAAAAAGAATAATAGTTCGATTGAGCTAACAAAAGGATAGATAAGTTCAGCCAATAAGAGCTTATCTATCCTTTTGTTAGCCTTTATTTTATTGTGACATCGAAAAGACGGGCAAAATTCCTATGACTAGCCTGCTCCGTAATCCCTTACATCCAGATTTATTGATACAATAGTTAGTCACTTCTTCTTTTTGCAGATCCTCTCTCGGAAATTGAAGTTCATTGATATTCGCATAACCTTGTTGGTACTCCTGATTCGTGATCTAGATTCTACTTGTACACGATTACACGTGAATAGGGGATCATGATCGTTAGTTTTGCAGGTTAGATATCCAAAATAGTCTCTGCCGTCCCACCGTTCTCCTTCCTTTTATCGTTCCTTGTAGGATAAGTTGAATATAGATAAGTAGGCCACTATTGGGCACCTATTGTCTAAAAATAAATAATTTATCTGTATAACAGCCCATACAGAGCCAAAGCCTAGTTTACTTCGCATCTATTCATCATCAGCATTAGTGGCGTAACAGCCCACAAAGGGCTAGGGCCTAGCTTTTCGCGCCTCCACTGTATTGTGCGCGTTATAAGTCGACACATGTCTATTATCCACTCTAAATAAAGATAATCTGCTTTTGTTTCCACACACTCCTTCTGTAGCCCACAAGCCACCAGTTCCACAAATTTGGCTCTGTCGAGATAATTCTCTGAATTGCAAGGATTGGACGACATTGCCTTGTGCCAGGTTTTTCTCTGTACATTGAACATTCGTATTTTATTCGAACAATCTCGGCCCTAATATTTGTCGTGCTAGTGACGCACAAAGAACCCTCGGACTTTCACCTGTAGATAAACTTCCTTGAAAGCTTTGGTAGCAAGCTCAAAAAGGGAAAAAAACATACAAAGGCTTTTGGTGACAAGGGAAACACCACCCACGCTCTCATAAACTAAACACACAACCGTCAATTTTCCTGGAAAAAGGATGACGGTGCAATTGAACTTATTCGAGCCGTGCAAAATAATCGATTTCCTTTAGCCTTTTGTTAACCTCTGTTCTGCTGTGACATCGAAAAGGCAGACAAAATTTCTATGTCTAGCCTTTTGTAGCTCTTGACAGCTACCTTTATGCATATAAGATAAATAGCCACCTCAAGATAAGCAGGTATACAACTTGTTAACTTTCATATATTTGAATTCCAATACCAATCGACCTTTCACCTATTCCACTCGTCCTGATGAATCCTTTTGTAGACTGATTCCAGGAAATGATGAGTCTTTTAAAGGAATATGACGACTTTATGGCAAATGTAGCAAAATGGTTACCAGCATTTTGGTGGGGCAGTAGGCTATCCTCTTCTGCGACCTGGTGCTAATCAAAAATGCTCCTCTGTACTACATATTCCGCTGTCCTGCAACTTCTTCATCTTGTTAATAATCATCCTCCTCCTCCTAATAATGGACGACGAATTCATCGATGTTAGCATAACCTTCTTGGTGACTTCTGTCGCGACTTAGACCGCGGTAAGAATCTTGCCCTAGCCCTGCCACAGAGAGTAGTGAAAGGATGCAAATTTCTTGGAATGTATTCGCCGGATTCACGAAAAAACCTTCATGACTTGTGATTCATTCAATTGGATGAAATCCGGCCAGAAATGATGAGCCCGATGGGTAAAAAAGGAGTTTCATTGCTCTCTCGTGTCATTAAGGTGGTGAGACGCCTATCGATTGGCAAACTGAGGGTGATTCTCCCTCTTTTTAAAAAGGCGGATAAAAGAGACTGCTCCAATTATACTGGCATATTTCTTTTAAGTCTTCCCGGTAAAGTGTATGCTAAGGTGTTGGAAACGCGTTCTAGCGCTATGGCTAAATCCAGGTTGGGGGACGAATAGTGCGGCTTTCGACCCGACAGAAGTACTACCGACCAGCTTCTCAATCTAAGAATGGTACTCGAGAAGGCGTGGGAATATGCCAAACTGATCTAATGTTGCTTTGTAGACCTGGAAAAGGCATATGAGTCCCTCGAGGAAAACTCCGGAGTGTTCTGCAGGAGTATGGGATTGATGGGTCTCTGTTGAGGGCCATTCAGTCCCTATACACGAACTGTAGCAGCTGTGTTCGGATAAACGATAGTAAAAGCTCGTCTGCTTACGCTTGGGCATACCCGCCGAGGAATGAGAGTCGGCGGCGGAGGATCACGTTGCCTTGAGATCTCTTCTGCGTGCACTGTCCTCCCTTTAGTGGTACATGCGGTCACTGAAAATGATGATGGAGCTAGCTTAAAAGAGCTAGAAAATGAAGACAGATCCGCAAAGCCATTCATCTAATGAAGTCTTTGATTGCACCAATCCTTTGAGCCAATCAATGGATTGGAATCAACTGATTAATGGAATTATGTAGCATTCTTTGAACTCACTTTGAGGTCCACATCATTCACTTGAAGTCGTACCATTCCCTTTGACCCACTTGAGTCAACCGCATTCAATGTCTTTGGGGTTTCAACATTTGTCGCTAAATTCTTTAGAGACTTCAAAGTTCTTGGAAATTCAGCTTTTTCAATTGAAGTTTTTGAGGTTAGGACTTCTTTCTCAGAATGGCATGGGTATGACGTTTAAAAAAAAATAAAAGTTGGCTCTACTGTTGGACTAGGCGATCTGCTGACTTCGCAAAATCGAAATATGGATCGGGCAACGAAATTCAAAACTGCGGAGGCAATTGAAGTCAAAAGATTTAATTATCCTTCATGTCTATTTGCCACACTTCGGCAGTAGATAACCCTTTTTTTGGTGCACTACGGTGTGTAGCTTAACCTCTTTCCTTGTCACACGACTTAGTGCTGAACAACCAATTGACCAGAATTACTTCGCAGAGCTAGCCATCAAGCTATGAAAGCTATTTCTTGCACAGAAACAGTTGACTACTTCGAGGAAGTACTTCCATTGATGCTGTAAGCCTTTTTTCCACGTCCGGCCAACATTTCCACACTTCTTTTTGAGGTTAAGTCGTAACCACCGGTCGTTAGAATAGGTTGCTTTTTTGGCAATGCAATGAAAGCTATTTCTTGCACAGGAACTGTTGACTACTTGGACGGAGTAGTTCCATTGGTTCTGTAAGTCTTTTTCCCACTTGTGGCCAACATTTCCACACTTCTTTTTGAGGTTAAGTCGTAACCATCAGTTTTTTGCACAGGTCTTCTTACCAAAATGTTGTTTCTGGACTTTTTTCATATTTTAAAATTATCAGTTTTAAATTTTCATCGTCATCATTTTGTTGTCTGGCTTCTCCACCTTTCTTTTACACCCTCACATCGCTTAATTCACTTTTTTTTTTATTTCTTTCCAGCATCGTCATCGTGGAGGTGGTGCCACTGGCGGTGGTTCCCCAGAAGCCTGGAGCACGAACAGTGATAGCCCAACACCAACAAACAGTGTAGCCGAACGTCCCTGGGCCAAAGAATCTCTTTGGCAAGGTCTCCTGGGTGATGAGCACCGTCAACTTCTCGGGACAGAAGAGGAATCATCCGATCGCCATAGTTCCGATGATGACAACGAAGGTGAACCGTTCTACTATCAAATAACACCCGAACAGAGGGAATATTATCAGAAACAATTCAAGGCTGTGCAACATGATCCCAATGGACTGCTTTCTGGTCATATTGCTAGGTAAGACTCATTCAGTCCTCTAAACGACTCCAAACTAAGCTTTCCCCTTTTTTTGCAGAGTATTTTTCGAAAAGTCCCAAATTCCAGTTAAAGAGCTCCGTCACATTTGGCAGCTGTGCGATGTAACCCGTGACGGAGCACTTAGTTTAGCTGAATTCACAGCGGCGATGCATCTGGTTGTCCTACGACGCCATAATCTGCCATTGCCAGCTGTTTTGCCGGCATGCTTGCACCCGAATGTTTTAATACAATCGAGTCAACAGCCACAGCAACCGCAACCAATTGCCGAGCCCCCAGAAGCTGATCTCTTACATCTGAACGACGACGATGAGGATGACAACACAGACAATACCATAAAGCAGGCGGTGGCTCCTGTTACGATAGCACCCGGAGCAACGTCTGTTATTGACGCAGATCACAAGCGAGTCCCATCGCGATCGGAGAAGAACGCCATGAACATGAGCACTTTGTCCACGTCGTCGCAGGTGAGCAAAGGGACGAGTGATTGTCTTCTGTCTGTGACTTTATCCCTCTTCCAGGCTAGTACAAGCTCAAAGCAAGCGAACGCATCTGCATCTGGCCAAGTGGCTTCACTGAGTCCCCCGCCGCCAGTTCGCAATCGCAGTATATCGAATTCTCCTAGTGTTGCCGAACCAACAACACCCCCGCCACCATTGGCAGCTAATCTCTGGAAGGTTTCTCTCGACGAATGGACGAAGTACATGGATTCTCCAGTCTCGGACAGTCCTGGTCCTAAACCAGTCAATTTCGACATGAAAAGAACTGCACAGGCAGTTGTCTCAGATCCACAGATCCTCCATCCAGTTCCACTTCGTGTTACACCGGTTGCTGGTAAGACGCCGACCGCCAACACTCCTCCCACATTCGGACTCATTTATGAACTCTCCGCAGGTGCTGAAGTGGTTCCAGTTACTGCTGACGAAGAGGCAGCACTGCGCATAGTTCGAAAAGCAGAAAATCTAGTCTACGACACCAGTTCGGGTGTGTTGCGTGAGAACAACGACGCCAGTCCTAAGCAACAGCCGTCGCAACCGCCGCCAACGACGCAGGTGCCGGCGCTGCCAGCAGCTATGACATCATCTCATCATCGAGACTCGTTGCAGAACAATGATCTGCGTGCAATTCAACGTCCCCAAGCGAAGAAACTGCCAGCAAAGAACATCGGAGCCATACCACCGCCGCCACAGCGAGAGCCAAGTATTGGGACGAATAACGCGGTGGGAAGTGAGACTGCGTTAGCTGGCGACGGTGGAAGTAGTCAGGCTAAGAAGGATCCACCGCCATTGCCACCACCAAGGCCACATAGACATGGACGTAGTAGCAGCTTAGACTTGAATAAATTCAAACTCGGCGGGCAATCATCGCAACCTGAGGTGAGTGTGACTAAAAGACTGAGACTGAGACTGAAAAGGAAATGGAAACTGAGACTCAGTCTTGAGCATGAGACTGAGACTGAAAAAGCGAGATTCAGATATCGAGACTGAGCGATTGAGATGCAAGCGGAGGCGGAGACTGAGATTAAAGATTGAAACTAATGACTGAGACTGTGACTGTGACTATGACTGTGACTGAGACTAAAACTAAGACTGCGGCTGAGACTCAGACTGAGACTGAGACTGAGACTGAGACTGAGACTGAGACTGAGACTGAGACTGAGACTGAGACTGAGACTGAGACTGAGACTGAGACTGAGACTGAGACTGAGACTGAGACTGAGACTGAGACTGAGACTGAGACTGAGACTGAGACTGAGACTGAGACTGCGACTGCGACTGAGACTGAGACTGCGACTGCGACTGAGACTGAGAATGAGAATGAGAATGAGACTGAGACTGAGACTGAGACAGAGGCTGAGACTGAGAATCAGAATGAGAACTAGAATGAGATTGAGACTGAGGCTTAAATCGAGACTGAGACTGAGACTAAGACTGAGACAGAGACTGAGACTGAGAATCAGAATGAGAACTAGAATGAGATTGAGACTGAGGCTTAAATCGAGACTGAGACTGCGACTGAGACTGAGACTGAGACTGAGACTGAGACTGAGACTGAGACTGAGACTGAGACTGAGACTGAGACTGAGACTGAGACTGAAACTGAGACTGAGATTAAGAAATTGAAATTGGTGGACTGAGACTGAGAGACGGAGACAGAGATTGAAAGAAAGACAGAAACTGAGATTCAGATTGAAAAACTGAGATTGAGAAACAGAGAATTAGATAGCGATTGAAAAAACAACATTTATTTATTATTTTTTTCTATAAATGTACAAATTTTGAAAATTTGAATGTCAATCTTTCTTTTTCCACTTTCAGATCACAGCTCAAGCAAGTTTCGATCTTCAAACAACCGGATTCGCAGACTTTGCTCATTTCCCAGTAAGCCACTGCTCTGCTAACTTCTGTCTTTTATTAATTTCCTCTCTCCTCTTCCTCTCTAGGCAACAAATGAACAACCATCATCAACCGCAGAACACACAGGAAGTGCAACTCTGCCAACGAATAACAATGCCCAACCACCTAACCGATACAATGCAATCTCCGGTCTGCAATCAACGCAAAGAGTCAGCGCCTTTGAAGTCTACCGCAAACCGAATACACCAAGAAACTCACAATCACCAGATTTCATTCAACAGAACATCACACCACTGCCACCGCCTCCACACCAATGGGGCACCAATGTCGGCCCAATGGCTGCTGTTAGCAACACCAGTATCGTTGACTCAGACCAAGCGCGTCATGTTTCCTTTAAGCACGAAAACAAAACTATGCCCGATGTTCTGCGGCATCTACGTGAGCAGAACTCACTACTTCTGCGACTATGCAGCGATCTCAGTGAGGAACTTTTGGTTGTTCAGCGGCGCAAAGAAGAGATGAGGACTAAATTAGAAGTTAACAGTTCGACTGCAGCTCCGGCTGCAGCTTCAACTGTCACTGCTAGTGCAACAGCAACTGCCACATCGTTGCCACCAGTTACTGCCAACACAACTGGCGGTTCTGGCAGCAGTGGTGTTCACTCGAATGTCTAAAATGTCGTCGTTCTCGTTTGTTGTCATTGTGGCAGACTTACTTTTTCTTGTGATGGTTTCCTCGATGCTAGAATGGAGCATGACAGGTAATTTAATTCTTTATTTTTTTCATTATTCTTCTAGTTCTTAATAAGTAGGAGACACTGTAGAGTAAGCGATGTGTAAGGGAATTCATGAAGAAAAATTAAATTTGAATTCTTTCTTTCCTTTTCCACTTTCGCCCTTCAAAAGTCATGCCTCATTTACAAAAGTCATGCATAACCTTTCGTTTTTTTTTGTTCTCTATGCACACGTTTTAATGGTTACTTTCTCTTATTTTGTTAAGACAATACAAAGTGCGACGAATTATTTTTTATTTAAAAATTAACTGTACAGTAAATTACTTTTCCTCAAAAATGTACGTAACGAAATTGTATGTAAATTGTAATTGCTGTTGGTATCGTGTGAATGTTTGTTGAATTTTTGTTTTTATGGATGTTGTGAATTTTGTTATTTGTCCTCTCGTGATCTCGTATGCAGCGTGTAAGGCACAGCGTGGTGTAATCAAAAGTTAGCAGTAGGTTTTCTTTTTTTGGGTAATCAGGGTCTATCGATTGCATTTAGAAAGTCACTCAGTCGCAGAGGTGTTTGATTCACATCCAAAACCTGCTCTTAGAATCCACTCCTTTCCTCAAAAAACTACGGCCATTGACGTCGGTACCGAACTCTGAAGCAAGTTTCAGTTTCTCTAATTATGGACATGACAGGTGAAATGCTTTATAATTTTTGAAAAATTTTAGGGTATGAAAGTTAAAACTCTTCATCCGTCCCTCGGATAGGTTTCTTTTTTGACCAGGGGAGAGAAGCTTTATTTTTTTTAGCATATTTCTTGTTTGTCTCATAACTTTTTTGATTTTTCTGCAAAAAAATCAAACTACAGAATGTCATGAAAAATTCAAAAGAATGAGAGCCAACAAACCAATTTAAATTTTAAAGATATTCAGCTCAAAATCAAACAATTTTCAATTAAGGCAGACTACGTAAAAATTAGGCATGAAAAAAATGTATTTGTGTGTCATTCTGTAGCTGTGCTGTTCTGCGGCCGGGAGTCAAGCCTTACTGCTTTATTATTTTCTTTTAGTCAACAATTTTAAACATAAAAAAAAAATTTGAAAACTTGTATTGAATTGTTTCATACTAGATAATCATTATCGGGCAAATTTCCATTTGAGAGTAATTTTAACTTGTGTCTACCTTTTAAGGGTTCAGCTTTGTGCAAAATGCAACAAATGGGGTAAAGCCAAAAATATTTCCTCAGAAAAAAAAAATTAAACTTCTTTTGAAATATCAATCTACATAAAATCTCACAGTCAACACATTTGTGAATTTGAAAAAGTTGCCTAAATGTTCAAAATAGAGAGTCCTTATCAAGATTTTTTAACCCTTTCCTTAAGCCCTTCCATGACCACAGCGAAGATTTATAAAAATCAGCCTTTCTTTTGGGGACTCTTGTGACGTAGAAGAAGCCAAAACACGGGAAAGCGTAATCAAATTCTATCATTCTTGGATCACACTTAATTCCAGCCGCATGGAAATTTTTTTCTATCACTTCATCAAAAATGAAGTAAAACATCCCGAATATTCTTATTACAGTAAGAGACGTCTGATGCAGATTTAAATTGTATTAGGCGGCGTAACAGCCCGTTGAGAGCCAGAGCCTAGCTTTTTCGCACCTCCACTGTGTTGTGCGCGTTATAATTTTGACACATGACGAGGGGACCTACTGTTTAATGCCGGTTCCGAACGGCGAATCGCGAAAGCTTTTCATGACAGAAGTACTCCAGGAGGGTTGTCAGTCGTTCGCTGGAGGTGGGGCCGTGAAAAATGTTTGTGGTGTTATTTCCCCGAGCCGGATTCGAACCTGGGTACTCTTGCTTAACAGTCCGACGCACTAACGACTAAGCCACGGCGCCCACGCAGATTTAAATTACTGAGCTTAAATTTAGTAGATGTTGAGAAACTTTTACTGTAAATGCGCCAATATTTTTGAGTTGTCAGCAGATGAAATTCATGTTGTTTACCAACAACACCAGGCTTACTTACTTACTTAGGTGGCGCTACAGTCCTCAACCAACATTCCTCTTCAACTGGCCCGGTTGTTTTCCAGCTGTTTCCAGTTTCGCACACAAAGTTGGTTGGATCTCTTTCCACTTGGCCACTTCCTCTGCCACGATTTCCCATGGTGGTAGACTAAAAGACTCTCCGGGACGGAGCATTGCATCCGCTCTACATGGCCCAGCCATCTAAGCCGCTGAATTTCGCTGAATTTCTTCTGACCAGCTTCATGTCGCTGTACAGTCCGTACAGTTCGTGGTTGAATCTCATTCTCCAGTCGTCATCTACGCAGACAGGTCAGAAGATCACGTGAAGGATCTTTCTTTCGAAGCAACACCGGGCATGAAAGAAATAATTATCCATTATGAATTTTAAGATAGTTTGCTACCATTGAATTAATTTTGAAAATTGAGGCATCTGCCCCACTGCGGCTTGATACGAATTTCCCCATGGGCCAGAAGTTTGTTATAGAATTCAAATTTTTCCCAAATTTCTTTCAAATGTCTTAGTAAGTTGCTTTTTTGTTGATTTGATTATTTATCTTGCTCCATACAATTTGTGCAACTTCTTCTTCTTCTTTGTGCGGCGCTACATTCCGGAGTGGACCTGAGCCTCCTTTAGCAACCTCCTCCATCCAGCACGATCCCATCCCAGCTGCTTCCAGTGACGCACACCGAGTTGGTTCAAGTACTTCTCTACCTGTGTATGCCACCTTAGACACGGGCATCCTCTGCTGCGTTGTCCCATAGCTTCGGAGTCGATTGTGCAACTTACGTATCCCGTTTCCAAAAATCTTGCCAATGGAAATGATCTGTTTTTATATTTATACACCCAAAAACAATTGTACGGCATTGTCTGAATTTCCAAAACTTCAGTAACTTGCATAAAATTCTTCAAAATTTCGACGTAACTTTTAAAAATTTCATTATGGCTCTCTAATTTTTGTCAAACTCTTTAACCAATTCATCGATGGATTCAAGTTTAACAAGTAGTTTGCATCTTTTGATGGTGATTTGTCTTTAAGAGAAACAATTCGCCGACGGATTCAAATTTTCGAAATTCAAATTTTCTTTTTATCGAACTTCTCTTTAAAAAAGTTCCTTTCAATTTATGTAATCGACCGAATTTCTTAAAATTCATCCAAAAGAAAAGTGTCTGATTTGCAGAGTTGGGAAAATCGCAGTCATTTGATGACTACAATTAATTTGCTAACAAGACTTATTTTATAAGTCTTTTGACTTACTCAGTAATTTTGAAGTCAAAGTGGTAAGACTAAAGTATAACTTTTATTCAAAGGATATAGTCAATTGACTGAGACTGCAGTCGTCACAGCTCTTCTGATTTGCATGTTTTATTTATATGTATATACAGTATCGGACAAAACCTAAGCACCCCCCCTAAGCAACCAGAGGTTTTCGCTTGTAGCAGAAGTTACGAAGTTAAAATTTTTTTCCCTCAAATAGGCATCTAAATTGGACGATTGCAAAGTGGAAGACGGTTCTTTGTTCTGGTGAATCCAAATATAATAAAAAATATTCAGATGGGATCACAAGAATAAGGAGACCGGTGGGGAAAAGATTGGATCCACGATACTGCATCCAGACAATAAAATTTGGAGGAGGAAATGTGCTCGTGTGGCGTTGTTTTTCTGGTTGGGGAATAGGGCCAATTTACAGAATAAATGGTATTATGGATCGTTTCAAATACTTGGACATCTTAAAAACAATTATGCTGCCCTATGCCGAAGAGGAGATGCCACTGATCTGGAGGTTCCAACAGGACAACGATCTCAAACGCACCAGCAAAGTTGTCAAAGCATGGTTCGATAGTAAGAAAATTGAAGTTTTGGATTGGCCTGCGCAGTTTCCTGACCAATTGAAAACTTGTGGGAGATTGTGGACAGACGAATTAACCGGCAACAGTTAACATAATTTGGACCAGCTGTCCTGTCAGCATCCACCAATAGAGGATGCATGGAAGGATGTGCCTATGAATTTAATAGATAATCTTATTGCCTCTATGCCAGAAAGGTGTGTGGCGGTAATTAAGGCGAAAGGATTTGCAACAAAATAATATCAAAAAAATAAATAAACAATTTATCCTTTTTTTACTTTTATCTAATGTTTTTTGTGTTCAAATCTGGGGGGTGCTTTAGTTTTGTCGCGGTGATTTTTCGACTTTTTGTGTTTAATGAATTTTTTTAATTTTTTTTGTAAGGAAAAGGTATAGTGTTTATATGTTTATTTTGCTTAGTAAAGTTAAGAAAATGAGGGAAAAAAATTTCAACTTAGTAACTTCTCTTGGTCACCCGTTACAAGCGAAAACCTCAGGTTGCTTAGGGGGGGTGCTTAGGTTTTGTCCGATACTGTATATGGATTTTAAAACTTTTTAAATTTCCAGGATGTTAGACCTCTTTTCGAATTCTCTCGAACTAACAATAAAATAACTTTGATACCACCACGCATATTCACATAAATTAATGTTTGTCTCTTTTCTCTCACATTTAGGACTACCATACATTCCTCACGTTTTAATTGTTTTTTTTTTTTTTTTTATTGTGTTTCCCCCGAGGGCAGCTCACTCGAAAAGTATTTACATTGTTTAATTTTTTATTTAAATCTTTTTATGCTTCAAAAGTTTTTTTATTTTCCTAAAAAGAAAGATATTGAATGAGTATAATTGTTTTTTTTTTTGTTTGGTCATGTTTTTTTTACATAAACATGCATATTTTTTTAAGCACACACATACTATCTGATCTTTATATTTTCATTATTTTATTTTATTTTTTTGCGATAAAATCGCTATAATTTTATAATTTTATAATTTAAATTCGAATTTATGTTATATTTAATAATTAAAAAAAAAAAACTAAACGCCTAGCGCCATTCGACGATACAAATGTAATTTATTTTATAAAAATGAAAAAAAAAAAGAAAAACAAAAAAGTGATAAATATTAATTATGCGAGAATATAATTAATAATATAGAACGATAAGCGATATATAAATATATAAAAAAAAAGAAAGAAAGAAAAGTAAAAAAAAAGAAAAGAAAAAAGAGAAATAATATTTTATTTAAATATTTGCCATCATTAAATAGAAATATTGTTGCTTTGTGTTAAAGTAAAAAAAAAAACAAAAACTATTGTAATTACTAAGCGAATCGATTTGATTGTATATCAGAATGTGTTTTTTTTTTCATTAAAGTTCTGTTGCAAAAAAAGTTAAAGAAACACCTAAAGTTATATATTTTTCTTAATCATTTTGAATGACTGCAGTGACATGCTCATTACACATTAATTTATATTCAACAGTCACATTTAGAAGAAGAAAACAAGTCACTGGACTCACAGTAATGTCTCTCAAAACACACGACAGTTGAGTGAAAAGAATTTTAAGCAGATCTTGAACAGAACAAACGTTTGGTGTTAAGCTCAAGCGGCTGCAGTAACCTCACAGCCACACTTGTACCTATTGCTGAGTCACAACCCAGATGAGTTCTTGTCTGTTAACGATCTTCTTCCCTTTTGTTGATTTCAAATGTTGCTAAAAGGATCGCCTTGAAGGTCTATCTTACTTTTCTAAATTTTGCTCAGTAATTTTTGTTTTCAAACGTACGCAGAATTATGACTGTGTACAAAATTATGTTGCTCAAACTGATGCCTCACACGTCCACACATCAAAACTCTCTTATGCACAGATTCCGCCCGCATGTTCAGCTTAACTTTTTTTTGTAAACAATTTCTCTTCCAATGGAAAGTCAATGCAGCAGTTGAAACTACGTCAAATAAAAATAGCCTACTCTTTAGGAAACACTGCACACCGTACTTCGTTTCGCATGAGTCTTAAACTCTTCTCCAAGACTTGTACACTGTCTACTTAATATTCTGTCAGTTCCGAGTGCAAGTACAGCTTCTCAAGTCACAAGTCATTTTGTAATCTTCAGAAACGAAATAATGTGCACTTCCACGTTCTCATTTTACTAATTGTTATTTTACTTTCTTTTTATTTATTTTGACTTAACATATCTTCACTTACATATTTCTTATTATTACAAAACAAAAAAAAAGAAAAGAATCTATTCGTTGTTATTATAAAAAAAAATGGCGATTGTTAAACAAAAAAACCTACTTAAAGAAAAAAAATAAATAAATCTCACTGTTTTACTTGTATAATCGATAGAAATAAATCAAAAAGAATATATTTATATCCTAAATGTGATTATAAATAGAAAAAAAAAACAAACAAACAATAATTATATAAATATTTATAAAATACGAAAATAAAAGAAAATAAAATAAACTGAATGTTTGGTTGAAATGTGAATCTTAGGATATAACATGTGTCCTTAGCTTGTTTACCTGATGACAAAAAAAAAGAAAAAGAAAAAAATTATTTAAAAAAGCAAGGAGAAACTATAAAAAAAATGTGTATATAAACAATTTTAAGCTCACTTTTTCATGAAAAACAAAAAAAAAAAAACAAAACAAAACTTTAGATTACAAGAACAAAACTAAAATAATATTTTATAGACTGTCTTAGTTAAAGAGAATCAAATAATAATAATAAAAAAAAATCTATTATATATGTGTATGTATAAAAAAAAACGCAGAAATTTATATTACTACAGAGAAACAACAAACATGGAAAAGGCAAACACACAGAAAACAAAAAAAACAAAAGAAAAGAACGAACTCTGATTAAATGCATAACAATCTCTTTTTAACTATCTGATGAAAACTAAAAACGAAAATTGAATAACAAAACAATAAAATGAATTTGAGATTTGCCAGTATCAATGGTATAGTGTGGTGGTGTTAGAAAAAGGTCAACCACATGAGGTTTTGGCTGGAAAATGCTTTATTTGAGTCGAAAGGGAAAAGGTAGATCGTAACAAAGTCGCATCCGTGTACAAGAGCAAGCTCATAATCATCATCATCATGATCTTCTTTGCCCGCATGTTCCACTAAAGGGGTTGCGGGTGGCAGTGCACGCAAAAGAGATCTCTATTAAGGCAAATTGTTAAAGTTCCGATTTCTTCTCAAGTATTTTTGAGCCTCACTAAGTCTACAGACAGAGCCAAGGGGCAGAAGTCAAGGGCTTTTTATTCCCTATTCTCTTCTTTTTTTTTTTTCTATTGTAAATTTGCCCAATGAAAGACTTCAAACGCCAGGTTTTAGCCCTTATATCAGCAATTCTTTGACTTATTTTTAAAAATGACACTCTTCCAGTGTAGACAAAGAATCTGCGTGCAACCGACTTAGTCCACACTTGGTCAGTGGCTAGTTCATCAATGGTCATTATCCAGTGCCGTTAAGACGTGATTTGGATTCAGATTGATTCGGATGTATTGATTCTACTCAAAAGAGTGTCTCAAAAGTATGCAGGTTAGTAGAACCTCTACCATCACCACCTCCAGAACTTTTCCTTCTAATTACATCCAGGCAATAATGATTCTGAAACACAAGTCACAGTCATAGCTCTCACCGGTTCCTTGAACTTTCAAATGAATGAACGTGCAAGTTGGCCACGCTGGCCAGTTTTCGATTCTCTGTGTTTTCGGTCCCGGGTGCAAGCATTAAACCAAATTTAACCCAAATCCAAAAGTTTCCTTGTAACACACAAAAATCCACAACCATCTCACCCCGCCATCTGATTGAAATACCTTTCCAATCACTTTCGAGATTGTGCTGAGACGAGGGAGAAACTATATTTTGAAAGGCTTGAAAATCCTGCGACCACCGGCAGGCACTACTGCCCACGATGCCAGTGGCACCACGCAGTGCTTGAGAATTAAAGGCGCATCAGAGAAAATAAACTAAAGCAATTAAACCACCCGAAAGCAAAGTTTTCCCTGCCACGTTTTGTGTTCGTTTTTGGCCGAGGGCAAGAGCAGCAGCAGTATGTTCCTGCTCTTTTCATCTGAAGGTTGGACTGCAAAGTTCGTCGATCACTACAAAGTGTGCTCTGTTCTGTTTATTTAAATGCATACTATGCGAAGTTTGTAGATCAGTACAAAGTGTACTTCTCTTCTGTTCAATTGAATGTAATTCATTGATAGGATGTTTCCATTGTGTGTTGGTAAGACTGGAAGCATCTTGAAAGATGCCAATCGAGGCTTAGAAAATTTTTGCTTCATTACTACCCTAACAGTCGTTTAAAAACACTTAAAAAGATGCAGCTTAGTGGTTTGACAAGAGTTTTATTGATTTACGCTACTTTAATAGCAATCTAGAAGGTTCGACATAGTCTCGATGGAGTTCCCTTGTGAATCTGTATCGGCTACAGTAGAGTTCCCTTGTAAATCAACAAGAAACATCTTTGAAATTCCACCAAACAGACTTTACCACCCCAGCTCAATGCATTTTCTGCCAAGAAAAACAAAAAATATCGAAAACCAAAAAAAAAAAATTAAATCTATTTTTTTCCTTCTCACTCGATTTTGTTTTCACCTGATTTATGTTCCATGAGCCAATGTAAAAAAACAAAAAAAAAATACACAAAGAAAATAAAAATATAAATTGTAAAATGTGCGAGAATGAATGTTTATAAAAAGAAAAAAAAAAAAAGCTTTACAATGTTTTATATGCGATGATATTGATGTGTAGCGTTTGCAAAAAAGAGTTAAGTTTTAGTTTTATTCATTTTGATTTCCTCTATAAAAAATCTTCCTTCGCTCGATTTGTTTATTTCTTTGTCATTTTTTTTTCTGAGTAAAATAGTTGAATGAATTTTTTATGAATTTGTGTTTGTTAGAGTTTTTTGCAGTATGTGCAGCGTATTTTACTTATTATATTTTTTATATTCCAATTTAAAAAAGAAATAATTTCATAATTATATAAAAAGAAGAAAAATAAACAAAAACAAGAGAAAAAAAAAAAGAAAACACAACTTAATGTTTATTCATTACATATTAATTATTATTGAACTTTAATTAGATGACGAAAACAACAAAAAAAAAATTAAGAAAACAAAAACAGATTTTGATGTAAAATGAGCATAAAACAATAAAAAAAAATTTTAAAAAAATATATACTGAATTTGACTTATTTTTTAGCTTCTTAATTTAATGACGATTGGCATTTGTTTTCAAGAAGCAAGGAGTCCTTTAAGTGTCTGAAAAAATTGTTAGTTTGCTTTATTTCCCTCTAAACGGAGATTGAGATCCTTGCAGCCACAGTGATTTTTTCTAATCCGTGACACATTCTGGCCCATTCTTTTGGCCATAGAATTGAAACGGCAGCGTATGCAAAGAACATTCAATTCAGACCTTAACACTATAATCAACTGGGGTTACACCAATAGAGTGGAAATTAATCCACAAAAAACCCTATGCGAGCACCCAAAAATCAGCCATCATTCATGAATTCATGCACTTGTATCAACGAAACCGAAAGACTTTCCGTTCTCGTCATCTGCGTAAATTCAAAATTTACTTGGAATTATCATAAATTCGAGGTTGACAAAAAATTCTGCAAAATGTCTAGGTTTTCTACAATGACGCAAAAAATATTTCATACCTTCTGATTTGGCTTCCATTTAAGTCTATATCCGCCCCAAACTTGAGTACAACGCTCATATCTAGTTTGGTGCATCTAAGACCTTCTTGCACCTCCTAGAGAGAATACAACAACGAGCGATTAAACTGCTAGGACACAATGATATTGCGAAGTCGATAAACTCGCTTGAACAACGTCGAAAATGTTTGTTTATTGCTTTTTCAACAAACAATGCTCGAGTGAGTTAGCCAACTGAATTCCTTCCCTTTAAACCACAGACTACCCAATATTGGCTTATTTGTGCTTCAAACATTTACTCCCAATGCTCTACTAGCTAGGAACATTCATCAGTATATCCTTTAAGTCTGCTTTCCGAAGTACAGTAAAGTTTAGAGACTCGGTTTTTAGCCACACGACAGGAATCTTGAATTCTCTTCCCATCCCACTATTTCACTCTTGCTATGACCCACAGACATTAAAGACCAATATGCACCTGTACCTTCTCTCAATCTCTCCTTCGGTACCTTCGGTCCGTGCTATATCTTGAACTAACCACTTAAGGGTAGCTCCAAATCCTTTAGCCAAGTACAAAAAAAAAAATGTAGACACTAATTATTGCTGAGCTGGTTATACTTCGAGCTGTGAAATCTCTCTCTCGACGAGTTGTGGAATCTTTTTAGGATAAAAGAGTTTTAGAAGGTTTTTTAGTCGTAGCACGAAATAATAGTGGATGTGTGAAATTAGAAGGTTTGAAACTTGTTAAGTATTTTCCCGATCCGAAGGGTCTGTTCCAAAAACACAAAGAGAAGAAATTTGAACTACATGACAAATGCCTTTATTATGCAAACACAATAATTCACTATTTTTGTTCTTTCTTGTAATGAAAATCTACGGCCTTTTGTTACCCGCCTTTAAAGATGATCAGAAAACCAGAATGTGTGGATGCCTGTACCCGTTGAGGAGCTGAAAAATCTTCCAGTTGCACTCAGCCTTTACCCCAATTTATTGGATTACTTTTCAGTAACTGAATAAACCGACATATCATTTAATTCAGTAACTGAATTAAAACCGATTATCAGCCAACTCTTCTGATTTTGTTTTGTCTGATTTGGTTTGAACATCGAAGTCTTGTTGCGCAACCAGACTACAAGAAACGGCGATCAAAAGACATGACTGGAATAAAAATTAAGTAGCAAGCGACTTTACGTTTGATTTCTGGGTTTAAGGGTTTGAATTATTCTATGGTAAAACCAATCAAATTAGAATCAGGAATTCTGTTTCGAACATTAAGATAATTGCAAATTCCTCCTCCATAGCAATTGCTAGTTGTGCTGATTTTCTACAAGTCATTCGCATTATGTCGTTAACTGAAGCCCCGAAGTCAAACTTCTTGACGACCATTCTATTGTGCGACTCTTAAAGTTCTAACATTTATTTATTGTCAGTTCTTAAGAGTTCTTTTTTTCATTTTTCACAGAGGCTGGCGTTAGGTGGAAACAGGGAACATCCTGTCGCATCACCAAAATCTTTTGACCGGATTACCGCCTACGTAAAACCGAACCGCAGCCAAATGCTACTTGTTGGTTGATCATGATCAAAGGGCATTGTTTACTGGACCAGCAGGCTTTCATTGCTGACAAGTGAGTATCGAATAATTAAATTTGAAATAATAAATGTACAAATATGCTTCAAATCATGAATCACACCACACGTCCAAATCATCCATCCACCACTGTACTTTCCCCCCAGTTGTGTTCCCGAACACACCACAGTAAAATGACATCATCTGTCACTTCACTCCCACCGAAACGTCAAACTACTGGTTTAATGCGAAAAAACTGATTTTCAAACCAACAATCAGCTGTGGTTTGCCTGCGAGGTTGATTCGATCGCTTTGTTTTTCGCGGTTCGGTTATCAAAGTGCATCAAATTTTTAGCTCAATCTCGGTTGTACAATATTGAATACTTAATTCGCCTTCCACAGTACTTAATAAGATACACCAAAATTGCCTTAAACCTAAACATTCAATCGTTTGCCTTGCGTGAATACAATTTCATTCCATAAGACTCCCGAAAACTAATCCCGCGAGTGTTGTTATATTGGTAAACAATTTCGCTAGCACGCTTCAATTTGAAAATTTTCGCAACAGCCCGAGCTCAACAACTGGAAAGTCAAGGTTGTACCTGGGCAAACTGTAAGTGAGTATAAAATAAAAATGACCAATTATTTGAGATTCGTTTTTTAGTCTGAAATTTCATTACGTAAGTTAACGACTCTGTGCATTTTGAAGTAATCCGTGTGTTGGCAATCGGTGTAATCAATTAGCACATGATGGTTACACGCTAACGATTCTGATGATGAGGCTTCGTTCTAACCCGAGTCGAGTCTGGCAGGTGATTCATTGTCATTCGATTTCTTATCGGAGTCGTTTGTTATTCGTAAAATGAATCATTGCTTTGTCTTTGTGGGGAGTTTGTGAACAGTTGAGATTAACCTAAAGAGCCCCTCAGCACGAACTTGATAAGAGCTTCGAGTTGACAAGTGCAGAGAGATAGTTGTCAGCGGCACGCTTCGGTGTGTGATTGCGCGTCTTCTAGTTGCATGGTAATGTGACCGAAGCCAAGGTAAGCGGCTCTGTTTCTGACCTTCTGCCGTTTATTCACCGCGTGCAGTGGAACCGGAGCATCGATGGAATTTAAAGCCGCTGTGCGAAACCATAAGCCCTCCGTCGGTCGTCGCTGTGATCTCATTCTTTATGAAGCGTAATGTTCCCTAGTCGTGGACTTTCTTTGTAAGATAAATGTTTTCTAGTATTTGGCTCCTTCATGCTGTGATGGCATTTTTTTCTAAAGATAAATCTTTCAATATCTTGGACTCTGCTATTTGCTTAATCAGCACCCAACTGGGAAAACTTCCGGCCACGATAAGTGAGAGTTGATCGTTCTCTGAGTCGGAGTAAAGTAACACAGTCGTGAGGGGCTGCGTTTTTGTTCGATGAGATCAAAGTTTATTTGAGACTTTGCCGGGCTAAGGGCAGAAGGGCAAAAGTTGTGACTCACAATTCGGCACAGTTTTGTAAACAGTCACCCTGGACGTAATCATTTTGTAATCTGACCTATAAGACTTATTTCTGTCGTCAACAAACTTCGTAATTAACGTCCTTGAAGTGACTGATTGATAAGAATTAGAGCTGACTAAGCCGATCGTTGAATTTAGAGGCGAAATACGTTTTCAGGAGAAAATTTTTGCATATTTCTGTTTGTTGGAGTGATTTGAATAGTTCATGGGTCGGTTCATAGATCTTACCGCTGTCTATTGTCGACGTAGGGGCAGGTGTCTTTGTTTTGTTTGCTAGGTTGTGGTTTGGGTGGAGAATATAGATCCGGCCAGGCAATTTTTCTAACCTAACAATCAATTTAAATTACACTTATAGATAGATTATAGATTAAATCACACGTGTAAAAAATAAAGGGAAATGGTTAAGGAATCCAAAACTGCTTCGACGCCTTTCTGTAGACAGCCTGTTTCGCAGGCAGCGGCCAATTAAAATTTGGCAAAAATGTTGTTGTTCCACAGGCGCCGGAACGAAGTCAGGGAAAATAAACTTCGCCTTTACTTGTGATATATTTTGTTTGTTTATCTAAATAAAATACATAAGTCAAAGAGATACTTGTACATTATACATATACATCTTGTACTTGCTTAAAATCTATTTCAAATCAAAGACACAAAAAGAGCGAACAAAGTGCAAACACATTCGAAAATACTTCACTTCTAAATGAATAGATGGAAATCTTAATTTTGAAGCCTGCTTCGATTGGTACTCGTAGTACTCGCCGCACTCTAGGCGAATTCACTGAGACGACATTGCCATGCTCCGCAACGTAGCCTAAACTTTTCTCTTAAAAAAAAGACTGTTTTCTTGGGGAAAAAACACCACAAACATTTTTCATGGCCCCATCTGCAGGGAACGGCTGACAAACCTCCTGGAGTACTTCTGTCAGGAAAACTTTCGCAATTCGCCGTTCGGAACCGGCATTAAAAAATAGGTCCCCTCCACATGTGTCACAAATTATGACGCGGTGGCGGTGGAGGCGCGAAAAGTTAGGCTTTGGCGGGCTGTTACGCCACTAATGATGAATTTGAGCAATTGGCTTTAAATGCTATGCCCGCAACAATGTCCGTATCTAATCTCTTGAATTGTCTTCTGCATTTATCAATTGATCCAACTAATTTCTATGTTAGTTTAGTTTTTGAGTAGACTATTGTGCGTCTTTTATGTACCAACCAACCAACCAACCTTCGAAAAGAAGACAACTTGGGTTTAAAAATAAAAATGAAATAAAATCACAAAATACAGTGAACTCTTAATAACTCCCTCCTCGAACATCGTAGTGGAGATCCGTCGTAGAATCACCCTCAGCAACCGCTGCTACTTCGGTTTGTCCAAACAACTAGGGTCAAAACTCCTGATTCGAAGAACTAAGATCATGCTCTATAAGACCCTTATCCTGCCAGTCCTACTGTATGGAGCCGAAAGTTGGACGATAAACAGGACTGCAGAGCTGATACTTGGCTCCTTAGAAAAGAAAAATTCGACGGCGGATATTCGGTGCAGTCTGCGAGGAAGGCGAATGGAGGAGAAGACATAATCGCGAACTTTATGAGCTGTACAAAGATATGGATATAGTCCGGAAGGCAAAAATCTGCCGACTACAGTGGCTCGGCCACATCGAGCGCATGGACACAAACGCTAAAAGGGTTTTCGAATCCGAGCCTCCTGGTTCGAGGAGAAGAGGAAGACCGAACCTTCGATACAGATATCAAGTAATCGCGGATGCAAGACAGCTTGGTCTTCCGGACTGGAAGCAGCATGCCCGGGACCGTTAACATTCGCGGCTTTGGCTCAGCCACAGACCCTTCAGGGGTTAAATGCCTGTTAAGTAATTAAGTAAGAACTCTCAATAAATCAAACCTCCATAATTCGATGAACTTTACAGCTAGAAGGATACTCACAGTCCCTAGACCCACAATCTTTCAAATTCCCACTATAATTCGAAAACCTCTGTAATTCGAAGTTTTTCTCTAGTGAAATTTGAATTATCGAGCATTTACTGTATAACTTATAACTTGAAAATTAGATTAGTTAAACTATGAAAACCCTAATATTGTATTTCTATCCCTTTTGGAGCTTTCAAATCCTCTTCTCAAAGCTCCAATTTCTTTTCCACACAACACGCACCGACAACAACCTTCTATAAAAAAAAAAAAAAAAAACATTCCCATATTCCAATCATGCGAGGCTCCTAGTCAATCAAGCAAAATTAATTCTCTCGCCAAAAACACGTTCTTGTTTGACATCCACAGCTGACAAAGCAAATCCGCCACTCACAGATCAATTGAACACAATAGAACCTTTTTCGTGTCATACAAATTCTCATCATCAACAGAACGACCACTAAAAAAGAAAAAACGAAAACAAAAAAAGAGAATACAAACGACGCAACTACAGTTTATTGGTTCAAATGTGTAAACCACGGCCAAGGTCACGCACGGGGAAGTGCCAACCGAAAAACGAAATGTGGAATAATGAATGGAATCTTCTCCGATTCTCGGTCACAAGCTGTCGTACTACGTTGATTTCTAAATTTGTTAAACTAACTGTAGCATTATTAGTTAATCAAAAACGTGCTAAGAATCGTTCACGTAATGCACGAGTTCGAGTTAATTTTGGCAGTGCAAATATAAAGCCGATCGATGTCAATGATTTCTCGAAGATTCATCGGCATGTGGTGGAACAGGAAGTTGTCCTCGAAATCGATTTAAAAATTAAATTCGTTGATGACCGACAAAATTTAAACGTTGAATTGAATCTGATAGTCACGGAAGGTTGCGCTAGGTAATTCGACAGCTATTCCAGATAAATGGTCAGTAGTTTTGTGATCGAGTGATATTGGTGGTGCATGTACACGTAAATGTGTGAGGCGTTTGTTTATCGGATCAGTTCAAAGCAATTTCATCACAAGAGCAATAGAATTGGTGGAACTGAATGAGAACTGTAGTCAAATTACAAGAAAGATTTTGTTTGGCTACAGAATAAAAAAATACAGATGTGCTCTGTAAAAGAAAGTGATAAATGCAATGCACCTGCTTCACTTGTAGGTGGAAGCCAACAAAGACAGTTGTAAGAATTTAAGAGCTTCGAACAACAGTCTCCTGAGTGACGCATTGACAACTGGTAAACTTCAGTTTAGGAAAACAGGAGTGTATCATCATAAGCCGTTTAACGAGACGATTTTTGAAAATTTTAGTTGAATATGATTGAAAATGTTTTCCTGTAGTCCTTTTGGCATGAAAAGCTTTTGCGACTCGCCGTTCGGCGTCGGTAAACAGTAGGTCCCCTTCCTATGGGTCCAATTATAACGCGTACAACACACTGGAGGCGCAAAAAGCTGGGTTCTGGCCCTCAACAGGGTGCTACGCCGCCCATACAATGAATGAGAATGTATTCATTTTACGACAGTAAATCTTGTAGATATCTCCGTGGAGTAGCTTCAAGCTCTTTTCCAAAAACTAAGATGCGGATGTTGTCCTTTAGTTGCGTCGAGAAAAGACATACTGACTGAGAGTTTGTTTGTAACAATTTGTGAACGATTTTAAGTTTGGTACAGAACAAGTTAGGTAGGTTTGTTGCTGTTTGTACCGATGCTGGGATAGAAGTTAATGTGAACAAATCCGAGGTTATGGTTATTTCCAGAACGCCTGTTCAATTTATTGATCCTGTTAGGAAGGCGATCACTCGACAGACCAAGAGCCATGAAATGGCTAAACCAAGTCCAAAATTTCGCCTGGTTACGCTCGGGCATACCTCCTGATGAGCTAGAGTCGGCGACGTAGGATCGAGTTACCTTCTGCGTGCATTGCCCATGCGACCCCGTTCGTGGAACACTCGGTCAAGAAGATGATGATAACAGAACGAGCTAAGCCCGTCTATAGAAAGGTGTACAGGACTCCTTTATTCCTTCTGTGGCTCAAATGCTGGTCATTTATCTTAGCTCCGTTGCACACAAGCAATATTTTGATGTGGCGGTGATGTGGCGGGCCCGTTTAAGCGGCATTCGATACACACAAATCAATTGAGCAGTGCACACAACCATTATTTGACACAGCGGCATTGTTTGCGGCAGCAAGACCGAAGCGTCACCGCCGCGTCAAAAAACCGATCTAGCGACTTTGAATACATAGGTTGCTATGAAGCGATGCACACAAGCATGGATATTGACGCTGATTTCAGAGCAATTTTCTGTAGATTTGTTTAAGAATGAAATTGAAAAATTTAAGGGAATATAATAAATATGGCCGCACCCCAGTGGGACAGAACGTCAAAAAAACGCTCCTTAATTATGGAAAAGTTGTTGACAATTATTTCCCTTAACTAAACACGGCCCCACCTCCAACGAACGACTGATAACCTTCCTGGAGTACTTCTGTCATGAAAAGCTTTCGCAATTCGCCGTTCGGCATTAAAAACAGTAGGTCCCCTCCACATGTGACGAAATTATAACGCGCACAACACAGTGGAGGCGCGAAAAAGCTAGGCTCTGGCTCTCAACGGGCTGTTACGCCGCCCAATAATAATAATAAACACGGATATTTCTCCGGAAATATCGATTTAAGCTATCTTCTCAAATTGGTTGCTTATTTTCATGTGAGCTCAAAAGTTTTGAAGTAAACGTTTTTTTTTTTTGTTTCATAGAGGTATAGAACTTTAAGTTGGCAACATTTTTTTAATTGACGGCCATTTTATCAGCTGTAAAGTGATTAATTTTTAATTTGGTTTGGAATTTCAACATGAATAGACTTTGCAACGACTTAGATAACGCTTGCAAATTGTGCAAATTTATTTTGAAAATCATGGTTCTGTTCGAAATACGTATTGCGTACTGCGTCCACTTTGATTTAGGAGACTGTCATGGGGGAAGTTCTGGCTGTCTACAGAAAAGTGTACAACAGTTTTGTGTTTCTTTCATAACCCACCAAATTCCAAGCTTCAATTTTATCCTAAGAACTTAGGGAAACTGTCCAATCAATCTTTTTTATAAAGCAAACAGAATTGTTGACGAAAATTTTTGCAAACTAAAGAAGACACGGATGATGGCAATTGTTTTCAGCTTGCATTTGGACAAGTACGATGGTCGTTTCGTCAAATTGCAAATTTTTGTCCAAGAAACAATTGACTAAAAGACGGTATTGAATTTCTTTCTTCAGAGAAACTACCGATTTCCATATCTGATTGATCTCAATCCTCCTCTATCAAGAAAACTTTGAGCAATCAACATCATAACCTCAAATTCTATGAATTTTCCCAATCGCTATGTCGCCTTGTCGTATGTGCCACACATTTGAAGGCATTCATGAGATCTAATTGCTGCCCAGTATAAAATTGTTGACCAACCCCAATCGAGCACTTCAAATAAAAATAAAAAAAAAAATACCAGCGCCCTAAACGTGTGTGTGGTGGTAGTTTCGGTCTAGGCACGACACTTTGCAACTCACTTGGTGACACGTTAGCGTTGACTTAATTGATTGCTTTACTACCGATAGGAGGAACTATTGATTTTCTGACTAGTTGATGTAATTACTATTTTCTTGTTTTGCCTTCAGAAAAGGGCCTCTCCTCAGTGCAAGTGTGAAGGTTGCCCAATTCAGCATGTCCGCTCGGACTTTGTAATCTTGTTACTTATAAGCGTCAGTGCTGGCACCCGTCATCTGCAAGCGTCTAGTTTAGTTGAACTCTTTGACTTGGCGGTTAATTGACGCTGGTGTGCTTAATTTAATTTCAATTGTATGTTAGAATTCTTTCACTGATCAGAGGGACTCTGTAAACAGTCGCGAAGATTCCACCGAAGAGATTGCACGTTTCAGATGATTCAACAGGTTAAGGATCAACTTGAGTCAGCTTCCGTCCGTGAATATTTTTGTCGTAATTAACTTACCGGTTTGGTAATTTTTATGTACTATTGTGTTGTGCTTTAATTGTTTGAAGCTCAGGTGAAAGTGTGAGTGAAGTAATTGTTTTAAGCGGTGTGTTCACACAAAGCGTGAGTTTTTGGTCGTGGTCAATGAGTTATGTCAACGTTGCGGGGCAACGAATAAGTTTGTAATTTTTAGTTTTACTCGAGTAAATGAGATTGTAATGCTAATGTTTGACAAGTGATGAACTGACTTAATTTTGAGTGTCTAAAGGTTGCTAATGGACTAATCGAGCTGTAGACAGGTTTTGATGTGCTTCGTTGGTGAGGGGGTTTTTTGCAAAAAAAAAAAATGTTTGCTATAACTTGACCCTTCCTCATTTCTAAGGCGTATAATACGTCGATCTTGTTAAGTCGCAGTACAAGTGAATCTCGTTGCGTTCAATTTTTTCATTTTAATTTAAACGCCTTTTTGAAAACAATATTTGCTTAGAGAAACACATTTCTTTTTTTCACGAACTTGAACGTGGACCACCATCTTTGATTTGACCACCGAGTGGACTTTCGACTAATTGGACTAAAAAGTACCTCAAAATGAGGCTCTTATTGAGCTCTTGAATACTCGTGGGAAATAGAGTTTAAATAGTTAAGACACGTGGTAGTAAAGCGTTCGAAAAAAATGATTCGCAGATGTAAACGATTTAAATCGTTTGGCTTTAAAAATCAGTTGATTTCATAAGTCAATTCATAAATTAACTCTGCGAACCAAACTTTAGCATTGAAATTTTTCATTATTTTTGAATTTGGATTTTGATTACAATCATTTGAATGCAAGTCTTTAGACTAACATCTTTGCGACTTCAAGAATTTTAGTTGCAGTCTTTGCACCTCCAACTTTTTGCAGTGATTCATCGTAAAGATTGCTGCAGCGAAGATTTAAAAAAAAATTAGAGATCTCAATGCTGAAGTCTAAGTCATAAAATGAAGTCGATTGAATGAATTACAAATCATGAAATACCTTCCAAGAATTTAGGAATTGCATTATAAAGGACTGCAGCCATTTACAACTTTAACTTCTGCAGATAGCATGCCTTAACGTTGGCGTTTCTTACAAAACTCTTTTTATGATTTACTAGCCCGTATGCCCGCGACTGCGCCCGCTTCGTCTTCAAAATGTCGAAGTCAAAGAGTTTCTTAGTACATTTTACAATTATACAATTGTTTTAATTATTCTTATTACCTAGTTCGGTAGTGCCTGGGGTGAAAAGCCTGGCCTTTGAAAAGCGCCAACTGCCCTTGCCTATTTGCCTCCTGGGATCTCATTTGACGTTGCATCTTTAAAAGTCGCCTATTTATTTTTTGCATGAATCCCCGACCGATTTGGATGACATTTTGAACGTAAATTGCATCTGTTCTGAACGAAAAGATAACCCTTTTTTGGTGCAATAAGTTTGACTTGAATTCAGATAGCCCCACAAGTACGTAGCACGCAGACGTTTAGATAAGTTGGAATGAATTCCGATTGATCTACTGAAGCCTTTGGCGATTGCGTACAACCTCCCACGAGTGGTGTTAACCACATTACAAAGCTATGTATTTCAACCCCTGTCTAATTAAAAAAAACAACAAGTACATTTCTAGGTACGCGTATTATCTCTACATATAAAAATCAATGTTTGTCCTTTATAGACTTCCAAATGGTAAGAAATAGAACATTGATGTCTTTGGAAACTTTGTTCAGAATTCTGTCAAAAGGGGGGCGACTCCCATTGAGGTGAAGTAGGTGCTGACTTTCAGAGTTCGCCTGATCCTGTCGAGTGATATATCAATCAAAAGGTCTTTGAAAATGAGATTGAACTTTTTTTCGAGTTTTGTCGGTGAAAAGTACTGTTGGAAAGATATGAAGCTCCAAAGTTATAAAAAGAGTGCCCCCTGTGACTTTTTTAAAATTTTATTTATTTTATGCGTAGCAAGGCGCGCCGGGTACAGCTAGTTAACAGATAAATAATTAATTTATGCTTTTACGATTGGGAGTAGGATTATTAAGATTAACTCAACAGTGTACTACGTTCTTTTTTATCCTAAAACTGCATATTCAAAATTTTTTCATGGGTTTTGTAAAATGAAATTTGCTGGACATAATCCGAACTAGAGGTCAATCTGAATCAGTATCCTATGAGAAACCATTGTTTGATCTAAATCAAAATTCAACCTAAAGTCCAATTTCCTTGTAGACAATTAAAAGCCAATCAAATACTTTCAATTGCTTACAACTTGAGCTAGATGATTTAAGAGGACTCAGATTGCAGCTGCTTGGTTAGCGGTTACAATGAATCTAAGACAAACAAAAAAATATGTGAACATGTGGTTTATTTTTAGCCTCAATTGAGCTACATTCATAAAATATATTCTCTCGCAAGTGCAGCGTTTGTCGGAATAAAAAAAGTGAAACCAGCGCTGTTACTGAAGCCCACGAATTGGTATTAAATAACGAGTACAGAACATGAATGAAGTCTCTAAGTGGTGTCTAATTTCTGAAGTCGAAGAGTCTTGCATGGGGTTGGAAATTATGTATGGGGTTGTAATCGTTTCGAGGCTACAGCGACACGGAATACACATGTTCAAACTTTGATCTTTCTGATCTTTGTTTAAATTTTATTGTGTGAATAGACAGTGATGACTTCCTGCTCTACACACAATGATGAATCCTCGCCACATCATGGACACCGGTTGGATTTATTCACAGCGCCAAAATTGATTTGAATCTGATGTTCTTACTGGTGTCTTGTGTTTCTAGAGTCTTGTTCCATTCGTCTGAAAGTGCTACATTCAATAATCAAAGCATAATCAGCTCAAACGTCACATGGTCATTGATTTTAAAACAGTATTCACATTTCTGTGGGCACAAAAAATAACCCCTTAAGTCATATTTTTACACTTGTCGAAAAAAAAATGAAAGTTTTATATCTTTCTGGAAAACAAATGAAAGTTTAAGATTTTCTGGAAAACAGGAATCGAAATTGTATTGAATAAATAAACTTGAACTTTAATTTACTTTTTATTTTGTCTAAAATAATACATCCATGTTAGATTCGAATCGAATGTGTCATTCTTCTGAAAAAAGAGGTCTGTCATGTCAATCGATCATCGCACTATCGGCGACGTTGTTTCTGGCACAGAATCCACAACTAGGCTTCAATCTTTTCAACAATTCACTGGCTTAGTAGAAAGTGATCCTTGTTGCATGTACTAATCGAGAGTCTTTTTTTTAAGCTACCAATTGATGGTGATAATGTTTTTGTGTTATCTGCTTCCAGCGATTAGATTACGTCAAAAACCAACGTTTGTGTGGCAATGAGTGCGTTAACAAATGTTGAACACAGAAATACAATACATTATCTGCATCTAATGGTTTTTTTTTTTATTTATTTAACTGCGTAGAATAAATGTTATCGGACACATTCCGACAGTAGTAATCGGGGATGATGAAGCAATTTAAAACATTGGTGCAAGGCATGGTGCAAAAAAGATAGGTCCGTGTTTTGTGGTCCAGAACAAGTTGTTGCAAATGCAAACGGCAATTAGAGTGGGTAGGCATCGAAAGCGGTTCCAGAATGGATGGTGTGAGATGTGGTTTTAGTGGGCGAAAGTCTCACACTACTTGGAACAGAACGGGCCTGTTCCACCTGCCCAAAAAAAAGAGTGGGTAGGCAAAGAAAGCTGCAAGAGAAGTTTTAGAATCAGGAAATTCATAAACTTGGAGAAAACTATGGCTCAGAGGAGCTCTAGGTACAGAGAAGTTCAAGACTTAGAAAAGTCCAAGCTGCAAAGAAGTCCCAGACTCAGAGAGACTCTAGACTCAGAGAAGTGGCAAGCTCACATATTTGAGCCCATAGGCTCCGAAAAGGCCCATAGGCTCCGCAAAGGCCCTTACTCAGACAAGTCCAAGACGCAGAAAAGTCCCAGACTCAGAGAGACCTCAGACTCAGAGAAGTCCCAGACTCAGAGAGACCCCAGACTCAGAGAAGTCGCAAGCTCAGACATGTCCTAGACTCCGAAAAAGCCCAAACTCAGAGAAGTCCAAGACACAAAAAAGTTTTAGACTCAGAGGAGATTAAGACTCAGAGAACTTCCGGAGTTAAAGAGCTTAGAGATGTCAAAGGCTTAGAGAAGTCATGGGTTCAGAGAGTTCCAGACAAGCTTTGAAATGATATTCTTTAAATTTATATCAAGATCAATTGTTGAAAAGGTTTAGTGCATTTAATAAATATTACAGGTCTCCTAAAAGACGACAATTCGAATTTTATCAGAACTGAGGAATAAACAAACAATTTTCATGGCCGCAAAGCTACTAGGGACTCATAGACCTCCAACTTCCGTCACAAAAAAGTTTCGCATTCTGCTTGTTGGAACCGACAATTTACAATTTTTTTTTGCTTTGAGGACAATGTGGTAACCTAAAAGGCACGTGGAACAGGCCCGTTCTGTTCCAAGTAGTGTAAGACTTTCACCCACTAAAACCACATCTTGACTTCTTCTCCTTGACACGTGGAACAAGCCCGTTCTGTTCCAAGTAGTGTAAGACTTTCACCCACTAAAACCACATCTTGACTTCTTCTCCTTGACACGTGGAACAGGCCCGTTCTGTTCCAAGACCTCCAGTTTCTGTCACAAAAAAGTTTCGCATTCTGCTCGTTGGAACCGACAATTTACAATTTTTTTTTGCTTTGAGGAGAATGTGGTAACCTAAAAGGCACGTGGAACAGGCCCATTCTGTTCCAAGTAGTGTGAGACTTTCACCCACTAAAACCACATCTTGACTTCTTCTCCTTGACACGTGGAACAGGCCCATTCTGTTCCAAGTAGTGTGAGACTTTCACCCACTAAAACCACATCTTGACCTCTTCTCCTTGACACCATCCACTCTGGGGCCGCTTTCGCTTTACTTCAGAGTGGTGTCGTTTTCTTCCTCCCCTAAAGGTGCCCGGCTTTTTCATTTTCTTCATCGGGTTAATCTTGCCGGTCAGGCTGTAATCGATCTTCATTTGGGGGGATATTATCTCCTTCCTCGTTCATTATAAGACGGTTGGGTAGACTCGCATTCCCGAATTGTGAGCGTCGGTTCTTAAGTACCATTCTGTAGTGGCAATACACTATCGGCTCCTTCAAAGTGTCAAAGAGCAATTATAGGCGACAAAATTAGTCTCTGGCTTTTAACGGTCTTCCAGCCAAGCTTTGTATAAGAAAAGAAGCTGCGGCTTTGTTGAAAAAAAAAAAAACTAAATTCTCCATTAAAATCATTAAAAAGAAATTCCTTTGTACTCATAAATCACTTATCCGAGTACACAAATTGTTTACACTTTTCAGTAGTAATTTTAGCACCCATTAAAGATTAGATAAGCCCGAAAGCACGTCACACCTATCAGATCTCAGAGGCAATTCATTCAAAATAAATTCAATTTTTTGTTGGTGAGTTGTATAGCTTGCTTTCAGATTTGATTAGAAATGGGCTGTGGCTTGTTTCAGCTATCAATCCAATAGAAATTGAATGGCCAGCACCTTCAGCACCACCAAATAAGCAAAACTCACTATCTTGACTAATTAAAATGGTGTTTGAACGGCAGCTTAAGGTATACCCCCAGTAGGTGTTATTTTTCTTCTGTTTTCCGTTGATAACAATCAAATCGAATTGTGAGATACCGATCAACTTTGCACTCGAAATTATTATTTTTGTCTAATCGAGCACGCTTAATCCGAAAGATAAACGACAATCGGTGGTCGATTTCACATGGGGATTTAAATAAATTAAGATATTTTCTTTGATCTTAGATCACTGTTGGCAGTTGGCATGTTTGGAGGTCTTAGTTTTTAAGCTCTCTATTTTATTTATTTTGTTAGTTTCTAAGTTTCATGTGAGTACAAGGAAATTTTTAACAAAGTGTGTTGCGGAGTGAGTGTAAAGTGATGAACGTGTTATTTGCTACTTATGAACACTGTTTTTAAAACAATAATCTTAGCCTCGAAATTTCGTGATTGTGAAATTCTGCAGAAAAAATAAATAGACTGATATTTATTGAAGTGGTTTCTAATAAACAATACAGGACTTTTAGCTAGCTGTAAGTTTGGCAGTTTGCCTACTTATCTGGTATTCCTTAAGTTGTTTGTTGCTGTTTAGTTTTTTCCTTATATTTCAGTGTTTTTTTTTTTTTACGAATTAGACTAGACAGATTATTTTAAAATGCCCACTTTTCAAATGTGTCCGGATGTTTTCTTGCCGTTCTTGTTAAAATAATTTCGTTACTTATAAATTTTTGATTTTGGTTTAAATTTTTTTTTCCGCTTTTATTTCGTTCCATTGCATCCTTTTCGGTTTGCCGGTCGGTCTTGTCTCGTCGGTTTAGCCAACTGCAACTTTTTTTATACGCGGAATAAACCTTAAGCTCTGATTTTCCATGCTGCTCTGTAATGCACAAAACTTTCCGACGGGGTAATGGAATATTAAAACACTTCGACGGTTTAAACTGACAGTTAAAGATACGCAAATTCTTTGACTGACGAACATAAGCTAGCGCGCGTTTTAACTCGCTTACAATAACTACCTTTCTCCCATAGCTTTTTGGCTTATGGGCATAGACAAATCTACGCAAAGGAAGGTTCAATGAAAACTTGGCCCGAGCAGTGAGGTTCTAAGACCAATAATTCTGAATGTCCAATAAACAGTGGAGTGGGCGTCGTGGCTTAGTCGTTAGTGCGTCGGACTGTTAAGCGAGAATACCCGGGTTCGAATACAGCTCGGGGAAAAAAAATGTTCACGGCCCCACCTCCAGCGAACAATCAACAATCCTCCTGGATTGGCAATCCTCCTGAATTGACAATCCTCCTGGAGTACTTCTGTCACGAAAAGCTTTCGCAATTCGTCGTTTGGAACCGACAATAAACAGTACGTCCCCTCTACATGTGTCAAATATAACGCGCACAACACAGTAGAGGCGCGAAAAGCTAGGCTCTGGCCCTTCGTGGGCTGTTACGCCACTAATGATCATGATATTGAACGTTCAATGAAAACTTGGCCGGGAAGTATACGTCTCGTGAGGTTCTAAAACCAACAATTCTAAATGTCCAATAAACAGTGACCATCCTAATTATGTTACGACGTGACCGCTTGTAAAGGCATGAGCCTGTTCGATTATCCCATTAATGGTCCTAAAATAGAAGTGCCTATTGCGAACTTTAATTTCCAAGAAATTTCAAGAACAAGATAAATCGTGAAGTCGATATCTCTATCAGTTTGGTTAAAGGTGTGGTGAATCCTCACTTAGACAGGCTTCAGTTCTTAAGGAATTCGAGTTCCGGAACATCCGAGAGACCTTTGGCTATTGCCGAACAACTTTAAAAGTGATTGTTGGGTTGACTTTAAATTTTCAGGATATATTTCTAAGATTTTTAAGAATATACCGTAAGAAAATGCAAAAAAAAAATCCGACTGGCCCTGCACCCTTAACAATAGCAGCTAACCACGACTTTTTCCATAATCTTATGGGTACTGCTGCCGTTGCTATACTGTGCAGCTAAATGTTGAACAGTTCTTTTGATTATTCTTTTGAAAAAGAAATGTTTCTTTCAACTTCTTAAGAATTCTTGAGAGTTCTTTTAAGCGACCAAACTTAACAGAACTCTCAAAATAAAAAAAAAGCAAGGAGATGTTTCAATGCTTTGACAGCGTCCGAAGCGTTACCATTTCTATAAAAGTCTGAACCAAAAAGAAATTATGACCGCCTTCGATGCGTTGTCATTTCTACACACGGCAAACGAAATTTGTTAAAAATAGGTCGACAGCATTCAATTCTATTTGGTTGCTTCTTATTTTATTTATTTATTTATTAACAGGTAATTTAAATTACAAGCTAACATATAGAGGCGTGGCTGCTAGGACCTTCAGCTCAGTGGTTGCTTTTTAATAATAATCATGTTCTGCTCCATTGATTTGTAAAAAGTCTTTCACTTATCTCCTTTCCTAAAGCTGTCTCCGACAAAGTTGAGTACGTAAAACATCACAAACGCTGCAATCGGTTGCTAATCTTATCTTCGCACAATGTATGGATAAACTGGGTTAAGCCTCCATGTGTACAAGAAAAGTCTTTTATGGTTGTTTACGCGGGGTAAGGAGGCCTGGTCACTAATTCAACTTTATAGGACTCAGAAAGGTCACACCAAGTCCACAGTTAGCTCAGTTCATGAAATCGATTACAAAACAATCTAAAAAAAAACTCGGCCGCTGTTTATCTTATCAACAAAAATAACACGCTCCCCTGCAGCGAGAAAAACAAAAAAAAAAAAAAACACTTCTCACGCTTATCGAAACTACTCAAGGGCTTCAAGAGCCTCTAGAGTTTTACTGTTTTATTGCCTGAAAAACCATGTTTGATAAGTTCTTTTGTTTTCTCCCTTTCAGATGACCCCCGATTTACTGGTCTAGTCCAATTGCCACAGAGTATTTCACATCTAGAATTGACTAATTCGTTTTACCACAGCCCCCCAAGTCGGAATAAAGGAGCTACAATTCTAGTCAACGAAATTCGAATTTATCACCTGCAATTATGTGCTGTCAATGCTGTGGCGTGACCCAGCGCAAGCTGTGGGTGTTTGGTATCGGAACTGTGCTGCTGCTGCTCGGCATAGTTTTGGTTGTTATCTGGCCCGAGATGTCTGTGCGATTGGTGCAATCTGTAAGTTTGTGTTAAATTCTAAATTCATATTCTCTTTGACTGATTTTTATTTCGTTGCAGTCCCTGGTGATCAAGGAAGGTACAGATAACTTTGAGAGTTGGCAAGAGACTCCTATACCAGTCTACACAAAGTTCACATTGTTCAACTGGACAAATCCGCATGAGATTCGGAACCCAAATGTGAAGCCTAACTTTGTTGAAATGGGTCCATATGTGTTTCTGGAGAAGGATTTGAAAATGGACTTGGAGTTTCATGACAACGCGACGGTGTCTTATTACGAGAGAAAGACGTGGCACTTTGTTCCAGAAATGTCCAACGGAAGTCTGGACGATATGGTCACAGCGGCCCATGTGATAACAGCTGTAAGTTGAACTTATTTAGGACTTTGTAAGGGAAGATTATCCCATTTGAATGTTAATAGGTACAGGGTGAGATCCCCGGAGGCTTTTTCTTTTTCAAGTATTTGTTTAAAGCTGATTAACTGAGCTAGGATTCTTCTTTTGGATTTTCATGGACCTCTAATAAGCAGCAGTGTTCTGAATCGCCGTATCATAAAATATAGATATCTTTTTTAATTCACTAATGCCCCCCAAATGACTGTCTTATCGCTAGGAAATCATTAAAGTAAAGTTAACAGAAGAATGTCAAATTTGAAGATTCTTTTAAGACTCCACGACGAGTTCGTTCACTCCACCTGAGATTTTAATTCCACAAATTATGTCATTCCGTCAGGTTGAACTTGATGATTTATCTTGTTGAGATTCACACAGTCATTGACTTGCATACGTTTATTAATCGAGAGCCATAAACTTCTGAACTGGTTTGAGACACGCAGTGACGCTTTCTATTGTCGTCAATGCATTTTAGAGGATTTTTGGTGTCTGAAAATAACAGTTTGCCGATCATTTACTGCTCTTACTTCCTTTTGCAATTTATTCAAAGTCGGAAGAATGTTGAAAGAAAGGTTTCCCTTTTTATTCTAACCTCAAAAACCTTATCTGCCTCTTGTTGCTGACGTTCGACATTGATGAGTTCATTTCTATCTTCCATAAAGTTTTAAAGTCGCCCACTTCAAACTCTAAGCTGCTATTTCTTCTTTTTATGTTGCAGCAGTCTGCGGTGGGCTTGATTCTCAACCAACAAATCTCTCCAGCAAGCGCAATATTTTGCCAGCTGCTTCCAATTGGACACATCACGTATAGGTCGCCCATCACTTGTGTGCGTCATCTTTGAAGACGTCTTCCATTCCCTTGTCCCAGTGGCTTGAATCCAACCACTCTTCCGGCCAGAGCTGTGTTGTTCATGCGCTGTACATAACCTAGTCATCGAGAGATATTTAGCCTGATCTATTTTCTTCTGTCGGTTTGACTATGCAAGCAAACTGTGAGCTTCTAGATTTCAAACGCCCTCTCAAAATCTCTTCACACATACTTCCATCGCATTTAAATTAATTTTTCATTGTCCTTCTCTCTTCCTTTTCACAGAGCGTTGCTGATCTGATGCGCGAAAAAAGCAAGTACATGAAGAAGATCATCAACTTCCTCCTGAACACAGAAGGTGGCGAACTAGCTGTGACCAAGCCCGCTGGTGAATGGATCTTCGATGGATACGATGACAGACTAATCGACTTCCTTAAGCTCTTCAACACCTCAGCCATTCACATTCCATATACAAAATTCGGCTGGCTAGTTGACCGCAATGGCTCCAAGGAATACGATGGCCGATTCATGATCAACACCGGAGAGGACGACATTTACAAGCTCGGAAAACTAACACATTGGAATCGCAATCCATTCAATGGCTTCTATCCAGGCGATTGTGGTAAAGTGAACGGCAGCATGGGAGATCTTTTCCCACCGAGGATGGACATAACACAAGACATCACCATCTATGCCATTGACACGTGCCGGTTCTTGAACCTAGCACCTGGTGGACCGTCAAGTCGTCATGGATTGGACGGATTCGAGTGGTTGGGTACCATTGATACTCTGGACAGTGGAGAGAATAATCCCGATCAGAAGTGTTTCTGTAATCCGAAGGAGGAGGAGTGCCCAAAGACTGGTGTAGTCGATTGTCGGAAGTGTCGTGATAATGCGCCGATTTACGCGTCATTCCCTCACTTTTATCTCGGCGATAAGAGCTATGTGGACGCTGTGACTGGGCTTAATCCCACCGAGGAAAAGCATCGATTTAGGTTTTCTGTTGAACCGATTATGGGAATTCCTTTGGAGGTACATGCGAGGGTACAGATCAATTTACTCATTCAACCTGATGAATATTTTGAGTAAGTTTGAGTGTTTAATGAAGTCGCAGAGTTTAAGATTAATTATTTATTTTTGTGTTATAGTATTTACAAAGGAGTTCCGAAAGTGATGATGCCAATGTTCTTCTTCGAGCAGATTGCTGAGCTCGATGAGAAGCTTGCCAAGAAGGCTAAGGTGAGTTGGACTTTGAGTTGATTATCTTCTGGGAATAAGAAAAGAGGACTTCTATTCGTTTTACTTGATTCATTTTATTCGATATTACTGTATTCATCTTCGATTGGATACTTACTGTTTAATGTTAACGGCTTTTACCTGCAAGAAAAGTTCTCACTTGTTCGAAGCTGTGATTTTCTTAGAACTTCCAACAGCTGAACTTGTTTTCTTTTCTTGAACGACGAACATAGCTCGCAAGCTCCTTAAAACATCAGTGCTCCCTTATAAAAAACATATTTTTCTCCCTTCTCCAGCTTGGAATTAACCTCAAAGACTACGGCATGTACTTTGGCTACGCACTAATCGGTGTCGGTGCCCTGATCGACATCATTGGTATCGTACTTACAATCACAAATCGCTGGAAGCGCTCATCCGATGACGATGAAGTCCTACTGAGTAACTAGAATTTAACGATATTGCTTCCCATTTGCGTTGGTCAAGCTACGATCTCACACCAAAAATCCGGCGAGGATGAAGAAGATGAAGAAGAACAAGAAATAACCGAACATCACGACAACACCTCAGCAACACTAACCTCTGAAGCAATTGAAACAATATCATGAACCTTATCCACTTGTCTTCCTTCATGAGGGAGGACAAATTGTTTGTTCATAGTGTTTTATTTTTTTTTTTGTTACTTTTTCAATGAAGACAAATCAAAAACTAATTCTAATCAAAATCTAATCATGTGAGAAAAAAAAAAGAAAAACAAAAAAAAAAAAAAACAAACTTTTTACATTTAATTCGATTAATCCAGCGTGTCAAGTGCCACTTTGTAACAAAGACAACACATTAGTTATACAAAATACACTAGAGTAATCTTTCAATTAGTATGTATTTAATACGTCGGTTTTTCAAGCAAAAAAAAAAAACACGTAATTGCGATAGTAAGATTCCCGAAGAAAACCTGACAACAGAAAGCAGGGATTAGAGTACATATTCTGATTGGAACACTAGCATAAAAAAAAAATCTCTAAATCTAAAGCATTCCTAAACAACAATACAGGGACTTATGCAATAAAAATGAATATTTAAAAGATATAGATATATATATATAAATATATTTCCCTCGAGAAACCAACGTTGTTAGAAAGTAAGACTAGTAATTAATAAGTTCACTTTAAGACGCTAATAATGCCGCACGTGTCTTGAAATGCCTAACAAGATGCATTTGTTGATATATATTTTAATTTACTTTTGTGTGTATGTGTATTTTTCGTTTTTGTGTTTTATTTTTTTTTTTTTTTACTCGAAATAGAAGGTTTTTTCGCTCATTAATAAAGTTAACTATACATATAAAGAAATGTTTTTAGGAAAAAAAAATTTGTTAAACGAAGTCATTCATGTTATTGTATATTTTTTTATATGAAGACAATAAAAGTAAATGAATCTAAAGTTGATTGAAATTTTTTCTTATTGTTTTCTACAATCTCTTGATCAATCGGATGGAAATTTTCTCCTTTCAATTTTTCGGGTAATATGTATTGGCAGCCGGTCAATCAAGTATTTAAATTCTATTACAAATATTCAAGGTTTACTAAAAAGAAAGCGTTTAACGTTACACTAGTGCGTACTGAGTTATTTCAAGAACCTAAGGAGTGAAGTGAACTAAACACGAGGAAGATTCTAAGACTAAAAGAACAATGAAAATAAAGAAATCATAAATTCGAGTGCATTCCTTAAAGACATTTCTAATCGCAAACGTGGCTTGGAAAATTCTAGACCTCTCCTTACCGAACATGATTTCACATTTTTAGGGTTTCGTTCCAAAGGAATAACGAAACTCTTATGGAATCACTTCGGTGTCTGTCTGTCTGTCTGTCTGTCGCCTTTTACATATTTGACTATAACTTTTAAGCCCTTTGTAGTTAAGGGATGAAATTTGGACTGAAGGTGTATCTAGGCAACCCAAAAATAAATCATGCACCCTTTTTGGAATTAGTCGCAGATTAAAGAAAAAGTTAGTACTAATACTAACGGCCGAAAAAACGTTTACTCACTTTGATGGTCGATATGGGTGTCATTGGAAAAGGGGCGGTCCCCTGATTATGAAAATGTCTGTCTGTCTGTCATTAGGCCTTAACCTAGGTAATTGGCGAACCACTAAGAATTTAGAAATAAAACTTCGTTAAAAGACGTATTTCACTTGCCCAAAGAAAGTTCAGAGAAAAAATTTAGGAAAATTTTATACTAGCGAAAAGCTTAGTACCAATACTAAATTTGAAAAATAAATTTCTCATACTAGTTCCTTGATATGGGTATCGTTGGAAAGAGGATGATAGCTAGATCAAAAAGTTGTACTATGGTAACCCCCTCACTCTTATTGGTAAGAAGTTATTAGCCAACAAATTGCGGAAAATTGACTTGTGTACCGTGTCCCCCACCTGACTTTCTAGAATATTTGACCAAAAAATCTGAAACAAATTGGAGTTATGGGGCAACTCATCGCAATACCCCAAAATTATCCAAAAATCGTGTATGATTTTTTATTCATACTAAAATAAATTAATTACTAACTTTTTTTGAAAAAAATTTCACGGGAATTTATTAAGTGAGGTACCATCGGATAGGTCTTGTAAAACGAAATAAAATTTTCATTTTGAACTTTTTATTTGGAAGCTGGGTTTTCGAGATATTAAGCTTCAAAGTCGAAAAAAAGGCGTCCCCCCCCTGCATTTCCACACCCGTTGGTCTAAAAATCTGAAAAAAAAAAAAAAAATCTGGAATGTAGGTTTTGATGTAATCTTTGTGTTAAAATTTGAGCACTCTGGCTTTAATAGTTCTCGAGATATTGGCCAAAAACCAAAAAACAACAACACTCGAATTTTGAAGATCCGCAAACGCCATTTTGTAGATCTCGGCGAAAGAACAATAAAATATGTAAAAAAAATTATTTTCATAAAATTTTTCGAGTTATTAACGATTTAAATCGAATCAGTTATCGCAAAAAACGATGAACTGACGGCAGTCTCAGTGTCGCTTGCGGCATTTCATCCCCTAAATGCATCAAAGCAATTTTCACACAGCTGGCGCGTCAGCAAATGGGAAAGGATTTTCTTTTGTTCAGTTTCGTCCGAAATGAAAAGAAGAATTTTAGTGAATGAACAGTGGATTGAGTTTAATTTGATTTGACTATTTTAGTTTGTTAATTTCTTAGACTTATAATAAGTCTAAGGTACTAATCTGTTTGCGAACGAAACCCTCGGCGGGTGAGTAAAACTCACACTTGACCCGGTTTTCTTTTTGCTTTTATGTCAGCCATGTTAGCCGTCGTTTTTTTTTTTACTGAAATTGATGACATAGATTTGGACGACCTCTCGTCCTTGGCGATGTCAATTGGCTGATTCCGAATACTCACTGCTCTGCACTGACTGAAGAACCGATGTTATACTTACAATCCAAGCACCTAAGGCCAATACCATCCAAGCAATCTGTGAGCTACAGCCCGAAACCATCAATGAAGTTTGGAAAGTTAAAGCAAAGACTATATAATACCAAGATAGTGCACGCCATACAAAAATATTTTGCGAAAATTTTCCTATGACGGGGTTCTATAAGGTATTATATGGTCTTTGGTTAAAGTGACATAATGCGCTACTGCGAAGCCAGCCTAGGCAGCAACTTAAATGCAACTTAAACTTAAATGGCTTTATATTCCATAATTAATGTGAATGGAATGAAGCCATAATACGTGGAAATATAATATATAATTTTGTTCATTTCATTAAAGTTTTAATAAGGAACAATTTGGCCCATATTTTATATGCAATGTTCTCGAGGTATAAATTTGGCATTTTTGGTAATGCTTGTCATATGATTTTTACCTTTACTGAAGTGTTGTAAAATGGACTTTTTCAGCCATAAGAACAAATGGGTTCAGGAACTCGTGTCCCATGTTCTTATTCCAATGCAAATTACGCCAAACATTCCTCGGAAAACTCGTTTCAAGCATTTGAGGTGTTTTAAAAAAAGCGAACTAGTTGAAGGCCTTAGCAGCCAATACTAGTATCGCATTAAATTTGTAATTCATTTGCAATTTAATAAATTTTAAATAAAATAAGCGAAAAAGGAATTCATTAGACAGTGACAATTAAGACACAAACCGGAAATGACAAAGATTTTTATGAGAGGTAATGGCGTTCCAACAACACAGCGACCCCTTTTCGTAGTATTTATTTTTTTTTTAATTTTCGATAGATTAGATAGATATTTTATAGATTTATAAATCAGTTTAACTCCGCTTAACTACACGCGATGTTTGAATTCTTTCGAAAGTTTTAATTCTAGCAAGGAAAGTGCACGACTTCCGACAGCAAATTCCCAAAGTGGTAGATCACTCTCCGCTTTCCGAGAAATACGCCCCAAAAGTTCCATTTTCCATGCCAAATTTCATCAAAATCGGTGAGCCAGAGGTTGTCCACTCTGATTGATGTCAGATAGGCATCCGAAAAAAAAAAAACTAGGTGACAAATAGGATTTGCAACAATTCAAATTATGAAAGCTAATATCCCGCGAATCTCCATGACAAACGCCCGCAATGGATCGAAAAATGGTTGAGAACTGGAACTTGAGGATGAGAATTCTCTGAAGCTCAAGTGGTGTCTAAATGTTCGAAATTATTTTCCATTTAAAACTTTGAAAATTGTTTGACAACTTAAAATGGATTCGATTAAGAATCTTGTCTTTTTTTATTAAATTTTGAAGCATTTCTTTTTAGTAGTAGAGTAGGCATTAAAACTTTATGCACAAATTCAAAGGAATAAAATAAATTGATAATCGATTTTGTTCATTTCCAGAACTTTTGCTACTCTCTTAATCTTCATATTTCCATCCCCAACAGTGCACCGTTTCAAATGACTGCAGTTGAGTTCCATGTACGAGGGTTGAGTTCGTCTTTTGTATGTGGAACAAAGTGCGACACAAAAATGAACTGTTTCGGCCCTAAATTTAAGATATGTGTTTCGTAGCCCAGTACGATAATAAGAAAAACAACTAATTTAGATTGGAAGACGCAAAGAAAAAACACTTATTGCTTATATCCTTCCTCCATCTCCAAGTCACAATTTTAGACAACAAACAAAGCCTTCACAACATATCTTCTTCACAAGAGAAACATCGGCTGCCGAGTTGTATGTTCCCACAGTTCAATACGCAAATAAAAAAATACATCGACTGCTGAGTGATAAGCTTATGCAGTTCGATACAACATGGAAGATAAGTAGCTGAGCCTAGTAACAACGCCAAACAAGGAGGGGTGACAAAATAGCCCTCGTCTTATCCATTAATTTTTATTATATCATTTTTAATTGCTACGCATAATAAGGGCACTTAGGAGTTGTAATGGTTTCATGACAGGTGTCCATGTCAGACAGGTTATTGCCTTGGAAGAACTACCTGAACTTGGTTTTTAACATAGAATCCACATAAACTTCGTTCTTAATCCACAATCATTCCCAATCATTTTAATCTTCTTAATACTACAGAAATTGATGATTACAAATGATTACCTTCGTTGATTTCAATCATAACCTATCAAAATTTGTCAATGTTTAAGACGATGCTGAAAAATGAAATGAAAAAATTTGAATTTAATTTTAAAATGTTCATTTATTTCATATACATATATATATATAGATTCTAAGATAAAATATAAAACATTTACTTTGTTTATAAACGCTCTTTGCTTTTGTATTTATTTGTTAGTTCTTTTTTTAATTTTCTTTCTTTATGTTTGTTTTTTTTTTAAAATCACTAACCTAAAGCGAAAGCACATTTATAAAATGACCCTTTCCACAAACACTGACACCTGATAATCCTTTCAATCCAAAAATAAAAAAATAAAAAATAAAAATATACATAAATACATAAACCAATAACACCACATGTAGATAACAAAAAAAAAAAAAACTTTTTCTTTTCTGCAAATAATAAAAAAAAAACTTTCTTTCTAAGTGAAATGTGACAGAACTAAAAAAAAAAACTAAAATTAAAAACTAAACTCTACAAAAAAATGTTTAATTCATCAAAAGGATCATCAATTCAGTGAAAATAATTGCTAAAAATTAATAAAAAAAAATTGTGTTTCGTAGGGTATAGGCTATAACTTATGTAAATACATATGCGTATTTTGTTTTTCTTTTTTTTTTAATAAATGCTCTTTGCTTAGATACATATGTTTTGCTTTATTTTGTTTAAGTTTTATAGTAAATTATTCTCAAGGTAGTTGATTTCAAGTTGTAAAGATACATTGTTTTCTTTTTTTTCTTACATTTAACTTTATACACTTAATTGATAAGTTTAGTATTTCCTTGGAATGTATATAATTTTCTCTCCGTGACATAAAATGGATTGGGATTTATGAGAAAATGTTGGCGCAGATGCCTGCAGGAATGTAAAATGCGAACGTGGCTTTTTTATAATGCAAAGGCTTTCAAATAAAGCATATGGTTCATTAAACTTGGCTGAACCAACCTGTCACTATTTTCAAAGGTTGTTCATTCAGCGTAAGGCTCAAATGTGTTCGATAACTCTGACTGGAGTGTCGTGGTGAATTGATTTCTTAAAATCACACCTATGACCATGGGCTTGGATCTTAAAAATGACTTAAACCAACTTTATGTCATCTAGATCACCCTAAGCGCCAACCAAAGTTCTACATCATCGCCTCACGTGAAGCAGACTCAGCCTTTGCAGGAGTACTACAACAGCCACCTGTCCTCACATTCCTCAAATCCCATCCTTCATCATTTTCATTTCTTTACGATTTTTAGCTGTCTTTTTTTTTTTTTCAGTGATTCATTTTCAAAACAAAGAATTTTCTAATGCATAATTTTTTTCTTTTCTCAACATAAAACTGACGAAAAAAATATGAAGAAAATTTTTAAATTGTTATGTTTTGTTAGCGTGTGTCTTGTTCAATTGTTCATGTTGATAAAAATTTAGTTTATTTTAATTCAGATTCAATTAAAATTCTAATTTTTTATCCTAACGAAATATAAAAAAAAAAGAAATTATTAAACAAATTGTATATTTTTGTTTGTTTGTTTTTTGTTTGTAATCCATGCGATCGGTGGGCAAGTTAAAGGCAATCGAATAACTACGAATACAAAAACTACGGGGTGGTGGTAGCGTAAGGATGTTTTATAAATCTTAGTTTAAATACTTAATTCATTACATCTAAAATAAGATATTAAATTCAATCAATCACAGATACAGTGTGCGTGTGTTTTTCTTGGGGATTTTTGATCCGTTGCTTAGATTTAATTGTTTAAATAAGTTAATTTATGTAATTTCTAATAGAGATTGTTTTCTTTATCTTTTTTTTTTTTGAGAAACAAAAATTTGATGCTTTGGCTATTGTCAATGCTGAGTATTAGTGTTCTTTTATTTGTCTTTTGTTTTAAACTTGTTTTCATTAAATGACTAGAATAGACAAAATACAAAAGTTTTTTTTTTTAGTTTTAGTTTTAGTTTACTTATGTGCTCGTGAGGACACATAATTTTTTCTTTCTTGTTTGTAGTTAGTTTACGTTTATACAATGTTTTTTTTTTCTTTTAAAGCATCTTTATGTCATGGCTCTAGGGCTGTGAAAAAAATTTAGCAAACAAAAAAATAAAATTGAATTTAAATTCGAATGTGTCATGGTGCTTGGTGCGCGAAGATTGTGGCTTCTTTTTTTTTTTGGTTTCGGTTGTTTTTTTCGGTGAGAACGGTGAAGGCTTAGTGTAAGTTTAGCGTAAGTTTTTTGTTTGAGTGTTTCTTTTTTTTTTTTTCTTCTTTGAGTTTTTACCACAAATGAGCCAATATTGGGTTGTCTGTGGTTTTTACATGGATCTAGTTTGGCTTTCGGTGCGTCGAGCATCAGCTGTTCCGCAGTTAAACGTTAAATTTAGGCTCCGCATTTAGTTTGCAGTAATCCTACTCTTATGTTCCCAGACTTGTGGCCTGTTGAAAATACGACTGATGCATAAGATTGTTGGAACCTCAGACTCTAAACTTGTGCTATTTTAAGAAAGTAACTTGCTAACTATTCATTCAATGTGTCATGTGTTTGAGGACAAGTTTTTCACATTTCTTTCATTGACTCATTGAGAGTTTACGAGAATTATTTCAATAATTTTATGCATATTTCTACTGACTATAATTGAGGTTAGAAAAAAAAGAGTGTGACTTTTAATTTGTACGGTTGACATTTCAATTGAAATGTGGGATAAGAGTTGAATATTACTTTCCAATCATTTTGAGGTTAACTTTAAAACTTTATAACTTCATCTAATATTAAAGTTTTATGTTAAAGTTTTAAAACTTCGACTAATATTAAAATTTTAGGCTTAAGAAAGCTTTTCAAATTCGGTTTGTTGCATAAGCTTCATGCTCCCTTGCTTTGTTGCTTCCAAGCCATAAGGCTTGAAGTCATGGCGGAGACAAGGTTTCTATAAATGTGCTTTATTTTCTTATTTACAGCGTCATGAAAGGCTAAACAGGAACTCTTTAAAAGTAAAATACTGATGTAGGATCCAATTGGTTAGAACTCTTGCGATGAATTAAGTGTCCATGTGAGTTCAGAACACCATCTTCTAAAAATTAGGAATGTCATAAGTTAGAATTTGCTTACAATTGTCAGACTATGCCGACAAGATGTGAAAGCTGTGGGAGCTGAACTCCCCTGGCCTATGCGACCTTGTCCCCTAAACAGGTGGATAGTTGTAGCAAATGACTTGTTCAAAAAGAAAATGTCATCCGCCAACACGTGGACGTTGGTACGGTTGCTACTTGTATTTGGTATGCTTGCCTGCAATCAAAAAAGGATCTTAACTTGGGCAACAGCACAGACTTTGCTCGGTCCTGTAGCTGGCTTTTGCCATGTTTGCCTTCGATCCAGGGAAAATCTGAGCTTAGATTACTACAAACACAACTGTGGAAGTAAAGTTATAGTCAGAGTCTTACTCGGTCTTCTAACTTCGAGGAGTCTAAGTCAGATTACTTACTTGGCCCTCTAGATACACTTTGCCAATTGTCTTTGCGATTAATGAAGGCTCTCAGCTAAGACAACAAAAGATTACATCTGCAGAATTTGTGACATCTTTGTCAACATTTTACTCGATTCTCTAATCTTATGGAGTCTTTGTCAGAGACACTACTCGTTCCTTTGCCATTTTTCATCTGCGGTCCACGGAGGTTAGAAGCTTGGGCAACAACAGATCAGGCGCGGAATTGGCGAGGTCTAAGAGTTCTACTACTCACTTTGTGCTTCTATGTCATAAAGTTTTAGCATTAGAGTCCTACTCGGTGCTATCATCACGTGAAAACTTTGTCATTGACCCTACTCTGTTATCTTTCGGGCGTTTGCTATGTTAGTTAGACACAAAAAAAAACCGTAGAATTGGTTAGGTATTAGTCAAATTCCTATTCTCTCTCTAACGCAGGCCTAATGTTAGAACCTTGCTCGATCTTTGTCTGTAACCCTACTCAATCTTTCGTGATGTTTTTCTCAAATACCTCTTCTTAAGAGAAGATTTTGCTCGTATACAGAACAGACTCTGTCATGGTTACCCAGTCAAGAGATTAACACTTCAAAGTTAAACTTGTCTAGAAACTCCCAAACCAACGCGGAAGACTTCCAGTCAAAAGAATAATTCTTCCAAACTAAGCCATCAGAGCGCCCTGACCGTCCTTAACCTCAATCTTCACCACACAAGCCGACAACTTGTGACACATTTGCTATTGAGTGTGAGTTTGAGTGTGAGATTAAAAAAAAAAAACAATCAAATAAGGAACGTCTCAAAATCCTCCCCCAAACACCACCGTACGTATGTGTGATTGAAGTGTTATCCTATCCTTCAGAAGCTCAAGGCTTCATGCTCTGCAGTTTAACTCAACCCGATCTGCTTTACGTCTGAGGATTGTAGCTCTTGTGCTTGAGAATTGCCGGATCCAGGACGTAGTTGTTCGCCTCGGCCATTTGCATTGGCAGTGGCGGAAGCTTATCGTTCGGATGCCGGTGACTGATGGACGTCTTGCGTGGCTTCGTTGGGTGATTGACCGCCGTGGTAGTGGTAGCTGCGGACATCGAGACTCCCGATGACATCTGCGTGCCGGGATAGCGAGGCAACGTGGATTTGGTGGCCGTTTGACTGTGACCTGGCTGGAATTGAGTCATAAACGGCTGTTGGCCAACGCTGGACGTCGTGCCTCGGGCACTCTTGGGCGTGACGAAAGCCTTCGTCTGCTTGAGCAGCGAGCGATCGTTGCAGAGCGCCGAAATCAGCGGCAGATCGAGGTGGCGGCTCTTCTCGCGAAGCAGTTGAATGTCGATTGGATTGACGCCTCGGGTTGCGGAGGCACTAGCACCGTTGTTTGTAGTCGATGAGTGAGTTGACGACGACGAAGACGAGACTTCGCTACGGAGTAGGTGCATTCGTCGCTGCTGCTGCTGGTGGTGGTGGTGCAGCTGCTGTTGCTGGAGGCTCTGCGACTGGGCAGAGTGCTTCACAGCCGATCGCGTTGAATGCAGCGTCGATTGTGAACTTTGACTGACCGAGGCTGGTTTCGAGGGAACTGTAAAGGAGAATTCGATTTAGAATGCTGCACCTGTTGGCGGCGGTAATTCGAGGTACTTACTTGGCGGGGGCTTGTCGGGGACCGGCATGGGCGGTTTCTTGAGCCGGCGGTCCACGTAGGGTGGCGGCGGTGGAGGCGGCAACCGCTTCATCTTGGGCATGGCTTCAATGGAGTTCAAAATGTTGTCGTCCGACCGCGAGCGGGAGAACAGGCTGGAGCTGCTCGCCATGGCCGCTGGGTGCAGCGGCGGTGGTGGTGGTGGTTCGTACGACGAGCAGAGGCTCGCCATCGACGGACTGTAGAGCGGTGAGTAGGCGCCGGGCAACTGGACGTAGGTGTCCGACAAGTTCTGGGTGGACGCGTAGCGCGAGTGCGTGGACAGCGCCATCGGTAGGTATGGCGTGCTGCGGTAGATCGCATGACCTTTGCAGGTGTCCCACGGTCCAGCGTGGTGAGCACTGTGCATGCCGCCGTGTGCGTACGCGAGGTATTGGTGCGGCGGAGGGCTCTGGGCCATCGCGGCGAGGATGGAGCTTTGCTTGGCGTCGAGGTACTCCTGCTGGCTGACGGCCGGGTCCTGGATCGGGTAGATGACGTAGTCCACGTCGCTGTACAGCTGCTGCCGGTAAAGTTCGAGTTGCTTATGGGCCAGCTGCGTGGCGCTGTAGACCGTGGCCAGTTGTGGCGGCGGCGGTGGCGGTGGTTGGCGCGGCAGGCTAGGCGGCGGCGGCGGCAGGTACTGCCGCGGCTTGATCACCGGCAGGAGGACGCACGTGCGCGTCGTCGGCGGCTTCATCTCGGGGTACGGCGGCGGCGGAGGCGGTATCGCGGACATGCTCTTGTGCGTCGCATGCAGGTGCTGGTAAGGAACTATTGGAATACCGATTGTGCTGGGTATGGCTGATATTTGTGACTGTTGCGTTGGGTGGCTGTACGCTGCGATTGGACTGGGCTGTGCTTGGATGCTGGTGATCGTGGGGGCCGCGTAGCTCGGCTTCGGATTCTCGCTGACCACGCTGGTGTGCGCCTTGAGGATATTGATCGCCGGCCGGGTGGTTATGAAGCGGGCTGTCACTTCCTCGGGGCGGGCGGACGATCCTGAGGCTGAATTCGCTGAGTGGATGTTGCTGGACGAGGTCGAGGAGGTCGAGATGAGCGAGGTCGGCCGTGGCTTTGGCTGGTACGGCGGCGGGTCGCGCAGCACCGGCTTGGTGAGGCTGCTGCGGATGGGCGGGCCGCAAAGGCCGGTCGTCTCGTGTCTAGCACCGTACGGCGGCGGGGACCGCATGCGAATGTCGCTCAGGTTCACCATCGAGCGCTGCGTGTTGCTGTCGATTCGCTGCGGCGGAGCTGGCGGGTCCGTGGGCAAAATGTCGTCCATGAGGTCGACGTCCTGGTCCTCCGTGGGCGCCGTGTCTTGGTGGCCTTGGATGTAGCTCTCGCCCTCCATGGTCAGGGGCAGCGTGACGTAGTCGCAGTCGGAGTCCAGCGTGTTGGAGACGGTCTTGCGGCACGGATACGTTCCGCGGCCCACGATCAGGTCGGTGAGCTCCTCTGCGCTGAGAAGCGCGTGCTTGCTGTCCGTCGGGTCGCTGCCGTCTCCACGGAAGGATCCACTGGCGCTGACGTTCGAGTCCGAGCGCAGACGGAAGTCCCGGATCTCCTCGTTCTTGATGCGGTTGTTGCGGTAGCCCCCGTCCACGGAGTCGATGTTCGGCGACTTTCCCAGCTCGCTCTTGGGCTGGAAGATTCCGTAGTGCGAGCTCGTCGCGCTCTCGGACTCGGCGATCTCCGAGGACTGGCCGGTCATCTCGCTGCTGTGCATCGTGTACACGCCTGAGGTCTCGGTTGGGGGCGCTCCGTGCGCCAGCGTGTATACGCCGGAGATGCTTTCGCTCTCGTCGCGCGTCGACGCCATGAAGTCGTGGTCGATGCACGTGCTCTCGCCCTCGCTCAGCTGCGAGTTCTGCGCGGTGTGACTGAAGCCGAGCTCAAGGCTGCTCGATGTGGACGAGCGGCGGTTCGTCGTCGTCGGGTGGACGGCCAGGGACGAAAGCGTGGTGGTCTCGGTGGCAACAACAACCGTGCTGCAGGTGGACGAGCACTGTGAGCCGATGTTGTGCTGGGAGCTGGGCGAGTCGGTGCTGGACTTCTGCTCCGCGACCTGCTCCGTGGGTGAGTTGCGCTCCGAGGACTTCTGCCGCACCGAAAGCGCCGCCAACTGGTCCTCCAGGTCCTTCAGCGACACCTGGCCCACGGAGGATGTCTGCCTGCTCACACTCGGCCTGTCCAGCAGATGCACCAGCGCCAGACTCTCTGTCGACGGCGCCGCAATCGGAGCCGGCGGCGTGTTGATCATGATCTCCAGCTCGTCCTCCGAGTGCACCCGGTCACTCACAATTCCTGAGGTGGTGTTCGAGCTGGTGCTCGATATCACCGAAATCCGCTGGTCGTTCTTATTCTTATATGGCAAATGGAGGCTGCGCGAGTAGATGTAGCACGCGTGCAGGCAGTTGCTCTCCTCCTCCTCGCGCTTGATGACCTCCTTGAGGCGGGCGGCGATCTTCATGCTGAACTGATGCGTCTCCTTGCACAGCGTCAGCAGCATTTTGTTCTTTTCGTCACTCGTCGCGTACAGGATGATCTTGCTGTCGCCCGACCGAATCTCGAACTTCTTGCGCTCGAAGCTCAGCTTCGTGATGTTCGGCCATAGGAACGTCGTCGGCTGGGTGTTATCGCCGCAGATCTTGATGCCCTTGGCGTATACCGCGAACCACGAATTCCCGGGACCGCTTTCACTCTTCGCCATCTTCATGCGGTACATGTGCGCGTTGATGCCCTCGTGCATGCATGCCTGCTGGATGTAGTGCAGCTCCGCGTTCGCTGCTGACATACCGCGATTCTCACGGTGACATGCACGCAGCGCGTTCACTGCTCGCGCCGTCCGTAAGCTGGGCGGGAGGTATTCGTCTACGCGGAAATAGTCTGGAACATTTATCGATGACGAGGAGGAAGCGGCCGACAATGAGGAGGCTGCAGCAGCAGCAATCGCTGGCGACAACTTCTCAGCGATGGCTTTCATTTTGTGACCAGAATTAATTACCGATGGGGGCGGGTTACTGTTAGATGTGGTTGTTGTTGCCGTTGGCCCTGCTGTGCTTATGTTACTATCACTACTGCCACTGCCACTGCCACTTCCTGTCCCGCCACAGCCGGTTGATGATATCGCTGAATCGGTTACTTCATCCTCCGGGCAATCACCTAAGTCAGCTTGCAGGGCTAGACCTGCCAGCAGGATCATTGATTGCTCGGAGTAGTCCCTAGGAACATCGCATCGATTGAGAGCGTTGGCTTTTAACTGGAGATAGTAGTTGTGACGTGAGGTCTCATCTTTCAGCATGAACGGACTCTCGATGTAGAATTGCACTCGGAAGTGTAATTCTAGGAGAGGTCGACCATTGGCATCGAGACCCTGAAAAGGAAAAAGGAAGTCTTGTTAGAAATGGTGGATTTTTTTTTTTGGGAGTTTGTGACAAACTTACATGCGTGTGGGATGAACGCCAGCTTTTGGGACCATATTTTGAGAGTTTGCTCTCTGGGTCGGCAAACATGTATTCGCCATCTGGAAAAAAAAGAAGAAATAATTTAGTAAAATGTTGATAGAATGTCTTAAAATGAACAAAAAGAGAAAATGAAAGTGTGAGCAGAAATTTTGTAGGGGACCAGGAAATTGTGCACTTGACAACTTTTTTAGTGACCCCAACATCCAGTTGAGATTTCGGACAACGAAGTCACATAACCTCAAACGCAAAAAGAACCGGAAGTATATTTACTTGGCCAAGTTTTCAGTAACTCCATCTGAAGTCGCGGAAGACGAAGTCCAATAACCTCAAATGTGAAGAGAACCGAAAGCACATTTACGTGGCGAAGTTTTTAGTAAATCTAACTGCAGTCCAATTAAGGCTTCGAAGGGCAAAGCCCCGTGAAAACTCAAACGTGAAAGGTATGTTCACTTGGCGACGTTCTCGGTAGCTCCGACTGCGGTCCAGTTGAGTTTATGATTTTGTCAAAGGCTTCTTATGCAGTCCAAATGAACATTAAAAGAAGGACATCTCGTAGAAGTAGACATTTCAATTAGACCGGAAGTATACGACTTTTTCAAAGGCCCAATTACACTCCTGCTGAGGTTTCGGCGCAGGAAATCTTGTAGACATCATCGAATTCCCATTCGTAGGATGATACGAATAGGCACACTGGAAGAACGGATCTAGCTATAGTGCTCTAAATTAAACAAGCAGAGCTCTACGTTAAGTTAAACTAACCACGGACTATTTGCTATGGTCATGGTTTCTTGTTTCAACTCACGGCGTAACCTCAAACTTTGAACAATTTCGAATTAAATCGAATATGTAGTCTTACAAAACTAATTCACATCGCTATCGCATTGCAGCTCGGCAAATGCAAAGAAATGAGAATCGAATGTCGTACTCAATAAAATGTCACATTGCCTGCGAGCAAAGATCGTTTCCATAGTCACGTTTTTCAATCAACTTGCATTTTTTTTTTGTTTTTGCCAAGCAAGCAAATTCCTCTGACGCAGTTCTATGTCATTCAAAATCACCATCTCCATAAACATTAAATCGACTACAATCCACCGTATAATGTATGCAAACGGAAAGCCCAACATCGCCATCACCATCGCGTATTATCCGGTATATCTGAAGAGAGCTCCATTCGAGACAGGGAGCGATGTGAATAGCGCTTTAAACATCAACGTCACACTTGAATGCATTTCGCAGTAAATGCAGTGCCAGTAGCTGCTGCTGGCTACTGCTGCTTACTGCATTCCATTTCACATTCCTTCACTTCAAGATACACAAACAACACAACACAGTGAGGGCAAAGTAAAATAAAAATAAAAAAATCAAAGAAAGAGATTCTGTGAAAAAAAGAAAAAGAAATGGAGGGAAAATATTAAAAAAAAAAAAACCTAACAGGAAAATTAATTGGAATTAATTTCTAATCCACAAAGTCCACGCTAATGGGTACCGTGGAACAGCTCGGAATGTTGCTTTGATTAATCTCCATCGATATCGTGAACTTTGAGAAGGCATTTAATCATTTTTTTTTTCTTTTTTTCAAAAGAATTCATTTTTTTTTTCTCTCTTTCACTACTCCACTCCAAAGTCGAAGCGCATTCGGTAGCATTTTTCATGTCTTTTTTTTTTCGTTTCGTTTCATTTCGTTTTTTTTTTCCCTTCGCCCATTCGTCTGAGGTTACTCTTTAGACAGTGTCCGCATTCTTAAAAAATTAAATTAATTTAAGGTGCTGTTGGGCGTTTTTTTATGCATCTTTTTCTTATTTTCTTTGGAAAAGGAATTTACATAAAGCCCTCTGGTTATTGTGTTGGTTGGTGTGTCCAATTTCAGATTTGGTAAAAAAAAAAAGAACGAAGACGTTTCTCTGAAGATGATGGCAGAGAGCTATTCGTCTGGTACATGACGATGATTACGTTTGCAGGTAAAACTGAAAAAAAAAAGACGATAGTCGTCGAGTGACCACTTTGAGATCTTCTTTTTTTGTCAGCCTGAAGTGTGGACTCGTAAGTGTTCTAAACGTTTTTACGAAATACATACATACATCTTGGGAAGGGAAGCAGAAGGAAGATCGGTTAAAGTCGACTGTAGCACTTAGGCCGTGGTTGACTTCTTCATAGAATCAAAACAAAAACATTTCTAGAATCAAAAATACATTTATAGAATGTGATTTTTAGGAATATACGAATTGCTCATTGTCGAATATAAACGAGAAGAGAAAATCAAAGTCTTGAATTTGGTTTTAATTTGCAACTCCAAGGACCCACCTCAGATTTGGTCATCAGTGTTCTTTGCGTAAAATTCTAATTTGAAAATCAAGAGGAAGCACCCATCTGTGGTCTGCAATTATGACAAATCTTTTAAGCCAAATTTCCTCTTCAAGAGAATTGTGAGACGCTGTAAATGCTTTTAATTTTGCTTTTGTATAAAATCTCCGTAAACAATTTTTTAGTTTGGTGAGAGGATCTCTGTGAGTGGTTTATTTTTTGCTACTAGACACAATAATTTTAAGAATGGTATGAGAAGGATTTGGAAAACTTTAAATCGATCACTTGAATCCACGTTGAAAAATTTAGAATCAATTCAGATGGGGCTTAACGAAGACCTGCAAAAGAAATGTGAACCTTTTAAAATGTGTTTAAAAGCGTCTAAAAAACGACGCAAATATAAGCATGAAAAAGAAGATGGAATAAAAATTTAGAAAGGAACTGGAAAACTACGAAATTGAGTCTAGCGAAAAAAATCCGTCAGGATTTATTTGAGGAAGGATGGCAAAAAGAGCTACGCACCCTCTAAAAGATAGTTTAAAAGGCGCATTTAAGGAGGAAACACATTGAAACACAGTGAAAGAAAGGAAATATCAGAAAGGAAAATTGTAAATCGATCATTTGAGTCTACTTTGGAACATTTAGAATGAACTCCGTTAGATTTAACTAAGAAAAGAGCTTTATAAAATGTGTGTTGAAGCGCCGTGGCTTTAAGTACAGCAAGAGGCTTTTACTTCTGACTTTTGTTTATAAGAAAGGAATATCTGAATTGCTAGAAAATATAGCCACTTTCAGAAACCTCTTGATCTACTCAGAGAAAAAAATCTTTACAAACAAATTTTGGGTGACTTTCTTGATTTCAAACTAAAACAAAAGTTGTTGATCTATTTTGATGCTACTATTTTTAAATTATTCTTTAAAATACCGACATATATTTTGATTTTGTTTAAATCTCATCAATCAATTTTCCCATCTGAATATAACATACAGACATTTAAAACCAACGCGCACCGGTACATTCTTTCCATCTCTTCCTCGGTACATTCGACCCGTGCTGTGTCTTAAACAGGATATTTAAGGGTAGCCGCAACCCCCTTAGCACGCTCCAATTATATATATAAAAAAAAAATTGTGCGAAAAATATTTTTTCCAGTCTCTTATGATCCACAAGCAAAAGAATTCTATTTTTCAGCGCTTTCGGAGCTTAGGACCTCCAGCGCCTTAAACGTTTAACAACTTGACGAGGAATTATGTCTTCTTTACCATTTTTTTATGAATACTAACGCTCTACCCTAGACTGTCTTTAAATCCGATCTTCTCGTTTCGAGAAGAAAAATTAATGCGGATGCAAAACACCTTTTCCTTTCAGATTGGAAGCAGCGTCCTCAGAACAAGGTAAGAAGGTAAGATGCTCAGGCACAAAACCTCCAGTAACCGCAAGCTCGTGAAGTAAGTTAGTTAATCCAAGAATTGGTTGGCAGCACAAGCCCTAAGTTCAAAAAATGTTAAAAGGTGGCTAAGAGGCTGTGGTGGCTGATCGATTGAAATGAAAAATGGCTTGATCGAGAATGAAAAATGGCTGATCGATTACTAAAAAATTACTAGAGTTTTAAGTATTAAAGTCCTCATTTGAAAGGGTGTCTTATGAGAAAGAGTTGCTAAAGTTAAGTTTTAACGCTCAAATAAAACAAAATAGAGACGGACACATAAGTGAATCTATAAGGGTTTTGTTATTCCTTTGGAACGAAACCCTAAAAATGAATACAATGAACCTGAAGTTCATGAAGGTGCCAAGCCTAATGTTCGAGATGTTTTCAAGTGGTACCTTACACTTCCCACTTAACTACTAATGCTGCAAGAAACAGATTTGTTTATCTTTTTAAGCTAAAAGTTCCTTTGAAATTACCTGCCAAGCTTCAAACAGACATGCATCTTAGAAGCGACAGCAAAAATAGAAAACATTTGTATTCGAAGAAGAAAGCGCTTCCCCCATCGGAATAGTGCAAGCAGAAACACACCGAAAAAAACAACAGCAGCAAAATGTTGCATAAAGATGCCTTCCTTAAGCCACAACTGCCAGTTGCAACACATTTTAAGGCTTTTAAGTGAAGACCTGGACCTACAGTTCTATGTGATTGGGGATTAGCCAGCACCGCATAACCTTAGTGAAGGCTGGGTATACAAATAAAAATCTCAACCATGAAAGTTGTCCCATCAAAGGCGTGGCTTTAATCGAGTTAGAAAGTTCCTCCACTTCTCGACAACATTCAATTTCCGCTTTTCTAATGATCCATGTTCACTGAGATATGTCAGAAGCTGTCCAATTTTGACAGATTCACCGTGCACCTCCATCTTCGTCTCACCCGCTGTCATAATTTGCCAATAAAAAAAAAAAAGGAATCCCAGAAAACGAAAACTTAATTGAAGAAACACTTTGTTGCCAACGATCTAGCGAACTCGTGAGGAACCAGACGGCCAACCAAGCTAATCCACGAAAAAGGTTCGCCACTAGAAGATGGTAATAGGCGAGGTTCGTTTTTTTTGTATCCACAAATTTCTTCTCCAGAATGTCAGTTGGAAAGGAGCAAGAGAATAAGAAGAGTTAAGAAAAAAAAAAAAGACTAAAACGACGAACGAAAAGAATACCAAAGACACATGATGATGGTGAAGTTTATTCAAGATATCTCGTCATAAAATACGAAAAATACACGCCATACAAGGTCTGCAGGATCCTCTCCACTCACCTTCTGCCACCATCCGATCCCGTGGACGGAGACAGGATGAAGGATACGATAAAAAAAAATAAGAGAATAAAGTTGCCAGTATCTTCTTGCAAAGAAGATGAAGCGCAACCGAAGAGGAGAAGCAAAAAAAGAAAAACCGATTTGACGATTGTTATCTTTGAGGAATCTTCTTGTTCTGGCATGTGGCCCTTTTGGAGGAGGGTGTTCAGTGTTCACTGTTCAGTGTTCAGTGTTCTGGGCTCTCCAATCCGTCTGTGTGTTGGTGTACGTTACCTTGCCTTGGCTCGCGTACGTGCTGCAGCATACTTTATTTTATTTGATGATTTTTCGTGAAGATACATTTGATGATGGGGGCATGCGAAGCGAAAAATGATGACGACTACGACGATGATGATGATGGCCATGGCAGAAGAACCAGCACGTTGTGGTGTGCTGCAAGAGACACATACCTCTACTCTGCTCGGCGTTCCTCTGCGTTTTCCTTCCCCGGGGGTTTTTATTACCCTCTCTCTCAGCAAACAAACAAAGTTGCGTTGTGTGTTGGTCGTCGTCGTTGTCGTTTTCGTCGGTTCGCCGGTGTGCTCAACTCCACGAAACGATCGCGAAAGAGGAGCGGCAGAGAAGATTCTAGACCAGGAGACGAAACTCCTCGTCTTTGACAGGATAGATGGGTACCTAATGAATATATTCTTTAAGGCGATGTTCTGCGGTCGTTTATTTGTGTGTTGTGCCTGTGCTCGGGATGCGGCGCGCTGCGGCGACTCGGCGTGTTATAAATTGTGCCAATGTTAATGGAGCACTGAATTCCAGAAGCTCGAATGATGACCGAAGAATGGTTGCCTTCAGGGTGGACGACGACGAGGACGACGAGGAGACGCAAGAGCGGCTGCCGCCGGTGGAGGGCAGCGACGAATGAACATGGGGCGTCTCTCTGTGATTGGTATCCGATGATTTGATTTGATCCTATGACATCATAGCATAAAATTAGGATCCGAGGCCGTTGGGATGGTCGAATGGAAAGCAATTAACACAGGTTGGTCGGGTGGGAGGGTTGGAATGGAAGTCAGGCTACCGAGGTGAGCAGCTTTGGGGCAGATTTACCGGATGTGGTTTTGAAATTCCTTTCGAGGAAACAGAATAGTGTGCAGAAGAAGTAAATCGTTGGGTCTTCTCGATATGGACATGCTGGTGTGGTTTCGTGAATATTTAGATTTGAAGTTAGCGAATGGGTGAGAGAAAATGGCTTTTGAGGCAACAAAAATATTAGGCTGTATCATATGAAGGCCAAACACAGAGGTCGATTGTAACAATTAACCGGATAAAAGCCAATTTTCCAAAGTACAGACACATTCATTTCATTTCATTTTCATTTATTAAGTAGGGATGTACAATAAGATTATTAGCTTTTATAGTATTTAGATACAAACAGACATAAAAAAAGACAGACAGACAGACATAAAAAAAAGTCAAAAAGGATAGTCGTGGCCAGAGTTATTTTTCACTAGAAAGACATGAATTTGGGTCTACACAAGGAATCCTAAGAGCGATGACCAAAAGGAGTTACCAATTACTTTAATAATTTGAGTCGGATTTGAAAACTTTTGATCATCATTATCATCGGTCCGGGCCTCGCGCAGCAAGCACATTCACCTATCCTGATCGCTTGCCGACGTCATCCAGTTGGGCACCCCAAGGCTTGGTCTACGCCATCCTTCCAGCGTAAGCACTGTCTGCGTCGTTGTCTTGCACCATGAATTGTACCGCAAAGGACTTTCCGAGCAGGGTCCTCTTCGCTCATACGAGCTAGGTGCCCAGCCTAGCTTTTGTGGTTTAGACCACACAACTGAAGTAAAACTTCTTTACCTGTAGTCAAACTCATTAAATGTAGCTCAAAGCCATGTTTGCAAGATAAGGAGTTTATCTTCCAAATTTAAACCACATCGGTCAAGCCGTTCCAAATTTGCAAATTGCAAACATTAATAGAGCCGATTTGAAAACCCATAGAATTCTTTCTAACTCTTTAACGGCTGAACTGATTTCGATGAAATTTGGAATATAGATGTTAACTAATTTGTTCTTGGATGCAATGAGTTTGACTTCAACTCAGAAACCAACCGCGGCACATAGAAGGCCGACGTTTTTATAAATTTCAAGGAAATCGGACCGATCTACTGAACCCTTTGACGATTGTGCACACGTGTTCAACTATAGTTTTTCCCGTAACTGCTGTGAACCACAACAGCAAAGTTATTTCAACCCCTTTTTGCTCTACAAAAACAAAATATACAGACAACGATCGCCGAATAAGTTTACATTAGAAGGAGAGAGTAAGTATCATCACATTTTTCATAACGCTTTCATCTCATATAAATCAGTTTACCCCCCAAAGAAGTTTTACTTCACAAATGTTACAATAAAAGGACCAGCTTGCAGCAATTTGTTGGACGGCGTGGCAAGGCTTGCACTCAAAAAATGGAGCATCCAGAAACTAGAAATTTGCAGTCAGCACTTCTCCTCTCACCACTAAATCTCGAATTTGTAGTATTTCGAAAATTGTTCTCGATGGCGATTTTAGGAAGGAGTACTCTTGAAGAGTCTTTAGCATTTTAACTAAAGGGTGATTTTTTAGCTGTTATCTTTTTGGCAACACTGGTTTAAATAGCTGACGCACGTTTCGTGTTTGGTTTCACTGTCAAACATCGTCGGTTTGGTCTATAATTCAACCATGAATCGTCTTACAAACGAACAACGTTAAAATTTTTGGTGAATGGGCTCTTGGAAAGTTGGCCGAAGATCCACTTTTTTACCGAAAAATTGTGTTCAGCGACGAAGCTCATTGGGTATTTACGTACCAGAATTGCAGAATTGTCGATTTTCGAGTGAATATCAGCCAGAAGCATTGCAAGAGCTACCAATGCATCCAGAAAAAGTCACAGTTTGGTACGGTTTATGGGCTGATGGCATCATTGGACCGTACTTCTTCAAAGATGATGCGAATCGTAACGTAACTGTGAATGGTGAGCGCTACCGTGAGATGATATCCAACTTTTTTTTGCCCAAAATGCAAGAGCTTGACAAGTGGTTTCAACAAGACGGTGCCACATGCCACACAGCACGCGCAACAATGGACTTATTGAGAGGCAAGTTCGGTGAACATTTTATTTCACGTTCGAGACCGGTCAATTGGCCGCCTAGATCGTGCGATTTAACGCTTTTAGACTATTTTTTGTGAGGCTATGTTAAAGCTCATGTCTATACAGACAAGCCCGCTTCAAGACAACATTGAAGCATTTATTCGTGAGGTACCGGCCGAAATGTTGGAAAGAGTATGCCAAAATTGGGCTAAGCGGATGGGCCATTTGAGGCGCAGTCAAGGTCAACATTTGCATGAAATAATCTTCAAACATTAAATTATATGGACCGTACCATCGATTCAAATAAAGATTTCATGCATTTTTCTGAATTTTATGTGTTTTTTTTTTAAAAACTTTCCTATAGCTTTTAAAAAATGCATAGGAAGCCGTTTGTCGCAGCCTGAGAAATCTGGTGAGAAAAGTGGGGAGTTCCAGATTCACAGCCGACATCACCCTCAACAACTGACGACAATTTGATGTAGTTTCACAGACTTCTGCATTTCACCTACTCCAAAAAAGCCAGGAAAAGATGTCTACCGCAATCCAAGAAAATTGAGTTTATAGCCAGCATGACTTTCAAAAAAAGGCATCTGTGAATTGGCAAGGGTACTGAGGAAAAACAAAAAGGGAGCTGATAAGCTTAAATTTTTGCAAAGAACTCCGTCTCTTGTGCATCCTTTGCAAGCTTCAAGAACGATAGGACGTATTTCTCTTCATCGCGATAAGATCCATTCTTAAAGAATTCCGATGACCCAAAATGTCAACAACGGACCACTGAACCAGATGTCTTTCGTTTTATGGTGAAAAGTTGTAGGCATGCAGGTGATTTTTGAAACGAAGGTTGTTGAACAAGAAAATCTTTCAACGAAATGTGGTCGAGTCAGGGCAACTATCACAGAACTCCAAGAATTCGGTAAGGCAACTCTCACAGAGGTTCCACAACTCAGTAAGACAACAATTATAGAGCTGCAGGCACTTTTTAACAGGTCTCTTCACAGAGAAAATGTCTTCGTTGGAAACGCGACAAGTCCAACGTTCCACAACAAGCAGCCTCTCGATTCATAGAAAATCAAATTCGCCACGGTCTCTTCCGTCTTTCGTCCTTTTCCAGGAGCGAGGAATTTCTACCTCAACGTTCTCTCTTTTTTTCCTTCAAATCTATTTAAAGCAAAACATCTCACCTGCTCCTAGCTTCAATTGTGTTATATACACGTACCTGTTGCTGCACATAAATCAGGAATTCGATGCACAACATTTTTTTTTTTTCGAGAATAACAACAGCGAAACAAAAGAGAGCGAAGAAGGTACAAAAAACCAAAGCAGAGCTCCAGAACCCCATCTCTGGGGAGGAGAGACGACGACATCGCGCGCGCAATGTGCCCTTGAGCCATTGGCGACGAGACATAAGCAGCCTTTTTGGAAGATCCCCAGTCCCCTTGTCCGTCCGTCGAGGACTCCGAAGACTTGATGAGATGAGATGAGTTCTTTTTTTTTTTTGTGTCCATTCGAAGGTGCAGGTGGAGCCAGACTTTTCAGATGGAACGAGGATATGATCTTCTGATGTGATTCTGTCTGAGGTTTAGACTTGTCTGTGTGTGTTTTTTTTTTTTTGGGGGGCTATCTACCGAAGCACTTTGGGTTAAGGAATTTGGAAGCAAATTAAGGAAAAGTATATTCATCAAACAACATTCATCTTTCCTTATCGAATGTGCCGGGGAAAGGGGTTTTCTTTATTCGTTCTTCTCTCTGTGCCTCTGAAGTATTTCAGATGCAACAGGTAGATAGGACACAACGAGGAGTGAGACTTCGGCGTGTGTGTGTATTTGGAGGCTACCTGGAGGAGGATTGTAGCTTATTTATGTGAGGTAACACGTTTTTTTTTTGGATGTTTTCTTTGAGTTGATGTTGTTTTTCTGTAAACTGCCGGGTGCGCACGCCGAGTCAATAAAAAAAAAAAAAAAAAAATAAACGGAAATTCCTTTCGAGACAGAGAAGAAGAAGAAGCATTTGATTCCTTTACCAGGTTGTTTCTTTCTTTTTCTTGTTGGACTGGTTCGGTTGAATGTATTGTTTTGTGTTTTTTTTTTTATTTTTTGTTGGGGTTACATAATCAAGAATTATGATGCGAGTTTTCGTTGTTTGCTGAGTGATTTAAATTACATTTTCACGTAGTTGATTCAATTGATTATCGGTTTTCGTTTCGTTAACCAAATGAGGGTGTCCTGTGGACGAGGATGCGATCTGACTGTAAGTGATTGAGAGTCGCACAAGGCTGATGTTTGAAAATGTACAGCTGGTCGGGAAGTTAGGCTAGAATGGCAACTCAGAGCCAACTCAGATGTCACGAGCCTTCCGAGGCGTTTCTGTCAGCCCTATTGCGAGTGACAAAAAATAAACGATAAACGATACTTATCAAAAATTTGATGCATTGGTGTTATGATTGTCAATTACCAATGAACGATTGATAAACATAAATTTTTCCATTGTGAATGGAGAAAATTGGTATTGTGAGTGTCAATTGTGATAATTTTTTTTTATATATTAGGTGTAGTAAAAAGAAATCCATTATTTTTCCAATAGATCGCGTTATTTATCTGTATCTCGCGTTGTATAAGTCCGATCGGATTCCGCTAGAAAGATGACATTTCGTACTAAAAAAGCTTTTCTGACAGTTTTGTGATTGGATGGACACTAGCAAAGAGAAAATACGCTATATTTTACAGTTTTTCTTCAATAAGGGTGAAAACGTAAGCCAGGCAGATAAAAATCTGAATAGCGTTTATGGTCCTGATACTGTAGCAGTCAATCACGCGATGTCAAAGATGCAGCACGCACTGGAAGGCCAATTGTCGAAAATGTCGATAAAATCATAGACATTGTCGAGTCCGACCGTCATGTAAGCACTGTTTCGATTGCCCAAGAGCTAAAGATTGCACAAAAAACCGTTTGGAACCATTTGAATAAGGCTGGATACGAAAAGAAGCTCGATGTATGGATGCCGCACGAGTTAACGCAAACAAATCTCAGGACTGAATTTCCATCTTCGAATCGCTGCTGACTAGCAACAAAATCGATTCATTTCTGAAGCGGTTGGTGACTGGCGAAGAAAAGTGGATCACTTACGACAACATCAAGCGAAAACAGTTGTGGTCGAAACGCGGCGAGCCGGTGGAAACGGTGGCCAAGCAAGGATTGACGGCAGAGAAGGTTTTGCTGTGTGTTTGGTGGGATTGGCAGGGAATTATCTGCTATGACCTGCTCCTATACGGCAAAACTTTTAATTCGGAACTGTACTGTCAACAATTGGACCGTCTGAAGGAAACAATCGCCCAGAAGTGGCCAGCTTTGGCCAATAGGAGAGCAATTGTGTTCCATCAGGACAACGCCAGACCACACACATCGATAGTGACTCGCCAGAAGCTCCGGGAGCTTAGTTGGGAGGTTCTTATGTATCCACTTTATAGTCCGGACTTGGCACCAAGTGATTACCATCTGTTCCTGTCGATGGCGAACAATTTTGCTAGTGAAAAATTCGCTTCAAGAGAGGCTTGTGAAAATCAACTGTCTTAATTTTTTGCCAATAGGAACGAGAAATTCTATGAGAGATGCATAATGAAATTACCTTTAAAATGGCGACAAGTTATCGAACAAAACGGCGCATATTTGACCTAAATCGGATCATTCTAACTATAGCAATTAAAGCCTTCAATTTCATGCAAAAATAATGGATTTATTTTTACTACACCTAATATTAATGTCAAAATTAAGTCTAGCAAAATTAAGTAAAAAAGCTCGGGTCAATTCAGAAAATCTAAGTCTATGTTTTGCGGAATGTTAAAATTTTAAATAATTCAAATTATCGTTTTCTAATCTCGTTAAATCGCAGTTTATGTATGGTAAATGGGTAGCCCTTTCGGCCTTTTATTCAGAATGTTAAAATAAAAAATTATTGCTGCTAAAATCGCTTGGGTAAAGAGTGGAGCAAGTATTGTGGCCCACTTCAAAACTTCAGCTGCTTTCGCAGATAAAACTTTTAATCAACTACCAACTAGTCGGTTGACCTAAATCACATCGCCAGACGGTTGTCGTCATAGGAGATGACAACCTGTGTCAATCTTTTTTTTCCAAAAAAATCTGCCGCTCTTTAAGCCGGCAAATGGTCCTCAAACCAATTTCCTCTTCTCCAACAGAATCATTTCAGTCTTCCAAAGAAGCCCCCACCACTCACTGCTCATTCCTTAGAATGAATGCCTTCAGTGACCACTGCCGCAGCAGCGTCCTTCCACTTTATTTGTTTATTGCTTCAAGTTCCACCTCCTTCTCCCTCCCTTCCCCCAGAAGACCTCCAAAACAATTGATCAAGGTTGGCTCGGACGTCTTAAAAACTCTCGAGTGCTTCGTATTCAGTATTTTTTTTTTCCACTCTTTTCTCTCTAAGCACGCTCCAAGGCATGGCATAGCATCTGACATTCCTATGCACGTTCGGCTCGATCCTCACTCCGTCGTCGTTGTCCATGATCCGTCCGTTCTGTCGTTTCATCCTCTTCACTGTAGCTGTAGCCATCTGAAAAGGTTACGTTGAATCGCGGGAAACGCGCAAAACTCCAAAAGCAAAAAAAAAAAAAAAAAATTTCAAGTCAAAAATTCTTGACCACAGAATCAGAGAGCCAGAGAGAGAGACGAAAACCGGATATTCAGAGAGGTCTCTGTTGGAGCTGTGTGTATGGGTGAGTGATGAAGAGGGGGGCAGCTGGGCCGGTCTGGTGTCCAGAATGGAGAGAGAATGGACAGCCTGTGGCAATTTTCGGATACATTCCACTCCTCCTCTTGGCCGCAGAAGCAGCGCCGAGTTCTTCTTCTTCTGTCTTTTTGGAATTTTTTTCAGAAATCGAAAAACGATTTTTTATTGAGCCGAGTGGATGCTGGCTGGGGTTTGGAATTTTGCGCGCGTAAACTTCGAGGAAACTTTTACCGGTTGTTGGAGTTGTTTTTTTTTTTTGTCCGGGGCTGTTTTTCTTGATATTTTTTTCGTGTCTCCCTCCGTCATTCTTCTTCTTTTCGAATTCTTTTCTAATTTTTTTTTTAAGTTTCTTTGCTTTTGTTTTACTCGCCTGATGATGATGATGATCGTGTGTTGATCATGACGATCATGACGATTAAAATGATTAAGTGACTTGGAATTGGGTTTTACGTCGTTGAATTTGGAACATCAATCACTGGTTCGTCGTGGCGTGGGGAGGGAAATTTGTCATTTGTAAATTTTTGAATTTTTTTTTTTTTGGAAAGAGAGTCAACTGCTTTGTTTTAGAGGGCTTTTCGTGGGACGTTGGCTTCGGTGAGGCGCGCGCTAATCAATCACGGCGCGTGACACATGAAATGAATGATTGTTTGTTAGCCTGGCTTGAACGGGGCAGAGTTTGACCAGTCCACTGGGGATGTTAAATATTTTGACAGGCATGGCATTAATCATGACGACGAGGTGGTGTGCCAGTGGGTTGAGGGTTTTGGAAAAATTGATTTGGCATTGCGTGCAGCTTGTAATCATAATTTTTTTTTTTTTGAGGTGACTTGGGGCATGACGCAGACTCTGACAGGGTTGAGTTAGTGAAAATGGGTTTCAATTGGATGGAGGGAGGAGAAGGAGGAGTGATTGATGTGCCGAAAAAGCAGCTGACGGGGGATTTTCAATGAGGGTTTGTGGCGGTGCTCAAAACAGAAGTCGTTAGCTTGTTTAGAGTCAGTAACTTGACAGCTCTAGTCGACAGACTCTAATTTAAATGTGCTGATTTGTTGGAGACCCAAAATGAAGCTTTGTTTTTAGATCTGGGGAAGAGACTGAAGTCGGGAAGAGAGTTTGAGAACGGGAGAAAAAATTGAGATCTGGTGAAGAGATTGAGATCGAGATCTTGCTGTTTTTTCGATGTGCTTAGTACGAAGTCTAATTTAGATTTCATATCTACCTTGTAATTTTTGTCACTATGTTATATGTCCTATATGCTTCTAAAAGATACAAATATCGTGTAGCATTGTATGTATGTATTGTGCGGCGTAACAGCCCGTTGAGAGCCAGAGCCTAGCTTTTTCGCGCCTCCACTGTGTTGTGCGGCGTTATAATTTTGTCACATGTGGAGGGGACCTACTGTTTAATGCCGGTTCCGAACGGCGAATTGCGAAAGCTTTTCATGACAGAAGTACTCCAGGAAGGTTGTCAGTCGTTCGCTGGAGGTGGGGCCGTGAAAAATGTTTGTGGTGTTTTTTTTTTCCCCGAGCTGGATTCGAACCCGGGTACTCTCGCTCAACAGTCCGACGCACTAATCGATCGAGCCAACGGCGCCCGTGTAGCATTATTGTAAAGAATATACTTAATAAATTGAAATTGTATTGAAAAAGTCTGACTTTCGGAAAACAGAGCATCGTCGCATGTTTTTAAGACTTGGGGCTTGTTGATCGCCAATCTAATAGAAAAGATATCGTTAAAACCTTCACTTCGTTTTAAAAAGTGGTCTCTTCTTTGAAACGAACGGTCTGAACCTAAAAATTTGCACGAAAAACTGTCAGAAGATGGCTGAAGTTTCTAAAACTGAAACAAAAAACAAGAAAACAAAGATGGCGAAGCTTTTAGCCCAATTTTGTAAGACAAAAAAATCGCTGTCGGTTCTTTCACCAGGCACAAGAAGCGGCAGGACTTATTTCCAAGATAGAAAAATATGATCAACGTGGATATAAGCAAATATTTTTTGTAACGTGAACACATCGAGTTCCTAAATGTTGAGTAATACATAAGAAGGACACGAAACCAAACGTTTCACTCTGTGAAGTGACTTTTGGTTACACACAGATGTCAAAAAAGCTCTAGACAAATGTAGCAGGCAATTTGGATATTGGATATTGCAATTTCTTTTCTTTTTTCTTTTTTGGGAAACACTATGTATTGTGATTTGAAGATTTTAGATAGAAAAATAAGAGATGTTTGGACTCTTCAGGTTCGATTTGCAATGAAAATAAACTCGGCTTGGTAAATTGAAGGTATTAATTTACTAATTTCTTACTAGCTTAAACCGAGCATGTCAAATACCACGCTTAAGCAGCTGTTTGAAGTCCAAAAATTGATCTCAAGGTACCCAAAGCATTTGCCAAGATGTCACTGGTCAATGTTTGTATCTTATTTGTTCACCAATAAAACTAAATAAAATTGAAAGGAATATCTGAAGGAAAAAAAATGTATGTCACGATATCCATCTGGAGTTTAAACACGGTTTATCCTCAGCAAGAAGCAATGTGTGCGCGGAGTCTCTTTGAATTTTAAGAAATTCGACATCTTTTGCTCGTCGTTGGCGTGAAAATTGACACAGATGGACGCGGTCTAGTTTTCAACCCTTAAAGTTGTCAGTTTTGAGAGACAGCTTCTTCAAAGTCTAGCCTAGCCTTTAGGATTGGATTAGGAAACTATAGCAATCCTTGAATTTGCACAATTTAAGTTATTTTGATTGTAGCACATTGGCTCAACGCCTAGAGTTTTAAGGTTAAGGTGAACAGTCGATGATCAAACAGATTTGTGCACCAAGACGCTTCTAGAAAATTTCGACGGCAGTTTTTATTTCATAAACACTTGGCACGCTTTTTTAAACAAAGCAATCAATAACATGTTGCACTCTAAACGACAAATTTTCGTAAGTGAAATTTGAAGCAAAAATGCTTAATGCAGTTCGATAGTTTATTCGATTGCGTGTCTTTTTGCTTCATTGGTTTTTTAAAATAAAGCATTCCAGTTAGAAGTAATAGAGAAAAAAAAAGTTATCGTAAGCGACATTTAATTTTGTTCAGCTCAGACAAAAACACAAAAATATGCCTCTCCCCTGTGAAGTTTTCATTATGTCGCTTACGATTATTTGGCGGTTAGGGTGCGATGTGTCTTAAGATGCGATGAAATTATTTGGAAACTGTATAAAAGTGCATTAAGATACCTGAAATTGAATGCTTATAGCAATACGTAACTGTTTATAACGGAATGTGACTGTTAAGTTTTTTCTAGAAGTGAATCGTAAAGAAAGCATGCCCGACGAGTGGAACATTAGTATCGTTTGCCCGATCCACAAGAAAGGAGACCCTTTCGATTGCGCCAACTATCGAGGGATCAGTCTTCTTAGCATCGCCTAAAAGATCTTTTCTGCCGTTTTGTGTGAACGTCTGAAACCGTTTGTCACCCATCTGATAGGTGTTTATCAGTGGTGATTTTAGACCAGGGACGTCCACAGTAGTCCAAATTTTTTACACTTCGGCAGATCCTGGAGAAGAGCCAAGAGATGCAAATCGACACCAACCACTTATTTGCCGATTTTAAAGCACAGCGTCATATGCACAGCGTGCATAGAGACGAGCTATACAGCGCCATGTCTAGTTCTGACATTCCTACAAAACTCGTAAGATTACGATGGAGAACTCTCGCAGCTCCATCAAGGTCGGTAACGAACTCACCCAGACCTTCAATGTCAAAAAAGGCAAGGCGACGCGCTGTCATGTGACTTTTTCAATATTGGACTTGAGAAGATCGTGAGGAATTCACAGGCCAATACTAGAGGCACGATCTTCCAAAAGTCAGTGCAATTGCTAACATACGCTGATGACACTGACGTGATTGGATGAACAGAGCGAGCCGTCAATGAGGCGTTTGAAGACATTGAGAGAGAGGCGGCCAGAATGGGTTTTTCAGTAAATGAGGGCAAAACAAAGTACATGCTGTCTTCACGAAAGGACGCACAATATCGACGACTTGGACAGAGCGTCACAATAGGCAGCAAAAACTTTGAGGTGGTCAAGAACTTCGTCTACCTCGGCTCCGTGGTAACAAGTACGAATGTCACCAGTATGTATTGGGCGGCGTAACAGCCCTTGAGAGCCAGAGCCTAGCTTTTTCGCGCCTCCACTGTGTTGTGCGCGTTATAATTTTGTCACATGTGGACACGAATGTCACCAGTACCGAGATCAAACGAAGAATAACTCTTGCCAATCGCTGTTTCTTTGGGCTCAAGAGGCAATTGAGCAATAGAGTCCTCTCTCGAAAAACCAGGATGGCTTTATATAACACCCTGGTCATCCCAGTCCTGCTCTATGGCGCGGAGACATGGACTTTGTCAAAAGCGGATGAAGAAACCCTTGGCCTTTTTAAAAGAAAAGTTCTGTGTACGACCTTTGGTCCTGTTTGCATTAATGGTTACTGGAGGATCACGAACTGTACGTCTGGCCAGGCGTCTACGGATCCAACGCCTACGGTGGTTAGGCCATGACAGCACAGCTCCGGCCCTATGGGACAACGCCGCAGAGGACGCCCGCGTCTAAGGTGGCGTACACCGGTAGAGAAGGACCTGAACCAACTCGGTGTGCATCACTGGAAGTAGCTGGCACGGGATCGTGCTGGTTGGAGGAGGTTGCTAAAGAAGGCCCAGGTCCACCCCGGACTGTAGCGCCGCACAAAGAAGAAGAAGAAGAATTGTAAAGAATATTTGCGAGTCCAGACTAAGTCCTAACCTAGAATCAACTCAGCCAAGCTTGCTTCCCAACATTTGTTTGAGGCTTTCTACATATACAAAAGAATCAAGAAACTGATGTAAAATTGATTCTCAAAAAGTGAAAAGTTCCCAATAGAACCACTTTCACCTCAAAAGAATGGTTTCATCCCATCTAAGCTGGGCTTAGAGCCTCCTAACACCCCAACAATGAGCACCAATTACACCATAGACCACACCAAATTGTAATCCAATCAAACCGCGCAAAGCTCCACCACAAAATTCGCTTAAATTTCTTCTCCCAATTGACTCCGCACTTCTCCAGTTGCCAAGATGAACCATAAACTGTGAAGAAGACGACCGAGAGAACTAATTCAAAATCCATTATCCCATCAATTGAACGACTACAACCGAATAAAATGTCTGATCAGATTACATTCCGAACACAAAACGGCTAATTGGCCAACAATCGAAAGTTGTCTCCAAATTGGACACGGGCATACGCACGGACACCAACCAACCACTCGACAGTTGAGCCAAATTAACTGCGAGGAATTCCATTTCCGGCGATCGAAACCCGCCACGATGTGTAGCGTGGTGCTTATGACAAGAATTCGATTTCGAAAAAGTGTGTCACTTTTCTTAAATTGCAATCGATTTCCTTTTTGTTTTTTTTTTTTTGCTGAATACATCCGAAAGAAACACGCAAATTTACTTTCATTGAAGGCCGCCGGGAGTGGTGACGGCTACGCGGCTTAGAGGCATCTTTGGAGAATGTTCAAAGTTGATTAGAAAATGACGCGGTGGCGCCAGTCAGATGTGGACCGTAAAGACTTCATTCGCAATTTCGCCATGAGGATGCTGCGATGGAGAAATCACCATGATCACTTCACCACCACTGACAGATGTGTGTCAATTTTGACAGAAGCACCATCTGTCAGCGATTTGTCAAAAGTGTGATGCAATTAATTTGCCTCGCTGAGTTGAGTAATTAAAACGCAAAAAAAAAAAACAAAAACCAAAAAGACAAACTTTCTCTCTCTCTTTCTTTTTATGATTTCCCCGATTTAAATTTCTATTTGACAGCCGAGTCGCTTCGGGCGCTGTGTGTGTGTGTGTGTGTGTATTTGAGGTGGAATCCGATTTGAGAATCTTTTGTGTGGTTGCAGCAGCAGCAAATGGATTTTGGCATTTTCAAAATGAAATTAACTCTCCGCGGGCACAGCGTGAATTTGTAATTGTATTTCAATTAAGAGTGACATTGTTTCGAGTTTGGATGTTTGTGGGACGAAATTAAGCGTGCCAATGTCTCTTAATTACACATGATGACAGGCGGGTAGGGTGCGATTGAGTTGTTTTTAGTTGGTGATGGATTGCGTTTGAAAGGTGGTGACGTAAGGTGGTTTTTTTATTTTTTATTTTTAGTGTCATGACCGAAAAAAGAAAAGTGATATTGGGCGGTGATAGCCGTACACGGTTTTGGGGCTCCTCGTGGTTGTGAATGTTGAGTGGGAGAGTGCTGGGTGTTGCGTTGCAGATGCGGCTGCTTCAAAGGGTGACGTTTAAGGGCCGGGTAAACGGAGACTTTTTGGGGTTTGATGTGACGAAATTTTTGTGACTTGCTGATGAATTTTAAGAACCTAAGAGGTAGTGTGGGCTGTTTCTAATTTGGAGTAAGATGGGTCTCAAAAGCTGAATACTCTGATCGAATTTTTAAAGGCTGGTAGTTTTTTTTATTTGTCTACAAAATAAACGCGAAAAGTTAGAGTATGGCCCGCGATGGGCTGTGTTGCCACCCCATAAAATAACGTTAATGACGTTAATTCAAGAGCTGTTAATAAATGGATTGCATTTCGTATTTGTAAAAAAAAAATATTTGCAAGAGATTTTCGAATCAAAGCGGATACATTCAGCTAAGCCCCTAAGAGGGAACCCTTAGAAAAGTATGTGCACCTGGAGCTTTTGAAACTGAATTTTTTAAAAAGGAGCTTCAAACCGACTCTTGACTTAAAAGAGAGAGAAGAGTCTTGTGCAGTTGCTGGACTTCATAAACACGCTTCAACTCTCTGAATATTCAAAATGGCGTTCACAAAGATCGTATAGGGAACAAAAGATTACTTTTGGTTAAGAAATTTAATCTTCGAACGATACTTGGAGAAATTGTATTCACGATCCTTCAGTTAGGTTAGGTTAGAGTGTCACACTTAGGCCAGAATAGGTCCACTGTGATATTCATGATCCTTAAAAAGTGATATCCCTGAGACATTTCAATCATATTAAGGCTGTTTAGGAGGGGAGATGGGAATAAACAATAACCAGGGAACCCCATTTCCCTCCATGCAAGAGGTTGGCTCTACTTGCTGAAGCCATAACGGCAGCAAACTCCAGATGGAATTCATTCCTGCCATATCTTTAGGCTAGTGTGGCCTGAACTGGATAGGGGTAGGACAGAACAGCTGCTCTCGGTAAGCAGGGCTAGCAGGACTAGTAGGCGTTTTAACTGGCCACTGACTCTTTGGTAATCACGCCAGAAGAATGGACGTCCCCTGCAATGATTTCTGCAGAAGCTGCAGGGATGAGGAGGAAGAGGAGACGACACTCCATGTTCTAGGAACATGCCCAGCACTCGCACGCACGAGGAAGCGCACTCTAGGTGCATACTTCTTTAGGGAGCTAAGCGAACTCGCTAGCATGGATGTAAGGCGCATCAGCGGCTTCATAAACAGATCCAACTGGGTATAGCCCGGGGGATACAAGACTACCAACATTGGCATCAAACAGGTAGTATGACATGCTTGCTAATATTTTTGGTTTGGTATATTTGCAGGAACTCTTTAGGCAGCGAGTCCGTGCATTGGAAACAATCCGGAGGCGTGACAACACAATGGGCCAACAAATGGCCTATGTGAACCTGCGTTTCAGCACAGGCAGTCACTAATACCTAAGACCTAAGACCTAAGGCTGTTTAAGATTGAATAAATGAACGGGAAAGAGAAAAATTTCTGAGAGTAGTGCAAGGTAACATTTCTATTTGTTAAGACATATAAAGTTCATAGGCTTAGACTTGTGATTAGTGTTTTTTAAGTTGCCAAATAATGGCTAGTTTTAGAAACGAAACTCAACCTTAGAGCCTGGGATCGTTGGCTTTATTTGATGCATGAGGACATCAAAGTTTTTTAAAATTTTATCTTTCATTTCGCCTTAGAAGGAGAGGTCAGGACATTACAAAAATTTTTCAATATTTGGGAGAGACGGGCTTAGAAACCTAAGAATAGTCTGTGGAATGGAGAGTAAGAAGCCTGGTTTCAATTTAGTACATCAGCTAATCAAATGTTCAAACCTTGTCCTTGAATCAAATGTTCAAAGAAGAAGTTTAACATTAGCACTTAGACTGTGCTACGGATCTTTCAGAAGATGTTGTTCTAAAGACAAATCGAGTTTAGGATCAAAAAGCAGTAAAAAATATCCAAATTAACACTTTTTGTCAGTCATTCAGTATCAGTGAAGGGTTTTTAATTTTTCAAGCTTAAGGAAAAAAAGTAAGGCAAGATTTTCAAAAAAAGGATATGCAGCTTTCAGCAGCCTCAATTTTTAAATCTTAAGCCAGTTTAAATGCATGTCTATAAAAAGTTATCAACTGTTTCTTAGTTAAGCGATTAAGGCTGACTCAGAGATTTTATTTTAAGTAGACGTAGCTCTGCAGCTGTTAAGCAAATGCAGTAGATTGAGGCTGAGATTTGATTTAAAAAGACGCATATTTCGACTTTGGATTCAAAGATTTTCTATTCCAACATATCCTTAGGCGGGAGATATTTTCGATTACTTTTACCATACTCAGTGACTAGAACTTTCGAGGTTTAAGTTGTCTGCAAAGTTTATCTTAGGTATAAACCTGTTTTGAGCAGCAGTTTAAGATCTAGATTAGGTTTTTATTTGAAAGAACGGAGTTTAACTGAATCTGTGTCGCAAATTGCTCACAGGAAATTTGGACAGAGCCACACACATTTTAGCAAAGTCTTTAAATGCAATAAAGGTAACCCGAAGCTGAATAAAATAGATTGAAGCCTCCTGAAGTTAAAACTAGGCCTTAAACTGAATGTGGATGAAGCCGGAAATTGATTTTTTATAGCCACATCAGTACTCAATGTTGATGACAAAGATTACTTAAAAAAAGCCTCGAATTATCATCGTTTCAAATATTGACGCCAACATGGTCTAAGGCCGGTGTTTTTGTAAGGGATGAAATACTCCAAATTATCTTTTAACATGTTCTTGAGTTGTTTCAAAATTATGTCCAAATATTTTTAATTAGTTTTAGCCAACTCAACACTACACTGGCCTGTTTTTACTACAGAAAAAAAAAATATTTTCTCATATTTCTCTAATTCTAATTCTCTAATTCATGGCTAAAAATACCAGAAAAATAATCAAAAAAAGCATTAGTCTGCGTAAATTGGCATGATTATTCCTTTCAAAATATATAAAGTGGATCATTTACTAAGCTTAACAGAGTAAAATTGCGATCCATAGTCTTAGAAGTTTGAATTGAGTTGTTGAGATCTGCTGCACTGCGTAGTGTAGGGTTAAATATATGCTTACATGTGTGTTTTGCTATATGCTAGACTTTAGTTAAAATTTACGTCAAAATTTAATTAAAAACCAGACATCACTTAAAAGGTCTTCTGTGCAACGAGTATAATTGTATCCAAATTTCTCATCCATAACCATGAAAACATCTTCTTCGAGACAACTAAAAAAAAGTCCCGGTGTCTTCCCTCTTTCCCTATCCACTTCAGAACCCCAATCCCAAAACTGAAATCGTTTTACATAATTTTCCATTCTTCTTCATTTGTTTTAAAACACCACCACAAAAAATTAAAAAAATCACCGATCCACTCGTCCATTTATGACACATCCTCACCCCGCCACGCCACATTCCACTTGAACAGCCTCCGCACAAACTCACACACACTCAATCGGTCTTCTTCTTCTGTTTTTTTTTTAATTTGCTTCATAATAAAACTCTGTAACTCAAATAAAAGTGGTATCCACAAGAAACAGAAACAGAAACAACAGAAAACCTCCAAAACCGACCGCATTCCATCGGAAATTCCTCTGCCTCTGTCCAAAGAGAGGGAGAAAAAAATGAATAAAGCGGACGAAGGACAGAGAAAGATGATCTTCTTTCTTGGTTCCAAGCAACCAGAAAATCCCCTTCCTCTCCTAATAACAATAATTTCATTCTAAAGCCATAAAATCATAAAATTATGATTAGAATAGGAGAAGAATTCACCGAGAGGCCTCAGGAGAGACTCCCAACCAACTCCTTCAGTCGACTTCGTGAAGAGGAAAGGCGCAAAAATTACAAAAAAAAAAAACGAAAAAAAAAAGACTTAAAAATGACGTGGACATGAACATGGCAAGAGTAGCAGCAGCAGAAAAAAGAACCAGCAGCAGCACAAGATACATCCATCCATTCCCGTGGAGGAGGCAGGAGGAGCACAAGGCAAGTGCCAGAGCGGATGGAATTCCTTGAGTAATATCGGTACGGCTACCTGAATTACTGAACACGCGTCTTATGTCTTCCAATCTCCTGCATGGCTCCATGACTGGTTTATTTATTTTGTTTTTTTTTCGTTTGGTTGATGTGCCATCGAGGTTCCCTTTTTTTTCGAGTCTCTGTTTGGCTGTGTGTGTGTGTTGGATGGATCGCTCTGCAACAGCAGCAGCCGCATGTACGAGTATCTAAAAAAAAAGACGATTCTTTTTTTCAAAGGCTCGATAAGTTTTTGTGATTCTTCTTTTTTTTTTCGGGGAGTTGTTGTTATTTTTAGGATTCTTATTTTTTGTAGTTGGACGAGGAGGAACCTTTTCTACCACAGTGGGGTGGTGGAGAGGAGAGTTTTGCGGACTGAATGGGTTTCGAGTGAAGATTTTGAACCACTTGATAAGATCGGAATTTGTTGGCGTCAAGTTGAGATGCTCTAGACTTTTTTTGGTTTTATTTCGTTATAAGAGACGTCTTTGGGTAGTTCTTTTTTAATGAATCCTTCAACACTCTTCATTTGTGGAACATGAACTTCAAGAATACGACGCTAGAAATATGTCCAAGCGGCTGTGGTGAGAATTTTTTTTCCGCTGAGTCTTGTTCACAACTCCTTTTAACTTTGAGACCGAATATCGCAGAGCAGTCGAACTTTGTGAATTTGCTTCCACCAATTTAGTGTCCAAACTTTATTAAAGAATTTTAGACACTCCAAGCAACTTAAATCATAAATAGTTCGACGGAAGTTTTGCGTTGTGCACTTTTAATTGAAATAAAATCTTTGGATAAAGTTCTACCGATCAAAACGGCTTTAGATTTCGGTTTTAGACGCATTAGACTATGTTCTCAAAAAATTTCAAAAAAATCGGAGGTGAGTACTATTCCGAACTCCAACGCAATCTTTTAACTCGAAAACAATTTTTAAAAAAGTTCAAAGCATTCATAAAGAATTGTTTTTTTGTTTAGAGCTTAATCTCTTTTATTGTTTTTTTAATTTATTTATTGTATATTTGAATAAAGCTTAATAATAATGATTTTTTGTTTTCGACCTTAAAACTTGTGAAGAAAGCTCTTAGAATCTCGACTGAAAAATTACGTTTTTCCAAGTCATCTTTGAAGTTATCGAGAATCATTTTTTTTTCAATCAGAAAAGAATCGGAAGGATAGTAACAGCCTTAATTCAAGGCTTTTTTGTTCAAATTCAAACTTGCAAATTTGAAGAGCTTAGGGCACTCAATTGAGCATTGATCTGTTGATTCAAAGATGACCACCTTATGATCAAAAAAGAACCGAAATTTTCATTTTAAAATTCCCGCGCTTGTCCAATCAGTAAAATTCTCTCAACGTTCGCAACACTTTTATACATATTCTGTCAAATTTTGACGGATATCGTATGATTAGTTTTTGTTTGACGTCTATACAAATAAGTTGAAAAATTTTCGTGTGGCGATTTTTATAATGGATGAAAATTTAGAACAACGTGCGTGCATCAAATTTTGTGTTGCAAATGGATTTAAGTGTTCCGAAACGTTGAAAATGTTAGAAAAGGCCTTTGGTGAATCGTGTCTAGGAAAAACACAGGCATATGAGTGGTATAAACGGTTCAAAGGTGGTCGGACAAGCTTGGATCATGATGAGATCCCTGGCCGCCCAACAACATCTGTTACTGAAGAAAACATTGAATCGGCGAAGCAAATCGTGTTGCAAAATCGTTCTGCACCGATAAGAGAGATTGCTGTGTTGTTGGGCATCTCTTATGGATCAACCGAACACATTTTAACTGATGTTTTGGGTTTAAAACGCGTTGCTGCTCGGCTGGTGCCAAAAAACCTGAATTTCATTCAAAAACAGCGTCGTGTTGTGTTGTCTTGTGTCTCAGTTTTTGGCCAAAAACTCAACCAATATCATCAACCAAGCACCGTACTCTCCAGATATGGCCCCGTGTGACTTTTTCCTCTTCCCCAGACTCAAATTGCCATTGCGGGGAACGCGTTTTCAGACCATAGAGGCCATAAAAGAGAATTCGCTGCGTGAACTAAAGGCCATACCTTCGGCGGCCTATAAAACTTGTATGGAAAATTGGATCAAGCGTTGGCATGCATGTATTGCCGCAAGAGGAGAATTCTTTGAAGGTGATAATAAAGAAAATTATTAAAAATTGAAATTTTGCGTTTTTTAATAAAATTCCGGTTCTTTTTTGATCATAAGGTACGTCTTGGTCAATTTTAAGTCGTTAATTTATCAAAGTAAAAAAAAATCGTTTGAGGCCTCTTCATTCAACTTAGGAATTAAAATGAAGGAATGGCTTGAGGCATTCTACACAGAATTGCTTTTTTGGTATCAGGTCGTGGCTGGAGGAACAGGCACATATCTTTTGCGGTTTTTAATAAAATTTCTCTAAAGATTTTCATTAGTTGAAACACGCCGATCTACGGCTGAAGTTTGGGCCGTAGAAGGTTTCCAGTTTTTTGTTTATTGATTATGTGATTCGTGTTTTACTTAACAAAATAAAAAACTCTTCGTCTTCTCAATTGCAAAAAGAAGCCACAAGCCCACACACCATGAAGGCGAGAGCCTCAGCTGAGTTTTTTGACTGAGCACAGGCTACGTGACCGTGAGAAGTTAATAATTTTGATCTGAAAAAGACTTCTGACAATGGCGCTGGCTTTTCTAGGACCTGATCTCTAAAGGTAAATGAAAAATTTTCGCATAATTTAACCCTACACTGCACAGTGTAGCAGATCTGATACAATGATGAGCTTGGGGTGAAGGCCAAGTTATCGGTGTTCAATATTTGTTCCAACTCTCAGGTATGGTCATGAAATTTGGGTAATGACCGAAAGAATAAGATCGCGAATACAAGCTACCGAGATGAGATTTCTGCGTGCTGTTGTAGGAGTTACTCGCCGAGATAGGGTGAGAAACACGACAGTACGGGGAGAGCTAAACGTTGAGCAGCTTCTTCTCCGAACGGAAAGATCCATACTTCGATGGTTTGGCCACGTGACACGAATGTCCCCTGCAGTACGACTTCCGAGGCGTGCCTTGAATGCAACTCCGTCAGGTAGGCGACCGCTCTAGGATGAGATGGTTGGATCAAGTCCAAAAGCTCGCCTGGTTACGCTTGGGCATACCCGTCGAGGAGTTAGAGTCGGCGGCGGAGGATCGGGTTACCTGGAGATCTCTTTTGCGTGCACTGCCTTCGCAACTCCTTTAGTGGAACATGCGGGCTAAGAAAATGATGATGATGAATGATGATGGATCACAATTTTGCTCTGTTAAATTTTATAGATACACGCGAAGAAGCTAAGCTCTGACCCTGTATGGGCTGTTACGCCGACTATTTGTTGATTTTATTTCTTAAATTTTATGGAGAATCTGCTTTATATATTTTAAAGGGAATAATCATGCCAAATTATGTAGACTAATGGCTTTTTATTGTAATTCTAGTATTTTCAACCATAAATCATATCAGAAAATATTTACTTTTAGTAAAAAAAAAAAAGTCGCACAGTGTGGGGTTCGATTGAAGCTTTAATTTTGGAAAAAAAAAAGGAATCTCTTTCTTCTTTTCTAGCGTGTCTTAAAGTCAGAAATCATTTATTTGAGAAGTTCTGCAGATGTTGAAGGTACATAGAATAAAAGTCTAAACGGACTACAGGCTAATGACTAGAAGCTCTCGAGGAGTTTCGGGTAAACTGGGCGTCACAAATCTCATACCGAACGGTTGGACACATCCCAGAGTTGTGGTATTAATGCGAATTGCTCCTTTGAGCGCGATGGAGAGTACAGGTAGTAAAGAAAGAAACTTCAATCTTCGAGTATTTCAAAATAGTTGGCGTAACAGCCCATACAGGGACAGAGTCTAGCTTCTTCGAGCCTCCACTGTGTTGTGAGCGATATATTTTGACACATGTGAAGGAGACCTACTGTTTAAAGCCGGTTCCGAACTGCGAATTGCGAAAGCTTTCTACGACAGAAGTACTCCAGGAGGATTGTCAATCGTTCCTTGGAGGTGGGGCCGTGAAAAATGTTTGTGGTGTTCTGTCCCCGAGCCGGATTCGAACCCAGGTACCCTCGCTTAACAGTCCGACGCACTAACGATTAAGCCACGGCGCCCACCCAGTATTTCAAAATAGGGTTTTAAAATTTGGAGGTAGAGCCAGTGGTGGAAATTTACAACTTTCCTTTACGGCAGGAAGTTTGGTTACGTTTTAGTTGTGGAAGGAGGATCAAATGGAGATCAAAGTTGAGTGTTCTGTTAATCGATCAGTCTACAATTTGAATCTCTTGATTTAAGAACTTCTTTGATTTTTCTCGTGTTGAGATAATTTGTTTTTCGGAAATCTAAGCGATACTGAAGCTAGCAATGAACTACTCGTATTATTGTGAATTGTCTGCATGCAAAAAAATCGTACGCAAAAATGAGATCTAAGGAAAACGTGGTCTCATTCTGAAGAGTTCCTGAAAAATGTTCCTCCTTTTGGAGATTTCTATGACATTTTGGAAGGCGATTATGGCAGTTAAGCAATTTTAAAGAAAAATCAATCAAATTGAACAAAAAATTATAAAAAAAAACAACGGCAATACATACAATCAAGTAGTATAGCAGTTTTGAAAGCCAGAATCTTCTTCTTTATTCACACACTCAAGTTAAATTACTCATGTCCAGAGTTTCTGAAAGATTCGCATGCAAGCTGAATTTCTGGATTCTGGAATTTCTGGAGTCCCTGAAAAAAGTTCCTCCTTTTGGAGATTTCTATGACATTTTGGAAGGCGATTATGGCAGTTCTAGTATTTGACCAAAGTATAGAAATTAAATTACCAAACAATTTGAGTCTTTCAGATAACTTCAAGGATCGTTATTGAACCAGACAATGTTTGATGAAGTACTTCTTATCAAGCACTTCTTCTGACATTTTGAACATTTCGTATACTTAAGTCAAAGCTAGGACCATTGATATGCGATCTAGTTTTTGAGGTTTGATAAAAGAAAATCTGGCTTAGACTTAGAAGGTGTAAGCAAACCTGTTTAAAACTGAATCTGGCAACTGACTTGGAAAATGGATGATGTACTTGCCGCATATGGATGAATGACGTTAAAGGCGTTTTGTTTCATTTTGTGTCTTTCAATCTTAGAGGAAATTTCAGTCTTTATCTTTTGGGCCGTCGAATTCGAAACCCTTTCCACCCTCTCACCGACCTCACTGTTCAGACCTGAATCAAAGGCAACCAAAAACCAACACAAAAAAACTCTCCACCAACATGTCATGTATCTAGATTTGCTTTGTTGGTTCGGTTAGTTTGGATTTTTGTTTTTCATTTCAGGAAAAATCGCATTTTTCACAACGAACGTTTTTCTTCAGCATTTTTATGCACAGGCACACACACACGCTGGGACGGGTGGACGGACTCCTCACCATCGATCCAGCAGCAGCAGCCAGCAACCCATCATTGCACTCCAGGTGATACTCCACAGGTATAAGACGAGCCTCGTCGTCGTATGCACACCACTCTCTCTTGCTGCACGCGCTAAAAATGTTTTTTTTTTTTGATTTTTTGTTCTTCTGTCTTTCAGTTTTGGAGCCGTGAAGATTGGAGCAATAACAACAACAGCAACAGCAACTCCAACAAAGAATCTCGTCTTGCAATTGGAGAACGGAGGACGGAGGGACCCTGCAGACACACCAAAGGATCTCTGCTGCCAGATTAGGGTACGTTCCTCGACGTCGTCGTCGTCGACGGTTGAGGTTGTCGTACCTTTTTCTCTTTCCCGGCCGTCTCTTCTCCGGCACATACCTTTAATTTATTTCACTTCATCGTTGTCGTTTTTTGATTCTTCTCCACTTCTCCTCTGTGTTTCTGCGATTTTTTTTTTTTGGATTCTATTCTTTTTGGTTTTCTGAAGCACTCTTCTCGCTCTGTGAAACTTTTTTTTTTTTGTGTGCTCACCGTGAGCTGGTGCCGAGGTGAGGTTAGGTTACGGTGAGTTGAAGTTGGAGTGCCTCGTTTTTTTTTTTTTGCGCTTGCGCGCGCGCGCGCCCACATTGTGTGCTGCTCCTCTGAGATCATTCTTATTCTGGATGAGGGTAAAATAAAGAAAAAAAAAAAAAATGAAGAAAAATTCCAAATGTATCTTGTGGATTTCTCGCACACACACTCGACTATGTGCACATGGTCAATTTAATGAATGGATTCGAATGAAATAAACGAGTGTGCTGGATCAATGGGAATATAAATTGGAATTCCACAGCCTCACCTCCTCCTTCGGCGGGAAGAGAAAGTCCACGTTCACGAGGAGTTCTTCCACATTCTTACGCAGTTTCTCTCTCTCTCTCTCTCTCTCTTTCTCGTTGTATGTCAGTTTTATGAGACGGGTTAGGGGCAGAGAATTTTCTAGAATTTAGCACTCGCGCGCGTTAAGTGTGTGCCTTAATCTGCTTATCAGCTTTAGTCGGGACTTAATATTGAATTTGAATACAAGGGGAAGAGACTCGACTCGAATCACGAGTGTGTGGAATTCCAGAGACGACAACGACAACGACGACGCCAGTGGAACCAACCGGCTTAACGGCTGCTGGAATTATGAGTTACATTCGATTCAATTTTTTATTCAACTTTATAGGTGGGATTATGTGGACTTGGAATTGGACTCGGGGATTTAATGTGGATTCTCTTGGGATGGGAGTTTCGGAAGATTGAAATTCTTGACTTAATTTTTTTGGTCATAATGAGTTTTAGTAGGTGATTTGAAGTGGAGTAGTTTTCAAAGCCTTGATGAGCACTTAACAGAGTGCCACTTTAAAGTTGCCTTGATCATCGAGCATTTACCATCAACAATTGTGCGATGGAGAGTACGGGTAGTAAGGAAAGAAACTTCAATCTTCGAGTATTTCAAAATATGGTTTTCAAAACTGATGGCAAATTTGGAGGTGGAGCCAGTGGCGGAAGTTTACAACCAACTTTCCTTTACCTCAGGGAGTTTGGCGGCATTTTAGTCGTGAATGGGGATGAAATGGAGACCAAAGTTGAGTATGAAATGGAGACCAAAGTTGAGTTAACCGATCAGTATACAATTTGAGTCTGACTTGAAACAAGAACTTCATTAGTTGATTTTATTTCCGACACACTAACGACTAAGCCACGGCGCCTACATGGATCACAGTCTTTTCTTTCTTTTTGTAGCTCAACGACAAATCGTGCTTTTGAGCTTGAACTAAAATACCCAATTCATCGGCACTAAAGGTCTTACATTTGCGTCTTCGATGAGCTTTTCTATTCGTGAACCAGTAAGATCGGCTTCGAACAAATTGGATTGTGAACAGACGTTAGTGCGTTGCTTTTAGTGAACTTAATGGGGCCGAACCAACGAAATTGACAAATCTTTGGTCTCTGTAAATAGTTTGCAACTCTTAGGCCCAATACACATGGAGCAACTAATAGAAAACTTAACCGATTTGGAAAAGGACACCGTGAGTGAGGAGGGGGACACCTTTCCCTCAATCTGTAACACAAGGGTTTCACAAGGACCTAAGTGAGGCAGGAACAAACCGCCAACCTAACCTAAGGTTACGAACTTGACTCCACACACGAGGATATTCATCATCAATCAAAATCTCTAGTTCTCGGTCAAAACCTACTAAAATCAGTTGTCAAAATCTGATCATTTTCATTTTTTCATTTTTTTTAAGTACTTCCGCAAAATGATACGGAAATCTTACAAAAAGTGCTCTTTAAAAAAAGGAAAAAAAAATGGCGACAACTTTAGATTCAGAGAGCTCAGAGATTCAGGAATTTTTAAGTTTATTAACAGTCTTAGCTGTCCATGGAAAATCCTGGCATTTTCGCCAGTCAGAGATTTTGAATCATGTTTCCTTAGGCGCTGAATTTCTAGGTTAGTTCTGAGTTAAGCTGGTTGTGGTTGAAAAGGCGAAAAAACTGTTCCAAAGATGGCCACATTATTTTTCATCATGATCTCTACAGTTTTAAACTTAAAAAAATGGGGTGAACTTATACTAAATTCCAAACAAAGAAGAGCATAAGTAATCTGGAATGGTATGGAAAATCAACGAGCTGTCTTTTCCACAGTAGGATCTCTTCTAGTCGAAACCAAAAATTCACAATCTTAAGCTTAGAAAATTCACACAAGATTTTTCGTCCAACAAAAGGTCGTTTTTAAGTAGAAAAACTGTGGACACGATAGCTCACCCCTGTGCCCGGAATGCCCAGATGAAGAGGAGGACGCAGAACATGCTGTATTCCATTGCGTACAATTCAGAGCTCGAGGGTCAACATGCCAAGCCCGGAAAATCTAGATAGCCAAATGACTAGATCGGACGGCGAGTGGATGGAGATCAGCTCTTTCATCGTAATGGTACAGACCGCTCTAAGAAGAACAGAAGCCCTAAGAAGAACCCAAGAGGCTGTAAATCGAGCTTAATAGCTAACCAACCCCGCGAAGTAATACCAAACGGCAGTCCCGCGGGGAGAGTGGTTGATGAATGCAGGGGTGTGGTTTAGTACGTAGGCGCGAGGAAATAGGAGAATAATATCCCGCGAATCGTGCATGCTGGTAACACGGGTTGCTAGTATCTTACGAAGATTACACATCCATTGGCGCAAACCATAAAAAAAAGTAGGAAATCTGTCGTTCTAAAGAAAATCATTAAGAAAAGTGGTTAAGAAAATTCTGCACTTAATAGTCTCTCCGACAAAGAGCTGTTGGCTTCAGTGCCAAATACCACAGTCACAGACCAAAATTGTCGGTCCTCCAAGACATTGCACATGCCAAAAACTGCTATCGACACGAATTTCCAATCGAAATTGCACTGCCCCAGACACCACCAACTCTAATGAGGCACTTAGCAAACCACCAACGTCCGCGCGGAACGCCTCAAAAATACCAAAGTGCCTCCAATTAGTCCCCTCCCCATCTCAAATGAAAGTCCCATTACGCTCGTTGCTCTAATTGTTTACGCCAACTCCGATCAACAAAAATTCACTGACGTCAAAAAAACGAAAAAAAAAACTCGACCAACTACCGAACGTGTTCAGCATTTCACATCCCGCGCAAGATGTTCCCCCAGTTCCGTGAGATAAACGGACAAAACACAAAAAAAAAACAAAAACAAACCGTGCCTGATCTATAACAGTTCATAATTCGCATTCCAATTAACCAGAAACGGTTTCCCAAGGTCTCGCCACCATCGACGCCGCTCTAAATCCACGCCACGCAGACGTGAAACGATGCTTAACGCTCAAATTCACATTCAGCGAATTCTAATGAAAAAATCATCGCGAAACGAATCGAAAGACTTTCTTAAAAAAAAAAAAAAAAAAATGTTTAATTTAATTAGCGCCTTCCAAGCGCGCCACTCGAGACACAACGATAATTAATCACATCCACATCGTTGGGCCAGTGTGCTGAATTTTTGCTGAATTCGCTTGACACTGAATTCACACACACACGAAATTCCCGTTGGGTAATTAAGCGCAGACGCGAATTCGGGTGAAACTCACAGCCGCTGAATTCCAGTCGTCCATCGTACATCGCCCATCGACAGCCATTAGCCCCAATAAAATATGCAGATAATTTCCACTTAGTACATCCGCTCATAACTCGTTGCTGAATGTGGCGCCGCGGTGATTTCAACACGACCCGACGACCAACGACGACGCAACGGGGAAAACGAAAGAGTTAAGCAGCGAACTTGCTCGCTTGCGGACTACTCTAATCCCAATCGTAGGCGCTTGCGTCTGTGTATTTGTGTGAAACTTTCTCCGGTCAGTCGTCGAAGCTAATCATCTGCTAGGTCTCCCCCTGCTCACCTCAGTGATTAATTAAATTACATGGACTACTCACCGATTAGTACCGCTAAACCGAAGAGTTCGGTGTCTAGCATTCCTTGCGTCGCAAAATGGAGGCATGTTTGGGTGTACACTTCTCTGACTCGACTCTTGGCATCGACTAGGAAGTATAGCGTTCTGGGTTGTTGAGTTCCTAATAATCTGGAAAAATGAATTGAAATGGTTAGTTGATTGATGTTGCTGCTGGGTTATATGTTACTCACCTTAGAGCTAAAAATCTGGAGCCCGGTGACAGTTGTTCGGCTGATGACGCGCATACTTCTAGTGGCGCGCTGACGGTACAAAAAGCTCGCATGCTGCATCATTACTAACTGCGAATTGCTGTCGGAAATATTTTCTGCAAAAGAGAAGAAAATGTTTTATTAGTTTTTTTTTTGTAAAGTGGAGTCCTAAAATCAACGTGTTGGAAAGGAATTTGACAGGAGGCATGTCTTCACTCAAACGTCAAAGTTCGGGTTAAATTTTAATTTTACAAAGTCCCGCAATGGCCTTAGAAGAGTACAGCAAGTTAAAAAATGTGAGATTTTCTAATTTTGTACGAAGAACGAAAACAAACCTTTTATAGAACAAAATCTGTGTGATATACAGTGTGGGCCGAATACAAGTTTCTTTTCAAAAGTGCAATAAAATAAACAAAATTGCATTTTTTCTATGTCATATGACCATATTGTTACCCGATGTAGCCCATCCGTTAAACAGTAAGAAAATCCCTCTTACTCAGGACAGAGAAAGCGGGCTGCACCATGCAGTCAAGTGAGTCAGTCGTCAAGACTGAACGGACCTGACTGGAAGGGCGCTTGGGGAGTTCGCTAATGTGCGTTTCCAAGTTAACAATATGAACGAATTCGAGTTCCATTCGTAAATGTCGATAGTAAAGTTTTTCAAATATCTCGAATGGTTTGTGTTTTATTAAAAAAAAAAATAGTCCTTATTGGAAAGCCTTTTATTGTGGCTTTATTGGTAAGAGCAAACATTCCCGTTAACTATGGAACACAACGTCATTTAAGTTGCTGCCTGGGCTGGGTTCGCATCAGCACATTATGTCACTCCAATTTTTCAAGATCTTGATGGTTTTGGGCTGTAGCCAATGGATTACTCGGATCCATATTATCCAGCCTTAAGGGCTTGAATCGTTTGAATCGTTTTCTGAATTGTTGGCATAACATCAGTCTTTCTTGATTCCCCACAAAAAAATGCCCAAAGGGATTGCTTGGATTAAAATTATCCAGCCTTAAGTGCTTAAATTGTTGGCATAACATCAATCTTTCTTGATTCCCCGCAAAAATGCCCAAAGGGATTAAATTCCAGCTTCAATACTAACACAATTTCTTTCAAAGGTATTTTTGATGCGTTTTAACAACACGATTTCTTCTAAAAAAGGCACTCTTGTGGGCTATACAGCAATCACTTTTAACTAAGTTCACTAAATTTTCAATATTTCCCAACGTTGTTCAAACGTAAGGCAAGTTATTTCGTGAAGATGTGATACTGACTTTCTGTCAAGATTACGAGCGGGAAACAGCTGTCACTGCCAAAATATTGGGATGATCCAAAAGCGAGGGATATCCAAACGTTTCAAAGCATTGGGAATGATCCAAAAGCAAGGAAATTGGGTGCCGTATGAATTGAAGCCGAGAGACGTCAAACGTCGATTTTGCATGATGACAATGCTCGGCCACATCGCACTCAACGGGTTAAAAAATACGTGAAAAATGTTGGATGGGAATCGCTACCCTACTCGCCATATAGCCCAGACCTGGCCCCTTCCGACTACCATTTGTTCAGGTCCATGCAGAATGCCCTGGCTGGAATACGCTTCACTTCAGTTGACGGTATCAAAAATGGGCTCGATTCAGTTTTGGCCGCCGTATTTCTTTTGAGACGGAATCCACAAATTGCCAGAACGATGGGAAAAAGTTGTGGCTAGCGATGGGCAATACTTTGAATGACATGTATTTTCATTTTCATATTCAAATAAATGTTTTTTTTTTAACAAAAAAATACGCGTCTTTCAAGTTGTACTCCCAATAGCTTATGACTTCAAAAGAAGCCACTAAACAGCCCACCTTTTATAAAATTTAGCCACTAAACAGGCCACCCTTCATAAAATTTATTCCAATTTTTTTTTCAAGCGAAGGATTATGTGTACATTATTCCAATGGTTTCCAAAATGATTGCAATAAATAATAAATGGCTGCTAGAATCTTTGTAAGATTTCTTATATCGATGAACCAAAGCAGAGCTGTGAGAACCTTTTTTCCCTAAGTTTGCAAACAACATTTTTGTGGGGATGATTGGATTGGAGTTCATATCAACTAATTGCAATAATTTTATATGCATCTAAACTTGGACAGAAAAAAATACTTCCGACATAGTCACGCAAAAACGAACCAAATGAAGAGAATGAAACAGTTTCCAAAAACTAACTTGCATAACAATTGGGGGTGAATCATTCAGCAATATCTGTATGATTAAAATGTGTGGGAGTTATTCAAAAGCAAGATAAATGAATTTCTTGTGAACTGAAACCGCGAAACATTTAATGGAATTCATTTAGCTAATTCGAAAGCAACAATGAAGAGATTTTTACATTGAATTTTGAGAGCTGAGAAGAATTGGATATTTTGCGACATTCCAAAGTAGGAAAATAAATCGAACGATCCAGTCCAATAGCTCTGATTTTGACTCTGGTGGATTCTTTAACCTGGAATTAAAATTCTATTCACTAGACAGGCAGTTCTATCACAACTGATCGGAAAAAGCTAAAAAATTGATTATTTTAGGCCGTGCACTAGGTCCAAACGACCAAAAATTGGACATAGATATGGCAAAGTTATTTTCGACTGCTTAACGATTCTGACGTCCTTCGGAAAATTTGCAAAATCGTTTTAATGGGAAATCCTACGCTTCTCGCTGAATTTACCAGACATTACTACTAACTACCACCTGCCCTTAAAAGTTAATTAGCAAAAGTCGAAACTCATCTGACTCTTTTAAATGGCCGAATGGAAAAAATTGAATTTGAAGATTACAACTCTTAGGCGTTTATCTTTTAACGCTTAGATTTTAAGCTTATTACATCTGAGCCCACCATAAATGTTCAAGTCAATCTCTTTGGATTAGATGGTAATCACATTTAAGACAACTATAAAGGACTTAACCAATCTCTCAATTTATTGTAGCTTTTCATTCTTTGCCGTTCAGAATCGGCAATAAACAGTAGCTCCCCTCCACATGTGTCAAAAATTATAACGCGCACAACACAGTGGAGGCGCAAAAGAAGCTGGCTCTGGCTCTCAATGGGTTGTTACGCCACCGACTGTATATTCATTCTTTGCACGAGTCCTGAAAATCTTTATAAACACATCTCAAGCATCATTTAAGTTTGAAGATTAATTTTTCAGTATTTTTTTTAATCAGCTGCGCAGTTCTTGAGTTTGAAAAAAATTAAAGGGCAGTTTTTCTAGGACCTTTTGGTATTCGAAAAAGAAGTATTTTACCTCATTTTTGTAATTTCAACTTAGGCAGCAATAAACTCTGCCTATAACGAGGGCGTGGATGTCGTCAGTTTAAGGTTGCCTTAGTATGGGTCCAAGGACATATTAACGTTTTCGGTAACGAACAAGGAGCTGCCTTCATAGCTCGTCAGCTATTGAGGTACCCATTCCACCTGGGCTAAAAGCACTGCTTACAACTCACATCTTGAAAATGGTTTTGACCTTAAATGGTCTCAGTTAGCCAACTGTGCAGTGTCTAAGCCAGAGTAGAATATCTCACAAACTAACGACTTTCTAAATAGGACTCGCACAGAAATTACTAAAATTATAGAGATTAGTACAGGTCACTGGCCGATAGGAGATCATGCAGCTAGACTGAGGATCTCTCATACACGTAGTTGTAATAACTCAGTAGAACCAACTTCCTCCACTCCTGTTCAGCGCCTGCCAGGGCAAGGAAACGGACTTTGGACATTCCCCTTCCTGAATTTCTTGGCGAGATATCTCGAATGAATATCAACGACTTAATTTTGTTTCTCAACGCCGCACAATGGTTCTAAATTCCAACTTACACCCAAATTTCAGAGCTGTGGTTTCAAAATGGCGCTTAGTGCTAATTGGGTTCTCTAAGAACCATCACCTTAGGTAGGTTTGTAGGTAGGCGGGCTGACAGAATTAGTTCTGGCACACTTAGGTCCTTGTGGACCCCTTGTGTTACCCATGGGGAGGCTGTAACCCCTTTCCTTATTCGTCGTGATCTAATTCCAGCGATAAGGCCGTCCATCTGGTCATTCTCAGATACGTGAAAAGAACCACCACCTTACACACAAACAAACTCTTCCACTGTGAGCTATTTAACTTATGACGACGCCACCTAAGACCACGTTCAAATTTAAGAATTCGAGTCTAAAGATTTTGACTTTTAGCACTTTCTTCATTTTCTTTTCATCGCCGAAGAATCTACTACCTTTTAGCTGAGCTGATTTAACTGATAGTCTTTGAAACTTAACGTGCTATTAATTCGCTTTCAAATGTTTGTAAGAGTCTACTAATTATAAGAACCAAAAAAAGAACAAAAAAATTTATTGTTTAAAACACCCTGTTGCTTTGGTCACTAATAAACTCACAAGGGTCTTTGAAAATCTAACATACTGTATTTTTCATTTGTAATTTCGCTAGGTTTATCATACAAATTTCGCATGTTCAATGTTAGACACAGTTTTTGTAATAAAACTCCGAAAACATCGTTATTATTGTTCTTTTTGTCATTTTGCCCTCACATGTTACAATTCGTGTACGCTTCGTTTTTGTTGCTGTGCTTTAAGTCGTGGTTTTTTACTCGAGGTCTTTAGCAGTGAGCTGTCTGGTCTTTCGAAAATCTTTACTATACAGTAAAAACAAAGTTTTCGAATAAAGACGGTGAAAAACCACTAACGCCTTCCAAGATCAATTGGCTTGTCTCGGTTGCTGTTTTATTCTACAAAAACTTTAGTTCACCACTTTAAAGGCAACAAAAAAAAATATTCTTTAAATGCCATTCTTGTAACAGTAAACTAAACATACAGAAAATCTTCGTTTATACATCTCAAAACTTCATTCAACTGTCAACAGGAAGCCCTTCTGATGCTCGTTCAAAATCTAAATTTATGTCAAACGTCAAAGCACAGCCGTTCTGTGAGGCTCTCTAGAAACGAATGCTCCATGGGATCTGTCAACAACAAGAACATGAACACGGCGTAATCCCCTCTTAGGTGTGCCACAACAAATTTGGCATTTTTATGTGTCAGTTGTCAACAGTTGATTAAATGGCAATAAAAAAGAAAAAGTTGAAAATTTACGATGCCATCGAAAGTATCATAAAATGTCATCACATCAATGCAATGTCACTTTGCTCGACTAATTAATACCGAAAAAATTACAATTATTTTTTTTCCCCCATTCGTCTGTTGTAACCAAAAAACACACACAAACTGACAGGCGTCACACAAGTCAAAAGCAACATTTTTGACAGTTAGGTGTCAAGTAAATTTAATGTCTTCTTTTTTTTTCTCGCCGTGCTAATGACTCACCCTGCGGAATGCTAAGCATCTCGAATTCAATTAGCATCCAACACGCAACAGCACACCGGCCCTAATAGAAATCTCTCCTGATAAAAACGTTCGTTATAATCAATTGACCATAAACGTTATAATTAATCTCCCAAAAAAAAAAGCGCAGGGGAGACGCTCAATGTCTGTTCCGAAAGAGGCTCCCTCTTGTGAGGGGGGGTTTTTAGTGAAAAGGTATCTTAAACATAAAATCACTTCTTATCGTCGTGCATCACGGCCCCGCAAGCCTAAAAATAGACGAAGAACGGGCGGGGATTTAATTTATTAATTGCTGCGCTCAATTATAACCTCTACACTTAATCTTCTGAAAGCCCCTTTTGAGGCGAGTAGAGAACGACACACAAAGTAAATCGAGTGGAGAAGGAGAACCTTGAATAAATTAATTTTGATCTATCGGATGTTGGAATTCATGGAATTCCACTTAAAGTGTATCTTTGAGTCTCGTCTTTGAGTGATGCGTTACAGCGGCTAGTCGGCGGCGTTGGATGCTGCTGGGGAATTCGAGGCGTCATCGATCAATATTTGGGTCGTTGATAAACGCTCGCTTCACGAGTGAGGAGAGATAAAAATCGAATAGAATGCTAGAGAGACTACTAAATAAACTGAAACTGAAAAACTTAAATTTTATTTCTTTTTTGTGATCAAATGGAGACTTCGGCCGGGACAGGGTGGCTCGGGTTTTTTTTTTTGGGAGACTTAGAAACCTGTCGGGGAGATTAGATTTCGTTTCTCGTGTAAGCTGTTGGATTTTTTTCTTTTCAATCTTAATCGGCTTTTGATGGATAGGAAAAGGCTTGAGGTGAAATAGAATTCGTTGTTCTTTTGGGTTAGAAATTAACCAAAGACGTGGCCACGGTTCCAAATCAGCGTCCACTTTGTCGAGCATGAAAATGGACGTCGTTTGAAATATTCTTTTGATAAGAAGTATACTGAGATTATAGCGACTATTTTAAATCATAAAGCCAACTCTTTTAAGTTGATTTTCTAAGTGGTTCTAATTGATCTCTAAAAGGGCGAAAACTAAGAACCCAAAGGCCATTCTTTGGGTTCCTCGTTTTAGACTTTATCTAATTTCCTAGTTTTAGCCCTCATCTCATGATCTCAACATAACCAGTCCACAGAAAGTCAATTTTTTGGTCAGAAGATCAACACTCAGTCTCAGAAATGAGATTTCAATTTTAGGAAAATTTGAGACTAAAAGCTTGCATCAAGGAACGAGAGAAAGATTGAAGTCACACAGGGACCTAAGGTGTCATTTGTAATAAATAATCTTTGTCCAAAGTGTTGGTGCAGGTGGTCTTTAAGCTAGTAAAAGCGTGTTAAAGAATGCTTAGAATTCTACTGATTGCTGGGAGTTGAAGGTCCTAGCAGCCACGGCTCTATGTATATATTAGTTTGTAATTGATTACCTGTTAATAAATAATAATAATAATAGTACTGATTGCTGAACTAAACTCAATCTCCTTTATCCTCAATCAATTTAAGAATAGACTGGACTTGTAAATGAACTGGAAACCTAGCTGACTAGAAAAAGAGTAAAAACAACGTTTTTTAGTGTCGGCTGACTTAGGTGAAAAGCATTTGTGGACATCTTTTAAAACAAAAAGGATTTTTTTCTTTAGAATTTGTCCTTTACTTACCTCTTTTTCTATTTAAGCACCAAGCAATGTCTGAATGCTCGATGTCCACAAACGCTTTTCTCCTCAATTAGCTGACACTAAAAAACTTTGTTTTTACTCTGAATATGTTTCTGTTGTTTTACACAGAATATTTTTCTGGTGAAGGCGGAACACCAGCTTGGAGTGAAATTGGAAGCTGTAGGTAAAAGATTGAGCCGGCTGGCGAGACATGGTGACGATACCCAGATCCACCTCGGACTGTAGCACCAAAAGAATAAGAAGATATTGTTTGGTATCTCGCGGAAAGCAAGAAGCCGTAAAAACACTGAACAACTTAAGCCGAAGTATCATCTTAAGTCCTTCGCTGTATAGGGTAGTCCAAAGCCAGCTATTTAGATCCAAGTGAGTGTTAGATGTTGGCATAACACCAAAAAAATTTAAGAGTCTTAAGCCGGACAGAAGCAGAGGAAGTGTGTCAGAAATTTTTGTTCTGCCGTGTTATTGCAGCTATGGCAGTGTGTGCGATAAGGGATCCCTAGTCTGGCTGCATGATCCCCTATCGGCCAATGATCCGTACTAATCGCTATAATCTTAGCAATGTCTGTGCGAGTCCTATTAAGACGGTCGTTGGTTCGTGATAAGTTGTACTCTGGCCAAGTCTCCCTAGCCACTGCGCAGTTGGTCAACTGAGACCATCAGAGGTTGGCTATTTCCAAGAAGTGAGTTGAAATTCGTGACTAGCCCTAGTGGAACGTGCACTAGCCCTAGTGGAACGTGTACCTCCAAAGCTGATAAGCTGTGAAGGGTAGCTCCTTGTTTGGCCAGATCATCCGTTTGCTCGTTACCATAGACGTTGGTATGTCCTACGGCAACTTTGAACTTTTCGGCGACGTCGGAAAGCTCGTTACGACATTCCTGCACCAGTTTTGAGGTAGTGGAAGTTGACGACACTGAATTGATAGCAGATTGACTGTCAACAACGATCGCTTAGCTTAACATTGGCGTTGTGTTAGGGTGGGATTTGAATATACGATACGCCTGGAAAATGCTGGCGTGATTTGGAAATCTGTAGGACTTATACATTTAAAGCCGGAGAGACAACAATCATTATCGAAGCAAATATACTGCACACACATTTTTTTAAAACTAGTAATCTATTTATTTCCATTATATCTCGCTCACAACTTGAAGTGTGGAAATCCTTTTTTCGACGTCAATTTTGCGGTTTTTCCTTAATAAATGGAGTAATTCTTAACCGATTTTATGTATTTATGTTCTCTTGCTCTTTCTTTCCTTATATAACAAGATTAAGATAAGATTACCGCGAAAAAATAAAAAAACTTAAAACTTAAAATCAATCGATATTTAGCTCAAAAAGGTTAGTCATCCCCATGTGTGTAAGTCAAGTACACTCAAACCAAGCGTTTCAACGTTTTTCAACATGGGTTTTAAAGGCCCGAAAATAATTGTAGATTAGAAGACTTTGATAGCAAGTTCATTACTTGTTGCTCAGTTTTCACTTGCTTACTCTGTTTATAGTCCAATTATCTTTTACGTATATTGTTACTCCACCCGTTCTTCTAGAGTTTGACAAACACGAATGACTATAATACCCAGATAAACATATTTTTGCATCTTCAAAATCCAGATAAACATATTTCTGCATCTTTAAAATCCGCTGTTTAATGAGTTTCTGATAGAATAATAAAGTCAGGTCTGTTTCTATCCGCTAAAATTAAATTATCTGCTCAAAGTTAGTAGTGAGTCCTTGTATGTTTGCATAGAAATCGTTTACAAAAGTTTGTTGCTAGTATCCCGGCTTGTCTTTCTTAGTTTCGAGTTTTCTTAACTATACTGGGCTAATTCTGTCTAAATTAGAATGATTTTCGTTTTTGACGCCAAAGTTATCGTACTGTCCCCGACTTTTTTTTAGGGTTTCGATCCAAAGGAAAAACGAAACTCTTATGGAATCACTTCAGTGTCTGTCTGTCTGTCGCCTTTTACATATTTGACTGCATCTTTCTAGTTAAGTGATGAAATTTGGAATGAAGGTGTATTTAGGCAACCCAAAAATAAATCACGAACCCTTTTTGGTGTTAGTCGCAGATTAAAGGAAACTTTAGTACTAATACTAACGTCCGAAAATACTTTTATTAACTTTGATGGTCGATATGGGTGTCATTGGAAAGGGGGCGGTGCCTTGATTATCAAAATGTCTGTCTGTCTGTCATTAGGCTTTATTCTTGGTAATTTGCGAACCACTAAGAATTAAGAATTGAAACTTTGCCAAAAGATGTATTTCACTTGTCCAAAGAAAGTTCAGGTAAAAAAATTAAAAAAAAATCATATTAGCAAAAAGCTTAGTACCAATATTAAATTTGAAAAACATATTTCTTTTACTAGTTCCTTGATATGGGTATCGTTGGAAAGAGGATGATAGCTAGATCAAAAAGTTGTACAATGGTAACCCCCTCACTCTTATTGCTAAGAAGTTATTAGCCAACAAATTGCCGAAAACTGACTTGTGTACCGTGTCCCCCACCTTGCTTTCTAGAATATTTGACCAAAAAATCTGAAAAAAATTGGAGTTATGGGGCAACTCATCGCAATAGCCCAAAATTATCCGAAAATCGTGTGTGATTTTTTATTTGTACTAAAATAAATTAATTACTAACTTTTTTTGAAAAAAATTTCACGGCAATATATTAATTGAGGTACCATCGGATAGGTCTTGCAAAATGAAATAGAGTTTTCATTTGGAACTTTTCATTTGATAGTTAAGTTTTCGAGATATTAAGCTTCAAAGTCGAAAAAAAGGCGTCCCCCCCCTGCATTTCCACACCCGTTGGTCTAAAAATCTGAAAAAAAAAATCTGGAATGTAGGTTTTGATGTAATCTTTGTGTTAAAATTGGTTTGAGCACTCTGGGTTTAATAGATTCGAGATATTGGCCAAAAACCAAAAAACAACAACATTCGAATTTGGAAGATCCGAAAACGCCATTTTGTAGATCTCGGCGAAAGAACAATAAAATATGTAAAAAAAAATATTTTCATACAATTTTTCGAGATATTAACGATTTAAATCGAATCAGTTTCCTGCCAAAAACGATGAACTGACGGCAGTCTCGATGTCGCTTGCTGCATTTCAACCCCTAAATGCACCAAAGAAATTTTCACACGGCTGCCGCGATCAGCAAATGGGAAAGGATTTCCTTTTGTTCAGTTTCGTTCGAAATGAAAGAATTTTAGTGAATGAACAGTGAATTGAGTTTAATTTGATTTGACTCTTTTAGTATTCTTAGACTTATATTAAGTCTAAGCTACTAATCTGTTTGCGAACGAAACCCTCGGCGGGTGAGTAAAACTCATACTTGACCGGTTTTTTTTTTTTCATATGAAAATGTGTATCAAAATATTTAAATTTCCTTAAAAAAATATTTTTTGGTCGAAGCCATCGAGATTCCAACTTGAAATTTGGAGTGAAGATGGGTGAAATATTCCAAAATATAAAAAAAATTAGGAAAATTAAAATACCATACAATACCAAAATACGATATTCAAGGATACGTGTCATAAAGGAAATTTTGAACTATCCTTCGTCCCTGCATGGGTCCCCTGTGTGGGTAACTTAAAAGTTCAAGTTTTCCTGAATTCAATAAGACATAATTTACAAAATTCTGATAAGCAGAACCAAAGTTATAATTTTTTGAAATTTAAAAGAAATCTTGAATTTTGACTTTTTACCAACTTTTGAGCCTTCGTTACTCGCAAACTATATCGAGTTGAGCAAAAATTGTGTGTCCCATTACTTGAACCACATCAATAAGTAACTCCACAAATTTTGAGGCAAATCGGAGGGGGGTCGTTCAGAGCTCCCCATATAGGCTGGGCGATTTGTCATGGAATGACCCTTCTGTTACGGGAAGCTTTTTTTTTGAGATCCAAAAATGGGTTCCAATGGTCATTCAAAGTCGCCAAGATGTTTGAGGCAAATTTCATTTAAATTTTTCACACTTTCATCTCAGATAAAAAAGAGAAGAATTCCATTTAAAAAAAATGTTAAAGGCTTTGGCAGTAGATTAAACAAAGGTCTGAAGGCAGAACAAATTTCAAACTTGCACAGACAGGGAGATGAATACGACCTTTCCAAGCAAGGTCTCCCAACAAATGAGGACCCAAAATGAAAACCCAATCAATAAAACAATTTCACAGTAGACCGAGAGTTCACTGTGCCTGATAACGAACCACCCTGTTCCAGTTGCAAGAGAAGCACCAAACAGCAGAAAATACCTGAAAAGCCAAAAAACAAGGTCAGTAAAAGTTGCTGCTTATCCACCTCTCCACCCAAAGCGATTTTTTTTTTTTTTTTTGAAACGACTCAACGGCGGCGACGTCTCGATGGCACCTCGGCCAAAGCTCCGAGCTCAACCAACAGAGAGGCACCCAAAAAGTAGTTAAACTACCGAATTTAAAATTAATTAACGAATGTTAATGAGCCCAGGTGGTGGTGGAGAGACCTAGAGATGGTTGTTCGCCACCGTGAGTCATCAACACACGACGACGAAGGCGACGTTTGCGGTCCACAAAAATTGACAAGTGTCTTGTAATTGAAAACGAAACAAATTACAGAAAACGTATCGCACAGATAGTCAGTCGTTCGTTTGTTTTGTTTTGAGCGACGGCGGCGGTACGACCGACCGACAATGTTTACCGCAAAACCAGCAAACTGCTGAACAGCTGAATACCTCGCAATCAGACTGTGACCGCAGAGCATAAGCTCCGCGAGTGCGCGCCGAGCAGCGTGAGTTAAGTGCATTGGCATGCTTGCGACTTTCTTGTTGTGATTAATGGCCGCGTGTTGGTGTTTCTTTTTTTTTTTTTTTTTTTTTTTTTCAAGAGAGATTTTCATTCGAAAAATGTTCGCTGAGCCAGAGTGGAGCGGGTTTTCATGGAATTTTAACCACGTTGAGGTTGGAGGGAAGCATAACGTCGTCGTTCAGATGGATGGAATTTCGATGACGCGACGTTACAAAAATGCGAATTGACAGATAAATGTCGAGTACTCGTTTGTGTGGTGTGATGGTGGTGTGATTGAAAATGAAAACAAAAAAAAAAAAAAAAAACAAATCTGATGAAATGTTTTATTTCAGAGTTAGAATCGATTTAATTTATGCTTTTTGATTGCTTAGACAAACACTTGGAGGAATTTTAATGGAATTTCATAAGCCACGGTCGATGGTGGGGCGGCGTGAGATTCGCTGAAACTGATTCATGTCATTGGAGTGTGTGTGCTGGTTTTTTGTTGTTGTTGTTGTTGTTGTTGCCAACGTTCGAGGGACCGGAAAGTGAATACATTAAGTGCCTTTTTTTTTTGTGTGATGATATTGATCTCAATCGGTTTGGATTACGTAAAGTGGAAAAGTTGGGAAGAGAGAGAGAGAGAGAGATTTGGCAGCATTTGTTGGTTGGTAACTGACGGTGATGAGGCGAAACGGTGTGGACTTTGATCTTCATTAATTGAAGTGGGTGGAATGGAGGTTTGAGGGGCACTAATGGGAGTTAAATGGCGGAACAATGCTGCCAAGTGGCTTTAAGTAGTGGAGTGGCTAGTGGGTGGGGACTGGGAATGTGGAACCAGATCGAGAGCCGGTAGTTTTCCACGATTTGGTTGGGCTTCAAAATTTTAGTGTTTTGTTGGGTCTACAAAACCTGGACGGAGCTTGAACTGGGAGTTTGTTGAACGTTAATTATTTTTTAGACTTCTAAAGAGTGCTGCTGGACACACAGACGTTTTAGGACGTTCTCGGTTAGAATTTTACCTTACCAAACCGCAAAGTAGGTAGTAGTTTTAAGAAATCCTGGTTAAAGATTATGATTGATTAAAGCAGCCGGCATAACCTTTGTCGTTCGGGGGTCTGATAGAGTTCAAATAGGTTTTTAAACTTTTGAGTAAAAGGAAACTTTTCCAAGGCTAGCGATCAAATAAAAGTTTTGAGACATGAAATCCAGTTTAAATCTTTCAAAAATTCGGTTTAATAAAGGAGATTTATTTAACACAATGAATGCCACGCCATTTACGAACACACTTAGTGCCGGTCACCGGTGACCTTCATGGCATTCAACGTGCAAAAAGTATTAAAAAGAACTCTCAAAGTCTGCTGACAGATGCAAGTTGCTCATCAAAAACGACACATCCATCAACAGTGGGTGCAGAGTTTTCGGATCTTAAAATGAACAGGCAGGCATCTCTTGAGAGACCACTTAGTGTGCCATCGAGACAAATTTGACTTCCAAATACAAAATCTTGGGCTAAAATAATCACAAGTTGGGCAAAAATAAGCGTTCTACGTCTACCGATCTCTAGCACAAAATGTTGGGTTTAAAATGCTCCCGGCCTTCTGAAAACACTTTTGCCTCAAACTACAAAGTCTGGAACCCCACTGAAAGGAGTCTTGTCATTGGAAGCACTTGATACCAACAATTAAACTTCAATGCGTCTTAATGTCAATGTGTCCAAATGTCAGAAAAGCCGCCCGTCAGTCTTCTATCCATTCACTCACTCACCTCGTCCAAAATGTCATAAAACCCTCACCGATATTTTTAGAACCATATCTCCCTCGCACAAATAAAAAAAACACCTCACAAACTCTACGCACGTCGACCACTGGGATTATCTAACTCAACGGCCTCTTAACTGACATTTGATCAGCTATTTTACTCAGAAAATAAAATCCCCCCTCGAACAATGGAAAATCATAGTAAATTCTTCGAAGTCATGTGTTTTCATCGATAACATTTTAAGTTTATCTACAAAATGCTGTGGAATTTTTTTTTTTTCGCTGCGTTTTATTGGAATAGGTCATGATAACTTGGCATCACCCGTAGCTACTGCTACACCGTTAAATCATCAAACAAAAATTTATGCACTCCTACACAGGGTTTTTGTTGGTTTTTTACATAGTTCGTATTTTTTTCTTTATTTTTTTTTTTTTGGGGGAGGAGAGGTGCTGCCACTAATGGCGTGGTATGAGACACGCGCGTGCGCACGCTAGAGCGCGCTATGCTCTGTTTGTGCCCACTCTAGCGGCAGCCGTACACAATTTCATAGCCTCCTAGCTGCGACACGACACACCTTTGTGACCGCATTGTCATTCGTATTGTTGGTAATCAATTAGAGTCGACAGAAAGAAAAAAAAAAAAAAAGCCAACTCACAACAACAAAAATGCGGTTCAGTAGAGCTAACTAGCGCGGCAGCTTAGCGGGCCAAACGCCGAGGCAACGAGTGCTGCCAGGAGAGGGTTTGTTGTTTCTTTTTTCCTTTACACGTGAATTTATTTGCTGTTGGGTGTGTTTTTCGTTTTGTATTAAAAATCTAGTCAGACCGTAAATGATAGCATTCGCTAAAAATAGTTAATGCTCGTTGTTTGAGAGGCAAACAAAAAAAAAAAAAAAAGTGTATAAAAAAAATGCGCAAAGCAAGTTCTTTGCCGATATTGCAAGTGAACTTCGCGCCGTACAGAGACACAGCAAAAGACAGAGAGAGGGAGTGAGGGGGACGCAGTTTATGTCGCACGTAATGGCCAACGATCAAGCGCGGTTGGACTCTGTGGACTTGGACAGCGAGCTGTCAATGAATCATGGGTTAGTTTCTGTTATGGAGCGAAGGAATTTGCTTATTGGTTTCTTTTTTTTTTTTTGTGTAGTTTTTATGGTTAGATGGGTTTTCTGATTCGTTGCAGGACGGGGCGCGGCGAATTCGAGGTGATTGTCTGGCTTGAGATGAGTTCAAGATCATTTTGGAGTAGTGGCGATGATTTGGCAGCATTTGGTACTACGTAATGATCATTTATTAAATATACAAATCGCTTTTAAAATTTCAATAAGTCTGAGTCTAGCGTAACTCTTTTAACTCAGATCATTCGATGACTGAGACGGCTGGAGGTTGGCTGGCAACGATATTAGATTTGGCAGTACTGTTACAACGTTAGGTACGTCTTTTCGAAACCCGGGTTTTTTTTTTCAGTTCTTAAAAATCAATACCAAAAATCACCGATCACCTAAATTGATCGCCATGAATTTTATGTGATTGTTTGACAAGCGCTTGGCAGCACTCTGCGGAAACTCTGTTTTAAGTTTCATGCTCCACTGCTGCTTACGATCAAAAGATTCAATGACTTGTCTAGGCTTAACATCGACTTAACAGAATATATAAGAGGCTCTATTTTGATCCACAAATTCTGTTAGTCACAGTTCCTTTAAGAAGTTTCAAACCCCTCCTTACTTCCTCTTTTACATCTCAGCCGATTGCAAAATTTACGACACCTTAGAAAGAATTTCTTGTGAATTTTAATCCCACTCACAGTCCACATACAGGAAACGAGTCCGACGTGATTCACACCGAATCCGATAGATTATGTCGTTAAATAGCGCCGTTTCTTCGGCTTTATGACGTGTCGTGTAATCGGAGGAGAATCTTTTCTTCGGTCAAACGAACAAACGACAATTGCATGCGAATTCTGTTTTTTTTTTTTTTTTGTTTTTATCCCCGTCATTCGAGACACGGTGTTTTGTTTGTGATCAGAGAACATCAAAAACTTAATGACGATGATATGTCAAATTCCGCTTGACAATGTGAGGTGAATAAATTTGATTGGGGGCAGAATGACAGTGTCATAAAAAAATAAAAGTAAAAGAGAATGAGAAAAGGTTTTAGGATCAATTTGGCAGCATTTATGTGAAGATTGGCACACTTAGGAGGAGACAATGCAAATTTAGTTGAATGGTTTATGGGAAATTCTGATGTTTTAATGGTGAAGAAAAATGCTGGAGGTCTTATGTTAAATAGGAGATCCATTGATGGTTTAGAGGTCAGTTTGGCAGTACCTGGGGGGAAGTTAATCCAAAGTGAGTGGAATTGTGTCTGGGAAATAGTGACGTGTTATTACATGGATGACAGTTACGATGTTGTGGAAAAAGAAGAATGCCAAAGCAGCACTTACTGTGATAAAAAAAAGTATTTTCAGAATAAACGCCTGAAAATTGCGTCAATTTTCACATATTGTGATAGATAAAAATATTCACAGAGTATCAATTTCGAAGTATACCCAGCGCTCAAAAAGAAAAAAACCATCCAATTTTTTCAACGAAAACAATTTTTTTATTTTTTGTGTTTTGTGATATTAAAAGCTTAAATATTGTTAAGATTCTATTAATTTAATTGAAATAATTTGTTTACCTCCTATATTTATATCTATTATATAATTGAATTTTAATTTCCTTTACTTATGTAATCTCTACCTTGATTCCTTTTTATTCTATTACATTGTTGCTTCTATTACATTCATACATTGATCTTGTTCATTCTCCTTTTATCTGTCAATAAATTCGTACATTAACATTTGAATTCTCAAACAGCAAAGACGTGTTTCACTGATTCGTAACAGGTTATGGGCCCAGCACCGTAACCAATAGTACAGTTATACAGTTATACTTAAAAGCGAAAAAAACGGATAAATTATTTCTTTTAAAATGAGCAATTTTTCGGGAAAAATACCATTGTTTAATGGGGAGAACTTCAGCACATGGAAGCATCAAATGGAGGCAATTTTGCACAATAGCAGACTCTTGAATGTGGTGACAGGAGACGAGACTCGGCCGGAGGATGCAGCGAAGCTGGAAGAATGGAAAAACAAGGATTTGGATGCACGATGTGAGATAATTATATCTATGGAACCAGCGCAGGTATCACTGATAAAAGGAATCAGCACATCAAAAGGAGTGTGGGATTTCCTGGAAGAAACGTATAATAGAAAAAGTACGCGGCGAAAAGTAGAGGAGTTTCGTAAGTTAATTAATTTAAAAATGCATGCTCATATAGAAATGGAAACTCATCTGATAAATTTTAATCTAATCGTTGCTCAACTACGAGAGATGAATGCCAAATTGGATGATGACTTGCTGGCTGTTCTTTTGCTGGACAGTTTACCAGAATCATACAAGGAACTTCAAGCTGCTTTCGACGCATCGTTGGAATTCCCCACTATGGAAAATCTACGTGCCCGTTTGCTTGAATTCGCTGATAAGAAACAAGAGAGCAGTGAAGGAAGAGATGACGCGTTAAAAGTAAGGTACAATGCAAGGAAATATGAACAACGACGTCCAGGTATGTCAACCGTTACTTTTAAGTATAACTGTCACCGCTGTGGAAGAAAGGGACATATGAAGAGAGATTGTCGTGTGAATATAGCGAAAGATAAATCACATAGGTCGAATTTGTCAAATGAAGATTTTTTGCATGATAACGGGTTTATGACAAACGAAATTTTAAGAGAGAAGAGTGATGTAATTCAGGCCGTTACTCAAAGTGTTACATCCGTTAAGCATGATTCGGAAAGAGATAGTTGGTACATTGATAGTGGTGCCACGTCACATATGTGTTGTAAGGAGGAATAAAAACTATTTAGGCGCAGTTCATGTAGCAAATGATAAATTTTCCGAAGTTAAAGGCATAGGAACCGTAGCGATAAATGTTAATTTGAATGGTAGCCCAAAAACAGTTGTGTTATATAAAACACTCTTTGTACCTGACCTTCGAAGTAATCTGATTTCAGCAAGTAAAGCTAACGACAACGGATGTGAGGTTAGAATGAAAGGAAAGCATGCAGTAATTTGGAAAAATGGGAAAATTTTGATGAAAGCAGTTAAATCAAATAATCTGTATTTGATTAACTCCTTGGAAAATTCTAAAGCATTGAATGTGGTGCATAAAGAAAATAATCTAGAACTATGGCACAAACGTTATGGCCATCTTAATTTACAATCACTTTTAAAACTCAAAGATCACAAAATGGTACTAGGTTTACCAGCGTTTCATAAGATTTCATTTAATTGCGTTACTTGTATAAAAGGAAAACAAACAAGACTACCCTTTAAAACAAAGAATGAAAAATCGTCAAATGATCTATTGCAGCTTGTCCATACGGATTTATGTGGACCTATGTCCGTTGAGTCTATAGGAAAAAGAATATATTTCGTTACTTTTATTGACGATTGGTCCCGGAAAGTTTTTGTCTATTTTTTAAACAAAAAGAGCGAGTATTTGAAAGCATTTCAAAATTTTAAACTACTAGTAGAAAACCAAACCAATAAAAGAATTAAAGTACTACGTAGTGATAATGCATGCGAATTATTAAGTTCAGATTTTTCAAATTTTTTAACTGATAATGGTATAAAACACCAACTATCTGCCGAATATACACCACAGCAAAATGGTGTCGCGGAGCGTATGAACCGAACCCTGGTTGAAATGACGAGATGTTTTATGATTGAAGGGAATTTATCGAAGTATTTATGGGCCGAACTTATTCACACATCTGCATACATACGTAATCATTGCCCGACAATGCTCAATACAAACAGAACACCCGAACAATTATGGACCGGAAGAGTACCAATCGTAGGACATTTTAGGAGAATTGGTTGTAGAGCATTTGCTTTAAATAAAAATATTTGTAAATCTAAGTTGGATGCCAAAAGTGAAGAGTTTGTTTTAGTTGGCTATTCAGAGGAGTCCAAGTCATATCGCTTATGGAAAAGGGGATCACACAAGATTATTAAAAGCCGAGAAGTTCGTTTCATAGAGGATTTTCCTTTTGAAAAACCCAATGATAGTCTCTATGAATTCTCATTAAGTGATAAAAAGGAGAATGAACAAGATCAATGTATGAATGTAATAGAAGCAACAATGTAATAGAATAAAAAGGAATCAAGGTAGAGATTACATAAGTAAAGGAAATTAAAATTCAATTATATAATAGATATAAATATAGGAGGTAAACAAATTATTTCAATTAAATTAATAGAATCTTAACACTCCTTCTCAATTTTGAAACCTTCTAGCTTCCCCCTATATTTATATCTATTATATAATTGAATTTTAATTTCCTTTACTTATGTAATCTCTACCTTGATTCCTTTTTATTCTATTACATTGTTGCTTCTATTACATTCATACATTGATCTTGTTCATTCTCCTTTTATCTGTCAATAAATTCGTACATTAACATTTGAATTCTCAAACAGCAAAGACGTGTTTCACTGATTCGTAACAAATATGAATTTGTGTTTCCTGAAAAAATAAAGAAAAATCGGATGGTTTTCTTCTTTTTCAGCGTTGGTGACACTGTGTGAATATTTTTGCCCATCACAGTTTGTGAAAATTGACGCAATTAGAACACAAAGACGATGCAATTTTCAGGCGTTTATCCTGAAAAAAATGATGTAAGGTGTCGGTTGTAAATTAAAGAATCTCATACGTCCAACAGAAGAACAATAATGAATGTCAGATTGCCAGCACTTTGCAAAGAAAACTCTGTTCTAGCACTCAATCTGATCATCAGGAACCCACCTGACTCCATTGTCCTCTAAAATCTCCTCACAACACGTGCCTCAAAAGGTTCCACTCACTAAGATTTCAGATCTACTTCCCGAATCATTCACCTGAAAGCATCCATCAATCGGTTGAATGACGATGACAAGATCAACTTCCATCAAGGTCCCAACAGAACCTGACAGCCCCCAAAAAGTGCCGCCCATCGGAACCCACAGCACAAACACACGTGAACTCCACACTCTGTGATCCTAAGTCCAGAAGTCCACAACGCGTATAATTATCGAAATAATTACGTCCGCAGCAGGTTATAACGCACGCAAACTTTGGCATTTTTGTATCTAAAAAAGCACAACATGTCCGTCGAGTTTTTGTTCTTTTGTTTTTTTTCGTTTTTTTTTTTTTTTTCTGATTCGCTCATGGAATTTTATTCTCAGAGGAGGGGCAGAAAATAAAAGCAGAAAAAAAAAAAAAGAAGAAATATAATTAAATTTAATTCCACGGTGCGGTAGATAAAAAGACAGAGATACGTAAGACAATTAAGTGGCTAAGTGATAGATACCGCACTTGTTTGCGAAGATCGTGTGGAATTTTGTTTATTTCTTTTTTCGGGGGTGATCTTCACTCTTTTTTTATTTTTTTGGTACATCGCAAATGATGATGAGGGAAGATACCGGGTGATGCTAATGTGGGTTGAGGAGTCGGTTGCGATATTCAAAGTTTGCTAGCTTTTTTGTTTTACAAAAATTGGGATATGCGAAGAAATAACTGGGAGACATATGGTTTAAGGTGTCCTAAAAGGATTTAACGCGTAAGATTTTGAGGTTTCTCGACGTTTGGATCTAAAGTCCGGTAGTTCAGAGACAAGAATTTCATTGATCTATGGGTTATCCTGAAAGGTTTTATTGAAGCGAAAATAAGAAATGAAAAAATTCTTTATGACAGGATCATCCAAGCCAAGAATCATTTTGCTCCCGACAAATTATGTGTATATTTTTTTCTGTTAACGGAGTTGGCTGGCAAAAAACTAAGTGTATGGTATTCCTCTTCTTTTAACGGAGGTGGCGTAAGAACCTTTTAAGACATGTATACCTCTTCCCTACTTGAATTAATGCTTCATCATCATTGGTGGCATAAAAACCCGCGCCGGAGCCTAGCTTTTTTTTCGCCTCCACAGTATTGTGCAGGTCACAATTTGACACACTTAAAGAGCACCTACTATTTGATACCGGTTTCAAACAGCGAAAAATTTTCCAGGAGACAGAAGTACTCTGCTTCTTGGCCAAACTGACGAATGAAGGTTAAGGCCCTGTGCACACAAGAGTTTTATTTTTTACGCAGTGTGACCGCTTAAGCGTCTTACAATACGTAAAAATCAATTGAGCGCCATCACCCGCTTGTGCACACAAGTTCAATTGATTTGTGAATATTGAAAGACGCTTAAGCTACACCGCTCAGTCACAATAGGCCCACTCGCGGCCGCAGTGGCACAGGTGACACTTTCACACCACCTCCTCCCCTAACTCTAACTCTAAGCTACACCGCTGCGTCAAAAAATGTTTTGTGTACCGGGCTAATGTTCGACTGAAAGGGAACAATCAAAAACCAAAAAAAGAAATTCTTTTAGAGAAGAATTTTAACAGTCAAATATTACCAAAAAACCTAGATTGTTAAAAACGATCGCGATTACTTTAAAGAAACTTTAAAAAATCACGAAGAGAACAATGCTGACCTGTTGACGAAAAAGTATTATAATTTCGAATTTGAAATTCAAACAATTTGAACTTGAAGTTAGGGAAATCCTGTTGTTTACTCATGAAGCAGCAGTACTTCGTTATTACAAAAATCTTTAAATCTCATCGACTGGCTGCGGGTTTTAAAGACTTATGAGAAGCAGACTTTTGTCAAGATTTTTTCATTAAACCTTTCAGTACAACGTTACAACGAAAGGCGATTATTTGAGTAAATAAGAATTGCTTTTGATTTCAGTTTCAAAATCAAATTGTTTTCATACAAAATTCGTTTCAGAGGATGGAAAATTTCGAGAATAAGCTGATTTAGGGAAAGCGAGCGAGCTCCATTTCGATTAGAAAAATTGAGTGAGGCGCGCGTTGACATTCTTTTTCGTAAAGTCGATAAGACGCATACCAACGCCTGTCAAAGTCCAATCGACCGAACGCGCCGTTGCGATTTGTGCATAAGGATTTGGCTCACCATTTAATTTGACCTTTTGGGGCTTATAAATCTATGAAAGGACTTATCAGCTCAGTAATTTTATCTCTGACGACAGTTTTCATAACAAAACTGACGACGAATAGCACTTGCTAAAACCATCTGCCTCGAGAATGCCAGCAGATATCGATAAAGCTTGATCCATTTATCCTAACCATACATCGAAGCACGCCTTAATCAGGTTTTTAGAACGAAGAAGATGTCGATATTGTGTGAAATCGATCATATTCTGTTCGGCAAAACAATTTTTTCTGATCCCTGTTCGAACTTAATTCCCGATCAAACATCGTTTAAGCCACCTTTCTGGTCAAACTCAGCAGAGTCCACCTGTAGTCCACGATTAACCCTTAACCACCGCTGTGGAGACTTAGTACTTACTTATGTCATAGAGAACGAAAGACAACAATACGAGGACATGAAAAGAATTTAGATCATTTCATTTATTCATTTATTTATCATCGCAGCTTTCGGTTTAAATGTTTAGTTTGAGTTTTCATCTTTATAAACGTCTTACAATTTCACCTAATTTTCCGTCGTCTTATGGGCGAGTATTACAAAAAAGATCTCGGCCGTTAAGAGTTAAAAAAAAAAACCTTGTGATATGCTTTGATTCACTTCCTGAATGAATAGATTAGGAAGAACTCAATTCGTCTTCAAATTGGATGCCCAGACAATCGATTTTATTCCGCAGACTTTTGACAACTAAAGAAGTTTTAAGGATAAACGAAGAACAGTCATGGTAGCGGAGCACGAATTTGAGATAGTGCAATGCTTCAGCTACCTAGGGTCAGTAGTAGCCACAGATAATAACATGGAAGAAGAAATACGCTGGCGGTTACTTAAAGCCAACAGAATCTACTACAGTCTTGCAAGGCTTTTCGAATCCAAGAACCTCACCATGAATTCAAAACTTGTATTAACAGTACTCACAATATGGATCCGAGACTTGGGTGCTTAGCCAAAGGCACTTTGACTACTTAAAGCCAACAGAACCTACTGCAGTCTTGCAAGGATTTTTAAATCCAAGATCCTTGCCATGAATTAGACATACAAGACACCAGTACTCACAATATGGATCCGAGACTTGGGTGCTTAGCCAAAGGCACTTTGACTACTTAAAGCCAACAGAACCTACTGCAGTCTTGCAAGGATTTTTAAATCCAAGATCCTTGCCATGAATTAGACATACAAGACACCAGTACTCACATATGGATCCGAGACGTGGGTGCTTAGCCAAAGGCACTTTGACTACTTAAAGCCAACAGAACCTACTGCAGTCTTGCAAGGATTTTTAAATCCAAGATCCTTGCCATGAATTAGACATACAAGACACCAGTACTCACAATATGGATCCGAGACTTGGGTGCTTAGCCAAAGGCACTTTGACTACTTAAAGCCAACAGAACCTACTGCAGTCTTGCAAGGATTTTTAAATCCAAGATCCTTGCCATGAATTAGACATACAAGACACCAGTACTCACATATGGATCCGAGACGTGGGTGCTTAGCCAAAGGCACTTTGACTACTTAAAGCCAACAGAACCTACTGCAGTCTTGCAAGGCTTTTTAAATCCAAGAACCTTGCCATGAATTAAACATACAAGACACCAGTACTCACATATGGATCCGATACGTGGGTGCTTAGCCAAAGGCACTTTGACTACTTAAAGCCAACAGAACCTACTGCAGTCTTGCAAGGCTTTTTAAATCCAAGAACCTTGCCATGAATTAAACATACAAGACACCAGTACTCACAATATGGATCCGAGACGTGGGTGCTTAGCCAAAGGCACTTTGACTACTTAAAGCCAACAGAACCTACTGCAGTCTTGCAAGGATTTTTAAATCCAAGAACCTTGCCATGAATTAGACATACAAGACACCAGTACTCACATATGGATCCGATACGTGGGTGCTTAGCCAAAGGCACTTTGACTACTTAAAGCCAACAGAACCTACTGCAGTCTTGCAAGGCTTTTTAAATCCAAGAACCTTGCCATGAATTAGACATACAAGACACCAGTACTCACAATATGGATCCGAGACTTGGGTGCTTAGCCAAAGGCACTCTGACCTCTTAGCCGCGTTCGAGAGGAAAGTTCTACGGAAAATTGTTGGCCCCATACGTGAGGAAGACGGTACCATGAGTTGTATGAAATCTACCTCGAAGCAGATGTTATGAAACGAAAAAAAAGCTCGGTAGACTCCGGTGGGCTGGGCACCTAGCTCGTAGGAGCGAAGAGGACCCTGCTCGGAAAGTCCTTTGAGGTACAATTCATGGTACAAGACAGCGACACAGACCGCGCTAGATGGATGGCGTAGACCAGGACGCCGGAAGTCTTGGGGTGCCCAACTGGATGGCGTCGGCAAGCGCTCGGGATATGTGAAAGTGCTTGCTGCAGGAGGCCCGGACCGAACACCGATTGTTGCGCCGATGATGATGAAGGATGAAGGAAAAAAAAAGAAGTTTTAAGCATAGACGAAGGACCAAGGACCATGATACTGTTCTCTATTTTTTTTTTATTAACTCACATAAAATGGTTGCTAAGCAGAGACAAATGACTTAAAATCATGCAATCGTGGTCGATTTAAAAAGCCCAGAAAAGCAAATTTATTGGTATAGCAGGAGCGTAGAAAAATGTCGACTTAAAAAATCCAGAAAAGCAAATTAATTGGTATAGCAGGAGCGTAGAAAAATGTCGACTTAAAAAATCCAGAAAAGCAAATTAATTGGTATAGCAGGAGCGTAAAAAAATGCCTTTGACGTCCGATTTTTCATGAAACATACCTTAAATTCCAAGCCTTCAATTCTAGATCCAAAGAAATTTAAGAATCAGTCGTGGACCTAAGAAACACTTAATTTCGTTTCATAACTCTGCATAGGAATTCAATTTAATGAGCGCAGCTGGTGAAAATCCAATTGGTAAAGGTTGGCAGAGACTCCTCAATCACTGGTTTCCAACCACGTGAAACACGCAAACCAAAAATCCCTCCTCATCAAATAAAATTTCCCCGCATAAACTGACTGACAAGAAAATGAAAACCTTTGATTTTCTAAAAACAAAAAAAAACCTACCTGCGCGCACTCGGTGCTAACACATTCTGTCCATATGTTAGTCCATATGTCTCTCCTCGGTTAATCCGTAAGATACAAATCAAAAAATGCAAACAAATGTTTCAACAAAAAAAAATCCAACAAAAAAAAAAATTCAAATCAAATCCAGTAGATATGCCACGAAAAGGAACAAAAAAAAAAAACAAAATATTCACAGATATTTCTTTCCCCTCTCTTTTTTTTTTATCTACATAAGCAGAAAAAAGCAGCAGCAACGATTGAAATTCCCAATTGGTGACGGTCACACACGGCGCACTGCACACACTGCACTTTATGCTTCACAAGAAAACAACAACAATTTACTTTTTTTTTTTCCAACACACAAATAGATACTTTTTTCTTGATTTTTCTTTATTTTATTTGTGATTTTTTTTTTTAATTTCTATGCATGTATTTCACTTATTTTACACGTGATAACAAAAAACAAATGCACAAAATAGCTCGAGAGATAAAGTGGACGACTCTCTGATGGTGGTGGTGGTGATCCGGAGGAAGAAAACGCGTACGGCGAAGCGATATCGTAAACGATCAAACGGAATGGAATGAATTTTTTTTTAATGGAAGAAGAAAAAATTAATAAATTTCTGTGAAACCACTTGTTGCAGGGAGGAGGTGGAATTTCATTGATACCAACAGGAAGGTGGATGAATTTTCTTTTTTTTAAGATCGTACGAGATTTCCGGTGGATTTTGCACTTGAAAACTTCAAAATTTTACTCAAAAAGACTCCGAAAAAACTTTTTCTTTTCGTAGAAAACAACTACCGACTTTTTTTTTTGTGTAGAAATATTTGACCTCTCTAGACCTGATCGTGCTGCATTCCAACGAGTTCGTAAAAAAAAAAAACAACGACGACGACGACGAATATTTCTCCGATCGAAACCAACACACAGATGTAAACACAGGCAGTGTTACTAGATACGCGAAGTCGAAGTATATTTTTTTCTCTCAGTTATTATTATTTATTATTTTTTTTTTTTTTTTTGTTAGTTGGTTTGAGCTTGAGGAGTGTAGTATCTTTTTATTATTATTTCATTCGAAAACAAGCACACGATCGAAATCCGTAGATACGCGCGAGAGAGAGCGGCAGCGTGTGTGAAGATCGGAGCGAGGGAGAGACGCAGACGCGATTGAGCAGCGGCAACGCGAGACGAGAGAGTGGAGCGTGCTCTGAGAGCACATGCAGCCGCAGCAGGTAAATTTGTAAATTTTTTTGTAGATATTTTGTAAATTTTCAATCGAAATCAATACAATTTCCAATTCGATTCGAAGATACACTTTATGGTTTATCTAAGCACTTTTTTTTTTAGAAATTTTCTTTTTTTTTTTGGTCAATTTCCAGTCGAGTTGAAATATTTTTTTTTCTCTTAGATTCTTTTTTTTTGCGGCGAAAATATCTTCGTCTTCACTTCGCTTGAATTTCTATGCAAATTTCTGTATCTCGGGGTGAAATTTAAAAATCAAAAAATTTCAAAGCCACGTTCGCGATTTTTTTTTTTGTTTTTATGAAATACAGAAAACTTTAATTTTTCTCTAGAGATTGATGTTTTTTTTTTTTATTTTTGTTCGCGCTCGTTTGTCGCGTCTGTGCGGCGGCGCGCTGCGTTTCGAGAGAGATGAGAGATGCGTATGCGCTGCGGAGCCAACGCTGCGGAATGCTCAGCACCGAAAACCAAACTAACGAGAAATCGTAATCGAAAAGTGAGCACCCGTAGATACTTTTTTTTTTTTTTTCATTCCACATTCGTTTGCTTTTTCACCACCAACACGATTACAAAATCACTGCCGCACTAATACGTCGGCAAAAGATTGGAATGTCACTCATACAGGCACGTCGGCGAGCGAGTAGAAGTCGCAGCTTAATCGGCTCTTGTGGTGTGCGCACGGATGGACTGGCGAGGTCTCAGCGGGAGAGCGTTGCCAGGTGTCTACGCGTTTTCGGAGGTCTGACAAAAGAGGGAAAACAATTAATCGATCGTTGTGGTTGATCGTGCGTCGATCGTGTACGGGGTCGGGGTTTTCAATTGAGGCGGGAGGGCATTGTTTTGGAAGAGAGTGCGTCGATGACGGGTTAGGAGCTGCTTCTGTGAGCGGTTCGCTGTCCGGGTCAAAGGTCTGACAACACGAAATTCCTTAGATTTGTGGATCGTAAGGAGTTTGAATCTAACAATCGATTTCTATCGATTAATAAGACACGTTTTTTTATGTTTTTTTTTAATAATTAATTTGAGACAAAAGATTTTATACCTGAAGAGGAAAAAGAAAAATTTCATATTTGCAGGGAAAAGGACGACTTTAAGAATTTCAAAACTTTTCGAATGAGTTTGCAAAATATAAAATTGAAGTCAAGTGAATTAACGTGTAGAAGATTTTTTCGTAAACTGAGGCAAAAAGCTTCCAAGGTTGATGTGGCCATCTGCAGAGAAAACCTACAGCTGCACTTAGGCCAAATTAGGTCCATTGTGATGCAAAAAGCTTTCAAACAAGTGTCTAAATAATCAAAGGACTAATCAAAGACCATGAATAGCAGGAGCCAATAGAGTAGTGGACCTCTACTATCTAATTGAATCAATTCAATTCAATTTGAATTTTATTTCTTGTAAGTAAGACTTATTGTCTTTTGGTGCGCGAACCAGGCAATTGGATATATAAAACAGTCTTCTAAAAAATTACGAAAAATTAAGTTAGAGTAGAAGACTCTAAATACATTTTAAAAAATACTTTAGCGGCATAATTTGATTGAATTGAAAAAGAATTGACATTGAACTGGCTCTAATTTTCGCTTAAAAGCAGTCTAACTCGAATTTCTTTTAATCGTACTTTTCTTTTATTCAAGAAAAAAAAAATAAATAAATAAATAAACAATTCTTTAAAATAAACATTTTCTCGACCTTTAAATTTTGACTTAGGGAAGTTTCACTGTAAAATCATAACAATATTAAGGTACAGACAGTACCGTGCAAAAATTGATACATAGTTGGCGGTCTAATTGTTTTTTGTAAGTAAATAACCTCTCTTTTGATCGATTTGAATGATTTTTGTTATTTTTTTCCTTAATCACAAAGAAAAAAACGAGGTACAAACGATTTTGATGGCATCTATAGAACCTTGTCGATATATGTCGCCCACGAATAAAAAAATTAAATCTACCTCCGTAAGAAATTCGTTCTTAAGAAAATATACATGCCGGCCATCTTGAGATCATTGACGAAAGGAATTACTGAGCAAGTTATAGCAGACTAGAAATAAAATCGTAATTGTCAGACAAAAGAGAATTTCGTTAAAGTTTTTTTTTTTTAAAAGGCATCCACTACAATTCAGCGAATATACACGAATTGCTGAACTATCTTATTCGATCATAAGGTGATGGAGCCAGTAGTTGGCCACTTAATTTTTTTTTACCTTTGATTTGCTCTTAAAAATCGGAATTAAAGTGTCTTATTTATGAATGTCTAAATTATGATATGATAAATAAAGTCATTTTTATTTGTAGGTATTACCAAAACAAATTATTTACAAAAATGTAATTGAAACCGTCATTTTTGAGTAGTCGGCCCCCTTTACCTCAGAAGTCGGCCAGTCAATTATTCAGTAGTCGGCCCCTGTTCTTACATGTAGAAAACAAAACAAAAACAGCTAATTTTTTTAAATTATTGACGGCCGACTTAACAAAACCTGTCTCTTAAAGCCGAATCTTCAGTAGTCGGCCAGAGCGGCCGACCTCAGTAGAATTATTGAAAAAATGTCTTCTTACGACGGCCTTCCCAGTTTTTATTTAAAATATTTTTTTGTTTAAATTTTTGTTTAATATTCAGTAAAAAGAATCTATTGATAAAACAAATACAATAATATAATGCACCTACCGGCAATATTTCACTGATCTTAAAACTTTTTTGCAAATCACTTCCACTATTTTTTTCACACCAAAAACCAGACATTTCACTTTCGATGAAAACTTGAATCAACGTGGCAATTTTAACTAAGAAAATATTATAAATATCTCATTTGTATCTTAATTTCATCATAAACTATCTTAAATCATAGTTGTAAAGGATAAATGTCCTGAATCTCTAGGCTAAGCTTCTTACTACATGTACACTATATTGTTCACGCTACTGGATTAATAATAATTAATTAATTAATTAATTAACTAGCAACTGCTTTGCAACAACCTTTTTCTCACAGATAGGGAAATAATTATCCATAATAGAAAGAAAAAATTATTGAATGTGTCTTACAAACGGATTAACTATTAAGCATCGTTTTGTGACGCGGCGGCCGACTACTGGGGCTGGCCGACCTCACATGCCATCCCCTATTCGAGTTGTAGAAATTTGAGGTAGGGAGGAAAACATCGCAACGAAAGATCGATGATAATGATAAAAATTCGACTTAGAGCAAAGTTCAAATAACAGAAGTTTGAGGTACAGTAGTTTTATACTGTTGTTTGTTTCCTAAGATGAGTGTCTGGTAATTAGACTGATTTCTGTATATGAGCCGCTCAGTGCATAGATTGACTAACTCCACTTTTTGAAAAGTTTTAGATTTAAGTGTTGAAGCACTTAGTAAAGTCTTAACTTCTTATGTTCACAACATCTTTCCTTAATAATAAAGATTTCCGCCATTGAAAGGCAACTATTTGAAAAAAAAACGGTAGTGTATTTTTGTGGCGAATGAAAATTATTTCACCGTTTTCCTCAAATTTTTATTTTATGGAGTTAATGGAGGTGTGGCTCATACAACGCATGATGTCCTTCTTAATTTTTAATATATCGCATCCAATTTTTATAATTGAGTTTTTAGTTTTTTAGTTTTTTGCTTTAATTGGAAGACAGGACAGAGCATTACATCCTGGCGAGCTTTGTATGTTGATGTCGATTTGCGCCGTTCTAAATTTATTTTATTAAAAAATATGTGTCCCTTCAATAAGCAAAATTTCTTAAGTAAAGCATGCGCGCACAAATCGAGACAGCGTTGTCTATGAGCATTAAATTTGAGCTCTTATGTCAGTGGAATTTTGTCCTGGGGCATGCCTAAGTCCCTATACCGAATTCGTCAAATCAAAGTCTGCGAATGGTCTACCTCTTGTCCACTGATATGACTGCCGAATCGACTGCCTTGGCTTGTCCAGCACACGATCCTAGACAGCCATGATCTTCTTAACAGATCTGGCGTTACTTTGACGTCGGTTGCGTGGCCATATTCGTTGAGTTTTAGCGCCTAGATTTCGAGTGCATTTTTTTGCGCATACACTTAGCAATATGTGTGACTTATTAATGTTCGTAAAAAGATTCGGGAATATGTTTGAGAAAAGCTGATGTTTTTCCTGAATTCCAAAGGTCTGTCGTGGTTAGGAGTCTAAAGGTGGCTGTCTGAAAAGGCAGCCGAATTCTGCACCTCTAGCCTCTTAAAGGGAAGCGCACCGGTACCTTCTTTCTTTCTCTCCCTCGGTACCTTCGGCCCGTGCTGTGTCCTAAACAGGATACTTAAGGGTAGCCCCAACTCCTTTAGCACGCAACAAATATAAAAAAAAAAAAAACTTAGAGCTTTTGATGACGAAAAGAATCCTATTTTTAAAGGCGAAGGCTGTGATGATTCTTCAGTTTTTCACCAAAAGTTTTTTCTACCTAAAAGACCGACATAAGCAAAGCAGCAGCTACAGCTGTTATACGTGTAGGCAAATTTGAACGAATACGTTTGTGCACAACTGTTATGAATATTAGAGACAATATGGCTCCAGTTAATTTGCCGATTTTCAATATGTGCATTCTATCGTCTGGCCAGGTCAAAGACCTGAAGATTCACCACATTTGAAAGCAAAAAAATAAAAATGAGCCGCCGATCGGCACTTAGTAAACGAACGATTGTTGTTGTTTCATTTTCTTGCAAAAACTTTCTGCTTTTGTAATTCCAATTCAAATTTCTCTATCCAATGGAATCCAATTGGATTCCAATATAGCAGTCCTTTGTAAACCTTTTCACTTCATAGGGTGATGACATGTGAGGTCGGCCAGCCCCAGTAGTCGGCCGCCGCGTCACAAAACGATGCTTAATAGTTAATCCGTTTGTAATACACACTTAAAATTTTTTTTTTCTATGAAGGATAATGATTTTCCTATCTGTGAGAAAAAGGTTGTTGCAAAGTAGTTGCTAGTTTCTTAGTTAAAATTGCCACTTTGTTCCAAGTTTTCATTGAAAGTGAAATGTCTGGTTTTTGGTGTAAAAAAAAAAATAGTGGAAGTGATTTTCAAAAAAAGTTTTAAGTGATTTTTTAAAAAGTTTTAACAATAGATTCTTCTTATTGAATATTGAACAAAAATTAAAAAAATAAGTATTTTAAATAAAAACTGGTGAGGCCGTCATAAGAAGACATTTTTTCAATAATTCTTCTGAGGTCTGAAGATTCGGCTTTAGGAGACAGGTTTTGTTAAGTCAGCCGTCAATATTTCATATTAAAAAAATTGCAGTTTTTGTTTTCTTTTTTGGATGCAAAAACAGAGGCCGATTACTGAATACTTGACGGGCCGACTTCTGAGGTAAAGGGGGCAGACTACTCAAAAATGATGGTTTCATTTACATTTTTGTAAATAATTTCTTTTTGGTTGTAAATACTCTAAAAATGATTTTGTCTTCATAATTAAAACATTTTAATTAATTGAAAATAATGAATAGCGTATTCTTTACCACAAACACCGATTTTTAAGAGCAAATAAAACGTGAAAAAAACGTTAAGTGGTCGATTACTGGCTCCATCACTCTATTGATTGAACTCGAATTACTGGAAGGGATACTTCTAGCCCTATTCTGGCACACCTCAGTGATGCCTCATATTTCACAGCAACTTGATGCCTCATATGTTTACAACTTGAGAGATTTTCCTATTCTAACCCAAAACTGTCAAAATTGTGATCTGCGATTGAGCAGATCATTAGCTGTTCAGAAAAGAAAAATGCAAGATGGCGTATCATCACAATTTTCCCCTCACTGATATTTGTGAGTTATGACTACACCACAACCAGAATAGGGGCAGTAATCTCATTCCTGGTTGCTCCTGGCTGGCACGGTTTGGATGGCTTTCGGTTCACTTTCGATAAAATTTAAAGCCGAGTGCTTAATTGAATTTTCTCGAAAGAGGGCGAACTTTTTCGCGATGAAGAATGAGTAAACCTTGTGAGGTGTACACAAAGAAAGTAGAAAGTGTTGGACAATGTTTCTTAATTGATATGATTTATTTTATTTCGAAGTAAATGCATTTTTGGCAAAAAATTACAGTAAGCAGAACATTAACGTCGGGCATTCCCACTCCTTGTGCTTCAAAAAACAAATGTTACGCAGGACCTGGAATACTTGGGGTTTAAAAACAACCCAAGTGTATCAGGGCATAGTTCCTTTGTACTCCTAGAATCAATGCTTCCTCCTTTTAAAACAGACAGTGGCCACCTGCTTTCGGTCATTTAGAACATCCAATCCAATTGCACGTCGATAAGATCTAAATCTGTTTCCAGGAGAGCAAATTTCCGAACAAATTTTGAAATCGTGATCATTGTATCATCGTGCGAATTGCACTTGAACAGGTTGTCCCTGGCTACAGCCATCTCAGCCACAATCAAAGCTTACTCTGCGCACATTCCAAAGCAAAGGACGCCCTCTCCTAGTGGTTCCAACATTTTGCGGAACAAAACCCATTGGAGTCTCTAGAGCCAGCAAAAGCTCCGTTCATCTGGCAACAGTGCACCCGCGAATCATGTAATATTTTCATATAAAGTTAATTGTATGTGAAATTCAAGCATCTGAACACACAGAGACGAGGCACGAATCACGAACGAAGGAGGCGAAAACAAGTGGAGAGCAGGCGAAAAGAGAGCGCGCTTAAAAGATCGAGAGGCAGAGAGGAAGAGAGAGAAAGAGAATCATAAAACGAAAATAAACTCCGGCGAGGCGAACCTACACGCCAGCTCGTCGGTGGGCACATTCCAGAGGTGTCTGAGCTGCGCTGTGTGTTAAGCCCGCTCCTCCAGAAAGCCGCCCATGTGGAGAGCCAAGCTCCAAACGCGCCGAGAGAGTGGCCCAACTCAGCGCAAAGGTATTCGCGCGTCGCGTCGCGTTGCTGCTGCATGGACCTCGAGTCCATTGAAGCGGCTTTGCGCGCTCTGCGTCAGCTCGTTTCAAGAATCAACATCCCATCGGTGATACAGATACAAGATACGAGATACACCGAACGAGGAAAGAACGCAAACAAACAAACGAAGCAGAAAAACAAAAAAAAAAGCAAAAAAGAGGAAAAAAAGAAAAATAGGGAAAGTTGGCGACTGCCAAAGCGCTCGGCTTCGGCTCGGCTTGCGCTGAAGAATTCAGCGCGGTGCAAGGAATTTTAAGGCCGAGAGACACAGTCGTATTTCGGTCTCTCTCTCGCTCCTGTTCTCTCGTTCTCACTCCTTCGTCCATCTGGAATTTCAGGTTTCCATCGCCAGGTTGGTGGACGAACGCGCGAAGGACCGAAGGCGAACAAAGCGTCGTCGGCCAAAAAGAACGCTAAGGAACCCAGGAATTTATTTTTATGGCGGACTGGGCTCGGCGGGGGGAGAAAATTACGGCGGCATTAACGTGAAATTCCATCTCGGGGAGGACGGGGGGGAGAGAGGGCGAGAAAAAAAATGGAGCTTAGCATCAAAATAACAATCTGAAGGAGGGAGGAGGGATTCACCTTTTTTTTGAGGAATTTTCAACTCAGGCATTCAGCAGCGACACCGGAGCCGGTTGATTGTCGGTTGACGGCGGACGGTGTACGGCGTCGGATTGTGGACCATCACCATCGCCATCGACATCATCATCGTCATCATGGGGCAGCAGCGTCGTCATGATGACGATCGCCGAGTTCTTGGCGCGGAGTCCCCCACCACTGCAGCCTCCTTGGATTGCTCCCTCTCTTGCTCTTTGCGGGTGCTGGAATTTGCGAGCTTTCTTTTTCGCATTGCGGAGATGCGCGGCGGAGATACCAGGAGATAGGCATGCCGCCTCGAATGCAACCTCGCAGGTACGTTGGTGACAGCGGGTGCAACAAGAATAGAGCAGGCTGACGAAGTCCTTCAATGAGACGCTTTCGGATGAAAATACGCTTCGACGCGTATGCAGGCGAAATTTGCCACCCCACATAGTTCGTTAAGACGAGCGGTCAAATTTTGCTAATGACGGATAAAAACGCCTTCAACCAGAGTTAGGGAGTTCAAAGGAAGACACCTTGAGAGCAACGCAATTAAAATTCACATTACGAGCACGGAAGGTTTACAACGGGTGTACCAATGAGGACTTGCCAACTTTTTTTTTAAACGCAAACCATTTGAGATATTTCTAAAACTTTACTATCGGTTTTACATTTCGGCCGCAACGGCCGCCATTTCGCGCTCAATGTTGTCTCTGAACTCTTCCAACGTCGTCGGTTTGTTGGCATAAACCAATGACAACGTATTCCCAAAGAAAATGGTCTAGAGCTGTCAGATCGCATGAATGAGGCAGCCAAAGAATTAGCCATTTTTTGAGATAACACGCTCATCAAACTAATTCTTCAATAAATTGATTGTAACGTGTGCTGTGTGGCTTGTGGCACCATCTTGTTGGAACCACATGTCGTCCAAGTCGATATTTTCTAATTCGGGCCAAAAATAATCGGTAATTATGGCGCGATAATGTTGGCCATTCACAGTAACATGACGATCGATATTGTCGACGAAAAAGTATGGCCCAATAACGCCACCGGCATGCAAACCACTCCAAACAGTTTTTTTTTTGTGGATGAAGTGGTGATTCGAGAAGCCCACGTGGATTTTCACCCGACCAATAACGCCGATTTTGCTTATTGACGAACCCATTGAACCAAAAATGAACTTTATCGCTGGAGATAAACTTGCGATGAAATTCATCATCTTGGCGCATCTTCTCCAGAGAGCAATCGGAAAACGTACCTCGCTTCTAATGGTCCATCGGCTTTATTTTTTAAGTCAACTTGACCTTGTAAACCAAGATCCTTACGCAAAATACGCCATAATGTGGTCTGAGCGATGCCAAATTCTTAAGAACGCCGTGAAATTGACTGAACTGAATCTTTTGTGGGCGCCGTGGCTTAATCGTTAGTGCATCGGACTGTTAAGCGAGAGTTCCTGTGTTCGAATCCGGCTCGGGGACAGAACACCACAAACATTTTTCACGGCCCCACCTCCAACGAACGATTGACAATCCTCCTGGAGTACTTCTGTCGTAGAAAGCTTTCGCAATTCGCAGTTCGGAACCGGCTTTAAACAATAGGTCCCCTTCACATGTGTCAAAATATATCGCACACAACGCAGTAGAGGCGCGAAGAAGTTAGGCTCTGGCCTGTATGGGCTGTTAGGCCCACTATTTATTTTTTTTTTGAATCTTTCGCTACGGACGCCTGAACGGCAGCGATATTTTCGACACTTCGACCAACCCTTTGTCTCACTTACACGGCAACATCATAAAGCGAATATGTTAACTAAAATGTTTACACTAAACTTGTACAATAGTCTACTAGGCCGAGAATAACGACCGAAAATTGAAGTTAACGCTCTTAAATTTGCGATCACAGACTCCAAATTTGAGTAGAAAATTTGTATAATTTGCAGATGTTGCTCGTTTGTTTTTACCACGGTGACAAGGTTGAGTTTACTCAAAAATTTGAAAATAATAGTTCGATTGTGAGAGTGTACGTTCACAAATTAAATTCAAAGTTGTGCAGTCCCTTTCGGACTCCTTTATTTACACGATCTAAGTGTTGACAGAAAAAACTATATTTTGAACACATCAAGACCCCCTCTCGCTTCATGTCAACTTAGCCCTCAAGCTACAATGCACAGTCACAAAAGTAAAGGTTTCAACCCACATGTCAAAAGGCATTCATTTTCTTCTCCCCAGCCAAAAAGGCGTTGCAGATGTTCAATTTGTGTTGAAGAAAATAAAAAAAAAAAATTGCTGTGGATACGGAAAAAACATTTGCAAGAACTTGCACAATCGTATTATGTATGTTAAATTTATTGAAAATATAACAGTTACTAGCTGTACCCAGCGCATCTTGCTACGCATAAATTTCAAAACAGTGCCAAGGGCCACCCTCCTTTTTTACAACTTTGGAGCTTCATATCTTTACAACGGTACTTTTCACTAACAAAACCCGAAAGAAAGTTCAATCTCTTTTTCAAAGACCTATTGGTTGATATATCACTCGACAGGATCAGGCGAACTTTGAAAGTCAGCCCCCACTTCACTTCAATGGAAGTTAAACAAACGGTGTTTATCGTTCAAAGAAGACGTGTGCAAGGGTATGCTTTAAAAGGCCTAGCACGGTGTAAAGATCCATAAAACTTGGGACCATAGTCAACTCCTTCATTTTCCGACATCTCTTCACGACAAATCATGTCACGAGTCAGTTGGTCGAGCTTCTATCGTCGAGCTAATATCTTCGAGCTCATATGTACATTGTTTTAATCAAATCTATGGCCTAATGCTGTAAATTGTGTAAAAGGAGCTTACAGGTGCATCCAAGAGGTCGCATGTAGTCCATGTTTCGTTTTTCAATTAAAAAAACTGGTCAAGTGTGAGTTTTACTCACACGCCGAAGGTTTCGTTCGCAAACAGATTAGTAGTTTAGACTTAATATAAGTCTAAGAAATCAACAAACTAAAATAGTCAAATCAAATTAAACTCAATTCATTGTTCATTCACTAAAATTCTTTCATTTCGAACGAAACTGAACAAAAGAAAATCCTTTCCCATTTGCTGATCGCGCCAGCCGTGTGAAAATTGCTTTGGTGCATTTAGGGGATGAAATGCCGCAAGCGACACTGAGACTGCCGTCAGTTCATCGTTTTTTGTGATAACTGATTCGATTTAAATCGTTAATATCTCGAAAAATTGTATGCAAATATTTTTTTTTACATAATATTTTATTGTTCCTTCACTGAGATCTACAAAATGGCGTTTTCGGATCTTCAAAACTCGAATGTTGTTGTTTTTCGGTTTTTGGCCAATATCTCGAAAACTATTAAAGCCAGAGTGCTCAAACCAATTTTAACACAAAGATTACATCAAGATCTACATTCTAGATTTTTTTCAGATTTTTAGACTAACGGGTGTGGAAATGAGAGGGGGGGGGGACGCCTTTTTTTCGATTTTAAAGCTTAATATCTCGAAAACTTAACTTCCAAATGAAAAGTTCGAAATGAAAACTCTATTTCATTTTGCAAGACCTATCCGATGGTACCTCACTTAACATATTGCCGTGAAATTTTTTTCAAAAAAAGTTAGTAATTAATTTATTTTAGTACAAATAAAAAATCACACACGATTTTCGGATAATTTTGGGCTATTGCGATGAGTTGCCCCATAGCTCCAATTTTTTTCAGATTTTTTGGTCAAATATTCTAGAAAGTAAGGTGGGGGACACGGTACACAAGTCAGTTTTCGGCAATTTGTTGGCTAATAACTTCTTACCAATAAGAGTGAGGGGATTACCATAGTACAACTTTTTGATCTATCATCCTCTTTCCAGCGATACCCATATCAAGGAACTAATAAAAGAAATTTATTTTTCAAATTTAGTATTGGTACTAAGCTTTTCGCTAGTATAAAATTTTCTTAAAATTTTTTACCTGTACTTTCTTTGGGCAAGTGAAATACGTCTTTTAGCAAAGTTTTATTTCTAAATTCTTAGTGGTTCGCCAATTACCTAGGCTAAGGCCTAATGACAGACAGACAGACATTTTCATAATCAGGGCATCCAATGACACCCATATCGACCATCAAAGTTAATACCAGTTTTTTCGGGCGTTAGTATTAGTACTAACTTTTTCTTTAATCTGCGACTAACACCAAAAAGGGTGCATGATTTATTTTTGGGTTGCCTAGATACACCTTCAGTCCAAATGTCATCCCTTAACTACAAAGAACTTATAAGTTATAGTCAAATATGTAAAAGGCGACAGACAGACAGACAGACAGACAGACAGACAGACAGACAGACAGACAGACAGACAGACACCGAAGTGATTCCATAAGGGTTTCGTTATTCCTTTGGAACGAAACCCTAAAAAGTCTTTAGTGGTTCTAAAAGCAAATCTTGGCTTCAACCGACTTTGAAGACCATCATGAAGCCGATTTGAGGCCAACTTTATTGCCGATCATAAAATGGTCGTTTAAGATAGCTCTTGAGAAGACTTTGAACCTGACTTGGGAGTTTTGAAGCCCATCGTAAAACTGACGTTGTAACAATAGACTTGAATGGACTTGATGCAAAATTTTAAATAGGCTCTGATATCGACTTTGAAGTTAATTTAGCAGACAATTCTTTATCCGACCTTGGAAGCTAATTTGAAGTCGACTCTGGGACTGACTTTAGAGCCGACTTTCGAGCCAATTTTAATTTAATTTTAAGACTTTAAAAACATTTGGAGCATTATCTGGACGCGGCTAATAAACTCCTGTAGGTTTCTTTCTGCTGTAGCTTAATTTCATTACTTACAGTAGGGGTCATTGTTGTAAAGCTCTTCTTTTCAATCTAGTTATGCATCTCTCTTAAGGTAGAAACCCCCAAATTGTTTTCTTCTTCTGTTTTTCAACTAACAATCACTGAGTTCTTTTTTATTCACTTTTCCTTTGCTAAACTTTAGTCTCAAAAGTGCTCACGACCATCCCATCCATCTTGTCGCACACACTGTGACCGAAGAATTACTGTCGCCGCATACCTTCGCATCCCTCCAGGCCCGGGGCTAGGGCCACGCTAAGTCGAAGTCGAAGGATCTCGATCTTGGCCCTTCGCTAATGTTCGAAGCTATCTCATGCACACACACACACACACCGGAGGCGGCTCTGAATTCAGGTGAAGGTGGGCGCGGAGGTGGTGGTCATGTTGCATGACGGCTACTGTATTGCTCTTGCTTCGGAATTGAATTTGTTTTCGTCGTTTCACGTTGCATCTCCGCCCGCTGTGCGCTGTGATGATTCCATGGATTCCAAGAGAGCCTCCGCCGCCATCTGCACCCAATTGAATCTCGAAGTGTGCGTAATCTAGCGTTCGATTAGGAGACGGCGGCACGGTGCGGCGTTCTCCATTTTATGCATACGCGCAACTCGCACGATTCGGTGTGTGATGCGAACGAACGAATGGGAAAAGAAACGAAGATGGAATCAAAGAAATCGGACAGCTGAAGCGAGTGAAAGTAGGGTAGGCATGTGTGTGGTTAGATTCGGAGCTGAGCTTGGTTCGGTCGTTTTTTTTTTGCAAACACGACTGAAGCTGAAGAAACTCCGAAAGGAGAAACCAAAGCGTGCGATGGAATTCTTTTGGCGTTTTTTTTTTTGCTTTTTTTTTTTGTTTGTTTGTTCCCAAATTGGCATGACAAAATTTTTGCGGTATTCGCAGGAATTTTTTCTTCCATCAGCGATGGATTTTTTTTTTTTTGTTTGCAAGTATTTTGGTGGGACGGAGGAGTTGAGGGAATGTAGGACTCCTTAATAGCGTGCATAAATTCTGGGCCAGGCTTGGACTTGGAGTAGAGTGGCTGTGGAGTCAGTGGGTAACCGGTGGAGAGAAATTCGTTGCGAATTTCAGTTAAAAAATTACTTGGCAATAACGGTTTTGCAAATGACATTTGGAAGAGGCTCCGAGATCGTGGGCAGGAGTCGAATGACCGTCGCGTCGGTGGCGGTGATTAACGAAGATCATTAGAGGCGGTGGTTGTGGTCGAGGAGTGGAGTTGATTATGTTGCCGAAGTTAAGGAATTCCAATGGATACCGTGACTAAAATCGAGTAAGCTGAGTCGTTAAAAATTCACAACTTAAGAGTTTTCTGTCGTCTCGCCTTTTTAACCTCAAAGCTTTGACTGTAATCGAAGAGTCTGATGGGTTTAACGAGCTCCGAGTTGTGATGACGATCACTTAGTTGCAGTCAAAATCGATAATCCATGGTTTACGATATTTGTTCAGCCTTAAGCCGAAGGCAAGAAATCATAACTCAGTATACGTTTCTTTCAAGATTGTGGACAGTAGATGCGGTGATCGTGTGTTGCGCCACAATCGGGTCTTCGTGGCAGACAAATTATTTTTGGCAGTCTTCTCTTATCCACGACTTGAAGATGTAACGTAGCATCTTCTACTTTTAGAACGCTCAGTATCGATTGGAATTATTTCGGACAGCTTCAACGAACTTCCATATGTTTGGCACAACCTTGAAATGAATAATCTAATTTTTTAAGTTTCACAAAATATTGACAGTTCCTGTTGAGAGGTTATGATTATGGACCACAAACCTTTCGGCGTCTATTTTTTAGCAACAGCTTTTCTGAGATTCTCATTACGATCGAAAAATTTCCAATGTTCATGCGCGTTACCACGTTTGGCGCCCATTGGTATCCAAGGTCACAGTCAGAAGCTTTAAACCAAACCAGCTTTAGGACTTTCAAGATCGGAAGTATATGAACCAACATGTGGCTTTCTGGCTGACAAAAGATCTGTAGCTTTTTGAATCTCAAAAATTGGATTTTTATGCATTCAGAGCTCTCCATTGCTTCACTGAATTGGTTCATTGACTCAATGGGATCTCGACTAAAACTTCCTGTTCAGTTCTTCATTTTTCGTTCAGTATTTTAGACCAAGAAGTGACATTCTTAAGCTTTAGAGCACAAACGATCGTTTCTCCAGCTTCCTGATCAGGAAACCAGTCGATCATTTCACTCTTTCAAGCTCGTGGATCGTTCTCTTTCTTATTCACAGCACTCGCTGTCCACGGTTTTGGTTATAATCACCATCAGACTGATCATCCTATTTGATTTAATGATCCTTAACAGAAACACCAAGTTCCTGATCAAACCCATTATTACGCCAGAATTTCATCAGAAAACTTTCTCGTCGGCATTTCTCCAAAAATTCCTCTGCAGTGATGTAACATCCCCCGACTATCACGTTATCGTAATCTCAGCGATAAAAACACAAAAACGCCACCAGTCATAAAAGTATGCATCTGACTCAGGTGACCTTGGCGAAGTCTACGCGCAGACACAAAGCGCTGCTCCCGATAAGATATCACAGCTGCCTGCCTCGCGTTCTGCTCCGAACCAGTTTACAGATTTCCAGGAGCGACTCATTCCTAGAAAACCTCCCATTGCATGACAGCCAAGGGCTTCGACCAAAACCTCGAAAGCCTCACGGGAATTCTGCCCACGCCGTCGAAAACCTAACCCAATAAAACGCCTGGCGAATTCCCCCGCTCCCATTTTTTTTTGTTTCGTTTTTTTTTTTTCGATTACTCAGCTCGGCCCCGGTCTCGTTCTTGACTCTCTCGGTTCTATTTCATTCAAATGACTCCGAGGTGTCGATCAAAATCGAACGGAAAGGCAAAAAAGACGCGGACAAAGCCCAAAAAAAAATCGGGCCGTTGGAATGTGTGCGACATTCAAACGTTGCGGCGGCCGTAAGATACAAATTACAACAATTCGAAACACAATACTTTCGTTGAAATATTTCAAAAGAACACACACTCACACATACAGAAACGCCCGCGTTTCACAATTGGCCAATCCCACTTTGTAAATATCTGAACCGGAGGAGAGATGGAGGCACCCAATTCCAGTGACGACAACGACCGCCGACCGCCGATCGACGACGGTGCTCGCGATAGGTATTCAAATACTTAGATACGTGCGGATGTCCCTCGTTCCCCGCGGCTGGGCCGGTGCGTCAGCACACATGTGTTGCTCCCTCGCATGGCGCAAAACGGTTAATGGAATGAATCTGCGGACTACGAAATGTGCTTGGCCCGCATTTGGCACGTCGCCGCTTGTGGGCATTTGAAAAAGCTGCGAGCGGTCGAAGGGGCGTGTTACACTGGGGGTTGTGGGTCAACGGGCGCCACTTAGAGGAGATTGAAATAAGAACAGCCCTTTCAGCTGCAGATAGAATGCAATAAGAACCTTCCAATCAAATGGAGGCGACGCAATGAAAGACAAATGTGGAACTTGTTGATTTAACCACTTTGGACTAAAATGAAGAGTTCCATTTTTAACTCTGCAAGTTTGTTGAAAAAAAAACTTGATATTTTTCAAGTTTAAAAAAACTGGCATACACCGTTGACGCTGTTAGCTCCAGGATCAGAGTTTTAAATTCTACAATGCCAAATCATGACCTACCTTTACTTATCTCTGTCGGGTTTCAAAACTTTCTATGGTCCAGATAGCCAAAGTTGTTAAAAATTGTCCGAGATCATGATCATGATCATAATTCTGAACTTATCGAGATTGCATCCTGATTGCAATTGGTACAAAACTTTATGAGATCGTACATTTAAATTTTCTGAGATCGCGGTCAAAAATGTTAAAAAAAAATCTCAATTTCTCTCAATCAGCTTAAATTTTGATCTTGTGTGAATTTAGATTCGTTATTTAAGCTCCTATTCGCGAGCCGAACGTTCGACTGGCCTCAATCGACAGGGCAAATATTTCAGATCGACCTATTACCGTTCGCGGACGACTTTGTTCGCCTGAAATTCACTTTTGCCACCAGAACAAAAAAAATAAAAAAATATGTGACAAACGTCAAATGAAATTAATTTATTCAAAGCAATTCATTGTTTACATTTGAAATTTTCTATTTAAAGTGATTAAAATTGCGTCCAAATACTTTCCAATAGTGGTTAAATTGACCGTTTCATAAAAGGAGAGGTTAAACAGTGTAATTAGGTCAGGCGGATAAACAGAAAATACCTCATTTTGCCACTCTTTCCAACGTTAAAAAACTAATAAATGCATACATTAACTAAAATGTGTATTACTTTCAAATTTTAGTGAATATGTTTAAAAAATACATCATTTGTTTTTATTTTTCAACGAGTCAAATGCGACTGTGACGCGTGGCATGTACCACGCGTTTGTTTCCAACAAATAATTCTTTCAGATGAAAAGCTGAGAAACGAATGCAAATTGTTCTGAATTTCAATATTTCTCTTAATTGTAATTGCGTTTTTTTCTGGTTGCAACAAAATAAAAAGTAATAAATCAAGTTTAGCAATAAAAAAATGTGTCCTTGCAGTATTTCGACAGTATTCCGCTCAGTCACCAAGTAATTTCGTTCCCCTGGACTTTACACAAGAAATAGAGATTCAGTCGAACGTTAGTCAACGGTAATACGATAAAATCGAAATTCGTCGAGGTTCTGACATTTCTATCGATGGCATTCGATCCACGATTGACGAACGGCAATACGAAAATATAACTCAGGCGAATATTTTTGTTCGAATCATTTCATTTCATTTCATTTCATTTCATTTATTAAGTAGGGATGTACAATAAGATTATTATCTTTTATAGTACTTAGATACAAATTTAGTTGAAACTATACAATTTGAAAATTTATAACTTATAACTAATATACATAAATAGATTTCTTAAATTATTTAAGAGGTAGAGATTTCAGGGAACAGAGGAGGGGTTATAAATGGGTTGTTGGGGAAGAGAAATGCGAGAGGACTGCACTTTTAAAATTTGCGTGGTTCGAAATGAATTTAATTCGCTGTGGTAGTGAATTCCATAGTTTGATAGCATGAATGAAAAATAAACGGCTAGAGTTCAAATATGGGTGTTGAAAAGGAAAGATATTTAAGTTTCTTACTGAACGATTAAAGACGAGTTTGTTAAATAAATAGGTCGGACATTTATTGTAAATGATTTTATGTAAAAAAATACAATTTCTTGTATCGACGTATTGCTGCAGAGTGCATCCTAGGAGCTTTTTACAGTGATCAGAAATATGGTCGTGTCTGCGAAGGCCATATACATAGCGCACCGCATCGTTGAAAGCTACTTGTAGCTTGTGCTGTGATAGGGAGTCAAGGGCGCTGTAGACTACATCAGCATACATGATAATTGGGACTATTAATGCCACTACCAACTTGCGTCTTGTTTCAACCGGAGTAATAAGCCGATAACCATAATTTGCGCAAACATCCGTAGATGCGACCAATGACCATTTGTGTATGACTGTAGCCTGAAAGGGTACGCTCAATAACAATGCCAAGGCTAGTGCACTGCTCAACAACAGTAATTTTACTATGGTTTAAATATATGTCTGGAATGATATTCAAGCTAAATTTTTTCTTTGATAGTGGAATCACCTGTGATTTAAGCGGGTTCAAAAGCAGCCCATTAGCGACAGACCAGGCATGTATTCGGGAAAGATCTTCATTTATAAGAAGAGCCAGCTCAGAGAGCTGATGGAAGGGTTTCGCTAGATGAAGCTGAACATCATCAGCATAAAGATGCACAGATGTTTGTGAGCACACCGATGGGAGATCATTGATAAACAAGCAAAATAATAGTGGCCCAAGAATTGACCCTTGAGGAACTCCTTGAACTAATACTTTTAGAGATGAAGATTTGCCATCAGAGATCACTTTTTGATATCTTCCTGATAAATAGCTGCCGACAAGTTTGACAGCCCTATCACTGAAACCAAAAAAGTACTTCAGCTTCCACTTTAAGATGTTGTGGTTTACCCTGTCGAAGGCTTTCGAAAAGTCAAGCAGACAAAGAAGGCTTACGTATCCCTTGTCATAATCCTGTCTTATTTCATCAAGCAGATTTACCATAGCTGTGGAGCAGCTATGCTTAGCTCTAAACCCTGATTGTTTCGGGTAGAGCATGTTGTTAGTAACTACATGGTTCAGGACCTGTTTCTCTAACACTTTTTCAAAAATCTTTGATAGGCAAGGTAATATGCTAATTGGTCGGTAGTCAGAAGGGACATAAGCATTTGTTTTTTTGGCAATAGGAAGTACCCTAGCAATTTTCCAAGATATGGGAAAAGTTGATGTGGGAATGCAAAAGTTAATAACGTGGGTGAGATGGCCAACAATATACGGTAAAATAAGCTTAATAAACCGTATCGATAGACCATCCTCTCCAATAGCATCGGACTTAACGCCCATGGTACACTTAAAAACTTCCTCTTCACTCACCACTTCAAAATCTTCTAGTCTTGGCACAAGACTTTCTACCTGCGCCAATATGCGATTGGACTCAAAATCATTATCACAGAGTTGATCACCTACAAAAAAGTTATTAAGAAGATTAGGATCAAGAGCACTTTGAGGGTTAGAAACGTCAGCAACACCAATTTTTTTAATATTTCTCCAAAGTGTTTTGGCGGGTAGGGAGACATTAAGTTTAGATGCAAAGTAGTTCTTTTTAGATTCACGAATAACCAAGGTTGCGTGATTTCGGGCTTGTTTAAATGCTTTCCAATTCGCATTGGTTGTGGTAAAAGTTTTCCAAAAAAAAGTGAAGAAATTGGATTGCTTCTTCAAAATCAAATTCACAAATTAGCCTTAATCTCCACCCCAAGTGAATTATATGTTTATGTTTGTCACAGTAATACATTTTCTACTTGTTTTTTTGTATTTCTTCCTAGTCTTTGCTTATGGCAAAAAAATTCAACAAGCGCGAATATGATATGAATTTTGAAGTAAAACTTCTTTACACGCGTTGGGGGTAGACTGATTTATATGAGACGAGAGCGTTATGAAAAGTGTGATGGTGCTTTTTTTCTCCCTCTCATGTAAACTTATGCGTTGTGGTTCACAACAGTATCGGGAGATACTATAATTGAACACGTGTGAGCAGTCGCCAAAGGGTTCAGTAGATCGGTCTGATTTCCTTAAAATTTATGGAAACGTCGGCCTACTATGTGCCGCGGTTGCTTCCTAAGTTGAAGTCAAACTAATTGCATCCAAAACAAATGAATTAATGTTTTAGTATAGGACATAAGCAATTTATATTCCAAATTTCATCGAAATCGGTGCAGCCGTTCAAGATTTACAAAAAATGAGTTTTCAAATCGGCTCTATTAATGTTTGGAATTTCTAAATTTGGAACGGCTTGACCGATCTGGTTGAAATTTGAAAGGTAAACTCCTTATCTTTCAAACATGGCTTTGAGCTATCTAGCATTTCCTTTTGATACATTGAGTTTGACTACAGCTAAGGAAGTTTTACTTCAGTTGTGTGCTCTAAAGCACACTCTTTTTTTTTTAAATTGTGTAAAAGCTCAAAATTGAAACAGAAATCCAAAGTCAGCGAATGGGCGGACTAGGGTTAAAAGAAATGCCTTGATTATAGAGTCTTAGGCCTTTAATTCCATTTTTAAAAACTGAATATTCGATACAATCTAAAATATAATTTATAAGTAGTTTATTTTCCTTGCTTAGAATCCTTTTAACACACAAAATGAGAAAATAGAGAGTAATGATTTTACAGGTCAGATACATATTTAACCGGTTTCATCGAACTCCTAAAAATGTCTTGCGTATCATGGAAAAATGACCTAACCTCTCGAAGACACTCTTAATTGCAAAAAAAAAAAAAATACAAAACTTTTGCTTAAGCAAACATTTTCTAAAGACTGGCTGATTTGTTAGACAATCCGAGCAAACATAAAATTTTAGTCGCGCCTGACTTTCGAATATTTTTACATCTTGTCCATTTCTACCTTTCGAGTTGACGAAAAGTTAATTTTTTTTTTCATTTGTTGATCTGCCATTTTCTTTTGATAAAGAGCTTTCGATTGGGAAAGCAGGCAGAACAAGCAGGCCTCAGACTGCGCCTCTTTATTTTCTTCTTTTTTGTTGACAAAATTGTGTCCGGCGATGCTTCAACACCTATGACGAATAATAAATTATTAGGTGAAAAAAACTAAGTGCATAGATTGGTTCAAAAAATTAAATTTTTTAGAACTAGTAGTTACATAAAAGAAATGTCAGTATTTAAAAGGTAAATTGTAATTAAAATACAAAGTTCCCTCACAGATCGTAGTTGTCTACCATTAATTTTTGATTTTACATTGTTAACTAATAGACTCTTGGCTTTTTTTTTTTTTTGTACTAGTAGTTTAAGAATACTGATAATAAATAAAAATAAAAAAAAAAAAATAAGCTTAGGTATTTGTACACATAACCCCATCGAAATACTAGTCGATTTGTGTCTGCATCATAAAGTTATTCTCGTTTAAACATGTCAGCTTACGAGCCAAATTCTCGTCATTTACGGGAGGTTTTTATTTTCTGCTTTAATAAGAAGAAATCTATGGCTGAGGTTCATCGAATGCTCTCAAATACCTATGGTGAGGCTGCTTTTAGTGAAAGAACGTGCCGAGAGTGGTTTCAACGCTTCAAGCACGGTGATTTTGACGTCGAAGACCAACTTGGCGGTGGAAGAGAGAAGGTTTTCCAAGATGTAGAATTGGAGGCATTATTTGATCAAGACTCGTGTCAAACGCAATCGAATCAAAAGCAAAACGAATCGTAAATGTATAACTAATGGAAGATTTTACTGGTAGTTTTCCTTCTAATGTTTGTACATCTTTTCTTTTTTCCTCATTAATTCTCATTTGTATAAATAATATCTCAGAAGAAAGATCAATGGATCATATCTCTGTATTAATTATGTGTGATAACCAAATATCATTGTAAATTTATGCTATCTAATAAATACATCTTTATTTTTATAAATGTATAACCAGTTTATTACAATAAAGCCTCAAATTTTAGAAAAAAAACGGAGTATACCTAATAGTTTATAAGCAAATTATTTTTCTTGCTTAGAATCCTTTTAACACACAAAATACTAAAATTGAGAGTAACGATTTTACAGGTTAGATATGTGTATTTAACCAGTTTCATAGAACGCCTAAAAATGTCCTGTGTTAAAATTCGTAGCATGGAACAATCTCATAACCTCTCGAAGACGCTCTTATTTGCAAAAAAAAAAGAAATAAATACAAAACTTTTGCCCAAGCAGACATTTTCTAAAGGCTTGCTGTTTTGGGAGACAATCTGAGCAAACCTTAAATTTTAGTCGCGCTTGACTCTCCAATATTTTTACCTCTTGTCCATTTCTACCTTTCGAGTTGACGAAAAGTCAATTTTTTTTTTTCATTTGCTGATCTGCCATTTTCTTTTGATAAAGAGCAGATATCGTGTTCGATTGGGGAAAAACAAGCAGGCCTCAGACTGCACCTCTTTATTTTCTTCTTTTTTGTTGACAAAACTGTGTCCGGCGTGCTTCAACACCTAAAACGAACACAAGGAAAAAAAAAGGCCTAAGTGCAAAGTTTGGTTCAAAGAATAAAACATTTTAGGACTAGTATTAACATAAAGAAATGTCAGTATTCCAAAGGTGAAGAGCTTAATAGAAATGCAAAGTTTCCTCACATTTAAGCAAAGTTTTTAAAGTTTTTCTAAAGTCGACCTTCAAATGAATAAAACTATTCTTTTATTTAAAAGAATAGTTTTAAGTTTTTTTTTCAAATATTATTGTAGTCAAAAGACAAATATCCATTGATGAATAAATAAATAAAATCGAAGCTATGAATTTCTGTCAGTAGGTATACTACTGTATTGTGTTGTATTTTTTTCACAATGCCTTGAAAAGAAGGAAATGTTAAACAAATCAAAAACAAAATAACCTGACTAAAAACCTTCCTCCCCCACTGTTGAATCAATAAAACTTCGTTATCGCTGCGCTCGTCGTCGTCGGCTCGCTATGTCAATCGTTTAAAATTCTCACCTCAATGTTATCGATCGTAGCAAAAAAAAAAAAAAAAATTTCGCGTTCGGTTTTGTTTATCCGGCGCTTTGTTGTTGGCCCGAAGAGGGAGCGTCCGAAATAAAAAAAAAGAAATAAATCGCTCCGCATACGAAACGATATGTGTGCGATGCGTTATGCAATTCAAGAGGAGGAGGGCGACTCAGGAGGAGACGCGGTTTACAAAGTAACTTGTAGAAAATTTGATATCGATTGAGGCGCGTACGATGTACGCACGCCTTGAATATGTCCGCTGATTTGGTGTGGCTTGGACAACAAAAATATTGGAACCTGACCAGGTTAATTTACCTAACGCCGCATGAACGTGGTCGTGGATTTTTGAACATATTTTGAGGTTGGGAAGTTTAGGCAGGGTTTTGATGTGGAAGATATGGTCAAAGTTTTTTTTAAAGAGAAACCAAATAGTGCCGGCCCTTCTTTTACTTCCCTGTTTTCGTTGTCCATGCAAAGCATCGAAATAAATGGACATTGCTGGTTTAGTTAACTTCCAGAACCGACTACCCCTTTTCTAGGGCGCCTTTTGAACAGAGCTTCCCAATGGGTTCAGAGGGCTTGGGCGTCCCCAGTTCGGCTCACACTGAAAGTTTTTTTGGATAAAGTTCCGAATAGTACTCACCTCCGATTTTTTTTTTTAAATTTTCGAGAACAGTCTAATGCGTCTAAAACCGAAATTCGATGCCGTGCAGGAACTCCACCAGTTTTTTTTCTAAAGACAAGCGCTCTAACCCCTTTTCTTTGTCCCCCATTTTTTTTTATCGAATCCTTTTTCACTCGAATCGGAATTTTGGCCAGTTTTCACAAATTTTCCTCGAAATCCAATCGTTGCCTGCGTCCCACAACCACCCGCAGTCCACACATAGATTCCCATTTCCGATCATAAAATGCCGAGTAATCCGCTTGACTGAAACGCAACGTGACGCCCGATCACGTCCATCCCGCGCATCATCACACACAGAAGCTCTTGCTCCCACTAAAAAACACAATTTCCCACAGGAAATGCCTCAAAATTCGAGTCCCCCCGTCCTCACTCGGTGACATTCGTGGGAAAACGACACGCCATTGACCTACGTCAACTCCCAGCCGACATTCCAAGGCATCCCCCAACCCACACAGACCGAGAGAGAGACTCCTCATCACGCCATCGTCATCTCAAATTCATTAAGCAAACATTTATCTTTCGGATCTAAGTACTAAGAAAAATATTTGACTCTAATCGCGCACCGAGCGACTCCATTGTGCCGTGCGTCTGTGTGTGCGTAAGCCGGGTAGCCCTTCGACCAGACTCAGCGTCACCATTGTCACCATTTACCCGCGTTATCTGAACCTTTTTTTTCTGTTCCCCACATCTTATCTCGATCAAAAAGGGTTCTCGACTTTCTCTTTCTCTCCCGTGTGTGTGTGTGTCAATCCATTGAACCCGCCACGGAAATTCCTTAGCCTCGATTGGGAGCACAGCACAATCAGAAAAAAAAAAAAAAAAAAACGAACACGTCAAAACTCCCAGCAGAGAGTTTTGTTCCAATTAGCCCGACCAAGCGTCATCATTCACCGGACGGGTCGGTCGCAAATCAAAATTAAAATCTTCCCGTTAATTAATTTCCTAATCAAGCCACCGATTCAGAGAATGAAATCCAAAAACAGCAAACGCCAAGGGAATGGCGCAGGTAGGGTTGCGCGCTGATTGTTGCGCGATGATGGATAGCAGAGCCTCGTCGATGTTTGACTCTCTGGCTTCGGGCTTCGGGTTCTAGTACCTTCTGGGAATTTGGAACACAGAAAAAAAGCAAAAAAAAAAAAAACTGAGAACTTTATCTGTTTGGCTAATGAATCATGAAATCGAGAACAGAACGATCGCTTAGTCAGCTCGTGGTGCCGCTGAATGCTGTCAGATAAATTGTTGACACATGGATACGTTTTGACTGAGGCGGGGAGATGCGGGTACGTATGTCACTTCGTAAACAGATGTCAGTTAGGGATTAAGAGCGATGTTTGCATGTCCGAATTGTTGTGGAGCGAAGTGGACAGTTTTGTTATGTTTTTTTCTCTTTTTTTTTTTTTTATCAGTGTCAGGTTGGAGGAGATGTGTAATTTTAGCGAATATGGGTTTTTTGCAATGTAGAGATTTGTTTGCGTTACGTTACGTCATGGCGGAAAGGAATCTGCGCACTTGTTTTGATGTTTTTTTTGGTCTTCGCGTGTTTTGGAACAAAATTCAGGGAAGATTTTTGGAATTTGGAGCGAAGTTCAGGTGAGATTTTTGGGGATTGATCATAACACCTCTGTAGTTAGAGATTTTGTGGTTTTTCGAACGGAGGAAATACTTTAACGCCCAGTTTCACAGTGAGAGGTTAAACTGAAGTTTAGCTAAACTTTAAACTTTTTGCTAAATTCGGTACGACAAAATGGTACACATGCCTAAACATTAAGGTGCAATGTAAAAGCCTATTAAATCTTAGGAGTTTTATTTAATTCTAAGATAAATTCTTACGGATATCTAGAACATAGCTTTTCAATTAAGGTTTTTATTCAGGTTTTTTTTTAGTTAAATGCCCTTATTTTCAAATCTCAAGGAGCACAAGTGGACTTTGAAGTAGTTCTTGAAAGTTAAATAAATTCTAACGAACGAAAGAAGAGGTTAACACCACAGCAAAGTCTATTTGTGTACGCAATGACCCAGAAACTAATCTAATGTAAGTCAGTTTCACTTTCATTTATGATTCGTTCTTGAAAGGAATTTAATCGTATGCTTGAAGATTCAAGGAACTTAGCTTACATTAACAATTCAAAAATCGAGAGCTTCTGTTAAACTGTTTACATTTCTATTTCATTGATGCAACTACTAAGGCTTGTCATCCACGATTGGAAATGGAAGAATCTTAATACAGTCGAAGCCCTCTAAGTCGGGGTCTTCTAAGTCGAAAAGCCATCATATTTTGGCATTCGGTTCAATTTTCTACACAAAATCCATCCTCTAAGTCGAAAAGCCCTCTAACGAATACATTTTTTCGACTCTTGGTCTATTTTTAATTGCTCTAAGTCGAATTTCTCTTTTTTTTTTGCAAAAAAATAAGCAAAAGATTTCCTCTAGCAACTTGTATCAAGCACGCAACTTGTATTACATGCTCTGACTCTCTCTCTTAATTCGGCATTGTAAGACGAACACATTTTATTTCATGTTAATTTTTAAGTACAAACACGTCGGAGAAAAAAGCGCATGTGGTTGCCCTTATTATTGTTTACCTATGCAAGAAAGAAAGAGAATGTGCACAGCCAGAATGAGGATTTACATGGCGACCGACACGGCAAACATCGAACCCAAAACATGAGAAAATCGAAACTATTCGCCAACGGTTCTCGAAGCACAATCCTGTTGGGCGAATCGAATCTAATTCGAATTTTTCGAAAAATACCTCTAACTCGAACTAATTTTTATATCCCGTGAAAATTCGACTTGGAGGGCTTCGACTCTATGTTGTTTAATAAATTAAGATGGTCGTTGTTAGTTCATCTTAAATACGATGTGTTGACTCTCTTAAAGAGATCTTGAACATTTTTTGAAAGACAATTTTAATCAGAATCATTATAATATGGGACACCCAAATGAAAGCCGAAATGTGGTTCTTTCATTTTGTTTTGTTATTCAGTATTCTTTACCTACTTATGCTTATTTTGAGATTCAAACGATTCGCTTATTCTATTCCATATATCTATCTATTCCTTCGAATGAATTTTCTGTATTCTGAGATTCGAACGAATAGTATTTATTGTCGAATGATTGCATAAAATAAACCCCAATGAATTTGACTTTTGCAATCAGCTGTGGGAATTTCATTTTTTTGATATCGATTGAGGCGCGTACTATTCCTTTTCAAGGAATACATTTAACAAAATAACTTCATTTAATAAAAATCCAGCAAAAATAATTAATTTTAGGTACCCTATGAGTATAACTTCAAAAAAAAATTACTAAAATTGAATTTTTTTAAATTTGAGAAGACAAGAACAAGTATCCAAAAGGCAACTGCAAAGCCTGTTTTGATTTACATCTGACTGGTCATACTTAACTGACATTTTTTTTTTAAATAGTAGTGAAGAAGGCGAGAAGCAAATATAAAGGAGAAGAATTATACAAATGCAATAGTGCGAAATAAATATATAATATTAGGTTGCCAAATTTGTCTTTTTGCCTTTTTGTCTTTTGAATTTTCCGGCTAATATTTATGTGAAATCAGGGGTGGAATCGGCTAAGGTGATAGTTGATTGTCGTTTTTGATTATCAACTATTCTTTGCTCTGCGTAAAACGATCGCAAAAAATTCTTCGTTTCTTGGCAACACTTACAATTCTGTCAAAAAATAAATGTCATTTTTGAATGTTTGAATTGGTATTTGTAATTTATTTTTGATAAGTTGCTGTGTTTTTATTAATTTACAAATAATGTAAGCATATTTGTGAACATATATCTGAGAAATATTAAAACTTATAATTGTGTTTACTCTTAGGTCTCAATTTGCCATTCTTTCCGAATTTATGGAAAAGCCACCACCAAGAATATTTAGTGTTGCAGCCAATTGAAGAATAGGTGGGAATATGCGTTGACATTACCCCGGATTGTAGATCGAGCAGCCGCAAAACATGTATAAATGCTTCTTTCGTCAAACAAAAGTTTTTTAAAAATCTAGAATGTAATGACTGTTAAGTGATATTTTCAAGGATATCCACAAATAGGTAGTTCAGGTATTTCCAAAATATTTGCTCTGTTTCTCAATTTTGTTCTTATCAGACGTTCGCTGGAGGTGGGGCCGTGAAAAATGTTTTTGGTGTTATTTCCCCGAGCCGGATTCGAACCCAGGTACTCTTGCTTAACAGTCCGACGCGCTAACGATTAAGCCACGGCGCCCACTCAAACACAAACACCAACACACTGCACCAAACCAAACATAAATAATTAAAAACGACACCTAAATAGCTGTCACTCCATATCAATGCAAAAAAACGATTGTCGTTTTGATAATCACTTTACATGCAGCTAAATTGTCGATTTTGATTATCAATTATCGATTGTCGATCAATATTCGATTGTCGCGTTAGCCGATTCCACCCCAGATTAGTTTTTCCCCCAAGATTTGTTAGAAACTTTCATTAAGCAAAACTGTTTCCAAATGAACATGCATTTCGAGCTAGCTACCGAAATCCAAAGCGGAGCATCTTTATTTCTTTCTCCTACTTACAAATTTAGATCTTTATTGTTTTAATTGAATTATGGCTGTCTTCTACAATATTGAAGTTAACATATAAATAAAATTTAGTTAGTTCCATTTTATTTCAATAAAAATATCTAAACTTACAGTTGACAGAAAAAACTATACGACTAAAATATGACAGTTGATTCTAATGTGAAAATTTTTTTATTTTTTTTTTATTTTCCCAAATTGTTTATTTCCTGTCTTAGTTTTTGACATTTCATAAATGTATTACATGTTTAGGGAATGTACTTTATCAAGTCAGGACCAATTTCCTTCGTTGTTGTTTTATGTTCAGTATGGCACAGGTGGGTTTTAATCCACCCGAAGCGTTGGGGGTTTTATTCACTCCGAGCGCCCCTTGTCGCTCGTTGTTGTCGCCAGGTTTTTGTTTTATGATTATTTGTTTAATTTTTTACATGCATGCTTATAGACTATTTTACAATTTTTATGTGCGTATATTTGACATTATTTTTTTTTGTGTCGTCATTTATTTATTTTTAATTTACATTAATACCTTGGTCTTTATTTTTCCCTTTTTTTTTTTTTTTTGTTTTATTTTCATATAATGTATATACATATATATAATATATATAACTTTGTCTAGAGTCTGATATCGTTAATATGTAGTTATCTGATTGGTAAATCTGTTGGTCTTAATCTTCTTAGCCGTCTATTTGATGTTTGTTCGTTGTTTGGTATGGTCCGCACTTCATCGTTTGTGTGTAGTTCTAGTTTTATACGATGTTTAGTGCTACTTTGTCTTATCTCCCGTTCGATTGTCGCTTTGTTCAAATCCTTGTAAATTTCTTTGTTAGGTACGTACCAGTCCGCGTTGACTATCGTCCGAAGTATTTTGTTTTGCGTGCGCTCAATGATTGCTCTGTTAGATTTCTTAGTAGTGCCCCATAGTTCGAGTCCATATGTCCATATTTGATGATAGTCTTGTAAATCAGTAGTTTGTTATCGATTGTCAGTTTTGAATTTCTTGCAAGCCTCCAGTGGTATTGTCTAAATTTTTCTTGTATTTGTCTCTTTTTGTGTAAAATGTGTTGTCTCCAGGTTAATTTGCTGTCAATGTACATACCCAGATACTTGGCGCACTCTGCGGTCTGTATATTTTTATTGTTGAGTCGTACTGGCAGAATAGTGTCAACAAGTTATTTGTGTCGTCTTTTCCTCATTAACTTGGATTCCCCAATCTTTAAACCACTTCGAGGTGTTGTCGAGATGTTGCTGTAATGCTCTTGTAGCGTCCGTAAGGTTTTTGTCAGCTTGTAGTAGTATTGTGTCATCAACGAATGTGGCGAGCATGGAGTTTGGGGAAATAGGGATGGGTATGTCGGCGGTGTACAGGAGATAGAGAAGAGGGCCAAGGACACTTCCCTGGGGAACTCCGGTTTTGGCTATGTGCAGCTTGGAGCATTTGTCCTTATATCTCACGTAGAATGTTCTGCCGTCAAGATAACTTCTTAAAATTAGGAAGAAGTCCAGTGGGAGTATTCGTCTGAGTTTGTAAAGGAACCCGGTATGCCAAACCTTATCAAAAGCCTTGGAGACGTCAAGAAATACAGCTGCGCAGTACCTTTTCGCTTCGAGGTCTTTTGAGATTTTATTTGTGACTCTATGCGTCTGTTGTATAGTCGAGTGGTTTTGTCTGAAACCGAATTGGTGGTTCGGGATTAGTCTCTTTGTGTCAAGTATGGGTTTAATTCTTGCCTGGAGAATTTTTTCCAGCAGTTTGGATAGAACGGGGAGCAAGCAGATAGGCCTGTAGTTGTTAGCTTTTGTCGGGTCCTTGCCAGGCTTAGGAACTGCTGTCACTTCAGCGATCTTCCATTACTTTTGGAAAGTATTTTGTTCGGAAGATTGCGTTGAATACATTTCTAATGTAAGTCAGTCCATGGTCAGGTAGCTCTTTGAGAATTTTACCAGTGATTTGGTCATAGAATGGGCATTTTTTGCTTTTAGTTTTGTGTTTTATGAAGTGCTTGATTTCATCTTTCGTAGTCAGGGCTATTTTTGTGGTGTCAGTGTTATTTATTAATCTCAGCGAGTGATAAGTATTGTCTTTTTGGTTGGTGAATGTGTTGGCGAAGTGTGCTGCGAGTGTTTCAGCTTTTTCTTCATGATGAAATGTGAGAATAAAAATGAATTTTAATCGTTCGAATCTTTGAATACAAATCATTGGTTTTCGACTCACTTTCGAACGAAAACGAATCTCAGAATAAGATTCACTTTTTAAATTAATAAAGCCAATAAGTGAACATAGTTACAATGTTAAATAGTTAGTAGAAAAAGAATAGTAGAAACATTCGTATTTAGGTAGCATTTAGGTTGAATGCCGAATCGAAACGATTTATAAATATTCATGGAAAAAAATTTAGACACTTTGTAATAATACAGATGTCTAAATGGCAAGATTTGCAGTCTCTGAAGGAGTTCCCTGGAGCAGCTAAATCGCGTTCTTAAAGCGCATTTTTGTAATAACAGCAAAGGCTTGATTTTGGTGTAGTATGCACCGCCCAAACACCCTAGGTCCTATTGCAGTTTAGAGTGAATTAATGCGAAATATACAATTCTTAAATTATTGTTTTCGCAGTATTTATGGAGATGAAACAGATTACGAGTTGAAGTACGAAAATATTGTGTTAAAGTTGCCGTATGGTCAAGCCATTTCATCAGCAACTAGTTAAAAGTGACTAGCGGAGTTATATTATGTCAAGATCGTCGGCAAAAGCAGTAACTTCACCTGAAGATGTAAAGGTTAAAGTGAAGCCTTTCTAACATATCTATGGTCAAAGGGAATGACCGTCTAAACGTTTTTAAAAAAGAAAGTTTAAACCTTTAAATTAACCCGATGAAGAAAATGAAAAAGCCGGTCCCCTTTGGGGGGAAGAAAACGACACCACTCTGAAGTAATGCGAAAGCGGTTCCAGAGTGGATGGTGTCAAGGAGAAGAGGTCAAGATGTGGTTTTAGTGGGTGAAAGTCTCACACTACTTGGAATAGAACGGGGCTGTTCCACCTGCCTATCAGGTTTCCACATCGCCCTCAAGGCAAAAAAAAAAAAAAAAACCTTTAAAATAATTTTTTTTTTAGAAAACTCGTGTGAATATTAGAAAATTGCCAAAATTGAATAACAATTGATTGAATGAATTGAGATGAATAAACATTTATTTCATTTCCTTTAAAATTTTTTCTTAGATAGAACAATCATTCAAGACTTTATGGCTTAAGGCAGTTATTCCCTGTGATATATCAATGATGCAGTATTCACTTTGCTAGTCTATTGAAACTAAGAGATCCTGAGCACTCAAATTCTTTTTTTTTTACTATCTTGAAATTTTCGACCTCATTTTCAACTCCAAAAACGTCGTTTCAATGCGTGAAATGCTCGTGGGATTTGCTTTGCTTTTGCATTTGCTTTTATTCACTTTTTCAACATTCAACTTTTTTTTTTAAATTTTCTTCTTTTTCATTCAAATTATTTTAATTATAAGAAAGCTGCTATTGGCTTTGAAAATTGTGCTCATAGTCAATTATATTTGCCTAATTACAAAGTCGTCTTTCCCAAAAGCCCCTCGTCAACGTCTTAAAACGCGTCTTAGAAACGAAAAAATTAAGTGAGCAATTAAACCAAGATGGCGGCTAAGCCCATACAATCTAATTTTTGAAGACCTAATTACAAAGTCATCTTTCTCAAAAGCCTCTCGTCAATGTCTTAAAACGCATCTTAGAACGAAAAAATTAAGTGAGCAATTAAACCAAGATGGCGGCTTCTAAGCCCCTACGATCTAATTTTTGAGGACTAAACAAAGGCTGAAAATATAGGTACCATCTTAACTCCACGAAGTATAATAAAAAAAAAAATTGCTTTTAACGAAAACCCAACCCACCAACATCCTCAGGAAGCATAGCAATCTTCATTCACGATCATCAACAACAACTACGACGACAAGAAAGCCGCACACATCGCTCCTGTGCACTTCTCGCTCAACTTCGCTTCGCGAACTTCCTCGTGACCCCATGTCAGCAGTCGCATTCCGTAATTTCTCATCCCATAACTTCACCGCGATCGGATCTGATCTTGATCCGATCGAGGATCAGCCAACGCGGTGAGCTGCAATGCAAGGAATTTCTAAAATTCACCGCGAGTATAAACAACAACACGAGCGCAAAAACATGTTCCCGATTCGTTTATTATTTTTCCTTTTTTCCTTTCAATTCGTTTTGTTTTTGTTTTGGAATTCCTTTCCACACACATATACAGATGCGCGATCCTTTGCTTCTTCAAAACGCGGGACTTCTTGACAAACGCAGAAGACAACAACGACGACGACGCGAAGACGACGCGAGGTTCAGAAAAATATGAAAAGAGCATTCTTTTTTTTTTTTGGCTTGGTTTGTTTTGGATTTTGATTCTCTTCTTTTTTTTTTTTTTTGAAATTCTGTTGTTTGTCTTTTATGTGACAAGGGGGTGACGGAGGGAGGAGCAGCACAACCTGGAAGCGCATTCACATTGCAGTCGCACTCCCGATTCAACGCAGCAGCGCAGCACAGTGGCAAAAGGAATTGAGGCGGCTACGTGAATTTCGTTGCAACTCACATGGCAGCCAGATTTTTGTTGCTCCTTCGGCATCCACATGGCCTTCAGCCGGCTCGAAATATTTTCTTCGTACCCACTTAAGGTCTTCGGTGTTTGTTTCTCTTCTTTTTTTTTCCTATTCTATGTGGTGATGGGGCAACGGACGGGAGGACATAAGGAAAACAGATCGCGATGTGGAGATTCTTGGGGAATTCGACCACGGACGAGGGCGTATCGAAAAATGAACGCGAGGCATGCAGTTTTGATGGAGCTATGTTGAGTATTTAAAAACTTTTCTGCCGATAAAATTTTTGAAAGAAAAAAAAATATTTAAGACGAAATTTTCCTTAAAGAAGACGGATTTGGGAGCTGTTATGGGATGAACTTTTGGAAATGAAAACTATTTTATGTGTGTGGGAGTAAGAGCTCTATTTTTTTAATAAAAAACAAGTCGAGTCTGAATAGCAATCGAAAAAAGGATCGATTTTAGCCTTTTAGAAACAAATGAGAGCTAAAACACTGTCTGGGTCTTCGGAATGTGGTTTCCTAAGAGTGTCAGATTAGTAAGAGTGGTAAGAGAGTAAAAACTCTTTGAGTTTTCGTTAAAAAGAAGGTCGTGTCTAAATAGCAATTGGAAAACAGGATTGATCGATTGAGCGCCTTCTAGGGGCAAAGAAAAGCAAAGATGCCTTCGGGCTTTGGGCATCAATGGTGTCCTAAGGGTCTCACATTAAGGCAGCAGTAATGTGAAATGCTATTTGCGATATGTTAAAAGTTCGTTTTGATATCGTAATCTTTTTGAAGGGTGTATAAGCCTACTCTGTATACTAATTCAGATTTATAATCATCATCATTAGTGGCGTATCAGCCCACGAAGGGCCAGAGCCTAGTTCCGAACGGCAAATTGCAAAAGCTTTCCTTGACAGAAGTACTCCAGGATGATTGTCAATCGTTCGCTGGAGGTGGGACCGTGAAAATTGATTTTGGTGTTTTTTTTTCCCGAGTTGTATTCGAACTCTGGTACTCTCGCTTAACAGCCCGACGCAGTAAAAATGAAGCCACGGCGCCCACAACAATGTCGAATACAATTACTAAAAATAAATGCAGCCTTAATGTTCCCAATCCATTTTTTATAAGCCACCGTGTGGTCTTTAAAAAAAGCATTTCTTCTCAAAAGAACAGATATATAAATAACCAAATCAATCACTTATCTGCAGTATCTTTTGAGAGATTTTTTAAGGGATCCACACAGCTGGGACTTCTGAATACAGATAGGGAAGGTAAGACAAAGCTGAATTAAAGATGCAGGTTTCTTTAATTGATCATTGATTTACTTTTACTTAAAATCAAAATCGTCTTAATAGCGGCTCTGAAAGAACTTTTAATCTATTGTAAGTAAAAAACTTAAGCGATTAAAGTTACTCAGAGTAATAATAGCACCAACAAAAATCTGGAGCATAAACTTTAGTTGAGTTTTGAATTATTTTTTTGGTTTTTACGTTGATGAATTTGTATGGCATTTGTTTTCTAGTAAGATAATGGTATAAACTAGCGAACTGTATTTACAATTTTTTTTTATAACATTAAAGAATTCCGCCCAAAAAGCAGTATGTTCTAGACTTTTGCTCATCCCATTGTACCTTCGAGCTACTTTAAATAAAATAGAAACTTAAATAAAATGTGATGTTCAGTGTATTAAATAGCTTTCAATATCAAACTCAAAGGTTGGTGGAAACAAATGAAACCAGAGGATTTTGTTGAACTTACGATATGGTAGAGGATCATTCAGGATCAGGTTTGATATTGCAAAATATGGCAAACGTCGTTAGGACAAATCATATTATAGAATCAATCACAAAAGTAAGTAAGTGCCCCGAAAAGCGCTTTGTTCTTATGGAAATACGAGTAAAAGCTCAAAATAGCCCTTACGAAAAAATCTTAAAAGCAGTTTTATTTGAAATTTCAATAGTTTTTCGAAGCAAAGGAAACATACTGAAGACCAGAAAAGATCGGCATGGTCATTCATGTACCAACAAGATAATGACTCTAATCAAACTGCGCTTTTAATGAACGAATGGTTGCTCTATAATGCACTAAGCCAACTCAAAAAGGGTTCGAAATCCTAGCACAATGGACGCTACATCAAGCTAAGTTTTACTCCAGCTTCTTGGAGAAGATCGAAGGTGGTTTTTATTGCTAAATGAGGGAAAGGTAACCACAACTCCTCTAAGGACTTTAGAGCTATGACCCTCTCATCTTCCTCTTATAAAAACTTTGGAAAGGCTGATTAAAAACGATATACGTGACAATATTTCACAATGTGATCTATCCCAGGCCCAACATGCGTACCGCAAGGGGTTCTCAACGAAGACGGCACTTCATTCTCTAGTAAGCACTATAGAACCGATTTATCAGAAAGCATACAACAAAATCGGAAGTTTTTCTGAAAACACTCAGCTAGAGATCCAAAATCACTCCTAGTATTACAAAATTTGGTGAATTCGATTTTATTTCACTTGTCTGTTTATTTATGTCGATTTTAATCGCTAGAGTTTTCCACAAGTTTTTAATTTTATTTATATTGTGCAGAGTTACCAATTTTCATATAGGGGTAGTTGGGGCACATTGATAAGTTTCTCCTTTGGTCTCAAAAAGCGCCACTACCTTGACAGTAAAAACAGTGCAATAAATGCTTTTCTACTCTGTGACTTTCTAGCTATCTTATATAACACGAATTTACTCTTAGATTCATTCTAAACTAAGGACCTATTTAGTAAAAATATACTCTTGATACTCAACACTTCCTCTGTCACTGCCCCAGCCTTTGTCACCTGAGGTACAGAACTCTAGGAAGACACTTCTTCCAAGACCTTAACGAGATCAACTCACTACCTCTAAAGAATCTTTTCAGGTATTTGAGCCTGACCAAATGGACCGAGGACGCACAGGAATAGGACACCGTGAGTGAGGAGGGGGACACCTACCACCCCAATGGGTAACACAAGGGGTCCACAAGAACCTAAGTGAGGCGGAACTTCCGCCAGCCCACCAACCTAACCTAACCTTAGTACAAATAAAATTTTGTATCAAACTGCCCTATTCACGAGACACATTGATACAGGTCGGGGCAGTTTGATACATAGCCAAATAACCAGTAATTCTGGAGAAATCCGAGTTAATCAAACAGTGGTTTTTAATTATTTTACCACTATTTAAATGCAAATATTAACAGGGACGCTCTGAAACGTAAGTGTATCCAAGGCTCTTTTATTGGGAAGAGCCTGAAATCTTGTTGGTTGTATTCGCCACAATTCCTAGCAATTTCTGTGTACTTTTTAGGCCTTTGGCACCCAAAAATTCAGGAATCAAAAATTATTTCAAATTGTATTTAATTGCAACTTTTCTAACTAATAATTTGCCTTGTAGCACTTCATATTAAATATTGCAAAAGCTCCAGGAACTTCATCGATTTTAGTCCCTCTAATATTTTGATTGTATGTTCGTACTATTTTTGTGGGGCACATTGATACGTATAAAACTGCCCCGAGTTCGTGTGTATCATTGAAAACAATAATAATCGTGAAATAAAAATAAATAGCACAAATACGAAACATTTTATTGTAAAACTTGATTCAAGACAACAGGTGATTGCAAAGAATCCAAATCACTGGTACAGGTGTTAGTTTATCCAACGATCTTTCTTTATCAATTCGACAGAAACGAAATAAGCTTCTAGAGATAAGAAACAACCTCGTTGAAATAAAAAGAAATATTAAAGTGTAAGTTCGAGATGATAGGATGGATGTAGGTGGAGAAAAAAGTTTTCCGTTGAAGTTCTTCACTTGGACTTCTGCAAAATAACAACAATGGGATTCATGCGCTAAATCAGATCTACAATAAAAATGTCTGCTTTATGTGTTTTTAAAAATACAAAAAATCTTCGCGTAAATTGCAAGGTCTTATAAAATATTAAATATCGCTGTAGTCAAAACAAATGCATAACTTCATATTTTTGCATAAAATTTAAGGCTTCGTTTAGCATAGTTTTAATGGTCTGATTTTAGTCAAAAGTCGCCGTTTTGTTGAATAGCTTATTCTCTTTTTGAAAATAACTTGTTTGTAAAAAGTGACTAAACAGCAATGATACCTAGCTTTAAAATCGTTACGTTTTCGCACTTGTTGAAGTCACCCTTGACATAATATAAAATAATAAAATATTAAGTACGGTTTACATTTTTGCATGCAGTATTTCACACTTCCCGACCAGGCAGAAACCATTCAAATATGATCATTTAAAAATATGAGCTCTTTTTTGATTAGATTGAAATTTATTCATTTCCTATTGAAGAATTTTTGGTGCTCGATCCCTTCTTTCCTTTCACCATAATATTAGGCTGTCAAATATCTCCCTTCCGCCTTTTTGTCTTTTGAATTTTCCGGCTATGTACAAAGCGCTACACAGCTCGTATCTGGCAATACATCATTTGAAACGTCTTGACATAACCTACAAAACGACGCTATGCATGATTAGTTTGAATACGATCTCTGTAGCGCTTTGTACATAGCCGGAAAATTCAAAAGACAAAAAGGCGGAAGGGAGATATTTGACAACCTAATAAAAAGATATTTAACCAAAACAGGCAAAATGAATTTTTTATCTCTCTCCATGTTTCAGACTATGCAGTCGAGTTGATAGATCACCGGTATATCGCAACTCCTGCTTTTGTCAGCTTATTAAATCCCTTTTGTGATTCAAGGAGCCACAGTAAACGCAAAATTGTAAATATTGCAACGCAAGCGCCGATTTTTTTTTACCAGCAACGAGTAATTGTTGATTCCCCTTCTTGGATCTCATTTAACTGTTGTCGTCACTAGACTGTCTGACCTTGGACCAAATTTCAGCTTATATGGTCTATTAAACCACACTTAATGTTATTTAACATCCCTGGATGTGGCTTATTAATACGGACATCGAATCGAGGTCTTTTGCTTAACGAGCCTTTTTTATGAGGCTTAAATTTAAGGACGTAAAACAGGACTCTATGAATTACGCCTCATATAAAAACTCACTGAAGCTAGCCCACGTCGAGAAGGATTGCAAATAAACCCTACGCAAAAGAGCGGCTTCATTTTCACTTGGAAGAACAGAGGATTGCCAAAACAACTTTTTAACCTTTTTTTGTTGAAATACCTTTTTTTAAGGTGAGACCAGGCAACAGGACTGAGAAAACAAATCTACAGCTGCATTCTAAATCGATCCCATACAAAAGGAAAAATATAAATCTAGCCCTTCCAGTGAAGAATGGCAAGCTCGGCTTGTGTTAAACCACGTCCCTACCCAAATTAAGAATCAACAGAGCCCTAAATCAATACAAAGTTGCTTCTTTAGCAACAAAGTCACCAAACCACGTTGCTTTTCCGACTTTCCACAGCCACCGAATCCCACCGCTTAATCGAATGGAATTCCAAAGGAACGCTTACGTAGCCCAAATCAGACAGACCACGATCCCATTCCGCAGCCTAAGCCACTCCAAAAACTCCAAATCCCTTCTCTTTGTCCCCGAGAAACCGAAAACCAACGAACACGAAAGAAAAACCTGCGTTCCTGCGCTCGAATCTCCTCCAAAGAGATGCCCAGGAATTTGGAACAACAACACCACGCTGGAGGATTATCTCCGATTATTCCATCTCTGTATCTATTGCATCCCTCTCCGCCTACCGTCGCCCCCACTCCACATTCCAACGGAGCCAGGTGTTACTCCCAGTTCGATTGTGCGTGTGTACGTGCGTACGAATGCGTGGCCGTTCAGTGTGCGTTAAAGGTCGACAATCTGTCAAAAATAATGAGAAACGCATCTATTGTGGCCGCAGGACACAAAAGATTAACGATTCCCGAGTCCTTCAACCCCGAAAACGACGCAAGACGCGTTCGGCTATTTGAACAGAGCCCACTTAAGTTCCACTCACTCACGCATACACTCGGATCTCTGTTTGGTTGTTTTTTTTTTTTTTTTTTCTGATGCAATCTCTCGCGTATGGCATTCCAAGGCGCTCAACCTGAATGCCTCTCGCGCGGTTCCTGTTTGCGGGATGCAGGCCTCACATGTACACCACACCTTCCGAAGAATGCCCAGAACCAGAGATACAAAGATGCGTGTGTGTGTGTGTGTGTCCCAAAGGACGAATGTCCAAAGCAAAAGATGCGAAGCGAAACTCTGAATGACTCCACCTCGGGGCCGATAAGAACGCTCGTCGTCGTCGTCGTCGTTGTCGTCGTAGTCGTTTCTGTTGCACATTCCTCGAGAATCTTCTTCGTCGTGCACCTCCTCCTCCTCCTCGTTGCCTGTGGAAAATCAAAAGTACAAAAAAAAAAAAGAAGAAAACAACCGACGACCGACGAAATAGACGCATTCCGGGGCCGCACGAAACGGAGTAACAAACCGATCCCGCTGCTGCCACAGTGCCGCCCTCCGAAAAGACCAGCAGCAGTTAATAACACAACCGGCTCCGGCATCGGCTCTGACTCCGACATCAGCCTGGGCTTCTCGCGTCTCCCGACATCGACTTCGGGGATACATCGCAACCTTTTTTTTGGGGAGGAGGCGGTGGCAGAGGGGACCACTCGCCTCGGATTATGCGGGAATGCGGTAAGGTGCTTGGAATTCCTTTTTTATGTTTTCTTTTGGGATTCTTTTTTTCGTTGTTTTCTATTTCTTTTCTCTTTTTTTTTTTGAAAAAAGAAAACATTTTTTTTTTGTCTTTTGGGAGTTTGGTTTGGAGGAAAGTCCAGGCTTCGAAGGCATCGTGGCTTCGGGGGGCATTCTGCGTTCGTGCGTTTTTTTTTTTTCTTTTCTTCTTTCGATTTGCGTGATTCCTTGGCCATCTGGCAGGAGAGCTGAATCTTCTGGGCTGGATTGTTGCACGCAGCATTCGTAGCCGCGAGTGCCGGAGGAGCAGATGCTTATTGGAATGATTTCCGTGGCCGGGTACATGTGTGGTGGAATAAGGAGAACGGTGGAGGAGGTTTTTGGGGTTTTTTTCAAGTTTTTTTTTTTTCAAGAAAATGCCTTGGGATAGGTAAATACTTGGGATTGCATTCACCTCGAAAAGGCCTTAGAGGGCTTTATTTCGCAGTACTTTTATTTGAATGAATCGTGTTTGGGAAAACAACCGACTACATTGTTGTTGCGAGCATCTCTGTTTTCCTAGGCTGCATCTCAACTTTCATCCGTCCCGACTGTAGTTTTACTATTTTTAGTGAGATGAACCTACTAAACAATTAAATTTTTTTTACCAGAAATGCTACTTGCACAAGACTAAATTTACTGAAAGCTTAATGCCCCATATTTTAGAAGATATTTGTGAAAAAAATATTGCTTCTGGGTCCATCCGAGGGGCTGGTGAAAGTAAAAAAACAAATCTATTTTTCCAGTTCTTCAACTCTTTTTAACATCTTTACGAAGTTTTATTCTTAAAAAAAACGTATTATCATTAAGAATGCTTTAAGATGAATTTTCTCGGATGACTTCTGTTAAAAGCAATGAGATAATTTGTACATTTTCGACTTTTTGTTCAGAAATCAAAAACAAATCAGCACATGAAAGTGCAAGTGCTTCTATTTAATGCAAACTGCCTGTTTTCAAAAAGCGACTAGAGAAAAGCGAAAAGAGGCTGCATTTTTATGCATAAAATAATTCATCAACAGCTGCCACCGTATTTGTCTGAGAAGCTCCGATTTGCACAATCCACCAGGACCTACAATCTTGTCACACCAATAACAAAATATTTACACTGTTCTCGTTTGTTTTATGTCCACGTCGTCAGGCTTTGGAATTCACTTCCAAATCGTGTGAAACAATCAAATGGAGCTAGGAAGTTTAAAAAAGAGATATTTGACTTCTTTTGTTAAATGATCATTATATATACTCCCCATTTTCTTATTCCTCTCCCTTCTTTCCTTTTTTACCTTTTTCCTTGAACTAATAACTAGCTTAAGATTAAACAAATGTTGTAATATTAAATACTAAATAATTGTACTATAAAAGACTGCATTGTCTTACTTGTATTCGGAAATAAATTGAATTGAATTGAATTGAATTGACTATATTGCGGTTACATTAATGTTTCGATGCCCAAGTATGGGTTAAAAATAAGCCTGCCAGGATGGATTCTACTTTTATTCAAAACCTGATAAAAGAACGCGTTTTTCGGCTCATTTGTCAACTTTGCCTTGACACTTGAGCTTAGATCTGAGTTAGAGATCTGAGTTGTTTTCTAAAACTAAACATAATTCAACCATTTTTCTTCAATTCTAATCGGTGTTACTCCCAGCGCAGACCGATTACGTTACGTTCATAACTTGGTTTTCCTTAGTTTGCTGTCGGATTTATGGTCTTCTATGCACTTATTTTTTTTATTTGATTTTACATTAATACTACAAGATTGAATATCTTTTAGAAGCATAGCTTTCCAGACGTTACATAAGAAAATTAACATTTACATTACAATTATTATTATTATTATTATTAAATTTAACATTTACATTACAATTATTATTATTAAGAATAATCAAAACATTAAATAAGAGAGAAAGAAAAAAGAAAAAAAAAAATATATATAAGTAAATAAATAAATAAAAAAAAGAAAAAACGCAAATTCATGTCTAAGTTAGGATGCGGTTGTCGGAAAGGTAAAGAGAAAGCTTTTTCTGAAAGTCGGTATATGAGTTGATTACCTGCAATTCATGTGGGAGATAGTTCCAAGCGCGAATCTATCTATAAATATTATAAAACAAAGTCGAAAAAAATGTTTGGGGAGTTTAATCTCAGGAACTACTGAACGGATTTGCATGCAGTTTTCACCAGCAGTATTGTTGGGTATCTATTATGGGTATGGACTATATTTTATAGACATTTAGGCACAACAAGTTAACGGTACATTAAGATAAGTAAAAAAAGTCGAGAACTGGCAAACTTCTAAGGCGGGCGCTGTCTAAACAGTTAAAGATACGAAAAAATAATGTACTGGGAAATTGTTCGTCTCAAAAAGTTCTAAAACAAAGTCAGCGGTGGCATATGTCTATCTTTTAAGGTAGACTCACAATAACCATTTGTATGGTTCTGTAAAAATTCGAAAAGCCAATCCGCCCTGTAATTTCCACGCCGCTTTGTCAAAAAATCTGAAAAAATTACACAAAATCGGCTTCGATGAGTACATTCAAAAAAAACTAATTTCAGCGTTCTGGCCCCAATACTTTTGGAGCTTTTGGCCAAAAACGATAAAACGTCAATATACGAATTTCGAAAATCCAAAAACGCAGTTTTGTAAATATCAGCGAGAGCACTAAGAAAAAATAAGTATAAAAATATCAATTAGTGGGCGAAGTCCGAGAAATCGCTGATTAAACGCTTTTTTTTAATCTATAAAATTCTGGCTGGAATTGACGCCGTCTCAGTGGTGTTTTCCACATTCATTTCAACCCCCATTTGCTCAACTAAAATTTACACACAGCTGGGCATGACGATCATCGCACAGAAACGGTGTTGTACGGTATGAGATATGAGATATGGATATATGTATGTATGTGTGTGTGTGTACATAAATGTACACAATAGGGATATAGACAGCGATGCCATTTTTTGTTGGAAGATGATAGCCAATGGGAAAATTTCATGTCTGATGCGTGTTCTGTTCTACAGAGAAATAGCAAAGACACTTATTAACTTTGATAATTTCGTTGTGTGAAATTACTGAACCTTTGTTGCTGTGGCAAAATCACCGCAAAATATGATTGAAGATATGTTGCACCGCAGACAACAACAACTGTCATCCGATTGTAGGAACATTGATCAAAGGTACATACAGTCGAATCACTCTAAGTCGAATTTATACGGCATATCAAAATTAGTTTGAGTTCGAGCCAGTTTTGGAAAAATTCGAGTTAGAGTGATTAATATTTTTTTTTTTTGAAAATCCTTTATTATGGACTGTAATATTTACAATTGGAATTATACTGGCAGACGCCTTTACGTTACTTTTTCAAAGTAAACTTCCAATACACGCACTAAATGTAGCAAGAATGCATCTCAGATACCTAACTATTTTCAGATTCAAGCCGATTGTTTGTGTGTGCGCAATGCGACTAGAGACAACAATAAGGGCAACCACTTGCGCTTTTTCTCTGACGTGTTTGCACTAGAAGAATTAACAACAAATGAATGTTCATGAAATGTGTTCATCGTCTAGGACCCCCTTGGGAGAGTCAGAGAATGTGAGTGTGCGTACTCGATAGAAGTTGCGAGAGGACATTTTATTTGTCTATTTTTCAGCCAAAGAAATAAAATTCGACTTAGAGGTATTGAAAGATTGTATTCCGCTTAGAGGTATTTTCGACTTAGAGGATGGTTTTTGTATGGAAGATTGAGGAGAATGCCAAAATATTTTGAGTTAGAGGGAAATTCGACCGTATGTTGTGCAGAATTTTATTTCAAGTAAATGGAGAAATAGTCTCACCTAGGCAAATCCTTAATTTTTAACAGCATAACAGCAATGCAGAATACATGCGAAAAAAAACTATGATCATCACTGACTTATTGAAGCGAGAGAAGAACGAGTGTCTTTTGAAAAAGAAAAAAAAATCATTTATTATTTAGAAAAAAAAATCATTAGTCTACAATAACAAGGGGAACATTTTCTTTTTGGATGCTACTGGAGGCAGCGCGAAGACCTTTTCAATTGCTTGCAAAGATTAAGCATGGTGGAGAGACTGAAATTGAACCTACACTTTTAGAAGAAGGAAGAACTGCTAACTCTGCTTTTAAACTTCCCTTAAAATTGTATAGTGCCGATGTTTCAAGTGCTTGCAATTTTTCCAAGTAGAGTAATACTGAATACTGTAATATAAATATAATACTGTAAAATTACGGGGCATTGTAGTTCAATAATTTGGGACAAACCTTCAATGCCCCACAAAACGTCTAGCAAGACGCACTAAGGCAAAGTCAATGTGATTCATCATCTAAAGTCTATTATTCAGTTGATAGCGTTTTAGATGTAGAAGAAGCAGTGCATTATCCCAAATTATTTCAAATTCATTCACACTTTCTGGTAGTCCATTACTGGATTACTACAAAACTTTAGATATATTATGCTGCCTGCGCGAAGCCAGGACGGGTTGCTAGTTGCAGATAAAAAAAGGATCGCTCCCCAATGCAATGTGTGAAAGAAGGTATAATTAGTTTTTTTCCTTTATTAGATTGTGCGAATACTAGGTTTTCAAAGAGGTAACTAGGTGACTTAGTTTGTATAATTTTAAATAGTTTTAAAATAATGCGAAAGTTTATATACTAATCGAGCTTCATACCATAAATAGAGGATGAAAGTCTAGACACACTACTCGACCTTGGAACATTATAAATAAAACGGACACAGTCATTAAATGCAACATTAAGTCTATGCTTACAGACAGAATCAAGACAGGGAAACACGGAACTGTTAAACAAAATGTAGGGCATTATAAGCGTTTAAACTAGTCTTATTTGCACTAGCAAGTAATTCGAAGAGTACCGCAATTTACAAAGTCCACAATAAACTTTTTTAATGGTGTCATTTATAGCATCACAGCAGGATATATGAAAACCAAGGTATTTAGCAGAATTTACATGAGCAATGGGGTTGCCGTCTAGGACAACAGGTGAAAAATCATTCGGACAAACCTTATTATTGGAAAAGACAATGTAAACTGACTTTTCAGGGTTAAGCTTTAATTTATTACCTTTAGACCAGTTGGAGATGGTTTCGAGATCTTCATTAACTCTGGCAATACAGTCTTCTATAAGAAAAATATAACGCGTGAGGTATCTAATAGTATCATCAGCGTACATGTGGGTTTTGCAATTCTTGACAATACCTGGGATTTCATTGTTAAAAAGGGAGAACAAGAGAGGGCCCAAGACAGAACCTTGTGGGACACCTTTATAAATGACTTTAGGGTTGGAGTAGCCAAGCTCTGTAGAGACCGTCTGCACTCTATCTCTAAGATAGCAGCTCAGAAGCTTAGCGGAAGAGTTCGAGAAGTTGAAGCTATTTTTAATCTTTGTGAGTAGCAAGGAGTGATCAATGCTGTCGACTTATAGTCGTTTTTAACCAACGAGCAACAAAAATTAAAACATTACATCTCAAAGTCTCAGAAAACGATAAGCTTGTGGCGACCCTTTACCACCTGCGGTTAAATGTTATAATTACATTTGCAACTTAATTGTTTTATTTCTTGTTAAAATGATGGCATCTTAAGTTTTCTTTCTCTATTTTTTAATTCGTTCATGTCCGAATTAATTGCGCATAAAAGAATTAAGGGTTGGTTGAGCATGCACTCATCCCAGTGCTTATAAAAAAATGTTCTCCTTCAAGCTTGTAAAACATATTAAGTTATTAATAGAAAAAAAACTCTACGAGGGAAAACTTCAATTATGGGAAGCTGAAATATATATTGTCGGGCATGAGAGGGCTAAGAATCCTGGAAAAAAAAAAAAGCCCGAAACTCATTTGATTTCAACAACGATTTGCATTACGTCTGCCTTTCGGAGATCAAAAAATTACACTTTTAGGTTTGATCTGTGATATGCAATTTGCGGTCGCCTTTGAAATTATGGTATTTCATGCTTCATTGTGTCGGCGATTGTTTTAGTTGCATCTAAATTTCAATTCATTCTAATCTTCTTTGTAAAAATAAAAACTTTCAAAAAAGTTCTTGGTTAAAGTTTTAAGGTATTTGGTGCGATCGCGTCAACAGATTTTTGCAATTTGCTCTTGAATCAGAACGTTTGTGATCACTTCATTGGGCTTTTGATTTGGCTCTTCTAACTTTCAATCAATTGATTAATGATGAATTTAAGGGCTTATAATATTAAGTTGTAAAATATATCCAAACTAATCATGCATAGTGTGGGCGCCGTTGGCTCGATTGGTTAGTGCGTCGGACTGCTGAGCGAGAGTACCCGGGTTCGAATCCAGCTCGGGAAAAAAAAAAAAAAAACCACAAACATTTTTCACGGCCCCACCTCCAGCGAACGACTGACAACCTTCCTGGAGTACTTCTGTCATGAAAAGCTTTCGCAATTCGCCGTTCGGAACCGACACATGTGACAAAATTATAACGCCGCACAACACAGTGGAGGCGCGAAAAAGCTAGGCTCTGGCTCTCAACGGGCTGTTACGCCGCCCAATACGTACAATCATGCATAGTGTCGTTTTGTAGGTTATGTCAAGACCTTTCAAATGATGCATTGCCAGATACGAACGCTTTCTACATAGCCGGAAAAACAAAAAGGCGGAAGAGAGATATTTCATCATCATCATCATTTTCGTAGCCCGCATGTTCCACTAAAGGGGTTGCGGGGGCAGTGCACGCAAAAGAGATCTCCAGGCATCCTGACGGAGTCACATTCAAGGCACGCCTCGGAAGTCGTACTGCAGGGGACATTCGTGTCACGTGGCCAAACCATCGAAGTATGGATCTTTCCGTTCGGAGAAGAAGCTGCTCAACGTTAAGCTCTCCCCGTACTGTCGTGTTTCTCACCCTATCTCGGGGAGTAACTCCTACAACAGCACGCAGAAATCTCATCTCGGTAGCTTGTATTCGCGATCTTATTCTTTCGGTCATTACCCAAATTTCATGACCATAGGTGAGAGTCGAATTGAATACCGATAACTTGGCCTTCACCCCAAGCTCGGCCTTCCTGATGACAGACCTTCCAAGCTGATTCAAAATTGACCCAGCTTGGCCTAATCCTAATATTTGACAACCTAATATTATATAAAATGATAGTCGCATTGTCTTAAAATATGGATAATTTTCAATAATAAAAACTCACACAATTTGATCACTTTGGCATTTTATTGTCGCTGCATTGCATTTACATTTATTTGGCAGTTGTGATTGATTGAGATTTCCTTAAAGCTGTGTCGGATCATGTTTTCAGCTTCAACAAATTTTCCCAAGCGGAAGCTTTAGCAGAAAAACTGATATTGCCGAAAATTAAAAGCACTGCGATCCGGGATCAGCAAAAATGAACATTTACCATATTTATGGAAGCAACATTATGCAAGACGACCATTTTGAGCCTTTTTTTAGACTTGTCCTAAAGGTAATATGCACTTATCTGATAAGGTACTAATCTGAGAACCAACAATAATCTTTTGCCTAAAATTAAGTGACAAACACGACCGATAGAAAAAGACGCATTTAAGTCTGTTGCTTATTTGTGAATGCCACATACTGCAGTAAGAGATATTTCTTTTTTACCAATGAGTGGAATTCAAAAAGATTTTTCTTCTTTTCTACATCAGTTTCTTTACGACCGTATTCTGACTTGCTTCTTTCTTCAAATTTTAAATTTAATTTGGAGTCATTCACAAACAAATATCAATTAAGTGCCTTTGCTTTTAAGCAAAACCCTTAAGAATTGCACTACTGTACTTACAGCAACTTATTTTATGGAACTGTACCCAAGACCTTGTATTTAGCGAAATTTTTTCTTTAATTTTTATTTGTACTTTTAAATTTAAGAGGTTTTAGATTCCAACTTAAAATTTGTGTATAATACAATAAGCAAAAAATTGTGCATAAATGTTAAAAAAAATTATACATACACTAATTTAAACTTAAATATCTAGAATACTTAGCACCGGGTATGATATCCTTTCGCTTTTATTATATTCTGTAGACAAATCCCTATATGACGGAACAGTTTTGACTTGAATTTCGGATAAGGTTTGATTTATTTGTCTAAGATTACAGTCCCGAAGTATGTTTGCCTAGTTGTTTGAGATTTTCGGTGCTTTTTTCTAAAACACCCCAACAATTTTTTCAATATCTGGGGATTGGGTGAGATGAGATAACTGTGATTTAACATTATACAAGCCCTTCCCTTTGTTACCGTCGGATTTCCGCCGTCTCGCGACTCCGACCAAAAGGGGTGCCTGACCAACCCCGGAGATGGGAGTGGGTGGTAAAAAAAGAGTTAAATAATGGGCGCCACGCGATTGCCCCCTTTGGCCGTAAACTTTTTCCTCTTGAATAGCGACAAGAAAAAAAAAGATTCGCGTAAACTTTATAATTTTAATTAAAAAAAAAAAAGAACTTAAAACTAAACTTAAGCACTATATACAAAATGTACTTAGCCTAACTTACAACTAAACTCCAACAAAAAAATACAGCTCCCCACCGTGACTCGAACCCGGAACCTGACTTCGCTGTACAATGGTAGAAAAAAAAAGCTGGACTCGAACCGCCGCCCGACGCAGGGAAAGAGCGCGAATAACCAAAAAAAAAAAGTGCTGATTCCTCCCGCGAGTTTCGAACCCGTCGCCTTAAACTCCGAGCGCCACTCGACGACGCGTTAGCCACCGCCCTCCACTGGGGAACTTGCAGCCTTAGTCGCCGCCTACGCAACTTACGAAAACCTGCGACACGATTTCCTTCTCCGCGTCAACCCACGTTGTGCGCGCACTTAAAAATATAGTTTTTCATACAAACTGCAGTTTTCTTTTTTTTTTTGAGGGGTGCTTCCTGCTATGCCGTCTTGGGGTTGCAGGTCGTCTCACAGGTTGTCTTGCCACGCGCTGGATTTCTGCTGAGGTTGTGCCGCTTCGTTGATTTTTCTTTCTTTTTTTTTTTAATTCGGAAATTGTAGACTACGAAAACCGTAACCCTTTGGGAAAACCTCGTACCACTGTCCTACAAAGAAACAGAGCTCAGTTTTTGCTCCTGCGCCTCAAGGAAGAGAACACCTACCTCCTTTCACAACAAAAAGAAACTTTTCACCTTCATGAGGTCAAACAGAACTTCTACACTTATTTTCCATTTCTTTTTTTCCACTTCAAACTCGTTAATCTCGTAGAGGGGACTATCTTTCCTCGCTCCCAAATCTTTAATGGCTTGGCGATTCTCCTAGCTCAGACCGAACCCCGCGCCGTGCTCCTTGCAGATTTACAGATTCTCTCTGCCCTGCTATCGGATAATCAGCTGAATTCCAGATTCAGAAGATCAATTCCGAGCAGGGAGAGAAAGGAAAAAAAAAGAATCTGCAAGATCGCTCGGCGCCAAATTCGAACCTGGACCACTCGAATCCCAAGCCAACCCTCTACCCACTCGCCCACGGACACCCATAACATCCGGTTGTCAGGATCCCCACCTGACAAGCTAGGCTCCTCCACCCTCGTCATAGAAAAAAGGGTGGTATATATTCAGGCGAAAACCTTTAAGAAAAACACCCATAATACCTTCCCTTAAGTCAACTTTGAAAACTTTACCTCAAATTTTTTTTTCATTGTTGCCCCAAAATAACAAAAAAATAAACTCTTCATACCAGATTCTTACCCCCATAAGCCTCTAACAGCAATGAAGTTTCACCTCTTCGTTTAACTTCTTATTTGCCTATTTTTCAACTACGATGCAGTCTTAACCCTTAAAAGTACAAATTTTCAACTGTATGTACTCCGTTAAGCTAAATGTCTTTTAGAAGAATGAAATATTCATTGAGAGGGTCAAATTTAACGTTTTAGGGCAGCAGTCAAAGACTTACATTGAATTTGTCCAGCTAAGGTGCAATACTGTATCGTAGTTGACAAATGGACATAACATACCAAAAATAACTATAATTTCAATTGCTGTATGTAAAATTTGTTATTGTAGTGTAATTGAAGGTAAAGTTTCCGATTACCGAATCTCTCTTGTACAGCATTAACAAATTACAATCAAAGTCCTAGAGGGCTGACTTAACTTAGAACAACAAATTCCATGCCAAGTCATAACAATCCATAAGACTACCAAAGTGACCATTAAAATTCCGAGCCAATCATTCCGTCCGCCACTCAAAAAAATGAACAACTCGCTGCTTATTTTGACCCCAAAACATGCAAAATTATTTAACAGTACCTTTCGGCTGCAAATCCTCCTCAAAAAAAAAAAAAACCTTCGATCAACCACTTCCATTAAAATACATAAAAAAGGCACAAAACGATGGCAAACAAAAAAAAAAGATCGAAATGAAACCGCATAATAATAACCAACTTAAAATTCAAATATTCATTCGAATTTATAGACACATGCTCGCCCGATCGCATTCCAGAGCGGCACACTCACCCGCGCTCACGTCGTGTCATCAACGTCGTCGTTGTCGCCGATCGAGGCTCTGAACTCGATCGCCCTTTGGCACACAAAGAGTTCCAAAAAAAAAAAAAAAAGAAAAATGTTTAATAAAAAAAAAAAAAAAACAGACTCTTGTCGACCCACAGCCACAATGGCCAAGTGATTTCTTCTGTTTGCCCAGTGATTAGACGATCGCTTTATCACGCCGGGTGGCGTGGCGTGGTGATTCCAATCTTCAGGCATTTCCTCATGTAAACACGATCATATCTGTATCTGTATCTGGGTAGAGAAAAAGTGCTAAGCGTGCAAAGTGATAAAAAAAAAAGTCCCTGAGATAAAGTCAATAGGCGAAACATTTGGAGCAAAACGCGTTTACGACGTCAGAGAATGTTCCGAGAACGCGGTTCGAGTGGGTTCAGGCGGTGATGGCGGTCGTAGGCCTGGCCCAAGTGACAAGGGGCGCGTGATTATGCAAAACTTTCCACGGAATTGAGCCGCAAGTGGGGTTTCCAAATTCGGAGCATAACTCGGGGCTATTTTTGAGAAAAAAAAAAACATTTTTTTGGATTGGTGATCAGTCAGTGATTGGTGAGCGTGAGGTGCGTCATGAAAGGTGACACATTTGTGGATGAATTCTTAGACTCATAGGGGCCTGAGCTAAAGTTGAGTGGGAGGTTAGAGACAAGGTGATTGATGAAGTTTTGAGCCGGGTGCGGTGATACATTCATTGGTTTAAACTGAGATGACCTCCTGCTAAGTGGGTGAAGCTTATGCCGATTTTTATGTCAAAAACAGACGGAGAGCTCTGTGTATGACGACGAATTTTGCAGAAATACTTACAAAAAAAGAAAAAGAGATGAACAAGAAAAGGTTTTAAAAAGTGATCTTGATAGCGCCTAAAACGCAGCATGAATTGAAAAAAAAAAACCGGTCAAGTGTGAGTTTTACTCACCCGCCGAGGGTTTCGTTCGCAAACAGATTAGTAGTTTAGACTTAATATAAGTCTAAGAAATCAACAAACTAAAATAGTCAAATCAATTTAAACTCAATTCACTGTTCATTCACTAAAATTCTTTCATTTCGAACGAAACTGAACAAAAGAAAATCCTTTCCCATTTGCTGATCGCGCTAGCCGTGTGAAAATTGCTTTGGTGCATTTAGGGGATGAAATGCCGCAAGCGACACTGAGACTGCCGTCAGTTCATCGTTTTTTGCGATAACTGATTCGATTTAAATCGTTAATATCTGGACAAATTGTATGAAAATCATTTTTTTTACATAATATTTTATTGTTCTTTCACTGAGATCTACAAAATGGCGTTTTCGGATCTTCAAAACTCGAATGTTGTTGTTTTTTTGTTTTTGGCCAATATCTCGAAAACTATTAAGGCCAGAGTGCTCAAACCAATTTTAACACAAAGATTACATCAGAACCTACATTCCAGATTTTTTTCAGATTTTTAGACCAACGGGTGTGGAAATGCGAGGGGGGGGGGGACGCCTTTTTTTCGACTTTGAAGCTTAATACCTCGAAAACTTAACTTCCAATTGAAAAGTTCAAAATGAAAACTCTATTTCATTTTGCAAGACCTATCCGATGGTACCTCACTTAATATATTGCCGTGAAATTTTTTTCAAAAAAAGTTAGTAAATAATTTATTTTAGTACAAATAAAAAATCACACACGATTTTCCGATAATTTTGGGCTATTGCGATGAGTTGCCCCATAACTTTAATTTTTTTCAGATTTTTTGGTCAAATATTCTAGAAAGTAAGGTTGGGGACACGGTACACAAGTCAGTTTTTGGCAATTTGTTGGCAAATAACTTCTTACCAATAAGAGTGAGGGGGTTACCTTAGTACAACTTTTTTATCTAGCTATCATCCTCTTTCCAGCGATACCCATATCAAGGAACTAGTAAAAGAAATTTATTTTTCAAATTTAGTATTGGTACTAAGCTTTTCGCTAGTATAAAATGTTCTTAAAATTCTTTTCCTGAACTTTCTTTGGGCAAGTGAAATACGTCTTTTAGCAAAGTTTTATTTCTAAATTCTTAGTGGTTCGCCAATTACCGAGGTTAAGACCATCAAAGTTAATACCAGTTTTTTCGGGCATTAGTATTAGTACTAACTTTTTCTTTAATCTGCGACTAATTCGAAAAAGTATGCATGATTTATTTTTGGGTTGCCTAGATACACCTTCAGTCCAAATTTCATCCCTTAACTACAAAGGACTTATAAGTTATAGTCAAATATGTAAAAGGCGACAGACAGACAGACAGACAGACAGACAGACAGACAGACAGACAGATAGACAGACAGATAGACAGAGAGACAGACAGACAGACAGACAGACACCGAAGTGATTCCATAAGGGTTTCGTTATTCCTTTGGAACGAAACCCTAAAAACGGTTTTTGTGCAAGAAAAAAAAAAATACTATGAGCGCCATTTGAAAACCAAAGGATATATATTATGTTTGTTAATAAGTTTTTATAAAAGAAAATAAAATGAAAGGAAAAAAAATTAGCACAATTCCAGATCTGACAAAAATCTTAGAGAGATTTCCACAAATTAGCTTGGGCTCACAAAGAATTTTCATTTCTTTTGAAACCTGCTCAGGTGCATCCTAATTTTGTTACGTTCTGTAAAAAAGTTTCATGAGCATCAGCATGAGCATGTGGTCAATAGACCATGACCATTTCGATGGTCTAAGTTGCCTTTACTTATTCCCGATCTCCAAAAACAGATACAGTAGCTCAAACTAATAATGGGACAAGCAAAAATATGGACCATTAACCTTTGTTGAGTTTTGAATTAGTTTTTTGTTTTTATGTTAATGAATTTTTATGATTTTTGTTTTTTAGCCAACTAATAGTATAAGCTTGTATTTTTTTCTTTGTATCTTTTAAGATTTATAAGAAAGATACAAGCAAAAACCGGGAGTATTATGATTCAAATTTTTGCTTGTCCCATTATTATTTTGAGCTACTGTAAGTAAACTGAGCTTAGAGGATTTAAAAATTATAATTTTTGATTTTTAACAACTCTTACAAATTTTTCTGCAGAAAGTGAGTTCGAGTTTAAATTTAAAAAAAAAAAGAGAAGAGGTAACGAGGTTACAAGAATCGAATAAAAAAAAACAGTAAAATTCGAAAAACATTCGACCTTAGAAAACACAACTTCACTTCATTTAGACTCCAAGAAATGCGAGTCAAAGATTTAGAGAAATTTATAATTCCAACCCCTCCACGATTCCGCGTGACTTTCTCACGACACTCTGTTGTCGACGCTCACCTCTTCTCACCTCTTCACCTCCTCATGACCGCAACACGCCCCGGAATCCATGAGGGAGAATTCCAGTTTCAGATACGAGAACCGTCTTCTCGGGCGCCAGTGCCGATGGCCGGCCCTTTCATTAGAAGAAGCCACAGCCTGACCACAACCTCCGACCACATCCATTTTCCAAATTCTCTATGAATTTTTTTTTCTCTTTCTTTTTTTTTCATTTTATCACCTTGCCGTCATCGTGTCCTTCTTCAGAAGTCTCCGTCCAGCACTTGTCCCGTCCACTCCCTGAAACGCAATCTCAAAGAACGACAATTAAAATTCCACAACACGTTGGTCTGCTGCCGGGTTCCAGTTTCCGCTCTTGAGTTTCCAGCTCGCATTTCAAGAGAGCAGAACATTTCTCTGGGAAAGAATCCGTCATTATCCATGAGTTTTCCAAAAAAAAAAAAAAGAAGACAAACCCGAAGGAGATTAACCGCCTAGGGAAACGGGGAAATGAATCAATTTGCCGACCTAAGAGCGGGTCTCCCGGTTGTCTTTGAGGTTCAACAACGGATGCGATAGAGACCATAATTAGATTCTGAAAACAACGAAATGGGCTTAGATACAAATTTTTTAATGACCCTTTTTATCTTTCGGGAGAAGGAATTTGTTGCCTCGTCCGCCGTCGTCATCGGCGGCGGCGGGAATGGGATGTAATTGGCTTTTGGGTTAGTAGCAGTCGTAGGTGACTCTGATAAAGGGATGAAGAAGGGATCTAATTGGGATGATGGGCGGGGAAAGTGTGGGAGATTTGAATTGAGAAGATTTGGATGTAGCACTTGGCTGTGAGTTCACTCCTGAACCTCTTTTAAGATAGGGATGGATATCGTTTTAAACAGATTTTTCAAAAGAACATAATGTGTTTGAGTTTTTTGTCATTTCGACAGAAATTTGCATACAAATTTGTTTTATTTTTTTTTTATTACGAAAGCTCCTTAATCCGTTCCATGTTCTCTCGTAGGCTGAACTATCAATTGCAGAACACGCACATCTCTGATAAATTTGCTCACAGCATAAAGTTTAATCTGTGATTGCCTGTCTGTAAGTCAAGGATTAAGCCTTTTAAAATCGAAAGCCCAGACATCAAAACGCTGTGAACACAGCCTAGATGAGAAACAAGTGGATCTAAAAATCAATAGACGCTTAAAATGTGATTTTCGCAATTAATCGCTCAGCGATGACGCCCAGTGCATGGCCTCTCCTAAGGTCCCTAAGGTCTTGAAAGAAATCTCTTGCGAGTACTCTAAACTTTAGGTCGCAAAGACTGAGGCGGTGACGGAGATAGTCTTAGGTTTGGAATTTGCTCCATAAAAGCGAAGGTACAGGCTAGAGTTGATATTTTTCTGTTCAACACTGAACGGAACTTTTTTTTTTCACATTTTTTGAGAGTTAAGAAATTCAGCTTCAGATAGTAAAAAGGAATTGAATTAAAGAAATTGGGAAGCTTGTACTGCGACCTAAAAGTTCTATTGTCTAGCACACAGACTACCCGACCGCCATCTGAGCAGCTGCTATTACCCCTCGCCCGATCGATGAATTTGACAATAATTCACGAATTTGGAGAAAATGCAGGAACCATCAAACTTTAGCTCATCATTTTTACGAACATTTGTTTGATTTGTTGCTCATAGCAGCTCACACGTACTCCCAGACAGAAAATTTTATAAAAAAAACGTCAAATAAAATCAAAGAGTAAGAGAAGAGAAAGCATCTGTATTGGCTCATTTGTGGTCTAGGATTTAAACGCTACCCTCATAAGTTCGACAACGTGGGATATTGGGATATTCTCAAAGTCGGTCCCTGTTACATTTGACTTTGATTTTTTTTAAACTGACTTGTGTAAAGTCGTCAGTTTTATTGAAATAATTTATATTGCACAAGTCACAACTTCATTTAGGGTCATTCCACACAGAATCACCCAACGTTCAAAACGACCCCGATTTGGCTCAAAATTTGTGGAGTTACTTATTGATGTGGTTCAAGTAATGAGACAAAAAATGTTTGTTCAAGTCGATATAGTTTGGGAGTAACGAAGGTTCAAAAGTTGGTAAAAAGTCAAATTCAAGATTTCTTTCAAATTTAAAAAAATTATAACTTTGGCTCTGCTTCGCAGAATTTTATAAATTATGTCAAATTACACTTACAACAAACATATACTCATTTGTGCACTTCACTGTATCTGTAGTTACAAATAAAAATCGCATAGGTCGAGGTAAATACAAATGTATATGCAATAAATTGTTTATACCTTATGATCAAAAAAGAACCGGAATTTTATTAAAAAACGCAAAATTTCAATTTTTAATAATTTTCTTCATTATCACCTTCAAAGTATTCTCCTCCTGCGGCAATACATGCATACCAACGCTTGATCCAATTTTCCATACAAGTTTTATAGGCCGCCGAAGGTATGGCCTTTAGTTCACGCAGCGAATTCTCTTTTATGGCCTCTATGGTCTGAAAACGCGTTCCCCGCAATGGCAATTTGAGTCTGGGGAAGAGGAAAAAGTCACACGGGGCCATATCTGGAGAGTACGGTGCTTGGTTGATGATATTGTTTGAGTTTTTGGCCAAAAACCACGCTGTTTTTGAATGAAATTCAGGTTTTTTGGCACCAGCCGAGCAGCGACGCGTTTTAAACCCAAAACATCAGTTAAAATGTGTTCGGTTGATCCATAAGAGATGCCCAACAACACAGCAATTTCTCTTATCGGTGCAGAACGATTTTGCAACACGATTTGCTTCGCCGATTCAATGTTTTCTTCAGTAACAGATGTTGTTGGGCGGCCAGGGATCTCATCATGATCCAAGCTTGTACGACCACCTTTGAACCGTTTATACCACTCATATGCCTGTGTTTTTCCCAGACACGATTCACCAAAGGCCTTTTCTAACATTTTCAACGTTTCGGAACACTTAAATCCATTTGCAACACAATTTGATGCACGCACGTTGTTCTAAATTTTCATCCATTATAAAAATCGCCACACGAAAATTTTTCAACTTATTTGTATAGACGTCAAACAAAAACTAATCATACGATATCCGTCAAAATTTGGCAGAATATGTATGAAAGTGTTGCGAACGTTGAGAGAATAAAATTTTACCGATTGGACAAGCGCGGGAATTTTAAAATGAAAATTCCGGTTCTTTTTTGATCATAAGGTATTGTCAGTATTAAATTTATGAAAGTTATAAGCAAAGTTAGCAAAGCTTAAGTAGAAATTTCTACACTTTTGTTTTGGTAAAAAAACATATTTCTCAAATTTGTTTGTTGCCTAACTCAACTTTGGCTCATTTTACGTTTCATTATTTTTATTATGGAATAACCACCTAAGTGATAATAGAATATGCAATTACTTTGATCATCGTAGACAAAAACAGCCTAACTTGACTTTGGTTTATATAATTTGTATTTAGTCGTACAACTTAAGTTTCTTCTCAGTGAAAACAAAAAAAGTAAACCGAAACAGCTTAAGTTTCCTATGTCTAAAATTACAATTAACTAGCTAACAAATCACCATATGAGGAGTGAGAGTCAATACTCTCATATCTACGAACAATTTAAAGCGATATAGTATTCTCCTTATTCCCAGACCAATATAACCCTACACTGCGCAGTGTAGAAGATTTGATACAACTCAATTCTTAGTTCTTTTATTAACTTAGCACCACAATATTACTCAGTTAAGCTTCGTAGATGATCTGCTTTATATACTTTGAAGGGAATAATCATGCCAATTTACATAGACTAATGTTTTTTTTTATTTCTGTTCTGGTATTCTGGCTCAATAAATTATATCAGAAAATTATTTTTTTATTAAAAAAAAGCGGCGAAATGTAGGGTTAAAACTTCAAACACGTCTCCTGAGCAGTAGGGCAAAATCGCCTTGGGACCACAGATATATCGAATGTCTCTTCCTCGGGACTGGAAGATTTCTTAGAAGTGGCAACTCCCTTCCGTTATAGCATAGACATTCTTTTTCAAAAATATTGGCTGTTTTATCTTCACGCTCATTACAGATTTATTCACGTATTTTCTTCGTTATTACCTTACAACTCTTTTACGAAATTGTAGAGTCTGATTAGGGATTATAACCTGTTGTTACATGGATCTTTAACTTTTTCACCTGTTCACTGCTTGAGAACCGTAGTTCTAGCCACTTGTTGATTTAGGCCACTTCAAACTCAGAAAATACGAACGCCTTGCATCACTTTTTTTATAAAAAATTCTAAACGAAGCTCATTCTTCAAGCAATTTACTCAAAAACCTTTGTAGCTTTAGCAATTCACTGAGTAAAAATTCTTTTCGCATCTACTTTTCCAAAATACTCGGCGATGCTTGTACTTGAATCATTCTCTATCCAACGAACACGCCGCCATATGTAGTCACTTTTTCAAGCTCTTAAAAACCCCCACTTACAATTGAATCTCGAAACAGACCCACATACCACTTCCAAGCCGCCTACGTCAGAGTCGCCCCTTTTTTTTCGTGCAAAAAATAAACCACTCAGCCGCTTAAAAGAATTCGGTCAAAAGCCGAATTCCGCAACTCATTCCGATCGACTTCGCCTCGGAATTTGATCGCATCGAAAATGCGGTACTCCGCCTCCTCCCACACATTCCCACAACCAAGTGGAAAATCCAACTCAACGTGACCAAGGCACTGAGCCACGAAGGAGCTCGACTAAAAAGAAAGGAGAAGGCACATGCACAGACACATGCCTCATAAAGCAGCAACGACAAAGAGAAGTATCTGCAAACAAAACACTCTTAAAATTCCAATTCGTACTTAAGCCGAGATTACGCTTTCATGCTTCCACTTCCATCAACATCCAATCGCCAAAAAGAACGACAACGACGGGCCGGTAAACGACGACGGTGGACGACGGCAACGGCGACACAGAATCGCGCACGACGCTCATCATCGTCATCGTCGTCATCTTTCATCATCATCCGTGATCTCGCGTTGCTCCTCTCACCTTTTGTTGGGCGCTTCATTAAATCATCCGCATGCTAGAGAGACCCCTCAGATTATTTTAAATGTCCGAACAAAATACAATTACACGAGGAATGGACCACAAAAGACCACAAAAGACCTCAATAAAGCGCGATGATAAAGAAGCGGCACAAAGCGTCAGATAGAGAGAGAGAGAGGAGCGACCGAGCAGCCAGGTCCACAGTCCTAGTCGCAGTCCCTGCTCCGACGACGGACGGTATCACTTGGGACCGCAGAGAGAGAGAGAATGGACTCACTGCTCAAAGTCAAACCGGTTAATTGATGGTGGAGAACGCGATAAGTGGGCACACATTCCTCCCACCAGCGGACGGAGGAGTGGAGCGACTGACCGACGACGACGACAACGACGACCGAGAGTATCTTTTGGAGGATTGCGCACGTTTAGAGCTCGCTGGGACGGGATCCCTCTCGTCGTCGGCGGCGGAGAAGGTCGAGTGGAGCTTATCTATGACAGGAGATACTCATACTTTGCTGAGTCGTCGGCATGGTGCAGATTTCCTTCGACCCGACGGATCATTTGTCCGAGTGCGATAGTGGCCCAGGCTTAGAGTGGGTGAAAGCTTGGAGTGAAATCGTTGCATGAACGGTAAATTGATGCTAGGCACAACGTCCTTTTATATCCATGTCGGAGATATGATGTCGAAAAGACCTTATGAGGCTGCCGGGTCTCAAATACGACCTACTGACCTTTCTGAAGCGTACCTCAGAAGGTTTTCGTTAGTTGGAATGTGGATGAGGCTTAATAGCAACAAAATGGCTTGAAAGCGCTCCTTTCGTCGTAAAGTGCTCCAAGTTTTAAAGCAACTTCCAGGATTTCTTCGAAGGTTTGTTGAGAAGAAGTCCACAAGAAGCTTCTGGACCTCCAAATCCTTGGAGCGCAGCTGAAGAACGGTCTTTAAGTCTAAATTTTGAAGGGTCTAAACGTGGCTTGGAAGCATTCTGTAGTTCAACATGTTAAAGTGAATAAAAACATATGTTTTGGTCTCTCTGAAGATTAGCTTAGGGAAGTCGAAGGTTTGTAGAGGCTCCCGAACCGTCGAACTTGTGGAGCTTTGCTTAGGAAAGAGCTACTTAAGTCGAAATTTTGAACGGGCTAAAAAACGATCTGCTAGGGTTCATTAAGCGTGGCTTGGAAGCGTTCCGTGATTTAAAATGTCAGAGTAAATAAAAAGAAGACTGTCTAATCTTCATTGAGCATGTCTTAGGAGGGTTTTTTGAATAGAAGTCATAAAGAGGCTTCTCTGAACTCATGGAGTGTGGTTTAAGAGCGCTCTTTAACTCGAAATTTTGTAGGGGCTAAAAACCTGCCGGCCTTCAATGAACGTGGCTTCAAAACGTTCTGTAATTTGAAATGTTAATGTGGTTAAAAAACGACTTCCTGGCCTTTCTGGAGCGTGGGTTAGTAGCGTTCCTCGAGTCGTAATGTTGAAGTGACCTAAAAAACGACTTGATGGATTCGTGAAACATGTTTTTAAAGCGTTTTTTAAGTCAAAATTTAGTCCGATGAAGAGGAGTTGTACTTCATACAAGATCTATCGATGGTTTCTTTTCTTAGAACGCTCAATTGGCTTAGAACCGATGACTTAATGGATCTAGACCTCCGACATCGGGGTATTCTACCAAAGCTAAAATTATCTTTCTCTAAGCTTCCCACCTACATTTTTTAGACTAGAAAAGTACTAATAGAACAGTTTTTGTCATCGTTTCACATTTCATTTACACAGAACAAGCTCTCAAAGTTCCCAGATGCGTTTTGAGTCTCATTGCATCTCTGTTCCAAAAAAAAAATCCAATCCGAATCAATACAAAAGCATTAATATGTCAATAGAAAAATAATCGTGTTAGTAACAAAATAAATAAATAATTAATAAAAAAATTAGTTACTAAAAAATATAATCTACCAAATATAATCCGCATTCGATGTGCCTAAATCTTCCAACTTCATCCATTTGTGACAGCTGCAATAACAGAAAATTCGGAACACTTCCTAATAACAATAATGGCTACCGCTACCACGATGGCGAAAATGATGGCGATCACAATGGCGACGATAATGACGATAAGACACTTCCTTTAATCCACCCAGAAGCTGTCTGCACATATTTGCAAACTGATTGACTTTAATAACCAAACAAAATGAACAAATCTTATGGATTTTAAGCGTGCAAATTGCCAAATAAACGAAGAAAAATCTTAGCGACGCCATGAAATCGAAATACAGTAATTTATTACAGCAGCTTCTGTAGACGTGGAAATAATTTGGGTTGGGATCTTTTGCGAAATAGCTTCCGGGTTTGGAAAATGTAATTAAGCTGCTTTAGACTAAAAAAAAAAGGAAAGAAATTCTCAGTAACTAATGTGAAGAGAGGTGAAGAAGGGTTTTTCTTTTCTTTTCAGCTTTGAGTGGAGATCATTCAACGTGTTACGGTGATTTAGCTGAATTACTAATCAAGAACATTGGAAATATCTGCTTCGGATACTAGTGACAGACAGATAAATTCAATTCATAAATGTCAATCCAGTAGACATCTTATGGCCAAATCCTATGCTTATTTGTTTTAAAAATAAAAAAATAATTAATCTCCAACCCATACAGGGTGAGACCATAGCTTGTTCGCTTATGTTTATTTGTTTACTTGTCTAAATATTGACGAATTTTGTTAAAATGGAATTATTAATTAAACGAATTGACTAACTATCTTTTAAAAAACTAAATGACAAAAGTACAAAAAGTACTGAATTCTTTAGAGCATACGACTTTGACTCTGACGCGTTGCTGTATTTTAAGTTTCAGACTGAAGGAGACACAGTCGAGAATAAATGCTTAAAAAACGTGCTCTCTTCCTTCCTCTCACCTTAATGAAGTTACAAATTTCATATAAATTCATTGCCTTACAAAAAATAAAACACAAATGTTTGCACGACAGACGCTTTATTAATTCACTTAAATCTTAATGCCTCTGCAAGGCACCTTACACTTGTACCTTACACACTTTTCCCAATTCGATTCCTCGTTGCACTCTATGTGGCAGGCCGCGCACTCCGTCGTCTTAGGCATTCTTCCACAGCCGGTAGCATCGACGAGTAAAGCACAGATGGCAAGTAACGCCACAAAAATCCAAATGGTTTGCATTTCACCTGCAAAATCGAGTGACCAATGTGACTGTCAAGGTGTAACTATTCCGTGCTGAAGGGTTGTCAGCGAAGTCCACACCACAGGTCCACAGGTATTTGCATTTGACTCTAATCATCGAATATTCACAACAATTAGGTACAAAGGAAATTACAACTTTGTTGTGTAAATAACGGTGGAGACTACAAAAATTTGTTGTGATTTGAAATAATCACGCAAACAAATGTTAACTTGAAAATGAAGGTGGATGCAAACAAAATGCACGCCTACGTTGCCTGACACGTGAGAGGTCGATTTTTCAAATGCTCGGGCTTGTAGGTGAAGGTAGTGTGAATGCTGTTTTAGGGCACGACCAAAGACCTGTTTAAGATCTGTCAGTAGCTAAATAAGACATTGGTGGTGGTAGCTATAGCAGATCTTTCTCACGCGACTTCCTTTGGGACTTGGTGAAAAATTAGCTTTGGAAATGTCTCTTTTTAAATGTACTAAGTTTCTAAACACACATGTAGGAAGGAACAGGCGCGGGCATATACTCCGAAGCGTTGGACATGCGAAGATCAATCAGACTTCCGGATTGTAGCAGTGTCTTTCAGGCGGAGGTCCTGGCAGTCATGGAATCGGCCAGAATGATATCAATGTTGGCGATACCACCGGCTGATATCACCATTTTTATTGACAGTCAGGCGGCCATAAAAGCGATTTCCGCTACGGAAATCAAGTCTAGGCTGGTCCTGAGCTGTCGCGAAGAGCTTAGGGCTCTTGGCTCGCAGCATAGGATTAATCTCTGCTGGGTCCCTGGTCATAGGAACATACCTGGCAATGAGGAAGCTGATAGGCTTGCGAGGGAAGGATCCAAACTAGGGCTGGAACAGGCGATAGTAGGGATCGATCCACCGATCTGCCTCCTTAAGAAGCGGATTGGGGATAAGATAATTAGATTAGCGAACGACAGATGGAAAGCGCTATTTACATGTGAAACAACGAGGACTATGTGGCCAGAATATGACTACGCCAAAACGAAAGTGCTGCTCTTGCATGACAAAAGGTCTCTCGCAAGAGCGGTGGGAGTAATCACGGGCCACAATAGTCTCAAAGACCACTTATTTAAGATAGGACTACTCGGTGACAATATCTGCAGGGGCTGTGCTGATGAGGAGGAGCGGGAAGATACTCAACACTTCCTCTGTCACTGCCCTAGCCTTTGTCACCTGAGGCACAGAACATTAGGAAGTTACTTCTTCCAAGACCTTAATGAGATAAACTCTTTACCTCTAAAGAATCTTTTCAGATATTTGAACCGGACCAAATGGACCGAGGATGCACTGGGATAGGACACCGCGAGTGAGGAGGGGGACACCTTACCACCCCCAATGGGTAACACAAGGGGTCCACAAGGACCTAAGTGAGGCGGTATATCCGCCGGCCCACCAACCAACCAACCAACCAAACACACATGTGTCTCAATTTCTGTTTTAAGAAGTCTTTTTCGAGTTTTTAAGCCTCCTTTTTTATAGCTCATATTTAATGAACCGCGGTGAAGAACCACAACTAGTGATTACAATTGTCTTTTTTTGTTTTAAGGAGCGTTGAATGAGAATTATAAAGCAGATGTTTGCAAACGCTCAATAGACAGTAGTAGAATTATGGAAACGAATTGGAAATAACCAAAACGGACTGAAATCTTAAATCTAAATATGGGCGAAGCAAGGTTAGAACAAATAGTCCACCACGAAGTTCGTTCAAAAATTGGAGCCTAAGTGTTGCTAAGAAGCTGCGTTCGACTTTCTCTTGTACCGTGCCATTTGATGTCAATTCTTTGTGAACAATCCAAGAAGGGTATTAATACTACAACGCTATATAAACTAACCTTGACCTCTCTTGAAATGGTGGCCCTAACTATCGAATTTATCCTAAGAACCCTAAAAATTGGACTGAAAGGAAGGATAAGCGAGGCAGTCTTAAGAATGGAACGAAATTTTATAATTAATCAAAGAGTTTACTATGGAAGTAAAAAGTCAAATAGAAGTACAACTTTTTTGCAAATAAATTCTTTGTAAAGGCAGCGAATTCAACACCAAAGTTATGTTACCCTTTAAACTCCCTGCTAAACTTGAATTCAATCGGCCTTCCAGACCATTCACACCACCGCATCACAGGAAGACCTCCTGCCCAGGAAAATAGTGCATTCAGTAACAATTTACATTTTATTATTTCCATATTTTATTATTTTCATAGACAACAAACAAGATTCTGATCAGCTAACGCGTCGAAGAAGCAAACCCTCCATACCCAAACCCTCCGAAGTTGATGCAAAAACTGACCACAGCTCCGGATCAGCCGCCCATAAATGCAGCTACTTGACGCGTTTAATGTGCGCCTGCGTATTTATGGATGCGCAACGCCTCGCTACCCTGCAGCGAAATCGAATCGAGAAGAAGAGGAAGAGCGCGTGCGCGCGCTGCTCTCCTGGGAGTGGCCATCTCCGTCGAGTTGCACTCGCCTGTGATATAACTCAGAGCCGCTTATAACCCGGCATTCCAGAGCTGGGTGTATCTACGAATTCCAACCAAATACCAGCCCGCGGCCAGAGCGAAGTCGTGGAGTTTCTTGAGGTCGATTCGAAACGAGTTCTCATTTTTATTTGTGTTTTTATTTTTCAATTCAACGTATCTGTTTTCTTCCGTTCTGAATCCACAAGTCCACGAATCCACACACCCACCTCAAATCGGGGGCGAGTCCAGAGGCACACTTAAGCCGGAAATCCGTTTCACCATCGGCCGAGGAATGCACCGCTGTTAGGAAGTGAGGCGGGATGTTACGAAATTCGTTGCCTGACCCCATGAGGAGGCGCGCACACGCTGGCCGCTCTGCTACCGCGGCTGTTATCGGTGACGCGGTGTTGCCCACGTGCCGACGCCGAGACAGCCATAGCACGCATAAAGCTCGTGGGCTAACTAAAACAGGTGGAAAACTCTGCCGCCGTGGAGCGTCTGCGTGAGTGTGTGTGTTTGGATCGAGGGGGTCAACTTAAGACGCAGTCGTGACAGTTTAATGACCGCCAACATGTGGGGGTGGGGCTGAGCGTCTAATTTGTCAGGGAGCCCGAGAGACTTGCGGGTCATTAACTGATTACGGGCGGTGGAATGGAAATTTGACTGCATTCCTTTTGGGTTTTTTCGTGTGTTTACCGGACAGTTAAAGGAAACCCACGCTTTGTTATTTAATATCGAACATGACAAATGGCAGCGGTCAGCGAACGGTGGCTTTCCGATGGACGGGGGATTTGTGAGATTAAGGCGTGGGGGCTTTAGTGGAAGATGGCGCATGCGGCTGCAGGCAATTTGGGGTTCACAATTAATCTTAGTTATTTTATTTGTGAGGATTTTTTGTTCCTTTTCATGAATCTAGTCACGGTAACTTTGCATGGAGTGAGTCAGTTCAGGGAAATTACAAGTGGTTTTGTTTTCCTGCTATTGTCCTGATCGCAGAAAACGGGGAATCATTTCCAAATCTATCCAACAATTTCCATACCGAGTATTTGGATTGAAGATTTGTGAACGTTTTGTTTTATCAGAAAAACTACGCTTCGCGTTTAGTTCTGTTGTTGAGTCACCGCTTTTTACGCACTCAAACTTCAGTGATTCCTTAGATGCTCCATTAAAAATACTCCAATTTAAAGTTTTTAAATTGAAAAATCTGGGACATTTTAACACGTTGAATGGCATGGTGACCGGCACTAAGTGTGTACGTAAATAGCGTGGCATTCAATGTGTTAACACATTGTTGACTTGTGCTCTTTGCATTTTATCCGCAAAATCTTGTTGACATAAAAATCGAAGTACACACCCCTAAAACTTTCGTTGCGTATTTAAAAAAAAAAAAACAAACTCAATTATAGTTCATGTTCCAGCAGAATTTTTTACCACGGCCACATAGTCATCAAACTCAGATTTAATCACCTGTCATTAGCAAAAAAACGCAGTGATTTCAGTTATAATTATAGTTGGTATTTGCCAACTAAAGTCAAATGCAAATTTCTAAGGGCGGACTGCATTGCCAACCCTTCAGCACGGAATAGTTATTTTAAGGCAGCGGCATTGATGACTCGATTTGTAGGTGAAATGCAAGTAATTTGGAGATTTGTGACGTTACTTGTCTTCTGTGCTTTAGTTATCAGTGTTGTAGGTAAAATTCCTAAGTCAATTGATTGTCTGACGTGCCACGTGGAGTGCAACGATGAAGTGGACTTCATCATGTGCGTCAAGTTGAAGTGTGAAGTTGTTTGCAGGGACAATACATTTTAAGTGGATTAATAAAATGTCCATTGTGGAAAATTGTCTTTTTTTCTTTTTTACAAATAGCCATACAGTCGACTTCGTTTACCTAAATTACGTTTTACTGAAAAAAGTCGGTTAACTGAAACAAAAATTTGTCACGAGGCATTTTTTCCAAAATCCTCATACAAATTAGTCCGCTTAACTGGAAAACTTGGTTAACTAAAAAAATTATACAACAAAAATTATTAATTTATACTCAAACTACTCCGCATAACTAATATATATAAAATATATGTATGCAATTGTTCGACTAGCAGACAACATACAGATGACAAAATTCTGACAGCAGCCTTCGCTTGATGATTGGTTCACTTTGCGAATTTCGTTCACAACCGGGGAGGATGTTAGACAAATAAAAAGATTGAATAAATTTTATAACGACTGAATTAAGTGAATTATGCATTATGAATGAATTAGAAACATTACATATGACACCTTGTATTTTCGGAACATTTGTTAAGCGTCAAGTTTGCAAATCAATTGTTCTAATTAGCTAAAACTATGTAATTTGCACTCTTGTTGAAACCCGCACAGTAAATGGATCTAGAAAAAAGATTTCTCTCGTTTTCCACTTTTTTAATTTTCCGCAGAGTGGTGGTGATCGCGTATTGTAAATCCCTTTTCAGCAATTAAAAGTGACTTTTTTCCTTTTTTCGTTCCTTTATTTTTCAGTTATCGAAGCTTTGATTCTTTTCGAGTTCTTTTTAATTAAAATATTGGCATTTTAAAAACAATTTTTTGAATTTTCAGGCTGGATAAGTGAAATCTAAGCGATTAATGTGCGTCTGCATGCGGTTTAATGAAATTTTTTTTAGCTCTCTGAACTTCGCTTAAGAGAAAATCAAGCTTAAGTGAATAAGAAAAATTGTGGCAAATTGGTGTTTTAGTTAAGCGAAGTCGACTGTACAATGAATTCTGGATAGTTCGAATTTCATCGGACCAGGGAAAGACTTCGAATTACAGAGATTTTAGAATTATGGAGGTTTCAAAATGAACCTTTTGCGACTGACTTGACTTAATTTTTACAATTTCACAAATTTGTCACGACAGACAGATTTTCACGAATTTTTTAGTATGTATTGCAACTTTTAATTAGCTTATGCTGAATGTAGAGGTAGGTATGTTTTATCATTAAGACATAAAAATGTGAACAATCAAAAAGAATGAGAATAAGAATTGAAATCATAACGAGGCTACTAAGTTTTTTTAATTTGTCGGTGTCTGTCAGACTACCGCCTCAATCGCAGAAGGTTATGTATTTTTAGCAAACGAAATTTGTTGAAGAAATAAACATGACTTCGAACGGGGGTAAAAAAAAGCCATCATTTTCGAATTAGAGTGGCTTTCATATTATTTTGCACAATAGTAAATTCGAATTAACGGTGGGAACAAATCAAATTCTTTCAGAGGTGCTTGGCAATGCCTTTTTTTACGAAGGTTTTCAAATTATGGAGGTTCAAGTTATCGAGAGTTCACTGTTTTTTCTCTTAATCTTTTAGCTAACCTCCAGTTTTTCGAATGTGATTTTTTTTTTGCTGGAGTTCGTTTGAAATGTGAATGAATGTGAGTGTTGTTAAGAAATCATCTACATTTGAAAGCTGAATTTGCCTAAGTGCATTTGTTTTTGTTGCTTCAGTTGTCTTGAAGCACTGAACTAATTGGATATGGTCTCAGGGACAGAGCTTGTCACGATTTCATTTAAAAATATGCAAAGAAAAAAAAAAATGCAATGCAATTATTGATTTGATGCTATCATTCATTGTTTTATTGTCCATTTCAATTTCTTCTTTTAGCTGCAAGACTTTTCTTGCAAGACTTTACTATTAAGAACAATTTTTGTTTATGTTGGTTGCCATGCATCTCAAAATTGTTTCTACATTGCTATTTTCCCTTGATCGCAGCTTTAAAGGATTGAAATTAACGAAGAGAACAAAAAACAAATCAAAGCTTATCCAGTGAACATTGAGAAGCATAATTTCGAACAATTTGGCTGCAGAAGTACGCTTAAAGAGACGTACTCACATCGCATAATCTTTCCGGTATCTAATTTTTTTAAGTGGTTTCTAAAATATAAGACTTTCTGTATTCAACATTTTAGGCACAACATTTTCTTCCTGCATTTTAAAATGTTACACGTCTTTTGATTGGTTATCCTTTACTGAATCCTCTTCTTGCTTCGACAAACGATTACAGTATTTCTATTTGACATCTATCATTTTTAAGAGCTCGATATTGTCAATAAATTTTTAGGTGTTTAAGGTTTGGTGTTTTGTTTTGTCAAAGCGGATAGTTATTGGTAAGTTAAAAGCAATGACTTCATTTTCATTTCATTTATTTCCTCTTCAGTATTTTTCGTTCTAAACAGTCTTAATTTTGTGGACTTGTTACATAATCTTGCTACATTAAATAGTTTCATAATCATTCCCTCTTTTTGATAGCTTGCAAGAATTCCCAAGGTAAACTAATTTGTTTAACGTAAATAATTATTGTGTAAATTAAGGATTGTGAATGTCAAAAGAAAATAGTTGTAGGGTTAGTCAACCTTAAGATAAAAAAGAAACTTTTTAGTAAATCGCTATACACGACTCGGAATTGGCAAAAAAAACCACGTTTTAAAAGCACAACCTCTATTCCGATTTTCTCAAACTTCTGTTCTGTGGTTAAGCAATTTGTAGATTAGGTTAAGTTAGGCTACTTTGATTGTCCTTCAAGGCCAAGCATCTAGGCCAGAGAATCCTCATTAGCTTAAAACACTTCGATCAATTTAGCCATCCTACAGAAGAATCTATCCGCCTAACAACTACAATTTTCCATAACCAATTCTCAATAAAAATCAACCCCATTAAATCTAAACTAGTAACAACATTTATTTCCCACTCCATCCCTCCCTCTTACAACTTATAGTGCCTCTCCATAAACTTAAGATTCTTTTCAATCTCCACGGACCCACCGAGCACTTCCTTTGCTGCTGACAGATACGACTTAGCCTTCGTCAGATCACCGCTATGCGCCGAAAGTACTGCCAAATTATTCAGCGCTGCACCATTTGTGGAATCCGATGTCAAGCAGAGTCTCAGACATCGTCGCGCTAGATTGAAATCACCAGTTGTCTTGAAAAAAACACAAAAAAAAAGAGAATTAATCCACGTTACTCAAACTCGCATGTAATCCCTCAGAAGTGTGACACTTGGGGCCCCTCTGACGTTTCTGAGTGACGTGTGAATCACACGAAAAAATGCGGTCAGACATTTTGAATGTCATGCTTTTTTTTTTCGACTTTCCTTATCTTAATGTCAGTCATTTGCCTTAGACCGGGTAGCGGTATTCATCGTGTGGCGTGTTAAGGGACGGAAAGAAAAACTTTCAAAAAGTGACTAAGCCAATTATCAGACTGACAGACGAGGGACGGAAGTTTTTCGTCAAAATTTTTACGGGGTGATTCACCCCAAAAGCAAACGTCTGTTATCGTGGGGAAATTGTGGGCAGTTTATAAGTTTGTTGAAAGCGAATGCGTTCGACTAAAATATGGCCGCGTCGATTGTGTCAGCGAATTTTTGAGGTGCTAACGCGTTGGGCTGAGTGGGCAGACGAGGCGTAGCTCCCACTGAAATATTCCGTCAATGCGTCTGCCAGTCGGGGTGCTAATTGGCAGGTGTTGAATTTCGCAACGAACAGCGGTGTTTGAGGCACCTTCAATCGGGCGTTTCGGCCTTGATTAGGACGGGGATTTGTTTGTGTTGGAATTACTCGGTTCGGCACTTACGATTGCCACGAAGCTGAGATTGTACCAGATGTCCGATCGCTGCTCGGCTGTGGTGGCCAGCTGAAGGGCTCTCTGGAAGCAGGGCAGGACGAGGTCGATTTGGCCACCGTACAGACAGCAGAGGCCGATGTTGCAGTAGAGCTCGGTATTGTGGGCTCCCATGGATAAAATTCGGCTGCAAAATAAAATAAAATGGCGTCACCATATTTTAAACGGACTTTCTGCTTGAAGTTTGACATTTGAAACGTCAAAAAGTGGCATTAATTTACCGATAAAACATCAGCGCCATTTCTGGGTTGTTGTCGTAAAAAAAGTTGACGGCGATGCTGGCCAGGGCCTCCACGTTTATCGGATTCACCTTCGCGATCATGCGGTAGACCTGAAGGGACTCATCACTCCTCTCCAAGATCTCGTAGATCCGTCCTTCCTCGGTCATCAGCGACACGTCATACGGACACTTCTCGAGTGCGTCCTTGACAAGCTGCAGGGCTCTCTCGGGCTGGTCAAGTTTCTGGTACATCTTCGAGAGCAGCAGGAACGTGTCGGGATGCGGGAAATTAGCCAACGACCTCAGGAGGTAGCTCTCGGCCTTCCGCGGGTGATTCAGGACTACTAAACACCGACCGCGCTGTTGGTCCCACCACCAGTCGACGTTCTGGCGCTGCGCGTCAGCCACGGCCTCGCACAGACTCAGCGCCTTGGCGGGATCACCTTCGTGGTAGAAGAGGAACTGGAATAGCGCCTTGATGATGTTCGTCCGCTCCGCGTAGATGGTTGGATTCATCCGTGATGCCTGATAGAGCGCCGATGTGCCGTCGCCGAGGCTGAACACCGCCGCCGAGGTGACACGGACGCGCCGCGCTGTCCCACACCTCGACGATGGGCGACCTCCCAGAGAGGACCCCGGCCGGGCAGTCGCTGTCCCAGGACGTGCCTACAAACAAACTCTCCAGGTGAATCACGAACACAGCCCGTAACTTCAACTTACGATTCCCGACGTTGGACGCGCGCCCAAGTGCGTGGACGGACGCACCAGGCTGGTGCTCGGCCGCGGCACGAACGCAGTCTTCAGCGACGTCCCCGGTCTGGCGGCTGTTGCAATCCGCTCGAATTCCACTTCCTCATTGTCTGGTGATTGCACCCGAGCGATTACGTTGGAATGTCCAAAAAAAAGGGGGAAGGAGAACCAAAAAAAGACGCACACACTGAGAATCACGGAGACAAAGAGGAATGCCGGTTACTCACCTGCGCCGATATCATCGTTCGCCTCCAGGTCATCGATGAAGATCCTCTGGGTGAGAGCACGCATCTTTAATTGCCAAATTCCCTCCATCATCCAGGTGGGCATCGGAGGTTTCTTGCCGGTTGCGTCAGCATCTTTGAAACTGCTTCCACTACTGCGGGACGCGATGCTTTTGTTGTCGTCGTTGTCGTCGGCGTTGGAGGCGAACATTGGGACATTGGACTCGTGGCCCATTTGGAGGATGGAGTTGCATACATCGACACATTTTTCGTAGGACTTTCGACGAAATAGTGAGACCGCTTTGAAGTATTGGAATTCCATTACAGAGTGGTGGTGAAAATGTGCAAGGTCCTTCACAGGACCAGGTCTTTGATAATGCTTCAAGCTGAATACAGGCACTTCTACGGATGGCAGTGAACCTTTTCTCTTTTTTCTACAGAATTTGACTTCGTTGTTATAGTTGAGAGAACATTTTCTTACATTTTTCAACACTTTTGTTTTGACAGGACGAGTGGTGGTAACTACGGTAACCATCCTTGAAAATGGCCACAACACTTTGCCAGGACGAGCTGCTGTTTATCTGTCATGTGTCAGCCAAGCGCAAGTTGTCAGCTTAGGATGAAGGACGAGAACAAACAAAATAAAAAAAAAGATGTGCAGGGGTTAAGATTTAGAAAATTCAAACAACTAGGCTAAAGCTATAGGGAAAACTAAAGTCGAACGAAAAGCCTTTCCTTTTCCGACAAATTCACCTCAGAAACATCCGCTAGCTAGAGTACCCTTCATCTTCTGTAAAAACGACAACGACTATCGTGTGAGAGTCAGAAAAAGACACCTACAAATAATAGGAAAGTTCGGGTTCGAGTGTATTTTCCGAAAGTTGATTAAGGCTTCTAGAATAAATAGTAAACGAAATCCTGGCGACTTAAAAATTACAGTAAATTACAATTACAGTTGACTGTCGACTTGAAAACCATTCACGTTTTTGCTCATTTGTGTTGAATATTGAGGGACGCTGTCGACACGGCGCACAACAGCAGTCTTGGTCTGATCGATTCTTATTGGAATATAGATTTTTTTGCACAAGAATTATTTTTTGTCTTTTTAGAGTTATAATTTATTAATGGCAATGAATTATGTGAATGATTTTAAGTGAGAAATGAGACTCTTAAAAAAATTCCCTCTATGATTATGACGAACATAATTGTTCATTTACAGTGGCGTGCAAAAATGGATACATACTTGGTGGTCGTATGGTTTTTTGTAAATGAAAAGCCTTCCATTTGACTGATTTGAATGTTTTTTTTTTCCTTACTTCATCACCAAAAAAAATGAAGTACAAACGATTTTGATCGCATCTATAGAACGGCGAAAATTCACAAAAGTTCATCTTGACCCAAATGTTTCCATTTTTGCACGTTTAGAAAAAATATCTATTTTAATGTGCGGGGAGAGTAAGATAGCTTTGGCGTCAAAAATTGATGACGGTTTTTCATAGAGCGTCCAAAAACGAGCAATTTTTGCTATGGGCGGAGGGTCTATCTCACCTCGTTTAGGAGGTAGGGCCAATTTAAAATCAAATCAAACAACATGAAAAAAAAAATTATTAAAAAAATAATGGCAGCACCTACAATAAAGTACTATACCAACTTAGAAAGGCGGAAACTTGCTCTTTAACTGTACATTAAAGTTAGATTTTTCATGCCCATAGTTTGTCGCATACAAACTCAAAATTTTAATAAGCAATAATAGAAAAAAAACTGTAGATAATTTTATTTTTCAAAACTGTAAGTCGCAGTGCTAAATTAGGACCTTGCCGTTAATGCTCACGTTCAGCTCTGTAGCGCTTTGTACATAGCCGGAAAATTCAAAAGGCAAAAAGGCAGAAGGGAGATATTTGACAACCTACTATTTCAAATCTACCAAAACTGCAAAAAAAAGGTATTTAGGTTTTTAGGATTGCAAGCTAGAAAAATGTTTGTATATCATTTTTTTCTCAATTTAATAATCATGAAACGTTTCATCATTGACTTTTTAATACTCTTAACTAAAATACAATAGATAAAGATCAGAGTTTGGAAAGAAACGCATTTTGATCACGGTTTTTTATTGAGCAGGTTTTTTTTTTTTTTTTTACTTGCAAAGGTTCTGGACTCATTGACTGTTTACATTGCTTGAAAATTTACATGGTGCTATCGCGCACTTTACAAATTATGGTTCAGAGATATGATGTGTGATTGATCTTTCTACTGAATAATTTTAAATTCGTACAAGAAAGAAATACAAGTTTTTTTCAAGCATTAGTATCAGTACTAACTTTGTTTTTATTCTTCGACTAATTGCGGGAAAAATTCACGATTTATTTTTGGGTTGCTTGGCTACATTTTCATTTCAAATTATATCCTTGAGACGTTATTGACAATAATATGCTACATACAGACAGACAGACAGACACTGATTCGTTATTCCTTTGAAACGAAAGCCTAAGAAACAGAAATCAAATTTTAGATTCGTTGATCTTGAGTATTTTTTTGATCAAAATATTTAGTCAAAGTTCACATTGATGTTGAACAGACACACATTATTATAATTTTCTTTCATTTATTGTTAAATATTTAAGTCAGAATCGAGAAAAAAATCACAGCTCAGATTTCAAAAAAGCATTTTTATTAACTCGATATCGATTTAATGTTATTCTTAAACGACTCATCTAAGCTCAGTGTCTTAATAAGGATTATTAAAATTTTTTTTTGTATGAATGGTTGTCGTATTTTACTTCTAAGATCTTTTTTTGTTATTAATTTTTGTTTCTAATGTCTTAACAATTATTTCAGTGGCAAGATAATATTATCAAATCCCTGCAATGTAAAATGTGCGGGACCAAACCGAATGTAAATTTTTTATACGAAAAAAAAAATGCATGTGCTCATATTTTTTTAATACAGATTTCGTAATCTTTCAAACTTAATTTACTAAAATTAATGACATTTAAAAAAAAAAGTTAAAGACAAGAGACGCAATCACTAGCGTTGTAGTAAAGAAAACAACGTGACCTTTTTGAGATAAAGACCTAAATTTACTACAAATTCTTTAAAAAAATAATTATTACTATAATAACTTTATTAATCAGTAATAAACTACACGATTAAATTTAAATTACGGCACCAACTACCAGGGCTCTGACCTATCTCTCAAAAGTTGTGTTTGTGAGTTGACAGAAGAATTAAAATACTTCATATTAGAAGCATAGTAAGTCATAAAAAGATGAAAAATACAAAGTTAAGCGGAGTTTGGTAAGTTTTTGAAAAAAAAAAATGAATTCCACAAATATCAGATCAATTACATAAATATCAGACGCTTGAAAAATCGTTTGAGCTAAAAGGGAAATGTTTCCCTCCTGTGATCTTCTTTTTGGTCATTTCTCTTGATTAGAAAACAATCAGCAAAAAAGGAGCGGTAAGCATGTTCCCTTTTATAATCAAAACCTCAAATTTCAAATCGAAAATCATAAAACTTCACATTGCTTTCGTAAGATCTCTCAGAAAACTTACAAAATGAGTTTCAAAATTCATCTAAACGATTGTCGATGGTTTGTAACACGAGTAAGTACTTAATGGGTTTGTATCCAGAATTTCCCATTGATTGCGACGGCTGTGTTAATTGAGCTCGTATGGTTGTTGTTTATGATTGAAGTTTGGGAATTTTATTTCACGGGCATTTGTTTTTATTTTTCGAGTTTGATTTCAGTTTCGAATCATTTCCGCTCGTTGACTCCACTATTGGTAAATAGAAATAAAAAACCTTATTACATCTAAATCATTTTAAAATACTCGAAGTCTTGAAGGTTAGAGGTCCCATTACGTAACTTTTCATACGATCATAGTCCGGATGACAGACTTAAACGCCATTTCCAAACGATGTGAAAGCAGTCAGAGCGGTGGAAACATGAAAAAAGGAGCTTCGTAACAAATTTCAGACCAGAAATTAAGTGTACATTTGAAGCATTTATTCAAATTCCTTTCATGGAGTGTAAACGGTAATAAAACAAAACAACTATCAAAGTGGTGGATCTAATTATTAATTCTTTTCCAACCATTCGTAGATCTTATCCAGCCCGTCTTTCGTAACCGCACTCGCTTCAACAATTGTCAGGTTCTGATTGATCCCCTTCTGCAGCTTCGACATTTGCAGCATCAGCAAAGCCTCGTTTCGCATTTGCCGATAGGCGTAGTCCATTTTCGTCAAAACCAACAGGAAATTGGTCTTCTGCAACCGCGGCTCAGCGAGCGTTGTATACAAAAGGACACCTAAAAATAACACTCAGTCGTTAATTTGATTGTAAAACGAAGTTTATGCTTAACCTGCGGCTGAGATTTGACACAAATTGGATGTGTCAACGACGTAGATGATTTTCGACACGTTGTCGTAGAACTTCTTCCACAGCGGAGCCATTTCTCCGCCGATTTCAGTGACGGTAATCGAAGTCTTGATGTCCTTCTTTCGCCTCGAAGTCGTAGCCGTAGTGTCTGGTGGCTTGGGAGGAAACTTTATGGTGTAGATGCTGGTGCCGACCGTTGGCATCGTGTACGTTGTAAAGTCGATACTCTCTGGATCTTGTAGGGCCTTCAAAAGTTGCGTTTTACCTGCACGCTTAGGTCCGATGCAGAGACAAGACATTTTTCTCAACTCCAACTGACCTCGGATTAAAATAAACAACTGACCATCTCCACTGGCAACAAATTGTCGTTTCTTTTTCGATTTCGCCGCAAACAACTTGAGCACACCAACTGAACGAGCACAGAAAATTTCCACCACCGTGAATTGGCCACACGACTTGTTGCTTGTCAGTTTTGACATTTCATGAGCTGCGCTGCCAAATTGTGCGCTGTTTTGCTTTTTTTCTGTTTTCATTTAACCTCTCTCCGTAAGCAGAAAGTTGAAAAGAAAGAATTGTACATAGATTTGAAAATAGATTAAAAAATTACGTCGCATCCGAAGAGGATAAAAGTAGAGAATGGATCTGTTACCAAAAACACACCACGAGTTCAATCAGGCCGAATACTGGAACACGTTCTTCAAGAAGCGTGGCGACAAGGCATTCGAATGGTCGGGTTGTGTATATCAAATTGTTATCCTGTGGGTTTTTTTTTTACATTTTGACTCCTTTCATCCTCTAGGTATGGCGAGTACTTGAATCTGATTGTACAAATTCACAAATATGTGAAACATTCGGATAAGATTCTGATGGTTGGCTGTGGAAACTCTCGACTTAGCATGGACATGTACGACGCCGGATTCAAGTGAGTTGGAATTCTATTGCGCACTGGGATGCGGTGATTAATGAGTCGTATCCTTCACAGGGACATCACGAATATCGATATCTCCGCAGTGGCGATCAGGAAGATGGTTGAACTGAACGAGGTAATCCGCAGCCAGATGAGGTACTACCAAATGGACGCAACAGCGATGAGCTTTGAGGACGAGACATTCTCGGTAACCTTCGACAAGGGCACGTTGGACGCGTTGATGACAGACGACTCGGAGGATGTCCGCGAGACAGTCGAGGACTACTTTGAGGAAGTCGTGCGCACGTTGAGGTTGGCATTTGGCGGGAATCTTCGGAGCACGACTCATGTTTGTTGTCTTTCAGGAATGGCGGCCGGTACATTTGCATTTCACTGCTGCAGGAGCACATTCTCAAGATTCTGCTGGAGTACTTCCCGAAGAGGGCATTTATGGTGCGTGTGGTTCGGTGCTATGAGACCGAGAGTTGCAAGAAGGAGAAGGACAGTGATTCGCTAAACATGCCCGTGTTTGCTGTGATTGCCACGAAATTCAAGGTTCTTCCACAAACTGTAAGAAGGGGCTGTCTGAGATGTGAGGAGTGGGTGATCAATTACAGTCTTTCTAGATTTTGGAGGTCTGCATGGCCGGTGCGAAGATGCAGCGAGTCTCGACAGTGGAGGAGGTGATTGAGGCAGTGGCAGCAACTCAAAAGGCCGTGATGGTGTGCAATGGACTTTCCAGGAACAACATCGCAGGTAAGTCGGGAGTGGATATTTGCTGAGAGTTGTTCAAATAGCATTTCGACCTTCCAGGTTTGAATGAGGTGACGATGGACTTGCTGAAGCCAGGAGAAGAGACACCACGCTACACAATTCACATCGTGGATCAGCCCCCGTCGCGGTTGAATGGAAAATACGCTGCATTTATTGTTCCCCAAGGACGGTGAGCGGGATTTGGGTTTTCTTTTTAATAATCCTGTTCGAGTGAAACTTTTCATTAACTTTGACCTTCATGAGGCGTTTCGCATTTGCCTACAGACGTGAACTATTTTGAAACTAAAAAGAACTTGGCCTTCTCCTCCATCTTCATCTTTGATCTCCTCGAAGTTTAGTGCAACGAATGTGAACAACATGAGGAATCTGCCACAAATTCGAACTTGAAACGTGAACCACCAAAAACGAAGAAAAATCCTTTGCGAGGCCGATAACTCGAATTTTTACTAGTTTAGGGCCTTACTGGAAGAAGAAGAGGCCCCTAAGACGTCACACGCCTACTGCCGACGGCAAAATTGTGGAAAATGACTTACAAGGCTTGATTTTTTTTGGCATTTCTGTGAGCAGATTTGTTTTCCACAAGATTCTTTTTGTTTTCGACTCTCAGCGTTTCGTCTTTATTGTTCCTGTGCAGAACCAGAAACATTCTGGCTGTGGTGACCGCTAAAAAAGCTGGAATTGCTTTGTACTGCTGCTTTTTTCTTCTCTGTACTTCCGAAAAAGTGGGAATTGGTTTGTACTCCAAACGTTTGCAACCGCTCACTGTTTGCTTCCGATTTGAGGAATCGACAACTGGTTGGAGTTGAGTCACAAATTTTCTGTGGTTTTACTGTATGCAGCCTACAAGATTTTTTATTACTTCCAACTAGTGCTCCCGGGTAGTTTCCCGGATACCCGGGTAAACTCGGCAATCGGGTTCTACCCGGGTAAAATCAAGAGCACTACTTCCAACCTTTACATATGTCAAATGATATCGCGAACAACACACTGGAGGGGCAAAAAGCTAGGCTCTGGTCCTCCGCGGGCTGTTACGCTAACAATTACAGTCGAATTTTCACGAAACATCAAAATTAGTTCGAGCTAGAGGAAGATCCACCTAGGGGCTGGTTTTTGTATGGAAAATTGAGAAGGGGAATGCCAAAATATGGCGAAAAAAAGTTTGAGGGAAATTCGACTTAGAGGGAGTCGACTGTATAATTTTTTTTAACCTTCCGACCTTCGCCTTCATGAGCCCAGACAAGAGTTCGTGTGATTTGGAGTGCTTCGGAAATGAGAAAGAATTTTTTTTGTTGATGGTCACGACTGCAATCGTTCCCAGAATTGAACGAGTTGTTGCAAATGTGTGCAAATGTGTGCAAATGTGTTGTTTTGTGATCCTTCTGTAGGGAGCCTTAGTTCACCAGATTTTCACTGCTTTTTCCACCTTCGCCTTCATGGACCGAGACCAGAATATCTGCGAGTTGTTGCGTCTTAACCAAGAAAAGAATGTTTTACACTCCAAATAGACACAAACGCTCACAGAAATGAAGGAGTTGTCATAAATGTGTGCAAATGTGTTGTTCTGTTCTCTTTCTGTAAAAAGCTTTAGTTCACAAGATTTTTACTACTTCATGGGAAAGACCAGAATATCTGCTAGTTGTTGCGCCTTCAAGAAGAAAAATATGCTTTATACGCGAAATTGACACAAACGCCCACAGAAATGAAGCAATTGCTATAAATGTGTGCTTCTGTTAGCAGCTTTTTTGTGCATACAATTTTTAACACATCCAACTCTCCGATATTCTTCTTCATGCGCCAGGATTAGAATACCTGCAAGTTGTAACGTCTTCGAACAGAAAAAAGTGCACTTTAGACGCCAAATAGCTGCAACCGCTTACAAAAACGAACGCGTTGTTGCAAATGCCCCACGAAACTCGATTTTTCAGTCCCTCCATAAGCTGATTTCTGTTTCATAGCTGGAGATTCGTTAGCTTTAGTGCTGACAGGAGCCCTCTGTTGGCTATTAAAATACCCTCTACAATTTTGAACCACTTTTCATCTGCGTTCTTTTCTTACAGAGAAATTGAATGGCTCTTCTCCACACCGCAAGGGCGAAAGAAACTTCTGGAAAACACTCACTACAACCGCCTGGCCATCGTATCGATGCACCGGGATCAAGTCTACGAGTCCTGGGACTCAGTTGAAGCCGAACTCCGGGAGAGTATACAAAATCTCGCACCAAAGGGGCTTGTTGAACAGGTTAGACACAATCCAGATCCCTTACTTACCCACTCCACTCACACGGTTTCCAAATTTCAGATTCCCTACCTTTCACTGGGAAAAGATGTTGGAAAGCGTGAGACACTCGTCAGTGGATGTTCAACAATTTCTGGCGACTTCCGAATTGAAGAAGTCGAAGGAACAGACAAGAAAGTCTTCCGCAGGTTGATCTTCCTCTCCAATCAGAACGTCGTCCAATCCGAAGCCCTGGTCGTGACAAGTAAGTGATTCAATTTTCATATTCCAAACGAGACTCATTGATTTGTGATTTCAGTTAAACCGAAGAGCAAAAAGCCACGAAGGAAAATCGATGTTGGGTACTTAGCGTGTCAGCATCACCTGTATATGACCATCGGTGTACACATGGCCACGTGTGATCCCACTCCGGATGATGATTTGAGGAATGTATTGGTTGTCGGTCTTGGAGGCGGTGGACTGTGCACCTTCATGCGAGCAGCGTTGAAGTGAGTTGTGGTTTGGGATGGAGATTTGAAAAATAAATGCAACTTGGGAGGGAAACTTAAAAAACAAAATGGAACTTGCGATAAGAACTTAAAAATTGAATCAACATCTTTGTGTTTTTTTTTTGTAGGAATGTGCGCATCACAGCTGTCGAGATCGATCCCATCATGCTGGAGGTGGCTGAGCAGTACTTTGAGCTAAAGCAGGATAAACGCCTTCACGTTGTTATTGACGATGGACTGGCTTTTATCAGCAAATGCAAAGATGAAGGTATGGATTTTATGTTGCTTCAGGTCACACGAGTTTTTCACAAGATATCGTCGTTTGTTGAGGTTATGTAGAGATGTCAGCGAAACGCCGATCACATAGACCAGTATTGGTTCATGTTTGTTTAGGTTACAAAAATAGCTCTTAACTGCCGCATATCTCTTGACGAGATGGCAGAGAAGTTTAACATTCACCTCATGTGGGTGCCGGGACAGGTGACATCTCGGGGAACTGCCTGGCCGATGATCTTGCCAAACGCGGAACCAGTGAAACCATCCAATTGGATAAGGTCGGTCTCTGCGCTCCTCTTGCTACCGCGCTCCTCTATATCAAAACCATCGGGGCAACCAGTGGTGGAATGGTGCTACTTGCCGCGTCTCCAGAGAAATCTAGCCTAAGCTCACCTCTTGCTGCCGCGCTCCTCTATATCAAAACTAAAGCCATCGCGGCAACCAATCTTAGGTGGTTGAATGGCGCTACTTGCCGCGTCAGCAGAGAAATCTGGCCTAAGCTAGATTTAGAACGCTCATTTAGTCTCCTAAGACTCAATAGAATTCAAGTCAGGAACCTATTCAGTGTCGTAACTGGGCACTCTACTTTTGACAGCCATGCCACCCGACTGGGCCTCCCGGCCGACGACTTCTGCAGAAGCTGCAGAGACGAAGAAGAGGAACAAACCTCGCTCCACCTTTTAGGGACCTGTAGCGCTCTCACGAACCGTAGAAAGAGGCATCTTGGTCACTACTTTTTCAATAATCTCGGCGAACTAGCTGGCCCCAGCATAAGCCGTATCCGCGGATATATAATTAGCTCCAACTGGTTTCTGAAGTGGTGGGATGTTTTGAATCCGCTCCATGTGGTATCACAATGGCCCTCGTCTGGCCTAAGTGCTTGGCTGTCTTGCGCAGTCCACCACACAACCTACCTACCTACCTTGTTGAGGTTAAAAATGATGAACTTCGTTCAAAATGCTTAAGCAGCGACTCTCTAAGGTACTCCGACGCAGGCATTCGCGAACTTGCTATCTTTTCTGGTGCAAAACCAGTGATTGAGATAAAAAAGTAAAAGAGTTTAAGTCCTATGTCCTGAAAGCGTTACATACACGTGCAGACTGTAAGTAGCTATGCGAACTTACATTTTGGACGTGTATTTAACGCTTCTAAAAAATTCAAGACCTCAAGGAAAGGCAAGCGTAGATTATTTTAAATCAAAGTTCACCCGATTTCGAGGTTAAGTGTATCACAAAAGCGAAATTTGTTGAAAATACAAGTGGGCGCAGCTCCAAAACTTCAAGGAGTGTCAAGAGTGAATCATAATTGCACAATTTATCAAAAATACGTGTACACACAAATCCTTGTTCAAATCCTTGATCAAAACGTAAATTATTGCAAAACTTACGTTTGAATTCAGTCCTCACCAGTTTGTCTAACAAGAGTCCCCCTTTTCAACCCACAGATATCAAATTCGACGCCGTTCTCTTCGACGTCGACAGCAAAGATCTCACACTCGGCATGAGCTGCCCCCCGAAAGCGTTCCTGGAGCCAGCAGTCCTCGAAAACCTCAAACACGTCATCGGCCCGCACGGCATGTTCATCCTCAACCTCGTTTGCCGCGACGACGAACTCCGCAACCAGGCAGTCGCCGACCTAAACAAAGTCTTCACCTCCTGCTGTTGCTACAAACTCGACGAGGACATCAACGAAGTCATCTACTGCCGCAACGATGAGAAATACAAAAACATCACCGACTGGAAGAGCATCCTCGGCACAGCCGGTCGAGGTCTGAACGTCATAGCCAAGCAATCCAAATTCTGCAACGAGGACATGGTCGACGTTACAGAATTCCTTAACGAGCTTAAGCTCTGAGCCATTTGCCGTGCCAAACAGATGCCACAGTACCTACACATACGCGAAATTGGACACGAGTGAAGATCGAAGAGAGAAAATAAAAACACACCACTGGTAGTTGTTATTTAATGTTTAAAGTTAAAACAAAGTTTTTGCAAATTTTATTTCCAAAAAACAGAAAACAAAAAGATGAACCGTGTCGTGTATACAATTTGTTTTATGTAAAAAAAAAAAGAGAGAACTTAAATTGAAAAAAATGAAATAAAAAAAATCTTTAAATTAAACTAAATTAAGGTAATAAATAAATTTTATACATAAATTGAAATATAGAATATATATATATATGTATAGTGTGTGTGTATATTACAAACAAACATAAATTGTATGGTTCATAATTTATAAAGTATACGTTTATGCTAAATACAAAAAGAACGTTTCAGCCATGCTTGTTTTTTATTTCTTCACACAGGTTTTTTGTAACAAATTTTTCACGTTTGTTTTGTTTTTTTGTTTTTCTTCGTTTAAACTAACAATCAACAGTTTTTTTTAACTAGTCTAGACTTAACTATCTAATTATATTCTATGATTTTGTTTTCTTTCATCATTTTTCTCTACATTTGTTTCAAGTTGTTGGTTTAATTTTTTTTAATTGTTTTGCGAGTTTTTTTTCTCGACATTTGTTTAGAAAACAAAAACAAAAAATCAATCACATTTGTCAGAGGCGTTTCAGTTCCCCAAAACACTTCTCTTGTTTATCTAAAGGAAAAAAATAAAATAGAAAAAGAAAATGAAAAACTTTTGATTTTACTTTTTCATTTGCAATTTACATTTTTTTTTTGTGTTGTAACGAATGCGACGAATTTTGTTTTTTTTTTTTTTTTTGGTGCGAAATAACAAATGTGTAAACTAAAATAAACGAACGAATGATGCAACAGATAAATAACAATTAAAACAAAATTTTACTCTACCCTCTGACAAAGGGCAGTGGCAATTGCGGTAGATGGTTTTTTTTTTTTTTTTTTTTGGACTTCGTAATGGGGTGGCACGTTTATTGTGTGTGTGTGATAATATGCATGAGACAAACTAATGATAAAATAAAAAGGAATGAAATTACAATCAAGTTTGTCTGAAGTTGATAGAAGCTGATCGAAAAAGTTTCTGTTTGCATTCTTGCTGTTTGTTCGAGAGTCTTCACTTCCATGGCGTATTTTACTTTGTGAATTTGATTTGCATCAAGAGATATGATGCTTATTCATCGTCGAAGTGTGCGTTTTCTATCGAGTTTTGCAAACTTTTGATCTGTGGCATAAAGTCTGCGTTAAGACATCGTTGGTGGCGTAAAGTAAGGACCGAAATATGTTTCCCTTGGTTCTTCTATAAAACTTTGCTAAAACCTATCTAAGAAAAATGATGTCCTAGTTTCATAGTTGTGCAGAACGCAGCTCTAAATTTTAGTCAAATTTTGGAATACACTCATTCCTCGCTTTGCGCGGGGACTAGCGAAATGAAAAGTTTCGTTCAAATCGAAATCGCGCAAAACGATTTCATGGATGGATGTATTTTGAACAGAAAAACCATAGTGGGTTATAATTTTTTTGAAGAACGTTATTTCGCGCAAAGTAAAGTCTCGCACATCGAATTTCGGTAAATATGTATTTGGAAATCGCGCAAAGGTGAAACCGCGTAAAACGAGACTGCTTAAAACGATACCACCTAAAACGATACCACCTAAAACGATACCGCGCGAAACGTGGGATGAGTGTACCCGCAACTCAAATGGATAAAAAATGATAACAAACATAAATTCTAAATCCTAAAGCAGTAAATAAATTGTCATGGCTCTTAATCCAAAATCTTTACTGCTACAAGATAAATTACAAAGGAATAGGAACCACAAACATAAAGATATTCGACAAAATTAAAGTTTGAAAATGTAATCTAGTCGACAAGCAGTCTTTAACTCAGACTGAGGAATGTCAGATTAACAAATTATACTCGGTTGAGATTTGCCAACGCCATTCTATGCCGTTTAATATGAATTTGATTGAAAACCTGCTTATAAAGAACACAATTCTATTCCCATGTGCGACGAAGATGGGTCTAGCAGTCAACGAAGGAAAGACGAAGTACATGCTGTCATCAAGAAAGGACATCCAACACCCTAGACAAAGCATCAATATTGACAGGTATTACTTCGGGTTAGTCAGGGACTTTGTCTACCTGGGCTCTGCGGTTAATTCAGTGGATGACACCAACACCTTGGAGATCAAGCGAAGAGTGATCGCCAATCGCTGTTTCGTTTGGATAAAAAAGCAATTGAGTGGTAAAGCCCTCTCTCTGACAACCAAGATCACATTATTTAAGATCGTCCTAGTCCGCGTCTATAGCGCAGAGCCTTGGATCAAAAAAAGGATGAGGACCTGTTTGGTTGTTTCGAAAGAAAGATCCTTCGCGTGATCTGTCTGCGTAGATGACGAGTGGAGAAGGAGACTGAATCACGAACTGTACGGGCTGCACAGCAATATCGACCTAGTCAGAAGAGACAAAATTCAGCAAGTTAGATGGTTTGGCCACGTTGAGCGGATGGACACCAATGCTCCGGCTCGGAGAATCTTCGAGTCTACCATGCGGAATCGTAGCAGAGGAAGATCCCACCTCAAGTGGCGCACCCAAGTGAAAATGGACTTCGACCCACTTGGTGTGCGAAACTGGAAACAATTGGCAAACAACCGGGACAGCGGGAGAGGCATGTTGGTTGAGGCCCAGGTCCACCCTGGACTGTAGCGCCACCTAAATAAGTAAGTAAGTAAATGAGTTCAACGGCTGATTCAATTTTCATCTGGGGAATGGTAGATATTCTTCTGCAGCCAGCAACACATACAAAGGAGGAAATTTAAACTGTGTAAGGAAAGCCTGGTCGCAATTGGCAAAAATCGGGGACAGTTGGAGAGGAATATTTGCTGAGGCCCAGGTCCACACCGGACTCTAGCGCCACCTTAGTAAGCAATCATGTGTTATTATTCGGGGAGTACTGTATTTCCTGGCCAAGAAAGGCGCGAAAAAAACCTCAAGAGATCTTCTGAAGTTTACTTTTTTTCCTTTCCGATAAAGGCACCAGAATCTGTTTGTTTATGAAAAACATCGAATCAAATAACTTTGGAACTGATTACGAGGGTAACTTTCAACTTCCTACACTATCTTGTTAGCCGCTTGGCTCTGACTAATCTCTTTGATCTCTTTGGAAGCAATCCGGAAATGTGACAGCACAATGGGCCAACCAATGGCCTACTTGAGCCTACGTTTAAACGCGGCTTTCTTTCAGACCTAAAATCTAAGAATCTCTTTGACTAAGTAGATTATTGCGACCAGCAAAACCATTCGGTGGATATTGTGGCTAAAATTGTAAAATCTACAAAATGACGCTATAATGTGTCGCCATGAATCATGCCATGGATGAATAAAACAGCTCGTATTCTCTATTCAATTTTGAAGCCAAGTCTAAAATAAACAAAATATTCTACATAAGAATAAAATAAATATTCAAAACATACACTATGAAGAACCGTTTTGAAACGTTAATAACCCTAAACGTCGACCTTCAAAATATGTAAAAAACAAAATTGCTTGATCGGATTGTGCCTCATTTAGTTTCTTGTTAATTTAAAACGCGAGTTTAGTTTCGACGTTGTTGACAGGATACCATGAGACTAACGTAGAGAATGAGAAAATAAATGCTTAAAAAAGAAAAGCATTACAAATAAATATTGTTTAAACCTTTCACGCCTGGTATTGTTTGTGCGCAACATGAATTTCATCACTTCATGATAAGACCTTGTTTCGGTGCATTACCTTCAACCTTAGACGTCTTTTAATGCATTAAAAACTACTTATTTCGTTTTTAGTGAAGTGCAAACTAAATATTTTTCCTGGAGCAGGAATGAAAAGAACGGTCGTAAAAGGCTTAAAGAACATCAGTCGCGTGAAGTGACAGACGAATCAATCATACACACGCCTAAACGAAACTTTCTTCTTAAGACAGACTTCTATTTTTTTGTTTAGGACTACATAGCGTTGTATGGTTGTGTAACATCCCACATCGACCAAATTCCTTGTCCAAATCCATTAAATTGCTTATTTAATGAATGTAGAATTTAATTTTAAAGTTAGTTGACAGCACAATGGGCCTAGCTTTGACCTTGGCACACCAAATCTTCTTAGGTCTACACACTGTAAAAATTTTGCTTGAAAAATATATAAAAAGTACATCGTGATTGTACAATCAACCTCCGTCCCTAACCTAATCATCCATGTGAAATAAAAAGAGGATCAGAAATTCGTTTCAATTCTAGCTAGCTACAAAAATGTTTTTATTATTTTAATTATTAGAATTTTAGTTAAAGTTCCTAGAACGGAACTATGCCAATATTTATAAAATATTTCGTAAGAAAAAATTTCAATATTTTTTGTTTTGTTTTGAGTCTAATCAAAAACACACAGGAGGTATTCATGACTCATTTTGTTTGATTTCAAGATAAAATATCAAAATCCAAAAAGCGAGGCACAAGATTTTAATTTAATTCTTATTAGCAGTCGTTTTTGTCGTTTAAGGTTAGTTTTGAAGAATTATTAAGGGCCGACAACTGGAGAATACGAGATAAGTTCATCTTTAATCCGCCAAAGTGGAAGATCTCAGTTTCACTCGGTTGGGACACGGTAAGATTAGCTTTCTAGTTTGAGGTTAGAACACTCCATAAATAGAAACCTATTTTATTTGTTAATAAGAAGCTAATCTATGCGACGAGGATCACGATCTCACATCATGAATTAATCACAAACAAAACAGACCTAGCTAAAGTCACAAAGTTGAAGATTCAATTCACACGTAGGCCTAGAGAACATGGACGAAGGACAAAGTGGGAGTGATTAAGCGCTCTAACCGAATTCGTTGTATTAGGACACTGAAATTGAACTGCTTACGAAACTATTCAGGAACACTTTTGGGTGAGAATTCTTTAGTTGAAACAGCAGTCAATGTAAAGCAACACAACCACCATGGAAATATGCAGACTCCCAGCTTTTCAAAGACCGACATTGAATTCTAATACTGAGTTTTATTTCGAGTTGAAGAAGCAACTCCCACGAATAAATTAGCTCAACTCAGAGAAACTAAAAGAAAAATAAGACACAATAACTTAAACATATAAAGTCTCTTAGTTTCAAATTAAAAAGAAAATATGTACGTATCGATGCATGTGACGCACTCAACAAAAAAAAAAAAAAAAAAATAGACACACACAGACAGAAATTAGAATACCTTTTTGAATATTCTATTGAAACTACGATTCTTTTTCGAGCTTCTACCACTACCAGCACTACTTCCACTGTTGCTACCACCCCCACTATTACCATTGCTGCTCGACGATGTTGCAATTGTCGATGAGTTGATAGCCTCCTCGAGAATTCGAAACGAATTGTCGCTGCTCCCTTGGCCACTGTTTGGTAAAATCTCTGAGAGTGATGATGCCGGAGACGGTTGCCCGTGCACCGCTGCTGCACTCCCGCCGAAGCCATTCACTTTAGCTGTGGACTTATTGGCTCCGATCATTTGCGGCTGTTGATGATGTTGACTAGATGATGATGTTGTTGTGGTTGTTGATGGCGTTGACTTTTTGGAGCGATACCACTCCCAGCTAGTCGGCTCGTGTGGCGGTGACTTTTTACTGCTCTTGCTGAATGGTGATTTAAAGAATGCCGGCGATGAGAGTCTTCTGGATTTTTTACCATTCTTCCGGGTCTCCTCTGGTTTGGCGGTGGATTCGGCGATTTGGTAGCCAGACGGTCCGTCTGGCATGAACTCATTGTAGGCCAGGTCAGCACCTGGAATGAAATTCTCGATGTCATCTTCGTCGAGAATTACCTTCTTATCGAATGTGTCCGTTGTGTCCAGACGAGTGCTGGTGCAGATGTCCGCCGGCGCCGATTCCTGACGCTTGTAGCTCGGTGTGGAATTCTTCGATTTCTTTCCACCTTTCACACCGAACAGGCTCCTGAGCTTCCGTGACGATGATTTCCCATTTGATTGTGGCAGTTCGGCTGTGCAAATTGAATCCGATTCACTTGCATTGAATTTATCGTACTCCTCGTCTTCCAGTGCGGACGTAGACGTCGGCTCTGCTGGCGGGAGGTCTTCCACGCCGGGATTGAACTCTCCTGGCTGGCTGACTTCGGGCCACGAGCGTTTCTCTCCTTTGCGGTTCGACTTTCTGCCGTAGAACACGGATATCTTCCGCTGCCTCACCTTTGCGCTGGTGACTTCGCTCTCCGGGGCTGAGTTCTCAGCGGCACAGTCTTTCAGAATTAGCATCGCCTCCTCGCTGGGGCGGCGGATCTTCTGCTTCCCCGTCGACGCGTCGGAGTAGTCGTCGAAAGACTTGCGTCGGTTGAGCTTCTTCTGGGTCGCCTTGCGTTTCTCCGTCTGCTTACCGCCGGCCGAGAGGTTTCTCGTCATCGAGCGATAGAAAACCACTCCCAGCACGGTCAGGAGGATCATGAACGACCCCACGAAGATGATGAGAATTATGCAGGCGTGCACTTGCAGCGACACATCGTCCAGTTCATCCTTCAGTGCGGCGTTCCGCTCGAGCAGCACCCGCTCCTGCTCGCAGTGGCGTCGGTTCTGGTCCTCCAGCGCCCGCACCGTCTTCGTCAGTGACAGCTGCAGCTCCTCCACCTGCTTCTTGTACCGCCGACTGAGCTCCTCCAAGTACTGACCAGACAGCGACATGTTGCGCTCCAGTGCCTGCAGACAAATAGAAAATACACGAGGAATTAGAGACAAAAAAACAATTTGGCAAATGGTCAATAGGTTAGCTGTACACAAAACGAATCGAATGGCGGTGCCCTCGCGCTGCCGAGGGTGAGAGCAAATGTTTAGTCGATACTTGCCGCTGGTTGCCCGTCGTTGCCGTGCCCACTCCTCTTATCAGATCTCGAATTGCTTTTTTCGGAATTTCTCACGCAAATTTCAAATAAAAATAGAGGCGCAGCGTATCGTCGTGTGCTCCCGGCAGTGACGTATAAGGCCATTGATTTTCTTTGTCGGTCTTCGCTCGTCAGACCGCGGGTGGGAAAAAATTGGAGCTCATTTCCGTGGAGGAATAGAAAGTAACCTCCTCATCGAGAAGGTGATATCACCTCGAGGATTTCTCCTTGCAGTGCAATAATACCGACTTGAAGCGGATTAGGTAAAAGATTTATTGACTTGAAGCGTGTTACTGGAACGTCGGTCGGTTGGGCGACAAACACACGGTAGCTGTGTTGTATTTGTCTTGAGATAGTTCTAACCTCCGGGTGTGGCCTTCGAATTTCGATTGGGATTGCAAATTTTGGAATTAGTGTCGTGTCGAAATAATTTCAAGCGTTAGATTAACATTTAGATTGAGGTCTCACTAAAGGGCGATGTGTTTCGTTTTTTTTTTTTTGCATAAGGAATTCTGCCGGAAGCATTTGCAGCTTGATGCATTTCTTACACGAGGTTTGCGTTCACGTTCGATTTTGTGGTAGCGTGAGGCGGTGGTGTTAAGGAAACTTGACGTGCAATGGAGTGATAGCCCTAAAGAGATTCTTATTTCGGATGGGAAAAATTATGAATGCTGCTTTTTGTGGGAATATACAAAGTGAGCCGGATGTGACCACTTTGAGTTGCCAATTGATGGGAAGGATGTAAATAATTGAGTGGCAATAAGCGAATTCCAGCGAAAGCCTCGCCTTCGAGGACGAGCAACCATGTATTTGTGGAAATTTTTGGATGATTAACTTCTGCGACAGGCTTGGCTGACAGATAATTAAGGAAGGGCGCAGGAAAGTTTGATGCAGAAAAAAACAAATGGGCGTGTTAATTAAGAACGACATGTCAACTATGATGGCGAGCAACAGAAAATGAAAGAACATTCGTCGTTGTTCAATCATCGAAATAATGGTCAGATATACAGTACGGTCACTTAAATGGAAGCTGGTTTGTCATCTGTAAACTTAGCACATTACGTTGGCTCTCTGGCTATGGGAAGAGTCATACAAAATCCGTCAAGAATTGTGAGCAGACAGTCCGACAGAAAAATTGCTTTGAAAACAAGGTGGGAGCTCTTCAGCCATGGAAGTGTTTCTCGAAAGAAATATACACCTCTTTTTGGCCATTTAATTAAATCTATTCTTTTGCATAAGGAAAGGCTACAGCGCCTGGTGTGAATTGAAGCAATGGGCCATTAAGAACAACAACAGCCTACTCACTTAATTTCATCCTGAATCTCCTGCTAACTGATTTTTTTGCTGAGAGTGCCTTTAATTTGGCCTTTAAGATTAAATTACTGATTACTTAACACACCTCCACGACACTCCTGAATTATGACTTTCTGTGATTACTCCTGAAAGGAGCAAATGAACCTGATGGAGTTCTAATTTGGCCACCTAGATGCCTACATACATTGGGCGGCGTAACAGCCTGTTGAGGGCCAGAACCTAGCTTTTTTCGCGCCTCTATTGTGTTGCACGCGTTATAATTTGACACATGTGGAAGGCACCTACTATTTAATGCCGGCTACGAATGGCGAATGAAAATTTACCATGACAGTAGTAGTCCATTATTGTCAGTCGTTCGCTGGAAGTGGGGCCGTGAAATGTTTTTGTGGTGTTAGTTCTCGGAGTTCTGGGTCCACAAGGACCTAAGTGAGGCGGAACTTATACATTCTGCCAGCCCACCAACCTAGTTCTCGAATCCGGATACTCTCACTTAACAGTCCGACGCACTAACCGATTCAGCACCTACAATTTGACCAACTGCCTTAATATTTACATGGACGGCTCTAAATAGGCTAAGAGTGTAGGCGTAGGGATGTTTGATGCGACTAATAATCTGCATAAAAGCTAAAAAGTTTTAGATAATTGCAGCATTTTTTAGGCTGGGTTGGTAGTTATTCAAAAAGCAACGAAAATCATTGCGACCTACTCTGCTTCCAGAGTCACAAGGATAAATATAGGGACATTCATTCAGGCATTGCTTAAATCACTTAGCAGTAGGACGATTAAGTCTAAAACGGTCCGTGATTGCTACAAGGCATTGCATCAGCTCTCTAGCCAGTTACTCGGTTACTCGGGCATAGTGGGTAACGAAGTAGCAGATGTGCTAGCAAGGTAGTTTTAGTGGGGTAAATAGCCCCATTTATTAGCTTAAGACAAGCAAGGAGAAAACTTAACATAACTTAAAGACTAACAGAAACTTAACCTAACTTAAGACCTATTGGGGATGGTGGTTAAGGTGGGGGAGCCGGAGTTTTAGGGTGGAGGGATTCGCGCTGAAGTCGAAAGAGGGAGCGGAGTTACACTTGCGCAACATTCGTGATATAGGTTCATTTGAGCCATAGCAGGTGTGATGGGGAGGAAGGTAGAAGAAGCGAAGGGTGCGTGTGTTACGTGGGTGGGTACGGTGTGTCAAACGCTTTTGCGATTGGGAACAGCGCTATTTCAATTAAACAATTCATCAGCAAATTTACCTCCAAACTTGTCACAGAATGTAAAGTAGAACCTTTTTTTTTTGCCGGACTATAACCTGCGTAGGACGGAGCAATTGTTGAGATACTTACAGAGGCATACTGCTTTCAGGATAGGTTTGACTTTATAGAACTGCAGGGATTCGTCGGTCGCAGTAGCATATGCTTTGCACTGCCCTGCGCTTGCTAAGACTAGATTCAAGATTTTAGGAAGCCACTTCATCAAATCGTTGAGTGAAGCAGTTAGCCTCGTAAACTACGCATTTGTGTCCGAATCCTTCTGCCTTAATGAGGCGTAAGAGAATGTTATAATGAAGGACCTCTGTTGTGACGGTTATACACTATGGAGCTATAAAAGGTCCATGTGATTGGGGTTTAACCTACATAATTGGCCACTTTACAAGTCGCTGCGGGCGAAAATATCATCTCAAGAACAGAGGACTTTTTAAAGACGAGTTTTGCCAATTCCTACCAGCTTTATTTACTCGACTATTGGCTAGGCTCTGGCTCTCAACGGGCTGTTACGCCGCCCCATATATATATATATATATTGGCCGCTGGACGGGACCATCTGGACGGAATGATTCTTGGTTCAAAAAAAGATGTGGAAATTAGATGTCAGAACGTTTTTTTTTTCGTAATGGGTAACCTAAAAAGCCCTTCAGCTTTGAATGTAGTACCACTTGTGTCTTTCCTCAAACATTTTGAACTCTTCTGACTTCGAGTAGCTGGCTACACATAGGCCAGCTAAGACCACTGCGATGCTAACTCGATTTTCTGCAGTAAATGCTTTCACAAACCGACGAATGAAGGCAATCGATCGTGAAGTAAGATCTCTACCATGCTTCATAAGATTATGGACACGTTTCCATTGTGTTTACGAAGCACGAAGGTGCTGACTAACAAAGACCCACACACAAAAAGAAGTCGAGAGCCAGCACTTTGCTAGTCTTTGACCTGATAATAATGAAAAATGCCATTCCCATACTCACTTTAATTCGATTATTCAGTCTTATGAACACACTTTCCGAATGTGGTCCACTGGTGATGCGTTGTGGCAGCAGTGTGTCGAGATTATCCCAGGTGCTCGGATCACTCTCAGCCGAATTGGCACCAGTCCTCGGGGGCAGGTCGATGTCCGCCTTCGACGGTGTTGCAACCTCAGCGGCTGCCTCATCAGATCTTTGCTCTTCAGTCGTCGTCAGCACCTCGACCGGGGGCTGCTCGGTTGTTTGCAGATTCTCATTATCCACCTCTGGCAAGTTGTAAATATTAATATCTAATGGTTCTAAGTTAGGAGGAGCATTTGTACGCGTTGCTGTGTCTGGACGTTCGGTTGAGGTGATGGTATCTTCATCTTTCCGCGGTGGCGGAGGTATCTTGGCAGCAATCTCCTCCGTCTGATCGACGTCTACTTTCGGTTTTTTCCTCGAAATCTCTTCGGTGATTTCGGGGAGTTTCTCGAGCGTACCAAAGGCGCCACCGTTTCCCTTATCTATCGTCAGATTCAGTGATATCTCGCCGTTCTGCTCGCCGTCGGAGCCCACGTCCACGGAGTCGTTTTGAGATTTCTTTTCGCGGTCAGCCAGCATCTGGCAGAGTGCGCCCACGTAGTCGTCCGGCAAAAGACTCAAGAAGTAACTACTTCGCTCATCTGTTCCACTGCTGCTGCTGCTGCCGGTGCTGCTCTTACAATCTAAATGGCTATCAAGGTTAACACTAAATCTTTTGGCACATATCTGTGATGTGAGAATATCGCTTCGCAGCCGCTCGATCGAAAGCAGATCCGTGAGCTGCGTATGTCGGCACGAGAGCGCGTAATTGACTTTTGCCGCAAGCGTTGTATCCTTGCACTGGGCGCACACGAAGTCGCCCGTCGAAGGTGTGAAGCAGCCGCTTTCACTCTTGCTCTCTATCGTTGTTCGATTTGAGTTCGTCTTGACCAAGACTTCAGCGGCTTTCTTCACAATCGACAGCACGGCATCGCTGGCGGACTTGAAGAGATTATTCTCGTTCTTCTGATGCGCCTGGTCGAACGCAATCTCATCGTCGTACTCGTCCAAGTCATCCGCTGCACGGTCCTCGGTCTCGAATGCCTCGAACTCTGAGGTGCCGTACACCCGGAACAACGACACCGGACAGAAGTGCTCCGAGTTGTAGTGCGAGTGGATGTCCGCTCGCACGAATTTCCCGAACAGATGCGGGTGCAGCTCGAAGCTCTGGATTGTGCGTTTGTCGTCTGCGATGAATCGGCCCACGTTCGACCAGTCGCGGGTGGGAAAGCGGTTGCTCACCGCGACTGTGAAGTTCTTCGGCGACGACGAAAAGAGCTCAAAGTTCGCGAGATCTATTGTCTCGGCTTGTATCGCCTCGCAGAGTTCTACAACGAACCAAATGCGATTTGTACACGGGCTCAGCATGTATTCGTCCTTCGAGGATGTCAGCACTGCCCCGGTGTTCTGAGCATCAGAGTTTGATGCGATTATCTTCGCTCCGCAGTCGGGCGAGGCGTAATTTTTCGTACGTAGCTTCCCCGACGGCTGTTTGGAGCCCGTCGTGAGGTTCTTCTTCTGAGCAGACGAGTTCACGACATCCTGCTCGAGTTGCTGCTTCTCCGCAGCCTCCATTTGCTTCTGTGCCCATTCCGAGAACACTGGTATGGGCACTTCTTCGGCAGTTAGGTTCACCTCGTGGGTGACTGTTGCGTTTGCTTTTGTGGGCATTGACGATGGAATGTGACTGCTTGGATCTGATGCCTCATCACTGTCAGGCGGCTGCGGCGGAATTGATCCTCCCGAATCGTTTATCTTTTCTAGTTGATCATCTGCTCGGAGAGAGGATAGGTGCATTTAGTGAGGTTAGGATAGGGATATTTGAAATTATTTTTACCTTTCTGATCGTCTTCAGCTGTCTTGGCGTCATCGCCGTCTGTTGTCTGGTTGTTTGAGCCCGATTCCGGTTTTGAAATGATCACAGGATCGAGCGTATGCTGCTCAAGGCTGCCAGCCAGCGGTAGGTCTGTTGATGTTATTTCATTCAAAGTAATTACTGGCGGATTCTCGGATGAAATGTCTGGCAAGCTGTCGAATAAAAAAAAGGAAAAGGTTAGTTTTTAAAAGATCAAATTTTCTCTTCGCTCGTGTTGACCCAAAAAGACAAACATCTAACCCCAATAGCTTCTGCTGCAAAGACACTTAAGTCATAAAGATCCGCATCTTCGTCAGCTAAACCTTAATTAATGCAATTACCACGCTACGTGAATGTGTGTGGCTATGACCTTTCGGCTTCTGCAAGTGTTTTTCGACGGGATGGTAATCTGCAATTCCATCATCCCACACTTTATGATCAATTTGGTTGTTTGTTTTTTTTTTTTTTTTCAACACACGCATGCGACGAACAATTTTCAAAGCACGTGCCTCTCGTAAAAATAATCGGCGTTTATGCAGATGAATATTCAGAAAGGCAATGAACGCGAATTAAGCCGGAGACACGCGAATTGCGTTTACGTAACAACGCAGAGTCCCACATTTTGTTATGTGATAAAAACAAAAGATGAAAGATGACCATGGCGACAGAGAGAGAGAGAGAGGAATGGGTCAAAGGCGTCTTTTCAAGTCGTTATCATTCGATTTTCCACGTTTTGAATCGAGAACAGTGCTGATATGATGGGATGGGAATATTGAACGGAAATGCCGGGGAAGTATCATATTTTTCTTTTCTTTGACTTTGTTGGACGGGCCGGTGAGACATGGAGTCTTGATTTTTTTTGAAGATGATGAAGATAAAGATGTTTTGAAGTGTTCAGGCCTTTGCAAGTGGCGCTAAAAACAGTGGCTCACTTTAAGTAACGCCCATTTTTAACTTTTTCAATACCACAAAGCAGTCTTTACATCTCTTACAGTCTTTCTTGCATTCTTTTCTCATTCTCTTCCATGTGACAAAAACACCATTGTATACAATTTATGACATTAACATTTTAGGTTACCATTAAAATTGTTAAAATTTTTCTAAAAAAGTTTCTTAAATGTTTTTAGAATAAACAAGGGGGCAAGCCCCGACCCACTTCGATCGACAGTCCCGGCTATCATCGTTGCGCATGTCTGGTAAAGGGTTTGACGATTAATTAAAGCTTTTTACGATAAAGGACGTTAAGTTTGGTTCCCATATATTTTAAATTTTGCAATAGGTTTCATAAATTTAAACAAAGTATGTCCAGCAGCCTAAAAATATGCAATTACAGTCGAAGCCCTCTAAGTCGAAAAGCCCTTTAACTCGAATACGTTTTTTCGACCCTTTGCCTATTTTCAATTCCTTTAAGTCGAATTTTTCTCTGCAAAAAAATAAACAAAAAATTTCCTCACGCAACTTGTATTGCATGCTCTTACTCTCTCTCAATTTGGCACTAGACGAAGAACACCTTTCATTCCATGTTGATTTTTTAGTGCAAACATGTCGGAGAAAAACGCGCATCTGGTTGCCCTTATTATTGTTTATTTATGCAAGAAAGAAAGAGAATTTTTACAGCAAGAATGACGATTTACATGGCGACCCACACGGCAAACATCGAACACAAAGAACATGAGAAAATCAAAACTATACGCCAATGGTTCTCGAAGCACAATCAAGTTTGGCGAACACAATTGTCGTCTAGGGCCACATAATCGTCGTCTACACACAACCACAAATAAGCTATAGGTTATTAGTGCACACAGCCGTGCGGCTCTGTGCTGCTTATTCATTGTGTTGTTGGTTGGCCTCAAACAATTTGCTTTTAATATAAAAACAGTTTGTTTTCAAGCTTCATTTAGTGAATGCATGGAGACTCCAGGATGAGCTTTTTAAAATAGAGTCATTTTATAAAAGGTTTCAGTCTCCAATTTTAAAGACTCCTTACATGCATACTCTTTTAAATAAAGTAAAGGCTTTTAAACAAAATAAAAATATTAATCCCTCTAAATCGAATTTTTTGAAAAATCCCTCTTACTCGAACTAATTTTGATATCCCATGAAAATTCGACTTAGAGGGCTTCGACTGTGGTTATAAAACTTCCCTTGATAATGAAAAGGTAGAGTTAAAGGCTCTAACTGGGAGAGTTCACAATTTCTAAGTTGTTCAAATAACTATGAAGAGGTTTACTCGTAGCATTGCTAGCACCTCTTTAATAAATCTCTTTTTTAGAAGCGTCAGCCATTTGGGGACGTCCCGTAGAAAAGAGTATTCCTGAAATGATGGATGAAATCCGCGACATGCTGGTGAATAGCTGCGTTCACATCTTACAATTTGCTTTACAACCAAAATTAATGCCGAGCGTTCACGCTATACAACTGATTGACAGACTTTATTTGAAATAGAAATTTCGACACATCACCATGGTAGCACGTAATCAGAAAAAGGCACGGGCATGGGAGTCTTCTCTGAACGACTAAACATTGCGAAGTCCCTCAGGCTCCCGGACCACTGCAGTGTATTCCAAGCGGAAATAACAGCTATTCATGAGGCAGCGCGCTTGCTGTCCATGGGTTCGATAGATGATCAGTCTATTGTACTCTACATAAAGGCTCTGGAAACACCATTGATAAGATCAAGAATGGTAAAACAATGTCGCCAATCTCTCTCGAAGAGATGGCGGACAGGTGTAGTCTCACCCTGTGCTGGGTCCCTGGGCACACGGGTATTCTAGGCAACGAAAGAGCTGACGAATTAGCAAGAATTGGAGGGGAATCGGACTCAAATAATAATCAAGGGACCCCCGGGCCCTCCATGCAAGAGGTTGGTTCACAACTAATTGCTGAAGCCATAACGGCAGCAAACTCCAGATGGAGCTATCTACACTCCTGCCACATTTCTAGGCTAGTGTGGCCAAAGCTAGATAGGGGCAGGATAGAGCAGCTGCTCTCGGTAAGCAGGGCAAACATAGGCAGACTAGTGGGAGTTCTAACTGACCACTGCTTATTTAGCAATCATGCCAAAAGAATGGGAATCCCCTCCAATGATTTCTGCAGAAGCTGCAGAGATGAAGAGGAAGAAGGGACAACAATGCATCTTCTAGGAACATGCCCAGCACTCGCACGCACGAGGAAGCGCACTCTAGGTGCATACTTCTTTAGGGAGCTAAGCGAACTCGCTAGCATAAACAGATCCAACTGGGTATAGCCCGGGGGATACAAGACTACCAACATTGGCATCAAACAGGTAGTATGACATGCCTGCTAATATTTTTTGGTTTGGTGTATTTGCAGGAAATCTTTAGGCAGCGAGTCCGGGGCAATTGGAAACAATCCGGAGGCGTGACAACACAATAGGCCAACAAATGGCCTAAGTGAGCCTGCGTTACAGCGCAGGCAGTCACATTTACCTAACCTAACCTATGGTAGCACGTGCTCTTGTTGCAGTTATAATTAATAATAAAATGGTTGAAAATGGCGAAAAATACAAAATACAACATTGGAAATGCATTTCCATACTTCCCAAAATTATTTGTCATATCATTCTTTCCGCTTAACATCGAATTTTACGCTCTGAAGTCACAAAAATTTTAAAAAATGCTCTGAAGCTGTACGACATCTTTTCGCACCATACGATTTGTCATCAAGCATCTCAAAAAATAAAATATTGAATAAAATATAAATTAAAATATTGAACTTCCACACTACAAATCCAAGGACATGATGAAAGAGCCTTCACACTATTCGATTTGGTCCCATCAAGCAAATTGTAAGGCTTGAACGTTGCTAATGGCCGAAGAACGAAACTGCGTAAGAAACTTGAGGCAAGAGGACTGTCGAAAGCTATCGACGAACATTTTAGTTTTGTATAAAACATTAAAAAAATAAATAAAACCTGCAAGACGACTGCAAACGCTTGTCTTCAGTTAAGAATAAACACAACCGTGTGGTTACTACTAAAACTTTTTTTGGAGAAAAAACGGTTGGCAAGAAAAATTCTTCGAAAGAAAAACTCTGCGGCGAAGATTCCGTCCTCTCAGCGAGGAATACTAATGGAGGCGAAGACATAATTGTGAACTATACGAGCTGTACAAAGAAATGGGAGTGAGTTCATAAAACAACACTGCGGCAACACTTCAAAGCATTTCATTCATATTGCTTTGCAAGACTGCCGCAGTGTTCCGTTTATGAACTTAGGAACCATGAGGAAGGCAAAGATCCGTGGACTACAATGGTTCCACCACATCAAAAGTATGGACACAAACGCTCCAGCTAAGAGATTCTTCCAATCCAAAAAGAAAAGGAGAACGAACTTCTGGTACAAAGCCACGTGATCGTGGACGCAAGATAGCTTGGTTTTCCGGACTGTAATGCAATGTCTCGCACCGTCAACATTGGAAGGCAGCGTTTGTACAAGCACATATCCTTTAAAGGTTGTTATGTAACTAAGTCATAATACAGCTTTCCCAAAAAAAAAAAAAATAAAGCCTTCGTCTTATTTGTCCGCCATCGTATTTTTACAGGAGTTTACTTGCGCGTCCAGTCCATCAACAAAACACCACAAACAATTTTCGCGGCCCCACCTCAACCGAACGACTAACAATCCTCCAGTAGTGCTTCTGTCATGAAAAGCTTTCGCAGTTCGCCGTTCAGAGTCTGCAATAAAAAGTAGGTCCTCCTCAAATGTGTCAAATTATAATGCGCACAACACAGTGCAAGCATGAAAACCTAAGCTCTAGGACATCAACGGACATACAAGAATCAGAAGAAGACGCGAACTGGAACGACAAATTTCATTCGCCGTTTTGGAGCTTCTGGAAAACATTACCGATATGAAAACTTGTGAAACACTTGTACTTAAAAATACTTATGCCTGAATGAAATTAAATTAAAATATAATATTTATTTTGTGTTAAATTTATAGTCTTACCCCATGAACATTGTTGATATTGTTAAAATCTGCGAGAACCATAGTATCCAAAAGAACAACAGGAACAAAGTGAAATTCTGCCCTTTTTTCACCTCACACCACAAGTACTTAACAATGTATATCATTTGTATTAACATTTAATTGGCACTGAGTGAGTTTTTTTTTTCCAAACACTTCCTCTACAAGTTCAAACATAACAAACGAACATCGACCGACAACTACTCAGATCTGCAACAACTACCTTTAATTCAAGGCAAAAAAAAAAGGTAAACACAAATTAAGCTTAAGCGATAAAATTTAATTTGCACTGCTATCGAATTTATTCTCCGTGTAACAACATTCAAATGAACTGAAAGCACCAGTTCAGGTTCGACAGGGGAAAAAAAAAAAATAACCAAAGGCTGACGAAAGACCACGTCAGTGGCTACGGTGTCGTTGGCAGTGATAAGCGTTTAGGGGGCGAACATGTCCGCCCCCCGTGTAAGTGCGTTTTGATTTCAATTTTGCGAAGTGATCTTCACGAGATAGAAAATGATGCCTGATGTGGAGCTGATATAAGTTTTAATGAAATTAAATTCCTTTTAAAAAAAAGTTTACCGACCTTGTATGGTGACATACTTTTGAGATAAAATCTTTTTATTGACAAGCGACGAGTTGGCAGCTGGGCTGAGATAAACGTTGATTAGATTGGGTTTCTAAAGTTATGAGCAGCAGGCGCCGCGCTGTGGCTTTGGCCAGTGAACAGAGTTGCATATTTCAGGTTATATTTTTTAGTTTGCATTTGTGTCGAGTTATCTCTTAAATCAAAACACCCCTTCACTCGATAGGTGCATTTTTTTTTTCTTGCCTTATCTCGTTAGAGCAAATTAATGTTACTGACTTTTGTTAATGAACTTGGAATAAGTGGAGGGTGGGAGATGTTTTAGAACTAGAACGAATTTAATTTAAATTTACTAACAAGACTTTCTGCTTGAAACATCGATATCACACAATTATTTTGTGGATGCTACGCAAATATTTGCAAAGCTTGCCAACTCAAGTCACATCTGTCGTGTAAAACAATAAAGCGCAGTCTGGAATTTGAGAGATTCAGACAATGGCACCGGAATAGGACGTAGACCTTTAGAGAACACATTTCGTGAGGTGAAGAGCCGCAAGATATCTGTCGGAACAGGAAGTGAAACATTTACATGATCAGGTTTAATGAAAACAAAAATGGCAGAGTTGTAAACGAATGCAAGCATTTCATTCTTTGAAAATCATTCGAAGAATGCAATTTTTTGATTGCAAAAAAAAAAGAATGCAATCCAATCACAATTCAATTACCAGCGATGGATTGTATTCTTCTTTTTATCATTCAATTGAATGCAATCAGTTGTGAGTTCACTCTTTACTTTGCATTCACTTGCATTCTTTTCCATTTTTTTGGAAAATATTAGCAGGTTCTTTAGCATTCTTATTTCCATACCAACAGACATACTTAAGTTTTGGTGGTGTTTTTTCTCCGAGCTGGATCCAAAACGATTGCATTCTTTTACAAGTCTGAAAAATGGCTTACACTCTCCGTCGTCATTTTCGTAAGGAAAAATTGTCTTTTAGAAAAGAAACTCACAATAACGAGATAGGTTTTTTTGGTTTTTGAAAAATAGTTCTCGGGAAAATAGTGCTACCTCCGAAAATAGTACTCAGCATTTTTAGTTCATCTTCATCTCACACAAAATGGCTCGAGTCACACAACACAGCAGCTGAAGAATTGTAGGAAACAAGCAACTCCAGTTCACACCGGAAGCCTCAAAGGCTCTATTTAAAGCAACTTGATGATTTAATGTAACGCCGAAATGACCAGAAGTAATTTATTTTTCCAAAAGTGAAGCCGGAAAATAGCTCGCAGATGTCTTCGTGGCAGCCAAAGGCGTGAGTTTCCATTACACTCGTTAACTCATGTTTAACCAGCGGTTGATTTTTGTTGAAAACTAAAACTTAACAGCCCGAAGCCGTGGCACACGACTACATTCTTTTCACAAAAAATACACTCCCACTCTGTGATTTATGAAATTGATTGAGAAAAAATCAAAAAAAAGTGTAAATTGCAACACTCCCAAGGCAATTTTTCAGTCCTCCTCGAGCTTAATCACTTCCATAACATCCTGCCATAGTATTTATCCTCCTCCACCGAAATGAATTTACATGAAAAAAACAAAATCATAAACAAGGACTTCCGCGGAGTAATTTAACAAGGCGTGGGTTTTCTCGACACGACAACAGCCTGTGGCTTCTCCACCAGATCTACTTCACAGCTACTTTGGCAACCAAACAAACCCGGCAGCCGTAAATAAATCGCATGTGCAAAACCCGAGACTGATTTTAACAGAAAAAATGTGTTACACTCTAATTAAACAAAAACAATAATAAACCGTGTTAATTGTCCACAAGTTGGAAAAAAATACACACCATGACGTATGTGGAACGATTTTATTTTTTTTTTCTACTCACACACGTTTGTCAAACGAAACTTTTCGAAACGTTTTGTGAAACTAATTTATTGAAGGCCGTCGCATGCATACAATTTAACGCTTTATTCTGTGCAATTTAGCCTGGTGTGATAAACGTGTATATTGTGTGTCTTGTAGTTTTGAATCACAACTGAGTGAATAAATGGAGAAGAGCAAAAACAATGCAAGAATATTTTTTGCGACACGTTTCTTGTTTCAGTATAAAAATAAAAAAAAAAAACCAAAAAATTTTAAGAAAATACGTTTTCCATTATATTTTGATGTCGTCTTTCTGCTTCTGAACAACAACAGCAAAAGAAATAAAATAAATTACGTATTCAAAAAAACGGGCATATCTACAAAGAGAAAGAGTTCGAAGAAGGTTGAAAGGAAATGTGCGCGAAAGTTTAACACACCGATGGTAGCACCCTATCTGTCAAAAAAGTTCCTATTGATGTGAATATTTGATGGCCATTGTATAATATGAAGGTGTTTGTTAATGTTTCGGCAAACGTAACAAACATATTACTCCCCATCCTCTCAAAATTCATTTTTTGCAAACTTTGTGGTAAAGTATCGATTCACGCTTCAACAACAATGGCAGCTGACATCTTACGCATCACATTTGGTTACTTTATTTATTTATTCTTTAAGACTACGCATGATTTCAAGTGGTTGATGTACGCATATTTTTCGCATCAGTTCGCAGTATTGGGGTGAATAAAGAGATTTTTTCTCGAAGACAATAAACAATGTAAACACGCTATTGTTTTCAAGACAAGAAAAAGATGAGAGATTGTTGGAGAGTTAATCAATCGAACTTGGTTTTCTGTTAGGCATTTGAGATCATGGGCTAGTCTAGTAAATTTCTCCTCTTTAAATGAAAACGAAGCCTAGCGAAGAAGCTAGGCTCTGGCCTTGTATGGGCTGTTACGCCGACTATTTATTTTTAAATGAAAACTTTATTTGTTTTTCGTTTTAAGTTCATTCATTCATAAATTTCATTTCATTTCAGGCGACTCATTGGGTTTATAGGAATAGAAAAAAAAATGGCTGACATGCCAGGAGTACCACTTGCGCCGAGAGATAAGTAACGCAGAACAATTCTTCAAGTCCATTTTTGAACTCTAAAAAAATAGCTTCACGCATAAATTCTTTACATATACCTTATGATCAAAAAAGAACCGGAATTTTATTAAAAAACGCAAAATTTCAATTTTTAATAATTTTCTTTATTATCACCTTCAAAGTATTCTCCTCCTGCGGCAATACATGCATGCCAACGCTTGATCCAATTTTCCATACAAGTTTTATAGGCCGCCGAAGGTATGGCCTTTAGTTCACGCAGCGAATTCTCTTTTATGGCCTCTATGGTCTGAAAACGCGTTCCCCGCAATGGCAATTTGAGTCTGGGGAAGAGGAAAAAGTCACACGGGGCCATATCTGGAGAGTACGGTGCTTGGTTGATGATATTGGTTGAGTTTTTGGCCAAAAACGACGCTGTTTTTGAATGAAATTCAGGTTTTTTGGCACCAGCCGAGCAGCGACGCGTTTTAAACCCAAAACATCAGTTAAAATGTGTTCGGTTGATCCATAAGAGATGCCCAACAACACAGCAATCTCTCTTATCGGTGCAGAACGATTTTGCAACACGATTTGCTTCGCCGATTCAATGTTTTCTTAAGTAACAGATGTTGTTGGGCGGCCAGGGATCTCATCATGATCCAAGCTTGTCCGACCACCTTTGAACCGTTTATACCACTCATATGCCTGTGTTTTTCCTAGACACGATTCACCAAAGGCCTTTTCTAACATTTTCAACGTTTCGGAACACTTAAATCCATTTGCAACACAAAATTTGATGCACGCACGTTGTTCTAAATTTTCATCCATTATAAAAATCGCCACACGAAAATTTTTCAACTTATTTGTATAGACGTCAAACAAAAACTAATCATACGATATCCGTCAAAATTTGACAGAATATGTATAAAAGTGTTGCCGATTTTACCGATTGGACAAGCGCGCGAATTTTAAAATGAAAATTTTGATCATAAGGTATAGATATACATTGGATGACATAACAGCCCGTCAAGAGCCAGAGTCTAGCTTTTATGCGCCTCCACTATGTTTGATTATTTGAAGGTGTCAAAATTGTAAAATTGGGTTTAAACAAATTATTCAAATGTATCAAGATTGTGAAATCGGATTTAAAAAAAAACTGCGACCAAATGAACCACGATGTCTTTTCCGAAAAACAGCGATCTTTTTGACAAAGTTTAGAGATAAGAAACATTTGTTAACTTGAGAAACGCGCACGCGCGCACTCGTCAAGCGCCCGTATAGACAGGTCCGTCCAGCGATCTTAACGCTCGACGACTGCCTCACTTGACGAGCTGCATTGTGCAGCCCGAATTCCCTGTCCTGAGTAAGAGGGATTTCCTTACTGTTTAATGGATGGGCTACATCGGGTAACACATTCTTAACTAAGCAACTTTATGCCCGAATTGATTCGACAAGAAAGAAGAATTCGAGATATACAAAATGGTGTTTTCAGATGTTCAACATTCGAATGTTGTTGTTTTGAATAACTCGAAATCTATTAAAGCCAGAATCATCATCATCATCATCATCATCAACCGGTGTCCGGTCCGGGTCTCCTGCAGCAAGCACTTCAATCTATCCCGATCGTTTGCCGACGCCATCCAGTTGGGCACCCCAAGGCTTCGGGCGTCCTGATCTACGCCATCCTTCCAGCGTAAACGCGGTCTGTGTCGCTGTCTTGTACTATGAATTGTACCGCAAAGGACTTTCCGAGCAGGTTCATCTTCGCTCATACGAGCTAGGTGCTCAGACCAATTTTAAAGTAAAGATTACATCGAGGAAAACATTTAAATTTTTCAACTTTTATTTCAATCGGTGCGGGGGGCACACTTTTTTTTTTCTTTTTTCCAACATCGGATCAATTTTGAGTCAAAGTAACTCGAAAATGGGACATTTGACTTAAAAAAAAAATTTTAAAAATTATTAGTAGTACGAATTTTTTCGCTAGAATGTAATTTTTGAAATTTTTCTTTTGAAAGTTCATTTCTGTGTGTTTGTTTCATCAGTTACCAAGATTAGACCTTAAAGATGGACGGACAGATATTTTTATAATTTGCACCCCGCCTCTTTTTCAATGATACTCATATCGACTACCAAAGTTAACCAACGTTTTTCTGTCTTAGTACTAACTTTTTCTTTAATCTACGACTAATTCAAAAAAAAGCTGATGGTCTAATTCTGTGTTGTGAGTGAGCGCCATGGCTTAGTTGGTTAGTGCGTCGGACTGTGAAGCGGGTTCATATCCAGCTCGGGGAAAAAAAACACCAAACAATTTTCACGGCCCTACCTCCAGCGAAAGACTGACAATCCTTCTGGAGTACTTCTGTCATAGAAAGCTTTCGCAATTCGCCGCTCGGAACCGGCAATAAGCTCTAGGGTCCCTCAATATGTGTCAAAATTATAAGGCGTACAATACTGTGGAGGCTCTGGCCCTTCGTGGGCTGTTACGCCGCTAATGATGATGATGATGTAGGGGACTATCACTAAGCTATGATGAAATTTACATCAAAATCAGTGACTCCAAGGACGTACACTCTCCTTGTAAGATTTATCATGCAACATATTCCAACGTGGATTTCAAGTTTCGAAAGACAGTCAAGGAAAAAGTCGAAAGTTGGAAAATGTTATTTTGAGCTGAAATTTAGAACACACAAATACACATGACGCATGCGGCGATTTCGTAAATGGAGCTTTCTGTCCGGCATATCGATTTTTATTGGAACGCATAAAGCAAAGATGCCCCAGAGCAAAAGACCAATCAGAGGCAAAATCAATTCGAAATAAGCCATGATTTTTCAAAACAATTCTCTGTCAAACTATTTTTGGAGTCTGATCTTTTCGTTTCTAATCTTTTACTTCCCAAATGATGATGAGCCCATATATTTTTTTTGACCCGGCTTGTCGAACATTTAAAGGGTGATTTTTTAGCTATTATCTTTTTGGCAACACTGGTTTAAACAGTTGACGCACGTTTCGTGTTTTGTTTCACTGTCAAACATCTTCGGTTTGGTCTATAATTCAACCATGATTCGTCTTACAAACGAACAACGCTTTCAAATTATTGAATTTTATTATCAAAATGTGTGCTCTGTTAAGAAAGTCCAGAAAGTTAAGAAAGTGTTCAGCGACGAAGCTCATTTTTGGCTCAATGGGTACATATATAAGCAGAATTGTCAATTTTGGAGTGAATATCAGCCAGAAGCATTGCAAGAGCTACCAATGCATCCAGAAAAAGTCACAGTTTGGTGCGGTTTATGGGCTGGTGGCATCATTGGACCGTACTTCTTCAAAGATGATGCGAATCGTAACGTAACTGTGAATGGTAAGCGCCACCGTGAGATGATATCCAACTTTTTTTTTTGCCCAAAATGCAAGAGCTTGACAAGTGGTTTCAACAAGACGGTGCCACATGCCACACAGTACGCGCAACAATGGACTTATTGAGAGGCCAGTTCGGTGAACATTTTATTTCACGTTCGGGACCGGTCAAGTGGCCGCCTAGATCGTGCGATTTAACGCCTTTAGACTATTTTTTGTGGGGCTATGTTAAAGCTCATGTCTATACAGACAAGCCCGCTTCAAGACAACATTGATGCATTTATTCGTGAGATACCGGCCGAAATGTTGGAAAGAGTATGCCAAAATTGGACTAAGCGGATGGACCATTTGAGGCGCAGTCGAGGTCAACATTTGCATGAAACAATCTTCAAACATTAAATTATATGGACCGTACTATCGATTCAAATAAAGATTTCATGCATTTTTCTGAATTTTATGTGTTTTTTTTTTGAAAAACTTTCCTATAGCTTTTAAAAAATCACCCTTTAGTTCGATAATCAAATCGTCTCAAGGCATTGACTTCGTCTAATCATATGTACAGTTGCGGTCAAAATGATAGCAATGCTGCTTTCTAAAGGATACCTTTTTGCTACTTGAGTAATATCATGTTAATGATTCGAGTGATTGAAAAATCATTTACTCCTTTCAGTTATTGTTCTAAAGTAGAAGAACATTCACAAAGTCTCCAAGAAAAAAATATTCCCTAACATATGTACTTGCACACACACACTGCTATTATGTTGTCTTCGATTAATGTTCGAAAAGTCAAAAAATATATCGTCTCATCATCATTTAAGTAGTAAAAGATTAGAAAGGAAATGATCATTTATAAATGAAAACGATGTTGCACAGAAAGTAAAAATAGTCTGCTTTGAAATTTCATTTTATGCCCAGTATATGCGTCTGAATTTTTTTTTTTTATATGCGTCTGCTAAAAGTGTGCCCTCTAATTGATGTACAGCTCAAAACCAAGATGAACCTCCGAAATAACGAGTACAATGCGTAAATCTTTAATTATCCAACGCGATGTTGTCGAAAAAACATTCAAGTTCAACCGCCGCCCTCATTTGAATGAAAAACGGCGCCGGCCTTGATGTCAGTTCAAGATCAATCGCCAATGAGCTCTCTCATCATCGGACACCTGCTAAGACTCAATCTTTTTGCCTAAGAGACACTTCCCCCTTAAAACGTCAATTCTAATGACAGCACACATCTTCTTGCCAAGAACGACACCTGAACATCAAAAAATCACACACCCTATCGCATGCGATAAGCGACAAAAAAACAAAAAAAAAAAAAATATAACCCGATCATGTGATGTGATGAAATTTCTTTTTTTTATTAATCAAGATCGTGCCTGTTAATAGGTTTTATACTTTTCTCGTTTCGAACTCAGCAGTCGGCCGATGTCCGAGAGACACAAGGTCGATAACCTCACATTTTATATTTATTTTTTTATGTTGATACAAGTGTGACATAATATTCACGATCTGGCGCCATTCCAATGAGGTGTTCGTCCCACATATTAATTGTGTCTCTGCATCCAGTGAGAAGAATGAAAAAAAAAAAAAAAAATCATTTACAGTCATTTATGGAGCATCGTCAATACGAGTGGATACAAATTCATTTGTGGCCGTTGATTGGTTCCGTAATTATTCCCATTCAACCACATGTTTGGCACTCCATCCGAACAACGCGACGCGAATGGAAGAGTCGAGATATGGATTACAGCTCGAAGTGTGCGCCCATGCCGAGGATTAGAATACGCTACTCCAAAGAGGCAGAAGTGACGCAAGCAAGTCAGCAAAACAAAAACAAGACTGCTGCGGATTGCATAATGAAACTTGAGATAACAAATGCATCCGAGAGAAGAGAGGGCCCCTCCACAAACAATGAACAAGCACTGATTAGGCGCGGTGTGGCAGGGAGTGGCAGCTCTTCGATGATGCGGTCGGTTCCTTCGAACGCCACCCCTGGTTGCAAGTGGAAGCGATATGGCGTCGCAGCCACGGCGATTGCGGGCAGAGGTTGTGCGGAAACTTATGCAATTTCGATGCGGAATGTAACTGAAATTTAATTAGTCCAATGGATTAGGTGACACCTCAAGAGCGAGTTTGACGATAATCAGTTCTGCAGGTGCGCAGATGTTTCAGGGCAATTGCACAACGTGACAGCAGGAAGTCGTTACGCGGCAGGAATTCAAGTGGAGAAGTATCTAAATCTGCTTAAGTTAAACCGATTAGAACCAGTTTATGTGGCACGCATGTAGAAACGTTTCTCTCCTGGCTGTGGGGCGTTTGTATCAGTTGAGTGCGTTGGAATTTTTGCCACCGGGTGACATAAGCAATTTGCAAAAAGCGAACGACATCGTTCTCAACACGCAGGAATTTGGTTACGAACGGCAGGGATAAGTCTACCGAGTGTGAGAAAGAGAGCGGGAGAAAAGAAACCCGCTTTGGGTCAGTAGCACAAATCGAGTTTGCAAGCCGCTTGATTTTTCTCCTCGCTTCGGTAATTGCCTTTAATTGCATGCAGATTGACGACGTTTCTTTTTAACGAGACCTAACACAAGGTGACGTGAGTGGCCTTCGTGAATGCCTCCATTTAATTCAGATTGACGATGGGGTTCTAGGGTTCCGTGAGTGGCTCGCATAGCCGTGTTAACCGCATTTAAACTCAGATTTTTTAGGACAAGAGAGGATTCTAAGCCACGAGAAGGAAACATGCCAACGTGTAGAACTCTGACAGCTACTGACGTTGCTCTGGCTTAAATGTCAGCAGCTTCTTTCCATGTTCAGACGATTATTGTGTAAATCCGTGTGACACTTTTAGCCTCTTAGTACCTTCCAAAGGAACTGCGGCTGCAAGTCTTGTGTCATTTCCACCTTTAGAAGCAGAGAGGCCTCGAATTTACGCAAATGCGTACAACTTTGACCTTTGAAAGGAAGTGCGGTTCACAATTTAACCACTTAACCACTGACGGTAAGATCTTCGCCCTTTTAAGATCTTTGCAAACACAACTTTGACATTTCTGTCAAAAATGACGGATGAAACTTTGTTTCGATGTTGCAATCGATGGCACAAAAGTCAATGATTGCTGAACACTTTTTTACCACCATGTCACAGATGAAAGCTTGCAATCGCTCGATGAACAACCACAAACATTTTGACAGTTCAAATAAATCGCAAAAGCATCGTAAATGCAAATGTCAAGCCCTCCATTAGCAGTGCACTCTCGGAAACATCTGTCAAGCAAATAAGAAAAAAAAAACAACGAATATCCGATGCACACTTAACACTGACATAAGTCAAACGTAAAGAAATGTTAACTTGTCAAGCACTCTTTTGCGATTTGGTCGTTGTGTGTACCTTTTTGCCTTTAATGCGCGTGCACTCGATGAAAGTAAAAGTGACAAAGACCGGCGCAACTCTTGAGCCCCCCCACACACACGCCGGTGCTGGCTGGTGATTGAAGTTGAAACTCAACTGGTTCAACTGCCACTTTTAATGGACCGCGGAGCTGTCAACTTTAAAAGTTTTTAGGCTGAATTATGACAGTCCGAATCTTGAAGTGGTATTGTATTGGCGTGATTTCTAGTTTTTTTTTTTTTTTTTTTATGTAAGCAAACAAAACAACGCGACAACATTTCCGCGGAGTGGATTTTATGTAAGACACCGCCACCACCATCGTCATCGTCATCGCCAGCATCAAAATGTAATGTCGAGGGCCATTTGACGGCGGATCATTAATGTAAAACAATAACGCCTTGGGACACACAAGTGACACAGTGTTCCTTTGGATTGTCTTCGGGAGAGCGTCACGAAATAGGTGAGAAAAATAAATACCTCGATGCAATCGGGTGAAAGCGTGATTTGAGGTTATGATTGCGATGGGAATGTTTATTTCCACTTGAGGAGCAATCGCCAGCTTCGATTAGGTAAGGTTGTCATTGTTGTGCTTTATTTGTTGTCCGGGCAATCACGGATAGTTTTGTGAAGTAGAAGGAGGTTCAGGAGGTGGCTCCTTAAAAACCTAAGGGCTTCGTGTTAATCTAAAGACGCTATAAGCGGGTTTTACGTGAATATGAGAGATCACTTTTTTTAGTTGATTTTATGTATAACTGGATCTGATTATTGTAATTTTTTAGCAGATTTGAAACAAGTGACTCGAACATTGTCGACGAGATTTACGCTTAATTAGAGATTTTCTGGCTAAGTTTAAAAAAAAAGCGACGCAAACATTGGGTTTCAGAGTTTCTTGTAAACTTGTTACTTGTATGGAAAATCTTTTAAAGAGATTAAAACAAAAGTGTTCAAACGTTAGATAAGAAACAAATGTCTGGCTTCATGAGACCCGCAGGTACACTTAAGTAAGAAGTGCTCGTAGTAGCGCATGATTTTTGATCCCTATAAACACTCTACTTCAAAATATGAAGGCAGTTTTTTTTTTATAAAAGTGTTTAAGTTAATGAAAAGGGGGATTACTGTCAGATATGTCGGATAGTATGTGGCTCTTTAGGAAATATGGCAATTTACAAGAATTTTAATTCATTTTCATTCGTCTTCTTGACTGCGTATTCCACTAACAAGATCGCGGATTTATAAGAAAAAATACTTCAACAACATTTTATGCATCAAATTCTACCATCGAAATCAAGGAAAAAAGAAAATCTGCTGAACGAAAATAAATCTGTTCGAGGTTCAATCTTGGTTTTTACTTTTTATTGGACGCGAACTGATACTGGAAAAGCGTGAACGCGATTATCATTCTGTTTTTTTTTTTTAAGCACGTCTTCTGCAGCTTTATAAAATGTCACTTGAGAGACATGAATCAGAACCAAAATGGTGGCTAATTTCGAACAGTCTTCTAAAGAGATGAATTTAACACAATGGCTGTAAATTAGTCGTTGGTTTCAGTGATGCAAAAAAAAGGCTAAATTTTTACGCAATGATGCATTGTTGCACTGCTTAGTAAAAATTACACCTTTTGACACCAACATTGCTTTGAAGCCTTTACACAGAGAAGAACTGGAAGTTGAATTCAGTTGGCGCTAAGTTGAGTTAAAATGAAGCGCCGCTAGTTCATTTGATTAATCATTTATGTAGCTTAAAATTCTACCAGCACAGTAGTCACCTCAATTGGATGCGAAATTCATGAAAATGAAAAATGAAATTTATGATGAAAATATGACAACCAAAATTTAAAAAAAGACTTCAGAAACCTAGAACCAGAATCCTTAAACAAAAGGTTCGAAACATGCGTGCACTGTCCGCGTAACCGCATTAGTGGAACATGCGGGCACAGAAGATGATGATGATGGTATTTCGATATGCGGTGTGGTATTTCAGAAACTTGCTTGACCTTCTCTTTTTATCCAAACCATTCAAAGATCATTCAGGATGCATTCCTTATATAAATTGAAAAAAAGGTATGAGTGCTTGAAAGGCTGTTAATTGTTGACTACTAAATTGATAATCTGTTTTTATTTTGTCTTGCTCAGCAGCTATTTGCTGGTTGATGTCATTTCTTTGCTACTGGATAACAAAAATAGATTTAACAAGATTTGAACTTAAAGCAAAACAAACAATTTTATAAGTATAAGCGCTCATATTTGTGTTCGAGAAGGTGGTAAGATGACATTGCACTTCGAAGTTGAGTAAAATCAAGACTGGTTTAGAATAAGCGAAGATTCTTGCAAATTCTGCTGTCTTTTAATACCAACCTTCCCATCTACTTGATCGCATTAAGTTTAAGCAATTAGGATCCAGTGTCCAATCCTAATCATTTTTTCCAATCAAGTTGGCTGCAATATCAAGTCTGATCGTTAAATTAGGCACTACTGCATTTGGAATTAAGATTAAAATAAAACTGTCATAAAAGCTAAAGAAGTAATTACGAAATCTAAATTTAACCTTTATCCGTCCCTCGGCCGTTACTTTTTGAATCGGAAGTCTTTTTTCTCTAATATCTTTAAAAATATGAGATATACAGTTTTGAAATTAAGGGATTAGTTTTTGTATGTAATTAGTAGTTGTGGTTTTTTTTTTAAACGATCACTAAGTTCGTTACTGTTAAAGAAATTAAAGTCAAAATGACGCGAGGGACGGATGAAGGTTAAAAAAAAAATAATCGGCGTAGCAGTCAAGGACGACAGCCCAACCTTTTCGCAATCCGAATTCAAGTTTGCGAATTTAAACTTGCCAAAGAGATGGACTAGTCCTTGCTGCAGCCACAAATTGATCAACTGGTGGTATAATCTCGATAATGTTTGGGGAAGATGGCTTTCAATCAAATTTACTGGCCAGTAACGAATGGATTTAGAAATTCCTTTGAGTCTTTATGAAATTCCTTTGAGTCTTGTAGACAAAATCTCCCGACAATTTATCGACACGGCTTAAGCCATAATCCAGAGAATAACCCCAAAAAAAATAATAACCAGCTAAAAATTGAACATCATAAAAAGAACACCTCGTAAGCCATAAGCAGATATACTGCCGATCTCGTTAATAACTTATTTAACCATATTAGCCGACAGGAAGCAACCGCATCTTGTCGTAATTACGACATAAACAATAATCACTTCTGTTAAAGGTGATTTTATTTTATTTTGGAAAAACAACTAAAGCTCTAAAGTTATCACGTTCAGTTTCAAACTGCATATCTCTGAGTGCACATAACAAGTAGCCGCAAGGACTTTTCACGTTATTCATTTCTCTCGTTAGTGTTCGATGGTGTTATATTGGTGGCTATAAGAAATTACAATTCGGTTATTTCTATTTTATAACGTGGAAGTGATTTATGTCTCAATGGGTGCTTGTTTGCAGATTGAGGAGATGGTGTGATTTTATGTGATTGAGTAGTAAAATGCAAACGAAAGAAGACAAGAATGAAAGTGAAATTGAATGAGAGACCAATAATTGGAATCGATGCCATAAAGGCGCTATTAAATTAAAAGCAGACAATAGATGTAGAACTTTTTATTTGTTTAAATCCAAATGCGACTCTATCCCATAAAACATTTCGTTTTAATGAAGTTAAAACTACGAGTAAAAATATAAAAAGAATTTAGGGAGGAAAAAAAAAGTATGAGCCACAAACATAAAATATTCTTAAAACTATTATTGTTAATCACGTTTAAAAAAGAATATTTAAACTTTTGTACGTTGTACATTCAAAGAAATCAAACTCGGTGGTTCAATGCGCATCGAGGCGTAATTATAATCAATGATTTTTATTGTGTCTTTTAATTCAAAATGTAAACAATTTATATAGACTTCGACAGTAGTTGGTTTACTGTGGCTTAATGCCCACTGATTCACTGGCTAATTAGTTCGGTTTTTCGCACTTCAACGAAATATAATCTAAATCAAATGACGAAATAATAGCAATTTAAAACCTGAATCTGAACAAAGGATCTATTTAAGGCTTTCATGACTGCGGCTGAAGGACAGACACATAGAGAACGGAGCGACACCCGCTTCTAAGATTTAGCTTAAGCCTTTTATCTAACCCGATTTTTTTTTTTCCTCCTTACTGACGTTGCTCATATTTCATTCAACGATTACAGAAACAATTTTCCGAATTAATTGAGAGGACTAAGATCCTATGAGATTTTCTGCTCCTTACCACCTTGTTTCCATGTATCTAAGACAGGCTTTTCTAGCTTAAGCGACAGTTCTAGGGCCAAGGTTGGTAATAGAACCTGTCCACGCGTAAATTCTCCAGCGGTTATAAGCCTAATAATTAACTAAGCAATCGGCAAGTGAACTTATAAGTTTAAAATTATCCTTCAAGTAAGTTTAACTTTTGTTATTTTTACTTCTTTTCTGGTTTTTTTATGGGATCCATTAAACATTAGTTATTTTTTCTTTTTTTGCACCTTTTTTTACTGTGCACTTGTCAAGAACGTACTGAAGAATTCTGGGTTCCGCTGGGTTTATGAACTTTTCCAAGGCTGCTTTAAAAACATTACTATGTGAAAGCCGAAGTCATCATAGGTGTTGAACAATTTAATTTTGATGATAGCTTGTCTGGGAAGGATTAACTTTCAGGTTCAAGCCAACGCTAAATGGCTGGAATAAAGAGCGGAAGTTTATTTTTTCGAGCTGCTTTCAATTGTAAAATTTGCTTAAATCTATGCTAATTCTTGTATTTACAATGAATGATGGTGGACAAATGAACTTGTAAACTCTAAAAGAATATTCAAGGAAAAGACCAAGAAAAACAAGGCACTTGGCTTTCTCCAATAAATCGTTTAATCAACAGCCAATCGATACGACGCTGTTTAGCTTTAAAATAAATATCATGAATAAAAGGTAATAGCTCCATCCAAAAAAAATATAAATTCTTCTTTTATCTGCCTTAAACTTTCTATCCTTTTGACAGGAGCGCTGATTCCTTGGCTATGGTTCAATAAATGCCATCTTCGTCAGTCTTCGCATCAACCATAAGCATCCCAACACAGTCCTCATTTTTTCCCTCCAAATCCGACAAAAAAAAGACCGCCAAGTATAAAGAAATTCTCAGCAGGACATCGAAACATAATTCGAACCATTTGTAAACACAACCAAACGACAACTCACATCCATAAAATTCACAAAACTGCAATTAAAATAACCGTAGGAAAAGTATAGTAGGCAACAAGCCTAATGAGCGGCTTGACTTTTTCTGCCTCCTCTAAAAAAAAAAAAAAACACCCAAAGGCTATTTCGAAACTATTCCTCCATTTACACGCGACATAAAACGTAAAAAATTAAATCTCTTTGCGTAGGTTCGCGCGCAAAGGAAAAAGTGATTTCCAAACCAATTAGACTTTTTTACATCGACTTTCTCAAACTTTAAGGTCCCTCTGTGGACTAGACATTACGGACTGAAGGCTGAAAGATTGTAAACCCATTGGAATCCGTACATTGCCAAACGAAGGTAATAGCAATAAATCGACGGCGGGCATGACGCTAATTCCACCGTGTGGCGGTTTTGCTTGTGAAACTTAACCTCAAAGTATTTTATGACTTATCGACGGGTGTGGATTTATGAGATGGGTGAGCTTTTATTCGATCATCTTCCTGGGAGGCAGGCGATGGCTTGACGGTTGAGAACAAGGAGAATCTTGGAATCGGTTTGGAGTTGGCGTGGGCTAAGGAATTGGGTCAGTCGTTTGTTCTGTCACACTCCCTCAATGATTTTTCGAGAGAATGCATGTCAATGTGTGGTTTGATGAGGAGGAATTTCCTAGTTTTTATGAGTCCATGTTTTCTTGGTTAGATCGCCGGGTTTTATGAGCCTTTCGGCTGTGGAACAGACTTTCTTTGGGATAGTGTGCCGATATAATGTGTATGAATTGTGTATGGCATCGTGTCACCAGAGAAACATGTTTGTAACATATATCGTTTCAATGACCTAAAACAAGCATTCCATGTCTTGATTTTGACTCTTAAAGGTGTTGTGTGTACAAAGAACCATCGTTCATTCATTTCAGTTGTGGAATTCACTACGTTTGAATAAAAAAGAGTGGTAGGAGGGTTAGAAAATGATTACTCGCAGAACTGAGTGGTTCGCGTTTATGAGAGAAACTCCTGCGTACTAAATATCTGAAAAAAATCGCAAGCTGTTTGAATAGTAGCGAAGCCCCACCACCGTCTTAACGTTTTCAATTTATTTACCATGAAAAATGTGTTTGATGCTATTTCCTCGGGTTGGATTCGCACGCAGCGTCAAGCCACGGCGCCCACTGACCTGAATCTTAAAGAATTAATAAAAGGTGATAGCAGCCATAAGTCGTACTACAACAGACGACTAATTATGTGTCACAGAAAGTTAGAGGAACAGACGTTAAACGTTGAGCTAAAATCAAAATGTCAGCATTTAATGAACATCATTAGAATTAGTAATTTTTAGCCCGTCTACTTTAATAACACCTTCCAGACAATTCAATGTTAAAACCAAATAAAGGATGTCAAATCTTTAAGTGACTTTCAATTGTGTTTAGCGTTTTATCTGCTTCAACTACTCTGGGCAACAATTTGCGAGGGCAACATTGACAAGCCAGGCTAAGAAAAAATATTTCGATTTATAAAATTAACACATATCCAGGGCTGGTCAAAAAAAGGTGTGTGCCTTGTGTTTGCCATAGATTATAAGAGAAACGGTGCTGAAGGACTAGTATAACATCCTTTGAAGTGACGAAACTTAAATTAATTTGTTCTCTTCGGACTCTGAAGGTAACGTTAGGCCACTAAAAGGAAAGGAACACCACCCATCCTATACCATAAGAATTATAAAAGATCGAGTAGAATAGTATGAGGCTGTTTTTTCTGATATGTTCGTATTAATAACACCAGGAGATACCAGGAGATTAATACAGAAAATTTTTAGAAAATCTCATGCTTGGATTTGCGAGGAAAACATGCCCCTCCGATCACTTTCAGTAGGATAACGATCCAAAACATAGTGCGAGTCTTGTGAAAGATTGATTTCATGACCAAAAAGTGCCTGTTATCCCATAACCAAATCAATCCCCAGATTTCAGTCCCACTGAGAACTTGAAGGACGAACCCTAAAGAAAATTAGGTGATCAGTATCTTCCCAGGTGTGGGAAGCAGTTGCAAAAGCGTATCATATCTTCGACAACATGCAAAAAATTTAGACTCAATTCTAAGCGAAAAAAGTTTTAGATAATAATTTTTTTAGTCCGACTCTGCACTATTAAATTTGCTAAATTTATTAATTTATGTTATTTTTTTAGGAAAGTACTAGAAAAACTAGAGTTTTTGAAAATGAATTCCACATTCACACCTGTCATTTCGACAAGCTGCGTACATCGAGTTTAAACAAATTAAAATAAACGATGAAGAAAAAATCAAAGCAAGTTTTTCCTATCATTTCAATGAAGAGGAACGCCCTACAAAGTTTAGGATAAAAACATTGTGAGTTCATTAGTTGCTATCAAAACTACTTTTTGTTCAAAACACGGTCACTCAATATTTTTTGGTTGCACAGCTGCCGAAAAAAGCCTCATAAATTGCACTCAGATTAGATTAATAGAAAACCTTACCACACTCCGCTTCTCAACTAAAAGCCTTCTTCACACACTTCTCAACACCCGGCATTCTACACACACAACAGCTTACAGTCAAAAACAAAATAATTGATTCAGTCCGCAACCATTTTCAGTAAAAAATAATTAAATCAAATTTTCATAGATGACAATTCAACATAAACTTTTTTGTATAAACATATAATCTATAACATCTCTGTACGTATGTAAGACATGTGGTGGTAGCTCAAATGCTTTATTTGATATTCATAGCGAAATAAAATATCAATTTATTCACATTTCGGGTAAAGCCACCACTGAATAACAATGAAACCTCAATTCTGAATATTTTTAGATAAATTTAACGCCGCATCACTCAATTTTTTTTTGTCCACGACGCCAATGGCACCGCCTGTTCGACTAGATTCCACCCAAAAGAGGACAAACAAAAAAATGTGTTTCATCCTAAAACAAATAAAATATCAAAAATGCTTTTCCAACCGAATTCCACCAAAAATGAACACAAATATTTTTTCTATTTTTATAAACCCCCTGACAGGTCACAAATAAAAACTCCAATCATTTCAAAATTTAATTCCCTGCCACACACAAAAAAGGTGAATGCTCTTTCTAAAATAAAAACATCTCGATAAATTTCAATCTGCCTGCTCTCAAAATACACTCTCTTTTTTTTTTCCAATCTAGATAACATTTCAATATCAAATCCATCGAGTCGGTGCCATGCGCTTCAAGTTGATTGACACGAAAAAACAAAGATACACCCTTTCCTGCCAGTGGAATTTATTTAAAAAAACATTTTTCAGTAGGCGGAGTACGACGTATGTATTATATTATACTCCTCTTAATTGCAACAACAGGGAACGTTTGTTCTTCATCAAAATAATTAACTCGACTTCCTACTTAGGAGCGATGTAATTACATCCCAACTAAGACGCCTCTCTTTCTTCTGTCTGCGACGGGAATTTATTGAATATGTTGCAAATCTGATTAGAGTCCATCAAGCACTTTACACGAAATAACACAACACAACTCACACACATGACATGCGTCAAAAACTAAAAAAAAAATAAAAAAAACATTTTTGTCGCTTTTTTTGGAGTGACAATGACACTAATTCACCCTGTGCCCCATAAATGGCGTTTCAACCTTATCACTGTGAACTGGCCTCAAACAGGCATTTCTGAACGCACAACAAAAACTGAACGTTTCCTGATCCGGCGTGACGCGTCAAAAAAACAAAAAAATTACGTGATCTTGACCGCGAAAAAAATACTCAAAAAAAAAAAAAAAATAAACAAAAATTTAGATCTCCCCGTAGCCACTTTCTCGACTCGGATCGGCTGACTTTCCACAACAATCGACAAACAGAGAGTGTATGTGTGTTCCTAATTCATGATCCTTACGTGTGAACACGCACCAAAGAGCAGACGAGACTTTACACGCATCGGCACTTTAGGATTTTCCACACGAGAATTATGTTGTTGTCTCTTAGACGTCACGCGACCAGCACGACCACAGCGACCAACATCAGTGGCACGACTCCGTAGCCATATTGCGACGACGACGTCAGACCGTGAGCAAATCTCAACGTCAACTGAGGAGAGTGGCATTAAATGATTTGCAAATAAAAACGAGAAAAAAAAAAAAAATAAAGTTAAATATAGCACGGGCGCACGAGTGAGGGGAACGCTCCATAATTCGTACAGAGCCGCCGTTGCTGCCGCCACATACTCGGAAACCCTTCCTCGCACACAAACGACGACTCCAACTCCGACTCCGACTCTCACGCTCTCGGCTCACGCTCACGTTCACGTCGTTCACTCGCATTCGCATTCACGTTCGCGTTCCAGTGCACTTCAAGTGTAGGACGCAATTGCATTCCGGGCAATTGTCGGACCGGAGAGAGAGCAGCTTACCGGCTGCTACAACTGGAGTCAATGCAGGCGGGACGGGCAGGGCCAGACCATATGTTACACATGGCGGCGGGGAGCGCTCCTTACCTGCGATCGCAAAATTAATTCTTCCGAGGTATCCACACCACCACCTCCGAGCGAGCGAGACAATGGCAGCCGCCACTAGCCGAAAGCCGGTTTGCCGGCTTCGGCTTCGGCTTCGCTAAAAAAGTGGGACTGACATGATAACTTTTTCTGCACAACAAGAAATCGTGCCTCTAGTCAAGCGCTAGACGCGCGATAGTTACGCGCGATAGACACACCAGACGTCGACCGTCCCCCGTCGGTGGGGAGGCGGGGAGCTCTTTCGAGCGGAGCGCCTCCACCACGCTGCACCGACGTCCCGCGATTGATCGTGTGCGGTGTGTGTGTTTAGCAACCACACGGGCACACATTGCAAGGTGTCTGCGGGTCTGCTGCTCAATTCATTAAAATTGTTATTGCTTTTTGTTATTATTTATGTTTTTGTCTTATTGTCCGGAGGGTTGTGCGGCGGCGGCAGAGCGGCTGGAGCTCCGATACTTCAACTTCAACTCCAGTTCAGCTTAAGCTCAGAGAAAAGTGCAAGTGGTGGGTAGTGGAAGCACGAGTATCTGCACGTCGTCGTCGGATGTCGAGAATGAAAGGAAAAACAATGCAAATGCATTTGTGAATGAATGATTTACGCGAGGAAGGTTGGTAGGTAGGTAGGTAGGTTAGGTTAGGTTTCCACACTGTTCCCGGCTTAGGTTGGGAAATTTAATTGAATTCTCTGCGATCGGTTATAAATTAGAGCCGAGTGGGGAGGAATGGGCTTCAAAGCCGGCATCATGCGCAGGTGAGGAAATCTTACTAATTGAGATCTCATGATTCAGATGCCATGTGACCGAATTATTTTACTTTTGAGAACATGTAATTCGTGAGTAAATAAAAAAAAAAAAAACACAGAGAGAGGGGGGAGCGATAGCCGATAACCCACTGTCGTGAGTTGAACGACCCACGAGTTGTGCGGGTGCGCAAGATAGCGAAACGTTTCGTAGGCTTTCGAATGATTTTTGATGAAGTGTGAGACATTTTTCGAATTTTTTTAGTGAAATTGGATCAAAACCAGTTTATTAACTAGAGCTTAGAAAGGATAAGCGTTTCCAAAAGATCGAACGAATAACTGGTGTTCGAATAAGAATCCTATTTCTGTACTAAACAGAAGTCAGCTTGTAACAGCAGTCTTTTGCATTGCTTATGGGCAGAGCTTTGCGTTGACAGCAAAAAGGTATGATTGAATACCTAAAACACATTCAAATTTGAATGCGAAATCGCCATCAACAGCATATTTTGTTCTACAAAAAAAAAATAGTTTTTTGGCTCTCTTGTAAGAAAATAAAAATGTCACTTGTGTTATAACCCTCACAGTATCCTATGATCAAATTTAAATAAAAAAAAATACGATTGGAAATAAATGTTGTCGGCCATAAAATGTTGCGTAGATATTGATGGTTTTGGTGCCCTTAGCTATGCACAAACAATAAGATCCTTCGGCCGTGACAAATGGATGAGATCGCTGACTATAGTGTTATAGTCAGATGTTCGAGAAAAGGAAAAAGAAAAAAAAAAAACAGAAGCTACGCACCTTCCAGTAATTCAAAATTCACTATACAGTCGACTCCCTCTAAATCGAGTTCCCCTCTAACTCGAATTTGTTCGTCCTATTTTAGCATTCCCCTTCCCAATTTTCCATACAAAAACTATCCTCTAAGTCGAACTGATTTTGATGTCCTGTGAAAACTTGACTCAGACGGTGTCGGCTGTGTTTTGATTGTTCTCTTTAGCAAATGATTTCCCCAAGACCACACTCGACAGACACCCGTACAATGCATTCGTTGGTGTGTGTTCTTATTATTTTTGCGTCTCGTCCCAATTCTATTTTAACCTAATTCATTCGCGACATCTTTACTAATTAATGTCGAGGGACTTAAAGTCACCTACGCAAATATGGAAGTCAACTATGACGACAACATTTTATGCAGGTTATAACATTTCCAGGCAATGGAGTCATGAATTTGTTACTGGCAACTGCTAATGACTCAACCTTTAAGCCAAGTGATTAAGACTGAAAAGAGTTTTTTTTTTTTATTAAAGCTAACGTTCTGATCGCCGTGGCTAGACTGTGGCCCTCAACGGGCTTTAACACCACTCAAATATTTATTATTATTAAAGCAAACGTTCTCTGCGTTAGCTACGCAACATTTTCTGCTATTTAAAAATTTAAGTATCACGCACCACGCATAAAAATTGCTGTTGTGATCTTTTGAGAGGACTGAGACACTTGGATTTGCTGACTGCGGTGGAGAGTTGCAAAAATTATGAATAAATTAAAATTAACCTTAAATTATCGAAATGAAATAAACTCGACAAAGTATTTTCAGAGCTTCAGAGACGTAGTACACTATAAATACTTCAATTCAATTCAATTTTATTGGAGTACAAATAAGATACAAATCTTTTATAGTACAAAACATTTAAGGGGTACATTATATTCAGCTTAAAGATACATTTTTGTTTTATTAAACTTAAATCTAAGGGAAAAGAAAAGGAAACAATGAAGAATGGGAGGGATAAGTGCATTCAAACATATACTGATAGTTATCTTTAATACCACACTATTTAATTGTTTCACTTCCCTGGGAAGAGAGTTCCATAATCTGGCGACATGCACGTAAAATAGACGGGACGAGTTCAAATAATTATATAATATGTAAGAGCGAAGAGGTTGCAAGTCCGGGAAAATTGCACAAATTGAATTTTGTTATACAAATAAGACGGTAAACGGGTGCTAATGATTTTTTGCATTAAAATACAACGCCTGGCATTCAAGAAATCTTTGAGGTTACACCCAAGTACAAGACGTTGATAGTTCGTAGTTATAAAAAAAAACATAGCTTTCTGTAAATATTAAAAATATCGTTTTTAACCAATACAGTCAAATCGCTATAAATCGTACCTCGACAAAACGAAACCTCAAGAATTCGTAACAAACTGCTAGTCCCTTGAAAAAATCGTCGCTTATTCGTAAAATTTTCATACATTTTGCTCCCTTCGTTATTTTGTATATTATTTGCAATGCAATGAACACAAAATCTCTTATAAATCGTAATTCGTTTTTTAAGCCTCTTATAATTTGTAATGCAAAACGCAAAATAAAAACCTATTGAGTTTAGCTATCGTTAACTTTTGTAGACAATTTTATTGCTTTCACGTCTCCTTAGCGTCCTCCGTACTTTTTTGTTCTATGATATTACGAATTTCTTTCTTAGTTTACATATTTCATTCAAAGCAAAGTTATGATAAAAATTTTAAGTGTTTGCAATTATTTTCTTCATTTGTTTATAACTTTTAGCTAGAATTAAGAATTGCTTAGGTTTTTGTATTTTTTTTTATAATTAAAATAATTATGATCAATTTTCATGTTTTTTGAGGACACACCTATTATTTGTCACACCACTGTATATGAATTAAGTGGTTAGTTTTAATAAAGTTTAACAATATGTATTGTATATGAAATGTAAAAGCCCCGTTGATTCCTATTTTTATGTTTTTCACCTCGTTAAACCGAAATCTTGATATTCGTAACCTGCGGTAATTCGTGAAAAAAGCTGTTCCCTTGCCATTTCGAAATATCGGGATTCGACTATAGATAAATAAAAAAGTTTAAAAATTCATTTAGCTTTATAATCGATTTAAGCTCGTAAAAGAACTGAAGAGCCTTATCAAAGTACAATTTACTTTACTTTGTCTTTAAAAACAAAAACCAACTTTATCAGATATTTTCAGTAGGGTGTCGGAAGCTTTTCTTTGACATGCGAACTTTAATTGTCTTAATAAGATTTAATTAAGCCGTAACCTCTTTAGCAGAACATTCGGACACAGAAAATGATGATGATGACGATCATGTGATCATTGATGATGATGATGATTGTGATATTTTTTAGTAGTAAGGCACAAATGTGCTAAGTCTCTTAACGTAAACTGTGCATTACCAAATCTTGTATTTTATGCAAAAATAAACAATCTATCTATCTCCATTGATTCATTCATTGCGTAGATAAAGCATTCATTGTTTTCTTGCAGTATTTGGGTCTATCAACTGTGTAAAGCAATAAAAATCGATTTTGCAACTCATTCCTCCATCTAGTTATTATTAAATTAATAGAAAAAAAAACCTAAAAGACTGAGAAAAGAATAAGAAAATTAAGAGTTTTCAGTAAAAAGAATGAAAACCGAAAAAATAAATGCATTTATTCTCCTTTAGTTTGCTAATTTTTCCTTATTAATACTGATCACTTATAAAAAGTTCTTTAACGAATAAAAGACACAACTAATGCACCTGAAGAAAAAGCAGAGGGTGTTACAGATATCTTAACTTGTAAAAATACATATGTACAATAAAATGAATTGCAAAAGCGAAAATACAATACAATCCAGTTTATCTCTGGAATAATTGTACTCGTTTGTACTTAGTTCTCTAATGGACTTGAAAATTAACAAAATCGGTTGCCTCCGGCTGCAAAAAAAAAAAAAAACCAATCGACCAGAACCCATTCGACATAAGTTCTGTCCACAACACCTTTTTTACATACGTTTTAAGTTAAATTGGCGTGAAATCCTGATAACGTTTTCCAAATTGCTAACCATAAATACACGATTGCATAAACCTGGATTTACCACCAGCTGACACTTGATGCTCCATTAAGCAGCAGCAAACAGCAATGCTACAGCACAACGTATTTGCCACGTAATAAGCGTAGCCATAACCTCGGCTAAAGGCGATGAATTTATCGGAAAGTTTCAGCTCTGAAAAAAAAAAAGCAACTAAAGCCGATAAGAGCCATGCGCCAGCTGAAAACTTGCATAATCCAAGACAAGGTGTTCAGGCTCAAAACTGTCCCCTGACATGAAAATCACCTAAATCCACCTCCTTGATCGCGCTAATAGACTGTTGTTGATGTCGCGTTTACAAGTCTATTCATCATAAGACCCCTCGAGGGAAACGTAGCACACGCACGACGACATGCAACCGACTGCTGGGGGCCAACCTTGCCACTGTATTTGCTGCGCTGTCACCTGAGTTATTTATTTATTTAAACTTCATTAAAAAATATATAATCCCGATTAAAAAAAAAAACGACCACCTGAATCTCATTTAGCTGCAAAATAAATTGGAAAGGATAAAAAAAAAAACAACAAACTCCCACACAACGGGGGCAATTATGTTCATTCCACGCTCGCAGTGGACAACAAAGCCTGACACGATTATATCACGATTTATACCGTAAAATCTAAATTTAAAAACAGGAAGTAATCGAGTTTCCACATAAATTTCCCTCACGTACCTCAGTCACCACACCATCTCGCAAATGAACCGACTGAAAATATCAGAAAATTCAGCCAACTAGAATGGCAAGGCCCACGCACGAAAACAATCTTGTGGATACTTTTAATGAGAGTTTATGAATGAAAATCTTTCTTTGAATTTTCATCACTCCTCCACAAGGAGGTTGGTGGTAGGCTGGGTTCAGGAATGCAGCCGCCTCTTTCGATTAAATGAAATTGTTTTTTTTTTCTTCTTTTTTGTGAAATGAATCCCGGCTGCTGCTGATGTTGGTGGCGTATACGTAATAAACGTGAGCACACCCACACACGGAAAAGTGAATTAAACTGAAATTCCATTCGCGCGAGTACTTCAATGGCTTCCTCTTTGGCTGGGAAAATGTCGCCCTATTCAATGGGAGAGCGCCACTTGTGTGCAAGTGAACTTCTTCTGTGTTCGCTTTTAGAATCATCTCAACCGAACCAGACGTCGTCGTTGTCCAATCGAAATGAATGACCTTTGCGTCGCACGTTCATATTTCACTTTGGCGAGCGCGAAGTGAAATAGAAGAATTAATGGCCGCACGATAAATAAACAGATTACACAGTGGGTTTCCTTGTTTTCGGCCTGAAACTGACTGAAAGTGAAAATTGTTTGGTGAAAAAGTGAAATCACCATCGACGCGGGAGAACGGTGCAAAAGGACACTCGGCTTAATGGGCGAAAGGATTAATTACAGTCCCCGTGGCCTTTGAATTTGATTAACGAAGCCAGTCGCCGTGCTCGGGCCAAAGCTGTCGCGCGGACTACAGCTGCAGGAGGAGAACATGAGTTAAGCCAGCTGCCATTAAGGCAATTAGCTAACCGTGCACATAAGGAATAACATCTCCCACGCTCTCAGCCATTTGCAAGCTGCTCACATATGTGTGTTGGCGGAGGCGGCAACGTTGGTGGTGGTGCTGCCGCCGACTAAGACGATATGCCTTCGGCATGCACTCGGCCTCACACTGCTTCACATCGACTTTGACTTCGCATCTCAAACTCTCTTTACTTTCCCGAAACAATGCCGCCGCCACCGTCGTAGTCGTCGCCGTTGTCGTTGTCGTTGTCGTTGTCGTCGTCGTCACCGACTGCCACATTCACTTTTTCCCAGGGAAAAATTCCTTCTGCACAGCATTTCCATTCCACAATGGAAAATGCAGCACACACCACCGGCTCAACATGATAAATTGTCTGAACAATGTTTATTATCGTGCGGCTTGATCTTTCTCCGAGTAGAGTTCGGTTTGGAGTGCCGGCAAAGACCAGTTTTTACGGTGGACCTCTTCACAAGAAGGTACACCTTCTGTATGGATGATGTGGCGGTGGCGGTGGCAGTGGCAGTGGCGGAGGCAGCAGCAGCTTCGTTGGCGGCGGTCAAATGGAGAGACAAACAAATGATGTGTGCTGCTGATGCTGATGGCGATCGTCGTGGTAGTGTGTTGCTGCTCCAGACTGAAAATGATTTGTACTTTCACTTTCAGGGGACGGGAGTGCGAGCGCGCATGCTTACTTTTCTATAAACGGCTGCCCCCTGCATTCTAAAAAAAAGTGCGCATAGTAAAATAATTCAATTTACGAGCCTCATTCACTCAGCACCGCCGCGGCGCGCACAGTTCACAGCTCATTTCGAAGGGGCCACGCTTAGAAAGGAAACACGTTTCTCACGATCAATTAAACCACCATCGGCCAGCAATTGAAGACGGTGGTCGTCCAAGTCGTCGAAGTCGTCGAAGTCGTCGTTGTCGTCGCTGCGTCATCATCAACGCGACGCCAGACAACGTCGCTGAGGCTTTTCATATTTACGATCGATTGGAGATCAATTAATGTCTTGACCTGAGATCAGGTGACGCGAACTGTTGTTTACTCGAATATCGTCGTGCCGCAAAAAAATACTCTATCGTATGACTGGTGTTTGGGGGCACAATTTCTTTTCGCCGACGATGTTGTGGGAACACGAAAACATTTGTTCAACGGTTGTTGGTTTCAGAAATTAGCGTTATTAGCCGGGCTCAGCCCATGTGGTGGTATCACGAAAGTGCGCTGGTAGTTTCTTGGAGGCGGTTGGCATGGGCAATTATGTTTGTTTATCTTTCCTTTGGGTACTTGCCGCCATTGTCGTCGTCATCGCCATCGCGTTTCCTGGAAGCTTTCGGGGCAATTGAAAACTTCACGTACACCTGACAGGCAGACCTTTCGAGCTGAAAGGTTGATTGGGGAATAAAATAAACGAGAATCTCATTACGAATTACGTATCTCATTTGCTTAAAATGGCCTAAGGCTTATCCTTAGTGGCTGTCTTTTCTTTTTAAGTATTCACTCCGCGCACAAATTGAATGCGCGCTGCCTTCCCATGGTGCCTTATACGCTGCACATCAGTGATGTAAATAAATACTGCAGCCTATAAGCGACGTGTGTCATTGAGGCGAACTTGGGCAAACAATTTCAGAGCGCCATGTGTGCGTGTGTGAAGCGGCATGGAGTCTGGCCGGTCGTGTTACGCATTCCTCCTCTTTTCCTTGGATTCCGGCGAAAAGCTGCTCAGTTAACGATGTGACGATGCGTGTGTTACGTGGTGAAGAGTGTGCGCTGAATGAATAAGTCCTGGCGTTTAAATGTCGGTGCGTTGAGCCGGATTCTGTGTTGGTGAGGAACGGCTTTTTGAGCCCTGTAGGCGTCTTAAAAATCAACTCGGAGAGTAATTGATCATTTCCGTATGACGAAAGCATGAGGCTTGTTTTAGGATTTCCGACTAAGAGCGCTGCACGTGAATTAAAAAATTGGTGACTCTCAAATGTTTTAGATATTTCTTTAAGCTCGTCTAGACGCCCAAAGCTGTTGTTGGACAGATTTTACGACGTTTCAAAGATGTTGCTGTTGGTGGGCTCTGATTTACACACTGGAATTTTCTCCTAAGTGAAATTAATGTTTTGCTGATATTTCAAAATGAATTAGGTCCAAGGCAAATAAATAAAAACGACAACTTGAATTCAAATTCAAGTTCCATCGGTATGTAAAAGAAAATATTTTTCGATGTAGACTCATTTATCTCCGTTAAAACTTTGTGACTTTTCCTATTCATGTCGGTCTTTATATATTAGATTGGGTAAAAAGAAATTCATAATTTTTATGTGACGTTATTTAGCATGACCTAGCCATGCATGTGGATCGTATGGACACTAACGCTTCGGCTCGTAAAAACCCTGATGGACAACGCGGTAGAGGAAGACATTGCCTCGGGTGGGTCATAACTAGCCATGACTAGGTCATGTGGAGCGTATGGACCAACGCTCCGGCTCGTAAAGTCTTCGAGTCCAACCCTGATGGACAACGCGGTAGAGGAAGACATCGCCTCCGGTGGCGTGACCAGTTGGATAGGGACCTAAATCAGCTGGGCGTACAAAAGTGGAGGCACCTAGTCCAAGACCGCCCTAGATGGCGAGGCATGTTGGCTGAGGCCCGGGTTCACCCCGAACTGTAGCGCCCGCAAAATAAGAAGAAAGTTATTTAGCATATTTTGGATTGTCGGATTTGGGTCAAATATGCTCCAATTCGTCCGGTAACTTGTAAACATTCTGGTTGTAATCACAATATGAATTTTTCATAAAACCATCGTGGTTATTGGTAAAAACCTGGGGCTTATTTCAAACCTCTTTCCATCTTTCTTATTTTCAAACCTCTTTTCCATCAAACTTTTTACCAGAAAAACTGTTCGCCATGGACAAGAAACTGGTGGCAATCAGTTCGTGACAGGTCCAAACTTCGTAGGCAATTGTTTTTGAGCTGACTATATGATGACTGCATAGAAATTTCGCAACTAAGGTCCCAAGGCTTATGGCGATGTGTGAAATGAGTACATGTTTGTTCTAAGTTTAATTAGCACTGCATGGAAAAAAAGGTATAAGGTAAACTTAACAATTTTTGTAAGAAGAGCGCTGTAGAACATTGACTACAAAAACAAAAAGCTGTATTGTTGGTCAAAAATGCCTATGGGTGATTTCCCATGAGTGGCTCTAACTATATTGGTTACTATCGGACTGAAACCGATTACATTTTGCCTCGCCTGATCATAACACATGTTTTCAGTCAAGTGCCTTTATGAAGCCTGGCGTTGTCCAAATGGTACACACCAGCTGTTCTTTTCACCACTTCAGACAACATTTTGTCAATCACCAACTTAACCCTTGCATGTCCAGTGTTGTACATGTGCAACATGCTGATAACTTCAAAAATATTAACGTAATTGCAGTAGAATTGTCTGAAGTTCATGGTAAAACCCAATTTTGATCCATTTAATTCTACATTGGACGTTTTTAAGTGCAAAAAGAATATTCTGCATCCTTTACTTAGTTTATGGTGAAGCACAAAAAATATGTTTCCTGAGGTTCAAATGAAACGCGGTCATGAAATGGTTAACATTGTCCAATTGGTGATAGTAGACATCCGAATTTAGTATTTGGCCATAAGGAGGCAACTCAAAATAAAAACAAAAATTCCTTCCAAGTGCACGTCTTGGTTTGGCCACCGGTTAAGGTGTTTCACCGGGCATCATTCACAATCAATTTCGCTTGAAATGTTCGTCTCATCTTCAGTCATTAGTCGATTGACGATTGGGTAGAGTTTATCCAAGAGTTGTCCAAGAGATCAGAGCCATGTTTTTTTTTTTTGTTAGTTGCTGTGAAATCCGAACATTTTCTAAATGCAGCTTTATGCCAACCCTTCAAAACTGTTTACTGGTCGATTTCTAGCTCCTGGGCAATATTAGGATAGCTATCATGTAGTCAACTTTGATTACTTCGGTGACTTTTCGACGATGGAGTCTCTCTATATTTTTTAATGCGAAATGTGAACTTTCTTTCTTCTTCTTCTAAATCTAAAATCATGTAATCGATATTTTACGAGATCATTACAACCATCTACCAAAAAAAAACTTGCGATTTCTTTTTCCTCAGCAATTTGGTTTTATTTTTCTATTATATGGATATTGTTTTTTATGAAACAGCGCCTTATATAAGCCTTATTTTGTAAGCGTATGGTCACACCCAGAAGAATTGTAGAATATTGTCATGGATCTTCCAGTTAAAGCGTAAAAATTAAAAACCAACCATGTTAAAAAATATTTATAGCATAATTCGGGTTAATAAAGAAATTGATTTTCCGCTGGTACTTAGATTCTGGTACTTTATAAAGGTAGACTTTTGTACTCTCAGCGGGAGTCTCTCAACAAAATAAATAGTTCAAGGTGCTTGAAATAGAATTTTGTATACTTCAAAATTTGCCTCAAACGTAAAACTATTGCCTCAAACTTAAAACTACTGTCAATTGTGTCATCCATCAATTTTGGCAGCCACTTAAATCCAGAAACTAAAAAAAATGTTTCAGTCTAACAAGGAGAGTGCACGACTTCCGGGTCACCGATTTTGATGAAATTTGGCTAGTGATAGCTCCTCTATTGGATATGAATTTCCCAAAGTCAGAGATCGCAACACTCCCTCCTTTTCGAGAAAAACGCCCCCAAACATTTCTAAATCGCGTCATATATCAAATTAGAACATTGAATTTCCGAAGCGGCGATAGCCTAGTGGGTATGATCACGGCTTCCAACCCGAGAGTGCTGGGCTCATTCCTCGACTGTGTCGCGGTTTGCATTTTTTGTTCTGCATTCAAATTCAAGACCAGCAGTGACGTTTCTTCCCATCTTCTAAGTACATTAGACTCAAATGTGAAGTTTTTGTTTTTCATGAAGTTCTGCATCAAAAATTTGTTTCAGAACCCCTTTTTTCAATCCAACAAAAAACACATAAAAATTCTTTTCTCCCCAAACGCAACATAATCATTCAATCATTAAACAAGCGGACCACCCAAAGACTCCCGACTTTGATTAAAATGTTTTTCCAACTCGAATAAACTCGTTCATTGTACCAAAGACACGTAATAAGACTCATCAACTCGCCGAACGACCTTCACACTTGAACGTCGAAAGTCAGGCGATACCAAAATTGATTGACGGACGCCCTGTAAACACAAATAGCATCTGCCGCTAGCAGATTTTTCCTGGTTAATTATGTGTTTACAAATTTGATCAACGCGTGTGTGTTGATTTCTCCGAGCAGTCATTCAGTCCCATCTGGGTCAAGATAACAACAGAAAGGAAACTCAACACAACCATATGCACTCTGTGTAGCTAAAGTTATCACAAACTTAACTCAGAGTGAGTTGTAAACCCAGTTCCCTAGCTAATTTCCATTTTCCTTATCTCCTAGAAGCGGAACGGATAAAAAAAAAAAGTCTTAAGACACATGGCCAATTGGAGTGGCGTAGCCTAGCTATTTCACAAATTCTATTTTCCTTTTCGTTAGACGCGCAAAGCGATTAGCGCTGTTGTGTTCGCTGCTTTATCGAGGCGGTTCGTGACACGCCTGAATTCGACACATGACTTGACTTGTAGCAGGCGATGATTACACTGAAAAGTACTCGATGCTGGAATTTGAATCGTATCAACTAATCGGGATCTTATCGTGAAGTGGAGAACCTTCATCTGATGGCGTGGGAATAACTTTTACGTATTTCGTCGTGGCAAGAGATAAGCCACGAGGCTAAAAAAAACCTGTCAGTGGCATGAAATAGAGTCTGCTGTCATACGAGGCGCTAGTTACGTCAGCTGTCGAAAGATTGCTTAGAAGTCAGTGCAAAGTGCTTTCTAGAGTGAGGCGTAAATTGTGCTCTAGGAAGATAAGCCCTCTAGAATGGAACGTAAATCATCCAATCTGACCTTTCTGCGTAAATCTTGTCATTTATGGCAGATTCCACTGGGTTTTCATTGTTCCGCTTGATCTGGGAGTGAGTCCCCAACCAGAAAAAACAAATCTGTAAGAGACTTTAAGGAATTAAAAATAACGTCGTAACGAAATTTTTGGGAGATCCTTTTTGAAAAATGATTGTCGTAATAGGAATAGGAAGGAGGACGATAAATTCATTCGTAAAGAGCTCTATGAACTCCAAAATCATGTGGATTTAGTCCGGATGGCAAGAATTCATACCACATCATGTCCGATCCGGCTCCAGGAATGCTCCAGTTATTGAAGTCTATGAATCCAAGCCTTCGGGTTCAAAAGGACAACTAAACCTCACAGTAAAAGGACTAAGTTATCGCGGATAGATTGGTCTCTTAGACAGCAGGACACCTGCCTTCCGACTGTCCGAGGACATTAAAACCACGAGTGTAGCCGACACGAATTTCTATTTAGGACTAGTAATTTCTTTTTTTGGGTGTGTCACTTACAGTCTGTGGAAGACCGTAGCCTACGTTTTCACTATTTAAATGGAGAATCTAAGCCTGGAATTGCAACTGCTATCGATTCGTTTTGGTCTTCATATTCAAAACTACCCCGGCAAACTTTTTTGCCTTGACCAACTATCGTCGTTCTTTTATCTATGACAATGGTCGATTACCACATCAAGTAAGCTGTCTAAATAGTCTTACACAACGTCAGTTGCCGTGTGTCACTTTCTTTAATTCCCCCGTGAAAAATTATCACCACTTCAGGGGCTAAGAGGTCGTTCAAATTATGTACTCGTCGATGACGTGATGAAGAGAATGCTAGTCATCACCTACGACACCGAATTTGATTTTGACCTTCACAAATTTCGGTGGCATGTGTTTGCTGCACCTAATTTTCTCCAGCACACGAGATAGATAGTCAAAATGTTGAATATTAAATGTTTTAAGGGAACCATTTAACAGACATCGAATGTAACATTATTTAAGAAAACTTCTTAACACCCTTTTTCCCATTTCTTGAATGTAGGCCATGACCTACTTAAACAATCAATCGATTGATAGCAGCAAACAACAAACCAGATCCCGGTCATCCCTCAAACCTCCTGAACACTATGATTAAGTTTCCCGAAAGCATTTAGCCTTTAAAGACCATGCCTCTGATCGAAGCGTGAAAGTCAATACCATTCATCAATTCCATTCACGTCCACGTACCCACAACCAACAGCCTCTCACATCGTCATATCGACCACATCGAGACAACCTGTAATCATTGATTTCCAATCTAATCCAGATTCAAAAACTCATCCTTGCCTGTGTTCGCTCTCACCGACAATTAAAAAGTTCACTATTTCTAAGCCACGGGAGCCTCAATTGCACCGGCGTGTGTTGTCTACTCACGATGCTGAAAAAGTAAAAGTGCCTAGCCAATTGGGCCGCTACAGACGACGGTCTGTCTAATTTCACCTTGCAACGCGACGGGACGATACCATCAACTGCCACCGACTACCGCGTCTCAATTGCACAAGTCTTGAACTTCTGTCGTGAAAAGTCGCAAACATCAATATCCTCCGCTACGATTGCGACAAAACTGCCGCATCAATTCTATTTAATTGCATTCTCTTGTTCGATAAGTTCAAGGTTGTGTACCATTCCGCCAATTTTGCAGAACTCTCGTTGCACTGCCACTTGCCGGCGCTGTGTTATTACGAAATCACGTTTACACAGAGGCCGAGGTATAAATTTCTGGGGCTACGTTTGTTTATGGGTGACAGATGATTCGGGGAAATTGTGTAGAATCAACTTGGATTTATGGTCTGTGATTACAGAGTCGGATGGCATTTGGTTATGAAAGTCGTCTGGAGTGGAGCGAGTGGAATTTTTGCTTATTTACTAGGTGGCAGATTAGATTGGAAAGACGTCAATGCCAAGGTGAACAGACGACGGCTGCCTGATTGCAGGACAATGGAATTTTAATGCAATCAATAAAATAGACATTAAAGTTTAGAGCGGTTGGGGGGGATTTTATTACGCTTTTTATTCGGAACTATCCCATTTGTGGAGCACTTGCTAAGGACTCACCAGTCTGAAGGAACACCACCAGGTGGTGGTTGTTGAAGTTACATCGTTACGTGAAAGTATTATTGTCGAGTTTTATTGGAAGAGCTTACACATTACGACGCAATAAAGACTTAACATTACAACTAAACTAACATTAACTAGGTGAGGTCTTTACACTGGAGAAGACGTTTTTTTTTTTTTTATTGAGACTTAATGACAAAAGCACCCATGCAATAAACTCACACAATAGCCGGCTGTGAAGTATTTGCAATTGTGCTGCTACATGCGGAAATGAGATTCATCCGTAAAGAAAACTTTCACTGGTTTCGGAAGTACCAAGTTTTAAGTACCTTTTAAGAAAACAAAATGTATTCACAAACAAAGCAGGAGGTGGTGTAAGGAAGTTTTCAAACAATTTCGAACGAGCAACTGGGTGGGACAGACAAAATTACCATCTATCGACAGATTTAGCACATGGAAGCAACACTAAAACCACTCCTGTCCCAATTTTTCTTTACACTTCATTTGTGTTTTCTAAAATTATGAAGCAACAATAAAATTGTTTTATGTTTTAGGTTCTCAATCAATGGAGGATGAGATATGAACTCGTATGATTATGATTCATTAAAATACACTTCGAGTAAGATAAATGATTTCCTAAAGATAGGAGTTTTAAGGTTAAGTCGACATTGCCAAGTATGCAAAACTAAGCACGTGGGCAAACATGATACACCAGATGAATATGAATAACAGTGAAGCATTGATTAATGAAATTGTCTTGTCGAAAGGACGAATTTCTTTTTTTTTTATTACCTCTTGGTCTAAGCAGTCTGACTACTATAAATTGGCAATTTAAAATCAAAGAAAAGGCAGAGAGAATGTACGTTATTCAAAATTTCATTAAATATTGTAATATTACTGATTTTACAGCTGCGAAATTTTGAGAGAAGCTGCTTTTACAGCTGCGAAAAAAATGAGAAGAAAGTTATCGCGGCTATAAATTTTCTGTTGCTGGAACAAATTTGGACTGCACAAAAAAATTAATTTATGCCTAATAATGATAGCTTATCTGTTTAAGTTTTAAGGTAATGATTTATAATAAAAAAAAGTAATAATTTCACTGACTTGCAAGGTAACGTTAATACGAATCGAAAATTACAAATTTTCCGGCAGAACTGGAAAATTAATCGAAAATAAAGTCAGCGTCAAAAGTAAGTGTAGGTACAATCATCTGAACAAAGTTTACCCTCAAATATACAAAAATACTGTACTAACGTACAGTCGTCTACAAAGTGTCTACCCTCAAAAATAAGTTACGCCAGCTCCAACAAGAGATTTAGTAGATATAGGCACGTACGTTGAAGTATAAAATGAGATTTTTAATTTAACGTGCCTATGTCTACTATAGCTCCTACTGAAGCTGGTGTATCCTATTTTTGAGGATAGACATTGTTCAGACGACTGTACGTTAATATTTAATGTTAAGGTACGATCTAAAATTTTATTTCGAAATTGGCACAAAATGGCTACGAATTGTTTTAAGACAAAAGAACTTCTGATGTTTATTGAAGTTTAAGGATTGTGTGGTTCAGACTGCGTCAATTGCATTCACAGAAGATACATTAGAGCAGCCTGTTTAAGAGTCTTCCGTCAGATGGAGAAAATTTAAATATTAGGTTGTCAAATATCTCCCTTCCGATGTTTTGTCTTTTGAATTTTCCGGCTATGTACAAAGCGGTACACAGCTCGTATCCAAACTAATCATGCATAACGTCGTTTTGTAGGTTATGTCAAGACCTTTCAAATGATGTATTGCCAGATACGAGCTCTACATAGCCGGAAAATTCAAAAGAAAAGAAGGCGGAAGGGAGATATTTGACAACCTAATATTTCAGTCCCAAATTTTGATTAAACTTTTCTAAATTAATTTTTGTTTATTGAAAACATGAACTAACTTTTTTTTGGCTAAGTTTTCAAATAGCTTGTAGAAAATTCTTCACATTACAGATATGACCGAAACGAAATATTCAGTCTACTCTCGGTAATTCAAATTTCATGAGACCAGGAAAGAACTTCGAATTAATAGGTTTTCGAATTACAGAGATCTCAGAAAAAATATTGCTCACTTTCGTCACGTACGCATTTCAATTAACGCTTGTTGAAGAAAAAAAGGTAGACTTGACTCTGAATTATAAATGTAAACACACCATCATTTTCGACTTAAAGAGGTTTTCATGCACAAAAATAAATGGAGACTAAATTGCATAGGTTTTCGTCGATTTACAGAGGTTTTGTTTTTAGGGACCTGTAAAAATGCTTCGATTTATATAGTTTTCTTTCAGAGGACTGTAAGAATGCTTCTTTTTACAGAAGTTTTCGAATTATAGAGGTTCGAATTATCGAGAGTTTATTGCAGTAAGTAATTCATTTTATTCGCTTTTTAAGTTGTTTGTGTTGAAATGAAAAGAAAACTATGGCAAACGAATTATATTTCTTCAGGCAATTATAATTGACGGTTTTTAAAATAAATAAATATTTGCCGCTCGTAAAAAATTGTGTTTGGCAATAATTTTGCAGCAATAAAACTTAAGTCAGTTGGAGGGAATAAGTGGAAAACGTATACCTAACCTGAATATAGCTTCAATCTTATTGAATATAACAAATAACAGATCTGCTTCTTGTATGGTTTTTGCTGTGATAATAATGACAGGTCTTCGGGTCGATCTTGACGGTTTAATGTTTTATGGCGTTTAAATATTTTATGGCGTTAACGTAACTCGAGCTGTTCAAATGATGAACCACGGTAATTACAAGTAGCTTAAGCACTTTTTACCGTTGAAGGTTTTACGTGGAATAAAACAACTGCGGCTTTATCTTGGAGCTTTTCAAAAAATTAAGAATTTATGGTTGTAAATTGTAGCTTGGTAAAATATTCCACTAGTGATCAAGAGATTCACCCTACTTAAAACTAGGGACCTAATAAGAAAAACCTTTTTGAGAAACATGGTTTTTCTTACGTCTTGCTCCAAACAAATCAACGAAACCCTTATAGATTCACTTCGGTGTCTATAGACATATGTATATTCAACTCATAAAACCGTCAGTCCTATGTCCTACGTCTAGAGAATCCAAAAATAAATTGTGATTGGTGGTCGGCTTCGCGGACGACATCGCACTGGTCACAGTGGCCAAGCATGAAGTGGAATTCAACACAAACGAGGCGGTGCGAAGGGTGAAAGACTGGTTGGAGTCTGCCGGCCTGGAGATAGCTGCCCACAAGACTGAGGCGGTCTTAATAACCAGCCGCAAGACTGTGGAGTACGCGAACTTCCAGATTGGCGACCAACCAATCCGATCTAAGGACTCCCTGAAGTACCTCGGAGTCATGCTTGACAATAGGCTGCGCTTTAGGGAGCACATCGAGTACGCCAGCAGGAAAGCATCGCTGATGCAAGCAGCACTCTCCCGAATGCTTCCGAACATCGGCGGTCCTGGCTATGATCGCAGAGTCCTGCTATCTAGAGTGGTTAGCTCAGTCCTCCTTTACCCTGCCCCGGTATGGGCCGGCGCACTGGCAACTAAACATCTTAGGAGGAAGCTATCGGCGCCGTACAGGCTCTGTGCAATCAGAGCAATCAGCGGCTTCCGAACTATCTCCGACGAGGCGGCCTGTGTGCTAGCCGGAATGGTTCCTATCGACATCCTCGCACACGAGAGCCAGAGGGTGTACTTTAGGCGGCGCATAACCGGCATTAGCGTAACGAGGGTCAAGAGAGAAGAGAGAGAGAGGCATCACTGGCCCTGTGGCAAGCCAGGTGGGACGCATCCACCAAAGGTAGGTGGACCTACAGACTAATCCCTACAATCGCGGCATGGATAGAGAGAGCAAGAGGGAGCTGTAACTTCCAGCTCACGCAGCTCTTGTCTGGTCACGGCGGCTATCGGAAATACCTCTACAGATTTGGCCACGATAGCTCGCCCCTGTGCCCGGTATGCCCAGATGAAGAGGAGGACGCAGAACACGCAGTATTCCACTGCGTACGATTTAGAGAAGAGAGGGTCAACATGCTAAGCCCGGAAAATCTAGTTAGCCAAATGACTAGATCAGACGGCGAGTGGACAGAGATCAGCTCTTTCATCGTGAGTGTGCAGGCCGCTCTGAGAAGAGCAGAAGCCCTGAGAAGAGCCCAAGAGGCGGCAGACCGAGCCTAATAGCTGACCAGCCCCGCGAAGTAATACCTAACGGCAGTCCCGCGGGGAGAGTGGTTGACGAGTGCAGGGGTGTGGTTTAGTACGTAGGCGCGAGGAGACATCCCGCGAATCGTGCATGCTGGTAACACGGGTTGCCAGTATCTTACGAAGATTCCACATCCATTGGCGCAAACCATAAAAAAAATAAAAAAAAATAAAAAAAAAAAAACCCATTGTGATGGCACATTGCGGGCAAGATTCCGCATTACCCGTCGAACCAATTGGAGCTTCGTACGAAGCTGTGGAACCGTCCGATGCTGACGCAGGTCAAATCGAACGGACTATCAAAGAAGTACTCGCCGAAATGTGTTCTTCTACGAAGCGCTAAGGCATCACACGAACAAAGAAGGTGAGAAATGGATTCCTTCTCCTATTCATCCTCACTATCCTAAATATAATGAGAAATCTTCTATGATTTATATTTGTATTAAAAAAAATTAGTAAGTAATTTTTTTAGAAAAAGAAATTACTGGAATTCATTGAGTTTTCCATCGTTGGATAAAATAATATATAATCTCGGTTTTTTTTTTTCTTTGGAACGAACTCTTGCTAACAAAACGTAAGTAAAGAAGTCGCCCGTTGAAATGATCCTTTTATTATTACAGGGGCATTGGTAAACCGAATTTTCTTCGTCAAAAATGATTGTGCCACGCTACACTAATAGAACTAAAAGAGGGGCGTTGATACCAGCACAACAGTGACCTCATACAACAAATAAATGGAGGGTGTTTATATGCAGACCAATGCACATAAATTGCCGAGCAAGCATTGTTGGTGGCAATTGTGTGATTGATTGTGCCTGCACGTCAATTCAAATGATTCAGTGATTGGAAGCTCCACAAGGAATCGAAAATGATGGTCTTTTTGTTTTAAGATTTTTTTTTTTAAAGTAGGGGTTGGACCGGTTCCACAAAATTGAGGCAGCTGTCGATTCGTGCAACACTTAAGTTGTAGCACATCAGGACTCCATAAATGCAGCTTTTTAAAGATCTTACCTTGACTGGAGTAACTTCTTGAGTTTATTTATGTTTTCTTTACACTTTTAAGAAATATTGGAAGATTTTAAAGACTACCAAGAGTATTTGTTTGTTCGGTATCCTTTTTTCAATGAATAAATAAAATCTAAATTCAATTGTAATTTTGAGGAGGAGCTACCATAGTCTACACTGTCTATAAATATCTTAAGGGAAACAGAAAAGATTTCATTCGTTTCAAAACTGCTTGATGAACTTTTTCCCAACAAGTTGAATGATTAGCTTCACGGAAACATTGAGTTCTCTGCAGGGATCCAACAGAAATTGAGAGCAAAAATAAAAGTGAAGGTGAAAGCTTATCAACCTCATACGTTTTAAATAAAAAAATAAATAGTCGGCGTGACAGCCCATACAAGGCCAGAGCCTAGCTTTTTCGCGCCTCTACTGTGTTGTGCGCGATATACTTTGACACATGTGGAGGGGACTTACTGTTTAATGCCGATTCCGAACGAGGAATTGCGAAAGCTTTCCATGACAGAAGTACTCCAGGAGGATTGTCAATCGTTCGCTGGAGGAGGGCCCGGAAAAATTTTTGTCATTTCCCCGAGCCGGATTCTACCCCAGGTACTCTCACTTAACACTCCGACGCAACTCCAACGTTGTCTAAATGCTGGAACATCTAATAAGCATGGGTAATTAACGAGGAAGAACTCAAATGATCGTGAACACAGTGCGGTTTAAAATGTGGTAATTTTTTTTAGGATATATATAACAGCGTTTATAAATTGATCATAAGCCGTATGTAAAACGAACCATTACCAGCAGTTTGTACTTCTTGTTTTCAACAACAACAGAGAATGGTTTGGAATAACAACAACCAGACAACAATCATGCCCCGCAAGGTCAGGAATTTCAAGTGCAAAAACGTAAACTAAGTGCCGACTTGCAAATACTTGGCAAGCAAAACCTCACATCGCTTCGATCTGTTTGTCAGCCGTTGTTGCAGGCCGCATGGCGCAACTGAAATACGAAGAAAGCAAAAAAGAGATCATCTCCTTCTCTGTGTATTTTCCACGAACAAACAAGTTGCGATGATTGCGGAAAAACTCAAATTCTCAAAACAACAAGGCACTGATCAACTTTTCTTTCAAATGCGACAGATGAGTAAATGAAGACGACTCACCGAAAGTGAATTCCCGCGCCTCATGAATGGCACAGGAATGTGTGGGAAAGATTAAGGAATTTTCACAAAACGAAAGTGCCGACCCGATAAGGAAATACAACACTCGGCATCTGCCTGATCACGGTTGGATGTGAACAGGGGAGATTTGTAATGTGAAATGTTTCACAGACGTGAAAAAAATCGATGAGGAAAAAAGAGACGGTGGTCATGGTCCTGCACACGAGCCTGACCTCGAAAAAAATCTTCTTGGCGTAGGTCGGAAATTTAGAAAAAAAAGACGACTGAAGTTGTACTCACCTTGGTGCTTCGATCGGCGTTCCAATTGTCACTTTATTCACAGACACATCCTCGCTGTGTCCACTGCCACTGCCACTGCCTGCGTCCACCGCTGGCTCCTCCAACACACGCACTTGTGGTGCTTCTAATTGCAAAACATTACCCTCACTAATTGGCACAACAACGGCATCACTTAACACACTACCAACACTAACTAATAGATTTTCATTTTCATTTTCTTCCTCTTTTTCTTTTTCTTTTTCATTTTCATTTTTAACTTCTTTTTCTTCACTCTCATATTCAGCAGGTGGGGGTGCTTGGTCACCCTCTCCATCAGACACTTTTTGCACAAAATCAGCACTCGGTACCGAAGGAACAACGGCTTTCGGTTTAATACGCGACGCACTCTTCTCCTTCCTGACCGCTCCGGCGGTTCTCTGGGTGAGCACCGAAGCTTCAGAATTGACTAAGACGCCACTGTCACTCCGTGGCTTGCCGTTGCTTGCCTCTCCTCCTTGTTCTCCTCCATCGTCAACAATAATTGCATTTGCAACAGCATCTTCCGCGGCAGCGCCAATAATCCGACCATTCGACTCCGATGCAACAACCGAAAACAAAAAGCAACTGCAACGGAGAGAAAGAAAAAAAAAAGAACGCAAGAAAGACCATGAGAAAATAAATTAAAATACATTTCTTAAACATTTTTCAACATCGGTTGAATTGAAATTTACATTTTTATTGTAATTTATTTAAGAAAATTGAAATTCTTTTTTTTTTTTCTGATTCTTGCTTACCTTGAGATTATCGTTATCGAAATTAAACACCAATACGTTAGTTGCAAATTGAAACGCATTTTACGGACAAACTGAGGCAGATACGTGTAGGAAATTAAATTAAACTAGATTGTGTTGTATTTAAATTAACATTTTGACAAAGAAAATTATTACTAAAACAAGGCAAACACCCGGAAAATGGAAGCAAACGGCGAACAACCCTTCCGAAAATTCTGAGAGTACAAATGTCTGACGTGTTGTTGGGGAGTGCAATTTTTTTTTTCTTCTGGTTTTTGACGTTTCCTGATTGTGTTTGACTTTTGGCACATTCGATGAAAGATGACGTCTGCGTTCAGTTGGAGGAATGTGAGAGGTTGAGTGTGTGAGACTATTGCAATTCGGAGTAAATGTGGTGGTTAAGCTAAGAAATTATGATTAATATCGTTGGAAGCGATTTTGCGTAAGCGTATTTATTTATTCGCAAATACTTTGAAAGAACTCTAGATCAAGAAAAAAATATGTAAAGCGGTCGTAAAAAACAAAAAGCTGTATGTCCATGTGGACTGAAGTCAAATATTTTATTTAGTTGACTCCGTATTCTTTTCAAATTTTGACAACCAACATATGCATGCATCGGATATTCATTTATAGCATCATCATCTTCCTGACGACGTGTTCCACTAATGGGGTCGCAGGGGCTATGCTCGCAGAACACAGGCAACCCGATCCTCTGTCGTAACCAGTCGAGATTTCGGACTTGGTCCATCCATCTCATACTGGGTCTGCTGAGCAGTCGTCTTCCTGACGGGATCACATTACAACAATGTTCCTTAAATTCTACGAATTTCCAAAACTTTCTCTTATCACAATTCGTAGAAACATTAACTTCAATGATAAACGTGGTTGCAATCATTTCCGGTATTGTGGAAGCAGTCATTTTGTAGCAAAGTTTCTTGTATTAGCAAATCTTCCAGTTAGAAAAGTTTCCTCTCGTAACAAAGTTAATTGTCTTGGATTCCTTAATGAACTTAGTTAAGCCTCGCCCTTATCCAACACTTCTTCGAATTCTATTGAAAATTTTTACCAATCAGACACCACAGCCTTATCCGATTCCCCCTTGAAGCCAAACATCAATACGACACCCTACACACCACCACCTGTCACTAGTGACAGCAAAATATCCCACGTCAGATGAAGTGCCGGCCAAAAATTGTTGATTTTTCTCTTTTGTCGTGTAAATAATTTAAATTATTCCATTTGTATCCACTCCCTCGAAAAAAGAACAAAACAAAAAATGCTCGAAACACTCTACAGTCTCCCCTTCTACGTCCTTGTGCCGCCGAACATAAAAGTCCGCCGACCATCATGGTTCAAGAAACCCTCGCCAATGGCAATGTTCTCCATCATCCTCCTGTCGTACTTCCTGGTCACTGGAGGTAAAGATCTCAATTATTCTCTGTTCAAAACCAACTTATTCAATTTGTGTACATCTAGGAATAATCTACGATGTGATTGTTGAGCCACCAAGTGTCGGAGCCACAGTCGATGAGCACGGTCACTCACGACCGGTTGCCTTCATGCCGTACCGTGTCAATGGTCAGTACATCATGGAAGGTCTCGCCAGTAGTTTCCTCTTCACCATCGGTGGTCTTGGATTCATCATCATGGACCAGACACACACTCCTGGGAAAACGAATCTCAACCGAATTCTCATAACGTCCATGGGTTTTGTCTTCATTCTCGTATCGTTCTTCACCACCTGGCTCTTCATGCGCATGAAATTACCCGGCTACTTACAGCCATAAACACAATCTACACTCAGTTATTAATATTTCTTTTTTATTATTATTAATTCTACCAATAAATACATTTAATCGTAAAAAGAATTTCTCTTGCTTTTGTCTTTTTTGTGTTTAATCGAAAATGGCTGTGTTCGGTAGCATTTTTGTTTGTTTTTATTTCGTAGAAATTTATTTTGTTTGTATATAAATAATTTTATAAAGTATGTAAATCTAGATCTACGTAAAAGTGTGGGGTGTTCCTGTGGAAGACGTGAAACCAGATCGTTTCTTTTTGGGGGGACAAACTTGATCTGAGTGGAAACGGATATCAATGAGAGACCTTGTGCCACAAAGAAGATGCAGCCAGGAAATTTGAGATGAAAAAAATAAAAAACTAAAGATTTGTGTATATATTTTGTTTTTTGTTTTCATAATCTGGTTACACTTCTTTCAAAAAAAAATAAACCCCTGTACAAATTGTTTTGTAGAATGCGCGTATATAAATATTGTGTGACAAGATCGTTCTACTAAAATGCTACTAAATAAATAAATAGATGTAAAAAATAAAAAAAAAAAAAGAAGGAAGAGAGATAAAGAGAGGCGCGTGTAGAGTGTATAATACATTTACATATTTTCGTTTATGAGTTGATAAAAAAAATTAAAAACAAAAAAGTATTTAGATGCATGCAAGGTTATTCGAGGATAACTGTAGTTGTTGAGAGCCTCTCGTTTCCTTAAAGTCTTATTCGAAATGAGCTGAAAGAGAAAGAGGAACAATTAGTGTTTTCATTTATTTGTGAGTCTTCAAGGCTTACTTGCTAAAGTCGGAGGCCTTATCGATAACATGTTCAAATTCTGGATACGACAGTGCTCCGTCGTCATCCAGATCAGCCTCGGCAAGAACGTTTTGAATGAGTTGCTTAATATCACTATCGTTGAGATTATTTGGGCCAGTCAGGCGCTCGATGACTTGCTTAAGGTCCGAGACGCCAAGCATATCGTCGCCGTCGAAATCTGAAAAAAAAAAAAAAGAATTTAGTTGTGGGATTATTAGGACTTAGATCGAAGTACGGATTTTGAGAAGCGGAAGGTGGGTAGGTAGGTTGTGTGGTAAGCTGCGCCAAGCACTTAGGCCAGACGAGGCCCATTGTGATACCACATGGAGCGCATACAAAACATCCTACTACTTCAGAAACCTGTTGGAGCTATTGATTCGCTCATGCTGGTGCCAGCTAGTTCGTCGAGATTATTGAGAAAGATGCCTCTTTCTACGATTCGCGAGGGTGCTGCAGGTTCCTAAAAGGTGGAGCGAGGTTTCTTCCTCTTCTTCGTCTCTGCAGCTTCTGCAGAAGTCGTTGGCCAGGAGGCCCAGTCGGGTGGAATGTTTGCCAAAAGTAGAGTGCCCAGTTATGACACTGATTAGGTTCCGAAATTGAATTCTATTGAGTCTTAGGAGTCTGAACGAGCGTTCAGGATCTAGCTTAGGCCAGATTTCTCTGGTGACGCGGCAAGTAGCACCATTCGACCACCTAAGGTTTGTTTGCCGCGATGCCCTTAGTTTTGATATAGAAGAGCGCGGTAGCAAGAGGTGCGCAGAGACCAACCTTACACAATTGGATGATTTCACTGGTTCCGCGTTTGGCAAGGCCATCAGCCAGGCAGTTCCTCGAGATGTCACAGTGTCCCGGCACCCGCGTGAGGTGAATGTTAAACTGCTCTGCCATCTCGTCAGGAGATATTCGGTAGTTAAGAGCTGTTTTTGAGTTGAAAGTGACAAACTTCAGGGATTTGATCCCAGCTTGACTATCAGTACATATCGTGTCGGCGGAATTTAATCATTTCGAGAAGCAAACATGTAGTTTCGGAACAATGTACACGCTTCTTTCCTCTTATTTTCTGCTTCTTTCTGTTACTTCAGACTTTCCATTCTTTGCTACGCCGTAAATGTTGCTTCAAGTCATAATGACTAATCCGTCTCTGAAGTGGTTTTTGATCTTCAACAGGGAGATGAAGATCTCGCCTTCTTCTTGAACTAGACGACTAGAATACGAAGACTTTCCTAAAGCAATTTGGTTCATTCCTTTGACGTAATCGAGCCATTGCAGTCGATAGATTTTTATTTTCCGGATCCACATCTCTATAGACCTGGAAGTCAAGATTATGCCTTTGCTGCTTTCGGCTTTGCAAATATTTAGATGATTGCTCTTTTCTTCCATTTATGTACTTTCATCGCAAATAGTTAATTTTACCAGCTCACATTTTGAAGCATCCAAAGTCGGCTTTATTGCTTGGAGTCCAGTTTTGGGCTTTAGAAGGAGAGTTGTATAGCTAATCCGTAGCAGCAGCCAAATGGAGACGTGCAGCGAGCAGATAAAGCAATTCCCGTCCATATTTGTCTTCCAATGACTCTAGTTAAAATGCCGTTAGCAATGAAAAACTGGAACAACAATCGGTGCCTGTGCCATGGTAGTTTTAAATTTTTTTTTTAACCACTCATTGGGTACTGGATGCGGCGATTTGAAAATTAATTTTTCCTACTGTAGCAGTTCATTATATTTCATTCTTCTTTTTTTAGGCCCAATGTTTTCCCTTCTTTTACTCTTCCTTTTTACGGCAATGTCTTTGATGCGACGTTTTTTTTTTTCCTAGTTATCGGTATGGTAAATCACCGATAAATAACATCAAATAAGTTGTGAACAATAAAAGAAATTTGTTTGATCCAAAAACAAAAGACCCATAGCCGTGATGCTTAGACTAGAGGGTGGCGGCGGATTTGCGATCACATAGTTGGTCCATAATTTAACTACCGTAACAGAGTTTATAATTTTGTAACATCCCCCTGATTCAGACAGAAGGATTTAGATGCAAGTGCGTAAATTACAATCCTCCTGGAATACTTCTGTCATGAAAAGTTTTCGCAACTTGCCTTTCGGAACCAGCATTAACCAGTAGATCCCCTCCAGATGTGTCAACTTATAACACGTAAAACACAGTGGAGGCGCGAAAAAGCTAGGCTCCGGCTCTCAACGTGCTGTTACGCCAGGCTAAGGCTTGCTACTTCATTTAGCGACGTGATGAAGTAGCATCCCAATGTTTTGAATCTTGTCTTAGCTAGGACAGGGCAAGTGCAGAGCATATGCTCTAGTGTTTCGCTAGCCGACTAGTTCCCGCAATTTCTGCGGGTATCCGATGAGGTCAGACCAAGCTTAAGTGCATGATATTTCAGTAAGCAGTGACCCATATAAACACCTACCAATAGGCTGCAATTCGTCCTGGGTAGCTTCAAAATTTGTTATATCCTTCCGCGGTTATATTCCGGACAAGAATTCTTGGTTACCGACAGGAAGTGCCCTGCTTAGATTAAAAAGTGAAAGATAATGTCACGAATGGTAGGCATTTCTGGTTTTTCCAAAAGCTAAAAATCCGAACATGGATTATATTTAATATTTAAGTTAATAGCTGCAGTGCAAGTGGCGAATCATGACAGAGTCTTTCAACTGAAACTTAAAGACGTGTCCACAGGTGATGAAAGATTGATTTTGAGCTAAAAGTGAAAGATTTTTTTTATTTCATTTTTTAAGGTGCACGCAAGCGATTTTTTGATGCGGCGCTTCCGCTTAAGCGTCATTCGATACACATAAATCAATTGAGCTGTGTACACAAACGTTTTTTGACGCGGCGGTGACGCGATGGAATCGGGCGTCATATTTGCGGGAAAAAGTGCTCGCAGGTTTCCGAGTCCGAGACCGTTCTAGCGGCTTTGAATACATGGGTTGGAGCAGTGCACACAATCGTCATTTTGACGTCGATTTCAGAACAATTCTGTGAATAATTGTTTAATAATGAAATTGGAAAATTTAAGGAAATATGATAAATATGGCGGCACCGAGCTTCAAAAAAACGCTTGTATGCACTAAATTAGCGGCGCTGCTGTTTGTGTACGCCGTTCCTTAAAGTTTGGCGCAACAATAGATATGATGATTTTTTAATAATTGAGTGATGTTACGTTGAGGGCCTAACATTTTTGCGCCTTCACTGTGTTGTGCGCGGTATATTTGATATTGGGCTTTGGATCGTAACGCTGAAGGTGTTAGTTCACGGGTTATGTGAGGCTGTTTGAACTAAAAGCTAGCTGCCCAATTACGAGAGACTCTGCTTAAGCGAAAGATCCGTTCCACTCCCACGCGCTCATGATCTGGCACCTACGTGCCCGAATGCAAAGCCCATCAAGGGTCATCGCTTCATTTACAACCTCCGTGACAGGCACTTGACACACAATTCACTCCCACTTTGCTCGGATATTTAGCAGTGAAAATTATGAATATTTGCAATTTAACGTTCGCGTTAATTGTTTAACCACTACGAGGTAAACACAAACTTTAAAAAAAAAACCTAATCAACTTTTACGATCACAATGTCATGTGTTATTTCAGCGAAACTTTTGTTGTGTAATCCGGAATTTAACTGGCCGTGTTCCTATTCACTAAAATAATATTCATACAAAAAAAGCAGATACTAGGAGCAGTTTCAAGTTTAAACATTTGTTTTTTGTAATAAATAAAAAATCACCCAAAGGCCATTCGAGAATTGTAATTAACTAACAAAATAAAAAAAACAAACAACAAAAGAATCATTCACTGGCGGATGTTCAAGTGGGCATGACAAACAAACGAATCGGAAATGCGACAAGTTGTTTTAAGTGCCAATAGGAACAGAGTCGAGCGAGCTAATTAGCATTCAACAACTTTGGTCAACAGGTGAACAAATTCACAATGAATTTTCAATCATGTTCTCGATGTCAATGACCACCGAGTCCCACGCATGCTTACGCAGATGATGTTCTGATTGGATTGAAAGTCAAAGTATCTGTCTCAAAATGCATGCATGTTTTTTCTAGTCTTTCCCGGAATCAGTCAGAAACCTAAAACCAGTTCGCTTTGAAATGCGTCAATTGCACCCCCTGAGCGGGGAAAACCCCAAGTGGAGTTCATGAAGAGCACTTCACAAGCGATTTGCGTCCTCAGCTGGAGAGCAACAATTAACATGTGTGTTTTGAGAAGATCTTGATGGATTTATTTGGTTGCCAATCAGGTTATGAAAGTTACAGGTCTGTTTGGTGGTGTGCAATGTACGCCTCGTCATCGTCGAGGGATGAGTAACCACCGATTTCTCGTCTTTGCGTGTTGTGTAAGATTCGTGATTCGTTTTTTTTTTTTTAGCGCTTTGCAGTTAATTGGGTAATCGAGTTCTTTATAAGGTCTTTCGATTCGGATTAAGCGGGTGATCTAGAGTTTTATGTGGAGCAGGAGTTCTGCGGGAGAAAGTGCGAATGCGTGAGTGTTGGACGAGGTCCGGTTTGGGTTTGCAGGAGAAGTGCAAGAACATCGTGTGGATTGGAAATGTTTGCATGCATTGGACTCATTTTTAGTTTAACAAATGAATTGTCGTATGATTTAGTCCAGAAAATAGAGACAGTGCATTAAGATCAAATTTCAATTGAATTTAGTGGGAAACAATGCGCTTCATGACACGTTTGCACGAGTTTTTGGTGATGTCACTGCGAGAAACGACGGCTTTTGTATTTTAAACAACTGAAAGAGTTTCGCAAGAACGATTTTCTTTGTCACAGACAGTTCACAAGGCGATTGATGGTGATTGGGGTCCCTCGGTTTCGATGAGATCACCAGCGTAACGGCAAAAGACGCAACCGATCTCTGTGCCACGTCATAAGAAGTGATTAAAGCATTTCAAGTCGTTCCATAGCGCTTCGACCTGTTTCAAGGCGCTCCTAGCCGTTTTTAAGACCTCCAACAAATAATCACAAATAATGGCGAGGTCTAGTAACCGTTGTAAAGCACTTCTAGATGTTTTAATGTGTGTCCATTCCCCCAAGACGCTTCAAGACGTTCCAAACTACTTCTAGTCGTTCTAAAGTGCTCTTAAATGATTTAAGGTGTTTCCAGCCGCTCCAAGGCGCTCTTAGCCGTCTCTTGACCCCATCCACTGCGCTTGGAACCGTTCTAAGGCGCACCCAGATATTCCAAGGCACTCCCAGCTATTCCAAGGTATTTGTAGCCGTTCCAAAACGCTTCTAGCAGTTCCAAGTCGCGCCTCAAAGCACTTTTCGCTGTTCCAAGATGTTCTTAAACATTGCGAGGCGCTCCCAGATGTTCAAAGGCGGTCCTAGCCTTTCTGAATCGCTCTTAGACGTTGTAAGGCGTTCCCAGATGTTCAAAGGCGCTCCCAGCCGTTCCGAACCACTCCTGGCCGTTCTAAAGCGCTCCTAGACGTTCAAAGGCGCTCCCAGCCGTTCTGAACCGCTCCTACGTTAGCCGTTTCGAGGTACTCCCAGCCATTCTAAGCCTTTTCTAGCCGATCCAACGTGCTCTTAGTCGAAAAGAGGCCCTTCTAGCACTTCCAAGGCACGCCTCAAAACACTTTCAGCTGTTCGAAGACGTTCTTAGACAATCCGAGCAATTTATCCCCTTCTGAAGCGCTCGTATCCGCTTAGATATGCTCCCAATCGTTCTAAGGCGCTCGTAGCCATTAAAAGGTGCACTTAATGCACTTATAACTCTTCTAAGGCATTTTTTTGATGTTCAGATACGCTCTTACTCGTTTCCAGGTACTTCTAGTCGTTCCGAGGTGCTCCTACACATTTCAAGATTCCGCTCCGAACCGCTCCAATTTGCTACCAGTGATTCCAAGACGCCCAGCCGATATAAGGCGCTTCTAGCCATTAAAAGACGCTTTTAAACGCACTCCCAGCTGTTTTAAGGTGGTCTTAGACGTTCTAACCGTATCGAGGCACTCTTAGCCGTTTCCAGGGTATACTAGACCTTCCAAAACTTCGCTCCTAGCCGTTCTAAGGTTCTTTTGGTGATTCTAAGACGCTCCCGCCAATCCAATGTGCATCTAGTCACTAAAAGGCACATCCAAAGGCATTCCCAGCTGTTCCAAAGCGTTCTAATCGTTTCGGAGCAGTATTAACCTGCTCGAGATCCTCCTAGACGTTCCAAGACTCCGTTCCTAGCCGTTCCAAGACGCTGTTGATGATTCTAAGATGTCCCCGCCAACCAAAGGCGCTCCTAGCCATTAAAATGCGCTTTCAAAGGCACTCCCAGCTGGTGCAAGGCATTCCTATGTGCTCTATCCGTATCGAGGCACTCTTAGTCGTTTCAAGGGTCTTATAGATGTTTCAAGACTCGGCTAATAGCCGTTCCAAGGCGCTTCTAGTGATTCTAAGACGCCCCAGCCGTTCCAAAGCTCTTCATGTAACCACCAACGTCCGTTCTTTCGTTTCTCGGTCTACAACAGCCACCGATTATCAACTGCAAAGCACGCATAAGGCAAATGTTGAAATGGAACTCAAAAAAAGCCGAAGGAAGAGACAGGGTTAGTTTCCACAGCTCTCAGCTTTTAGATTCTTTAAATTAAAATGCTTGGTTCCATTCAAGGATTCTTTTACTCCTGGTTTTTGTCCTAAAAAGTTGATTTGGGAAATCGAGAAGCTACAAAGTCAAAGGAAGTCTTTAAATAAATCTGAAGGACACATAAAATGTTTTTGAATATCATTCGTAAGAAATCCTTTTTAATTTTCCTTCTCGAAATGACGAGGGTGTTTCTGCAACGAAAAAGGCTGAATGATGCTGTCCTCACGCTGATCTTCTTCGTAATCAAGCTTGATAACATTTTTGTACAAAACAATTCAAATATTGAACCCAGAGCCAGTTTTTTCAGTTCCCACGACGATAGACACGTCATAGACCACACGAAAGACAAATATTTAAATATCGTGTAACCCTCCTCACAACCAAAAATTCTTTTGAATTCGCTCCCAACCGATAAGCACAGGTCAGAGGATCACCTAGTAATGACGCCAATTCAAATCAATCTCGCAGATTAGCTCACGCTCCCAGCGTAATCTCGTCTCAAGTTCACAGGGCACCATCATCACGAACGCAAAGCAATAAAAAAAATAAAATTCCACTTACTGCTCCGTTGCATGAATCAAGCTAAACGGTCCCGGTAAACGAGACAATTTACGTCGCAATTTTGTTGCACCATCAGCAGCCCGATCCGATGGCACAAATCGTGGGAGTTACACACTACAAGTGTTTTAAATTTTTCTGTATCCGCAGCTAAATTGCCGTCGCCTTCAGCGTGTTTCCTGTTCCACTTTTAGCCATGCGCGTGATGACAAAAAAAAAAACTCTTCACGGCGCCCAGAGGCCCGCAGGTAGGGCTGGCGAGGTCTAAAAATAGGAAACAGCACTTGCTAAGCGAACGTATCACGCATTTAGTTTGAACTTTTTAAATGAAATTAGAAACACATCGCTAAGTGTATATAAATCGCAAACAAATAATCACAGATAATGGCGAGGTCTCCCCTTGGTCGCGAACGAAAACAATATCAGCTCGGGTTTAATTAATAGCGCGGTCTAAGCACACACAACGTGTGTGCGGTTGGTTAATCAACTTGGTGTCTTACCGAATATTCGAAACGCATATTCCGCCTTCAGTGACTTGGGGCATGCATCGCTGAACACCGACATCATGTCGAGGAAGTCCTCAAAGGTGCAATCTCCGTCGTTACTGGAGCTGAACACTTTACAGATGCGATCACCGAAGGGATTCACCCGAAGTTCCGGGTACTCGAGAATTTTGGCCTTTGAGAGTTTGGCATTCTTATTGTGGCCAACTTTTTCTGGTGCAAGTGATTTGAATTTTTTATGCGCCCTATTTGGCGAAGAGAAAAGAAGAGAAAGGAGAAAAAAAAACATGACTTTAGATGATTGCGTGGTTGGATGTGAAAGGCGGTGGCTGATACTTACAGGAGAATCTCCTTTTTTGAGAAGAAGGTCAAGTCCTGTGATGGGAGAGAAGAAAAACACGTAATTATCACAAAGAGCACAAGTGAGGGTTAGACTGTGAAGGAATGTATACCGAAAACACTTGCCTCGTAATCTTGAAGTTCCTCGTCGGTGAATTGACTCTTAGTTTGACCCATTACGTCTGGTGAACGTATGAAATTGAGGCAAACCTTATTTGGGCTATTGTTTAATACATTTTTGTGATTAATTTGAGAGGAAAAACTGCCAATTGTAGAAGTTAAGTTGGCCTACAAAACCATCCAGTGGAGGAACAATAAAGAAAAACACAACACACGAACTCCCCAGCACCCTGATTATGACACAAGTGTATTTCGTTGTTTTGACAGTTGTTCGTTTTGGGGAATAGGGTGTGTGTGCGTTTGGTTGGGTTGGTGAAATGAACCGCTGTATGCACGAGTTTGATGGGCGGAAGTGGATTTTCATTTGTTAAAAGATGTTTTTCTTTTTATTTTTGAAACAGAAGAGTAGTTGTTTTATAACGAAATGTATAAATAAATAGGGAAGGTGCAATATTTAATACTGTACCACGGGGTAATATGCATGTTTCAACCAAAAAGTTAAACGTTTGCTTAGACACCATCTTTCGAGGTAAATTTCATGGCCGACGAATTGTTTCTTTCTATTCGATTATTCTTTTGTCAAATTTGAGTTTCTTCTTGTGTCTAATTCGTTCGAAGGGCACTTCAAATATCAAATAGAAAATACCAAAATTAAGAAAATGAGTTTTTAACACAGCATTGAACATAAATTGTTCAAAATCTTTGAAATAACCAAGAAATCTTTCTTGTCTGGGCCCCTACTCTGTATTTCGTTCCGATCGCATAAATTTCCGAAAACGTTTATTTTGTACTCTCGATTTCTAAAACGGAAAGAAATTTACTACTTTCGAAACTAAAATTCCGAAAGTGGAATTTTTGTATCTGGCATTTCATTTCCGAATGTAAAAAGTTTTCTAATACGAATGTCGATATGGCGGTTGTTCTTAAAAACGACTTAAGAACCTACAAACTGTTTTTTTATCACCCTACTTCGTCTCTACTGCGTCCTCTAAGAGCCTACTGGGTTCTTTTACTTGCAATAATAACTTTTACAAGTTATTTTTTTTTAAATTCAACACAAAAGTTATGGTGCCTCATTTTTCATCGTGCATGGACGAATTTTTATATTTTTAGTCTTAAGAAAACTGTTGATGAACCAAACGTATTGACTGGATACTTTGAATTGGGAATTTTGAGTCGACTTTAGATAAACGAGGTCGTTTTTTTTAGCAAATAAATGCACATAGTTCATAGCTTTGCTCTAGTTTGGGAAGAGATTCAGACATTTTCTTGTTTTTGCCGTCGACCTAAGCGTACATAGATGATCTGTCTAAATATATTGGTCTCTTAAGTTTGGTCAATTGGTCAATTAAGTAATTCATTCATTGATTGTTTCGTTTCTTTTTGATATAATGTTCATAATTTTTTATGAATATTGACATAAAAATTTATAAACCGTCAGTTCGGTTAGCAAATTATATAAATAACTAGCAACCCAACTTGGCTTCGCGCAGGCAACATTATATATCTAAAGTTTTTTAGTATTCCAGTAATGGAATACCAGAAAGTGTTAATGAATTTAGAAATAATTTGGGGTAATGCACTGCTTCTTCTACATCTAAAACGCTGTCAAATAAATAATAGACTTTTGATGATGAATCATGTTTGGCAAGAATTGAATCAATAACTTAACTGCCACAAAATAGCCCTTCCCTCAAACCAAATGAATTATTTTTAGTATTCCAATAAGTTTGCAATATCCGAATATACCTTCTCAATCATTTCTAAAATATTCGGCACCAAAACAAAAGATATTTCTGAAATTTACTTTCCCATTTCTTACTTCAAATTTTTCTGGTCTTATTTGAAGCATATTATTGGAAAGTGATGTGTTGTCTCTTCCGTATGCAACACTTATTTTAGTTTGAAGTTACGATTTTTTATGTGCAGCCATAAGTATGACTTTTTCAGTGAAGCATAGACTTTGCTTTAGTGCATCTTGTTAGACATTTTGTGGAGCATTGAAGCCTCGTTCTAAATTATTGAACTACAATCCCCCGTCAATTTACCAGTATTACTCTACTTGGAAACATTGCAAGCACTTGAAACATCGGCACTACAAAATTTTAGTGGAAGTTTAAAAGCAGAGTTAGCCGTTCCTCCGGCATCTAAAAGTGTGGGTTCAATTCCAGACGATCCCACAGCAAAAGCAGTCGTCCCGCTGCCTCCAGTAACATTCAAAAAGAAAATATTCCCCTTGTTATTGTAGACTAATAACATAATTTAATCATAAACGATTTTTCCCCTTTTCAGAAGTTTTGAATCACTTCAATAAGTCAGTAATGATCATAGTTTTTTCTCGCATGTATTCTGCATGGTTTAATGTTATACGGCTACTTGAAATAAAATTCCTCAGAACATACAGTCGAATTTCTCTAAGTCGAAAATCCCTCTTACCCGAATACATTCTTTCCAGCCTTAGTCTACTTTCAAAACCTCTAAGTCGAGTTTTATTTCTTTGGCTAAAAAACAGACAAAAAAAAATGTCCCCTCGCAACTTGTAGCAAGTACGTACACTCGCATTATCTGACTCTCCCATTGGGGTCCTAGACGATGAACACATTTCGAGAACATTCATTTCGTGTTGATTCCCGTAGTGCAAACACGTTGGAGAAAAAGCGCAAGTGGTTGCCCTTATTGTTGTTTATCTATGCAAAAAAGAGAGAGCATTAGCTTGCAAACATGGCCCTACACGCGAACATCGCGAGCGAACATTATCGTTGTCGAGAGCCATCTTTATTCGCATCGCGCACATACAAATAATCGGCTTTTAATCTGAAAACAGGTACGACTGACAATCCTCCTGGAGTACTTCTGTCACGAAAAGTTTTCGCAATTCGCCGTTCGGAACCGGCATTAAACAGTAGGTCCCCTCCAAATGTGTCAAAATTATAACGCGCACAACACAGTGGAGGTGCGAAAAAGCTAGGCTCTGGTTCTCAACGGGCTGTTACGCCGCCCAATGCATATATTACAAAAAAAAAAAATATATGAAACCCTCTAACTTGAATTTCCATAACTGCCTCTAACCCGTGAAAATTCGACTTAGAATGATTCGACTGTATGTACTTTGATCAATGTTCACATAATCGGATGACAGTTGTTGTTGTCTGCGGTACAACATATCTTCAATCATATTTTGCGGTGATTTTGCCACGGCAACAAACGTTCAGTAATTTTACACAATGAAATTATCAAAATAAATAAGTGTCCTTGCTATTTTCCTGTAGAACAGAACACCCATCATATATGTTATATTCCCATTGGCTATCATATTCCAACAAAAAATACCACATTATTTCATCGCTGCCTGAATTTCTAATGTGTACATTTATATAAACCTATACACATACATACATACATATATCCATTTTTCACATCTCATATGCCTCTATCCGTACAACACCGTTTCCGCGCGATCATCGTCATGCCAGCTGTGTGCAAATTGGAGTTGAGCAAATAGGGGTTGAAATGAACATGGAAAACACCACTGAGACTCGCACCGATTTCAGCCAGAATTTTATAGATTAAAAAAATCTTTTAATCAGCGATTTCTCGGATTTCACCAACTAATCGATATTTTTATAGCTATTATTTCATAGTGCTTGCTCAGAGATCTATAAGACTGCGTTTTTAGATTTTCGAAATTCGCATATTCACGTTTTAATGTTTTTGGCCAAAAGCCCCAAAAGTATTGGGGCTAGAATGCTGAAATTAGTTTTTTTTTAATTTACTCATGGAAGCCGATTTTTTGTAATTTTTTCAAATTTTTTGACAAAGCGATGTGGAAATTACAGGGCGTATTGGCTTTCCGATTTTTTACAGAATCATAAAATTGGTAATTGTGAGTCTACCTTAAAAGATACACATATGCCACCGCTGACTTTTTTTTAGAACTTTTTAAGGCGATCAATTTCCCAGTACATTATTTTTTCGTATCTTTAACTGTTTAGACAGCGCCCGCCTTAGAAGTTTGCCAGGCCTCGACTTTTTTTACTTATCTCAATATACCGTTAACTTGTGGTGCCTAAATGTCTATAAAATGTAGTGCATACCCATAATGGATACCCAACAATACTACTGGTGAAAACCGCATGCAAATCCGTTCAGTAGATCCTGAGATTAAACTCCCCAAACATTTTTTTCGACTTTGTTTTATAATATTTATAGATATAGAAGCCAGATCAGAAGGGTTGAAATATTTCATGCATCGTTTGAGGAAACCAAGACATTTCGCAGAATTTTTGGCGACCTCGAATATATGATCATTCCAACTAAGTGTTGAATTGACGCCGATGCCAAGGATGGACGGTCTTTCGGTTTCTTTGATACAAGGGCCATTCATGAATAATGGCTGATTGTTGGGAGTTCGCTTAAGTTGCAAGTGGACAGCATTGGGTTTTGAAAGCATTAAATTCCACTCTATTGGTTCTACACCAGTTGATTATGCTGTCAAGGTCGGAATTTAATGTGCTCAACATACGCTGCCGTTCCAATTCTACGGCCGAAGAGCTAGGTCGTGAGTCTTGAAACGAATATGAGAAGCAAAGGGTACTGTCATCAGCGAAGGAAACGATTGGATTAGAAGTAGCAGACAAGAGATCATTTATAAAAATGAGAAAGAGTGTCGGAGATAGAACAGAGAATTGGGGAACACCAGCTTTAATGTGGTGGATGTCAGACTGGAATCCGTCCAAAACAGCTCGGATTGAACAGTCCGAAAAGAAATTTCTAATCCATAGAAGAAGAGATTCATCGATACCGAAAGCATGCATTTACGATAAAAGAGCTTGATGCCAAACTCTGTCAAATGCCTTAGAGCGAGAAGTTTTCATCGCATCTTGTCACTGCTTTGAAGCGCCTTTTCCGCCTACAAAGATCTCTGCAGCTTAATAATTTAATAAATTCTATAAGCCCGCACCTAAATTTGACTAATTTAATGTATTCCATAAACTCAAGGAAGGCCTCGCTGCCATCACCTCCATTGACTGCAATTGATGTGCACTCCAAAGTAGCTCAAACTCCTCACCTACACTCACAACAAAACCTCAATTGCATGCATCACCATCCGTCAAGCCACACAACTAAGTCTTTCACAAACTTCTTAATTAGTTTTCCGAAAGCACAGGCACACGTAACCCACTCACCAGACATGTCAATCATTCGTCACGGTGTCTCATCATCTTCGCTGAGGCACAAACTACACCAAAACTAAGCGCTGCCATGGGTACAGTTTCCTTCAAAATAATTGAGCAGGAAAATAAAGAGGAAAAAAGGACTTCTCCTTGGGGTGCCTGCTATCGCAATAATCGCACAATTGCCAAGCACATCCATCCACAAGAGTCAGAACGGGGGCTGTTAACACAACCGAACCGCGTACACCGTCAGAGACAAGAACACGCGTTCGCGAGTAGGGAAAGAAATACAGAAAAACGTCTCCTCGCCTCCGTTGTTATAAAAGGGATGCGATTTACGCGACAAACACTGCGAGGTGTATCCTGCTGCTCAAGACAGATCCCTACAGACGCCACAGCATCGCATCGAATCCATAATGCATTGGTTTTTATGCACGCTGCATGTGTGGGAAGCTGTCAGGTCCTTGGCCGTGTATGTACGCGTGGATGTGTGGGGATAAGTAATAGCTTCCCTTATCTCCCCTCTCGCTCAATTCACAATCGCATAAACATCGCAGTATCCTTTCCTTAGGAACAACGGGCGTACACAAAAATAGAACACCGCTGCGAAATTAAAAGCCATCTTCGTACTGCTGGCTCCCGATCCGCTTCACAGCAAAGGACGACTTGGTGGGCGTTTTGTACGCCCATTTCTAGCTGTCGGGTTGCGCTTTCGACTGCGTGTACATGAGGGATGGAGGAAGTGTGCAGTTTGGCACTGATGTGGACAGCGTTAATGTTTATGCAGCGGCGGTAGAGGGAAGTAATCAAATATTTAAGGATAACAATTTACCGGATTTGAACGAGGAGTGCATCCGACGAACAGTACTTGCGTATAGTTGATTTACTACGAGGGATACCTGAGTACAGCTCTCGGAAGCGAGTGTAATCCGCTTTTAAGGATGCTACGATGAATTGCTGCTGCCGGATTGGCAGGACGAACTGTGTGTTTAAATGTTTAATTTCTGACAGAACTGTCAAGGGTTTGTTTGATTCGTGGCTTGAGTTTGAACGGGGCAGAGATGCGAAGTGGTGTGGTGCAATGGAGCCTTTGGCGTAAATCGATGCTGATGAAATGGCTGGCTGATGGTTGCGGTTCTTGTGATGCCTCTGGGCTGCCTAACATGAAGCACTTCAATGAGATTGGAGTGTGTCCGTGTGAGAGGCTTTGGATTTGAGCTGTGCCCTCTCGTGGTGATGGTTTCAATCACTACACGGCATCAGGAATGGAAGTTAAATGGTTGGATGGCCCCGAAATAGATTCTCATGCCGAAGGTCGAAAGCTAAAGCTCAGGAGCTTCATGCGATGGTAGAAGTTGTGATAAAGAACTGCAACTACAATTTGAACTGGCTTCTGAGAAGTTTGGCTTCTTTTTGTGGTTTCCAGGATCCATTTTCGAAGAACGAGATATATATTTTTCACCTAAGCGACGACGCAGAGAAGTTTCCAAGAACCCACGTCCATCGTGAAGACTGCAAATTGTTTAATTGCATTCGGTTATCAAACGACTTCTTAGTTGTTGAAGAAGTTTCTCCCATCATCGATTAGTGCTCGTCCTCTTCAAAGAGCAATTCAACTCCTTTTCAACTTCGGGCATATCTCTTTCCATCATCGCCTCGAACATAAAACGAGAAATAAAAGTAAAAAAAAAAATGAAGAAAACATCTCTTCTCAAAATGAAGAAACATCCTTCAAAACAAAACTTTAGTCTTTTCGAGCAGCAAACACAGACTCATCCTCTTGCATTCATGTCAACACTTTTGGGGAGTGCGCCTTTAACGAGGGTGTACCCTCCACAGTCGTCTTCGAATGGGGCAGCTAGAAACAGGAAGAAGCATTTCGTTTAGTTATTTTTTATTTTATTTTTAATTAAATTCAACGCCAGTGTGTGTACCCGTGTACCTGCACAAGAGTAGTTTGCCGCCGAACCTATTCTCACAGTTTAATGGTCTCCAATGGCAGCAGCAGTTAGACCGTAAGGACCCATTTCAGTTTATGTGGAACTTTTCAAGGAATCTGCCATTGTTTAGCTAGTCCCTCCACAGATTTCTGTTTCTCCTCGCTCGTGCCGTGCCGGAGGAGAAGCAAACAGCATGACGGTTCCTCATCCCGGAGGCAGACGACTCAGCTTTGTTTGTTTAAACAATTTTCAAAGTAACTTATATCTTTTAATTTGCCTTCTCGAGTTTTAAACTTGAGAGGGAGACGAGGGAAGACGGCATTGTTAATTCGAAAACAACAACAGGTGGCACACCCTCTGTGTGTATGAATAAAGTTTCCTCGAGTCCTTGATGAGGAGACATTCAGAGAGAGTAGGGAAAAAAAAAGTTTTCTCGTTTGGACATCAAATGTCCGAAATTGAGTCGACGACTGTTGCCTAGAGGCAAAGGATTGCACTTTTCTTCCCTGGGTTTGTCCTTAAAGCGAGGAAATTACCAACTTAAGTGGTAATCTCAAAGTGAAGAGGGAGAGAGCGAGGCGATTTCCGTAAGTGCTTCGCCTTATTAAGCGCTTAACCTTGTTTGCGTTTGATTGCTTAATTTCTGAAGTGTTCCCTGAGTCGGAGTCGGAGTCGGAGTCTGTTTCAATGTTTTTTTTGTTTAATCAGAGCCGCCACTTATCCTTGATGGGCACAATAAGAGCGGCAATATGTGCCAGAAGCATCCAGGAGTCTGCAGACAATCAATTTGTTACACGAAGTCCTGTTCTACACCCCCAGACAAAAAAAAAAATTGATGGAGATTATCCTGTGGACGAATTGAACTGAATACTAATAAGCGAACGGCAAGGATGCGGCTTATATTTGTGTTTTTGCGACGACCTTCATTTGCTTCCGTTTTTAGCGCAGAATTTTTGAGTGGCATTGCATAAGGGACGCGCACGACACAAAAAAAAAGAATCGAACTCCCGGCTTCTGACAATCGAATCATGGGTTAGTTAAGTTGTCAAATGCTTTTTTTTGTCGTCGAGGACGAAGCAGATCGAAGCAGGAAGGAGGAGAATTTTTCCCTTTTTTTTGGTGTTTTGTTTCTTGTGTCGTCTCTGGATAGTTTTGTTTTGTTGTTTTCAATTTATTTTGTACGTGCGGTGATTGTTTGCATGTTTTGAATGTTTAATCAGCTTTTTGGACCTTCTCGAACGGGCGTCGGTTGGGGATAATTTACTTTTTACTATCGAACGGAAGGAGATTAATGGCTGGCGGGCTTTTTTGCGAAGAATATTTAATTCGGGATTTTGGCAACGTTTGGAAGGTTTTCTTTTTTTTTTTGTTGTTCGTTTATTCGTGGGGGGAAGCGGGGAATTCATAAACAAAGGGTTATGGTAATTGAATGTGAAGTATTTTTGCTCGGGGATTATTTAGAACAGGTCAGAGAGAGATTGTTTTTTTTCGATGGGATTTGAGAAAAAGTGTGTTCGTGAAAGTTGGTTACGCTGCGAGGGGGGTTGGACATTCAACAAAAAGACCGCTTCAAGGATGGCAGCGGATTTTTGGTGCACGTGTAAGTGCCCCGTGAGTTTTGTTTTTACGGGGTATTTTGCTTTAGATAGTCGTATACGTACAACTTCTGGTCGACGTTGTTGTGTGATCAATTAGTTGTGTAGTTTCAGTTAAATGCCATCGTTAGTCCAATTTGTCTGAAAACAATTTTTTTGGTAAAAATTCTTACAGGTTCTTTTTCTCATGGTTTTAAATATTATATAAATGTAAAATTGTTTATCTCTTGAAATTTAAGTCTGATGTTAAGTCTGACTTACCGTTTGGACATTTTCAGTGGGTAAAAACATTATTTGCGCACTCAGCTATATTTTAAATGATAGAGCAGGACAAAACCAAACCAAACTGTCTTAAAATACGAAAATTGTTAAAATCTTTAAAGAATTTCTCCATTTATTCAGGAAGAACAACAAAAGTCAAAAAGCATTTCGTTTATAACATATTTTAGGTTATAAACGAAATATAAAAAAATAAATAAGTTACAACTCGAAATGATGTTGACTTCTTCGATTTCATCGAAAAGGATGCGTACAATTCAAGGCCATAAGCAAGTCTCTAGGTTAGCTTTGTTTGAAAGTTTCCTCTTCTTTACTTTAAGACTAAAAATAATCGAAAGATTTTCAGTAGGCTTTACCTTTGGTAATTGGGGAGATGTGTCAAGTTGTGGGGTGACATTATATAATAACCATTCATTCGTAAATCTTGCAGAATTTTTCATCATTGCAACCTCTATACTCCTCTTGAACCTTTCAGATTACTGCGAAATCTTCAAAAACTGAGTGTACAAACACTTTTCTTACCCACTGTAAGTAGTGGCAGAGAGGCAGCTTTTTATTGGGCAATGGATGATCTGAGATTGAGCTACAAATACAATACAATTACATCTTTATCGGACATCAGACATTCCGCTCTTTCAGAAGGATATTAGCGTGATGGCTTCGTCTTTGCATTATAATTTCTGTCTTCCTAGCAATCATGAAGCAAGAGGCTTGGAACTTCCAGACTTTTTTAACGGAAGCATTGCTTTTCATTCACTAGCTCCATGCGTCCAATCTTGGTTGTCAGCGAATTTTGGGCCTTCAGTACAACAATTAGTCAAGTCAAATACAAAATAAAACATCCAAAACAGATTTCGTAGATTGGATTTGATTTTACCACAAAATTTTACATGTGTTTTGTGCAGTCAACCAATATTGCATGACATTGCCGTCTGCCTGATTGACAACTCAGTATATTTTTATAGGGATTTGAAAAAAATATTAGCATAATATTAGAACGCTTCATTCAATATTTGGTTTCTGTACCTGAGTGCTTTTTAAAATACGAGGTCTGTTCAAAAAATAAGGTGGATCTTCATTTTTCTCAAAAATTTTATTTATTCAATTTCTAGTTTGTCACCCTCAAAGTAGCCCCCCTTAAATATTATACACTTATGCCAGTGTTTTTTTCAATCCTTGGAACTATCAAAGCAGTTCTGATATGCAGTTTTTGGTATGCCCTTGAGCTCTCTCAACGATTCGGTTTGTAACTCCCCAATCGTGGCAAAACGCCGTCCTTTCATGGGTCTCTCGAATCTTGGGAACAGGAAAAAGTCGCAGGTGGCCAAATCTGATGAATACGATGGCTGAAGCATGATTATCGTGTTTTTTTTGGCCAAACAATTCCGAACAAGCAACAGTTTTTTTGGTCAAAATTCAGCAATTTTGGAACAAACTTTGCTGCCACATGCTTCATGCCTAAAATTTCCGACAAAAATGCGAGGCATAAGCCAACCGATATGCCGAAATCTTCAGCAACTTCTCTAAAAGTGATTCGACGATTCTCCATAACAATTTTCTTCAATTTCTTAACATTTTTATCGGTTGTTGATGCGCTGGGGCGTCCAGCGAGCGTCGTCATTCACATCTTCTCGACCTTCTTTGAAAAGCTTTCACCACTTGTGAATATGTTTTAGACTCAGAGTACACAGAGTGAAATGCTGCCAGTGGCATACGGTGAGCCACTGTCAACATTGCAAGTGTTTTTGAGAACTACGCATTTTTCGCACAAAATTGAATGCAAATTCTTTGATCCATTTTTTCTTGACAGCAGAAAATCGCCGAATACGCAAAACACGTCTAACTTTTATTCCTCTCACAAACAAAATAAATATGGTATTATTAGTATAGCTGAAACTGTGAACGAGACGAGTGTACCAACATAAAAATATAAAAAAATCGATATTCGAATGTAGGTAGCTCGCGAAATTTAAAAATCACCTTAGTTTTTGAGTAGACCTCATATGTGGATAACTTTAATACATTCATTCCCCAAAGAAGTTCCTATGTTTCATTATTTGAACAACATCCAAAATATAATTTTTCTTCTGATAGAATATTATCTCTGATATCTTGTTTTTCGACCAGAAAAGTTTAAAAAATGATTCACTGCGACGTATACGTAATATTACATTTTTTTATAGGAAAACGTTTTCAAAAAGTCAAAAATAGTAGTATTTGATAAAGACATATCGAGACTACATCTTCCTTTGGGTGTTCTGATACTTGATCATGTTGATTCAAGTACACTGAGGACATGTTGTAGAGGTATTGGTTTCTTGTCGGAAGCAGTTTAGTTAATAATTTAGTCTTAGGAGGAGTCTAAGGAACTCTCTATTGGGTTTTCTTAACTCCAACTCAATCGAATTATGAAAGTTGTTGTGTCTCTTTCGTAAAGTTCTTGTCATAAATTTTTAATACAAAAATTTGCAACTGAAAGTGTTTGTTCGTAGTGTAATTTTCCCAGTCTTAGAAGCATCTTCAGTTTGACTTTTATCAGATTTTTAGTAAGCATTTGGAAGAACTTTAATGGTGTTTGGTAACTACCAAAGTGAAGTACTCAGAATAGGTTTCCATTTATGTCGTTTTATTGTTTTTACGTGACACAAATCGGGTGTAACTCAATCGTAGATGGATTATCATGTAATGTAGAATTCAGCTGATAGGGCGTGAAACGATATTTTTTGGTTTTTCCTGATACTGGCTGTTGTGTCACCTTTTTTTAATTTGCAGAAATCTCTGTCTGGCTGTGGCTTAAGGCCCAAAAGAATGTATACATGTTCAAAGTTTTATGAAGAATTTTTCGTAACCCTTTCGTGTCCAGTGTTGTTTGTTGTTTGTTAGGTTCCTGGTTAAAACTATTTTAATCCATTTATTACTACTTCAGACATTTATTGGTGCAATAAGATTATTATATTCGTGATCCTACTTTACTTTGGTTTTGGTGAAGGGCAATCTCAATAAAAAGCTACATTTGAACAGATCTCATAGCTTTTCTTAAAATCACAAAAGCATTCTGAAATTAATTCGATTGTATGTATGGACAATATTTTAAAAATTTAAAGTTACTCTTTCAATTGAAATGTTTCGAATATAATACAATTTTAAGAATATAGACGATCAGTTTTGCATAGGAACAACATTCAATATGCCGTTATCTTTTCGTCCTTGAATATGCAATATATATTTAAAGGGGGGTTAATGAAGGGGTTAATGATAACGAGAGAGACCAAAGATGAAAATGAAAAATCTTACGGAATATTTTAGCATCTCAATATAATAATAAATAGTCGGCGTAACAGCCCATGCAGGGCCAGAGCCTAGCTTCTTCCCATCTCAATAGAGGGTAGGTAGTTATGGCAGCTTAAAAATATAACAACTAAATAAATATAATATAACAACTACAATAAAAAAAAGTAGCACTGCTATTAAGTCGTCTTATAAAAAGAAAATTGCCACGACGGTTTTTCTATTGCTGAGGATGGGCCCCACTGCCGTCTGTCTAGAATTTCCTTCATTTTTTAGGGTTTCATTCCAAAGGAATAACGAAACCCTTATAGAATCACTTCGGTGTCCGTTGTTTTTTTTAATTTAACGACAGTTTGTTGTAGCCTTAACTCTGAACTTTGGGCTGCTACCGTCAGCAGAGTTGCTTTATCTTTCAGAACCAAGGCAACCACAAATGAAAGGGACAGTCAAGTGTTGTATGTTTCGGATTCAAGGAAACATCTATTTATTTATCACCAGTTTTGATTATTCCGAGATATATTTATATAGCATCTTCTGATTGCCTGGCTAAATCGGTGATATAGTCACCCACGCCCGTACTTGCTCCATTCACAATTTTATTGACTCATTGTTGACAAACCATTGGATTTTGAATTTGAATTGGTTTCCATTGGCATCCTTCAAAGTTTGACTGACGTATTCTCTTTCACCCACGCAACAAACGCACATGTTTCAACATCACCCACTCACTAACGCTTCCTTAAACTTGAAACAAAATCGCCTTTAATCTCCGCATTCATTCGCCAAAGGCCACAGTCAATCTTCTCCAATCACCCTCAATATCAAAAAATAAATTTCGATTTCGATTGATGACAACACAAGCGTCACCGGACGCATCTCTCTCCGAAGATGATTTCCAATTACGACTCCCTAAAAATATACGCACGCACATTCTCTCGAAATTTTTATTTGTTTCCTGTTTACTTCCGAGGAAAACTATTTTCTTAGTCAAAATTGTCAATCATGGGATTTTTTTCCTTCGTTCTGTGTTTTTCTTTTTAAGGCCTCGTGCCGGTCTAGGTCTGTCGGGTTTCTCTTAGCAGCAGGCTGCCTAAGTGTTTTCATGGGTACCCATTGGCTTCTAAATAATTGCGCACGAGATCCTTCCACGATACCTGCTATCGCAGTATATCGCACAATTGCCAGGAATGAGTACATTCATTCATTTGGGAGGAGGAATCCCTCCTTCATCCACCCGTCGTGTCTATTATTATCCTGTCAGTGGGGGGGTTGAAGGGAATACATGCGTGCACACAGGAAGCGAGCACCCTTCGCACAGTGGGAGGGATACACTTACCCGAGGAGTCAAAATAAAATACGAAATAAAGGAGGAGAAGGATATAAAATCCTTGCTATAAAATGAGAGATTTTATTTGGAGCTGGAGGTGGGTCTGATAGAACTTTTTGTACGAAGCAATTATTCGGGTTATGAAGGGAAGTCTTCGGGAAGATGATTTCGATGATTTGCTGGCTAAGAGGGGGTCGAAGAAATGTGCAAATGGAGTGGGATGGGGGTAATCCTACTTAAGGCAGCTGTTAACGTCGTGCACTCGATTTTCTCTGAGGACTTGGAAGTTAATGAAGAAGAACGTGGAGATTTTTCGAAATTCATCTCGCTGGCGGCAAACACACGTGCAGCGAAAAAATATCGTGTGCAAGATTTTCATGATGCTGTAATGGCGTCTTACTGCTTTTAACGGAATTTAAAAATACGACGATTCACAAATTCCGATGAAACTTTCATTAGATCAAAATGACAACCATTAAATGCAGGGATCACGATGAAAGGCTGCACATGAACACAAATAAGCTTCGAATTCCTTTAAATCTTAGATTTCTTCTGCTACCTGGGCACGAATCCACCGAACAGAGCTCGAATTTTACCGAAAAACGTTCCGCAGCTTTAATGCAAAGTGAACAAAGTGCTTACGTTTTTTTTTTAACTCATTCTGGATGAAGTACAGATTTGTATACGAATTTTGCATTCACTTTGTCACATTCTTTCCACTGTTATGCTCCCATTCTCCACTCGAAAAATTTCTACAGAAAAAAAAGGACTCGGTTAAGGAGCAACGTAGATATGTTCTCCTACTTACATAAGTACCACCTACTCAGCCCCTCACCGAGCCTGAGATCCCGAAGAGAATGGTTTTCGAGTTATCACCACGCAGAGTAGATCGCATCTATAATGCAACGGTATTTATGTACTCCGCCATACTTCTTTTTATTTTTTTTTTTTTTTTTGACATCTACCGCTTTGCATATGGGACTGTCAGCTACTCTAACGGATAATGTTCGTGCGTTTGGAGGTAATGGATTTTCTTATCTTGTCGCGAAATCTACAATCGCGTTATCCTTTCCCAAGAAAGAAAAAAAAAATGAAAGAAGAAAAGCTTTTCAATGAAACGCCAAGTAAATTACGAGATCCGCTGGCGACAAGTGAAGGCGGTAGAGGACTAAGCATTGGGAGTATATGTGGGCTGGTTTTTTGTGCCCATCGCTGTAAATCTGACAACCTTTGGATATGTCACTGCATCCCTTTCTTTTCTTTTTTTTTGCATCCCTAATGGGTGTTCAGCTCGAAGGGATATTTCAAGGTATTACTTAGAGCCGGCTGGTAATTTGTGGTCGGGCGCCGCAATTGCGGTGGGGCACTCGGTAAGGTCAGCGTTGAGGTGAATTTTTGTTAGGTCAGCGAATGTATGCGTTGGAGTGCCTTCTTAGAGTCAAGGGCGAAGGATTTTTAGGTAGTAATGGTAAAAAATGAATGGCTGCTGGAAGTGCTTTAGTCGTACCTCTAACCACAATGGTGTCTATCTGAACTGTCATCTTAAATTCAGCGAAACTTTCTGAGGAACATGTTTGTTAAAATGGCTTCAAATTAATTAAAAGAGAAAAGTTTTGCGTATGGTTGATAGAGGCTACGTTAGAGGTAAATCTGTACAAATTATTTTGTGTATCTCTATCACTTTTCTATTTCTACAGTCAAAAATGTTTCTGAATCAATTTTCCTGTGGCGGTAACTCCCGGGATAGTTGCACAGTTTCAGCACAAAAATGTCAAAATGTCGAATGTTGCCAAATGTGCTCCGCATAAAATTTTTATGCAATTTGAACTACGGCAACAACTTATGTTAGTCATCGATAACTCACGATGACAGTGAGCAAATCTCGCCTCAGAAGATAAAGTAACTTCACCGTTAACCGCACAAATGTTTTCACCAAACTGAGCAGAGCTTCTCCTTTTTTCAAAGAAAAACTCAGCCTTTTCATAACTTTTTTCCTTTTCAAACGCATGTCACTTCTAGGCCATTTCCAGCTTTGGCGCCGAAGGCACAGTACAGAGCATTAATGACCCTCTGGCTGTGTTCGACCAAAGTTGGCATGGAATTTGTAATTCCTCTTGTAGACAGCCGAGAAAATATGTCTCGAGAGGCATCAACAATTCTAAGCTCGTCTAAGCCTTTCAGAAAAAATTTCTTAATTTTGTGGAACTACTCTAAGTCGAATTTTAAGCGACCAGAAACTATGTTCGGCTTATAGAAATATTCAAATTACGAAATTCGAGTTAGAGACCAAAATATATGGAAATGTAACAAAGAATCAGTGTTCACGATAAGTTCTGACTTCGAGAAAATTTAGAATAACAGAAACTCGAGTTAGAGAAGTTCCACAACAATTATGCGACCCTGCAAGGGGTTCGTTATTCTTGAAACTTTCAACGATTTTCCAAATAAGCCTTCCGACTTAATTAAAACTTAAGACAGAAACATTTTATGGTTTTTCTGTCATTTCTTTTATTATATAAACATAAAATTTTCGTCAAATACATTCAAATTTGTCACTTGAAGTAAATTAACAAAGCATTAGAGGGCCAACCACTTTTTAAAGAAAATTGAAAATTTGTATGCCTTTGTGTTGGCCCACTCCAGTTTTCTTCAATACTATTGGGAGTACAACTTGAAGGACGGGCATTGTTACTAACTTCATATATATTCACACGCGCTATTTTTTTGACAGTGACAGCTATTGTATGTTAAAGAGCGTCGAAAAATCTAGTTAATTCCATCTGGCAAAGTAAACACAAGTTAATTTACACAAGTTTTGTTTTGCGTTTAAACTGCCGAATTTTGTGCCTTCAAAACAACATTTGCGGGAAGTTTTTCATTTGAAGAAAAGTGCAACAGATGCGCAACGTTTACTCATTGAAGCTTACCCTGACTATTCTGTAAGTGTCAGAATGTGTCAGGAATGGTTTGCACGCTTTAAAAGTGGTTATTTTGACGTTGAAGACAAGGAACGTACTGGCTAACTGAAAAAGTTTGAAGATACAGAATTGGAGGCATTACTGGAAGAAGATTCATGTCAAACTCAAGAGGAGCTTGCGAAATCATTTGGAGTTACCCAGCAAGCAATTTCCAAACGTTTCAAAGCATTGGGAATAATCCAAAAGCAAGGAAATTGGCCAGAAACGGCCAGAATATGCGACTAGAAACGAATCGATAATTTTCCATGATGACAATGCTCGGCCACATCGCACTCAACGGGTTAAAAAATACGTGGAAAATGTTGGATGGGAATCGCTACCCCACCCGCCGTATAGCCCAGACCTGGCCCCTTCCGACTACCATTTGTTCAGGTCCATGCAGAATGCCCTGGCTGGAATACGCTTCACTTCAGTTGACGGTATCAAAAATTGGCTCGATTCATTCTTGGCCGCCAAGCTGGCGCAGTTCTTTTGGGACGGAATCCACAAATTGCCAGAAAGATGGGAAAAAGTTGTGGCTAGCGATGGGTAATACTTTGAATGACATGTATTTTCATTTTCATATTCAAATAACAAAAAAATACGCGTCTTTCAAGTTGTACTCCCAATAGAAGATATAAGACAATTCGGTTTTTTGTATTCGACTTAGAATTCATATAAGCATTAAGGACAAGACCCTAAATCAGCACTGCGACTCACAGTTTTAAAAAAATTGATCTCTACTTGTTTTTCTATTGTTTTTTTTTATCAAAATTCTAGCTTGTGTCCGCATTTTTTACAAACTATAGACATGAAGAATCTAACTTAAGTGTAGGTATAACTGAAGAACAAGTTTCTGGCTTTCAAAATTTTTTATAGTATTTTATTGCAGGGTTTGCCATTATTTTTTAATGAATTTTTTATTTTCATCTTGATTGATTTGATTTTAAATTGCCTCTACATCCTAAGCGAGGTGAGATAGACATCCCGCCCTTAGCAAAAAATGCTCGTTCTTGGGCGCTCTATAAAAAAAAACATCATCTATTTTTGACGCAAAAGTTATCGTACTATCCCCGCACATCAAAATAGATATTTTTTACCAAACATGCAAAAATGGATGCATGGGGGGATTCTTCCAAATAAAACACAACACGAATGAACAATTTATTAATTTAGGTCTTAGGTCTTAGGTAAAAGTGACTGCCTGCGCTGTAGCGCAGGCTCACTTAGGCCACTTGTTGGCCCATTGTGCTGTCACACCTCCGGATTGTTTTCAATTTCCCCGGACTCGCTGCCTATAGATTTCCTGCAAATACACCAAACCAAAGTATTAGCAGGCATGTCATACTACCTGTTTGAAGCCAACGTTGGTAGTCTTGTATCCCCCGGGCTATACCCAGTGGGATCTGTTTATGAAGCCGCTGATGCGCCTTACATCCATGCTAGTGAGTTCGCTTAACTCCTTAAAGAAGTATGCACCTAGAGTGCGCTTCCTCGTGCGTGCGAGTGCTGGGCATGTTCCTAGAAGATGCAGTACTGTCTCTTCTTCCTCCTCATCTCTGCAGCTTCTGCAGAAATCATTGGAGGGGATTCCCATTCTTTTGGCATGATTGCCAAATAAGCAGTGGCCAGTTAGAACTCCCACTAGTCTGCCTATATTTGCCCTACTTACCGAGAGCAGCTGCTCTGTCCTGCCCCTATCTATCTTCGGCCACACTAGCCTAGAGGTGCGGCAGCAGTGTAGATTGCTCCATCTGGAGTTTGCTGCCGTTATGGCTTCAGCAGTTAGTTGTGAACCAACCTCCTGCATGGAGGGTCCGGGGGTCCCCTGATTATTACTTGAGTCCGATTCCCCTCCTATTCTTGCTAATTCGTCAGCTCTTTCGTTGCCTAGAATACCCGTGTGCCCTGGGACCCAGCACAGGGTGAGACTACATCTGTCCGCCATCTCTTTGAGAGATTGGCGACATTGTTTTACCATTCTTGATCTTATCAATGGTGTTTCCAGAGCTTTTATGGCCGCCTGACTGTCTATGTAGAGTACAATAGACTGACCATCTATCGAACCCATGGACAGCAAGCGCGCTGCCTCATGAATAGCTGTTATTTCCGCTTGGAATACACTACAGTGGTCCGGGAGCCTGAGGGACCTCGCAATGTTTAGTCGTTCAGAGAAGACTCCCATGCCCGTGCCCTTTTCCGATTTTGAACCATCCGTGTATACTTCCAGAGCAGCCTGGTTTCTCACACTGTCTTCCTCCCATTCCTCTCTCTTCGGTATCCTTATTCGATAGTTTCTATCGAAGTCCTCCTGAGGTGGAAGGTAGTCTGTGCGAGGTGGGATTTTGTTATTACGTAGAATAGCAGTATGACCTGCTGTGTGGTGTCCTTGCCACCTTCTGCTATCCCTTAGTCTGATTGCTGACCACGTATTTCCCGTGTATGTCTACGGGAAGTATGTGTAGCATCGTTTCCAAGGCAGCCGAGGGGGTGGATCGTACTGATCCGGTTATGCACAGGCACGCTGTCCTTTGAATCCTACCCAGCTTTCTAACGTTATCGCCTGTGCCTAGTGCTGGCCACCAGACGATTATTCCATAGAATAGAATAGGCCTTACAATTGCAGTGTATGCCCAATGTGCGATTTTTGGCTGAAGACCCCACCTGGAGCCAAGGGCTTTTCTACAGGTGTATAGTGCCACTGCCGCTTTCTTCACACGCTCCTGGATGTTTGGCTTCCAGTTGAGCTTGCTGTCGAGTATAATACCAAGGTATTTGGTTGTTTTCGAGAAACCCAATTCTTTATTTTTGAACCTCAGAGGTCTCAGGGAAGGTAATTTGTATTTTCTTGTGAACAGGATTAGTTCTGTTTTTGACGGGTTAACGTCAAGTCCTACTTTATCTGTCCATGCTGCTAGCCTACAGAGGGCTGTTTGCATGACGTCTCTGATAGTGTCCGGGAATTTTCCCGTGACGGCTATTGCGATGTCGTCTGCATAGGCAATTGGCTTACATCCAACTGAGCTAAGCTCCAACAGAATTTCGTTCACCACTAATAGCCACAATAGCGGTGATAGCACCCCTCCTTGTGGTGTTCCCCTACAGGTCGCCCTACTGGTGTGATGACTACCTAACTCGGCCCTTACGATCCTATTGGATAACATATTGTTAATCCAGTTGCAGAGGCTTCTGTTTATATTAAGCTTGTATAGTGCTTGTTTGATAGCTTCTGAGCTAACATTGTTGAAGGCTCCCTCTATATCCAGGAATGCTACTATAGTGAATTCTTTGTGCTCAAAGGATTTTTCTATAGTGCTTACCAGAGAGTGGAGTGCCGTTTCCGTTGAGAACCCTTTGCGATACGCATGTTATTAATTTAATTCAATATGATATGATAGACATGAATTGATTAAATTTAGAAGAGAAACTTAAAAGCAAATTCAATATTAAAGAAATTCATTAACTAGGGCAATATTTAAACTACGTCCACGTTGCTCCACGGTCGTAAAAGAAGTGATTAATCATTAGCGGTACTGTTAAACACTGTCAAATACTACCACATACATTGGGGTCAAGATGAACTTTTGTGAATTTTTATCGCTCTATACATGCGTTCAAAATTGTTTTCTTTCAACTGAAAACCACGAGTCCAAAATGTCTGAAACTTCGGTGCGTAACGGTCAATAGATGCACGAGTGCCGCTATCTTTACGTTGCGGTCGAAAACTTTTCAGACAACCCTGAGCAAATTTATTGTTTGAATTAATGTCTAGATGCCTCGAACAGCAATTTAGTTTTGGTACACGATTTTGTGAGCTTTTCCTTTCAATTTTAGCTTCTCATTTTCAACATCATTTTGAATTATCCACTGAATGAAAAATCACGAAAGAAATGACTCCAATGAAAGGAATACGTGCTGAATAAAGATCAACAAGATTTGGTTGTTGTGCATCCCATCCAGATTTTGCTCCTTGCCTTTGATCCCTTAAAGGACTGAAAGCCTCCATAAGTAGATTACTTACAAACACTAGTTGGACAAACTTCTGTGTCTCTGTCTACGATAAAGCCGCCATTTGTTTCTGATCACGAAACGAGTCCGCGAACAAAGGACCCTCCACCAAAGTCCACGCACAGAAATCCCAATAAATCGAACCTCGTTCGTGGCGGAACCCACTCGGACAGAAAGCACCAATTAGCGTTCGACTAAATCACTCGAAGAGGACCAGCCACAGAGCGCCGCAAATTGCCACAAAGACGTCGCGTTGCACTGCCGTCGGCGTGCAGCATTCTGCAACGCTGTCAAGTCTTCACGTAGCGACTGATTTCATCCATCACCGAGATTTCGATCCCGGAGTAATGGCAAACAAAGTGAAAGCCATTATGGCCACATATCCCACCCCTTCGACTTGGACGCGCCCCACTCGTGCCTTTTGCCGATTTACAGCCGCGTCGCCCATCACTTCGCTATTTCGCATCAATAAGCCTCCGCGCCAGATCGCCGTATATTTCACCGCGGAGTGTGAAGCTAATGGGCTACACATGCAGGCCCCGACAGCGCCGCACCATAAATCCTCAGAAATTCATAGCCCTCGGTAAATCAGCGCGGAAATTATTGTTGTTGGCTCGCGAAACAGCAATTTGGGGGTTGGGAGCCTTTCAGATTTATGCCGCAATATCAATTCGGGGGGCAAAGCCAACAAACTTCCCTTTCAACATGCGGTTTCCGGTTGGTGAGTTCCCGGCAGGACGACCCACACTCGTGTGTGTGTGTTTTGAGAGTGCTTTGCAAAGTTGGAAACATTGCAAATTGAGTTGACTTTTCCTCGGGCCCGGAATAGCCTGCCATCCCTCCCCTAATTGCATTCGGCATCCGTATAGAGAGCGCAAGGCGAAGAAATGTGTACGGCTCTGTAGGATGCTTCTAAGGATGTGCCCTAACTCGGAAGTTAAATTGAGTTCAAAGTTGGACTAGCAAAATGGTAATTAACCACTTTGACCGCTAGGCGGCAGCACTGAGCTCAGTCTCAGGCTCTCAGTGCACTTTGCGGAAGTTCGGCCGGTCGGCCGGCGTTGGTTGACTTTGTCAACTTTTTAATAACCGGTTAAACTTGCATTAGGTGATTGCATAATTTCAGGCGGTGGAATGCGATATCCTGGGTAGGTAGAGGGCGTTGTTAACTTTTTAATAAGCGATTCACTTTTTGGAGGGATTTCCTGTGAGAAGCCTTCCCGTGGGAACTTTTTCGATTCCCGTCCGGGGATCTGGAAGATGTGATGGGGGATTTGCGAGTTTTCACTTTTTCTTGGAAGGGTGGGGCCGTCGAAATTGATGTTGTTTCGTTCTCTGTCGAATGTGGGTCATCATTTGCGCGTTTACTGGGGGAAGTGGTTTTCTCCGAGCTCTGCTAACACATGGAGTGGATTCCCTGTTTGGGTAAGGAGGGGGAACGTTTTCTGTAACGAAACAACTTTTATTAGAAAGTTAAGAGTTAGTGTTTGCTGTGGTTACTTCCGACCCATGCTGGAGGCGAAACTGGTTGGGATGCAGGTTCTGATCTGTTTCGAAGTGATGCAGAGCTTCATTTTAAAGTAACTTAAGTACATTTTTATGTGGCAACTACGATGTGAAGATACTTGTGGCGATAAATTCCAAAATCAGGATCATGAAAAAATGGGGAAGTTTCCCAAGTTACCTACATCGGGAAATCGAAGTAGGTAACTTGGGAAAATATCGTTAGGTTCACTAACTTTAAGACCACAGGAGTGTTTTATAAATTTCAGAAATTCGTTCATGATTTTACTTTTATTACTTTGATTTCAAATCATATTCTTTTTAAAGCAAAACAATAAAGTACAGTAAAATCTTGACAATTCAAATTTTATGGCACCAAGAAAAAATTTGAATTACAGAGGTTTTCGAATTACGGAGGTTTCAGAAAAAAAAAAAATAGTGCTCAGTTTCGTCATGAACGTATTTCTAACAGCTGTTTAAGAAAAAAAAAAAAACAAATGAACTTAACTTCGCATTATAGAGGTAAACAAGCCATCTTGTTCGAATTATAGAGGTTTTTATGTGGACCAAATTGTATAGGTTTTCTTCCATTTAAGACGGTTTTCAGGGGACTGTGAGAGTGCTTCTCATAGCTTACAGAGGTTTTCGAGTTATAGAGGTTCGAATTATCAAGAGTTCAATGAAATAACAAAAATTGAAGTCCTTTAATCATATTTTATCTCACGCTATTGACAAAAAAATTATAATTGTTTAGGGGGTAAAATCGACTAAATACTAAGTACGCCAAGGACGAGTCAAAAAAAATTTAAAGCTTAGTGCACTGAAATAATTTTGTTCGGTAAAAGGTTCTTCGACAGAAGGTTCGACACGTACCATCATGGCTTGTTATTATTTTAATCCAGTCAAGGTCTGTTAAATCTTGATGAATTCAAAAAAAGGAAAAAGTTTTAGTTTGTACGTATTTTTAAATGAAATCGTACATAAATTGAAATTTACAATTGGATGATCACAACAGAATTACATTCATCCCTCGCCTTAAGCAGGGGTTAGGAGAATAAAAATTGTATTAGCACCCACGAGTTAGGTTAGGTTAGGTTAGAGTGGTTGGTCGGGGCAACAGCGGCTCAACCACACTTAGGCCAGACAGGCCCATTGTGATACCACAATGCGGAGATCCATTCCGCACCCTAATGAAACCAGTTGGAGCTTCTTACGAATCTGATTGATGCTGATTTTACTCAGATCGCTCAGACTGTCAAGGAAGTGCTCGCCTCGGTGAGTTCTTCTACGAAGCGCCAAGGCCTCGCATGAACATAAGAAATAGAAGATGGTTTCCTCCTCCTCTTCAGCCCGGCAACTTCTGCTAAAGTCATTGGCAGGGACGTCAAGTCTGCTGGCATGTCTGCCGATGGTGACGAGTCATAGTTTGTTTTGCAATATTTCTGACAATCTTTTTTTTTTTAATTTGCTCAAGAGATGTTTTAAAAAAACATAATTTTAAAATACCTTGTGAATGTTGGACGCTTTTAAGTTTATCTTGAATTATTGTTAATTATTTTTGTACTCTATACGTTGCCTCAAGAACAAACTCTAATTTAGGACATTTCTACAAAATGCAATTGACCTTGCGATACAATTGACTTAGAACACCAAACACCAAACTTCGAAGAAGTTAACTGGATGCGTTGGAAAAAGATTTGTGAAGAAAAAGTAGAACGAAAAAAAGTAAATCTTGCAGTAAAACATGGTGATAGGCATGGCATGGGAGCGTATGGCTTATAAAGAAGTTGGCAGCATGGCTTTCATGTACGAAATCTTGAAAGGTTTTAAAATACTTCGAACAGGACAAAGGGTGTCTTTAAAATTGGGAAATCGGTTCTGGTTAAATCAATCAGAATGGTTATTGTGTATTATCCCCCAGCAGCTTGAGCTGTCTTTCCAATCAGGAGACCAAAAATACGTGTATTATTTTGGGGTATGAAGTAAGGAAAATGGGCTTTCAAACAAAACTGACCTTAAGACTTCCTTTCAACAGAACTGACCGTAAGATTGCTTTTTTGGGGAAGGGCTTTAAATAAATCCTGACATTTCTCGCAATCTTGTCGATTCGAAGCCGTAGAGATTACAAACCATTATCGAAGCGAAAAAACCGTAATTAATTTTCGGAAAGGTTTATTTATTCTCTAAAAGTTGTAAAAAGAGTTTTAACAATAGACTTAACAACTACAATTTCACAGCAAGATAACGAAAATAAGTCCAATTCAAGTTAAAAAAATTCCAGACCTTAATAAAAAGGCCAAAATCTGAACTAATACTAAGACTGCTTTCTTTTTGTGTCTAAAATAACTTTGAAATGTCTAAGCGTTGATTCTACTAATTTTTTAAATAAATTCAACAAGATTTGTATGCCATTCATCCACTAAAATCGACGTCGACGATGTTTTTCTTGTAATCTAGCGTTGACTTGGCTTATCAAAATATTGTCACAAGTTTCCAATCAGATTGAAGCCTAGTAAGGGCAGATGATCAAAAAAGCAACCATTCTTTAATTTTTCCTGTTGTATTCTTCAGATTGTTTTCGACTTTGCAATCGTTTATGGCTAGTTTGCCCTTAAGATGGTCAAAGAATCAATTTTGTTAATTTAGACCAAGTTTTTTTTTCACCAGATTCATCAATACTACACCCCAGCAAAGTTCCAAAATCGGACCACCAGAACCTATTTTATGACCCTTTGAATGTTCTAAACATGGGTGTACACTTTCTTTTGACCCAGAGTTGATATCACCGTTTTGATCCCAATAAGTTTCAAACACAGAAGTTAAAAATTTTAAATTAAATCGAAAACAATTGCACTTCTTTCAGCGAAATTTGGATGTCGACCCCCTGTGTCTTTGTGATAATATAGCCAGTTGGCAGCCTTTTACTATCCTCCCACTAAAGTTATTTAATTCACTCCCAAGTGCAGACCTCTCAACAATAAATTAAGCTCCCTCATTCGCTTTCCATTTGCCTTTTAACTACGATGCCGGAACACATGTTCCTGCAAAGAGGCAACCAACTTCATAATTCTGTTGCTCATCTAACACCAACACTCGAGAAGTTTCCTTTTGAAACTTTCAAATCATAAAAAAACATACACCCACTGCAAGTCATCATCTCCATTGATTGATTTGTGTGCATGCAGGATTCTCAACTAAAACTCCCACTTGCAGGATCAATATTTGTCCTGAGGGGAGGCAGTTGTAAAAAAGAACTTCCAAGCCGTCCGCCTCCACTCCAACAGGATCATGCAAGTGAAACACACAAAATCAACTCCAAATTAGATATCCTTCGGCATGGGATCCACTTAATAGGATTTCCCCTTCGAATCCACTTCCGTATCATCGCTCAATTGAAAAGCATTTAATTCGAGCTCGCTCCGATGGAGCGTAAGATGTGTCTGTGTCTGTGTGTTGCCACCATGTCCTTTCTGGTCCTTAATATCCGATAGGATTTGTGCCACAGAGAGATGAGAGATGAATCCTATCTGTCCCTGGATGTGTGTGGGTGTGTGAGAAAGGCTTCAAACACCAAACCCCAACCAACTTCCCGCGGCCCGTTTAATAAGTGCACATACGGCTACGAGTCTTCCGCCAGCCCTTAGACGGCTGATGGGTATTACTCCAACGTTCCCGTTTCGCTCCTTGACGAGAACGATTATTGCGACGTCGTGGTGGGTGGAGCATGAGACCGGCTGTGCTCGTGGCGTGGTTGTGGTTTTTCAGCAGCGTACTCATGCGGTGCTGGTGTAAAGTTGGATATTAGTCGATCTCCAGAAGTGGCAGGATGTGTGCCACCCCCACAAAGAAGGAGCAAAGAGAAATGGCCCAGCACGCCGCTCATCTCAGGATCTAGGTTATGATGCGTCACGTTCACGAGCACTCGAGAGTGTTCGACGAGAACTTCTCCGTTGAAGATTAAGTCTTCGGAAGTCTTTGTTTTCTTATTTAAGTGCTGAGTGCTCGGAGAGCACACGGGCTTTCTGTATCCTGTGTAAGGACACAATTAAGTCGCTCGATGAGATAAGTTGCTCGATGTTCAATGAGCCTTCGGTTGGGCGGGAACGAAGGATATTTATGCGGGGGATTTACATTGATTAGTGCGGTTGACGGATGCCTCGATGAAATTGATGAATATGGCTGAGTGACGGGGGGAAAGTGGATTTATGCTCAATCGGTGGAAACGAGCGGATAAATTGACGAATAAACAGACGCCGATGGAGCCAATCAGTCGTGAAATGAAAAATAAATTACAACCCGATTAAAGGAAAAATTATGTGCTGGAGATTTGGCGGGGAGTGAGCTGATAGGAAAGGATTTCATTTGTTTGATTCTTAGCCCAATTTTTCTAATCAAATAATTTTCTTGAATGAAAAGGACGGAATTGGAGGTTAAGAGGATGAGCATGCAAACATTAATACACAGCAAATTCCGATTGAATCCCAAAACGAAATTTTGGTTAGAGCATCTTTCGATACAGATTAGATGTGGGTTAAAATGTTTCGATATATTTCGACAGCATCACATGAAGTACTGTCCAACGGTCGATGGAACAGGAAGAGCACCATTTGATTCGAATTTACAAGAATTGTTTAGTAAATTCCGTACAAGAATTTTCGATGTGAACGAATGAAACACGAACAACTTTAGCGAGATTGAGCAAACTACCTTATCCTTGGTCTGCCGTAAGATTCTATGAATGACTGAAATTCGAGTTTCCTAAGCTGAGGGTCATCATCTTGTCGATTAATTGACATTATAAGACCACCAAAAACAATTTTATATAGCAAGGCCAGAATTTATCATAATGTATGCAGTATAAACAATAAAACTACTAAACCATTACAGAAATACTAACTGTCGGTCAAGTAGCCTCAGCAGAATAATGTTTGTCAGAGGTTACTTTGGGCAGAATTTTCTTTTTCTTCTTAGCATAAAAAAAACAATCCAAGAAAAGAAACGATTTAAAATTGCTTATTATATAACTTTTCCATATTGTTTGCAGTAAATTAATCAACTGTTTTGAGGTTTAAGTAACACATTTAGGGTCCATTGAAATTTAGAATATTTGAGAATAATATTTTTTGATTAATTTTTCCTGATTTTTGGAGTTTTCAATAGTTTTTATAGCATACTTAAGGCGCTATAAATATTTTTTAAGAGCATATTTTCGGCCGAACTAGTAATGAACCTATTTTAGGCCTACGCACAGTGCTCGCATTCGCCAATCACGCTATACAAAATTATCACCCCGATTACGAAATTCGTTTAAGAAATGTCGTGAAACGACTCATTGAATTCCGCATTACGAATGTACGAGTAGCTAAAGTTTTTCGTCAAAAAACGACATCTGTCGTATATGTTGAGCGACATATGTCGTGTACCGTTATTCTGATAGTCGGTTAAGTCTACTAAAACTACAAGTAAAACGACAAAATAAGTAAATTGGATTTTCGTGAAAGCCTTAATGGAAAATCAAGCGAAAAAAGTGAGTTTTCTTTGCATTTTAAATGAATTGATGTGAAAGTGTAGTTTATATCCATTTCATTTTGAAAGGTTTAAAGTTTTCAGTCCCAAACAAACAAAGCGGCTGGTTGAACTCATGAAAAACTCAGGAAAATGTAAATTTTGCTACAAATTTTAACACGTTAAATGCCATGGGGGTCACCGGTGACCGGCGAAGCCAAGCTTATTAAAATTTAAAGGCTTAGGAAATTAATTAAAGGCTTGCATTTTTCAAGTATTATTATCGTGAGTAAAATGGTTTGAAGACATGAATGCAATATAAAACACACAAAAATAATTTGGTTGAATGCGTCACGAATGATTACAAAAATTACTTTTTGTACAAGCAATCTAAAACTAGCAATATAAAATTAGTTGCTCAAATTGATGCAAGCAAAAGTTGTTGGAAGGAGGTTTCAGCAGTATTAAGTAGTTTGGACCCACCTGTAAGAGATGAAAAAGAATGCAAAAGGTATGCTTTAAAGTGCACGTTAAATATCCGTAAAATATAATTTTCATTGGTGTGATCTCAAATTTAAGGTGAAGAAGAAACTCTTGCACAATAAGAAGGAATGTTAAGCTATTGAAGGGGAACACTATAGGCAAAAATATTTAAATTTAATATTTTATATAAACCATAGCAATTGTATCCATTATAATTTAAAACGAATAAATCCACGCCAATTTTCGAAAAATAATCCATTTTGAAATTTAAATTTTACGAAAATAATACCATTTGACAATTCGAACATTCATATGACAGCCCGATGCAATTGTGGAATGTATGTGGAAGAACAGTCGAATCGGTTAAAGTTCGTAATACCGATGACTAAAGCGACTTGATTATCCAAACGACATGTGTCGGCTTAAAAAAACGACTTTCATAATCGGGGTGTATTTTAAGAAGGAAAATGAGTATTTAAGAAATTATGTTAAGTTGTATGTGTTATGTCTTCTCGTGATCGATTCTTATTTTTGATGAAAAGAAAATGACACAAGAAGCCCAAATCTCAGTCAATGAAACTTCATAAACCGTCTTCTTCAAAGTTTCATCTGTCAGCTCATTTGGACTATTCTCCAAACGCCTTAAGAACTTTCTCAGACTTTGGACTAGAAGAAAGTTCATTTCACCGCCTCTTCTTCGTGTATGAACACGTCAAACTTCGGCAAGCTGTCTCCAGTAATAATATCGCTCCAGGCCTCTCCCACGCCACTTAAAGGTCACCACCCGAGGGCCCATCCATCACCCAGCGGTACGGCACCACCACCTATCGCTTCCTCGGCATAAATCAGACCTACAATGCTCATAAACCCCAAAAGATTACGTCGCATTCACCGTGTGGCCTACGCTGCAGATTAACCCTCACCCACCACGAAGCAGCACCTCACCTAAAACTACGAAAAAAAAAAAAGGCCGAGAAAACAGAACAACACCCCTCCTCCCTATCCATGCTTCAAGTTTAATTTATTTTTTGTAGACACAGACAACTAACGGTCGCAATATTTCATCACATCCTCCGCAATCCTTTCCCGGGAGTGAGCGCGTTCAAAGTTCAAAAAGCACTTTTCCAGCATCCAGCAAAACTAAATATGAGCCAAAGTGCGCACTAAATATCCGACATTAATCCTTTTGCCCTACTTCCGATTCGACAGTCAACACAACCACTCGAAAGTTCAACAACACGCTCGTCGTCGTCGTCCTCCGTTAGCGAGGGTTCTACAGCCCAGCCGCGGGCGGAGACGACAATCGCACACACACAAACACACGAACGGGAAAAAGGACGACACGACGATAGTGCGCGCGTACAAAAAAATGCAACAAATTCTACTCCATCAATCATGATTATCCTTCAAAAGGGGGGCGAGCGTCGAAAGGGTGAGCAAGTTGTGGAACCTATTCCTCTGTGTGTCAGGGTTTTGCAGAATTGCTTTTTTTTTTTTTTTTTTTTTTTGTCCGTCGTGTTGTGCAATTTTTATTTTTTTCATTTGCGTGCTCCTCGTCGTCCTCTCGTAACCACCACCGCCCTTAATCAGCAACATTACGAGCAGAGGCGCAGACACACGCCACCCCGTCCGTCCTTCCGCAGGACGAGAGTTGATTTACTGTCAGAAAGGAGAGTTTTTTAAGCTTAATTTGGCTCCGCATTAGGCCGGATAAAAACGGGATCCGAAAGAGATTAGACCAGCGGCCAAAGGTTAAGAACACAGAATTCGAGATAAATCGTGTACCGCGGCCGGGAGGAGAAGGCCTTCTGGCATCCGGGCCGCAAACAGAAACCGGATAAGGACACGTCTCTCTGTCTTTCCATCGTCGTCCTGTCTGCGACGGGAAGGGATTTATTTTTAGATGGGACCTCTCATAAATTTCTATTAGTCCTCCAACTGGGGGACTGGGGGCGGACTCGGATTAAGAATCAAGTTGTTGGGGTAGACTCCAGCTACCCTCCTGGACAGGGATGGATGTGTGTAATTTCATTTCGTTCGTTAATTAATTTAATGGCGCTGTCGGCGGGATGCAATTAAAAAGAAAAAAAAAGAAGAAAGTTGAATACCTGCAGGGGCCTTAACGTCTAATTTACAGCTTGAGGATTTGTTTTGCGGTTGGCCACGTCGGAGATTTGTTGGCCTCTCGTGATGGACGATGATTGCTACAGCAGCAGTGGGACTTTACGTTTTTTAGGGTTAAAGAAAAGTCATTTTGAAAAAAGAATTTGTGACTTAAATCTAAATCGCCTGTCAAGTTGTTGACAAACGGCGATAAGGACCTGCTTCTCTGTTCGAGGGGAGACTGATTCATCGCCAGGTACGGCAGATGGACGCAGATTTGTGTCACGATGGCGGGGAGTCCGATTTATCTTCCTGACAGAGATTATCCTTGTCCTGGCTTGTTGAGTTTTATTTTTTCTGGGGGTGAAATTTGTTGCTGTCATTGAACGGGTTATGAGGTTGTTTTAGTCGATGGAAACTTCTAAGTCTGAGATGAGGAAATAGTCCTTTTTTTATGATTTGTTTGGGCTTAAGCTAAGACTTCTATCTAGAGTGAGTATTGTATTTCATCCAGATCCAAAATAAATTTGTCGCTGGCTTTAACATGTTTTGCTGTTATTTAAGCAAAAATTTACGCACTTTTTCATTAAAGTTAAAAAAAAAATATCTTTTTTTCAATTAAGGCTGATGTATCTGCACAGCAACTTTTCTCATGATCAAATTACCGCTGTGCAGAGCTATTTGATTTGAATGCAAGATTAATGAGGAACATGAGGATTCGGAAGCTTTTCACGTATAATGAGAACGAATTCTAGGAAACGCGAATGCAGTTTTTTTTTTTGCTTCAGTCGGGTGAATTGTATCAGATCGCCTTACATTCCAGTGAAATCCACGGCAAATTCGTCATTTGCGTTGCATTATTTTGCATTCATTTGCACTACGATTACCGTCAATTCAATAAAGTGAATGTCATATTGACTTGGTCTGGTGGTATTAATTTGACGTCGTTAAATTTGTATAAGGCTGCATTTTCAAACAAAACCATGCACAAAAGCATCTATCGATGTTGAAATCAGAGTTTAATTGAATGTGATTTTGTAATGAAACGTTTAACTTTAATCCGAAAGTCGAGTCGGGTTCAGGAGATTATCAAGCACTTTGAAGTGGTTATCCCCACGCACGATCTATTTCACTAAGCTTCGACTTTAACCTTAAATTGTGATTTTCATGTCCATCGTTTGTATTAACAATATACACAGCTGGTCAATAAATAGATGTGTTTTTTGTTTGTCATAGATCATGATTGATTGCATAAAATGGTTTAAAGGGATGAAACTAAAATTAATTTGCTGTCCTCGGACTCTGGGCATAATTTTAGGCGACCAAAAGAAAACGCCTAAAGAGAGAGATGCTGTCGGCCCTATATTTCGTATCCATTCACACACTTTCATAGCCGCACTTAACTCCAACCGCAGGAAAAATATTTCTTTACACTTCACCCAAATCGAAGTAAAAAAAACTCGAACATTTTTATTGCACTAAGAGCGGTCAAATGGACTAAAATTTAGATTTTAGAATACATTTAAGACACTTTCACTGCGAATGCATCATTATGTTTGAGTTGCGAGTAAAAGAAATGCATGTTGTACAAGAAGAACACCGAGCGTGAAAGAATTAATGATACCATGACAAAATATGGATATGGAAACATTTCGAAAAATGTTATGCTTCCATTTGTCGAGGAAACCATGCGTTCCGATAACACTTTCACCAAGATAACAATTCAAAATGCGGCGAGTTTTGTAAAAGACAGACTTCGCGACTAAAAAATGTCTGTTATTTCACGCGCAAGTCAAGCCAAAGATCTCAATACTAATGAGAACTTGTGGGATGAATTTAGGAAGAAAAATTAGGCGGTCAGTCTTTTGCAAACGAGGACCAATCGCGGAAAGCAGTTGTATAAGCGTGGCATTCCAGGCGTGCCAACATTAATAGACTCAATGCCATGTCTAATCAAACAAGTTTTGGATAATAATAGAGGATACTCAGGTTATTAGAGTAAGGATAACGATAAACTAAATTTAAAAAACCATAACCATAATTGTTGATTTTTTAGGATGGCAGACATAGACGCCAATAGCAAAAGCTAACACCCGCATTTTTTGCAATTTTTTTCAAAAGGTAGGTGACCCAAATAAGACCTTATAATTTTTTGTTGGTAACTTGCAATCGCCTAAAAGGAAATTACTAAACTGACTTAGAATAACACATAAGCATAACAGCATAACATTATTTGCTAAAACCGAATTTGAAATACATTTTTTTTTAGCATTTTTGAAAACTTTACCTTGGGTCTATTACAAACACATGTTCCTAGTAAAGCCTGTTTATAATTTTAATCAATTACTTTCGTTATCCTGCTAAAATAAGAAGTATTTTTTCATCAAACATATGATCAATTATAGATCATATCTCTGTATCATAAATTGTAAATTGTGCGATAACACTGTGTACATTTTAAAACGAAATAAACAATTATTTTTTTTTTGACATTCGACATTTCTTCAGCTTCAATTTTTTACCGGACAGATCCTAAGCCCTAACTTTTAAAAAAACCTACAGGATCATCTAATCATCAGAGTCGACAAGTCGAGTCTAGAAAAACGATTAAGTGACAAAAAAATGATTAAGCTTTCCTCGTCCAATATTGTGTCCAGCTCGCAAAAAAAAATTGTCTTTCTCTTCATACCTCATCAAAATTCATGAATCAATAAAACTCAAAGAAAAAAAGATGTGGTACAATTTCCAACGCAATTCTCCCTGTCTCCCTGAGATTGATAAATTTGCATAAAATCCTTGAATCGAGGCCCAACAATCCCAACGGCTTGACAACCGATGCATTTGGCAGCACTTGAAACATCAATTAATCTGCCACTCGCCTGCTGCTAATCAATCGCCATGTTGGCCGCAGAGTCGGACTCCTAATTCCATTTCAAATGCATGTTCATTCCTCATCCCTCTGGCACAAGGATTATGTGGACAACAGAGACATCCCGGAGAAGTTCTGGATTGCTCGTCTACTGCGTGTATTATGACAACCACGAGGACTGGCTTAATCAGACCATAACAGAGCCCTTCATCGCTTCTTGCAATCCTTCTACCAACAGCAGCAGCAGCACTCTCTCTCTTTCTCTCTGAACTAAATTATAAACCCCGTCTGACAAAAAAAAAAAAAAAAAGAATTATTCCCCATTGTTTGCTGAACTCCGAGGACAAACTCCTCTAATTTGAGTTCCCACACACATCGAGCAAAATTGCTTCTCGTAGTCCTCACTGTAATTTCCATACGTTTGCATACCCAAACGACCATTAAGTGCAGCCAGGAGCAGCAATACACAGGCACACATAAAACAAGGACCTGCGACTGCCATCACGAGGAATTGTAATTTAAAATGGCCATCGCCTCGGTGACGGGGAGGTGAAGTCGACGCCATGCGATGGTAAAAGATAAATTCCCATAAACCACTTCCCTGTGTGCGCATCCATCCATCATCAGGACACAGGAAGATGCAAGGAGCCAACACACAAACACAATCCACCACACAACTGATCCTTGTTCGTTGCTCACAAAACCGACCAAAAGGCAACACAACGCCGAGCAGACATGTGACAAGACAAGAACATCCCCTGTTAGCACTCACAGGCTGCCTCTTACTCCTGCTGGGGTGTGACTTCGAACCAAACGAGCCATGACGCAGACGGTGGAGGCGTCGAAAAAACAAAAAAAAAAAAAACGAGGCCCTCTTCTGGCTTTCAGCCAACAACACGCCTCGACCAGGCCGTTAATTTACCCCAAGTCGGCTTTTGGATTTTGCATCCAAGCTGCGGATGAGCTCCTTCCACACATGGCCTCTCACTGGGTGTCTATCATAACGGTATTAAGTTGTTACGAAGCGAACGTCCTGCTCGGGGAATCAATTTTGGGCTCTATGACAGTCACCAAGGATACCTGGGTCGTTGATGGCATCGTCTCTGGGGATTTTACAGATGGATGAGGTGCAAAAAATGAAAGTCGGAAAAAAAAAAAAAATAAATAAATTGGAGTTTACACATCGATTGGGGCGATAAATTAAAAAAGTAAAAAATCTAGAAAAAATCAAAATGGACTCCATAATCACAAAATGGAGTTTATATTTGAATTAGGGTGTTAAAAAATGCTAACAAAATCAAAACATAGAAAAAAATGCTTAAAATTGACTCCACAATAAAAAATAAAATTTATGCATGGAACAGAAGCATTGAAAACTCTAACGAAACCTAAATTTAGAAAAAAAAACACCACAAAAACACAATCACAAAATGAAGTTTACACATTTAACATCGGGCGTTAAAAAACAATAACAATGTCGGAGGTTAGAAAAAAAAGTGCACAAAATAGACTCCATAATCACAAAATGGACTCCACACATCGAGGGAGCTCATCAGAAAAACAAAATGAATTTCCCTCCCATCGTAGTCAGAGCTTGCATGTAACCTCCGACGCACAGTGGTGCGCTAGTGGAAAAAAATCATAAATTTTTTTGTTTTTGTTTGGAAAACCGATATGGTTTTTGGATTCTACATATATGAGAACCTAGAAAGCCAAAATTTTGTGGAGTTTGGGTGTTCCGTTCGATTGTACCGTTAGCTCAAAGTTGAGATTTTAAAATGCATGGAAAAGTATGCATTTTTTTAAGCATTTTTGACGCTAAATATCTTTGGACATATCATGAACACAGAAAAAAGTTTATATTCATTTTAAAGGGTACATTTTTACCTTTCAAAATGTATACACATCTTTTTCATATTCCTTACCGATCTCACAAACTAGGCTTTTGACTTGGGACACTTTTTTAGAGGGGTATCCCAATGTTTGTTGGTTCATAAAAAAAGTGCTCCAAGAGGATCCAACAGGAAACCTACATTTTCCGAAAGCTTGAAGTATTCTCTTTCAATAGTGCAAAAACTAAAAGTCACTTTTAATCACTTTGGGAGAACGAGGCGTTTAAAGGTAACGATGACTGAAATTCTAGTACAATTTTAACCGAAATAAATGCTGTAAAAATATTTTGCAAAGCTGTTTCGAGTGAAATATTGTTTTGGGGCAACCGCAAATTACTTTTTTGTGTTTGAGAACGAGGAGTGGTTTGACTTTTGTGTTTCCTATACAGTTTATAGGTTTCATATACTTCTTCGTTTTCTTCATTTTGATCTTAATAAATATATTGTAATTTTGTTATTGCGTTACTTTGTTACTTGTTCGTTATTTTGTTACTTGATCGTGTTTTTTTTTTTATTATTCGTTTCCTTGTTTCTTTTATTATTTCGTTACTATTCATTCTTTCACGATGGCTAGTTTTGAAATTGGATATGAAGTTCTTTGTGCTTATTTCCTAAATGGAAGTATTTGTAATTTCTCAAAATTTTTGTTAGAGACTTGACACCATGTCAAAATAATGAAATAGTGATAGAGGTGAAAAGAAGGTCCTTGTCTCATTTTTACGAAAGATACAAAGCAGTTCGGTATAAAAAAGAAAGTGTTTTAACTAAATATAGTGAATGGGCTAAGGGAAGTTTTCAGTAATTTTTTAGAAATGAAGTGTCAAACAGAACGACCATGCAAATAATTTGAAGACTGCTGCGCCAAAATAAAAAAATGTAGAATCGAGGAATCAAATGAGCTTATGGCCAGGAACAAATCTGGTATTGTATGCCGGTGACAGTACATAAGATTTTATTTCATGGAGCAGAGATTATTTCCTCTCCGAAGAAGAGCAAGGCATCAGATATAGAGAATATACTATCGATAATTTGCGTATATTTCCACTATTGTTTGTAATTTCGTTTATACTTAACTTTTTTATGTATATTAGTATTAAAACTAAGTCCTAAAACTAAATTTAGCAATATTAAAAATAATAAGACACTTATTTTCTAAGCCAAAACCAACACACTACCTTTTTTTAATTATTCGACCTACGATTACTCTGTAAATACGTAAGCTGCGTATATGAAATTTGCACCACTTAAAGAACTCGCAGCACATATGCTATGTTCCAAATCGGTCCATGGGTTCTCATTTTACAGATTTTTTTCCATCGCCCCATACAAGTGAAACCACTGTGCGACGCCAGGACCTCCACCCAAATAATGCAGATTCATAAAACGCATCCTGCCAAAGCGGGGACAGAATTTAAATACAATTTTTTTTTTAATTAATTATTTATACACGTCGACAGAGAGTGAGTGCGTTCAGAGCCGTTCAACATTCGGTAAAACGCGTTGAGGGAGGCGGGTTTGGAAGTATTTGAAAATTTAATGAACCTCGCTGCATGTCGCTTTGTGATGGAGATTGATTGGAAAACCGGATTAGTTGTGCGGGCCATGCCCGCGGATGACTTTAATGGGTAGCGTGTAAATTTTATTGTCGGGATTTTCAATTTAGGATTTGCATGTCGTTTAACGCGAGGATCGTCAAATGAATGCAAAAGGATTGATGGGATTTCACAATACTCGCGGGTGACAGGCTTGTTGGGTGAAGAGCATGGGCGAGGAATGTGGCGCTTTCACTTTCGTATAAGTATGTATGAATAATTTTTTATTTCACAAAAATATAAACAATTCTATACTTAGTATATTGACAAGGCGTTTTATTTGGAGATGAGGGTGAGTTGGTATTTCAAGCCGTGAAAGTGGATTTAGGGATTAAGAAGGCGGTACAAAAATTAGTTGTAAACAAGCCGGCCCATGTTTTTGCCAAAAGTTTATGAATGAGCAGTATTTCATACTTGTTAACTATTTATATTTACTTGCAAGACATTTCTAGAAAACAAGTCCGAGTTTGGAAACAATTCATGTTGGTGTGAAAGCACCAAAGGCCTATGTGTGCAGCGAATACTCGTGGCAGTCATTCAAACCTAAGACCTAGCCTAAATTATAGATAAAAATAAACGAAAAGCCAGTAGAAATACAAGCCAGAGTCATAAGAAAACTAATGAGACACTCGAATAGATAGAACAAATCTTGATCAAAAACTTAGACGAGAAGCAACCGAAAGATTGTCCAAAAGAATCTCAGAAAAAAGCCGAGAAACCTAAAGAAGGTCGAAAAAATAGATGAAAATTCAGTCGAATTTTGTGTCCGAAAAGACAGCCAAAAGAAATTCAAAGAAGCAGCTTAAAAGGCAAAGGAGAAGACGGGCCGAGATGAAAATTGAAGTGACAGTCGGAAAAACTGAAAAACTAGCTTCAAAGTAAACCTGAGGTTCTTAAAGACAAAAAAAATCTGCGTAACAGCCCATGCCAGAGGATAGCTTTTTCGCACATGACATATGTGAAGGAGAGCTACTGTTTAATGCTGGTTTCGAACGACGAATTGTGAAGGCTTTCCGCGACAGAAGTACCATAGGAGGATTGTCAGTCGTTCGCTGGAGATGGCCGTGAAAATTGTTTGTGGTGTTTTTTTTTTTCAGGGCTGGATTCGAACGCGGCTACTCTCGCCTAACAGGTCGCCTTCAGCCACTCAGTTTCTTAGAAATGTGTTGGGAAAATAAAGCTGCGTCTATAGAAATGAATGTGGTAAAAAATAATTTTTCGCTATTCAAAAAGCTGGATAATAATGAGGACAGGAACTATAGGTAGACGTCCTAAGAGTGACATAAAAATTAGATCGACACACGCAAGGCACAAGACACAAAAGTGGCTCAGGTGCATATACGAAGTCTATTCAAAAAAAAAATATTTCCTGCTGTCGAAAAAAAAAAATGGAACAAAGAATTTGCATTCAATTTTGTATGAAAAATTTAATTTAGTGCTCAAAAACACTTGAAATGTTTACAGTGGCATACGGTGAGTGTACTCTGAGCCAAAAAAATGTTTGCAAGTGGTACAAGCTTTTCAAAGAACATTGAGAAGATGTGAATGACCACGCTCGCCCTGGACGCCCCAGCGCTTCAACAACCGATGAAAATGTTGAGAAAATGAAGAAAATTGTTATGGACAATCGTCGAATCACTTTTAGAGAAGTTGCTGAAGATTTCGGCATATCGGTTGGCTCATGCCATGCATTTTTTTCGGAAATTTTGGAAATTTTGGGCATGAAGCGAAGTTCGTTCCAAAATTGCTAAATTTTGACCAAAAAAATCTGTCGCATGAGCATTGCTCAGGAATTGTTGAATGACGTCAACGGCGATCCAGGTTTGCTTAAAAGGGTCATAATTGGTGATGATCATGGATATGACATCGAAACCAAAGTCCAATCGTCCCAATGGAAGAGCCCAGGAGATACATTTTTTTCGACAGCAGGAAATCGCCGAATACGCAAAAAACGTCAAGTTTTATGCCTCTCATAGATAAAATAAATGTATGCTATATAGCTGAGACTGTAAACATCTGTTCGAGACGAGTGTACCAACATAACAAAATAAAAAAAAATCGATAATCGAATGTACGTAGCCCGCGAAATTTGAAAATTCACCTTAGTTTTTGAACAGACCTCATACGTGAAGAATTTCTTCGTCTAGTTGCTGGTGATCGATCCTTGTTTTCAATCCACCTCTTCTTCATTAGGCTTAGCTATCAACAAATTAAAGAGATTTTGGTTTCAAATAGGCAAAGACAGAAACCTCTCTAAACAGAGCTATTGCTCAGGCTGCTGAAGGGGTCACAGCTGGCGGATAGTGAACGGTCTGTGCAAATAGGTTAGATGTGAATAATCTATAAGCAGTCCCCGAACAAAAGCGGCAGAGGAGGAGGACGTAGCTGTCGAACCCCTATGAACTTTCTGCAACGAGACGAGTTATCACCGTCTTCAATTAAGTGCTACCTCTATATCTTACACGCAAGTACAGAGGTATACACGTATAGGCGCATATTTTCCCCTAATCAGACGATAAGGAAGGAAATTTGGGCTTACATGCAAATCGTATAGATACGGCCTACGGACGAGAAGGCATTTCGACCGAGCCCAGTAAGGTCATAGTTATCGGTATACTGGAAGCCCTTTACTTTGAAATAGACAGCTATAAGAGCCGACGTTGACAGTATTCTCTTACCTGAGTAAGCAGGAGTGAAGTCGGTTGAAACGGCTATCAGGCTAATGCTGGGAATGCCCCCTCCTGTTAAAATCATGGCAGGCCTCAAGGTACGTTCAGTGCTTCGTCGCCATTAAGTTGGTGGCCTAGGTCCAGATGTAACATTCCTGGTCAGCACCGATCAGGCTCTGGCGCAGAACCCCATAAGAGCCTGTGTCAACCCTCGAATGGCCTCACTGCTTGTATAGACAACCATGGGATCACTTAGGTGACTACGCATCCGAGCACTGATAGTGGCCCTGAGTTGGGACCCAAAAGAAATGATAAGCAATCAAAATGCACTGTTTGGAGCGATCATGTTTGCATGTGGTCTTAACCTCTTTTGAGCATCTAAAACTTATTTCCAAGCTCAAATCCTGAGCTTTGGCTTTGATTATATAAGGCGGGGGCATTTGGGGCACGCGGACAAAAATTAAAAAAAACAATAGACACGTCTTGTCGCGATGATGAATTTATTACAACTGACTTAACATTTTTTTCAAAAAAGTACCAACGATTTGTTTACATAAAATAAGCTTACATATAATTTGCATCACATGTTAAAATTGCAAAAATCATACGACTGTACAGGAATGAACAATTGAGCTGTACTTTAACATAACATAGTTTTTTTGAAAATCATAATTTGTATATGTACATTTTTTTTGGAAATCGATCAGAAACAGTGCGGCCGGTAAGTGGAAAACAAAATTTACAAATAATACGATCTCTTACAATTAGTTGGAATTTTTTTTCTCAAACACATGCAACACAATTTTTTAAGTGCTTGGAGTCAATTTTAAAACTGTCATCAACACCTTTCACATGTATCAATTTATATCGCACACAATATAGAGGACGTGCGAAAAACTAGGCTCTGACTGTTATGCCAATGATGATGAACACCTTTACTTCGTTCTGTTATCATTTGTGGAAAAAAATCTGTGTCACATTATCCACACAATATTTTAAACATTGTTCAACAAATTTTTCGACAGGTTACTGCCACTCAAATCATACGATCGGGTTGGACTTCGGTCTAAGGTCTCTCATGTCTTGAATAGGTCTTCCATCTCTTAAATAGGTCTTCTACATTTTAAAGAGTGTGCAACGCATCCACACGCTGTGATTCTAACCACTTGGGCAACTTTACTTCGACCAATTGGTATTTTTAATCGGAATTTGTGGCACGTTTCTTGACACGTCGCTTGGCACGTTTTCAGAGAAGTTGTCCGATATGTTTACTGCTATTTCTCCTACTCCAACCCATTTGTTTTTCTACAGCAACCTCACCCAAATCCTCTAAATGGTTCCTATCCAAGTCTCAATCCGAACTCAGACCTCTCTCTGCTACCGATAAACGCCTTCTACCCAAAAAAAAAGCCGGAAGCAACTTTGTCCTTTGAACGCATTCAATTCAAAGAAACCACACACAGAATAATCCCCAATTAGATTCAAATCGAAATTGCGAACCCATTCAAATGGAACATCCTTGCTCATTGGATCCTCTAGCATAATCTAGGGCATTGATTTTAATTTGTCCCCGCGCCGAAGGGAGCCAATCGCACTAATCTCCAAATGAGTCGAAGCAATCGCAATTAGGCCCGTTCCCCCAGGGGGGCTGAGCTGCCGTGCACCGCCATCGGTATAATTAAACGTCACCTCCACACACCCGTCCACGGGGATTTGGCCAGGTAATCTCGTGGACATATTCTTATCCACAACCGCACACATGGAATCAGGAATCTTTTTTTTCGTTTCAATTGAATGCCCCTCTTCTAGGAAGGACACGGAATTAAGGACACGTTGAAAAGTCTCCTCAATGACGGTAGAGAATGTTAATTTAAATTAAATTTCGAATTCCTTGGTGAGGGGGCATTCTGGTTTTGAATGAAATTTGTGATGAGAATTGCTGGAAAAATATTCACACAGAATTTCTGGGAACCGGTGAGATGATTGGGGTTGTTAGATGGGGGCTTAGGGTTATGGTGCCTCCCTCATTGAAGATCAGAACGAATTTTATTCACGTTCCCGTTCGCCATTGATGGCTCTCGGACTCGAAGTTGATAAGTTTTGAATGAAAATGAGTGAAAGTCAGCCTTTCGTTGGTCCGGAGGAAGGAGTGGACACAATGAGCCATTCCTGGGGTGATGGGTGATTTTAATTACGGGTGAGGCTCTAAGCACGTGGTGGGAAAGGGTTTGGTGAGATATTTTTAGAAGGCGCGTGGATGGGTGGGTGGAACTTTCTTCTCAGTCTTCGGTAGTTGTGTGCAGTATTTTGATGAGAAAATGGAAATTTTTCACTCAAAATTCGTTTTCTGGAATACTTAATGGTTACTGAAGGCGATCCTTTCTTCGACTTGGGGCTTGTTCTTTGTTGCTTTACTCGGAATCGTTTTGAAATAAGGCTTCTTCGTATTTTTGACCGAGGGAGTAGTTGAAAGAAAACAGTGGAAACAGAAACTGAACACAGATAACTTTAATTTTTTTTTTAGCTTCGAGCAGCTGGTTAAATTTTGGTCAAATAAAAATTATCATTCAAGTGATTAGATCATGCTATGTCCAGCTTCAAGGGTGCTCTGCATCTTATCAATTCAATTCTATTCAATTTTTATTTCGTATAAAGGTTTGTATAAGTAAGACTTATTGTCTCTTGGTGGTTAAAGATACCAAAGAAGATTAAACAAAACCTTACTTCGTGTTTGTCATAAAAAACGAAGAAATGTGAAATTAAAAAGTGTTTAGGTTCTTGGTTTAACATTAAAACTTTCTAAAATTTTTTTTATTTAATTTGTTATTTAAAAAGTTAAAAACAAGTTCTTCTTTTCCTTCATATGAAAAGAAGGCGATGTTCTGATCGCCAAAAAAATATCCTAAGCGATCAAACGCGATCTAAATGAATGAAATGGGCTCAGACCTGTAAGATAATTAAGTATTTTTGTACTTAAGTACATTTCAATTACAATTCCTTGTACTTGAAATTTTTTAAGTACAAGTACAATTCCTCGGTACTTGTACTTCAAAATTTCAATTACCCAGTCCTAGTAATTGTACTTGTACTTGTAATTCCTCTCAAAGTAATTAAAATCACAATCTAAGTACCAAAGTACTTAAAAAATTATCTTAAGTACTTTTTAATTCCTTAATTCCTTTTTAATTCCTTAATTCCTTTTTAATTCCTTAATTCCTCTTTAATTCCTTAATTCCTTTTTAATTCCTTAATTCCTTTTTAATTCCTTAATTCATTTCAAGTACTTTCAATTCCTTGTAATTATTTTGCATTCCTTAAGTTATTTCAACTCCTTTTAAATAAATCGTTGGAGTACAAGTACTCGATTTCGGTACAGACTGTTTTCTTTCTTCAGTATTGTGAAAAGTGAAAAATAAGTGAAATATAAATTCTCTATAAAAAGTGAGCTCGTACAATATTAAGGTAAGTTAAAAAGTGATTTTGTATAAAGTTCATAAAGATAAAAAAAACTTGAGTAGGCTTTTTGAAAATATCACTTAGTCATGGCTCAACTTATCGATATTGCCGAAGAAAATGATTTCAGTTGCGACGATTCCATTGCCGATCCAACTTACCAACCTCTTGAAAATAACGGAAATAGAAAGAGGGCTTTATCAAGCTGCAATGATGAACTCATCTCAAATGAAAGAAAGAGAAGGAGGGCAGAAAATATGGAAAAAGAACATAGAGTTTTGTTCAACGGAGAATTTTTCGGGCGAATTGAACAGGTATAATAACATTATTTATGGCAATGGACTGAAGAATCACTTTTTTTAATCAAAGATTTAAAAAAAAAATATGAAGACCCAAAACTGTAGTCTGCTACTCTTAATTCCTGTACAGCCATTCGCAGATAAGAATACTCTCGACTTTCCACATTCGTTTCAAAACTCATGTCTTTGCTCATTGATCATAGTAAAAGTGAAAATAACACCTTGTAATAAAATTTGAAAAAAAAATTGTTTATCTGCAGTTCAATGTTATTTACGATTGGAGTGGTTCAGCTGATCTCAAAAATACCAAAAGTTCCTCTGAAGTGTTAGCGTCTGCTTCAAAATTCGTTCGCAAAATTCATATTGGAACTTGTGGAGTCTGAGGGTGATACTCTCGAATTCAATGAGGGAGATGATAATGACAATGCGGAAGAGTCATTTTTTGACTTTGGAGGTATAAGTATATTTTATAGAAGCTTAAGGATATGTTGTACATTTAATAATTTTACAGATCTAACTTTCCCAACAACATCAAGCCAACAGTCGAAAGCTATGCATAGTTCGCACTCACGCCAAATTGAGACACAATTTGCTGCGTATATGAGTGATACCAGTGCAAAACTGGATGCACTAAATAAGTACCCGATTATGAAGAGGCTGTTCTTAAAATTGAACACTCCTTTAACTTCATCAGCGCCAGTGGAGCGACTGTTTTCTCTAGCAGGCCTCATTAATGTACCCCGAAGACAAGCGCTTTCGGACAAGTTGTTTGAAAAGCTAGTTTTGATGAAATCAAATTCAAAATGGTTTTAGTTGTTTTTCATGAATTCTGTTTTTTTCTTATTTTTACTTTTCTGTTGTCCAATGTGATTATTGGACAACAGATGTTGTTGATATACTGTAAGTGATAGCGTTGAAGTCGTAGTTTTAATTTGAATTTTTGTATTAATAGAAACTTTGTTTATTGCGTTACGAATTTAACTATATGAATTATTTGTTTTTTTGTTTACATTAATTGTTTTAACATATGTACTCTTTTAAATATGAAATAAACTAAATTATATTAGTTTCTGTTAATATATCAAAATCGAGTACTCGTCCTCCAACAATTTACTTAAAAGGAATTGGAATAACTTAAGGTATGCAAAATAATTACGTCTGTTTGTAGCCCAACTTGGGCTACAAACAGACGGCGGAACCCTAGCGCGTGGATTACCGTGGAGCAGCCCAAAGGAGCATTGACATTGTAGAACGTGGTATTTATGGTGCTTTTTTCCCGGAGCTGGATTCGAACCCGGGTACTATCGCTCAACAGTCCGACACACTAACCAATTGAGCCAACGTCGCACAGTGGTTTCACTTGTATGGGACGGTGGGAAAAAATCTGTAAAATGAGAACCCGAGAACCGACGAAATTTGGAATATAGCATGTGTGCTGCGAGTTCTTTAAGAGGTCCAAATTTCATTTACATAGCTTAAGTATTAACGGAGTAATCGTAGGTCAAATAATTAAAAAAAGGTAGTGTGTTTTTTGGTTTTAGGACTTAGAATTTGATGAATGAACATGGAAGAAAAAACTTTAGACCATTTTTTTGGAAAATATTCAAACGGAGGTTTCAAACGGATGGTTTTTTGTTTTTATCAATGCTCACATCAATTTTGAATCTAAATACAAAAACCGAATGGCTTTATGTCTTCTAGTTTGTGAGAAAACCAACGATTCGGGCCACCCTTATGTACGCCGGCGGCCAATTGACAGCAATATTAATTCTTAGTTTTCTCACAAACTTGAAGACATAAAGCCATTCGGTTTTTTGTGTTTTCTTCAGAATTAAAATGCTCATCGACCATAAAAATTTTCCACTACATTTCAAAATTTGGAAAAAAAAAAAATGTAAAACTTTATTTTTATTCTTTTTTTTTTTTAATTTTCAGTTTGCATGCGAATTTTTCAAAAACTATTAACACAATGAAAAAAATTTAGCTGTAGAACTGAAGAGCAAGTTTCCAACTTTAAAAACTAGCATAATATTTTATTGTATGTGTTGCCATTGTTTTTTAATAATTTTTTTATCATGTTGATTGATTTTACTATAAAATTGCTCCTACCTCTTAAACGAGACGAGATAGAACAACCCCTCATAGTCAAAAATGCTTGTTTTTGACCGCTCTACAAAAGCCCATCATAGTTTTTTGGCGCCAAAGCTATCGTACTTGTTGTATCGGTTGGCCTAAAAAAATTACGAATACTTTTGCGGTTCGCAAAACTGACGAAATCTACTCATTTTTTTTTCTGGCATGATCAAATTAGGAAGGCTTATTGTCTGAAGTATTTCTTGAGAAGAAAAAGACAAGGAAAAAAATAAAAAAAAATTAAGTTCCTATGCCCAAAATTAGTCAGTACATTATTAAGACGAACTAATCAAATTACGAATACTTTTGCGGGGCACTGGGCACTACAGAATTTATTTCGGTTAAAATTGTACTAGAATTTCAGACATCGCTACCTTTTTAATCACCAAAGTGATTGAAAGTGGCTTTTAGTTTTTGCACTATTGAAAGAGAATACCTTAAGCTTTCAGAAAATGTAGGTCTCCCATTGGAGCCTATTGAACCACTTTTTTTATGAACCAACAAACATTGGGATACCCCTCAGAAAAAGTGTCCTCAGTCAAAAGTCTAGTTTGTGAGATTGACAAGGAATATAAAAAAGATGTGAATACACTTTGAAAGGTAAAAATATATCCTTTAAAATGAATGTAAACTTTTTTCTGCATTCATCATGTGTCCAAAGACATTTAGCACCAAAAATGCTTAAAAAAATGCATACTTTTCCATGCATTTTAAAATCTCAATTTTGAGCTAACGAACTGAACTGAACATTCAAACTTCACAAAATTTGGGTTTCCTACGTTTTCATATATGTATAATTCAAAAATCATATCGATTTTCCAAGCAAAAACTAAACATTTTCTGATTTTTTTCCATCCCCTTTTTCACATAAACGTAGTGCAGTTTTGCGAGCACTGATCAGCCATCTTTGAAAAGTGCACTGCTTATCGACGATCTACAGCAAATGCACTTAAGCAGAGACACACTCCACTGACTATTTGTCTGGAGTCCCATAAAAATCACTTGATATCATTTTTCTAAAGACGGCTTAGAGTTCAGAATGTCTTTTGAATCTGATTATAAAGAATTACGAGCTACGCAGCGTGCTACAGTCCCATGTGCGGTATGCGTGTCCACTCTCTGCGTGCAGCGCGATCTTTCAAAGTATCCCGCACGCATTTACCCAATCCCGCCCAGCGTCGTGGTTTTGGTTCGAATATTTAACGAAAAAGCCCGAATTCATTTAGACCGTGATTATGACATCGCCGGGCGATAAACGAGAATAATTTAACACCCGCACACAACATGAACGTGCGAAAAACCCCTCGCCAACATGCGACTGCTTCCGCATCCGCTTTTATGTTCCTTCAGCGTGCCGCGGTGTCCAATCTCGCTTTGGTTTTATTGCGGCGCTCTGCGGGCTTAAAATATGCGACCGCCCTTGGTCACAGTGGCAATTGCAAAAGTTGTTAAAGTCCACCATACGCACGTAGCGGACACACTCGGACTCGGTCCCAAAATTCACGACATTCATGTCGTCGTCATCGTGTCCGTCTGCCGTAAGTAAGTCGAGCGGAGCGGGGGTCTGAAGTGGAGCCACCGCACAACTGCAGCACAACCGTCCAATTGTCAGTGGCAATTAGTTCCGGAGCCACCAGCGGCAAAAGGATCACAACTGAAAAGAACAGGACAAAAAAAAAAAAATGGAAAAAGTAAAATTCCAACAAACAAGCTGGGTGTGTTTGTGTTCCATTCGGACGGCGACGTTTTTATTTATTCTCGCATGTCCTGGAAATTCCGGTGCGCTGGGAGCACTGGCTTCTGTTTGCGGAACCGAAATTGGATGCAAGGTTATGCGGTTAAAAGGGGGGCATGGGGAACAGGGATGGGATGAATAATTGAGAGGAACTTTTCGGTCGAAAATTTTCGGGATTTATTAAATACCTCCTGTGAAGCCACTCCCACCCCAAACCCCCAACCGCCCACATTTAATTCGGTTTAACATTTCGTGGCATTACCGTTATATAAGTGAGTGTGTACTTTTTTTTTTTTTTCAAAGCAATGACGAAGTTCCATTTGGACTGCCGATTTATGTTCTTTGAAATCGGATTTTGATGAGCGTCATTTTGCGAATGTGTATGCGTGTGTAGATTTTTTCAGTTCAACGAACCGAGAGATATGATGGCGGATGATGATGAGTTTTGTTACAAAAAAAAAAAAAGAATGTTTGGTTAATAGACAGCAAAATAACGGTGAAGCGTGGTAATGACTCGGCGCTTGTGATTCATGGAGATTTGGCAGCACGGGTATTTGCTCGTTAGCACGTAATTTGTTTGTTTTGATGTTTTCACGGGTAAACACGGACGTGGATCGATTGTGAATTCAGGTGGTGGTGATGTTTGCATTGAAAATTATATAACGGGTAGGGCTTCGTCATAGCTGTCAACAAAGGGGATGCAATTGCCATTTCTTTGGAGAATCACTCAGATTTTGACGTCCTTTATGAAGAGGAGACATGCATCGAGGCTGCATTTGCATTCGCTTTGAATTGTCGATGCCATAGAAACAAGCGTTTATCAGGAGCAATGATCAGGGACAGACGCCAAAATAAATTGAAATGCCTGAAATTGACAGGAGGAATATCATCTTTTTTTTTCGTATAGTTTGCTTTAACACGCACAAAGTCTATAACTAGTAAAATATACGAGAAGTTGTTGTAGAATGAAGGGCACTTATGGACTTTAGTCTAAGACAGAGTCTAATTTTGCTTCAATAGAGGTGGTAGAGTGTTTTTCAATTTAGGACATATTTCAAATTTGCAAACGTTTTTTTTGTGTTCAATTGGGTGAAAAGTTTCATTTCAACACATTTTTAAACACAATTTTTGAACACAATTTCGGGCAAATTGCACACTTGGATGTATGCCATTCAATCAATTGTCTACTGTCTTACGTTTACCACGTGTTTTGTATCCATTTAACTGTAAGATCTAATTTTGATCTTCTTTGAAAACGTAGGATCTCTTTTTTTAATGAATTTTTCTTCTTCTCTTCGTCACAGGGCTAGTTCTGGGGGATGCTTGTAAAGAAAATCCGAAGACGCACATCTATTCTTATAACATATCGTTCGAAAATTTATTTCTTTTCCAACCACCTTCCAGTGGTCAGATTTACCAATCTAGCTTGGACAAAATTGGGTTGTAAACGAGAATCATGTCTTGCTAGTCTAACTAGGTTTTAAAAAAAGGAAAATTATGGATCCATGGACCAAGGTAACCAGGATACCAAGGTCTTTAGTACTCTGCTCTCTGTTTTTTGTTTTTTTTTCAATCAAAATAAATTTATTTTGTGAATAGAAAACATATAGTCGAATCTACCGAAGACGAAGTTTTACGGTACGTTAGAGATAGAGGGAGTTCGACTTAGAGGATGGTTTTTGTATGGAAAAGTAGGAAAAAGGGGAATGCCAAAATATGACACAAAAAGTTAGAGGGAAATTGGACTTGGAGGCACTTCGGCTTAGAGGGACTCGACTGTATTTTAATTGGTGTTATGTTTTTTCTTTGTACCAGACAAAAGATTGTTTTTCTTATTTTTGTATGAAAGGTTTTCTTATGGAAACTGTTATTGAATCTAATTTTTAATAAAGGGAAAATTATATTATTTAGACATTTTCTAATTCGTATTTGACTAATTGATAACAGTAAAAAAAACTACCTTTCGCACATTTCCTGATACAAAATCAAGCAGATCATTCCAAAAATTAAAAAAAGTTGTATGGCGGTAGCAAATAAGAATATATAAACCTTAAGCCGTATCAGCTTCAATCCCTAAAGTTTTGGTCCACTTTAAAATTAAAGTAACTTTTTTTTAAGTTCAATATTCAATAGCTAGCTAAATGTGCGATAAAAAAGTTTAAGTTCACATGTTATGAAGGCATTTTTGAATTACTAATAACCAATCCTTTTTAATAAAAAAAATGTTGACAAAAAAACACGCACCATGATGCTATTTACAGCAAGGTCTTAGGTAGGTCTTTTTTTTTTTTTTTTTTTTTTTTTTTTTATGGTTTGCGCCAATGGATGTGGAATCTTCGTAAGATACTGGCAACCCGTGTTACCAGCATGCACGATTCGCGGGATGTCTCCTCGCGCCTGCGTACTAAACCACACCCCTGCACTCGTCAACCACTCTCCCCGCGGGACTGCCGTTAGGTATTACTTCGCGGGGCTGGTCAGCTATTAGGCTCGGTATGCCGCCTCTTGGGCTCTTCTCAGGGCTTCTGCTCTTCTCAGAGCGGCCTGCACCCTCACGATGAAAGAGCTGATCTCTGTCCACTCGCCGTCTGATCTAGTCATTTCGCTAACTAGATTTTCCGGGCTTAGCATGTTGACCCTCTCTTCTCTAAATCGTACGCAGTGGAATACTGCGTGTTCTGCGTCCTCCTCTTCATCTGGGCATACCGGGCACAGGGGCGAGCTATCGTGGCCAAATCTGTAGAGGTATTTTCGATAGCCGCCGTGACCAGACAAGAGCTGCGTGAGCTGGAAGTTACAGCTCCCTCTTGCTCTCTCTATCCATGCCGCGATTGTAGGGATTAGTCTGTAGGTCCACCTACCTTTGGTGGATGCGTCCCACCTGGCTTGCCACAGGGCCAGTGATGCCTCCCTCTCTTCTCTCTTGACCCTCGTTACGCTAATGCCGGTTATCCGCCGCCTAAAGTACACCCTCTGGCTCTCGTGTGCGAGGATGTCGATAGGAACCATTCCGGCTAGCACACAGGCCGCCTCGTCGGAGATAGTTCGGAAGCCGCTGATTGCTCTGATTGCACAGAGCCTGTACGGCGCCGATAGCTTCCTCCTAAGATGTTTAGTTGCCAGTGCGCCGGCCCATACCGGGGCAGGGTAAAGGAGGACTGAGCTAACCACTCTAGATAGCAGGACTCTGCGATCATAGCCAGGACCGCCGATGTTCGGAAGCATTCGGGAGAGTGCTGCTTGCATCAGCGATGCTTTCCTGCTGGCGTACTCGATGTGCTCCCTAAAGCGCAGCCTATTGTCAAGCATGACTCCGAGGTACTTCAGGGAGTCCTTAGATCGGATTGGTTGGTCGCCAATCTGGAAGTTCGCGTACTCCACAGTCTTGCGGCTGGTTATTAAGACCGTCTCAGTCTTGTGGGCAGCTATCTCCAGGCCGGCAGACTCCAACCAGTCTTTCACCCTTCGCACCGCCTCGTTCGTGTTGAATTCCACTTCATGCACGTGCTTGGCCACTGTGACCAGTGCGATGTCGTCCGCGAAGCCGACCACCTTAACACCGGCGGGTAACGACAAGCGTAGGACCCCGTCGTACATGAGGTTCTATAGCAGGGGGCTTTAGGTAGGTCTTAGGTATTTGTGATTGCCTGCGCTATAACGCAGGCTCACGTAGGCCATTTGTTGGCCCATTGTGTTGTCACGCCTCCGGATTGTTTCCAATGCTCGGGCTCCAAACCAAACCAAACCAAAAATATTAGCAGGCATGTCATACTACCAGTTAGTAGTCTGGTATCCCCAATTGGATCTGTTGATGAAGCTGCTGATGCGCCTTACATTCAAGTTAGCGAGTTCCCTTAAATCCTTAAAGAAGTATGCACCTAGAGTGCGCTTCCCAGTGCGTGCGAGTGCTGGGCATGTTCCTAGAAGATGTATTGTTGTCTCCTCTTCCTCCTCATCCCTGCAGCAAAGTTAAACAAGAAATTTCATTTTCTTTATTGCTTGCATGAAAATACGACTTTGAAACTTAATATTTTTTTAAAAGTGAAAGAAAAATATAAAAAAATAAACATGCAATATCGTTTCCTGTTAAATTAAAAAATAAAAAATATCAATTTCGAACATAACTTTGATTTTTGCATTTTGCTAGATTGGTAAATCCGACAACTATTTTCTACTTTTCTTTTGCTTTCCAGATCACTCGGAGTTTTGTTCTCAAGCTCTATTTAAGAAGTTAGAAGCAACTGTTTTAACCTTTTCATGATTGCACCTTCTTTCAGCAACAGAAAGAAATTTTGTTTGCCAAATTTGAGCTTATTAGGTCTCAACTAAGCCAAAACAGAGAAAAAAAGTGTCAAAGGATGAAAAGATAACGATATACAAAATGTTGTTTTTGTAATAACAATTTCAACTGAAAAATTTTCTTTTTATTTTTAAAGTGAATTCATTCAACAAATAACTTGAAGAAGATGTGACAAATTGTGGTGGCTTAAAGAATATAATTAAAGAACTTTTCATTCTGTAATTAAGTTTCATTCACAGAAGTGAAACTTCTACCTCCGACATCCAATTACTTCAATTTCAAGTTCCTAATCTTCCTCCCAAGCTCCAAAGAAATCAGTGGTACGTATATAGATACGCACTTTTCATCTACATAAAGATTTTCGTTGACGCATTGATCACTGAGCATATCTTTGTCAACTGTGCAAGGAAGTGTTGCCAAAAATTAAATATTTTACCTACAATAAAATATCTATCACTAGAATTCTTGATATCTGACAGTTTCTGCCGTTCTTTATCATTTTTCCAAAAAAGCGTCATTTTCCTTACAGACTGAAACAAGTTGGCAAAGATTGAACTATTTATTGAAAGACTGTCACTGAGATATTAAGCCAATAGATCGACGACTAAATCATCAAATCATGATTCTCCTGAAAAGCCCTTTTCTGGTTTTGCAGAGAGAAAAATTTGATTACTTGTTTTTGTACCTAGAAAATGACAGCAGACATCATCCTTTGCAGGAGCCAAGCCAAACCATGCATGACAAAGTCAAAGGATACGAATAAGTTGCACAATTTCAATTTTCTCTGTGGAAAGTCATCCGAAACTCATCTATCTTCACGATTCGTATGCCAAATAAACTCAAAAACTTCATCTAATGTGTATCAATGGCATGCAAAGATTCTTTTCTTTTTCTCATCTCATCAAAAGGACTCAGTGTGGCTTAGAACCTCCTTCCAATCGCTCACACGTTCCTCGAAATCCCGTCAAACGTCACAAAAACGACTTACTCCACTCGGGGAGAGATTCTCGGGATTCTTCAACGTCTAGTAATCTGACAACTCGAAGAAAGAATTTCTAAAAAAAGAAAGAACTCTGCTCAACTCGCACATCTCCTTTCAGCCAACCAAAAGACAAACGGCTTACGCGGTGGCATATTGAATTTAAAATTCCCTTTGACAGACAAAGAACATCACCACCCATCCTTCCCCGAAAAACCATTCAATTAAATCCCACCCTCAACCCCGCAGTCATCGATTACAAAAAAAAAACAAAACCGATAACAAAGTGAAACGATATCTCCTTGAGGATGGATTCCTCTAATAAAACGGAATTTCAAAACTCTCGCTCCCGAAAAAGAACAAATTGACAACAACTCCGAAAAAGAGAAACAAAAGGATCAGCCATCGGATCCGTCTTCAATCGGCTTCTGGCGAGCTCCACGTCTTTTCGTCCGCTCCCAGGAGGAAGCTTCAATTTAATGACGACAGGAAGCTGTGTTCCCTTTTTTTTTGCGTGTTGTTGTTTCGTTATCCTTCGAGGATTTGAAGAACTTCACTCAAACCCCTCCTCGGATTACATCCATCAAAACGAAGACGTCGTCGGGCGTCGAGTTCTCTTCCTCCCGTGACATGTGGCGCTTCCTGTTCTACTTTCAGAGTTCATCGTCGTCCCCGTGCGTCGTTGACTTGCGGGATCCCTCCGCAGGTGCCACCGCAGCGGCAGGTGACGACGTGAAGAGAGAGTGCTCCGCGCGGGGGGTTTTCCAATTTATTATGACTGCCACGAGGGCTGATACTCGATTAACTTCGTAGGTTCTCTCAGTCGTCCTTCCACCAACTCACCACCCATCTTGTGTGTAAATGTAATGGAGCATAATAAATTTATTCTGCCCGCAGGAGTGGCTGTCAATCGATGGCGAAAGGATATTAAGGAGTGAAAATATTTAAACCCCCCCTGCGTGTGGGTGGTGGGGGATCGGTGGCTTTTGCTCGGTGGCGCATCAACTTTGAAAACATCACAAAGGATCCTTTTTCTCGAACGGAAAGTGGATTAAGAGGCGTTAAAAGGTGCATAAAATTATCAAATGGAGGTTTACTTTCTGCGTGTAATCGAATTGGGAGGGATGTAAATTGGAGAAGAGTTTCTTTCGTCTCCTGGCGATGAATTAAAGTCCTGAAAAACGTTTCCCTCCTTCGATGACCTTCACGTGCACTCTCCCCTTTTGATTATCAGATTCTGATACGTGTGGGGAAATAAAAAAAAAGGGACCCGGAAGCTGTAAAAGAATTTCATATTTTCCCATAAAAGTCTTGAAATTAATGTTTGTGTCTTGTTTTTTTTTCTGTGGGGTGGAAAACAAATAAAACTCAAATTGGCACATCAGCGATACATCTCGCAGATGAATTTCTTCTCAGCCCATCAGCGGGAGGCTGTAAAAGTGGATAAGGGAGATGAAGGATTAGCTGCAGGGGTTTGGAAAGACTGCTCATGTGGAAAGAGTTCATTCACTCTCCCTCCTCCTATTCGATCCTCATTCGACTTAAAGGTGAGTGATGCGGCTGGGTGAGATTTGCACAATGTCGTTATGGTTCAATTGTTTTTAATTTAGGAAACATACTGAGGTAGGCGGTTTGCTCAGGCAATTGGTGAAATTTAATTTTGAGTTGGTAAACAACAGCATCAGCGAGCTTAGTCAACTGTAGAAGAATAAGCTGTTTGTAGATCTAAGTACATGATCTAAAAAGGCCTCAAACTTTGTAAATTTCTAGTTTGTCCAGAGACATGAAGGGATTTTGCCTTTCCCTGATGCTAATTTTCAAAATGAATTCGAAAAAATGGTTTGTCTCTAAGACTCTTCTAAATTGGAAATCTTTGAGAAAGATGTCAGAATGTGTCACGTTCTAGACGATATTACAGTTTGTTTTTTATCGTCGTTGGGTGTACACCATCAAAGAACTATTATCTGCAATCTTCCTCTCTCAAAATGAATTGCTCAGTTTGTTTTGAAAAAAATCGAACGAAGTTGTTCCCTTAAAATAGACTGTAATGATTGCAAAAACTTTTTTCATTTCACGTGTGTTGATTTGGATGATGCAGGTGCGGAATATTAGAAAAGTAGTGTTGGCGGTCCCTAGTGAAGCAAAGCACAGTGTGCATGTCCCACCTAATGTCAGTAGTTTGCAATCCAAAATCTGTCGTAAATCCTTCAGGCGTTCTAGTTTTTCCTTTGTTCCCCTAAAATTCTGCGTATTCGCCACTTATGTACGCAGGAAAAAACAGCTTTAAATTTTATTTAATTTTAAAATAGGTGTGTGAAATTATAAAAAGGAAAAAAATATACTACTTTTTTCTTAATGACTGCTCAATTTTTGTCTTTTCTAGTTCTGCTCTTCGTTTTTCTTTTCTTTAAATTTTTTCATTCTTTTCGTTTTTCTTGTTCTTAAGTGCTATTACATTGTTTCTTTTCTTTCTTTTTTTAGGGTTTCGTTCCAAAGAAATAACAAATAAATTGCTAATAACTTCTGAATCCTCTGTAGTTAAGGGATGAAATTTGGAATGGATATGTATGTTGGCAACCCAAAAATAAATCAGGAATTTTTTCCGGAATTAGTCGTATATTAAAGAAAAAGTTAGTACTGAAACTAACCTTTGAAAAAACTTTTATTAACTTTTGTGGTCAATATGGGTGTCATTGGAAAGGGGGCGGGGCGGAGACTACAAAAATGTCTGTCTGTCTGTCATTAAGCCTTAATCTAGGTACCTGGTGAACCACCTGGAATTAAGAAATGAAATTTTCACAGATGGTGTACTTCACTTGTCCAAAGAAAGATCCGAAAAAAATTTTTAAGAAAGTTACTTACTAGCGAAAAAGTTAGTACTAATACTAAAATCAAAAAATAGATTTTTTTCTTAGATACTTGATATGGGTATCGTTGGAAAGAGAATGGTAGCTAGATCAAAAAGTTGTACTACAATTAGCATCTTAGTCTTATTGGTAAGAAGTTATAAGCCCGCAAACTTCAAAAAACCGACTTGTGTACCATGTCCCATACCTTATTTTCTAAAATAATGGGCCAAAAAATCTGAAAAAAATTGGAGCTATGGGGCAACTCATCGCAATATTGCAAATGTACCCAGAAATCTCATATGATTTTTTATTCGTACTAAAATAAATTAATAACTAATTTCTTAAAAAAATTTTTTTACCGGAATTAATTGAGCTAGGTACCGTTAGATAGGTTTCTTAAAATAAAATACAGTTTTGATTTTGAGCTTTTTGTTCCGAGGCTCAGTTTTCGAGATATTAAGCTTTAAGTGCCCTCGCATTTCCACACCCGATGGTTTAAAAATCTAAATAAAATCTAGAATGTAGGTCTCGATGTAATCTTTAGTTTAAATTTAGTTCGAGCATCCTGGCTCAAACAGTTTTTGAGTTATTGACCAAAAACCAAAAAACAATGACATACGAATTTAAAAAAAAAAACCCATTTTGTAGATCTCATCAATAGAATCAAAAAATTTAATACAAAAAAAAATTTATTTTCACACATTTTTTCGAAATATTAACGATTTAAATTATATCAGCATTTTGCTAAAAGAGGGCAACTAGCGATTATCTCACACACACAAAGTTTTCTACACTTTTCCTATACTATGCTATGCTTTTTATTTTTTGTTTTCTTCTCCGAAGGGGATTCCTCCCTATTTTCACATTTCATATTTTTTCAAAATTGTTAAAATCCAATTCAAATAAAAATGATAGCTTGAATGCGTTACTAACTCAATCGAGGACGCAAAGGATTCTTAAAAAGTTTCTATATTCTGTTAAATTCTGAAATATCTTTTGGTTCTTTTTAAGGCCTGTGAACCTGAGCGAATATTTTGTATGACAGTTTTCTTCTCTCTTAAATAACAAATCGAAGTAAAGAAATAATTGATCATAATAGCTTTGTTATTGTAATTTTTTTTGAAGAAAATTAGAGAGTCAGTTATTTGTACATGTATGTGTGCTCAGACCATTTCCTAATACCCTCGTTTCTATTGGTTGCGCTTTATATGAATATGCTTTTCGAAAGATTTTAAATTTTGTCACTGAATAAAAGAACATAAAGAATTCTAAAGAAACAAAAAACAAAATTGAACATTATTTTTGTTATTGCTTCAATGTGATTTTCACATGCCAAAAGTCAAATAATAAATCCTAGTGTAAAAATTGAATTTTTTTTTGAATTTCAAACACGAGTACTTGATTTGTTCATTTCTTGGATGTTTGTGACTGTACCACATTAGTGTTTTAGATGACTAACTGACCATTTACTGCCGAATACGTTATGATTCGAATTGCCTAGCTGCTTGATAAGCTAACTTTCATGAACTGCTGATTAATTGCTTCAATGGAGTAGCTTGAGACCATTTCCCTTAAGTTCGCTAAATCAATTTTCACACGGTTGGCACGATCAGCAAATGAGAACGACTTTTCTTTTGTTTAGCTTTATTCGAAAACGGCAGGTAGCCGTAGTTAGTTGCTTCAACGTAAATTATGTCCTTACTTCTAATCTGTTGACGAAAGAACGAAACCCTCGGTGCGTGAGTAAAACTCACACTTGACCGGCGTTTTTTTTTTTTGTTTACTCATACATATATATCATACATATATATTGCTTCAAAGTATTAAAGTTATTTTGTTTAATGTCTGGTAATCGTAATTTTCATCTAATTTTTATTATAAGCTTCGTTGTAATCTTTCAAATGTTCTTTCAGTACTCTATTTCCATACCACTGTGTACCGTAATTTTTTTTCGATTTCTCTTATCAGTTATTTAATATACTTCCGCAGTCTTTAAGAAAAATACCTAGACCATTCCAGACCAGACCAGACCAGATCCAATACCTAGACCATTTAAGAAAATAAAATACTACTGAATAATTTTTCAGACGCTGTGTGTACATTTTGACTCTTTGAAGGAAATGTGGAACAATCTATTTTACCATAGATATCTACAAAAACTTCTAGGAAGTGAGAGTAACAACTTCAATATCACGTCCACTTAAATTTGTCATAGAACTCATACAAAAGACTGTTTCAGTTAAAGAGAATGGATAGCATTCCTGCTGATATTCTACTGAAATGTATGACGGGAGTGAAGTGACTTTTCTGACTAACTTTAAGTCACTCGAGAAAAAGCAATTCGATTTATTAATTCACCAATAAAGTATTAAAGTGGCGTTACAGCTAGTGCTTAGCTTGTTCAGGGATAAGCGGCTTTTTTTCTGACATCAATTTGTTTAATGACAATACAATGAAATTGTTAATTTAAGAGTGGTCAGAAAATGGATTCCTCTTTAAATTGTTTTCGAGCGTCTTCCTTCTTTTAGACCAATCTTTTTTAAGTGTTACTTATGTGTATCTAGGATTCCTCAACTGTTACAAAACGTCGTAATAATTTACTCGAATTGAAGAGTTTTTAATTGTGTTTCAAAACTTTAATCCGAATTTCTATTCTGTGTGTCGATAGCATAGTGTCGGTAGCATCGTTCGAAAATGTGTTCATTTAAATGTTGGCATTGTTTCCAATTGCCAAAATCTTAGCTATCAAGAAAACTTCTAAAATAATACCACACATAATCAAGTTCCCAAGTATCGTATGTTTATATTTGTGATAATATTATCGACATGGTTATCTTTTTTTTTTTCGTTGTGACTTTATTCGGACGCGTCCTTTGTGGTCGTATGATCAATAGGGTAACCAGTTCACTGTATGTAAGGGAATCAATAGAACAACAATCCTTTTTTTTTAAAGACATTCATTCAATGATTTATGCTTTAAATACTTTAATGCCTCTAAAACTAAATTTTGCGCCTACGTTCGTCGAATTTCACAAACTAAAGCCCTCTCAGTCACTGTAAAAATCAAATTCCTTTGAATTGTGGTCTACCCGCACAAATGAGCCGTTCAGAGCACAGATTGATTGACCCCATAAAACAAAAAAAATGAGAAAAACGATGAAATAAGTTTCATTCGCCTGAGAAATACACTACGTTTTTTTTTTTCAAATACAGTTGACTCCCTCTAAGTCGAATTTTCACGGGACATCAAAATCAGTTCGAATTAGAGGAAATCCGACTTAGAAGATGGTTTTTGTATGGGAAATTGGGAAGGGGGAATCCTAAAATAGGACGAAAAAATTCGAGTTAGAGGGGAACTCCACTTAGAGGGATTTCGACTTAAAGGGAGTCGACTGCAGTTGTCGTCTAATGGTGGTCATCTTTATTATTAAGGAAAGATATTGTAAACATATGAAGTTACGACTGTAACAAGTGCTTTGACGCATAAGTCTAAACATTTTCAAAAAGTGAAGCTAATTCAATCTGTACTAGAACGGCTCAAATGAAGACTTAAAAACAGTCTTTGCATTCAATCTGAGTAAAACCTTGTATCAAACTCACTTACCTTTTAAGTGCATATAAATGTTACGACTTCGTATTGTGTCTCATCTTGTATTGTATTGGGCGGCGTAACAGCCGGCGTAACAGCGTAACAGCGGCGTAACAGCCCGTGAGAGCCAGAGCCTAGCTTTTTCGCGCCTCCACTGTGTTGTGCGCGTTATAATTTTGTCACATGTGGAGGGGACCTACTGTTTAATGCCGGTTCCGAACGGCGAATTGCGAAAGCTTTTCATGACAGAAGTACTCTAGGAAGGTTGTCAGTCGTTCGCTGGAGGTGGGGCCGTGAAAAATGTTTGTGGTGTTTTTTTTTTCCCCGAGCTGGATTCGAACCACGGTACTCTCGCTCAACAGTCCGACGCACTAACCGATCGAGCCAACGGCGCCCACTTAGCTTCTGATTAATTGAAGAATTTCGTAGAGAACTTTTGTGTAAATCGCCAACATTTTCATCATCATTATCATCATCTTCTTGACAATGCACGCAGAAGATATCTCCAGGCAACTCGATCTTACGCTGCCGACTCCAACTCAGGAGGTATGCCCAAGCGTAACCAGGCAAGATTCTGGACTTGGTACAACCAATTCTTCCTAGGTCTGCCGAGCGGTTGCCTTCTTGACGGGATCGCATTCAAAATTTTTTCCGACAAAATTAGATCGATGTTGGAATGTAAGCTGTACACCAAAACCTCCCTTGCCGCATTTCATTTGCATCGCTTCGAAGCGTTGGCGTAAAATTTTTGTCGTAGTTTCGAAGCTGCGTCATTTTTATTTTAGTTTACGTGATTCACAAAATCAGAATACGAGGGAGTCATGGAATTAGAATATCTGGGGATCGATAATGCACTTTTCGTCGAGTTTTTCTGGTTCCAATTAATGACACATAGTGAGGTTCTCGTGCATATAGAAGTACAACATTTTTTTTGTCACTAAAAATGGTTTTGTTGGGTCGTTTTCAAAACGTCTCAAATCGCAGCGAACGCCGCTGCTTTGTCTATGGTCCTCCTGTAGTTAGATTTTGTACACTTGAGTGTTCCAATCTCTTCGATTTTACAATCCTAAGTCTGAATTCAGACATTATTCATATCTCTGAATCTTCTTTTCTGCTAAGCTAGGAAGTGAACACACAAAAATCGTCATCCAATATTTGTTGTTACATTTTGAAAAAGAAATCATCCCAAAAGATTGATGGCTGACGATTCTTCACAATAAGTTTCAACAATCACCTTCGAAAAGAAACACTCACCAACGTACCAAAAAATGTAAATATATTTTTTTATTCATTTTGTATAATTTACAGAAAAATTATTTTTTTTTTGTTGTTATTCATATACATATAAACATTCTTACGTCCATAAGTATTTTCATAATACATTTTCTTAAAAAAAAAAAAAATACAAGTAAAAAAAAACGAACAAAAAAAAGATTAAAACTAAGAAAATTCATCGTTTGCTTTTGTATTTCTTTTTTGTTTTTTATTCGAGGAACACATTTAGTTGAGATATAAATAGAAAAGCTTCATAAAAAAATAGAAAACAAAACAAAAAAATTATAAATTCATAGATTTAAGTTATAAATATAAAACAAAAAACAAAAAAAAAAAGTTTGTATAATAGAACAATAATTGCATTTTTGCCTATCTCAGTAACAAGAGTCTTATTTTATAACATTTATTATTTTTTTGTTGTTTTACTTTAAATATATTTATATGCGTAGATTTTATATGATGGAGAAAGTTTTTGTTTTTTTTGAAAATATTTTTCTTTGCTCTGTGGATGTGTGATTTTCTTTTTCGTCCCGAGAGCAACACACGATAACTAGAGATATATATATACTTTTTATAAATATTCATTCTAATTGTTTATTCTATTTAATTAACAGTAGATTTTTTTTTACTTAGAGTTATTCTGGAATTGTAATTTTTCTATTTTTCGTTTGTTTAAATAATTTAAGCACATTTTTATTTTTATGGGTTAAGATTCAGCTTAAGTTTGCTTTTGATGCTGAAAATTTTTTGTTTTTATTTTGGGCAGATGAAAGTGCAAAAAATTTGAAGAGTTAAGTAGCGAAGTTTGAATTGGATTGGGTGAGTTCAAGGTGATTGAAATGTTGTGAATTTTGGTGGACTGACTTGCTGCAATAAATCAACGACTGAAAAGGGGTTGATTTCGATGTTGGTTTGGTGTTTTCTGTTTTTGATTCACTAGGAAATTTCAATAACTTAAGAGAACGACCCTCTGCCGCCTTCTTAAGGCAACAAAAAGAACGTTTCGTGATGAAATTCAACAAATTAAATTTTGTTCGAGGAGATTTGCATGCTGTTCAGCGACAAGGGCGCCGTGGCTTAAATAGTTAGTGCGTCGGACTGTTAAGCGAGATTATCTGGGCTCGAATCCAGTTCGGGGAAAAAATACCACAAAAAATGTTCACGGCCACCTCCAGCGAACGACTGACAATCCTCCTGGAGTACTTCTGCCACAGAAAGCTTTCGCAATTCGCCGCTTGAAACCGGCAATAAACTGTAAGTTCCCTTTAACGCGCACAACACAGTGAAGGCGCTAAAAGGTAGCTAGCTCTGGCCCCTTGAGGGCTGTTACGCCACTAATGATGATGTGTAACGACAAACAAAAGCGAGCATTCACACTAAATCGATTCCAAATGATGAAATTATGAAAAAGGAGGGGCTTCAAACCCTGCCAGGAAAACTGAAGCCTAACTTTAAGCTGAGATCACAACCGATAGAGCTAAAGATGGACCACAATCTTGTAGCTTTTTTGTAGTTTATGAACGAGACATTGACTTTGAAAATCAGAGAATTCAATTACCCAAAAAACGCACAAGTTTTCTTTTGAATCGCTGTTCGGAACCGGCCTTAAACAGTAGGTGCCCTTCACTTCTGTCAAATTATAACGAGCACAACACAGTGGAGGCGGGAAATAGCTAGGCTCTGGCGTTGCATGGGCTGTTACGCAGATTATTAAATTACTTTTCTTTTGAATTAGGTAACTTTTTAAACTTTGTAAGTTCCAAACCTTTGTCTAACTTGATTTTGAACATCCAACAATCAGCTTTTGGTGGAATCGCAGTTAATTAAGCTAATTCAATCTATTCGTATTCTACAAAGTTTAGAATGCACGTCAGTTTAGGCCTTCTATTCTAAAACAATCAAAAATATTAAAGTTTTCAAGGCTTGACTGTGAACCCGCTAGCTCTTTAAGTTTCGTTGTACCTGCAAGTGATCCCAGATCAACATATCCCCGGCTTTCTTCAAGATCTCTCACTTGAGATTGAGATAAGGAAAAGCGCTGATAGCTACGCCGCTACATGATATCTGGGAGCTGAATTTGAACCATAAATAAAATAGATAATCTGCGTAGCAGAGAGCAGACCCAGAGCATAGCTTGTTTGCCATACCATATCCTTCAGGATTTGAAGCATTGTAAACGCATTTGGTCGTTGAAAAATGACCTCCTCGTTGGATTTGCAAGAAAGTGCACCATTTTTCTTAAATGGCTACATTTAAAGTGAAAAGACGTGGTCACAAATTCAATCCGTGTTCGAAAATTGCTAAACTCGAGTGCTTGGGAAAATAGAGGGTGACAGAAAATAATTAAACTTATCCGCAACATCATCCGGAGTCATCATTGTCCAGTTGCACGCTTAGTTGTTCCTGATGTCCCAAAAAAATTCTCCAAACAACAATCTGGTCAATTCAATAGCAAAAAATTCAATAATGTTTATTGAATAAAAGCAAGCGACAGTAATTTGAGGCCGAAGAACAGAACCAAGCATTTTCTCGGAATCTTTTTCTGAAGCCAATAAGTAGGCAACACGAAACAGGATTGTTCAAGTGGAATATCAGCCGTCTGTGGGAGATTCACAATTTCCCTTTTTCTTTTTCAAAACTCCTTAAAGTCGTAAAAAAAAAACTTCACAAATCGTCATTCGTTCAAAGCCACCAAACACCACGAACAGTCGTCTTTTGTCACGATTTCCCAACCACCTCTGAACACACCGCTGGATAACGATGATTATTTTGTTACTTTTTCAATTACAAAAAAGAAAACTTTTTTTTTTATATATTTTTTTTACATAGATATTGACTATTTACAAGATCTCCACTTAATCGTCGACTAAGTACCTTAAGTTTTAAACACAGAAAAGCGCTTTTGGGCCCCCCGCATAAATCCTTAAAACAAAACACAGAAAAAAAAAAAATCTAGACTCACACTCATCCTTCAACAGCAGGGATGGGGATGACTTTTTTTTTTGCATTGAAAAGTACCTTTTTTTTAGATGACAAAAGTTCCGCGAGGGAAATTAATTTCCGTCAACAGAGACATCCATCACTCGCATCCCCATCCCGAATCGGCACCCAAACAATGGAAGAAAACATTTTCAATAATTCCCATATTTTCATTTTCATATTTTTTTTTTTTTTGAAAAACAAATAACAACCTGTCACTGTTCCTAAGACTCCACCCCATCAAATCCCGATCGACCCAAGAAAACAAAAAAAAAAAAACTTTTCTCCTCCTCGGGCAGACAAAAAAAAATAAAAAAAAAAAACATTTCCTGTCTCATTTCCTTTATCAACTCCGTGTCACGTCCTTGATGGGTCATTAACGAAGCAGAACAAGGAAATGGATGAAATTTAATATCCTTTCTCAACCCCCTAAAAAAAACAAACAGAGTTGTAAGAAAAAGGACCCCACAGGACAGCACACACTCGTTCCATCTCGCACGCACTAAAACAAAACCCCCTCTACTTAGTCATCACCTCCAGCGCTTCGTCCTCGTCAGTCAGCTCACGCGAACTTCGTCACAAACGTCCAGCGTTGCGTGTCCAGGGCCGAGTTGCACCGCTCCGCCGAGATGCCGTCCAGCTCGTGGACGTTTCGCGTGTCCAGGCAGATGTTCATCTTCGAGTGCTTGATGAGTCCGCCATCGCGCATCGTCCACATTTGGTTCTCGGACTCGTGGCAGATTTTCATCACCACCTGCGAGCCGCGGGCGAAGTTCACGAGCGTCAGGCAGAGGTCGTGGTGTTTAATTTCGCCGCGTTTCGTTAGCGTCCACTCCTGGTTCCCGCCGGTGTTGTGGCACTGGTAGATGCCTGCGGGGGGAGAGAGAAAACGCCGAGTGAATCGGATGCGGGTACGATGAAAAGCGACAAATGACTTACCGACAGTGCCGTCGACGAGGTGGCCCAGCGTGTCCAGGCAGTAGGAGCCCTGCCGTAGCTGGCCGTACTGCTGCGTGTCCGGGACCTGGAGGTCGGGATAGACGTGCTCCAGGTACCACTTGAAGGGCTTGCACTGCAGCTTCTCCTTCAGCGCCAGTCGGTCGTCGATGCTGGGGACGAAAGGAAGAATTCAATGAGATGCAGTCACGCTCACAAACATCAACCCTACTCACTTGCCGAAGGGGATGTTCTTGGCCAGCGGGACGGCGGCGTAGTAGTACTGCTTGTAGTCGTCCATCCACACCTCAGCGGCGCGTCGCGTATTCCGTGCGAATACGTTGCCACTGCCGCCGGGGAACGTGTACGGATGTCGCTTGCGGAAGACGTGGCCTACCCGGCTGCAGGGGATGATCTCGAGGCTACCGCCGCACTGCCACACTCGGAAGGAGATTTCGAGGTTCTCGCCGCCCCACACGTCCATTTTCATGTCGTACTTGCCGAGTTTGTTGAAGTACGCCTTGTTGATGACAAACAGGCCGCCGGCGATCATTGGCGTTCGAATTGCCGCCGTGGGGTCGTGCTGGCGTGCAGAACGTTCCGCCGCGCTGAGGTACTCCCACTTGAAGATCAGATTCCAGTCGAAGCCACCGCGCAAATCCGCTGACGCACCGATGTACTGGAAGTTGTCCATGCTTATGACGTCGATGACGGGGCAGACAACCCGTGTGCGGTCTTCGGCGACACGCTCCAGCAGGGGCTCTAGCCAGTTCTCGTTGCACTCCACGTGGCTGTCGAGGAATGTGAGCACTTCGGCGACGGCGGCATCAGCGCCACGGACGCGGGAGCGAACCAAACCCTCGCGTTTGTCGTTGCGCAGGATTCGAACTTTGTCGATCTTCGCCAGTTCTAGACCGTCCTCAGCTAAAAGGAAGAAAGGTATAGAGAGAGGTAATGAACAAAACTGTCAACATAGTCAATATGAAAGGGCGTTAAAAAAAGGAGTCAAAAAATAGTTAAATATTATGGAAATCCGTACGGAAAAATAGTGGAAAAAAGCTGCCCAAAGACTAGATCGACAAGAAGAGTTGTCAAAGAAGAAAGTTTTCGAAAAATGGTTTGCAATAACAATAACAAAACAGAAAATTTTTGGGGTAAAAGTTGAAAACGTTAAAAAAGCCAAATGACCAAAAATGTTACCGAAAAAGGTGCAAAAAATTCAGCAAACCGATCGAACTGTTTACGAAATGTGTAATTAATTATCTAAGTGAACAACAAGCAGCAGGAAGTTTGAAGAAAGATATCGACATCGACTGAAAAGTGATTGAAACTAGATAAAAAATGGTTAACCAAAAAAGTCGGAGAATCTTTTGAAAATTTTAGTCAAAAAAAAAAAACAATAATTAAAATATCCAAAGAAAAATGTAAAGCTAGTCAAACATGTTCAAATAAACAAATTTTAAAAGTAGTCGATCTCGAAAATTGACCCAGAATAACCAACTCGGCCAGAAAGTGGAAAAACAGCTATCAAAAAACTGACAAACAGTAAGAAGTAAAGTGACAAATTTGACACTCGAAGACAGTCGCGTCTAGAGCAAGTCCCTTAAAAGTGTTCAAGAAGAGATGACCAAAAAGTAAATAAAAGTTGGAAAAATCTGGAAATCATTTGTTATGAGAAGCAGAGTTGTAGACGAAGAGGTTAGAAATTGTCAGAATGCCCTTATCTGTCGGACATCAGAGCAGACTCGTCACGCCAATACTATTTCATTTTAAATGTAGTAAGGAGTAGAGGTATAGAAATTAAGTTAGCAACACTATTTCAACTGGCGGCCATTTTGTCAGCAGTCAAGTAATTTATTTTTAACTAGCTGTACTCGGCGCGCCTTGCTACGCATAAAATAAATCCAATTTTAAAAAAAGCACCCTTTTTCCAATTTTGGAGCTACATATCTTTCCAACTGTACTTTTTACCGACAAAACCCGAAAGAAAGCTCAATCTCATTTTTAAAGACCTTTTGGTTGATGAATCAATCGACAGGATCAGGTGAACTTTGAAAGTCAGCGCTCACGTCACCTCAATGGGAGCCTTCCCCCACCAAAAAAAATTGATATCAAAACCTTTTTGACAGAATTCTGAACAAAGTTGCCAAAGACATCAATGCTCTATCTCTTAACATTTAGAAGTCTATAAAGGACAAACAAACATTGATTTTTATATATAGAGATTGGTTAGCCAAAACATCGCTTTTAAATTGTGCAAATTTGTTTTGAAAAACATGGTTCTCTTCTCAATTTTCTTAAGCGAATTTCTTTAACGATGAAGCTACTTTTTGGTTGAATGGATACGTCAATAAACAAAGTTGCCATATTTGGAGTGATGATAATCCTCAAGTTTATGTTGAGGACCGTTACATCGACGAAAACTAACTGTTTGGTGTACTTTATGGGTTGGTGGAATAATTGATCAGTACTTCTTTAAAACGATGCTGGACAGAACGTTACAATCAATGGCGACCACTATAGGGCCATGTTTACTGAATTTTTCGTTCATCAATTAAAAAACCATGATGTGCAGGATCTGTGGTTTCAACAAGACGGCGCAACATGTCAAGGAAACATTTTGTAAAGCAGATTCAGATTACGGACACGTGAATTGGCCTCCAGGATGGTGCAATTTAACGACTTGACTAGTGTCTGTGGCGATATGTGAAGTCTTTAGTCTACACCGATAAATTCGAAACGATTGACCACTTAGAGGACAACATTCCATGCGTTATTTCCGATATACGGTCACAAATGTTGGAAAAAGTTATCGAGAATTAGACCTCCAGATTAAAATACGTCCAAGTCAGGCTTGAACATATGCCAGAAATCATAGTTAAATTATAATGCCAGAAGTTTATCTTCAGAATAAAGTAAAGTCTATTTAAAAAAATCGTCTTTGTTTTATTCCATTTCAAAGTTTTATACCTCGGTACGGTTTGATTTTCTGCACATCCCTTCTTAGTATTTATTACAATCATTTACTTAAAAAAAAAACCGCTGCGGTAGGTTAATACTTTTGAGCACATTAAGCTAGGATAAATTTGATGATAATTTTTCTTTCGAGCCAACGCAGACGCAGAAATGCAACTACAAAATATAAAGACTAAGGTTTTAAATCGAAATTAACTGCGGAAATAAAGCAGAATATGTGACACCCAATGGAATAAATTTAAGAGGAACGCTTATGTGCAGAAATAATTAGCCTGGTCCCAAAACCTAAAATATCATGTTCGAAATGAAATTACCTTATGTCCTCAACATTGGATAACAATTTTAATTAGCTACCTTAACCCATTAGAGGTCAAACAAAAAGTACTAACTTTTTTTTCAAACTTTTTTTTATTTTCACTTGGAAATAAGAGTAAACAAACATAAAATACAAGAAAAAAATCAAAAAAAGGTAATTTTCATGAAATAACAGGGGTGTACTCAATTGAGTAGGCGCCGTGGCTTAATCGTTAGTGCGTCGGACTGTTAAGCGAGAGTACCTGGGTTCGAATCCGGCTCGGGGAAATAACACCACAAACATTTTTCACGGCCCCACCTCCAGCGAACGACTGACAACCCTCCTGGAGTACTTCTGTCATGAAAAGCTTTCGCAATTCGCCGTTCGGAAGCGGCATTAAACAGTAGGTCCCCTTCACATGTGTCACAATTATAACGCGCACAACACAGTGGAGGTGCGAAGGCTCTGGCTCTCAACGGGCTGTTACGCCGCCTAATACAATATACTCAACTGAGTACACTGACAGCCTGTGTATGAAAATTTTCAAAACACGCCTTTTCAACACAAAGTGTTTTTAAGCACTTCCTACAGGATTTCACGCAATAAAAATCGAATGAGTAACAAAATCTGACTGTTACCTAATTCTTATACCCAAAACGGACTTCACCATTGATTCGTTGACAGAGATACAGTCATGAAGCACTCCCCATTGCAAAAATGTCTGCATAAGTTTCTCTGCCAATGGTCTTATTTTAAACATTTTATCGTCCGACATCGCTGCTGTATCCTTGTCTACCGCATGAAGATTTCTTTTTATATCCCGAAGTAGTCGTCTCGTCATGGCTTTGCCGACCAACTAAACGCCTATATCTTCATCTAGAGACCAGTACATTGGCTCTCGAAGCAACTAATGATATCAAAATCCATAGAAACTTTTTAAAATCAGAAGAGTCTAGTTGAAACTCATGTCTGTTATGTTGACCAGCGTATCGCTGGCTGGATGGCTTCAATAGCTTCTTCAAGCCCCTTATAGCTTTTTTGGAAAGCAAAACGCTGTTTTTTCATTGTAAGCAAACTGAAAAAATAACAATTATTTGACTTACGCATGATGTTAGTGTACTCAAACGAGTACAGTAACGTTTATATGTCCCTAATTTATTTTCAACTATAAATTATTAATTAAATTGTTGTTTATTACTTATTCTGACATGTATTTTGTACAAATAAAGTAAAAAAAAACAATATATATTCAGCAGTTATTTTAAAAAAGCCAAACTCATTCACCAACCTCAAAAGTGCTTTGGTGACACAACATAAACTGGCACTATTTTAAAAACAAATCATTTTAACCGGGAAATATTTATTGATATATTTCAATTTTGTTATGATGAAGTAAAAAACAAATGTAACACACGTTTAGGTCTTAGGTCTTAGGTAAAAGTGACTGCCTGCGCTATAGCGCAGGCTCACTTAGGCCACTTGTTGGCCCATTGTGCTGTCACACCTCCGGATTGTTTTCAATTTCCCCGGACTCGCTGCCTATAGATTTCCTGCAAATACACCAAACCAAAGTATTAGCAGGCATGTCATACTACCTGTTTGAAGCCAACGTTGGTAGTCTTGTATCCCCCGGGCTATACCCAGTGGGATCTGTTTATGAAGCCGCTGATGCGCCTTACATCCATGCTAGCGAGTTCGCTTAACTCCTTAAAGAAGTATGCACCTAGAGTGCGCTTCCTCGTGCGTGCGAGTGCTGAGCATGCTCCCAGAAGATGCATTGTTGTCTCTTCTTCCTCCTCATCTCTGCAGCTTCTGCAGAAATCATTGGAGGGGATTCCCAGTCTTTTGGCATGATTGCCAAATAAGCAGGGGCCAGTTAGAACTCCCACTAGTCTGCCTATATTTGCCCTACTTACCGAGAGCAGCTGCTCTGTCCTGCCCCTATCTATCTTCGGCCACACTAGCCTAGAGGTGCGGCAGCTGTGTAGATTGCTCCATCTGGAGTTTGCTGCCGTTATGGCTTCTGCAGTTAGCTGTGAACCAACCTCCTGCATGGAGGGTCCGGGGGTCCCCTGATTATTATTTGAGTCCGATTCCCCTCCAATTCTTGCTAATTCGTCAGCTCTTTCGTTGCCTAGAATACCCGTGTGCCCAGGGACCCAGCACAGGGTGAGACTACATCTGTCCGCCATCTCTTTGAGAGATTGGCGACATTGTTTTACCATTCTTGATCTTATCAATGGTGTTTCCAGAGCTTTTATGGCCGCCTGACTGTCTATGTAGAGTACAATAGACTGACCATCTATCGAACCCATGGACAGCAAGCGCGCTGCCTCATGAATAGCTGTTATTTCCGCTTGGAATACACTACAGTGGTCCGGGAGCCTGAGGGACCTCGCAATGTTTAGTCGTTCAGAGAAGACTCCCATGCCCGTGCCCTTTTCCGATTTTGAACCATCCGTGTATACTTCCAGAGCAGCCTGGTTTCTCACACTGTCTTCCTCCCATTCCTCTCTATTCGGTATCCTTATTCGATAGTTTCTATCGAAGTCCTCCTGAGGTGGAAGGTAGTCTGTGTGAGGTGGGATTTTATTATTACGTAGAATAGCAGTATGACCTGCTGTGTGGTGTCCTTGCCACCTTCTGCTATCCCTTAGTCTGATTGCTGACCTTGTGGCCACGTATTTCCCGTGTATGTCTACGGGAAGTATGTGTAGCATCGTTTCCAAGGCAGCCGAGGGGGTGGATCGTACTGATCCGGTTATGCACAGGCACGCTTTCCTTTGAATCCTACCCAGCTTTCTAACGTTATCGCCTGTGCCTAGTGCTGGCCACCAGACGATTATTCCATAGAATAGAATAGGCCTTACAATTGCACTGTATGCCCAATGTGCGATTTTTGGCTGAAGACCCCACCTGGAGCCAAGGGCTTTTCTACAGGTGTATAGTGCCACTGCCGCTTTCTTCACACGCTCCTGGATGTTTGGCTTCCAGTTGAGCTTGCTGTCGAGTATAATACCAAGGTATTTGGTTGTTTTCGAGAAACCCAATTCTTTATTTTTGAACCTCAGAGGTCTCAGGGAAGGTAATTTGTATTTTCTTGTGAACAGGATTAGTTCTGTTTTTGACGGGTTAACGTCAAGTCCTACTTTATCTGTCCATGCTGCTAGCCTACAGAGGGCTGTTTCCATGACGTCTCTGATAGTGTCCGGGAATTTTCCCGTGACGGCTATTGCGATGTCGTCTGCATAGGCAATTGGCTTACATCCAACTGAGCTAAGCTCCAACAGAATTTCGTTCACCACTAATAGCCACAATAGCGGTGATAGCACCCCTCCTTGTGGTGTTCCCCTACAGGTCGCCCTACTGGTGTGATGACTACCTAACTCGGCCCTTACGATCCTATTGGATAACATGTTGTTAATCCAGTTGCAGAGGCTTCTGTTTATATTAAGCTTGTATAGTGCTTGCTTGATAGCTTCTGAGCTAACATTGTTGAAGGCTCCCTCTATATCCAGGAATGCTACTATAGTGAATTCTTTGTGCTCAAAGGATTTTTCTATAGTGCTTACCAGAGAGTGGAGTGCCGATTCCGTTGAGAACCCTTTGCGATACGCATGTTGGGCCTGGGATATTTCGTGTTGTGAGATATTCTCACGTATGTATATCTCTATCAGTCTTTCAAGCGTTTTCATAAGAAACGATGATAAGGTGATAGGTCTGAAGTCTTTTGGGGAGTTGTGGTTTGCTTTCCCACATTTGGGGATAAACACCACCTTCGATCTTCTTCACAAGGATGGAGTGTGACCTAGCCTGATGCAGCTCCTAAAGATATTTAGCAACAGGGGTGCTAGGATTTCGAACTCTTTTTGGAGTTCCACTGGTCTTATACCGTCCAGTCCCGGGGACTTGTACGGTTCAAAACTATTTACCGCCCACCTAAGCTTTCTCAGCGTTATGAGTCGGTCGGGTAGAGGCCCAGGCAACTGTGTGTGGGTCACTCCAGAATTATCCATCGGATAGGTATTACCTGGAAAGTGTGTGTCGATTAGCAGGTCTAGAGTATCACCGCCAGACGTCGTCCACTCTCCGGTCGCGGTTTGTAGAAAAGATGGCATGGTGGAGGTTTTGGAAAGTATTCGCCGCAGTCGGCCACAGTCACTGGTCTTTTCTATGTTGCCACAGAAATTTCTCCATGACCTTCTCTAACACACGTTTACTTCACGAGATTTGTAAATTACCCTTGAATATATGGGTGTACTCATTTGAGTAAAGTGACCTCTAATGGGTTAATTCATTACTTCATTTAAACGATAATCTTTTTTTTCAATGTTTCTTTCTTTATTGTTATACCGTTGAATTTCATGAAATGTTGGGAGAATAATATGTTTTGTTACACTAATGAATGTTAATGAATGGTGACAATGTACCCAAAAAAAAAAAGATCAGTTGAGAGAAGAAACCAAAAAGAATGCAGAAATTAATAAAATAGTAAACAGGAAGCAGCGAAACCAAATTTCTATAAATTTTTGACGAAAGTATTTGATGCACTAGAGTAAAGTATAAAGCAGCCCATACACAATTCAATTAAATCATCAACTCAGTCAAATCACAGTGAAATCAACCCGTGTGTGGCTTTGTCAAGCGATCGATTTGACGGTTGGCAAAAAATCAAAAGATTTTGATCTTTCGAAGTTGACTGGAAAGTCTTTCAACTCAATTGAATCGTGTGTGGGCAAGTTCATCGACAAGCTGTCAAATTTAAGAAATTGCGTTAGATATTCGCTGTGAAATCGTTTGCAAACGAGTTGGTCGTGTTTTTTTGTGTTAAAGTGAAAAATTATTTTTAAAAAAAATAATAAAATTTTTGATAGTAAAAGCAGTCTTTCAATTCAATTGATGTAGGGTGTGGTCAGCTTTCAACTCAGTTGATAACTCAGTTGAATCGTGCATGGGCTGCTAAAATAAAGCAGTCTGAACAAGTCGATGTGTCTAAAGACTGGTAAAAAAGTTTTATATACGTGTCTAGACTAGAGCGTAAAAGTCTTAAAAAAATGTAGAAATTTTTTGAAAAAAAAAATTCAATAAACTGTCCAAGCATTTTTAAAAAATAATCGTGAAGTAGGAAGGAGAAAAGGTTTTCGAATATGCAGAATTGGAGGCATTACTTGATAAAGACTCGTGTTAAACCTAATCGAATCAAGCTCAAAACGAATTTCAAATGTATAATATAACCAGTTAATTACAATAAAGCCTCGAACTTCGGAAAAAAAAGGATGAAGCAAAGTTGTACACCTCATAACAGGGTAATAAAAAAATCAAGAATAGGTAAAAAAAAAATGAACGCAAACTTACGGTGATCACTGAAGTCATCGACAAGAATGATCTCCTTGATGAGGTGTTCAGGACTCCGGTTGAGGACGCTAAAACGACACGAATGCATTCGTTCCGATAAAACTATCAAAACATCGGCGTCCCTTTTATTGTCACTTACCTCACGATGGTCCGCAGCAGCGTCGACCGAGCCTCGTTGTGGAACGTGATTATGACGCTCGTCTCGGGCAAGTCCTTTCGCCATTTCTTCTTCCGGCACCTGAAACGAGGACAAATAGAAATGTGGAAGATTAGAATCGTGGAGGAAATTCAATTGAAGAGACTGTCCAAATGTGTGCTTTGCATTCAAAAGTTCATTCGAGCGGAGATTTTTGTTGAGTAATTCGATTAGGAGCAACGATACAAGGACCAGCCAACAGACAGACAGAGAGTGTTTGGACAGTTTTCGAAATTGAATTTGATTTTCATGTGGTAATTGTGGGAGAGAGGGGAGGAAATTATGACAAAGGATTTGCTAATTGGTTAAGAAGATTTTACTGCTTTTGCTGTCTGTCAAGTTTTAAGGGTGAGTGGTCGAAGAGTCACCTGAAAGATGAGGGATTTTGAACTTCAGATCATGATGCTCTTTGCAGGACGAGTGACAGAGTAATTAAAAGCAGAGAGACATAGAGAGACGATTTGGTTTTTGTGAGTAAGAACGCAATTTGTGTGTTGATAGCAACGAAAGGAGGGAATCCTTTTTTTTTTGGAAGGTCGGGCAGATGTTGTTTGGACGTCTGTTAATGAATATCAAAGGAACCACAGAGTTATGGATTTTCTGTGATATGGGAAAATCGAGATATCGCACTGTGTTATCGACATCACAAGCGGGCAGGGATGAACTTCAAAAACAGAAAATTGTGGTTTATCGGTCGTCTAGTGATGTTTAGAAACCTGCTGTTGGACGTAGTAGTCGAATGTCCGGACAAAAAGTGAATGGAATTGGAAGTACAATGGAAAAATGAAAAACTCTGCAAGAGCTCACAACGTAGACGTTTGCAATGCGTTTTTCCCTTTCTATGGGAATTTTATCAGTTGGTTACACGTTGGGCGTAAAATGTGAGTAATGAAGAAAACGAAGACACCACAAGCCAGGCACGGGATAACATCGTTGAAAAAAGTGCCTCACCAGCTTGTGGCGATGTTCCTGTGAAGGTTCAGAGGTTCGTGTTGAAGGCACGGATAATGCTGCAAAATCAGAAGCTTTCCATTTCAACACCTCAAGAGAAATAAGCAACTGCGTTTTTTTAATGCTTGTTTCGTTATAAACTTACAGTGCTACGACGTTTTGACTATGAAGACAATGAATGTGTTGTTCGATTTCAAGACTCACCCCTAAAACTAAAAACTGCTTTAATTGATTCAATAAAATCGCAACTTAAACTCGAGATGGATTTACTATACAAGCAATTCATCGTCCCTTTTGTCCAACCGCCTACAACTTTCTTCCAAGATGTCTAGCTCTCGAAATCGACCCCCAGTCAGTGACCCGTCCAACTTCTCCCATTTCAACTTCTCAACGACCATATGAACTCAAAAATTACGGCCTGTCACAGGAAAAGGACAAACACATCCTCCCAACAACAGTCAGAGTCCCAAAAAAGACCCATCCCGTCAAACTTTCTTTTTTTTTCGTTTTTGTCCCACATGTCCCGTGTCGCTTTCCCTTTTATCAAACTATTGATTAACTGTATTACACTTCGCATGACACTCAAAAAAGAAGAAAAACCCCAGATCCATAAAAATAAAACGACACCAGCACAGTGGGATCCCATAAAAAACGACCCGCTCGATAAATCGCTGCACGCAAATAAATTCCCAGCAGCAGTGTAAAATTGGAAAAGGATTGAAGGAGGGCGATCCTTTTCGTTCACGAACAAGGCCGTTTGACAGGACCCATTCGCAGATGGTCCGTGGCAACACACGTTTATCGCAAAATCCTTTTAAAGTGCTTTCAAGGAGTCGCTCGCACACGCTTCTGTGATATCCTTTTTCTCCCCCGTACCGATGGAATTTCCTTCTAAAAATAACCGCAACCCCGGACCGGGGCTATAACTCTCCATCGGAAGGCCACAATTTCAACGCAATTAGTTCAAGAGGCGAACTTTAACTCAGGAGAGACGGGTGAAGATCCTGCGGCGATGCTTTGGCGAGGACATGGATTTTCATATAAAAACAAGCGAACGAAGAAGCTTACTACCGAAGGCACTTTTCCTTATAATGCTTTTATTATCCTTTAAGTGGACCTTTTGTTGCGGCGATTTCCGCCCAGGAGTGTGGGGGTGGGAGAGTACTAATGCCGCCGGGGTAAACAAAGATTACCACGGAAGAGGGGGGATGATTAGATTCTTGGATTTGTTTACTGTGGTTCGAGTTTTTTTTTTTTTTCTTTTTTTTTTTTCTTGGGAAAAACAATTAAGCGGAGAGTTCTTTTTTGTTTTTCTTGCACGCACCTTGCTTCTTAATCTTCTTAAGGATTAAGGTCCTGTCGTTTGGCGAGGATTACGAATCTACCGAAGTTGAAGTTGATAAATATGCGGTTGTTGTCTTGGGTGATGAAGTGGGTGGGGATGCGTTGGACGTAGTCGAAAATTAATGGCGGCTTAAGGCGAGTGGACCAGAGGCAGGCATTTGAGGAACGAGAGAGTTTCGGATTTATGAGAGAAACTTGGTGATGGTGGTTGGAAAGGCGGTTTGTAGTTGAAAAATGTGGTCCGGGTGGGATGAGAATCTGTTCCAAACCATGAAACAGTTGAACTGTGCTTGGGATGAGTGCCGCTTGTGGATTGCAGTTGTTAAGACGCATTGTAGTGGGGCTACAGCTGTCTTTTTTACCTCAGTTTGATATAAAGCAATTAAGGCAAAGACTGTTGCAATAAAATATGAAGAAATTATTCATAAAGTCAGAATTCTGACATAAAAAGTTACTTGGAAGCACTTTTTTAGTAAAATCACTTAAAACTTGAAAATTACTTGACAAAGAAAGACTAGGTGACTTTCTAGACGTCTCTAATTTTTTTCGTCTCCATTATCTCGATCGTATACTCCAGAAAAGTTTCTGCTAAATTATCTAAAAAACTAGAAGGCATAAAGCCATTCGGTTGCTTACGTTCGCTTGAGCATAATAAAATACACATTAACCACAAAAAGCCAATTCACGATATATTTCAAAATGTTGAATAGAAAATTGATTTAAACTTTTTTTAAATTTTTTTTTATATAAACTTTGCGTTTGTAGGAAAATTTTTTAAAAACTATTAACGCAATAAAAAAAATATAAATGTAGAGTTAAAGAACAAGTTTCTGACTTTTAAAACTGGTATAGTACTTTATTGTAAGGGTTGCCGTTGTTTTTTAATAATTTTGTTATTTAATTTAATTGATTTTTTCGTAAATTGCCTCTAACTCCTAGGCGGGGTAAGATAGCCCTTCCTTCCATACTAAAAAAATGCTTTTTGACTCCTTTATAAAATACCATCATCATTTTTTAGCTCCAAAGTTATCGTACTCGTGCCAAAATATAAACTAGAGACTACGCAAAAACATTAAAATAAGTCATCAGATAGAAAAGGGTGTCTCCTCAGTCGCAATGAATTTAGCAGCACTCTTTTTTGGTCAAAATCTCTTATGACTTGAATTTTTTGTTAAAAAACATTTGAAATTGAATTTAATGTGCGAAAAGTTTATTTTTTTCAATTCCAGTGTAAATTCTCAAATTTGTGTTTCATTGAGTTTGCCAGATGATGTCACTGAAACAAGCTGTTGCCACAAAGTAAATCAAGTGATGTTTTTTTTATCGAATTGTTGTCAACAAAAGTTAAATTTTGTAAGACTGCTATCTGCTGCACTTTCCCCATTTCAGTTGAGAGGTAAAATGTTCTGAACGCCAAAAGCAAAGCGACTTGGTAGCACTTTCTGATTGGATATACATAAAACCAGAAGTTTGTTCAAAAAAGAAATCTACTAAGACTTTGTACTTACAAACGTTTACTTTCGAGCATTCTCAACTCTTATTTCCCCTAATGTCATGTCTTAGTTTTATTGGATTTGACAGATGATGTCCCTTAGTTGCTACAAACTAAGCCAAGTCAAGCAAGTAAGTTAATTGATGTCCCACAGGTAAACTTTTTTTTTGCAACAAAGTAGATTAAATTTTGCCCATAAAGGCAAACTTACTACGACCCAACTTCCCATCCAATAGACAGTGAAACGGTTCTCACCCTCAATTGGCTTCCACCTATAATGCCCCTGAAGCTTATCATAAAAAACCGATCCGCCGGCTATTTCCTGAACACATCCCGATTTCGACATGATACATCAAATTGTTGCCTCGTTTTTTTTCTTTTTCAAACATAAAAAGAGTTGGCACCGGCGACAATCGCCCATAAACCCCACGAAACGACGTCAATCTCCGAAAGTGAAATCCATAAAAAAGCATCAATGAAATTCAATTAAGCATTTCAAACGTAATGATTTGACGATGCGATTAAACCAACCAACTGCACCGAAGACAACGAGAAAACAAAAAAGCAAAAGCGTAACAAAATAAATGCCCACAAGGGGTACGTCCAGAGAAAGTAGTTCTGTCAAATGAGGAAGATAAAACTGACAGTGGAATACGTTTTGTTTGCTTATCGTCAATTTCACTCGACATACAGACATAACAGTGCTGCCATCTTTTGGACGACTCACTCCCCTGTCATGGTCACGATGATGGAGAAGGAGATGGTGCTCAAGGAGAACTGCTACTGCTTATTATTCAACAGCTTAACGCATCCTTTGGAGTCATTAAAAATTTACTGCAACAAGGAAGACAAAAATACCGCTATATGCAGTCAAGTCGTCTCTCTTCGGCATACGAATTCTTTTTTTTTTTTTTTTCCTCAGCGTCGGTGGGAATTTTTTTCGCTTTGTCAAGGTCCTTTTGTTTTTTTTATAATTCCTGTCATATTTCTGTCAGAATTGCGTGGGTGTGTGATGACGATGAGGAGAAGACGATGGAAAAGTTTAAGCCCAACGTGGCAGGATAAAATTACAGTTGACTGACAGGCAGAGATTTGTGGAGAGACAACTTTTTTTTGTTGTTGTTCGTGTTTGTTTGAATTTTAAATAACACGGCTCGTCCGTTACAAGGATACGCGTGTTTTATTAGCTGTCGTGGTGTTTTGTTTGTTTTTGTGTCTCAGAGATGGTGCGAGGTGAAATTTGACACGTGGAACGGGTGATTAGATTGAAATTGTGTTGTAGGCGGGCGATTTCGTGACGGGAATATGACACGATGATGGAAATTGTGCAATCGAAATGCAGCGCATGCAGAGACACGAGAATCGAAGGACGTCGCTGTGGCACGCAATCGAGGTGTTCAAGGTCGTGGGCACGTGAGTAGATTGGTGAATCACGGAGACGGATGGAAAGGACAACAGGTCCTTAACGAGAATGGGGGAAGGACGTGGTTTGGGAGGGTCTTTTCTGACATCAGTTTTAGGACGGCCAAGGTAGCTCGGGACATGACAGGAAAGCTCGGGATATAACAAGACATTCTGAAAGGTTGTTCTTTGGGCACAGGACGTGGCAGGGTATTACCAAACGTTGTTCGGTGGGGATAGCACGTGAAGAGAAAGTTCAGCGAGGAGTTTAAACGAATAAGCAGACGTGCTGGATGAAGATATGTAAAAAAGACGAAAGGCTAAGTAAATGAGAAGTGAAAGAACAAGAATACCGAGAGTGAATGGATTACATTGAGCCTCTTCGCTCACGACTTAGACGCATCAGAAAAGCAACTAAGATTTTAAGTCCCTATCCACTAATGAGCCCCAAAAGCTTGCACCCATCAGCTTTCAACCAGAAATCGAATCTAAACTCATTTCGGAGTGATCAACAAATTGCTTTCAACACGTCTTACGTCTAAAATGCTTACGCGAGGAGTTTTTGAGGTATCTAAACATTTCCTGATTAGGTGAGGGCAACGGACCTAAACGTGCATGCTCACTTACGTCTTGTCCTCGTTTTTTTAGTACGCACCGCCTTAATTGGTCTCCACACATGCACAGGACCCCCAATCAACTACCCGTCCGATCCTTTTTGAACATCGTTCAATTTAAAGTCATTGCCCACTCCTTGGAACAACTCTTTGACTCATTAAACCGGTTCCCAGAACAACCGGAAGGAGAGGATCCTTACGACTCAATCAACCCCAACAAGCATCTTACTCAAGTGACCTCCTTCTCGTCCCTAGAACGAGTCGTGTAATTTCCGGTCTAAAATTAGCGCCTCGTGCACGAAATTGATTCCCAAACTTCTGTCGTTATTCATTAGTCACTTGCCAACAATCAATTTCGTCCTCGACGTTTGCCTTCCATCTCCGCGAAAAAGGATTCCTGTAGTCCTTTTCCGTCTCATCCCGCCACCGGGACAGGATGCCGAATACGATTCATCCCGTGGAAGGAACTCATGCATTTATTAAAAGTTATCCTTAAAAATTTATCCCCGACCCCGATGGACCCGGAATTGATTCATCTGCCATGATGCCGTTTAAGGCGACGAACGGTGTGTAAACAGGGATATTATCGAAAAAACGTGGCGTTCCATTTCGTGCCGACAGGTCACTGAAGGACTCTCAAAACTTTTGTGACTCAAGTGAGGGTGTCGAAAACAAGGACACACCGCCTTATAATTCGGCTAATCAACAAAAAGCCACGTTTGCGAGTGTGTCTAATTCAATTTGATGGCGAACACACGTTCCCGAGATTATCCTCGATTATGACAAGCAAACACGAGTGCATGGTTGGGTGTGTGTGTGTGTGTGCAAATCAGATCAGTGATGTCCTTTTCCTATGCAAACATTGTTCTTTGACTTAGAGCCTCAATTAATTAGAGCAGTGGTGGTTGGCATCCCTCTGTAGCTCTCATCCTTCCATCAGAGATATCGATTCGAGTCATCGGATGTTTTTGGTCATAAATCAAATTTCCCATAACTCAATGAACGTGGCGGCATTAGGAACGTCCAAAATGCGAAAGGGAAATACGAGGTCGTCAACTACCCGTGGGAGGTGGATATGGGGTCGCAACGGGTGGCTCCCTAGAGGGGTGGTGACGAATTTTGATAACAAGATTTGTTCGAAGGACGAACGAGATTTATTCTAGCGCTTCTTCCAAAGGAACGAGTGCCTGAGAAACTCGAAGAGAATCTTTTTTTTCGAGCGCTAATGGCGCGATAATGAGGTTCCTTGCGATAAATTATCGTGTGTGTGACAGACCGATGAACTGGTATGTGCGTGTGATGGCAGGATAATTGACATTCATTAGTTTTTGTTTCTCTCTGGATTTGGGAATCGGGATTGGGATGAGATTCGAGGCTGGCGTGATGCGATGCGTCTACTTGGCGCATGGCGTGTGGAGCGATGCGTGGGTGTTTTTTTTTTGTTTCTGAGCAACAGGAAGGATTCATTGATGGACGATGTATTCGATGATGTTATATCACTCAGCACTGTTGAAGTTTATGAAAATTGGACTATAATAAGAAATTCATTCGAAAAGTGGCTGAAATTTATGCGGGAGCTTAAAAAACGAACGATTTCTAAAGGCTCAGTTCAAGGCTTGATCGGAATAAGAATTAAGAGTTCGGTGAAAGAATTTCGTCACCTTTTAAATTCCTGGAGCCATTTTAGGGATGTTACAACTTGAACTAGGACAAATTTTCGTTGCAAAGTAAGGCATACAGTTGCACGGCGACATTAAAAAAACAAAACGTAGATACAGTGGCGTGCAAAAATGGATACATACTCGGCGGTCGTATGGTTTTTTGTGAATAAAAAACCTCCCATTTGACCGATTTGAATGATTTTATAGTTATTTTTTTCCTTACTTCATCACCAAAAAAAAAAATTAAGTACAAATGATTTTGATAGATCGGTGAAAATTCACAAAAGATCATCTTGACCCCAATGTATCCATTTTTGCGTTTAGAAAAATTTCTACTTTGATGTGCGGGGAGAGTTAGATAACTTCGGCGCCAAAAACTGATAATGTTTTTTTATAGAGCGTCCAAAAATGTAAATTTTGTGCTATGGGCGGGAGGTCTATCTCACCCCGTTTAGGAGGTAGTGGCAATTTAAAATCAAATCAAACAACATGGAAAAAAAAATCATTAAAATACAATGGCAACACCTACAATAAAGTACTATACCAACTTAGAATGGCGGAAACTCGTTCTCTAATTATACATTAAAGTTAGATTGTTCATGCTCATAGTTTGTGAAAAATTCGCATACAAACTCCAAATTTTAATAAGAAATAATAGAAAAAAAAGTGTAGATAATTTTATTTTTTCATAACTGTAAGTCGCAGAGCTAAATTAGGGCTTGGCCGTTAATACTCACGTTCATCAAGGCTAATCAAACATATTAGACAAGCTAAGCCTGTGGCCATAATGCAATTTCTTTAAGACTTAGCAGTGACAAGACTTAGAATCGTGAATCGTCTATCCAAAGCCGTCACAGATCGGAGAAGTCTTTAAAATATCGGCAAATACAAGACTCAGAGAGTTTCAGAAATTTTGCGACTTGAAAATTCATTGGTAATCGTTTAAGTTAAAAACCCTCTGTGGACGAGACGTAAAAGAAAGAAGATCAAACTTCGTTCAAAATGGAGTCTCTTTGAGAATGTCCAAAGGTTAAAGTGTTTCAGTACCGATGGGCTCAAGGTCTTTGGTTTACTCGGTGATAATCGTAGACGCTAAGCCTTCTTGAATCATATCGGCAATGTCTTTGGTTTCCAAACGTCTTACGGCAAGAAGAGGAGGCGTCTGTAGAAGTCCAAAGGTTTCATCCACAGGCTTGAAAATTGTTCTTGCACTGAAAATTACTGTTTCCAGTGCTTTCATTAATTTGATGAGATGGGCCTTCTTTTAATTCACCTTTACGTTAATGTAAGTTGTTCATACCAAGCTGCTTAAACGCTCGAAGTTCGAGGCTTTAAAAGAAGTGGTGATGTTTTCTCACCCTTGTGGGGAATTTCAAATAGGCTTTTTTGATAGCTAAACAGAGAAGACCATCACGATTCTTGTGGACAATTTTTGTGGAACTATGAAGACGTCAAGACATCTTCGTTTGTGGGGTTGAAGAGATCTTTTATTCTTAGTTTTGTAGTGTACCCAGACTCATGTGACTCTAGAGTTAGTAAATGACTTCAATAGATTCTAGATGGCAGCCACAAGGGAAATGAATAGTTTTAATAAGTTTTGAAAATGGTTGGCATAAAAAAAGAAAGAAGATCAAACTCTATTCAAAATGGAATCTCTTTAAGAATGTCCAAAGGTTGATGTGTTCCAGTTAACCACTTTCAAAATTTGTGAAAACTACTCATTTCCCTTTTGGCTGCCATCTAGAGGGTATACATGTATTTAACCTTCATTCGTCCCTTGACGGTTACTTTTTGAATCAGAAGCAGTCTTTTTTCCCAAATTTCTTCTAAAATTTTAGACATGCAGTTTTAAAACTAACAAGGAGAGTGCCCGACCTTCGGGTCACAGATTTTGTAGAAATTTGTCATATAAAATGAAACTTTGGCGTGTTTTTCTCGAAAAAGAGGGAGTGTTGCGTTCTACTACTTTCGGCATTTAGTATTCTATATGGAAGCTGTCAATATGCCAAATTCCATCAAAATCGTTGACCCGGAGGTCGTACAATCTCCTTGTAAGTGACTTTAGCGTTTGTATGAAATTAGCAGTTCTGGAAAAAAAAAAATATTGATCACTAGGTTCGTTGCAGTAAGAAAAATAAAACTGCAGTCGTCTGGGCGAAAAAGACCCGAGGAACGGATGAAGGTAAAATACTTTTAGGGGCATGATTCTTAACGAGGTTTCAATGACTACTGAAAAATAATGCAAAAGGATTTGGCGCGATCACCACTTTGGACTTCAGTTAGCTAATTTACTTGAAAGTAAAAAATACGATATATTCGTACACTGGTATTTTATTGAGAGTTTCAACAATGCAAAATTGCAATTAGATAACCTTAAATTTATTACGTAAAATGTGTACTTTTGACATTACAATTGTTCAGAAATGCAGGGTGTTTTATGATAATTCATGAATGAATGAATATTCATCAATATTCATCAATAAATATAATTACAATTTTAGTGAACTTATGATTTATACAAATGAATTTCTGGAACAACTACTCTTAAAAAACACAACATAATCGACTAAAGGCGCTAGGTTAGTCATCTAGAATCTTTCCTTTAGGGTTAAGAGAATCTTTGATAACTGAAAAATTAAGAAAACATTTACTAGAGCTATTTTGCTTTTCCTTCTTTTAAAACAACAGAAAAGCAGTATTGATCAAAATAACAAGACCTCTTTTGCGATTCAGATTTCCAGAGCAAGATCTTTGAAGGCTTAAAATACAAGACCCAAAGGTGAATTTTTGCGGCTTAAGAATTTGACTTAAAGTTGGCAGCCGCTAAGATAAGAATCCGAGATACAGACTTTTGCAATGAAGGCGAACATTACCAGCAAAATTTAAGAGCTCCGATTATACGAGTCGTAGGTAACAAAGTTGAGGAGTAAGCCATCTATTCAACTCTTTTAAGGCTTATCGTTGTTCAACTTGTCTTGTCAGAAATTTAAACGTAAAGAAAGAGTTTGGAAACGACATCCCTCAACGATTCTGATGAAGGAACTATTCATTTACTGGAAATTCTTTCATTTTTACCTACAGACTTTTATTACTTTTCCCTCTTCTCCATTTGAAACATTTAAAACATGTTAAATATGACGGGAGGGCCTCACGGTTAAGTCAACTTTGGGTTCGTTAAAAGTCCTTTGCTGCTAACAAAAACACTTTTACCCTTAAATACTTCGACTTTGGTTAGATCTCCAAACGGAGTCTTCGCAAGAATTAGGACCTTTCAGCGATGTCTTACTTCTTGCGGATACTCCGACCATTAGGCCCCGTGCACACTAGTGAATTTTTGACGCGACGGCACTGCTTAAGCGTTATTCAATACTCGCACAAAAATTGAGTGGTGTACACAAGCGACATCGCTTAATAGATAGATTGTAACCGCTCAACCGATGACTCCGTATCAAAAAACCGCTCGCGTGCACCGGGCGTTACCTACTCGGTCTTATTTTCTATTGGCCTCTTATCGTCCTGCTCAAAGTAACTGCGGGAAATAGTCTCTTACCCCAAGAAAATCTCAATTTCATTTCTAACTTTATTCGCAGTCGTAAGAATACCGAAACCTCTTCAATCCAAGGACGAAAAAGAAATCCCCAGTCTCCTTTGTAGAACAATGTCCCTTTCAACTTTTTATCAAGACCAACTCACGATTTTCGATCTTCCTTGACCGCCACTCCTTGGCCACTTTACCGCCTCGATTCTCCTCCGATTTCCATCAATTTATCGCCCCAATTTCGTAGATTGCAGAACGATAAATCCCACGACGGAATAAATTCCCGTCGCCCCGGGTCATCTGCTGCCAAATGAGAAACCGCCTCCGCCGTTTATAGCCAGGTGACAAAGCACCCTGTAAAACTTACCTCTAGGCGATGAAAAACAATTTTTCCCTCCCCCCCTTTACACTCTAGACCATAAAAAAATAGCTAAAGGAGCCACATTTCTAGTTTACGACTTTGTCCTTCCACATCCTCTCACCTGCCACGTGATTGAATCACTCTCCGGGCTCGTCGTTGATTAAAAATTTAGAGTGCAGGCGAAAGCACATCCCCCGTTACAAGTCATCAAACGGGGCCTCCATAAAAAAAAATATTTTCACTGTCTGCAGAAAATCCATATGCATGAAGCATCCCCCGCAGCAGCGCACACGTGGAGCTAAGAGCACCCTCTCGAAGTGAAACTCATCAATCAATCAAGGCGGACTTCAAAGGGAACACCCAAAAATAGAAACCGTCTTAGCTTAACACCCCCCGACCATACTCACATGGGATGCCTGGTGTCTGGAACCTCTCGATTGCTCGGCAATGCATCACTGGCTTCCTGATTGAAGCGATTTCGGATGTACGGGTCCTCGCCGGGCCGCAGGGCGCCTCCTCGGATGTAGCCGCCCTCGTCGAAGTACTCCCACTCAGCGCCGCCACCGCCGCCGCCCGACGGAGACGTCTCATCCGGCATCAGTCCGTTGAGTCCTAGGCCACCAACGCGCGGTGGCACGTGGTCGGCCCCGCCGCCATCGCCACCGCCTCCGGACGCGATGGCGTTCTGTTGCCGATGAAAAATGTGCTGCTGTTGCTGTGGCTTATCGGCGCCGTAATTACGCTGCGGTGCTGGCGTGGCCGACGATAGCACCTCATCCTGGTACTGGAGCGCTGTAGCCACTTCACGAAGCCGCAGAGCTCGGTTCTCCACCTGAAACGAAACAACAACAACGACAAGATGAATGAGGAGAAACGGTTTCGTCTTCTTCCTTGGCGTGCAGATAAAGTGAATGCAATTAGAAGAAGGAGCTTGGAGGTCCTTGGAGTCCGGAGATCCTCCAAATGACGGTTCATCATTCGGAGAAGGGGCGCTGGTGTTTGCTTTTAATTTAAACTCAACCAGGACAGAGAGAGAGTCTGCTGCAGATGGCTAAGATGCCTTCGAAGGACATTAGTTCGTTGATGTAAACGAACCTGCAACTCAGGTGGGATGAGTCAGATGTCAGCGTAAACAGGAAAAATGAATTCGGGGCGTACTCGAAGTTTGTTTGCAACTTCCGACGAGAGGAGTTTGAGTGAATTTAAATTGATTTTCGTTGACAGGAGGAGGAGGTGCTGCAGGATGGACTGACAAACATCCACTTCGGGGAGATTAAGGTCGAGCTCAACGAGATCAGGGCTGTTTGTGGATTCTGAGAGAAATTTCGGTAGGGAAAACAAAACTTTGAAAGAGTTTCTGACTGACTGATAGTGGTGAAAACCTTTACTATCATGAAAAAACACTAAAAATATTTGGCCAAATTGTTTGATTCCATTTTGAAAAATTAACAAGCCGGCTTGACTCTGAGGAAACTTATGGAATCTCAGTTAGTATAATATTTAGTATTTGAATATTTAAACTAGAAAGCATCTTTTTATTATCTGCCGTTGCTGGAGTTGTGTGCCTCAACAAGTAGTAGAAGTAGATTTTGGCCAAAGAAAGAAATTCTGTTCACAAAACAAGCTTTAAAGTGGATACAATTTGATGTGAGCTTATGATCTCAAATGGGACATTTGCAAACGACCAACTTAATTTCCAACGTTGGAAAAAAGATGCATGACTAAAAGTGATACGTCTGAGCGGGTGTCTGAAAGCTCCGGCTTGAACAGTATTATTCTAGTCTTCGCAAAATACAAGCGTAACAAATATGCCCTTAATAATGACCTCGTATTGCTCAGTTATCAAATGAATATTATACTTGTACTGTAAAGTGTTAAATTGTAAAAGTAAGAAGTGAAGTAAATAAAATACGTGAAATACTAAAAAAAAAGAATGTGAATTTACCTTCTGTAAGCCGAAAGATCTTAATAAAGCTTTAAACGAAAAAGTGGGCTGCATTTGAAGAGAAATGACTTGAACCTGAGGTGATGCTGAAATCCTAGTTAGGACACTAGCTAATAGTGCTTCAGTTGTGGTTGATAATGTGTGTTGTTCACAAAATGTGTCTTACTTAAAAGAAAAGAACGACTAAACGTTTGAAACTTGAGCCTTTAAGTACAGGCCTTTTTCTCGGTGTTTGTAAACGACGAAATTCCAATTCAAGGTTATTTTCTTCTTCTTCTTCTTTTGCGGGCGCTACAGTCCGGAGTGGACCTGGGCCTCAGCCAACATGCCTCGCCATCTAGCGCGGTCTTGGGCTAGGCGCCTCCAGTTTCGTACGCCCAGCTGATTAAAAAAAATAACATAAAAGTCATTCAAATCGATCAAATGGGAGGTTTTTATCTACAAAAAACCATACCATAAAATATCGAATCTCTGGATATGTGTAAATTGTGTGGCAATCACTTTGTAAATTTATAACGCAATAAAGAAATTAATAAAAAAAAAATTTAGTATACGACCGCCGAGTATGTATCCATTTTTGCACCCCACTGTATGTCTGCTTTAAGTTTAATTTACCAGACCACTGATTGCTTATTCGTCCAAGTGTCTAAATTTCTTTTTTTTAAAGATCTTTAGATGCATATTTTTACAGCTTTAGGTTCTTAGCTTGTATGGCCGTGTATAATTGTAGGAGGCTTAAAATAGCTACCATCACGGCAGTTGTAGTCGTTCTCATTACGTCAGTTCTGTATTTTGTTTAGTTTGTCAATAATTCTTTTTTCACCATCCGCCTTTACTTTTAAGTAACAGCTTCATAATTAAACGATGGAGTTGCAATTATCCATACTCCAACAGAGTTATTCAGACAACTGAGCTGTTGTACAAGTGGACGATAAACAGCTTAGGAATAAAAACACAACACAGTAGTCACAAACTACACAAAGTATTAACGAGGTTTTTGTTGAAACTCAAAAATATGAATGAAGTTACGAGGAAAAAGAATTAACTTTAAAATATGTTTGTTTTTGTATTTGACCATTAATTTTGTACTTACATATTTTGGTATAGATTCCCAGTATTGTTAGACAAAATAAAAACCGGTCAAATGTGAGTTTTACTCACCCGCCGAAGGTTTCGTTTGCAAACAGATTAGTAGCCTAGACTTAATATAAGTCTAAGAAATCAACAAACTAAAATAGTCAAATCAAATTGAACTTAATTCACTGTTCATTCATTAAAATTCTTCTTTTCATTTCGAACGAAATTGAACAAAACAAAATCCTTCCCTATTTGCTGATCGCGCCAGCCGTGTGAAAATTGCTTTGGTGCATTTAGGGGATGAAATGCCGTAAGCGACACTGAGACTGCCGTCAGTTCATCGTTTTTGCGGGTAACTGATTCGATTTAAATCGTTAATATCTCAAAAAATTGTATGAAAATATTTTTTTTTACATAATATTTTATTGTTCTTTCACTGAGATCCACAAAATGGCGTTTTCGGATCTTCAAAACTCGAATGTTGTTGTTTTTCGGTTTTTGGCCATATCTCGAAAACTATTAAAGCCAGAGTGCTCAAACCAATTTTAACACAAAGATTACATCAAGATCTACATTCTAGATTTTTTTTTTTCAGATTTTTAGACTAACGGGTGTGGAAATGAGAGCGGGGGGACGCCTTTTTTTCGACTTTAAAGCTTAATATCTCGAAAACTTAACTTCCAAATAAAAAGTCCAAAATGAAAACTTTATTTCATTTTACGAGACCTATCCGATGGTACCTCACTTAATATATTGCCGTGAAATTTTTTTCAAAAAAAGTTAGTAATTAATTTATTTTAGTACAAATAAAAAATCACACATGATTTTCGGATAATTTTGGGGTATTGCGATGAGTTGCACCATAACTCCAATTTTTTTCAGATTTTTTGGTCAAATATTCTAGAAAGTAAGGTGGGGGACACGGTACACAAGTCAGTTTTTGGCAGTTTGTTGGCTAATAACTTCTTACCAATAAGAGTGAGATGATTACTATAGTACAAGTTTTTGATCTAGCTATCATCCTCTTTCCAACGATAGGAAAGGAACTAGTAAAAGAAATTTATTTTTCAAATTTAGTATTGGTACTAAGCTTTTCGCTAGTATAAAATTTTCTTAAAATTTTTTCCCTGAACTTTCTTTGGGCAAGTGAAATACGTCTTTTAGCGAAGTTTTATTTCTAAATTCTTAGTGGTTCGCCAATTACCGAGGTTAAGGCCTAATGACAGACAGACAGACATTTTCATAATCAGTTTGAATACTTCAACATTTTGGTCTTTTTATTTTTTTTTTAACGAGTATTTTTTTTCTTTTGTTTAACTTTAAATAATCAGTTGTTTTGTGTGTATATATATATATATTTGTCTATACTTTAGGTAGCATACGCATTTTCTTTGTGTAAGAAATAGAAAAAGAAAAATAAAATTAAAAGAAAACTTTTGTTTTACTTAATTATTTCCAATGACACCCATATCGACCATCAAAGTGAGTAAACGTTTTTTCGGGCGTTAGTATTAGTACTAACTTTTTCTTTAATCTGCGACTAATTCCAAAAAGGGTGCATGATTTATTTTTGGGTTGCCTAGATACACCTTCAGTCCAAATTTCATCCCTTAACTACAAAGGACTTATAAGTTATAGTCAAATATGTAAAAGGCGACAGACAGACAGACAGACAGACAGACAGACACCGAAGTGATTCCATAAGGGTTTCGTTATTCCTTTGGAACGAAACCCTAAAAAAGAACAATTTCATGAAAAATTAAGATACGAGGTTATTACAGAAAGGGGACAAAATATTGCAATAGTTTGGGATTGAAAATCAGTACGGGGTAAACCAGTAAACTCTGTAAATCTGTATATTTATGGATGGTTTTATGGCGTACAAATATTGTTTTGTTGTTTTAAGTCGAAAGCCGATGAAAACCGGCGAAAAAAATGGTCTAATAAACGACTTCTATTGCTACCAGGGCAACGATACTAAGCCTAATGTGTGTAATGTTTGAGGTGACCTCCTTAACAACTGCCCCATGTATTCAAAAAACCAATAAAAACGCAGGATTTAATCCCGATTGAGCATTTGTTAGATTTATTAGGTAGCATAAGTTTAGAATGGTATTTGGCTATCATTGCTATTGCTTGTCTTAAGCCAATAAATGGGGTTGTTGCCCCACTAAAACTAAACTATCACACATGATTAATACAAAGATATGATCCATTGATCTTGTTTCTAAGATTTTACTTATACAAATGAGAACTAAGTACGAAAAGACAAAGAAAAACTCTACAAGCCTCAAAACGAAAACTACCAGTACAACCTTCCATTAGAAACAATTTGTAAAGATATTTAATAAAAAAAACAACGACATTACCAAATTTTGAACAAAAATGACCAGACTGCAGCCGAGAAGGAAGAATGGAACAAATTTCGTCAGACGACTGTTAGAAGCTTGTGAAATCGATGTAAAATTGCGAAAACTGTTACAGAAGAAAAACCTATCAACAAAATATTTAACCTCAGGTAATTTACTTAAATTATTTAACTGCAGTACTCCCGGGATAATAGGACATGCACATGGGCATAAAATTGTGCTGCTCATAAGCGCGTTTTTCATTAAATTTCTATCAAGCGGGGACCATAGTATGGCAGAGAATGCTGTTGGTAAATCTCAGCTAAATATAGTTTGTAGCTATTAAAGAGGTTGCTTATATCCGAGGAGTACTGTACTAATGACTATTTGTAAGAGGATAAATGTAACAACACCCTAAATGTCTTATGCGAGTAAGATGCGCTCTGTCCTAAGATAAACTCGATGTTGAAGAAGCAAAAAAAATATGTAAAGGCGACAAACAGAAAGACAGACGGACACCGGTGATTCTATAAGGGTTTCGTTATTCCTTTGGAACGAAACCATAAAAAGGACAAGATGGCGACTTCCACTTCCGTAGAGGTGACCAGAAAAACGGACACGAATTTCGGTGTCATATTTTTTCCGAGTTTAAATATTTAATTTTATTTTAAGTTTTTAGGAAGAGTCTTATTATAACTTTGAGGTCAAATATGTATTTTAGTTGATTTCAAATTTTAAAACTTATTAACTTTTATGCTGATGAATGTTGAATAATTGTTTTTTTTATAACATAATTATTTGTACGTTAAAAAGTACATTTAAATTCTTTATTTCAGAGTTCATAAAAATCAAGCCATAATTTTTCTCGGACTTACTGACTAAATTTAAAACTTCTTAAGTGCTTTTTACTTTTCAGTGACTAGGAGTTAAAAGTACTGCAGTTAAAAAGTGCTGCAGTTAATTAACTGCTTTTACTAACTGTCAAGTTAAAGATTTAGTACTAACTGATGACAAATTTTTTTGTAGTTAAGTTCTTTTCTGTCTTTAACTTGCATTTAAAAGATAAGTTAATTAACTGTGGCTGGATTGACTACATTCTTTTACAACTCTGTTCTATTATTACTTTGAGTGACTGTTGGTTTTGGATTTTTTTTTAGGAGCTCACAAATCATTTTAAAATTTTAAAGATGGCTCGTCCACAGACATTATATTCACAAGGGGTATAAATTAAAGCTAGTGACCAATTTATCGTTGTTTGTGATGCTAAAGCACTAAGTAAGCTCTAGGCAACAGAGGAATCGAAGCGGAATAGTCACTGAGATCAGTCCTAAGACTCTTTTGAATTATTCTGGTTAATTGAACAACTTAAGATCTTTGAAAATAATTCCCACAGACTTTCAAAGGTGTCAGTAGCTACAAGGTGATTTCTGAAATTGAGACTCCCATTACATTCTCCTTCACATCCTCGCGGTGTTACAGAATACTTTGAAATCTCCTAGAAACCAACTAAAGAGAGGGACTCACAATTCTGAAGGTAAACTGCTCCAAAGGCACTAGTGAAAGTACTTCGCACCTTTGGAAGCTAATCGACGTCTCTAGAGACACCTGACGTCTATAGAAGCACCTAAATCAGGCTCAAGTGGACCTAAGCCTTCGGTCTTCTCAGAGAGCAACGTTGCCTGAATTGGATCATTACCCAGTTCAGGTCCAAACCGGATCTTTCCTATTTTTTTTTTCGCCAAGGTCCCAAGTGCGATTCAGTGGATTTAAGTCAGGTGATAGCTACGTTTAGCACTCTCTGTGCCATTTTTAATTCATGGGCAATGAATTCTGCAGTTTTTCTTTGCTTTGAAAGAAAGGGAAGCCTTAAAAGATGGTTCCGAACTTGACCCAAAACAACGAATTTCGATTCTGAAATTGAAAAGTCGAATTCACGACGGTCGAGTCTTCAATGGAAAACTCGCTTAAATATGAACAGAGCTCAAAACTGAACTGAACTGAATCTGCTTGGATTTTTAAGAAAATTCTGTCTAGGTCTAAGATTTCAATTCAAAAATCTGTTCAGTTTTGAGGTGTAGCATTCCGCCGATTAGATTAGTTGCCCGCATCCATTTAATTGTGGAAACCGAAGAGTTGTGTGCTGCACACACAATGGGCCTTAGTTTACCAAATTTAGAATTTCGCCTGAGAGTTTGAATAAGATGAAGTTGTGTTAACTTGAAAACGTACACGTGCGAACTCGCCAAGCGCCCTTCCACTCAGCGATCTTAACTCTCGACGGCTGACTCACTTGACGAGCTGCATGGTGCAGTCCGCTTTCCCTGTCCTGAGCAAGACGGATTTTCTTACTGTTTAACGGATGGGCTACATCGGGTAACAGTTGCATTAGAATTTTCTTCAGTTTTAGGCCTCACTGTAACATTGAAGGTCTCCACTGGCATTAACAACTGAATCTTTTCCTTTTTGTCATCCTTCTCGGCTTCTGAGTTCACTGACCTTTTCTGACTTTCTCGACCTCCACTGGGTCTTCCTTGAATTTATTTTTCGAAACGAAAACAGTGTTCATTTTCATTCGCAACAAGAGCAGCGTAAGGAATTCGCTTGTCCTTTTGAGAAAACTTTGCGCGTTTTGTTTCTTTTTTTTTCGTAGTCCTTCAATCCGCTCTTGGGGAAGTCCTCTACGAACGAAATCGATAACTCAATCGCTCCCAAGGATACTCTTTAGTTGGTGAAGGATACCGACGCTCCTTTGTTGCAAGTTGCAGACAATTTAAAATGAAAAAAAAAAAAAAGAATGAAAAAGAAGGAAAAGGACTTCCACTTGGAGGACGCTGCAAGTGAAAGGAATTCGCCGACGAAGCGAAACTATTCTCAGAGTCAGTGTTTTTGGGGGAGAGAAGTTTAAAATTTTTTTTCGAGTGAATTGGAAAGAAGTTTTTTTTTTTTAAGGAGGGCGTCAGCAGAGATGAGAGGAGAGGTAACAAAAGGACAATTGAGTGAAAGATCCACTGATTAGTTGAAGTTGAATGGAAAGGAAGGGCGATTCGATCCAATGGAGGGACAAACCAATTCCGATTAAGCAGGAATGTGGAGACTGGGAGGTGGACTTGGTGACGGCATTGAGTGGACGTTGAAAATGGACAACTTGGAGTTCTTAAGTGTGCGTCTAGAAAAGTTTCAGACATCAAATTTGTTTACAGACAAAAGTTAGTGACAGAAAATTTGAAAAAAATAAGGAATAAGGAATCAAAGAAACGGAGCCAAATATTTCCAAAAGTCTCAAAATTGACGGTGAAGAGAAGTCAGGTTCTCTGAAAGCTTTGAAACCGATGGTGAGAAGAAACAGGGAATTTAAAAGCCTCAAAATCGACGTTGAGGAAGAGCAAGGGAGAAGCCTTAAAAAGGACGATGAGAATTCGGCACAAAGTCTGGAAGCTTAAAAGCTGCCGATAGAGAGGAAGTCAGGGTGATGAAATAATCTCTGATGTCAGTTCCAGTTCCCTAGATCTCAACTCTTGTCTCATCCTCTTGGTCCAAACTGGGAGAGTCACGGAGGTTAGATGGCTAAAAGTTTGGACGACTTCTGACAACCTCATGACCTCATAACCAACTCATTACAAGAACTTGGTCTTTTCGTTGCCAACACAACCATGACCACCAGAAAAAACCGAAGAGTCCATTGAGTCCAATGTGTCTGTTTAGGCCCCAACCCAAGACTCGCACCCATCGCAGCTCGTGTCCATCGTCCAATTAGTCCAAGTTACGAGAGCATGTCAACGTTTAATCACCTTCCCACCCCGTAACCGCACTCCCACGTTAATTAAGCGTCGAGAAAAGTTCGTCGCCGGGCGTCGGCATCATTCGTACGAAGGAGTGCGAGTGCGTTGCTTGGCACGTTTAACGTTGTTGACCGTTGACCAGCGCCTTTTGGGCGGTCTAAGGGTTATGAAATTAATTTTCGTAATGAGCGTGGGATACGGGCGAAAACCCCGTTAATTGCAGTGCGTCAGAAGAAATCTTTTTTTGTGTTTTTTTGGGATGATTTCGGGTGTATTTGTGAAGTAGTTTGCCACAACGAGCGCCGGGATTGTGGCTTTTGTCTTAATGGGGCCGTTTGTTTATGGGAATTTGGATTTTTTGTTGGTGGAGACAAATCGAGGTTGAAGATGATGATTCGGTGCGAGTTATGAGACCACGAGATGATGTTTGCGGCGATAAAGGGTCTTGTGGTGGTTGAGAGGAATCGCTGTTTTAGAAGAAACCTTGCGGTTGAACAAAGACACAGGATTATGAGTTGAGAGGGAAAGTTCTTTACTAGTTCAAGGGGAAGTCTGTGAGAAGTCTGTGGCTGATGTTTGAATGAGGTCTGGTGGATGGTATTCAGGATTCCTAAGAATGGTGAACGTCTCTTGAGAACTTTTTTGTCTTCTGTGTACAAATTGATGTTGAATCTTATGCAGACTTTCGATGAGGTCTTTTAGGTAGTTGTGGGACATTTTTATTCACGAGTAAGTACTGTACTTCAGTCACTTGATTCAAAGGACGACATTTTGACAGTTTTAGAAAAGCTTTCAGTCTCCTGAATATTGGGATACGCCTAGGAAGCTCCAAGGTTTGTAACAAAATTGGGACAGTGATCCTTTAATTCTCAAATTTTAGGCACAGCGTTTTTTTCGTCTCGTAACTTCTGGCTTCTGATTACTTGCTCCTGGGTCCTGGCCCCTGGCTCGTGGTTCCTCGTTTCTGGCTCGTGGTTCTTCGTTTCTGGCTCGTGGTTCTTCGTTTCTGGCTCGTAGTTCCTCGTTTTTGGCTCGTGGCTCGTGGCCTCTGTCCTCTGGCTCCTTCCTCCTGGTTCCTGGCTCTTGGCTCCTTGCTCCTTGCTCCTGGCTCCTGACTTCTGGCTCGTTACTTGTGATTCCTAGCTCCTGACTTTTAGCTCGTTGCTCGTGCTTCTTGGCTTCTGTCTTCTAACTTCCGACTCCTAGTCGCTGGCTCCTGGCTTTTGACTTCTCGCTTGTAGCTTCTAGCTCCTTGCCCTTACCTTCTGCCAAGGAACAAAAAAACCTGAGAAGATTTTAAATTGAAATCACCGACTTCTACGATCGTCAGCGAATAAGTCTAAGCCGAAACTTGCTTCATCTGCCCACAGCCATCACAAGCCCACCGACTTTGCAAAGTTTGCATGATCACCAATCAGCGCTAAATTGCTGCGTGTCTCACTTTCCAAAGTCGGAAGCGTGTCCAGCACGCCATCAACTACAATCAAAAACAGACCGCCTTCCTCTTGCCGACGGCGCTTTGTTCACTCTCGAAAGTGTCAAAAGTAATTCACCAGACAATGGCCGCCATTGTCCGCTGCTCTTTTCACCACAAAACGTCCCAATTGCGGTTAAAGCCCCATTGAGCGCTCCGCAATCAATTTCAAGTGATTACCTCTGTTCCGCCGTCCCCCCGGCGAATCCAAATGACTCACAAGACGACGCGGAGAAGAAAGTGCCCCACCGCGAATGAATCAAGTTCACGGTCAATCTCCGCCGCTCCGTGTACACTTTGATTAGAATGTTTGACACACTTTTTCATTTGACTTTTTCGAGAGTGCGACGCGGCGCTGTCTATGCTGACCGCGTTGATGGCCAAATAAACGCCCAGATAATTGCGGTGATAAACAACTTTTACAAGTTAATTGCTTTTGACACCGTGCTAAGTGCTTAATTGTATCCGAATGGGACTACTGTTAGCGGCGACGATAATTGGGCGATATTCCAGTCTGGTGGATGGGAACCGACGTCATAGATTCGGAAGTGAATTCGGTAGTTCCGAGAAAATGTGATTAGGAAGGAGCAGCGCCGGCGAGGAAGGGGAATGTTGAGTGTTGATTAATTAAATCCACCGCAGCGGTATCACGGCATAGATGAGATAAGGTGCGAACTTAATGCGTGTATTTTGTTTTGGTTTTGTTTTTTAGGCTTTTTTTGGGTGATTATTTGGATGTTATTTGTTGGGGAATATTAACGACGGGCCGGTGATAAGCCGAGACCTTGGGAAATTTGTGTGTTCTTCCGTTTTTTTTTTTTTTTTTTGACAGCTGGGAATTTGACGGCTCAGCTGTTGAGTGAGTGATGTCTTGGTGGAAAACAGGGAGAGGAGGTCAAGCTGTTTGATGCTAAGAACGCAACTAAAGGAGACTTGAAGGAGGCCTGTTCATGTAAAAAGAGACGACCTGCAGCAGGCAGTTTAAGACAGAAAATCCGTAGAAGCTTTGACTACTGAAAAAAGGGATCTGGGGCTCTGGGATCTTTAAAATCAAAGATGGCTAGGAATCAGGGCCTCTGAAAGCCACGAAATCGATGACCACGAAGTGTTAGACATTTGATATCGTCAAAATCAACGATGTGGATGAGTAAAGGCCCTTGGAAGCACTAAGATTGACAATTAAGAGAAGTGAAGGCCTCTGAAAATCTCAACATTGATGATGACAAGGAATTAGCGCCTTCAAAATACCTGAAATTGAGGGTGAGGAAAAGTCAGAGCCTCCGAGAGTTTCGAAGTCGACGACGACGAGCAGACAACACCCTTGGAAGGCGACCATAAGAAGCCGCCAGCGTCTCTGAAACTTTTGAAGTCGACGATAAGGGTCTCTGAAAACTTTTTAATCTGCGACAATGAGAAGCGAGAAACTTTGGAAGCCTCGAATTCGACGATGAAGGGCAGCCTAGGCCGCCAGCGTCTCTGAAACTTTTGAAGCCGACGATAAGGGTCTCTGAAAACTTTTTAATCTGCGACAATGAGAAGCGAGAAACTTTGGAAGCCTCGAAATGGACGATGAAGAGGAGTCGGGGCGACTAATGGCTACAAAATTGCTTATTAAGATCCCTGGAATCTTTAAAATCGAAGACGAAACTGACCTAGAGCTTTTAGAAGCGTCAAAATCGTACACGACGAAGATCCAGGAGTTTTGGCAGTCTCGAAATTGTCTACAACGAGGAGTCTAGGCGCTTGGAAGGACTAAAATCGGCGGTAAGGAAGAGTGACTGTCTCTAGAATCTTTGAAAATAATGATGATAAGAAACTAGGTCTAGAAATACTTGAAATTGGTCTTTCGCAGCTTGTGAATCAGCGACGATAATGATCCAAAGCCTTTAGAAGCGTCAGAATTCGAGATGAAGAGGAGTCTGGGTTTCTATAAACTTCTAAATCTGCGATGAGAAGGAGCTAAGGCTTTAAGATCGCTGGAAGCTTCGAACCGAACTATAGGCAAAATGTAGGGCATGTGGAACGCTCAAGACTGCTGTGAAACTATAAAAGTCATACGCGGTTATAAGTTGCAAAGCCATTCCGTACATTTACACAACGGCTCTTCGTTTTCTTAGCATCTACAAGGACTTACTAAAATAATTTGGACCATCAGTGTCCTTTCGGCCCTTCTCCCTTGTCTCTAACACTCTTTACGGCATTGCTTTAACAAATTTTTACGTTTTCTAGTGCTGAAAAAGCAAAATTTCTTTCATTTTCGACGCCCTCTGCCCTCAGCGGAGGCCCTAGAAGGTGCTTATGGTGTTTTTGTCTCTCTAAGGATAGCCATGAGTCAAAGGGATACCGAACCGGCTTCCAAATCACAGCCCCTAAAACGCCGAAGTTGATTTCAGCTTCTCAACCCATTTCCAAGTCTCCACCACCGCTGTTACCAGTCCCAGGTGCCTTCCTCCAACATCTATTACTGTTACTCCAACAAGAATCTACGCACAACAACAAGCAAATTACCGCAATGAATCTCCTCCTCGTTTGCGCACAACAAACATGATTCCCTCATCTAAACACAGCCTACACCCCTTCCCTCCGCGAATCTGTGGCTTATTAACCCCAAAAAAAAAACTCAGAACACATCCAACAGATACAGATACATACAATCCCAGGTTACATCACACGTACTCCGGTTGTAACCATAAACCAAACTGACAGCAAATCCCACGGACACGTGCTTGGAAGTGGTTTATGGTCAGCTCCAAGAGGCTCCCGCAGCTGCTGCCCACGCCACATACTCAACACACACGACACACACACAAAGATACATCGCATCATGTTGAAGAACGGTTTCGAAACCGAAAGTCGAACGGGCAGATGGTGGCCGTTTACTAATTGGCCGCTCCAATGGCTCAAAGTTGAGTAAACTTTTTTTAAGCGATGCTTCAGTTCAAGGCGATGACGTTTTTGCAGATGGAGTTGGGATGCTCAAGGCACGAATGTTCGGGGTGACCTTTTGAGCGATTGGGAATGAAATCGAAAAGCGAGAGGGGAGAGACAGACGACATTTTCTTTGACATCTTGGCAAACAGATGGCACACGGTTCGGATTACACAACAGTCGGGGGAGGCTGGTGGTAATGGACAAGAACGTTTGAAGTTCTGTTTTGCTTGAGAGCAAACAGAGTGAGAGAGGGAGATGTGCGTGAAGTTTGTTTGGTTGTTATGGGTGACGATTCAGACGGGCGATGATTCAGAAGGGCGACGGGCTACATTATTGGTTTCTTGGTGATGACAATCCACAAAGATTTAGATCGAAGTCCAAGGCGTCAAAGTGAGAGCAATGTGCGATTTTGTTCGAATTAGCCTTCTCTTATACTTCTTTCGTTTAAATCTTCTTAAAGGGGGCGTTGAACTTGAAAAAAAAGTATCAATGGACATCAGAAAACTTCAACAGAAGATTGTTGGACGTCAGGAAACTTCAAGAGAAGATTGTTGGACGTAAGGAAACTTTAAGAGAAGATTGTTGGACATCAGAAAACTTCAACAGAAGATTTTTGAACTCAGAAAACTTTAAGAAAAGATTGTTGGACGTCAGAAAACTTCAAGAGAAGATTGATGGATGTTAAAAAACATTAACAGAAGATTGTTGGACGTCAGAAAATTTCAGCAGAGGATTGTTGGACATCAGAAAACTTCAGCAGAAGATTTTTGAACGTCAGAAAACTTCAGCAGAAGATTGTTGGACGTCAGAAATCTTCAACAGAAGATTTTTGGACGTCAGAAAACTTCAACAGAAGATTGTTGGACGTCAGAAAACTTCAGCAGAAGATTGTTGGACGTCAGGAAACTTCAACAGAAGATTGTTGGACGTCAGGAAACTTCAACAGAAGATTGTTGGACCTCAGAAAACTTCAACGGATTTTGGACGACAGAAAATTTTAAAAGAATATCGTTGAACGTCGAGAATTTCAAAGAAAAAATTTTTGAACGTCAAAAAACGCCAACAAACACTAGAAAAGTCCAAAAGAAGGTCGTTAGATTTCAAGAAACCTGAAAAGAAAAATGTTAGGCGATGTCAAACACACAATTAACAAATTCAAAAGCCATAATAACGTTGAACATCTCTTCAAGGAATGTGATACACATTTCCTTGACTCCATGTCTCTCGTCCAATCCCATGACAGACTTACACTTTCTCCCTACGACGCTACCTTGACCCACATCGAAAGTACAACGAAAGTACATAACTCAATTAACACCTCATACTGCAATCGACACACATGTATCTCCCCTCCCATCACTTCTCGAATATGACAAGCTCACATCGAAATTATCACCTCGACGTTGTTCATCGAAATTGGAGGTGTTGATGCCATCGCCCCACACACGTCACCTTACATCCCAACCGCTGACATTCACACTCGATTGCCGATAACAACACTCGGCCCAAGGTCACCACCACCCCCGCCCCATCCCCGAGTGACCAATTGACACGGTGCTCGAATTGTTGTCCCATTCGAACCCAACAAACCGTGACACATTTTTCACATTTTCCGTCGGCCATATCCGCAAATTAAATTTTAATAATCCGTTGCGCCATTTGAGTTGTGAAGTGAATTCGCTCGTAATTAGCCGTTTTTTTTTTCCAGAAAATTAATTCAATTTTTTTTTTGTGGGATTCTAACTGAAACAAATTCGACAGAATGACAGAAATAATAATTAATTTAAGCGCCATTGTGTGCCGCTTGTGAATGACAGGTGATCGCGATTAGATCAGCCACGAGTGATGACGGTCGTCAAAAGTGCTGCCACTTTGTTGTTTAATTGACTGTCATTCATGTTCCGCGATTGAGTGTCAAATGGTTTTTGGCAAATGGCCGAGTCGTGTAATCGACGAGGAGTGTGACTGGAAAACGACGCTGCATTTTGTCGGGGTAATTTTGAGTTTCTAAATTTAGACGTGAGTTTTTTTTTTATTTTTCTGTGTGTCTTGCGTAGATGATGCAAATTAACATTGCGTTTGATGGCAATTAGACGCTTGAATTTGGCATGCACATGGCGTATGAATAATTGTGGGTGATTTATAAAGTCGGCTAATTATGTTTTTAGCGAGACCGTTATGGCGAAAGTGTCGTTTTTCACTTTTAAATTAGACAGACACGACGTGACGAAGTCGGTGGCGACGGTGGTGAATGAATAATGCAGCTTCCTGGTCGTTGGGGATGGGGCACTGTTGGAGATTTTTTGAGAGAGTGTTTTTAATGGTGACCTCCTTAAGAAAATTTTAATAAAAAATTTTTTAAGGAGGTCACCATTAAAATAATGAGGTTTTGGTGCAATTTCGGAGTCCTTTTCCACGTCACGTTATGATGCATCTTCAACAGGCATGTGCTTACATTGGTTTTCAATACAATAACGAAGTCCAGTTTGAAAGCCTCTCAAGAAAAGTTCGACTTTCTGATTTTTCTGAAAAGTTTCTAATCCATAAACTATTTTTTTTGTCATTTAATTCTTTCTTATAGCTCCTAATCTGCAGTCTAAAAGGTCAGTTTTGTCAGCTTGCTGTCATTTCCGTCACTCTTTTAACATCAGACAACTGACAAGACTGAGAACTGTCAATTAATCGATTCTCATGACATTTAACTTCACTTTATCGAATTACTGATCCAGCCGATCGCCATTCTTTTGCTTCCACGAAAGCAAACCTTCCCGACGAGCAAAAAATTTTGCATCCTTCACAACAACGGTAATTAATCGAAACAAGGTCGTGATAGATTAAAACAAGATCGTGATTTATCACAATGAAGATGAGTTTTTTTCCCGATGCACTTAACACGGTTGGAAACAATGGGAATCGGCAAGTCAATGACAAACTACGACGACTCTGATGATCTTCAAAACATTGCTGACATTTTAAAGAATTTTAATGCACAGCCACGGAGTAGACTGAAAGTGATTTTTATTGCTTGAAAAAAACGTGCCATTTGAATGTTTAAGGGTTTTCATCATTTCGTCTGCAACCTACTTTGACAGCGGGGGGGGGAGAAGGGAAAATGGCACGACGGCGTTTTTGTCTGGGAAGACATAAAATTTGTTTTGAGAGTGAAATCAAGTTTGATGGATTTGTGCGAAACTGAATGTGACACAGAAAGTTATGCCCCTTGACCGGGAAAGGAATGAAGAGAGTCGTGAATAAGGTTTGTCGGATTAAAATGCTCGCAAAAATGGAAGACCCGAAGAATCAAACTCAAAGGTCTTTAAAAAAGTCAAATGGAAGCTGGTCCGCCATTAAAGCTTCACCGATTGTAGATGTTTTCAAGTCAGAGGGCTGATTTTTGGATCCAAAGGAACGTGCTGTAGAAGTTGAATTGAAATGGAAAAGAAAATGAAGGCAGGGTTTCCATATTTTGAATTTATTTTGAACACAAAATCAAGGCGGGTGGACCACAGCTTCAATTTTTGGACTAAAACGAGTTCGTTGTAAAAACTGCGTTGAAATTTGAAAGGAAAATTAATCAGTATTTCCATTTTTGAATTTAATTTTTGAATGAAATGAATTAAAATTGAACATAAAATTAAGCCTTAAGCTGCAAATTTTAGGTTCAAATGAGTATCTTGCACAAATTGAATAGAAATGGAAAATGAAATGAGCCCGTAGCTTCAGTTTTTGGATTCAAACGAATTCGTTGCTTAATTCGAATTGAAATTGAAACGGAAATGGAACCTGAATTTAACTTGCGAATTCAAGTAAATTTGTTGCAAAAATTAGACTAAAATTGTAAAGAAATTGAAGCCTTCTTCAAATTTTCGATTTAAACGACTTCAAATTGAAATAAAATTATAAAAAAAAAACTAAATAGACCTTTTTGGAGTAAAGAAAACGGTGATATGGTAAAAAATGTTTGAACAAAAGCTGAAAGGAAATCGAAGCTGAAACTATTAATTTTTGGAAAATTGCTTTCTTGCATTAAAAATGGGGATAAAATATATTTTCCAATCCATTTTTGGGCCTGTCCCACTACGAAACACAAAAATTTTAAACTTATTTAAAATAATTAGAACTTTCGTTCAAACTTCCCAAAAATCGTGTTAAAATTTGGCGCCAAGGAGTTTTGTCAGCAGTATCGCGCGAGTTTCTCTTAAGAATGAGACCAAATCCCCCCAGGTCACACTTTCCCCCCATCAAAGAAGAACCGTGTCGCCGAAAATTCGGATCCCTGTCCAACTGAGAGCCGTAGCAAGGATCCGGCGGAAAGAACCCAACGCTGAGTAAATTAAAATCCATTTCCTAAAACAAAAGTGCCCCCACTGTGAAACAACGCAACACGATCTCCCGGCAAAACGCTACACCACCTCCCTCCAAAAAAGGTCACAGGAAAAAAATAAAAATTGCAGATTCAAATGAAATTATTTGCTGTCGCTCGGTCCGCGTGAACTCTTTGAAATTAATTACGAAAATTTAATTGCGTCCTTGTCACCGTCGCAGGGTGGTGGGTGAGGATTTTGCAACTATTACCGGAGAGGGCCGGTGGCGGACTTCTAACAACGACCCGTAGCCGGCAGCAGCATCACCAAGACCTTGACCGTGCTCTGTTTGTTTTTGTGTTTTTTTTTGTTTTTTTTTATTTTGTAGGCGCACACAAAATCCAATAAAACTTCTTTCGTCCAACTCGACGCTAATGGCGTCGCCCATGCCCCCGACGGACATAAAAACTCGTTACGAAGCAATAAATACCACCGGGTGACACATTAACAGGTTTAAATTAATTTTCTGACATTTCCGCACCCCGATCCCTCGAGTCTCTCTGTTTGTCGGGGGACGAGAAACTTTTCGTCGTCGGTGGGGTGAGAGAGAGAGATACTTTTGTATCTCCACGAGTTTATTTGCATCTTAAGGTCTTCATACAAGAAAAGTCCTCTTTCATGGCGGTCTAAACACATCCACTTTCACATCTATCCGATTTATTGCTTCCTGTGTGTGTCGATGGGTGTGTTCAGAGGGAGACTGCAGAACTCCCGGGGCCTGAAAAAGAGGAACGACAATCAGATAAAAGAATCGATCATCTGCGATACGTTTTTTTGTTCGTTCTCGGGCGTGGTGTCGACGTTGGAGTTGAGCGCACAAAAACGCAAGCCATGCGAGCTACGGCGAGCCCATGGAATTCGTTTTAAGCGAATTAATGGCAACCATTGTGTTCGCATCGAACGGGCGTCTGGCCGCGTATCGTTTTCCACTCCGGGTTTTTGTGTCGGCACTTAGCTTTTGTTGTTCGCTGGTAGCGGGAGAGCATGGCGTCTGGTGCTTATTTTGTGCCAATTCACATCCGAGTCAAAGTAAATAAGAGACACGTTATTTTTTTGGGGAAGTTAGGGTGGAATGGCATGCTATTAGCAGCCTTTTGCTGTGAGAATGGCAACAAATTCTATGTGAGGCGGGACGAGAAGGAGTTTCGTGTTGATTTTGTGATAAGTGAGGGAGGATGTACAGCGAAAAGGTGGAGTGGAGGAATTTGGGGGAGTAAGAGAAGGTTTTGCGTAACGCAATAAACTTTGGAGGAGATTCTAAGCCATTTAATGGGAGAAACCGATTTTTCGGGTCAATCCCACTCTGGTCAGATGACATTCCTGGGGGTGGTGTCGTCCAAAAAGGTGGATTATGTCAGAATATGTCTACCAGGCATATGTCACAACACCAAGCAGGAGGATTTAGTGGCCTAAAAGTACATGAAGTTGTTTGGAGAAAATCCCGGACGCTCGGAGAAAGTCCCTTCTTAGGCAAAGCATTTTTAGTGCAGAAGTAGGGAAGAGGACAAGAAAAAATGTTTCTGGAGCGAATGATTTTTGAAGAAAAAGAAGGACTTGCTGTACTTTAATTCTATGAACGAATTTATTGCAGCAACTTCTACTATCCACGTCAAGTTACTGTTAAGGAAAAAACACTGAAGTCTTTTGGGCTTTTGCACGTGACCAATAAATTAATCATTGAATCAGACGTTTTAAAAACAGAGCTATGTTTATTAAAATTTAAGGAAAATTTCGAAAAATCTCACATTCAAAAGGTTTAAGAGGTTTAAGAGAAAAAAATAAAAAAATGATCTTGAGTTTTAATGCCGGCGGCATTATTTGGCCACATTTTTTTCGTCGACAATAACGATCTTCACATACATATTCACATTCACATACTGTGAATGGCAATATTTATCGTGCCATGATTACCGATTATTTTTGGTCCAAATTGGATGATATGGACTTGGACGACTTGTGGAAAACAAGAGGATAGTGCCACAAGCCACACAGCACACGTTACAATCGATTTATGGAAGAGTAAGTTTAATGAGCTGAGGCCCAGGTCTACCCCGGACTGTAGCGCCCGCAAAAGAAGAAGAAGAAGAAGCTTAATGAGCAAGTTATTTCAATGGGCCAGTCGATTGGCTGCCTCGTTCGTGTGATTTAATGCATCTAGACTATTTTCTTTGAAGCTACATTAAGTCATTGGTTTATGCCAACAAGTCGACGACGTTGCAAGAGATCAGAGCCAACATTGAACACGAAATAGCGCCCATTTACGCGAAAATGTGTGGCTGAGTCATCGAAAATTGAATCCAACGAATCGACTGCTGCAAACGTGCCCGCAGTGATCACATGAACGAAGACGAGGTTCCGTTCATAAATGTTTTGATTGTACTTTAAGTCGATAATAAAGTTTTTGAAATATTTCAATGGTTTGCATTTTATTTTTAAAAAAAAGTTGTCAAGTCCTTATTGGAACACAATTTATAAGAGCAAACACTGAATTCACATTATTTTCTTTCAAGACTAAGACACTGAAAAGAACCTCAAAGCGGCATTTCTCTAAGACTATGCGTCAGTAAGACTGAAAAAGTTATGAAGCATCTTGATTGAAAACTTTTTTTGCATATTTTTTCACCGTGAATTACCAAAGACAAGTACATAGAAAGTGAAATCATAATTTATTTGCTGAAAAAGAAGTTTGGAAACACATTTTAAACCTACACTGGTTAAGTAAGCCGTCCAAGTTCATTGAATCCAATATCAGTGAATTTGTTGTAACTCTCTCAAAGTCACGTTCGTTTACACCCAAAAATTCAACGCCTGCCAGTCGAGCGATTTTAATGACGAAGAGCCTTATTTAAAAGCTTTCATGACCTTCTTTGTGTTGAATTAATTGTTGTTAAGACATAAACGGCTTCAAAAACTCATTAAAGAGTTATGTCTATGCTTTATGTCTATCAGGAACTCGAAACGTGATGAGGAACAATAAATACTCAAAATATATAAAACTGACAGATAAAGAAACTTGTTGTAAACAGCACCCTAAACATCATCAATTGCCTTTATTTAAATGTCAATCATTCCGCTTCGTGGAGATGTTTTTCAAAAATTCCAACAGAACTTCATCCCCACTTTGGATTACGCAATCCGTCATCCGCTTTCATGTGCTCGCAGTCAAACAAAAGTCCTCGCCAAACGAACGAGGATATTAATTACCCCAAATGGATGCTCCTTTCTTCCGTCACCTGCCCCTGACGAAAATCAATAACCCTCACCCACCGCGGACGTCTGTCAAATCTCTCTGACAAATCTCCAAAGTCAAGTGCTTTGCCTATTCGCGAAGCACGCAAATATTTGCACTCGCATGCCTTGAGCCGATTGCGACTTTCAATCTGCTTCCAGGTCCCCCAGCAAATCCCTTTAGAACCCATTCAACCAAAGAGTCATTGTCCCGCAATCGTTCTCCGTCAAAAATCTTTAATTTTCGTCGTCGTTGTCGTATTTCTTTCACCCCTCTTCTGCTTCTTCTAATTGAATGCTAATCACATCTCCACTGAATCCGTTGACCGAAGCCAATTAATGCAACCTCAGCCGGCAGTCCCAGCTCTACCAGAGCCACACGTCAAACAACGCGGAAAACTCAATAAAACCAAAAAAAAAAAAAAGAAAAGAAACGAAACGAACACGACCACAAAGCGAACGACAAGACATGAAAGAAAAGAGCTTTCGAACATCGCCCAAAACGAAAAAAAAAAAAAAATGTGAAATGGCCAAAGAATTGGAGCAGAAGCAAATGGTGCATGTTAAAGACCCAAAAGGGGAATGGAAGGCAGCAGGAAAAAAAAAAAAAAAAAATAAAAGAGAAGAAGAGGCGATGATTACAGAAAAGAAAAAGTGGGTGGCGGGGCTGACTGAGAACCTTTCAAAAAAAAAAAAATTCGTATTCGTATCAATTGAGTTTCACTCGAAAAATACAAACGATGAACCATTTTTTTTTTTCACAGAGTTTTTTTTTTGAACACATCCCGATGTGAATACGAAATGAGGTAGTCGAATCGAAACTTACGTTGATTTTCTCTCATAAATCCAAATCTTCTGTGACGGGGTTTCTCTTAAGAATCTGTCACATGTCACGTTCGTTCGTGATCAAGACCATGCTACACACCTGTCTTAACTAACGGCTGATGGCCAAGGTCTAGTGGACATGACCACAGAAGAAAAAAAAAAAAAAAAACAATTTCAAGTGAAAACAACGGTGTAGAGGAGATTTCTTAATTTTTTCTGTCACGCTTGGCGCTTAGCGTGTCCGCTTTTGGGATTTTCTGGTCATTTTTCAAATTTAAAGCGACGAAAATAAGCACATTTCTTTTGGGTGCTGATGCGTGTCGCAGAACGTGAGTCGACTGTGTGGGGGAAATTTCGATTTTTTTTTTTGAAAACAAGTGGAAAAATCAGCAGGGGGAGCTGTTTATGTTTTCGACAGTGAATAATTCAATTGGTGCAGAAAACCTAGCACAGAAAACAAGTAAGAAAATTATAAATGAATTGGGGCGTCGAAAATTTTGAAACAGAAACAATTTTGAGGATCAATCAGCTGAATAGCAATCAATCAGTCGACAGTCAGTCAGCTAATTTTAAGCACCTTTGTCTGGCATGTAAGCTTTCTTTGAAGTTCTCCATAAAAATGGGGTTAAAATGAAAATGAAGATGTCAAGAGTCAGTCAAAAATAAAATAAGTCGACAGTTTGCGATCATTCAACAATCGGACCTTTCGCTGATCGGTTGATGATCATTCGAGAAATAGAAACAGACAAAAATCGATCAAAGATTATTCGATAATTATTATTTCATAGCCTGACATGTTGGCAGATTG